>CM060932.1:900677495-901959750 GCA_030765085.1 Allium cepa
TGTGATAATAACATGTTCAGCGGCAAGATGCAAACCGTGGAAAATAGGTTTGGCAAAGCTCAATAGAGTTAGACAGAGCCTTTGATGGCGTGTCTTTCGGGATATTTGAATCAGTATACCATGTTTGTTTAATAATAACTTATCCGAAATAGCTTACAAGTAATTTTTGAATTTTGATTTAAGAGTTAAATACAACCCATCCAAAATAGCTTATAAGCTATGTTGTATTAGGCACTAAGAGATGCTAGGCAATAAAACTGTTGCCTCGTGTAATGGGTGCTTAAGCACCAGCCACTTAACTTTTTAGGCTTAAAGTGAAAATCAGGTAGAATTATGGATATCTGGTGACAATGATTTCAATTTTCTTACTTAGTTGCCTGATTTTGTTTGGACTTTGAGGTTTCTATGGAAGCAACGGGGTTTTTGTTTAAGCAGATAATGTTTTCATGGAACGTATCTTAGCATATCTTTTAGACAGGTGAATTAGTATATAATTTATTTTCTTAAACAACTTACTAAATAACTTACATCATTTATCATGTTAAAAACAATGTCATGTGCAAGATAGCTCATAAGGTATGTTATATTAGGCATAAAGCGATGCGATAAAACTGTTACCTCTCTCAGTGGAGATTAAGGGTTGTTTAGTTTTTTAGGTCTAAATTGAAGATTAGGTAGAGCTGCAGCGATTTCTTGAGAATGATTTCATTTTCCTTACTTTATTGTGTGATCTTGATTAGACAACAAGGTTTCATTGAATCAGCAAGGTTTGTGTTTAAGCAGATAAATTTTTCTAGGGAAACTGACTATTCACTACGCCCCATTCTTTTTTCTTTATTCGCAAGTTCGCTTGATTTTCACTCAAATTTCGCTTCAGAACAAGAAGAGGCACAAATAATATCTGTGCAATCAAACTTAAATGTTGTTGCTTAATACAATTGAATGCAATATGTAAATCATTGATTTACTGCTTTTCATCACATAGCCCATAACATAAAATAACGGGTTATAAGTCTTAACTAACAATTTAGTGTTCATCAAACTAATTAAATAATGGGCAAAAATCCTAAAAAATGTTTTTTTTTATAAACATTTATTTTAAATAGTTCTATAAAAGGCAAAAGTATACCAATTTGTTTTCCTATGAAGCTCAATAATTTGATTTGATTTTTTTTTTTTGAGTTGTTACCAATCACTTGTTCGAAAAAGTTGCTTAAAATCTAAAAGTAGGGGTGGGCATTGATATACGGAAACACAAGGATGGATGCATGCATATTTTGTGTAACCGCATTGCTGCTATATGACATTGGAATTTAGCCTGTTTAGAGGTAGAAAGTTCTTTGGCATTCAAAGGAAGCGTGCAAACATGAGAGATGTGACCATCATGTGAAATTTAGCATCAGTACTTCTGACATTGTTATTTACAAAGTTATTGTCCTCATTAATGTGGTAACATGTTCATGCATTGTATCAGGTTTCACCCATGCATCATTTGCTTTAGGATATGAGGGAGGAATCAACAAAAGTCATATTGATGGAAATTTAATTCCTCCAGGTGCTCTTGTTACCATTGTACAAAAAGGTCTTCAATACATCGAATTAGAAGCAAACTTGGACGATGTTAGTGCTTTTTTTTTTAATTTCTTTATGCAATTTGAAATTCTATGAGGATAATCAATGCTACTTTGCTTACTCCTTCGATTGATGCATGCCTAGTTAATTTGAAATTCTATGAGGAGAATCAATGCTACTTTGCTTACTCTTTTGATTGATGCATGCCAAGTCGCCAATTCAAATAATTTGGCACATGCACAGAGATGTGCCAAAATTTGCGATTAACATATATTTGTTTAAACTTATAGGTTAATCCTCTCGGAAGTGATGAATATTCACATTTACAACCTTTGGATATTATTACAAAAAATGTGTCCGAGTTGCAAAATATCATAAAAGATAAGAAAAACAAACTAACACTGGAGCATGATGATGGACGCGACAAGGAGAAAGACATGAAAGAGAGAGATAAAGAATCTGGTAGGGAGAAGGAGAAAGTGGCAATAGAGAAAGAGCAAGAACGAGAAAAAGAAAAGGATAAGCAACAAGAGGAGCACAACAATATGAATAATAAAGAAGATACTGAAACCAGCAGGAAAAGACCCAGAATTGATGAAAATGGCTGCTCCGCTGGTAAGCTGTGTGCATGCGTGCGTTTTGTTGGATTGAGGTTTTTTTATTTGGGGTTTAGGGGGTGGGGGGTTTATTATTTAAACATATGTTTTCAAAGCACATGTTAAAAATTCAAAAGTTTGTTATTAAAAGCGCACTTAGGCTTTGGTGCGGTAAAAAGGCAACCGAACATAATGTAAAGAACTTAAGTAACTTATGTTGCGATTCATGCTTTTGACGCGCACTATTTAATTTTACCATTTTCTATTGAGGAAAATTGGCATTCAGTCGTAACTTTTTTCTTCTTTTATTATTTTGATTACTGATACTATTCCACTATAGAACCCTTGGAAAACATTGTTTGGTGTGTTAGCCTGGGGGTGGGAAGCATGACTACTTAAAAGAGTAAAAATAAGAGAATGATGAGATCATGCTTTATTGAATTTCTTATATTTATTAATCACTATTACAAGTTAAAAGCAAGAGATTGAAAGGGGTCAATCTAAGAGTTAGAAATTTGCTCCATAGACCTCTTGTTCTCATCATAACTCCTGCTTAAAATTTCAATAACCGATAGCATGCACATGTGCAAGCAGTTTTGATTTGTTTTGGAGGTTTCAGATTGTGTTGTATAATTGTAACCGCTACCCAATTGTGATAATATTTTAGTCGACACTTCTACTTTCTTATTTTTTAATGTCAGCATAAGTTGGTAAGCTTTATTTGAACTCTTTGACCATTTAGAGACAATGGATGCCAGTATCCCTACCTCTCCGTCAATACCTCATGTGATTTCTAGCTCCGAAGTGACTATTTTGGAAGGGCATACTTCTGAGGTGCATATTTCTTCATCTTTAATTCAAAGATTTTATATATACTATTGGGACAAAGCTTTACAGATTCAATAAAATTTTGTTTTCCTAATTTTAAGGTTTTTGCTTGTGCCTGGAGTCCTACAGGACCACTTCTGGCCTCAGGGTTAGTAACTTTTTATGTCATTTATACTGCAGCATCTTGTTCTTTATTATTGTGGTTATATCTTCTTTATGTTATTCGCAATAGTGTCAATTTATCACTTTCAAACTATTTTTATTCTTCCATATATGGAGACCCACAATGTAATTGCGTATGTACATTGAATCTCTACTATTAATAAAAAGGGAATTGTTTGAGTAGGATTTCAGCCATGTTATTCATCTCTTGTTGAAGTTATATGAATACCCTTTCAACTTGTTTCATACTGTTGTGTGTAAACATTTTAAGGGTCATTAACTTCAATTGGAAAACAACAGACATCTTTCTGCATGTATGTTTATAGACTCTATACAGTAATGCAACACAATGTTTTGTGATATGCAGATTTAAATTAATTTATTGTTAACATTCCATTTATGTATAATATTTTGTACTCCAAACTAGTGGAACTAAGTTGAAATAAAATTTAGAATAAAAGCAGATGTATATTGGTAGATATGTTGGTTTTACCGTGATTATATCACATCAGTTTAAATAATTGAGCCAAAAATTAAGGTTAAATATAATTGATGGAAATAGGTAGCATATGAATTATATTTTAATATAAAAGTGTAGTGATTTATCAAAGCTGAGTAGGATTTGTTTCTGATGGTCAATGTGATGGTAATATAAGTTATTTGCAAAATGGAAAAATATGCATGACCTAGAATGTAACATATACATTATCGTCCAGGATGTCATATGTGTTTGTTTGATATTAATATCAAGTAACATGCGTCAATGATCATTAGCTCAACATGTTAGTAGTATGACACTCTAGACATAGGTTCTAGTGGTTATAAGTTAGAACTCTTGAGACATCAAAATGAGTCCGCACGAATACAAGTACCTTTCTTACTATCAAAAAAATACATCAAGTAACATGCATCATAGTTGTTAAGTGTTTTATATATAAACCGTGAGTATGCAAAGGTCTAGGAGTAGTAACTTGGATAAGTTTGTAGTTCCATTGATAGCAACAAGGGTATCACAAAAGAGATTTGGAGTATATTACACATGTATGATCATTGCCCAAGGATTTGGAGTATAAATTAATACCGATAAATAATCCAAGGTTTTTTTTTTCAGTATTTAATTTCAGCAATGTAACATTTTAAGCAAATAATCCTTTAAACACAAACACAACACTTATAAGAGTAGATCAAGTTTGTATAAATCAATGCGGCAATCAAGATGCATAATAGCCGTAGACCAGCAACAAACCATAAGAATCCACCATTTGTATCGACAGTAGTTTATTTGAAGAACATTTCATATTTATAAATAAACATGATATGACTGCTATAATTAGGATCAGTTAACGCTATTTACATTTGAGAGCTGCCCGACAACACTACATCTATAGTTTGAAAATAGTTTTGACAGCAGATGCTATATATATTTAGAACCAAACATGACGTGGTACACCCAATCAGATTGGAGTCTACCATCCAAGTGGATTAGTTCTCCAATATATTCACGAACTATTTGTTCAAAAACTAAATAACTACAAAATTTTACCCCTTTTATACCATTATTATTTGCATCTTTTATCATTTTTTACCTGTTATATAAGTATTTATATAACGTGTGTGTGCGTGTATATATTTTATAACTACATGTTATTATAAATATCAACAAATATGACATTTGATGATGTTATTATCATATATTTTTTGATCCGCATAGGAGTTATAACTTATAATTTTAGATACCTTTTTAACATATGATCATAGTGCCAACCTTTAGTTGGTTGATGGTCCAGACTGTGAGATCAAAGGTCATGAGTTCGAGTCCCAAAACTGAGAACCTTCGATCCTAATTAGCCACGTTCACAATAAAAAGCATGATCATAGTACTTTATGTTACGGTTATTTGGTATGAAACCAAACTTTTGAAAATTAAATTTCATCTTGAATAAGAAACAATTGTTTGTTACATTACATAAAACGATTTAAATATCCAAAACTGCATCATTACAAATTTAGGCACATTTTTGAATCCTAGTAATGATAGACCCACCCCCACCCCCCTTTGTAAGTTTTATCTTTTCTCCATATATGTGCAAAACTTTTTAAGACATTTTCTTCTTCAAAATTTTGTTTTACACGTGCATATTCAGTATTTTACTTTCTACATTTATGTACAAGGTTTAATTCATTTATAGTATTTATGTTTAATCGATTCATGAACAACTTTAATTTTGATTTCATATGGACTTTACAAAAATATGTTTATTTTGAAAAATTCTGATTTGGATTTCGTAAAATCACATTAGTGCATGTTTGTGTCATTATGTTAAAAATCTATGAACTTATGTCTATTTGGGAGTTTGAGCCTCAAGTCCCTGTTAATCAAAACTGAAAAATTATCTCCACCTCCCGTTCATCTTAAAATTTATTTATCTAATTTTTTTTGAGTAAGTTATCCATTGTCTCCATTAAATTGTATATTTTGAACAGATGTCAGTTCAAGGGATAAGTTATCAACTAAATTATCAACTAAACACCATTTTGCCATGCCCCTTTTTTAACTGTTTTCTATGGATAAACATCGTTTAATTTTATACACCCCCTTTAGTGTTTTGGCTGCAGGTATGTTGTGTGTGGTGATACGAGATTGTCACAAGCAACGTTGCTGACCTCCTTTATTTTTTGAATAAAAAACGCTTCAGTGTTTACTAGTACACTACACATTATGGCCTTGTAATCACCGTACTAAATTTATTCAATTATTTAGGTTTCACCTGTAATAGAGAACCTAGCTATATTACTCTTCTGCAGCGAGGTTAAACTAAATTTCACCAAAATAAAGCATGTTAATATGCTGTTACTTCCTTCCAATTTACGTTACTGTTTTAATAAAATGTACTGGTTTGGTATGAGTATAAAGCTCCACTTTTCTTTGCGTGTATATGTCATAGGTCTAGAGAGCACATATGGACCAATAAAATATCAAGCTGTATCTTAATATATTTTTTCAGTTTCTCAGTCTCCTTGTATCCTTTATGCCATAGCAATTGGAGCAATACAGCATGAAAAAAATATAGGTGCTTTAGAAATAATGCTAGATAAGTAATGACTTATGTTAGGCTAAAATTTGGGCCTTGTGCAAATTCAAGTGTTCAAGTTGAAAGAGGGTCCTTGGTTCATTATACAATTTAGTAGTCTTTAATCATACATGCAAATCCAAAATCAAGAGTCATGTGTACAAAGCATAAATCATGTCATATGTAAGTCAAATATGCAAATTGTCCAAAGTACAGGTCCTTGATTACAAAGCTTTGATTTCAGTTTGACCTAACGGTCATGGAAATCTAAATTTCAAGTTATTTCTTACACACTTGGAAAAAAAAATTAAAAATGAGGAAGAAGAAGATCTAGAATTTGGCCCCTTTTTAGGGGTTACATGTCTATTTATAGAGAACTTGAGCCATTAGATTGATTTTTGACACATGATACCTTGTCAAAAATAGACCATCATGATCTACTGATGTGACACATGTTCAAAGTGGCATGTGAGACATCTTTCTTGATTAAGAAGTCGTGGTGTCGATGATTCAATCACAGCTTGCCACGTAGCCAATGGAATATTGTTACTATGTGGATTAGTCAACATGCGATGGTACAGATGAATCACCATTCGACAGCTTAATTTATCATCATGTCAGCTTTCGATAGTTTGCTTTATCAGCACTTGATAGCTTCAAATTGTCATCCTTTGATAGTTTGTTTCATCATCATGAGACAACTCTAAGTCATCATCCCTTGACATCTTTTATGAATCAACCTTCAGTGACAATGAATTGACCTTCGATGGCTTCAGAAGTCATCATTCGACAGCTCATTTCCTCAACTTACAATGGCTGTGGAAGTCATCATTCGACAGCTCATGGCTTTAGAGAAGTCACCATTCAATGGCTCATATTCGTCAACTTCTGTTAGTTTTATCTTTCATCCTCCGATGGCATCATATTATACTTATTCTTAGAAATTTGGGTGTAACAACTTGCATTGCCATTTTAAAATGAAACAAGCTCGTTTATGGCACTTGCTATAAGTACATTGTACGAAACCAAGTTTAGGCATAATCCAAACAGTGATTAAAAAAGAGGAAGCCGACAGAAGTCTGATGTGCTCCTTCCTGTTTGTATGCATACCAGTTCTCGAACTGCTAATCATTACACCGATATCTTTTAGTTTTTGGTTGGCCTATGCTAGTAACGCTTATTGATGCCTTACCTCCCAAATAATGTCTGAATTGCCTATTTCCTGCACCTTGCGAAAAGCCACATATAAATTTTGCAGTTTAAAACTTACAAAAATATTTTCAATAATCATGTCCGACAAGTTTCTGTTTGTTCTTTCTTTGCATGCCCAGCGTACAAATATACAATTCTACCAGTTTTTGTGAAGAATTTTTTTGCGGCTATTGCCTTCTTTGATTACTGATTTAAGGCACAATTTTTCGTAGATCTGGAGACTCAACAGCTCGTATTTGGACGGTTCCTGACAGCACTTGTGGTTCTAATGCTCAAACTCAACCTTCATGCGTACAAATTTTAAAACATTACAAGGGAAAACTTGAGAAAAGCAAGGATGTCACCACACTTGATTGGAATGTAAGATTCGCTCCTCTTCATGTGATTCACATAACATGGAAACTCATGTATTCTTGGAAAATAATAATTATACCTCTAAGTTGCATGACCCTTGCAGCAAATTTGTTCACATGAATAATGATATTAACTGCTGATCTATATTCCACCTTGTATAAATTTTCTGTATTCTCTACCGCTTTTTCATCCTTTCAAACTTTATTTCTTCCACTTTAAAGTTAGGGAAAAGGGTGGTGTTGTCAATTAACAATTATCTATGAAATTGGATGTTATGCTATAATGAGACCACGGATATGATTGTCAGTATATCTGGATTAAAAGATGAGTTACGGTAGTAATTCAAGCTAACTTTATAAATTTATTTTACAATTCAAGCAGGTAGGGGTATTTGAAAATTTCAACAATAATAATTGTAGTTGTTCAAATTTAATTCATTTGCTGTGTACATACAAATGCAGGGAGAAGGGTCACTGCTAGCGACAGGATCTTATGACGGGCAGGCTAGAATATGGAGTACGGATGGTAAGCTTCATCGAGTATATTTTCCTTGCTATCCGCGAGTAATACAAATGGTTCGTAAATTTATAATGTTTGGAATGGATGTTGAATAAAGTGGATTGAGGCAATAACAGTTTGCTTAGCTAATGGTGTATAATAATTAAATTTGACTATGTGGATTATCTGGTTTTGCAAGTTCATTATAATGCTGGCTAGGCATAAAGGACATGTCACATATGCTATGTTATCGTGTTGCTGTGATTTATTTTTCAAACCTTTATCGAAACAATGTGTCATGCATTGAATATTTGATATTATAATTATTTGCGACGTCTGCTTTGAGCTAGCAACTTCTTAAAATGATAGCCTGTCATATTGTACTCATGCAAAGCTGATTGCAGTTGTATTGTACCGATGGCTAATTTCCTAGGAATACAAAGAGATGGAATATCTGTTTTTTTTTTTTTTTTTTTTTTCTTCGTCACCCACTTTATATAAAAAGAACTTTAGTCAGTATTCCAGTTCTAGGGCAACGAAGTATCTCACTGTCTCACACCATCTGTCCATTTGGACTTTTTAAGTTGGACCCGACCATGCTTATACTTTTATGATGTTTCAAGGTATGAGGTTCCGGTCAGAACACCGTATTCTGGCCATCCGGTTCAAGTGCTTCAATTCCGGCTTGAACCAAGAATGGAACTGCATCAAAATCCTGTTCCGGTGTATGATCAAACAAAACTAAAAGTAGAATTCAAACTTTTATTGTAAGAAATCAGAAGGAAAAGTTATTAATTCTGGAATCAGACATCATATCACTTTAATAACTGAAATTAAAAAGAAAATCTTAAAACAAGTGAGCCCGTATTGCTGCAGCTTCTCTTCTTCTGCATCTCTCCTCCCAGTTGCAGCAGCTCACGTATTGCAAAACCTAGTTTTCTCTCTAGGTGACGTGAAGATTTATTTGCAAGTAGATAAATTTAGGGTCGGAAAGTATGCTGGAACAGAAGGAAATGGCTGCATGAGTCTTTGTTTGGGCATGGAATAACATTTGTGTTTGGACTCAGGGTTATTTAATTGCTTTTAACTGGGATGAAAATGAATCATTGGGTTACAGAGTTGATCACTTCCATAAATAGTCATTTTCCAACTTATATATAGCTGTAGGGCCAAAAGATAGCAAAACACCCTAAAGTCCAAATCTAACTAATATAAGATGAAGGAAAAGGTAAAAACAAGATCAAACGTGAGATTTTTATAGTGGTTCGGCAAATTATTCAGTTTACGCCCACTTTAATTTTATCATTCAATTGTTTCTCCTTGTTAATACAATGAATATAATAGAAATCCGACCACAGTCGGGTAGATCTCATATTTGTTAAGTTAATGGCGGAAGAAGATAGCTCTTTAGATGAAGGTAGCTTCATATTTATAAACCAATCCCAGTGTAGATCTCGCCATCCAGGTTAGAACAAGTCTCAATCTCCAGATCCAGTTATCTAGGCATGAAATCGAGTCAAACATCACAATTCCCAAAGTTCAAAACCGCTTGGTACCGACGTGAATTCATGTCGGTACCGAGATGAATTTGCACATCCAAAACCTCACTCTTCCTTCGTGCCATGAGCTTCCAAGTCTTCAAGGATTTTTCAACCCATGCTCCATGACGTCATCTCAGTACCAAGTTGTCGACTATTCGGTACTGACATGATTCGAGTTCTTTGAATTTATCCAATCTTAGCGTGCTTCTTCGTATCATTGTTCTTGATATTCTTCAAGTCTCTGAAGTCATTCCTTCATATTGTGAAACATAATCCATCCGTTTGAATCTGTTCCGAGAATGTAAAATTTGATCCTAACACTTGTCCCTCAAAGTATATCTTATGAATGTAAAGTGTGTTTTGCTAAAAAAACAAGCATCAGGAGTGATCATAGTCGAGCTCTATGGCTATTTTCTGGACCAGTCGTGGTGAACGATCTGGTTTCTTCAGATTCACCTGCAAATCAAGGGTCGTTCTAGACTCCTTATAGCTAAGGATTCAAATCCTTGCTTAAATGTTAGTCACAAATCATAATCATCCCGTGTTCTTTTGGAATTATCATATCATGAATCAATATCGTAAATTAAGGTTATCTTATCATATATCATGTCATCGTGCGTCACATCGATAGGAACATTACTTACAAATCTACTATCGTCTAGCATCTCATTATAAGTAGGTCCAACCGTATCGAGCAATGATAAGCACTAATCAATCAACAATCATTATTACATCATAAGACAGTCAAATCCTGAAATCAAATCTAGAACTTTTCGGATCGCACAATCAATGTGCAATCTAGGGTATGATCTCTCAGGATCGTGCATCCATATTAAGTCAAATTCACCCGTTCATTGACGAGGGGAGCCAACGTCCGAGCAAGTCCATCTACTCATTTTCCGATGATGGGATTACTATCATGTACAAGTCCATCCACTCGCTCTCTTGTAAGGTAACTTGCATCTTATGGTTCATCGTCTCGTCTCTTTGGTCGGGAGAACCATGTCCAATCAGCTTAAATATCAGTTTTTGGGGATGGGGTCATTTATCTCCATTTGTGTTTTGTAACCAGTATTAGTTATGATGTTCAAATGATTTTCAAGATCAAATATTCATTCACAAAATCTAAATCATAGCAACAAACAAATATTCTAAACATTCATCGTATCAACGATTACTCCCATACTTGCAAATCAGGGTTCGTTCTAGATCCCTTATAGTTAAGGATTCAAATCCTTCCTTAAATGTTAGTCACAAATCATAATCATGCTATGTTTTTCCAGAATTATTATATCATGAATTAATATCGTAAATCAAGGTCATCTTACCATATATCATGCTCTCGTGCGTCGATAATCATAAGGGTGCATTGTCATCGATATGAACATTTCTTACAAATCTGATATCGGCTAGCATCCCATTATAAGTAAGTCTTACCGAATCGAGCAATGATAAACACTAATCAATCAACTATCATTATTACATCATAAGGCATTCAAATCCCGAGGTCAAGTCTAGAACTCCCCGGATCGCATCGTCAATGTGTAATCTAGGGTTTGATCTCTCAAGATCGTATCCATATTAAGTCAAAATTCACTCGCTCTTTGGCGAGGGGAGCCAACATCCGAGCAAGTACATCTCATTTTTCGGTGATGAGATTTACTATCATGTACAAGTCCATCCACTCGTTCCCTGGCAAGCTAACTTGCACCTTATAATTCGTCGCCTCTCTCTTTGGTCAGGAGTACCATGTCCAATCGGCTTAAATATCAGTTTTTGGATGGGGTCATTTATCTCCGTTGGTGTTTCGTAACAAGTAGTAGTTATGATGTTCAAATGATTTTCAAGGTCAAACATTCATTCACAAAATCTAAATCATAGCAACAAACAAATATTATAAACATCCATCGTATCAAGATTACTCCCATACCTGCAAATCAAGGGTTGTTCTAGATCCCTCATAGTTAGTATTCAAATCCTTGCTTAAATGGTCACAAATCATAATCATCCCATGTTCTTCCGGAATTATTATATCATAAATCAAGGTTATCTTATCATATATCATGCCATCATGCGTTGATAATCATAAAGGTGCATTGCCATCGATTCGAACATTTCTTACAGATGTAGTATCGTCTAGCATCCCATTATCAGTAAGTCCAATCGAATCGAACAATGATAAGCACTAATCAATCAACAACCATTATTACATCATAATGCATCCAAATCCCGAGATCAAGTCCAGAACTCTTCGGATCGCACAATCATGTGTAATCTAGGGTATGATCTCGTAGGATCGTCTATCCATATTAAGTCAAATTCACTCGCTCTTTGGCAGGGGAGCCAACGTCCGAGCAAGTCCATCTACTCTTCGGCGATGAGACTTACTGTCATGTACAAGCCTATCCACTCGCTCTCTGGCAAGGTGACTTGCACCTTATGGTTCGTTGCCTCGTTCCTTTGGCCAGGAGAACCATGTCCAATCAACTTAAATATCAGTTTTGAGGGGGTGTTGTTGGTATTTCGTAACCAATATTAGTTATGATGTTCAAATGATTTTTAAGATCAAACATTCATTCACAAAATCTAAATCATAACAACAATCAAATATTATAAATGTCCATCGTATCAACGATTACTCCCATACCTGCAAATCAGGGGTTGTTCTAGACCCTTAATAGTTAAGGATTCAAATGCTTGCTTAAATGTTAGTCAAATCATAATCATCCCACGTTCTTCCGGTATTATTATATCATAAATCAATACCATAAATCAAGGTTATCTTATCATATATCATGCTATCGTGCGTCGATAATCATAAGGGTGCATTGCCATCGAGAGGTACATTTCTTACAAATCTAGTATCGTCTAGCATCCCATTATAAGTAAGTCCAACCGAATCGAGCGATGATAAACACTAATCAATCAACAATCATTATTACATCACAAGACATTCAAATCCCGAGGTCAAGTCTACAACTCTTTAGATCACACAATCAATGTGTAATCTAGGTATGATCTCGCAGGATCATGCATCCATATTAATCAATTTCACTCGTTCATTGGCGAGGGAAGCCAACGTTCGAGCAAGTCCATCTACACATTTTCTGATGATGGAATTACTATCATGTACAAGCCCATCCACTCGCTCTCTGACATGGTAACTTGCATCCTATGGTTCGTCGTCTTATCTCTTTAGTTGGAACATTCATGTCCAATCAGCTTAAATATCAGTTGGGGGGTCATTTATCTCCGTTGGTGTTTCGTAACCAGTATTAGTTATGATGTTCAAATGATTTTCAAGATCAAACATTCATTCACAAAATCTAAATCACAGCAACAAACAAATATTCTAAACATCCATCATATCAACGATTACTCGTAATTTCGAAAATCACCATCATCAGAATTATTAATAGATCTGGTTTCTGTACTACAGCAGCTGCTGCATTGAATCTAATAAGATAACTCCACAGATGCTCTCCAACCCTCTGCTTCACACTTGAAAGTGTCATTACGTTCTTTGGTCGTGCAATATAGGCTCCAAACTTTTCCATAAACTTATCCACTAGTTGTGTCAACGTGCTGATGGATCTATCATCTAGTTGTTAAAACCCCATCGCTGATAATTCAGTCAAGTATAATGGGAAACACCTTCCCATCACTTCATAGCTTTCATCACTTCCATATGCTGGATATATCTCATTAGATGAATGGCTGGAGCCGTCTTTTCGTTATACATCTCTAGCGTTGGTAGATTGAAATCACGTGGATTCCTTACGTACCTATTAACCTGTCTTTTGTCAAGGCAGTATATAGGCGGATTTAACCCAACTGATTTCACAATTATCAAGACCGATGAGTGCAGAGCGACGGTTGTAGGACCTAGAAATAGCCTGGACAGCTATACAAAGCTCAGATTGAACAGAGTTGATATGCAGACAGCTCAGGATGTTTGGAATATGGATTTTGGGTTGGATAAGTTAGTGATCGGTACGACATAATGGAAGGGGTCGGTGTACTTCAATGGCTTAGCAGGTGGAAGAGATCGACATGTCTCAATGTGAAAGGGATCGACATGTTAAGCCGGGTGGATAGCAAACGTACACGAGCATGTGAAGGGATCGACATGCTGCATCTTGGAGGGTTCGGCATAGTGAGGGATCGGCATAGAGATGATTAGTATATGAAGGTTTGGCACAACATTCTGAGCATGAGGGGTCAGCAAAGCACATATATGTATTGTTCACGATGGATGGGTCAGCCCTGATAGCACCCAATGGGTTCGGCATGATGAGTTTGGATTGACATAATATGGATCGGCATGATATGTTCCCAAGTATCGGGTCGGCATGATAAGGATCAGGTCGGCATAATATGTTCATGAGTATACGATCAGCATAACATGTGAAAATTGTGAGGTCGGCATAGGATATGGAAACAATGGGGTCGGTATATCAAGAAGGGTCGACATAGTGAGTTGGGCTGGCCGACCGTTATGGTGGGCCCATGTAGGTGAGAAGACCTAGTAACCGAAGTTTCACCTATAAATACAACAGTTCAGCTTCAGAAAGAGGACCTTCGTTCTGCTTCTCTTCATCTTCTATCTAGAGGATACTAGCATTTTTCATTTTGAAAATTTGAATTATAACTGTAATCAAATTTCAGTATAATAAAAATGATTGTTCTGGAGTGGACGCGGGCCGGAGTTAGCCGAATCACTATAAATCTTGTCTCTTTTACTTGCTTTCATTTTAATTCGATTATTCTTCATATTATATTCTTTACATCATATACTATCTGTGATATGTGAATGGGTATTAGTGTTTTCACGTATGATTGGATGTTTGTGACCAATTTTGACGCAAACTGTACTAGTTGTTTTAGGTGAATTTCTATTCACATCCTCTAAGCTACGTGCTTGAGGCCACCTCTTAGTACATGTCTTATCATCTCAGCAATTATGTCATTGTCATTTAATGGAAGTCTCCGATTCATAGCTTCGTCCCGCCCCTCGTTCCTACGATGAACTTGTGGTTCTCTCTTTCGTTGTGCATTCGCATTTTGGTCCGCATTTCTGATTCTAGAATCGTCCGTTCTCGGCATCCCAACTCGTTCTAGACCCAAACTAGTTGTGCCTCACAGGACATTCATGTCGGTACCGACCTGATTGTGGTCGGTACCGAGTGGTTTTGGTCATGGGGGTTCGGCTTCATCTTGTTCTGCTCGAACCTCATATACTTGTCCTTGATTTTGAATTCCAAATGCTTCGGTTGTTCTATGTTGATTCATTCTTTTAAAAAATCCATTAAACATCTCCTCTTGTTGGACCGTCATCATATCTTACATTTTATCATCATTCTTTCAAATTTTTTCTTTGCATGTAGATTGATGAATTTGAATTTAAGGACACATCCTGACTACTCTATGCTTTGGTTGACTTTATCTAGCAATAGCTCTGGTAGTAGGTCTCTTCATCTCTTCTAAACTTCAGATACAAGCTCTTTCTCAATGAGTACACCAAAAATGTTGAACCAAAATATGGCACAACACTCCAAGTCCAAATCTAACTAACAAGCGCTACGGCATGCGTATCGCGCGTGATTTGTTTTTCTACAAATTGTATATGTTTAACACATTCAAAAGAAAATGATTTACATAAATATTTAATCATTTTTAGTTTGAATTCTTATTTAAAAGTTGCAACATCTAATTTATTGTTAGTTTGAATTTTTATTTCTATTATTATTAAGAAAGTTGAATTTGTAAAGAAGTTTATTGGTTGAATCATATTTTTAAGTAATACTAAAATTTAGTAAATTTGTAGAGGGGTGTTTTGAATTTGTGAAGGAAATTTACTTGTTAGATCATATTTTTAAATGATATCAAGATATAGTAATATCTATACATGGACGTTTATGGTAGTTCACGCTGACGCCAACAAAGTGTGACACCGCGGGTATTACAACTATTATTAAAGATATACGATGAAAAAAAAATCAAACGCGAGATTTTTATAGTGGTTCGGTCCGGCTCACGTTCATTTTAATCTTATTATTATATTTTTAATCTCCCCGAAATACAACGAATACAATAGAAATTCAACTACAATCAGGTAGATCTCAAATTTGTCAGAGTTTTCTAAATTAAGGACGGAAGAAGATAGCTCTGTAGAACTCAAGCACCAAAAATCCCCCTTCTCGATGAATGTAGCTAAATATTTATAGACCAGTCCAACGTATATCTCGCCATTCAGGTTAGAATAAGTCTCAATCTCCAAATTCGATTATCTAGGTACAAAGATCGAGTCAAACAACACAATTTCCAAGGTTTAAGACCAGTTGGTACCAACATGAATTCATGTCGGTACCGAGATGGATTTGCATATCCAAAGCTCCACTCTTTATTCATGCCTTGAGCTTCGAAGATTTCATGGCTTTTCGACCCATGCTCTATGACAACATCTCGGTACTGAGTTGTTGACTAATCGGTATCGACATGATTTGAGTTCTTCACAACCTATCTAATCTTTATGTGCTTCTTTATATCATCATTCTAGATATTCTTCAAGTTTCTGGAGCCTTTTATTTTGAAGCCCAATTCATCCGTTTGAGTCCGTTCCGAAACTGTGGAAAACTTGACCGTCACTACAGCATTTGCTAATGTAATCTTACCGGAAAAAAGTACCGAAATCCAGAATCGGAACTGAAACTTTTAGATTTTTTGAAATTAATTGAAATTTTTGAAATTTCAAATGATCGTAACCGAAACCAGAATATCAGACCTTGGTTTTAAGTCATCACATTAAGGTCACAACTGGAGTGAAGTATGAACCGTGGTTAGTTATCATTGTTACCTCATTTTTCAACCATGGTGTAATTTTTTACAAATTCACGGGTCGCGCCTCATGATTATTATATATTCCAACTATGCATATAATCGTATTAAATTTGAATTTTGAGTATTCCCAATCAAAGGATGTTATAAGGACAACATACATAACATATACATACATACATCTCTAATCTCTAATACTAATAAAGAAAATTGGTTGAACTAATTTACTCGGTGTCTTTTTGAAATTTAAAAAATGCCTTTTTTTCCGTTTACGTGTTTGCACTCAATCAAAATATCAACGTATGCAATAATACAAACAACCAGTGTGCAATGCACGGGCTCATACTAGTATATATAAAGCAAATATTTGAGCAAGTGAAACCTTTTTGCATTGCTAAAAATGCTGTTTCTAAATTATTGCATTATGCTTCAAATTTAGGGTATATTAGTATTTCCAGTCTCCTTCGCTCCTAAATCAGTTTATACACCCATTTTCTCATCACGTCCCCATTTCCACCGAAACCTCAAAAAAGGAAAATAAATTTAGTTTGAAAAATGAAATATCGAAGCAGCTGATATTTTCAATAATGGTAATTCGATGTATTTTTGGATAGGCACGGTAATATGAGTGATTCAAGAATGATAGCTCGTGCAATTGAGATGAACTATGGTTGCAGAGGGTCTACCCAAGGTTTCGACCACCTTTTCTCCTTTTGTGATTCAATAATGAATTTAGTTTTCTATGCCATGGTTTTTTGATAAAAAATCAATGTTCAAGATGACCTTTTTGTTTATTTTTTTTAGTTTATGCTTCATCCTTTTTTTTCTTAAAAAGTAAATTATGCTTCATCTTTTTCAATGTAAGCTTCTGTATGTGTTTTTCAGAGAATGGAACAATGTATATTCAGAATCAAATACATCAAGGAATTTAGGAAAAATGAATTTATTATCGGTGATGAGTATTAAGAGGAAGAAGACAATGTTGGCCATAAATCAAAGTATTTAATGCAACCAACCATAATGGAAGATAAAACTGGACCATGATAACACTTCTAAAGCCTAATATAGAAATTAACAGAGAATGGTAAAATTCAAACTTACCTATAAAGAGCCAAAATTAAAATATTTACTATAAATCAAAGCATGTTCCGCGTTGTGTGTTATTATAATTTTACCTTCAACCTTCATTAATTTTTCCACTGCAATTAATGCTACTAATAAATTAGTGCTTACAATTTATTGTCTAGGTTATAATAATGTATCAAGTAATTTTCCATTATCAGATATAGAAAGTATATAATTACTGAGAACATCTTTGAATTTCTATTATAGAAATGGTTGAGAAAATTGATTGAACGACATTTCAGGGCGAATGCTAGAAGATTTCTTGCAACTGCTACTTAGCTTACTATATTGCATCTATGCTCACCTTATTATCAAATAACATGTGCTGCAAACTACAAAATATAATAGATCAGGAAGTTGTTCATAAAATTTTCAATAAATGCTGAAATATTTTTTACTTGTATATATTTAAGATTTTGCTCCCCTTATATTAAGTCGTTCTCTTAGAAAATATAGGATTATCCAGCAACATCAAAGGTGATAAGAAATTGAACACTTGCAGTTTCCAAACAGTAATCAACCATAAGTAAATTTTATCTTTTAAGAGTCCTATGAACAATTATAATGCGTATTTTTATTCGATGTTTGTTATTAATTCAGTCATTTGGGTTGGTTCTAATTTTTGTATGCATTAGACTCTATACTGAACTTTTCTCTATACTAAACTTTTCCATGGACTTTGCTGTCAGGTTTTTCCATGGAGTTTGTTGTCAGGCAATTGAGTTATATAGTTAATCTAACCAATTTTTGGTATTTAAGAATTTTCTAATCACTCTATTACTGATGAAGTTATAGTAATTTCTAACTTTCAAAACTGATATTCATTGTGTTTTGGAAATCTTATTACAAATACATGTTTTTAATCAGTGATGACTTTTTTTTATACTAAATTAGGTTGATACTTTCTGTACATTGATAAATGTAGCATTTCAAGAAAAATTGCCCTCAGTACTTACTTTTGACAATCATTATATGAATTTTTCTAATTCTATTTGTTAGAAAGTTGGTCATTTGGTTTACTTTGTATTTTTATGTGGTTAAGTTGAGTTTTTTACATTGAAGGTTTATACAAATTTTGTCGCTATGAAAATATATATCTTCACTTTATTGGAAACAAAATTATTGCAGATTTGAATATTCATCAAAATTATTGTTTATTAATTTATCCATTGATTCACATATTTGGTAAGGTAAATTTTATCATGGCGTTCCATAAATGGATGGACAATGAAATGCTACCTATAGTATCAAATGAACTATCATAGATAATTTGGCATTAAAATAAAATTTGTTTTTTAATTGAATCTCAAAGTAGTAAATTATGACACCATATTCCTTAAATTATTACTCTTCATTTAGCAATTATTATTCTTGAATACTTCTCTTTTTATATTTTGCATGTAGTACTGTTCAAAAACTACAACATTGGATTAGTTATCTGTAAGCAGTGAAAAAATTAAGTTGAATCTACTACTCACCCTTGTGGTTAGGTTAAAACATCCTCTACAAGTTGTATTCAACTCTGCCAGTGTATGTTACTGATATCAATTCCAAGCCTGAAAACACGAGGAGAGAACAAGTGCTCCAGAAATAATCTATTTCTTAAAAAAAAATAAAAAATTATTACAACAATAATTTTGTTCTTCCAGACTATTTTTCCACCTACTAAAGTCGTCCTTCAGGAATTAAATAATCTCATTTGCAATATTATATGATAATGGTAAGCACAATGTTATCAAACTCATACGATAATTGTAAGCACAATGTTATGGGAAACTTATACCTAAGCTAATATTGTAAGTAAATGACCTATGCATTACGATAATGATTACATTTGCCTAATGTTTTGATATTAAGCACTTGATTTGTATGCATATTAGATCACAATCACTTTCCTATTCTATTTTCCTAAACCACGCATGTGAATGCACACTTACAACCGATCCACTATGAAAGAACCTGTGATACTATTATAGAGCATAAGCTGATATTGATGAATCATATGAAATTTCACTCTATTTTGTTGGATAATCACTTTAGATAATACACATAATTATGTATTTTTTACTTTATATTTATTTATTTATATTATGAACTTGGAATTTTTATTAATGTTGTGTTTGCGTTCATGGTAAAATGATACATTCACAAATTTAATATGGTTTATTTACTGCTTACCGATTTACGTAAAGAAGCTCTATAATTATAAATTGATATAATTTGTTCGATAGTTATTTCACTATGTTACGCCGTCGGTGGTTCTTATTCTCTTACCCGGCTCAAAACAAAGTATTCATTTGTGTGGTCTTACATTTACAACCGATCTACAAGGTAAGCAATATTTGTTTTCTTTGGATTTTCAATGTTCTTATTTTTCAAATTCAAACTCCATATTTAAACGATTGGCAAATAAGGCTTAAACATAGAAGTCCATATTGGATGAATTGTTTTCCATGAGGAAAATAATAAGGCTAAAACTATTTCATCCATTAAAGGTCGAGTATCACGAATCACGTTTTTGGGAATCCTTCATTGAAATCTTCCTCTGTTTTTACGAAGAGAAAACTTATGTTTTGGTAGGAGACTTATTTACTTTTCCATATGATATCATTTTTGAATGATGATTGAAATTAATTATTTGAAGGTTTTATCAGTTTATAACTTTAATCAGAACTTTTTGGTTTTTATGTCCTTTTTTTGCTTTCATTTCTTATAGTTGTCTGTTTAAAAAAGTGTGTTGATGTCGCTGTACATTGATTTTTGTTCTTGCATGTTAACTTATTTGTAATGATATTCAGTTTTATATATCAGGACCATGTGAAGTAATTGTTGAATTTTTTTAACAGACAATTAAGTTAAGGAGGCTAGCACTGTGACCGCATGTCATAATACTCATATAATTATTTACTCTTCAACATAGTTCTTTAATCAGCTTATATTCTTTAGCATACTTATGAAACACACGCTATGGCATGCATCATAGCGCAAGGTGCATGGCGTTTACGCCTTTATTTCGTATGGCGCGGCGCACATAGAAAGGCACGACGAACAATGCAAATGGCATGCGGTGCAAAAATGGCGCGTCTTTTCGTTATTTTGTTGTTTTTTACTTCTTTTCTATTTATTTTTCATTGTTCATTATCCAAACTAATTTCCAAAAATGGTTGGATGTATTATTATTTTTATACAATGAATGGTTACACTTTAAACTAATCTCCAACAAACTTTGAACTATTTATTTATATCATTGTTGCATCGAACCACGATGGGTAATTAGAACCAAGATCTGCAATTCCGAACCAAACTGATCCAAACTCGATGGAATGTGATTCAGTTGATGAAAAATAACATGAAGAGTCGTGTTTGACCCAGAAGATTAGACAAAAAAGCGAGAAAGCATACACATTTTTAGTATTATTACCCAATCGGACTCGAATCGACCCGATCCGAATCGAACCTCGGGCCGTGTCAAGGTATTGAAATATACAGGTTAGACTTGACAAAATCCAACACGACTAGAATCGAGCCGCCGATCGTGTCTAGATCCGACTCGACTGGTCTAATTTTCACCATTGCATCGAACAAATAATCTCGTTACATTCTCCAAATTAGTCTCGAATGAATTTCAAACTATATATTTTAATTGTTGTTGCATCGAACAAATAATCTCGAATGTATGTTTTTTAAATTAATCTTCAACGTACTTCGAACTGTCTATTTTCATTACGGTCGCACTGAATAAATTGTCAAGTCATATGAGGCAGACGAGGAAAACGATGAAGCGTACGAATTTGATTATGCGGATATTGATTTTTGAATTAAATTCAGATATTTTGTTCTTCAGTAATATGTATTATTATCTTGGATTTTAGCTTTTAAAGAGTACTATGCTTGAAATTCTATGCTCATGATATTATATTTGATAATGTTTTTCGCAAAATGTCTAAAAAGAAAAATCTTTATTACATATATGTTAAATATAAATTATATTGAACATATTAAATTAATTGATATATATATATATATATATATATATATATATATGTATACACACAATTTACACATTTTAAACTTGTGCAATAAATTAAAAGGACGCGCGCCATTTGGCATGCCGTGTGTCAAGGCTTCAGGGAGGTTTTGCTTCTTTTTGCGTCATGCACCATTAATAGCGATGTTCTTTAGATTTGTGTGTGAATTTCTTCATAAATGTATTTGACTTTTTTAACCATGTTCGTGTTTTCTCCCCTATGAAATTATCTCTATAATATTCTCCCAAAATTTTGGGTATTTGAGGATATATATCAGAAAGAATTTATACAATTTTTCTAATTTTCTAAAGTGATACTCATTGATTTTATGTATATTTAACAAGAAAAAGCAATTCTATACTTGCTACTTGTTAAAATGTAGTATCCAAAAAAGAATCACTTTTCTTACTTATTTTTTAACACTTAATGCATGGTTAAGTAAAGTTTTACATTGAATGTGTGTGTGTTATTGTTATGAAAATTTTCGTCCATTTTTGAGAAACAAAATTATAGCAATTTCCGACTTTATCTAAATTATAGTTTAATTATTTAAAAATCGTTTTGAAAATCTAAATTTAAATTCATTAATTTGGCAAGGTTGTGAATTTTGGTAAAAGAGCATTATTAAACACACACACACACACACACATACATATATGCCTCCCTTAACTGTTTGCAAATTTCAAAATATTAATACTATCTGAAAAACCTATTCAATAATCGATCACCAAAACAACTCAGTATAGATGGCTATTCAATATTTATTTGCCTTCCTGCATTTAAAGTCCAATTACCATATCTCAGACTTCAAATATATATATCCATACCACTGTACCTACAGATTCATTCCAACAGTACATTGACCTTCATCAAAATTCTTCATTTACTTGTTTTTATTTCCTAATATATACAGGCCATGTTATACCTCCTTAAATTATTACTCTTGATTTTGCTATTTTCATTCCCTAATGCTTCTATTTTTGGTCTACAAATGAGTGGTCGAAGCTACGAGTTAGTACATCTTCAAGTTTACTCCACAAATTATGAGTATAACACTAAAAAGTTTTAATTTAGCTTTACAGTTTGCTCAGTTGTCTCGAAAACGAAATTGAAGTTAAATCAGTTAAGACAAATGTACCTCATTTCTAAAGTAAGTAATTTTCCAAACCAGCCATGGATTCTATAACATATGACTATATGTGCAATGAATATCTTAACAAATTTAGTATGTTTAACCAATGTAATAGAATATTTCACACGAAAATATCAATGATACTAGTGATAGTGGTTTTTTGAAGCTTGGGTCCAGTATACTTTTTTTATTATCCATATCCATATGCGTGTGTGTGCGTGCGTGTGTGTGTGTTTATCTTCATCTATATCTGCATCTTATTTCTAGTCTGATTTGCAAAAGTGTCATCGTTTCCTTATCCTACAACAGTTTTGACATCCAAATGATGATAAATTCATATATTACTATAGTTAGTAATGTGCATGATTAATGTAGTACAAAAGCACATATTTGTGCCCATACTGAGAAATCTACCACATTCTTAAATGTTGCACTAATGGAGATTGTCAAATACTTGGCTTATAGACGTTTGTACCGCAAAAACTAACATTCTAGCAGATTACCCATAATAGATCAAATCAACATTATCTCCACTACTTTATTAAGTGGCATCATGAGGTTTTATATTTTTTAAAGTATCGAAGGTCTGTGAGGAAGAGAGTATTACGGGAAGTGTGATCACTATGGGCAACAAGAACAATTCTTGAGATATTGATTTAGTAGTTGATTTTCTTAGAGAAAAATGATGCAAGGTTTCCAGATTCTGAACTATTGGAAGCTAATTTTTATGTTTGTTACATTTCTCGACATACCAATATAGTAGTTGATTAATTTCTATGTCTGTTTTATTATTTTCTGAAATTAACTTAGTCTCACTCACATTCCAACAAACAATTGATTTATGCTTTCGTATATATAAAATCATATAACATTGCGTATACTTCAAAGTCATGTTGTAAGATCCAAAGATCTTATAAACGGTGTTGTTAATACCTATTTTCCTCATGCATGTGCCAAAGCATGCGTGTGTGTATTACGAATTTTTTTTCTTCAATGTATACAAAAATCCAACCGTTTACCTGCAGTTTCATGTTTCTTTGATGCTATCCAACATAGTATATTTATGTATTAATAGGGGAGCTAAAGGCTACTTTAATCAGGCATAAAGGACCGATATTCTCTTTAAAGTGGAACAAGAAGGGTGATTATCTCTTAAGTGGGAGTGTTGATAAAACTGCTATTGTATGGGATACTAGAACATGGGAATGCAAACAACAATTTGAGTGCCATTCAGGTACCATTAATCATACTGCTATGACTATTCTACAGCTATCCTTGTTTACCATGCACATGTAAACGAACAAGACTCTTTAAGTCATTCCAATTTGCAGCACCAACACTTGATGTTGATTGGAGGAACAATACAAGTTTTGCAGCATGCTCAACTGACAGTTCAATACATGTATGCAAGATAGGAGAAAACAATGCTGTCAAACAGTTCAAAGGGCACAAGGTGATATACAAGTCACTCGTCTGCATTTATCATCATCTATTCCTACATGTAGAAAGTATCTGCATATTTTTAATTTTAGTTACAATTTTACCATTCACATTTAACAAATCTACATTGTATGTGTGCGCATGCGCACCAAGTTTTAAAATTTTGGTTTTCGGTCCATTCTGGTTATTTCAAATTTCTAAAATATAGGTTCCGTTTCGAAAATTTTGAGATTCCGTTTTATTTTCGTTTTGGATACCATTACTTGTAGTTGGATTACCTAATAGTGATGAATACTACAAAATATGTGTGTTTTTATTATAATTTAGAAATTGAAATTGAGTCACTAGCAGTTGGCTGTAATTGTAACTTAACAAGCTCCATCCTTTAAAAAACCAAGGCAGCGTTTGATGTGCATTTTTTATTTTCGGGTTTCCATCCAAACAAAAATACGCACGACGCATGTATTTTTGAAAGACAACCAATTCGAAAAACGAAGTTAACATTCAAAGCAGAAAACAAATTTGTTTTTTTCTTGTATTTTGAAAATTAATAAAAGCACGGAAAACAACTCATCCTCTCCGTCATTCCTCCATCTTCGTGATGACTTAGATTTTTAAATCTTTCCCTTCGCTCTCCTCATATTTTGTAATGCATGTTAAAACGTAAAACACAAAATTCAAAATGAAACCAAACGGATTTTAAATCTTACCATATTTTCAAATTTTAGCTTAAAATTATCAAAAGTCCTACAAGCCCGACTAAAAACAACGTATGAAATAATTCCTGTATAGTTTGGAAATAGAATCACATCCTCCCAAAAAAACCTAATTCATTCCTTTTCATTTGAAACCAAAATAATCAAATATTTCCCGTTCAATCCTCTCAGTGGTCGACCCCCTATCTTTTCCCTTGCGTGATTGTTAGCGCTACTATAGTTCACATGTCATTTTAGATCTATTTTTTATTCTCTTTTGCTTTTTGCGCCGGGAAACGGATTTATTGGCAAATTCCGTCCCTACCAATGCGGGGACTGGACCAGAATGGTCGGAATTTTCGTGTGCTGGCCGGAAACTCGAACCACGGTGTACACACATACGATATATTAATGTATTCATGCTAATTTGAGAAATGTGCGTATCATATGCATATTAACATGTCATAAATTCTTCAATTTGTAGAGCATAAATAATACATAATTCCAGATGATTCTAATATATGTGAGCGTGCGCCAAGGTTCGAAATTTCGGCCGGCACGTTGGAATTCAGTCCATTTCAATCCGGTTTCGGCGTTGATTGGGTCGGAATGTGCTCTAAAACCCTTTCCGCTTTAAACGAATAGATAAACAAAAATTACTGTAAAAACTAAAAACAAGTAAAAATGAACTAGAATGAAGAAATATATGAAATGTATCTAATTTAAGCGAGCAAGAGAAACTAAAAGGGTTTAGTTTGTTTAAAACAGGCAGGGGAGTGGTGGGTTATTAGGGATTAGTTTGAAGAAAGATGATGAAGGCTATAGAAATCAGAATGAATGGAGAAGGAGATATTTGATATGTAGGCTATTTTTGATATTGGGGCTTTTTTATTTGGCCTTCTGTTTTTATAAGAATTAATTCTTTTTGGGCTTATTTTTAGGCCAATCTTAACATTGAGGCATGGTCTCTTTGCTAAAATAAGTCAATTTCAGTAGAAAATATTTTGTTTAGCTAGAAAGAATGCATTTTTATAAAATACATATCAAAACTAAAGAAAACCGTAGCCGGAATTGCGACGAAATCTCCGGAATTCCCATAACGAATTCGGGATTTAAAAATTTTCAAATGATTAGAACATAATCGGAAACCGGAATTCCAAACCTTGATGTTTGTATGCATATATATGTGTGTGTATTTATTTATATGCATGTATGTATGTATTGTATACAATACATATATGCATATATATTCTCTTTTGCATAGGTATACTGAAAACAATTTGCCCGTGAGCAAACTTGTACATCTTATTTTGTGGCGGTGTATGATAATACTGTCAGAATACATGACATGCAATGCATGTTTGATGTTTCTATTTAGCAGGCCGTCCGAATTTACAACCTACCTGAATTATACAGTTCTTTGAATTTCCGTTTTCTTACTTCACTGCGTTAGTTGTTAATACAAAATATCAAGAAGGGTTTGATTTTCGGTCAGAATGTTCGTCAAAATGCCGTAAGTAGATTCATGTATCTTTGCAAGTTAAAATTTTATGCTATTATCAATAAACTTTGTGAAACATTGTGCATTAGTATAACCCACTCTTCCTTTTTTATTCATATGATCTAGTAGCGTTCTTTGGCACCCAATTATTCATATGGTGTGAATCTTATGACACTGCAAATAACTTTAACCGTTATTTGAGTTTAAACCATTGTTTACTCTATTATATTATGGTGCTTTTAATTTCAGGGTGAGGTCAATGCTATTAAGTGGGATCCAACAGGTGTACTATTAGCCTCATGCTCTGATGATACTACAGCAAAAGTAAAAAAATAAATCCTTTTATCTTTTTTATTTTTATTATTATTTACATATTTGCATATCCATCTTCTACATGTGTTGGTACATTTAGTTAAAAAAAAACTGCACTTAGTGTAAACCTAAAACGAGTTCGTCTCATCAGTTAAGATTTTAAAATATATTTACAGCATGTTTAGATGCAAACTTATTTCCACTCTTCTTTTTAGCAATTTCTTCAAATGAATGTTTGAAGGTAACTCTTTATTGTCGATATATAATTTCTTGTGTAGTTAGTTTTAAAAACAATAGATTGCTGGTTCTGATTTCTCAGATCAAAATTTGGCAAATTATTTATATGACTTATGAGGTAATTCAAACAAGTTGTCATAAACATGATTGTTTTTATAGCGTTGAAATCTTTGTGATTTGAAGAACAAGGTTATTATTCGTTTCTTTAAAATGCTTCTACCTATGACAAATTGTTGTAGTTTTTTAATTACACATACAAATGTGTTTGCATTCATGTATTAGGGCATGTTGTTGATATACATATATGTTTATACGTATGCATGCATATGTATGTGGGTGGAACAAAAAAATGTAAATGTTGTATTAGGAACGATGAGACGAGACAAGAGACCTGCCATTTGATGCAACAAGTACCCACCATTTGAAGCAATAAGCTGAAAGGTCGTTTAAGCTATATTACCTTTTTACATAGATTTAAATGTAAATTACATACTAGTCTTTGGGTACATGATTTTTAACATATGGATTTTTTATCTACATTTCATGCGTAGGGGAAAATTTAAGGTTCCAATTGACAGGAATCGCCTAAATTAACCCTGCTCAACAGTAGCGATGAATCTCTATACACATGCTAAAGCAAAAACACAATAACTTGATGATATCCAACAATTTCTAGTTCTTGAATCTATAAACAAGAAACAATCAATAAATAATGGAGATAAAAGATTTATAATGGTTCCACCATCGATGTGACAACGTATGTTCATTTTGAGAGAAATATTTATTATCCTTGAGAGGATTTTACAAGAGATTGATAATTTGATTTTTAATAAATGCTACAGTACAATGGTAGAGAAGAACATTTGAGATTCATGTCAAAACTGACAAAGATGATATGTATAGAGATTCTAATAAGGCACGACCATCAGATATAGCCTAGAGAAAATCCACTGACAAAATAGTGAAGGGATTAGACCAAGAAAAGTGAACACATGCACTTAGGCCCCATTTGCGAGCATCTAGTGATCGACTGCTTGGGGTTGTGTGGGAGGTGAATGGTCAACTGCTTAATCAAACACCTCAGACCCCAAGTGGGTGACTGCTTTGGGGACCTAGGGTTGATCGATACTGCACACTTCAGCTGCGCCTGTTATACCCCATTTTGCATTTGAACTTCAACCTTCCATATCTTTTGAACCGTATATTCAAATGATGAACTGTTTTTCATCATTGCGACCGTAATGAAATTATCTTTACCTTTGATATATTGTATTATATATTCAACATCATGCATGCGAGAAAACTTCGAAAATTGTAAAGAATCACTAATTCATCATGCATGTAAAACAACTTAAAAAATCACAAAAAAACAAATTTACATAATTATACTTCATATTTCTTAAATAGTTCTAAAATTGTTTATAAGTTGAATGAGTACAACAAAGTAATGATGGACTCATCTGTTTAAGTCACTCAATTTTCATCCAAATAAGGCATTATTAAGCATTGGTTAAGTGCAAATAAGTATTAATCTATATTTTTGCAAAAAGCAAAGCGTCAAGTGTGTGAAACGACACTTAAACACGCTTTTAATAACATAGCATGAATGAAAATCGATTCACATATATTCTGTCTTCTGTTTATTTTATATTTTTGTCAAGAAGCTGTTAGCTGTTAATGTGTTGATATAACTCTACCCATAAGTGTAGTGAGGTTCCCAACCTTAACTAAATTTCTAACCATAGTGTAACTCAAACAATAATTAGATCTATTTACACTCTTAATACATATATGCATTTCATCTTCTTTTTTTCCCAGTATCTACACCATTCACTATAACAATGCATTTTATTTATTAAACTTGTGTATTATCGGTTTGTCACAAATCTTTCATGTATGTCCATATGTGAGCTATGCCACTTTACAGCCTTTTTCTCTGTTAAATGTATATACAAGAATTTGGTTCTTTGAGATCAAGACATAAAAATAAGTGACTGTTTGAAAATCGATAATTAATAATATTTGTATGGTTAATACCTTGCATATGCCCTGAAAGTAAGGAAGTCGCATGCATAATAAATAAGTCGATTTTGACATATGTATTCATTCATCTATTTGACATATATTACAAAAAAGAAGATTTGTTTTCTTCACTACTAGAGGTTGAAGCTTATATTTGTTTTCTTGATTTTTTTTCCTACGTCTCGTAAAAATGCACATTACAATAATAATCAGTATCATTGGTCTTTCATATTCTTTAGAAGCGTATATAATCTTCTTGCTACCTTTTTCTTTGCTTGGAGCACATTATGCTTCATCGAATTATCTTGCACCTTTCGTTTGTTAGGTGGTATCAACTATTATTTCACCATTTGTTGAAAGCATTTTACCGATGTATTCAAGTTGCATTGTCCATTGAACAAATTCTTTTATTTGGATGTGCTCATGCCAGTACTAAAGCTCGTCAAAGCTGAGTGTGTTAGGATATAGTCTTTCATATTCTTTAGAAGCGTATATAATCTTCTTGCTACCTTTTTCTTTGCTTGGAGCACATTATGCTTCATCGAATTATCTTGCACCTTTCGTTTGTTAGGTGGTATCAACTATTATTTCACCATTTGTTGAAAGCATTTTACCGATGTATTCAAGTTGCATTGTCCATTGAACAAATTCTTTTATTTGGATGTGCTCATGCCAGTACTAAAGCTCGTCAAAGCTGAGTGTGTTAGGATATAGTGCCGTGAGGATGTATAACCAACTTACTCTTTGGAAGTCTTCTCTTAGGGGAAGGTTTGACGTAATGGCAAACTGATGTTTCCTTCTGTCATTGATTCGAGCTTCATGGGTCCATATATGATATTTGTTATAAAATCTAAAAAGATTCGGCCCCGTTTGGTTTGCCGTTTTTAATTTGGGTTTCCATCCAAATAAAAATATTCACGATGCATGTAATTTTGAAAAACAATCAATTTGGAAAATGTAGTTTGCATACTAAATAAAAAACAAATTTATTTTGTTTTCCGTGTTCCGGGAAATAACATAAGCACGGAAAATAATTCATCTCCTCCATCCTCATATTTTGTAATGCATGTTGAAAATGCAAAACACAAAACTCAAAATGAAACCAAATAGACCCTTAGTTTTTCAAATGTAATCTTCGATATCTTAGTATAATTGAGATCTTTATGCATTGAGTTACGCCTTGGATACTGGTAAGTCTAGCTCACATATAGCACATATAAATTGCATGCTTTAAGGCTACTATCGTCTATAAGTGTGCAAAGGTTTTGAGCATATCTATCGTCTATACCCAATAGCTTGTAAATCAAATCACCATTATCATGCTTTCTTTTTCTTTCAAATGATTGAGAACAGCCACTTGAATTTTTTTTTTGTTGAGTTGTATCTTTAGTTAAATTTATTTTTTAGCTATTTTTAGTGCTTTTTTTCATGTTAATTTTGGTTTTCTTTTACCTCTTTTTTCCTTAAATTTTAATATCATTTTCTCTCGTCGTTGGTGCATCATTTGGTCTTTCTTGTATGCGTTCATACAACCTAAATCTACTTTCATCAATTTTCTTACTTATAAATGTCACCTTTAATTTTTCTCATTCTTTTATTTGTAACTTTGCCTTTTCTCATAATTTTACCTTTTTCTTTACTTCTATATTTTATCTTTTTATCTTATTATTATTATTATTTTGTAGAGTCAACATTCTGCTTCATACAATATAGTTGGTTTAATCACTAGTTGATAAAAAAGAAGTTTTAGTTTGTCTATTTTTTTTATCACATTAAATGATATTGGCTTATCTTCATTTATCAAATCTATGTTGGTCGATTTTTTATTTGCTTGTTATATCTGCATCTTATTGTGTTATTGAACCTAGATATTTAAACTTTCTTTTCCTTTCATCGTTTGATTTTGTATATTTATTGTATTATTATGCTTAATTTATTTTATTTTACTAAAATTGTATGACATATATTCATTTTTAATCATGCTAAGTTTAACCCTTTTGGTTTTAGTGCATTTTCTAATCTTCGTTCTACTTTACTTGATGTATTATTTGGCACAATGTCATCTGTAAACGTCATGCACTGTGATAAATCCAATTGAATTTCTTTTGTTTGTCATCTAATACCATTGTAAATAGATATGTATTTAGAAAAGAACTGGCCTGTGGTGTAATTCTATTATTATCCAAAACTCACTAGATTGTACTTTCGTCTTTAGAGGTTTCATACATATCTTGAGTTAGTTCTATATTGTGTATTGAAATTTGTTTTTTATTTTAAGTTAATCAAATTATCTTTTACTAATTTATCATATATTTTTCATAATCTATGAATACCATATATTATTTTTCTACTTATAAAGTGTAACTTTTATTGTCAACCTTTCTAACTTGAGCGAATTGGTTATCCAATATTGAGGATTTTTTTTTTAATAACATGGGTGATACTTTTTTCAAGCAGAGCACTCATCATTATTCCTTAGTCGACGTTCGCAATTTTTTCCCCATGATTCTATTTTGTGGTTAATTAGTTTAATTCCTCTATAGTTATTACAGTTTTATATCCCTTCTAATTTTTTAAAATTGGTATCATCATGTTGCTTCTCCACTCGTTTCATGTCTGGAAGGTCGACCACGGAGGATATTTTCTTGATAAGACAACTTATGAAGAGGTTTAAGGAGCAAAAGATGGATTTACACATGGTTTTTATCGATTTGGAGATAGCTTATGACAAAGTACCACGAAAGGTGATGTGGTGAGCTCTGGAAAAGAAGGGAGTCCCAACAAAGTACATTACCCTTATCAAAGATATGCATGATGATGTTTTGACTAGTGTCAAAGTATACGATGGTGTAACCAGTGACTTTCCCATTAACATAGAATTACATCAAGGGTCAGCTTTGAGCCCCTACATTTTTTCCCCTAGTGATGGATGAGGTTACGAAGAGTATACAATGGGAGATTCTTTGGTGTATGCTATTTGCTGATGATGTTGTGCTAATTGATGATAGTAGGATTGTGGTTGATAGACAACTCGAATTGTGGAAACAGAATTTAGAATCTAAGTGATTTAGGCTTCGTAGAACTAAAACAAAGTATATGAAGTGCGAATTCAGCGGTGTCAGATCAGAGGATGAAGATGTTATTCTAGCCGGACATATAGTTCTTAAAAAGGAATTCTTTCGATATCTAGAATCAATGTTGCAGTGTAATGGTGAGATTGATGAAGATGTTATTTTTCGAATTCTAACGGGATTGGTGAAGTGGTGACAAGCATCTGACATTCTCTGTGACAAGAAAGTCACACAAAAGCTTAAAGGAAAGTTCTATAGAACGACAATTAGGTCTGCGATGTTGTACGGTACAGAATGTTGGCCTACTAAAAACCAACACATTCATAAGATAAGCGTAGCAGAGATGCGTATGTTGCGATGGAGTTGCGGTCATACAAGAAGAGACCGAATTAGAAATGATGATATACGTGAAAAACTTGAAGTATCACCAATTGAGGAGAAACTAATTTAACATCGCTTAAGATGGTTTGGACATCTCCAACAAGGCCGTCCGAGGCACCAGTGCGTGTTGGAATTATAAGCCGTGTCGTTTGCTCAAAGAGATGTAGAGGTCGGCGACATGGGAGGAAGTTGTTAAAAGAGATTTGAAGGATTGGAATATAGCCAAAGAGTTGGTAACGGATAGGAGCGTGTGGAAGTTAGCGATCCAAGTAGCAGAACTACGAGCCACGAGTCTTATTAGTTTTAGATTATAAGATTAGGGAAAAAGAGCCTAAAATGTAGCGTTTAGTATTTGATCAATGTTACTATCAGCACTGTTATTACTATTTATACTGTTATCATTATTTTTAATTTTTAATTTTTAATTTTATTGTATTTTATTTATTATTTATTTTTATTTTTTTATTTTTACATACATATGTATTTCTATCTTTATTTTACTTGGTTACTATTATTATTAATTTACCTATTTGACTTAATTTTATTATTGCTATTGTTATTGTTATAACCTTTAAATTACTTTTGTCATTTAGTTTCGGGTTCCATCTCTACCCGACCCCAACTTGTTTGGGAATAATGGCTATGTTGTTGTTGTTGTTTGTTGATATTTTAATGGATTTCTTTACTTCCTAATACTTGTTAATCATTCAATTTTTTTACTTCCTAATATTTTGCACATCTTTAGGGTATTCTTCGTTGGACAATAATCTTAAACAATTTTTTCACATGTTTAGCATATTCTTTTCTTTTATCGACGTATTCCTATTTGCATTTTTAATACATTTTATTTGTTTTGAAGATTGAGATAATTTCCCTGTTTTTTTGCTAAGCTACAAATACGTTTTCCCCTTCTTTTGTACTTGGTATGTAATATGTATATTTCTGTAAGCATTTTATTTGGCTGCATAGCCAGTCCCCACCCCTCCTGCCCCCCCCCCCCCCCCCCCTCTTTCCTGCACGCGCTTCCTTTTACGTTTTTGTATATTTAACTATATCTTCTTATTTCCTACAAGTTCGCCATGTTTTGCTTTTTTTCCCTCTCTTTAATGGTATAGTTTGTTGAACTTCTTCCCACACCATGATGATTCTTTTTGATGAATTCTCTCTTTAGCTTCTGCTGAAATTTCTCTACTATTTTCTTTTATGTCATTTGCTGTTTTTGTCCTTATAACGTCATTACAATTCCATTTTGTTTCTTTCATTTTACTTTCTTAAATCTTATCATATTGTTTTTTCTTTCCATTTATAGTCTATATTTGCCTTGCTTGTATAAGTTTTCTTAATTATTAAGTCTAATATTAAAAGGTGATGTTCACTTGTTAGGCTTTTTCAAGTAGTATTTTGGTATCGTCTAAATAAACAATAGTCTATTTCTGTTTTATTTGACTCACTTTTGTATGTTATTGTGTTTCTTTAAAGATGTATTTGTTGTTGCTAGATCAAATGTTCTAACAAAATCCAGAAGTGACTCTCCTTCCTCATTTCACGTTCCGAAACCAAACCTTCATGGACTGTTTTGTTCTCTCTCTTGTTTACTCCTACTTGTTCATTAAAATATCCTCTTATAAAAATCTTTTTGTGAACTGGTATTGATTGCATAATTTTAACTAGCGAATCCAAAAAGTTTGTTTTGTATTTTTATCTAAACATACTTGGATGTGAATATACTAATAATATTTAAGATTTGATCGTTTAAAATGATTTCTAATATACATCAGTTTATCTTCTTTCTTTTAGCCTCGACAACTTCGTCTTTCATATCTTTATCTACAACTATAACTGCATCATCTTTTTATTATATTTTCTTCCAAATAGGAAAGTTTGCATTCTTTTGTCGGTACTGTAGTTTTTCCTCTTTTCCATTTAGTTTCTTGTAAGTTATTATTTTAATCCTTTGTTATACTAAAACGGCTGCTAACTTATGATCCCTAGTAAAAAAAATCATATTTCACGTCGCTATTCTAATATTATTATTGCTGTTGTTATCATTAATAGTATTATTCTGCATGTATTTGTTGAAATACTAATAGCTAATCAATTGCAAAAGTAAGGACATTTGTTGAAATTGTATCTCTCTTCTTCTCGAGACTTCGGGTGGTGTTTGGCTTAAAAACAAGCGTTGTGTTTTCAATATGTATGTCAAATGGTGCCGGCGGGGAGGGTGGGGAAGGAAGGAGGAGTTGAAAAACTCTAATTAATCGGAACAAAGTGGAGATAAAGAAGAGAGAAGATGACAAAGCACCATTGTCCCAGTGGTTAACTGATTTGACTTTGGTTCAAGAGGTCACAAGTTCGAAACTTGCGTAGTGTGATTCGAACATATACTGACATGTGATTTGTGTTATATTATTCTAGTGACATGTTGTATCTGAGTACCATTTCAAAAAAAAAAGGATGGTTTTTGATATTTTCCAAAAGGCGGGAACTAAGAAAAAGTCATTTTAAATTGTATGTTAAAACCGTTTTACAAATCAACTGTTTTTTCAACCCACTCAACACCCCCCCCCCCCCCACCCTTCCTCATCCCTTCTTTTCCGTACATTTTAAAGCTAAGTGTTGAAAATGCAAAACACAAAATTTGTCTTCAAATCAGGCACTACCTTGGTGTATGATGACATTATCTATTTTCTTGTGTAACTATTGTGGTCGATTTACTTGAATTTGCTTTCATTAGAATTTAGTCCTTGCTTTATTAAGTTATTGCCTGTAAGTTGATAATGCTACTTTTTTTATTTTATTTTGTAGATATGGAGTCTTAAGCATGACAAATATATCCATGATTTCAGAGCACACCAAAGGGTTTGAGACCATTCTACTTATTTATCTTAAAACTGTTCATCCATCTTTGTAAAAGATGATTAATTACTTCTCTTTTTCTATAATAGGAGATATATACTATTAAATGGAGTCCTACTGGTCTAGGAACCTGCAATGCTAGCCAGCAATTACTCTTGGCAAGGTAGGTCATTTATCTCTTGATACTTCCATGTTATTATTCATGTTAAGTTGCTAATTTAGTAGTGAAAGCTTTGAGAAATTTATTTCTTAGCACTTTACATATTTCGCAGATAAAGAACATGTTGATTCCTTTTATATATCTAGAAGAACAAGATATGATATGTGAGAATTACATGTATGACCATATCAGTTTTCTTCTGCTTAATAGTATGCAACTTAAAAATAATTGTTTCAGACTTGAGGAGTTTAAATCCGAAGATCAGAGTCGATCGGAAACTTACTATTGTTATCCAACAGTCTGTTACATTTTTGTTCTGGTACTTTTCACGAGTAATTAATTTATGTATTATGGTATAATTTCAGTGCTTCTTTTGACTCTACTATCAAGCTATGGGAAGTTGAGCAGGGAAGACTTGTTCACAGCCTAAATGGTCACAGGTACTATCAATAGATGTGTGCTTTTCTTGGTTTATCAATACATATTTCTCGGTAAAATAAGTACTGATTAATGTCATGCTTGAGTTAAGAGTCCATTACTTGGCAGTTTGTTTGGTAATGCATTGGGTACCCAGTTTATATCATATGAATGGAATCTGAAATCATTTTGCCATCTGTTCTCTAGGCATTTTAATATGCAAAATACGTTGATATTATCATTTAATTCAAACCAACTGACAATGATATTATATGTTTGGATAGCGTAAGTAATTTACCCGTTTTCGTCACTTTTCAGAACTCATTACACACTTGACCTCTTTTGAAGCTATTTATAGACCACGGTAGAAAGTGAATTTTTGTGCTGCTGCTGTTTGAAAAAGCTCCAGTACAAAAATAAGAATACTGGAGTTGTTTCAAACAGCAAAGTGATCTATTTTTGACCGAGTCATAAGTTTTAAAAAGTGATGATAAAAATTCATTAGATATTACATATCCCGGTTTGATTAAATACTTTTCGTAGTAACATTTGTCGGCAATGCACTTTAAATTTACGTTCTTCGAATGCAGGCAACCAGTCTATGCTGTTGCATTTAGCCCAAATGGGCAACATTTAGCAAGTGGGTCGCTGGATCAATGCCTCAACATATGGTCTGTGAAAGAAGGGAAGCTTATAAGAACATACAGTGGAGGAGGCGGAATTTTTGAAGTTTGTTGGAACAAGGAGGGCAACAAGATAGCTGCTTGCTTCTCCAATAGCACAGTTATGGTCATGGATTTCAGAATGTGACCATTGTTTTCAAGCTGCGTTCATTTTAAATTATAGTAGATTGTAAGGAAGATTGGTGCTAGGTCTGAAGTTAATTTGTAAAGATAGTTTAATTTGGCAGTTTTTATTCTAGTTTCTAACTGGGTGCTTTGAATCAGCTAACACATTTTATCTACAATGAGAATTTTATTTATATATTTCAGTGTTGTATGGTAGAATATTTGATTGCAATTTCAGTGTTGTGCTTGAACCAGAATTTCCGTAATTGCTGCAAGTCAAATGAACTTTTCGTTGATCTAAGCATCATTTTGATTATAAATATTTGGATGGTGATTAAGCGATTTGTTTAAACATACTGTGCAAACCGGATTGAGATAATTAAGCTTAGTTTTTTATTGTGTTAAGAAACAAAAGCACCAAGCAAGCATTAAAATGCAAATATTATCGAATCTTGTTCTTTATTGTATTTGGATGATTTCAATTTGCTTAATATGCTATTGATGTACAGATTCAAGCTCTTCGTGGCTTACAAGAATACAAATGATTTTCGGAAGATGAGAATTTGGGGAAAACCTCTTCTTAAACGAGGGCACTCCTTGGATGCTAGATACGTGTCTACTGGACGATAGAGATCTTTGGTGATGATGTGGCATGCTCATACAATGACATGTGTCAAATCAAAAATGGTTCCTTTTATAAAGTAATGGAAATTTTTTTGGGTTCGACTTAGATGAACCAACAACTTCTTGATGCATGGCTTTATGGGAATTTTCGAGAGCTAAAACCATGCTTTCGATATAGCGAGTCTACTTTCAATAGCTAAAACCATGCTTTCGATAGATCGAGTCTATACTTTCGATAGCTCAAATCCGTACTTTCGATGACATGCAACTTTATATTTCTAACAACATAACTTCATATTTTCGATAACATGTTTTCATATATATATATATCTCTTCCACTTTCATACATTTGATAACCTCCATCTCATACTTTCGTACATTTGATAACCTTCATCTCATACTTTCAGTGGCTCTTCACTTTCATACATTTAATAGCCTATATATTACATCTCATACTTTCGATGACTCTTCATTTTCATACTTACTATAGCTCTTCCATTTTCATACTTCTGATATATCTCCATCTTCATACCTTCGGTAGCTCTTCAACTTTCAATAGTCTCATCAGAAAAAAAATTCAATTTGCATACCTTTTAAGGACTTTATCAATTTTCAGTGTTTCAATTATTTCTAACATAGGATTTGGCAACTTCGGCACCTTTTTCTTTGATTGGAGAAGTAACTATTTGATCTTCCTTTTCCTAAATGAATTCTTCCAAAGTTGGTAGTGCAATAAAATATTTTCAAACATGAAACTTAGGAAGTATAGTCGTTTTTCTCAAAATTCTTTAAAAACCCTTAGCAATCTTGAATAGAATTTTTTTATGCTTGTAAGCTCTTATTCAAAGGTTGTTCGGAATTTCTGACTCGTATATATGGAAATGCCATTAGTTTTTATTAACCATGAGCTTTTAAATCTTCACATCACTTTGGATAATTGTTAAGAATCTCTAAATACTTTTGTAAACATGGAGACTAATGCTAGCCTCTCGTATCCTTGTCTAGAAAGAAATTATCGAGAAATCCAATGGTACAGAAGTTTATATAGTTCTTTCATCGAACATTTTTGGCATGAAAATTATCTTGTGGTTTTACCAAAAACTTTTCTCGAGGGCAACTTTTCGTGGTTTTGTTTGCAAAATTTCAATATACAATGCTTCACTTTTAGCTTTCTTGAAAACTTTTGAAACATGAAATACCCCTTGATTAAAAAATTTGAAATATGAAAACACATTTAACTTCAGTTTTGAATACGAAAGCCCATATTGGATTCTTGGATAAATTTTGAAATTGAAAGCTCTTTTTTGCTTTGAATATTTTTAAATTGAAAACTCATTCTTGCTTCTCTAAAAGTTTTTGAAACATGAAAAGACCTTTCGACTCTTTTGAAATATAAAAGCCCTTTTGACTTCTTTGGAAATTTTGAAATTGAAAGCCACTTTTGGATCCTTTGATTTTATTTTTTTGAAACCAAAAGCCGGCTTCTTAGGACATTTTTTATACTTGCTAAAGCAGTCATGCTCTTTCTTCCGTACTTTTATTGATATGAAGTGTAATGCATATAATGAGAATTTGTTGTTAACATATTACTAATGTGAAAGTCAAACAAAAGAATCCTTTTGATCGTCCGATCAATGACTTTTTCACAGATTGACTTATACTATCAGAAATTTTTCTAAGGAGGATAATAGATGGTTGAAAATTTAGAACGGATTCGCATGGATAGAAAAAGAATCAAAGGAGGAAATAATTGAGACTTGTTTAAATTTTAGAATGGATTGTGTTTTTTGGACTTGTTTTACGATTATATACTAAGTGGTTTGTGTTGAAACTGGCTCGTTTAACAACTGGTGAAATGAAAAATTTGAAAATAATTCTCTATTTAGATTTTAATGATCCTATGTAAACTATTAGTTAGCATTATATCCAATCAATATACTGAAATAAATCTTAATTATTTCAAAGCTTTATATTTATTTATTTATTTAATATATAATTTTGAATATATCACATATATTCCTCAACTGACATAGCAATATAATAAATACGAGCATGTGTATAACTACACACAAAGAGAGATTAGAAGATACTTTTATAGTATATACATACATACATATGTATGTATGTATGTATGTATGTATGTATGTATGATAAATCCATATACAGATCAAGAGAATGTAAAAGCCTAAATACATATATTTGAATATACTAAAAATATATGTATATGGTTAGTATACACATATTATTAATGCCTCATATATATAGTTCACATATATATACATATCTGTGTATGTATGTGTGTGTGTGTGGAGGGGGGGGGGGTTATTTGAAATATTTATATACTAACAAAGTTTAAAAAATTATTGACTAAGTATAACATATTAGTTTTAATTAAAAACAATATTTGAAAATTTTCGAATTCAAATCCAATTTATACTAAGTCAAAATATTTTATATATTTAATTTTAAATCAAATTTGACTACTTCAAAATATATTGAAATCAAAATATCAAAACAAGTGTCCAAATGTTGACTGACTCAAAATATATTAATCATTACATCTCGAATTTTGTATAAATATACCAAAATGAATTTTGGATTTTTAAATTAATTTTTTGGTGATTAAATGAATTTTGAGATTTAAAATGTGAAATTTGGATTTAAAATAGATTTAAAAGATGAAAAATTATTTAACTTGATAAAAAGTTGAAATAATTGAAAAATGAAATTAGAAAATAATTTTAGGAATTATTATTGAATTTAATTCAATAAAAATGATTTTTTTTATATTTATTTGATAATGAAGGAAGAACATTGATTTAAAATTTAAATTTGTTTTGAATTGCATTTTGGAAAAGTAAATGATATTCGTGATTGTTTTGAAAAATGAACGATTGCTTTAAAATTTGTTGGAACTGAAAGGCAATATAATAACAAGGGAAAAATTGTTATAAGAATAAAATAAAATTTTGATAAACCGTTTTGAGTTGAATTATTGTATGGGTATAAAATGTTGATTTAAAAGCGGTTCGATTCAAATGCAGTTAATGGTATGTATTTATTTAAGAATTAGCATAAAAATCAAATAATATCATTAAACCAGCATTTTCTAGTTTATCTAATAAATGACCTTGCTAGTTTAACCTTACCCTAAGTCACCTTAAAACCTAAGTATCTTCAATGCCTATGTAAATCCAAGCTAGTAAACTCATTTTCTCTTCAAGCAAGCTAGTAGATTTGGTTTTTCAAATCTCCTCATCAAATTCAAGTCAAATTATGTGTAATCAATTCATTTTTAATTTACAGTGAATATAATCCTTATTTTAAATATACAGTAAATACATTCATACTCCGATAAAGTATTAAATTGCTGTTGGTAATAGTTTTTTCTACTTTTTATATATGTAAGTTTGATAATATACTGAAATTTGTAAATCATCTTAGCAAATAAATTATTTTTATGGTTTTATTTCATCTTTGTGCATGAACTGTTGTTGTTTGTACAAAAACAATAATGTCATCACATATATGCAATAGTTTTGAACTAGACTTGATGCAAATTGAAGCCAGTATGTGTCAAGTGATGTGAGAAAGGAAGTATGTCGGAAACAGCCTGAGTTGGGCATTTGATTGAAGCAATTCCTAGAGCTAGTGCTCCTGGAGTCAAGCTAACTAGTCGACCACTCAAACACTAATAAGTCGACTGGTCAGAGATTTCCTAGAGTAGTAAGCTCTAAAAAAAGGAGGAAGTTTAAATTTAAATATATCTATATATGTAGATATATCAAGTGAATTTTTTGATTCTAAAATTTAAAAAAAAGCTTGAGAATTATATGATATTCTAGAAATTTTTATTTTGAAAATTCTACATGAATTCAAGTATTATTGATTAAATTTAAAAAGATTTTAAATTTGGAATATTTTCAAACTAAAGAAAATATTAATAAAATATGAACTTTATGATCTAAAATTTTCAGAAAACATGTTTAGATTATTTTGAGATGAAATAATTTGTTCTAAAGTGAATTTATATTATTTAATAATACATTAGGATTTAATGAAATTTAAAAAATAAATCCTTTTTAAAATTAAGTCAAGTAAATATTAGCTTGAATAATATTTGATGTATGATGAAATGTGATTGTGTTTATGATGCTATTTTAGCTGTTTATGTATGAATTTAAATTTCATCGATGAATATAATAATTTAAAATGTCTCATATGTTAATATTCGATGAATTTTTCTATGTCGTATACATTAATGTTTATTATAAATGCTATTATAAAATGCAAGATAATGTTAGATGCCCAAACACGAAATCTGTGTATGATATAAAATAGGACACTATACTAATTCGAGAATAAATGGTATTTTGGGAGGATAAATATAAATGCATTTGGATGAATTTAATATATGAAGCAAACAAGACGAGATGAGACTAATAGACGCTAGAATCCATCCCAATGGACAGATTCAGTGCCGCACCCTAAATCGTGATGAACTAGTCCCATGTCATTTATTGTCCAACCAATATATTACATGGACACAACCACCGTGACAGGCATAGTGCTAACGGGAAAGAGTTAAGAGTAATCTCATTGATGCATACATGGTGGAATGAAGATGAAGATTACATCACAACGGGGAGAGCGCCAATGAGAATGAGAGAAAATAGTGCAACCAATAGATCACGCGGGAGCACCCACAATTTCTGATCGGGGAATATATAGATGAAATAAGCCATGATGTTGGCTCGAGGTAGAGTTTAATAAAAGCGAATAATGAGTAGGATTCACTCGCGATTACATACCTCGTGTACGAATAAATTGAACGGTATATAAATAACGACTGCAACTTATAAATATGTATAGGATGTTATATCCTAGTTAATTAGAGTTGTAGCTGTGAGTAACTTTAAATAGTGCCTTGACATGTGTGTTTTCATTGTTATGATTTGATTTTATAGGACATGGGTAGTTTAGATTATGAAGTGTGTGACATATTTATTTCTTTATATATCACATATATAACCCAACACCACATGATTGTATATTTATGTTGCATTGTTATACTTATACCTAGTTTTTAGCCCGACTCGTGGTTTTATTTTGTGTCATCTCCTCGGGTTGGACCGAGGATTACTACTATTTACAGAACGATTACTCTCGTTCATTTTTCTGTTATGAATCTGGAGAACATCATTGATGACATAACCCACAATGTGTCTTTTACTACCATCACCCTTGCTTTAGAAGACCTGATCCATACCATGGAAATCAACTTGCGTTGCTCAATTAGAATCATTTGGAATTAAGATATTATGGAATTGTACTTGGAGTCCATAGGTTTGGAGTAGTCAATCATGTGATATTCTATGTATTTATGACTTTACAGTTAGACGTCACTTTCGGGAAGCATGGATTTGATGGTGTAGCTCCACTAATGTATATTTTGTGATGCGTTGAGATGTCTAATATATAATATAGTTGGATATGTACATATATTTTCATTCCACTGTGATATTTTTATTTATCATTTACTTGTGATTTGTTATATGAATTACTCAAATCTTTAATCAGTTTCTTTCGAACCCTTTGATCCAGCTATTAGGAGTAACCTCCTTTATAATTTGGTCACTAATGCCGAGGCATCACATTAATTTTAAAATATATGCATATATTTAGTTTTAATATTAATTTTTACCTAATAAATAATATGTAAAATATGTACATCTTTTAAACTTAAATTTATAAAATAATTATTATAATGAATGATATGTTATCTTCAACACGATTTTTTATTCCCGCGGAGGAAATAGTTCTTTAATTAAACCAAAAACAAATATATATGTTTGTGTATTATATTAATCAAAAATAAATTTAAATATAACTAAATTTATAAATCTAATTTAAAAACAATGTTATGGCCGGATACTAATATCGTATATATGTGCAATTTTAGTATGATATAACTTTAAATCCAATTAAAACCTATATTATAAAATCAAAATTATTAAATGAAATTATATATATGGAAAATATATATTTATATATTGGTCATTGTGACATAAGCATATGGATATGAATAATATAAATGATTCCTTAGTAGATCTTATGCTTAGAAACTTCTTGATTTATGAATAAGCTCATAGAATCCTTTGATTCACCACTTGAAAGAGTAAATGAAAAAATGAACCACTTTTTAATTTGTATTTTGATGTCTGAATCCTAGAAAGTGGTTCGGCCTAGATGTGATGAAGGGCTAGAAGTATAGACTGGGGGAGATGAGCATCAAGTGGAAATGAACTAGGTTTTGGGTTAGTATTTATAGAAGAAAAGAGGAAAAAACAATCTACCACCATTTATTCATTCTTCATACCATTTAAACCTAGATCCAAAACCAATTCTTTCCCTTATAGCCGACCATCCCATGACCAAATCATGGGTCAAATGCATACATGTCTGTTAAGCAGTTTTTTATATTTAAAGTGTATATATATATATATATATAGGTATTTGCACATATAACATTTATATATGCATCCAAATAGTTCTGTTAGCACCTAAAAAAATTTCTATGAGCTACCTCATATACTTAAAAAACATCAAACATCAAGTATACTAACAACTAATATTTCTTAAATATTAATTAATTTATAAAGCTTTGTAAAAAAATTAAATCATGTGGCATTTCAGAGAATTAGTAGATACGTGTGTGATCATAGATTTGAATTCAATCAACGATTAATCTTGAACAATTCAAATATTTACATTCACACGTTACCTTAGCTGATGTGTTACATTTTCGCTGAATTCATCGCTTACATATAATTTTGGTAAAATCATATTTTTGACCACTATAAGCATTATCATTATGTGACAATATAATATATACACACACTCTTCATCAACACTATATCACTTTAGGATACATGGAGTCTAGTATCCATCAAAACTCCAATTATATCCATATTTCACTCTTCATTCCATATAAAAGTCCTTAGTTCAATAATAACATCTATTATTAACCATTCTACACTGGCCAGAAATTTTGAATTTGAGTTCACTATGGTTGACCTGATACTAACCCTACACTACTGTGGAGGCGAATTCTCTATTTAATAGTGCTTCACTTCAAGCGCTTTAACTCAAACCCGACTATTGTCGTTCGATGGTCGTCATGCCATGATTTAACTATAATCAAAGTTAACCTCTTATCCGCATCAAAATTCTACGGTATTCTCAAGTCAAGAGAACTGTGTAACATTCTCACATTGAGATTTCATGTTTGACCTACTTGTTATCAACCAACAATAAACTTTCGATCAAGTTATTTATAGTTATCCAATAATTATAAGTATGTAACCCCATGATGCCTCTAATAACCATAATTAATATATTTCCAAACATTTGGAGAGACGCTTTGGCGTCAAAGGATGTATTGATATCCTTTTTAGTAACATATTGGGTAGGAATATTTAAAACAAAAATGTTATTTTATATTATGATTTATTACTCATGATTGCAACTGTTTATGAGTATAATCACATAACATTTTATTTAAGGATTTTCTTGTTTATAAACTTTAAATTAATTACTTAATTCTATATATATTAATATAACAAAGTATATAGAAGAAAACAAATACAAAATAAATTTTATTACGAACAAGATCAATTACAAAGTTAATTATAATTTTCTTTACATAATTGCCCCAAGGGCACACCACTAACTCTCTTAATCTCCCACTTGCACTTGGGGAAAATTATGATTATCAGTCCCACTCCTTCGATCGATTTTCTTAGAATTGATTGAGTTCATCCCTTCATTATCGGATCTGCTATATCGTTTTTATTATCTACTCTCTATTAATCAACACCTCCTCGTTAATTAAAAACTTGGCAGAGTTTGGAATTATGGTTGAGATTTGATTTTATAAAAGGTTGCTTACTAATATCTTGGATTAAAAATTCGAAATGAAGAAGTAAAATGTGTAATAAATAAAATGACATAAGATTTAGAGTGGTTTGATATAAGTTGATCTACGCGTAGTATAAGGATTTTTTTATTACTTTGCTTCTCTTATAACAGCTTGGATTACAATAGAAAATAACAAGAAAGCGAAATGCTTAAGAGCTTGATATATTCAACCTTTGTATAAATGCATGGCTTGATGTGTTTATAAAGGTAAAATTTAATTTGGACGGTAGAGATTGCACTGCAAAGGTCAAGGAATTACTATCCGTGGTTGATTTAGTTGTTTGGTTGATGTGTATGCCAATTTGAATGTTGGTTTACTGTATGGCTTAAATGATTGCCAGCTGGAAATCTAAACTTAAGCAAGCCTTGGTTACGAGTAAGCGACGTGTGATCTGGGAGTGGTTATGCGATGGCGCTTTGCCATGGTGACGGCAAAGGATATGGAGTGGTTATCACAGTGTTACTTTTGTCAGGTGAACAGTGTCTTATATGCCAGTCTTTTTAGAGAAACTAAGTAGTCGTAATTTTTTTGCTGGTGCTAAGACAAGAGGGATTCAGAAGGTGTAGGTGAATCAAGTAGAAGATGAGTGATGAACCTTGCTAGGAAGAGGGCCATTAGCCGGATCATTCGACTATTTAGAGTAATCCTGCATGTTGGGTCATTGTTTGTTGTCATCACCCGTTGATAAACCACATGGGATTTATTTGGTTCATTCATGGGCTGTTGTCGAGAATGCTGCTATGACAAGAGAACTGGTCGTTTGAGCCGGGTGCAAGCTTTATGAAATAGGAAAACCATGGTAACAGCTTCTAAGAACACACGTGCCGAAGTGCTTGCCAATATGAGGGTTAGGATGTGGGCCAAGATGTTGGACGTTAGCATTATGTAGGCTAGCCCATTCTACACCAATGAGAAAAGCAAGCACCATTTTGCCTCCTAAGTTCGCGCCTACAAGAAGGGGTGGACTTGTCATTCGTGCATTTACTGCTATGAAATACGTCTCCATGTTATTGGTGAAGGCGGTTTGTTTTCCAAAACATTACAGGGATAGTTTATTTTTAGGACGTGTGATTTGATAGTGTAATTGATGAAACATAGACAACCCATATCACGTCCCACCTTTTTGATCTAACGGTCCACGTTGAACACCGTTTCCTACATAACTCCTTCTCCTATTCTCGTTCACCCAGAGAATTCCATACTTTCAACATTAAAGAGAATATTGTTCCCTCGAGTTTTTTTATCTTTAAAGCTTTAACCATTAGGTATCTCTTCCCTAAGCAAATTTCACTTTGAATTTTATGTTTAATTCTTGCTTTGATTTGTAATCGACTGTTGGGTAGATGTGAATCATGACTTAATTTTGACGTAATGCTTTCCTTTTTGACGTTGCCCTTATTTCCAATGGTCTGAGTATCATCGTCATTCTGATGAACTTTCACTGGGCACGATATTAAATAATCTTTGTTATGGAATCAACGTCGTTTGATCGATATTAATCATTGTTTTAGCCATAAAACTCACAAGTGTCAATAATACTAGACTACACCTCCCACTAGGGTAGGGCGATGATACGCCAGGCCTTGGCCTATGCTACGATTGAACCATGAATTGACAATGGGCCTTATCCACACGACCCACTTAGGATTAGGACTAGGGTTTGAATCGAGCGAGTTACTTGCTCCCCAAGTTTGAGTAGTTCCCAAATCAGTCAAGGTGGTTCAATAATTAGGTTGTTTTTCTGATTGTAGATGATTGACGCAACGTATACAAGAAGATAGGCATTTAGTATGTGTCCATCTAAGGTCTGGGAGGATCATGTTGATCTTGTTAGCTCTTTGGCTCGTTATTTTTGCGAGTTGATATGGTCCCTTTACCCTGTGAATCTTGAGAGTTAACCTAACCCTAGCAGGATACTTCACTTGGTCACTTGATCTTTGTCTTCAAATTTCTAATCTTTTATATTTTTAACCAAATTATATTTCAAGATATTTTATAAAAAAAAAATTTAAAGTCCAAAATGTTTATAAACTATGTTCAAACTATTTTACAAAGTATCAAATTATTTTAAAAGTATAGGATTTTCAAAATATTTCAAAAGGAATAAATTTTCAAAATACACAAGCATATGTCGACATACATGCTTTGGGTATGTTGACATATATGCTACCAATTGGTTTTTAAAATTTGAAAGTAAATGTGTATTCGTCGCAACTCTTCATGAACAGACACATCGGTTGATTTACTATATAAAAGGGAGTGCAAACGAATTTTTTGATATATACTCACTTATTTTCTTCGCTCCTCTTACTCTCTTGAAAATTCCATTGAAAAATATACTCCATTCTCTTGAAAATCGCATAAAATCAATTCATACTTCATTGTATTGATTTGATACTACTTTTTACTATTTTGTGAACATCTCTCTCTCAATTCAAAGATCAAAGTGCTATCTAAGAGGCATTGTGTCCAAAGTACAAGAATTTGTCTTTGGAAAAACTATCAACTCTATTTGTATTTGTTTGGGTGTGCTTGTAGTCCATTGAAATCAAGTTGGTGTGCTTAGTAGCCCGAAAATCTAGTGGGTGTTCTAGTAGCTTGGTCAAATCAAGTGAGTCTACCCTAAGTTCAAAAATTCAAGAAGGTGTGTCCCGTAGCGTCAAAATCAAGATTGTATTTGGGTTTGCCTTCTGCTAGGTTAAGGATTAGCATTTGTAAGAAATTTGTACAAGCAATTGTATGGAACTAGAAGTAGAAACATGCTTCATTTTGAGGTCCGAAAGTAAGCGCTACGGATGCTGCAATCATCTCTAGTGTTAATTTTCATTGAAAAAACACGGTCATATTATTGTATCATGACATTAGAAGCATAAAAATATTAAATAATTTTAAACGTAATTCTTAAAGCAAACTTTCACATTTCATTTCAAAGATATATTTCATGTTCATTACATAATCCCAAACGTTTTCCAAGTTCAAATAAATATAATTATTGTAAAATATCCCAAGAATGACATATGAAGATTCCCCTTGGTTGATCAAAGTTACCAAATAGACAGATACATCCACTGTCAATACATTCATACAACCATTGACATAACACAGAAAATAATAGTAATAGATAGACTTCTACAGAGCTAACTTTTCCCCATGCACATCTCTAGAAGCTTTATTTGCCAAAACCTACTTAACCTGTAAATCCGTACTCCCGACCTACTCAAATCAAATTTTGAACACCCGACAGTTTAATGGTAGAACATAAACTTTGAGTCAAAAAAAAGCCTGATGTGAATAATAATATGCCATCTCGGTTTATAGATATCTAGTGAGAGCATGCCGCTAAGCGGAATGGGCTTCCCCTTCACTAATATCCCTTTTTAAAACGTATATTTTGCAAATAAAATTCCTACAACCAAACAGGTTAAAATAGACAATATAAACAATAATGTGCATGCATACTACATGGATGATCATGAGTATCCGTCAAATCAGTGGACTATCCATCCCAATGTTTAGTTTTCACAGGATAACTACCAACCCATATGGTTGACTAGGGCCTACTAGATATACCAAATTTTCAAACTGATTGCTAGAAGAAAAATTGGATGGTCTGTCGAAATAAATTTATCCTAGCATTTTCCTGACTATTTTTCGGTCTCATAGTTTTGCTAGGCTTACTATGAACGTAAAGGTTTTGCAGGCCAACATATTACCTATCTTATCTTTATGTATTCCTCTTTGTGGTAAATGTACTTTTAGTCTTATCCTTGACACGGTCCTACGCATTGAAATTTTGGACTTATATTAGATAGGGGATAATAGCTGAAGTATAAGGTGCTACTTACACCAGTCCTTTTTCATTTTCTGTTCTCCGAGTCAATTCATCTCGTCATATTCTATCAAAAGTGATAAGAACGATAATTTTGTAGTAAAATCATATGTTAAATACCCTTTTCTATTTCCTTGAAAATGTGTTCTTTATAAATGATTTAACCCTTGAAATCATATTTAAAACAAGGAAAATACAACTCTTTACCTTATCCCAAAATATTTATGCTATGATATATGCTTGTATAAATTATATTAATGAATCTCAAAATCACTTGGAAGTTATCTCACTTCGAAAGCATAGCTTATAAAGCCAAAACAATATAAAGCTTTTATATTGATAAAACGCAACATAAACATAGTCGAAGAGGTTCTTCGGCCCTCTAAATATATTAAAGGCTTTAATTTACAAAATACATGGTTATATAATCGAAGCTAACCACTTCGTATAGCATATTATAAAATCTTAGAAGATACTCGGCTATATTGATGAATCTCAACATCAATGCCTTTAAAAAAATAAGCGGCATCATTAGGGCCGAAGTGACAATGAGCGGCAACCTAGCCTTCTTCAAAAACAAGTGTTAAAGATTAACTTCGGCAATCATTAAAGTTGAAATGATAAAACACGGCGTCATCGCCTTTTTTTTAAACATGCGGCAAAAGATAAAGTCGAATTAGATGAAACACGACATCCTTGCCTTTTGAATTTGTTATCAAAACACGCGGCATCGTTATCGCCGCTGTTAGTTACTTTGAAAACAAGAGGATCGGTGATGCTATAAATATGTAGCACCATGCCCTCTTTATATATGAAGTGCGACACATATGTCATTTGGCGATGTTAACGTCAAAGTTCATGACTATGTCCTTAATGATGCACCTCTTCCATCAACCAAGGTTGATACATTTCATACCAACTGGAGTTGATACCCTATATATTGCCCCTAATTGACGTCTAGAGCCTTAAATATGGTGAAATGAGATGGCGCATCATGAACTTCGATGTGGCAATGTCGTAAATAACATGAAAACTATTATTTCACTATTAAGCCTTTCCATCTCAAATAATTCATAACAAATCTTAAACACTAGGGAAAAATTACAAAAAAAATCACATAAAATTAAAGTGATCATATTATTCAACATATACAAATTTCGGAGCCAAAAATTTAAATAATTATTTTAATAATTAAAACCAAAATAGCTAATTTTCTTCCTTTGAGAAAATCAGAAAATATTCATACATTGCCAAGAAATTGTGAAATTTAAACCCATTTCTAAAATAATGTTTCTAACATTATCTCCAAATTTCAAGTCTTTTTGGTATCATATGATAGGTTTTCCAACTTAAACATATCAATAAATTCCACAATAAATCGTATAAATTTATTAAATAGCATATATTTATCCAATCATTTAAAACATAACATAATAACATCAGAATATTTAGATTTATACTTAAAACTAAAACCGAAAATAGCAATTAAAATGTGAGATACATAACTATTATTCACCTTGAATGGTTTAAGGAGGTTGAGATTTGTACTTATTTTGATTCCCCTAAGCTTTGGTCTTTCTTCCTAGCTTTTCTTCCTTTGAATCTCCTAGCTACGGCCAGCCTAACTATTTTAGTTTCGTTTGTAGTGAATGAAGTGAGGGAGGAAATAAAGGAACAAGGGTTTATGTTTAGGAATTTAGATCTATTCCCATTTTTCCCTTAGCATATATTCCTCCTTCTTATTAAGTTCTAAACCATTATTATTAACTCATTCATTAAGACACGACCCCTATTAATTATCAAATCTCAATCTCCTCAACCTTTTACATTATTTGTTTAATTTAAATATCCTAAATAATGTTAACTAAAATTAGGGTTGTTACAAGAAATCCGAACCATTATAAAATACCTAGTATTTGAAGATGTAGTGACTTCTTTTGTAGCATTACGTAAAAAAAATTCTAAAAAGGACCATGTTAGAAAAATCCTCATTTTGCTCTCTTTATAATGGGATCAAAAGACACTAGCAATTAAAGAGGCTAATGACGTTAGTGCTCTAAAAGTTAAAGAGTTAGTAGGTAATTTAATATCCTATAAAGCACAATTGCATAACAGAAAAGAAATCCATTGCTTTCAATGCAAAATTGACGATCAGGATTCAGATGATGACAATGATGAAGAAATTGCTTTCATGATTAGAAATTTCTTGAAGTATAGAAAGATTAACAAAATTCAAAAACCTAGAAACAAAACTCCTAAAACCGGAACTGCAATTAGTTGTTTCAACTGCGATGAATCTAATCATCTGCAAAGAGACTGTCTGCATCATAATAAAACAAGGATATCGCCAGTTGGTGATTCATTTAGAAAAAGAAAAGAGGCTTATACAACAACTTGGATGATTCAGATACTTCCTCAAGTGACAATGAGCTAGAACTGAGGATGCAAACATGTGTTTCATGGCAATAGTAGATTAATCGGAACTGATTAAAAGAAAAAGGCAAAAAGTGGCACTTTTTGCCTTTAATTTTTATTGAATTTGAATTTGGAATTTAATATAGATTAATAATAATATTGGTTGCATATAAGTATATATGTATGGATGTATGTATGTATAGGAATATTTTATCTAAGTTTTAACTTTGGATTTTATGGCCCATATGTCAACATTCCCATACCTTATATGTCGACATACATGCCAAAATTTTGAAATTTCATTTCAAATTCAAATTTTGAATTATCCTCTTTTTGCATAAATTACAATAACTTAAAAGGCATCTTTTCAAAGCTGAAATGCTAGTTTTCTATTTATTAATTCATCCTATCTCTATCCATTCATTCATTCACTTTATTTCAAAATTCAAAATATCTCTTCATTCTCTTATCACCTCAAAAACTCAAAAATGGTCTCCTTAATCCAACAACCAAAAATTATAAGACACTCAAAGAAAATCAAAGGCTTACTTTACAGTGACAAAGAAGCCATAAATACTTATGTTGAATATGCCACTTTCAGAAAAGTTTTTCCCAAAAAATTTGCAAAGATTGATGATTTCTCTCTTATGAACTTCAAGATCTTTGTTTACAAAATGAAATTCTTGGTTTTGTCGACTCTTCTCAAAATGAATTTGTTTGTTATGTGGGTTTAGTTAAAATATTTTATACAAATTTAAATGCAAAGTATTTTTAAGGAGAAGAGGGACAAGTTTGGAGTTGTGTAAAAGGCACTACTATTATTTTAGATTGTGAACTTGTGAGTCTAATACTTAGTTGTAAATTTCATGGAATTGACTCCTTTGCATTTAAAATTTATGAACAAAATTGTTAAGTTTTTCATTGTATTTACGAAAGTGACAAAGAATTTAATTTTAAACATAAAAATTTTAGACCGAAAACGAGACTTTTGAGTCTCATTTTACAATAAAACATTACTCAAAGGACGAAAATTACAATAACCCGACTCAAAAAGTTTTTAATGCTCCTTTTGCCTTCTATGGAAACTACAACATCAATTAGGCATAATTTATTTTAGATGATTTTGTTCAAAAGATATTTGTAGACAAGAGAACACACTTTTTCATTATGTGTATCTTACTAAAGTATTCAAATATTTTGGTGTTGATTTAAGAGGTGAACTTACTTTGACTCGAAAAGTTTTCGACAAGGCCAACATTTCACTGATGCATATCCTCCCTAATTCGAACCATATGAAACTCTTGTTGAAAGAGAAGAAAGATTGATATGGAAAGTGGAGCAAGAAATACAACAAGAAGAAGATGAAAAGGCAACGAAATGGAGTAGAAGAAGAAGGAAACCAAGAAGAAGAGGAGGAGGAAATGATACTTCTTTGAAAATATTCGAGAATCCTCCCCGCCCTCCCAACGGAGAGATTCTAAAAAACCAAGAAAACTTCTTAAAAACCAAAAGAAGCTTAAACATTCTTTTAGTAAAAAGTTCACTTCTCTATCCAACAAAGTGGTCAAATACTTTGGGAAGATCATTAGGAAACTAGGTGATTCTTCATCATCATCATCATCCTTTTAAACTTGTTTATATAACTTTATGTTCCTCAGTAATGTGTATTTCTAGCTTTATTTCATGTTGTTTTTATGTATTTCATTTGTTTTTTCTTTGAAATCCGTGTATTTTTCTATGATTAGTAATTGAATATATTTATCGATGTTCTATATTGTCCTACTAGTCTTTAGAAACTAATATATATATATATATATATATATATGTGTGTGTGTGTGTGTGTGTGTGTGTGTGTGTGTGTGTGTGTGTGTGTTAAGTAAAAACAAAAATTATAACAAAAACTTAAAATTTGTATTTTCAGGTATATATGTCGTCGGTATACATATACAGTATATGCCGACATATCCTGGCCGTTTGGCAAAAATTCAAAAATATTATAGCTTCCATCTATTCAAAGATTCCAAACGTCTTTTCACTCATATTTAAGCCTACTATTTGATAAAATTTCATTATTCATTTCATCATTTTATCCCCTTTCATTTTCAAACTTCTTTCTGAAAAAATGTCTTTCCTGCATCAAAAATTATGTGAAAACCTTGAAGAAACACTTCAATCCTTCAAGGATATTCTCGCCTTTATCTTAGAAAATCAAAGGCAATTAGAATTAATTCAAATGCAAAAGATCAATGAGCAAGAAAAGCATTTCAATGCCCTTCAACGGTTGATTTCATCCTTAGTTGGGATCTGATCAAACTAACAACCTAGAATGCTCTAAAAACAAGAATAATGAATATTGGGATGCCATCAAATAAAATCCAATCTCTGGATCCGACGGTTGGGGTGAAATTCCAAGGAATGTCTAGTTATTCATTTGTTTTAAATATGTATATATAACTTATTGTTAATATAAGTAAATAAATCGGTTTGATTTTGGTTTGACTGTATGTTTGGATTAACAGTGTGATTTGAATAAACAGATTTGAATTAATAAATATAGTTTGTATTATCTTATTTATCATCATGCCATGATTTTAGCATATATCTAGTTTTGATTATCATCATCATAATATAATCATTATATATCATAATCATATCATATTGCATCACTGTATATGCTTTAATTAATTAGTATCAAAGATTATTCATTTTGACTTCATATTCTATAAAATTATATCATTGAGAGGGAGATTTTATTTTTCACTCATTTTGTAGATGACAAAGGGAGAGAAAAATATAAAAAATACACATGTGTATATTCAAAGGAGCTAAATTATATTTTATATACATGAATATTTAATGGTTGCATCATCGAACTGGGAGAGATGGTTAATACCTTAATTATTGATTTTGATGACAATAACCATATACAACTATATATAAACATATAAAATATATTTACATACTAATGTTTTGCTAAGTTATATAATATGTTGTGCAAAATATTACACAGGTGTTGAATCGAAGATTGTATAGTATAAAGAGTCAAGAGATAGACATGAAGACTCGTAAGTTCAAAGACTAAGATATGAAGATCTAAAGATGATAATTTAGTGTATAGAGTCATAGTGTGTATTGTTAAAGTCCTTAATAGAAATCTTTGATCTCTATCTCCAATTTTCTAATCCTTTATATTTTTTATCAAAATAAATTTTAAATTATATTTCAAAATATTTTATAAAAGTTTTTCAAAGTTCAAAATGTTTATAAACTATGTTCAAACTATTTTACAAAGTATAGAATTTTCTAAACAATTTAAAAGAAATAAGTTTTCAAAATACACAAGCATATGTTGACATACTTAATTTGAATATGCCGACATACATGCCGCCAATTGTGTTTTCAAATTTTGAAAGAAAATGTTTATTTGTCGCAACTCTTCACGAACCAAAACATATATTGATTTACTATATAAAGAAGAGTGCAACCGAATTTTTAATAACTGCTTACATTCTTTCCTCCTCTTACTCTTTTGAAAATTCCATTGAAAAATGTACTATGTTCTCTTTAGAATCGTATAGAATCAATTCATATTTCATTATATTTGTTTAATACTACTTTCTTAGAGTTTTGCAAATATCTCTTTCTCTGTTCAAAGTTCAAAGTGTTATCCAAGATGCTATAAGATCCATTTTGTCTAAAGTACAAGAATTTATCTTTAGAAAAAATTTCAACTCTATTTGTATTCACTTAGATATGCTTGTAGCATGTTCAAATCAAGTGGGTGCGCTTAGTAACTGGGAAATCTAGTGGGTGAGCTTATAACCTGATTAAATCAAGTGGGTCTACCCTTTGCTCGGAAGAAGGTCGTGTCTCGTAGCCTCGAAATCGAGATTATATTTGGGTTTTCCTTCTGCCAGTTAAATATTGTCATTTGAAAAGAAATCTATAAAAGCAATTGTATGGGACTAGATGTAGGATAAATCCTGACCGGTATAAAAACTCTAGTGGCATCCCTTTAGCTCTCTACTTTACTTTTTTGCTTTTATTTTTATCTATGAGTGCATCTATGATTGATTATTGGTATGTTTCAATGTTGATAATATGTGATTTAATATTAATCTTGAAAGAAATTAGAAAAGGTTTACATAAGTTAGAAAACACTATTCACCCACCCCTCTGGTGTTTAATTAGTCTTAAGATTCATAACTCCGCAACCCATCCACACATGCATATATATTTATATATAATTTCAAAATTTATTCTCTAGTTTATGGAATTAACAACCATAAACCCAAATTTATCATACTCCATGCAATTTTTATTGATTAATAATCATATATAAGCCATATTCACTCTCCAATGCACATTATTTTGCATTGTTTGTCCATCCATTATCTAATTCTATTTTTATATTGATTCTGTCACTCAATCTTGTTTTTATTTCATATTACAAAATTCTGTAATATTTCAGCAATTATATTCATAATCACATTTACTAATCCTATACCAGATTCTTGATGGTATTTTAACTTTCAAGTTGCATTATATACGAGAAGATATGATCCATTCACCAAAATCAATGCCCAACTCTTGAAATTGACCACTATTCAGACTGTTATGCTCATCGACTTTATAATTTCACCACAGAATTGCTGTTAGATTATAGCCTTCATCACCCCCTTCGATATGTTGTTGGTTTCGTTGAATTTTATTAATAACGAGTGAGACATCAAGTATTTAGGTTTTATTCTTTAAGTGGAAAATGGTTTCAGAAATGCATTGGGAAGATGAAGTGGAATAACTATACGTATGTGAATTAGTTTTTATGTATGGAGGGAAAAACACTCGATGACCAATTTAAATTCAAGTTTATAACCCGACCCAAAATCCAATAGGGATTTAACACCTATTTCACCCATATACGGCCTTTGAATTGAACAAATAAATATACAGCGCGGACAAGAAAGATGAGCCAGGCGTAGCGACGTAAGTTCGTTGTCAAATTCCAAAGTTGGAAAAATGATCATTTTCCCCTAAAATATTTAAATGAATTAAATTGTCAATTTAAATCCAATAATATTAAATATTATAAATACCAGGGTATTATAGATCTCCACGAATGTGTGACCAATTTTTGCAAGAAATGGATGAATCATGTAGCTCTTTATTTTATTTGATATGATTTGATTTGGATATGATAATTTTTCAAAATGGCCCATGAAAATATGGCCATCGATGATATGAAAGAGAGAAAAGGAAATGAATGAGGAAATAAATGAGAGGGACATGTTTTAATGGAAGAATAAAAACATTTCTTATTCTTTATTAAAAACTTTTCTCTTTTGATTCCTAATCAGTTTTCAGTTAAGGCAGATCACTTTATACCATATGCATGGCTAGCCAAGCATGTATTCTTGCATGGATTTATTCTCCAAAAAGCTCGCCAATCAAATTTTATTGATTTAAACCGGTTTAAAGTTACATCGATATCGTATATTAAAGTGTCTAAATATAACTGTTATATGTGTACAATATAACTCCAAAAGATCAAATAAATTGAATAATAGTTAACATTTCACAATGCTAACTAATTTATTTTACAACACATTATAATTAAATAAATCATGTGATTTTCCAAAAAATTCACAAACACGACTGTGAGATGCGGAGGTGTGAAATCGGTCAATGATTAATTTTAAATAATTCAAGTATTAGTGTTCACACGCCACTTTAACCACTGGTGTGATAGTTTGGTTGAATTCATCAATTAAAGAACCTTTTAATAAAAAACATATTTTATATTTTCTTAAGCGGTACCATTTAGTAACGATTATTTAAACACATTCTTTTCGTCAATACTATATCGTTTTAGGATTTATGGAATTTGATTTTGGTCAAAATTCCAGTATCATCCTTCTTTAATTCAGTAGTCCATAAACAAAGTCCTTGCTTCAATAATAATATTAATTATTAATTATTTTACTCTGATTAGAGATTTTGACTTTTTATTGATTAAATTTGATTGCGATACCAACCTCATACGATTAAGGAAATGATTCTCTATTGAACGATGTTGTACTTCTGATGCTTCAAATCCATCCTAGCTATAGTCACTCGACGGTTGCCATGACAAAATTTAAATGTAATCAAAGTGGCGTATTTCATTGAAATTCCATTATATTCTCAAGTTGAGGAAACTGTGTAACATCGTCACCTTGAGATTTTCTATTTAATTTAGTTGTTATTGACAAATAAGAAACTCTTAAGAGAGTCATTTTATAGTTATCCAATAACTACGACAACACATAACCCCTTAGTGCCTCCAGCAGCCATGAATAATACACTGCCCAACATTTGGAGAGCTTTACGCACTTTAGTCTCAATAGATGTATCGATATTCTTTCTTGAAACATCTTGACTAATAATATTTACAACGGTATATTATTTTATGTTGTGATAATTTTCTCATGGTGACAACTATTTATAACTATTATCATATGACATATTATTTAAAGATTTTATATTTATATAGTTTAAATTAATTAGTTGATTAATTATATCAGAATATGACAAAGTATATGTTAGTTATTAAATATCTTAACTACGAACAAGATTGGTTGTAGAGTTAGATATATATAACGAACTACATAATTACCCCTAAGGAATATCTCTCATCCATGAGTCATATCCAACCCTTGTTAGGTTGGTTTTCAAATTGTACAAGCAAGCCAAGATCCCGACTGGCGACTGCTATCATCTCCAAGAGGTTGACAAGCCTCCTCCCTTCTTTGTGTCAGGATACCAAGATCGATTCTTCTTCATGCTGGCCACTGTTAACCCAATGCTTATGATGTAGGCTTTTCAAACTACCGGTATGTTCTTCCTTTTATGTTTTTACTATTTTATCTTGAATTCACCTATTATAGATGCTAATTTTTTCTTTACTGTCATGACTACTACTACTGGTGTTGGTTTGGACGTGATAGTTTATAAGAACTACCTTCGTGGGATAAGAGAGAGGACAAATGATGCTAGGAACTTGGCTTTGATTCACACGGATGAGAAACTTTGTCACATGTGGCTATTCAAGCTGAGGTAGTCTATAAGGCAGGAGGAAGTGGTTCGAGCCTTGCCCGGTAGGTGAATAGATCCATCGGTGCTCTCATTAGTGAGCTTTCTTTTGGGTCGATGTTGGACGTTGAGGACACAGAGGCCAACGAGTTGGACCTGAACCACAATAGTGAGTGGAATGCTTATGAACCAACACTTTTATAGGATATGGTGGTCCCTGACTACGTTATTACATGGATTAGAGTTATTCTAGCACTTTTGTGATGCCATAGTTGTATATGGGCGGACATGAGCCAGTGATAAGGCGTCCTTTGATGATCAATGGGATGTTGGTTTGCATTCCTCATGTTTGGGGCTACTAAGGAACACGACTTTGTTATGATAAGGCCCTTTTGAATGTTTGATGCGGCTAGCACTACGATTTCAAATTCGAGGTGACAACATGGGTAACCGTACATACCTTAATACTAGTGCTCTAACACGTTGGAGGGATTGGTGACATCATAGGCGAATGAATTAGGACCATGGCGTGGATGGTTACACCATTCGTTTGTTGATGCCTCCGGCACAAAAGGGAGTGTTGATTATCTCATGCATCTTCACGGCGGGGAATTACAAGATGTTAAATTAGGGACTACTTCAAGGATAATCATGCCCATCTTAGCACCAGTGCATTGTCATGGTGGAGGAACGAACAGCATCATGGGCAAACAAATCGAGACCACGGAATGGGTGGTCACACCATTTTTTCATCGATGCCTCTAGCATGGAAGAAAGCGGTTAATTGGCTCATGCATCCTCATGAAGCAACATTACAGATGTTAGATTCGGGATTACTTTATGGGTAATCGCGCCCATCTTGGCACCAATGCCTCACCTTACTAGAGGGACATGCAGCATCATGGGTGAACGAATTGGTACCATGACATGGATAGTTGCACCATCTGTTCATCGATGCCTTTAGCATTGAAGGGACCATTGATTGGCTCACACATCCTCGTAGAGTAGCACTATAGATGTCGGATTTAGGATTTCTTCATGTGTGATCGCCCCATCCTGGCATAGTTGCCCGCCTTACTACAAGGATGGACAACATCACATGCGAATGAATCAAGACTATAACATGGGTGGTTGTCCCATATATTCATTGGTGCCTCCAACATGAAAAGGAGAGTTTATTGGTTTGTGCATCCTTATGTAGCAGTACTCTATAGACATAGAACTAGGACCATGGCATAGGTGGTCACTCATCCTCATGAAAAGGAGCATTAATTGGCTTGACCTCATTGGATAGCCTTGGTTGACAGTGTTCACTTGCCAGAAAGAGAGCGTTGTCTAGCTCATCCTTGTCAGATAGCCTTGGTGTTCCCTTGTAAGAAGACATTATCATGTGGCTCGTCCTTGTTAACCAGGAAGAGATATGGTAGGCTCATTCATTCCGGATGGCCTTGTTGTTGTTAGCGTTTCACGATGAATATATGGAAATGATTAGTTTTCATTTCATATGAAGATTGACTATTAAAAAAATCCTTTTCCTTATAATAGCAGGTGACAAACTTTCATATATAGTATGCTCGAAGATGCTCTAGGTTTTAGGTGCACAACACGTGGGTGTCGCCCAGGTATGAGAGGTGGTATGCTTCGTCGGCTAGCCTGGTGCTGATAACATATGAACCTTCCTAGTTTGGCCCTAATATTCCCTCGGTCGGGTATCTTTTATCATTATAGCACTTGAAATTCGTTCTCTTATATACTTCAGTGTTGAATTCTACCTCCGATCTTTCTTTCTCTAGAGCTCATGCCCAAGCCTCAAATGATTCTTCAATATGCTTAGGGCCGTAAGTGAGGCGCCAGGAGGGTAGAATGTCAACTTCGACAGGCAACATAGCTTCATACCCATATGCCAAGGAGAATGTGGAATGTCCAATGAAAGTTCTGTTCGAGGTTCGATAAGCTCGAAGCACGAGCAAGAGGTCTTCACCCTAATTTCTCTTAGCCTATGCGAGGCACTTCTTTATCATTAACTTGATGGTTTTTATTCATGACCTGTACCTACCCATTCGCTTGTGGATAGGCGACTAACTAGATGCACTTCTTGCTCTTGTGCTTTTCACATAAACCTTGAAACAACACGTTTTTGAACTACATGCCATTATCTATGATGATCATCTTTGAAAGTCTAAAGTGACGTATGATGTTCTTAATTACAAAGTTTAGAATTATGGGTGTAGTGACTCCCATGAGGGCCTCCGCCTTTACCCACTTAGTGAAGAAGTAGGTGATAATGATGACATAATTATATCATCCTTTAGCATTGGGTATTTTTTCGATGAGGTCAATCCCCTAGGTGTTGAATGACAAAGGAAATGTCATGATAGTTAGAAGGTTCAGAGAAGCTATAGGGATTTTGGAAAACTGTTGGCGTCGGTCGCACTTTTTGGTGTAGTCCATCGCGTATTTGACCATAGTCATCCAATAGCAGCCATGTCGGGCAACATTCTTTTCCAACCTTTTCCATTTAGAGTGATCCTAGTTGAATCCTTCAAGCAGTTGCTCCAACACTTGACTAACTTCTTCATTTATTATGCACCGTCGAAGGAGAGTGGAGTACCTCTACCAATGTAGCTTCCTATCGATGATTGTGCAATGGGGTGCCCGATAAAGAATTTTCCAAGCCTCTTTACCGTCTACGGGTTGTTTACTGTCCACGAGATTTTTATCAACAAGGTCATCTAGGTATTGGACTAGACTTCATCAATTTCCATTGATGTTCCCCCGACTCGAAGCAATGATTGGTTCGAACCTCCAATAGGCACAATGGAAGATCTCTTTGGAGTCGCTTAGTACCTTGGACAACTGGTTGGCCTTGGTATTCTTTTCATGTGGTATTTTCTCTAGTTTAAAATCTAAGAAGATGTAGATGAGCTTATTGCCTTTCATGACATATGGGGCAAATGTCTTGCCCTTAATTTGGAATTCTTCATTTATCTGATTGATGACTAAGGATGAATCACTAAATAAGTGTAGAGAATTGATTCATAGTTCTTTAGCCATTCTGAGACCAACTAGGATAGCTTCATACTTGGTTTCATTATTGATTGCTTTGAAGCTAAGGTTGAAGGAAAAATTAAAGTTCCTCTCTATATGGAATGAATAGTACCATGCTGGCCCTATATCCTTTCCCATTTGATGCACCATCTGCATACAATTGTCATTTGTACTGCCTGATGATTGTCTCTTCTTTGCCACTATCTTGGGTCGAGCACTCTACTATGAAATCGGTCACAGCATGATCTTTGATGGAAGTGCAAGGGTGGAATGTGATGTGTTGTTGCCCGAGTTCTATAGACCATTTTAAGAAACAACCCGCTAAGGGACTACTCAACATTTGCTTTAGTGGCTAGTTGGTGAGTTCCTGGAACGGGTGAACTTAGAAATACAACCGAAGATGTTGAATGGCCATGAGGAGGTTGAAAGCTAGCTTCTTCGGCATGGTGTATCTTGTTTCCGAACCCGAGAACCTCATCCTAACATAATATACCAGCCTTTGAACTTTCTCTTTATCCCAAAATAGTGTAGCATTGATCGCATGGTTAGTAATCATTAGTTAAACCTATAGATTCCCATCTGTAGGCTTAGAAAGTATGAGGGAATGGCTATATGCCACTTCAAATCTTCGAATTCCTTGTGCACTTATCACTCCAAAAAACAACTTCCCTTTTTGAAGAGGTCGGAGAAATGTAAACCTATTTGCTACTTTTGATACAAAGCAACCGAGCGCCGCAACCATCCTGCTCAAGCTTTGCACATGTTTTTCCAGGCCAGAGACCTACATATTTTGGATTGCCTGAATATTGTCGAGGTTGGCCTCGATCCCCTTAGCACTCACCACGAACCAACGAACGTTCCTGATCGAACGACGAATGAGCACTTCTTGAGATTAAGCTTTATATTGTATTGGTGAGGGATATTGAAAGTCTTGGCCAGGTTATTATATGCCGCCGGCATTTTAAGATTTCAACAGCATATCATCTTTGCAAACCTCCATCGACCAGTGGATCTATCCAGGGAACATTTTGTTGACAAGTTGCTGGTAAGCATGTTTTGATAATGTATTTAGACTCCATTTCATATTTAAAACATCACATCATGTGGAAGATTCTGATCATAGTGACTTATAGACAACAGAGGAAATTGTAGTTACTAATAATTCTTTTTCTCGATGTTAATATGAAACTCATAGCTTCTCTTTAATGTGCAAGAATTCGTATTACTAGACAATATGACGAGTTGTGTCCATCCTAGAATTGGTTAATTTTATTTCATCTTATATAATCAATTTCTATGTTCTAGTCTTTGGATCATATCTAAGTCTGTTGCACTACAAGTTCCTTCATCACGAAGGTGGTATTACTATAAAAAATTGTTTACTAGTACGATGAAATATGAATTAAGAAATATTTAAATGAACTGCCTTTATACTTACATAAAACTAATTGAATTTTGAGTATATGAAACCTATGTTCATAACATAAATTAGTTGAACACGCATCTTAAACTTTTAAGATTAGGATTTAATATCAATTCATATTTTGTATGATTTCATAAATTACGCATTGGATTAAACTAAATTTAACATATATACTACTCTTAAGTACATATCTTTACAGAAAGAAATTAACCCGACTTCACTCATAATCAATCTTACTTTGTCCGAAAAAGGCCGATTACTTCTTATTGATACGTCATTATGTATTATAAGGAGGAATGACTTTTGAGATTAAATATTATTTGATATTAGGTAATTTTATAACTACGCTTGCCTATCCATAAAATCAAATTATTATTTTCTTGCATATTATTTTTGTACCTCAACTTAATATCCCATGAACTTATCATATATAAATAATTGTATATTGTATACTCATGTTTATGTTTGTGATAATTCATTATGAATTAAACTAAGTATGTGTTTTTGTTTTGGTGTCATCAGACATTTGATTGCATATATCAATATTCATCAGTCTGATAAGTTCATCAACTCTTTTGTCACTCTAACTAAATTGGTGCTTTGCCCTTTATTTGAAATATATTTCACAAGTACTATATAACTGCAGAATTACTTCCCAAAGATACGCTTAGTTCCCAATTTCATAAAAAAAAGATAGTTATGTATTTTCTATATCTAATGCATTGCTATTGTTGTGATAACAAATACCATTATTATAGACATATCTCATAATGAATATTCATAATAAAATGAAATTATCTATTTTTAATCAGCTCGGAAAAATGGTTATTATTTCATAAATAGTATTCGGTATATATATGAAAACAATATTTCATAACTTGATGCATCCATTAATAAGTGTCATATGGTATGCTCATATTATTTTAGCCATTGCTAAAATGGTGCGTGAAATATGAAGCACGTTCAACCACTTATTACAGGCCACTTATTTCATCCATCATAACAATTTTACAATGGAGAGTTTTAGATCAAATATCTTAAACTGAAAGAAATAACTCTTATAGAAACAACTTTCTATAATAGAATTAAATTGGAATATAAATCACATTTCTATTCCATATTAAGCATCTACTTAGTATTTTATGCAATTCTCATACTCCATGTCGCTTCCTGAGTTAGAAGTAATCATTCACTCTCTTCATCTTAATTGTGTCTATTTTACATACACCCTCAAACATTTGCTTTCCTTTATAAATGGTAGAATCGTTCAAAAGGAGATACTTACAACAAGACTACACTAAAATCTTTACAAAATCACATCAGACATTTATAATGTTTTAAGGATATCGAATAGGTTGCACTTAAGTAAATTGGTCAAAGCTAACAATTCGATGATCGAATTCCTAGGTCGATCTTTAGGCCTTGGTCTTTCATTTTTTACATAACAAATTTCTTATTGTATTCGATCATATTGAACATATAGTCTTGCACTTTAGTTTATTTTTTTAATTCGAGTGACCCAATTTCATCATGATTATGTACATTACGAACTCGATTGTTCACCATATAGCTATTATATGTGATATAATATGGATCAATCATCCATATTCCTATATTGCTTTAGAGTTTAAAACTCACAAAAGAGAATACAAATACTTGGGCAAATAAGGACTTGCTCTAAGTGAACAAGGTACGAATGTGTTTAATAATCGTATAATTTAACTCTTGCATGGACCTTGAAGTGACTACATTCCAAAAAAAAATATTGGTAAGTATATATTATATATCCTTTGCAAACTTAATTCAATTCACTAGTATATTTCAATTGAAAATCAATTTTTATCAATTAGATTAGTTGTACAAATTAATTGAAGTAGATAATTTTAATTTTGTATAGCATTTGTTCTTACAATATTGGAAAGGTGAAATGATGTCATTTCATTTCTATAATGAGGCTCCCATTAGCTTTTATATTCCTCACAACCCTAAGAGAAACATAGAATTCATTCAATTTCTCTAGTGAGCGTTAGGACCTGCTTTCTATGGGATTATAACCTTGAGTTTGCTCAGCAAATCGTAGGTCCACAAGAGATGGATAACTCTTTATTGGTTGTACCATATACAACTTCTACATTCGGCCTTTGCCCAAACATATATCTTGAATGTAAATTTGCTCAACAAATCATGAGAGATTATTCACTCTTACTTATCATTTCTCGATGGCCTAAGTATAATGCACATACCCTGGGTTTCTCGAAAAATACATGCATATATCTTGCCTCATCTTGGTAATATATTAACAGTATTACACATAACAGCTCTAACTTGAGTTTTTTTAACAGCGGTGTGTAAGCAAGTAATCCATCAATATATAAACGATAGAGGGAACATATATAAAATATTCACACTTTAATAGACCTTAAGCGAACTAATTTAAGGAGTATGTATTTCTTATGAAATGCTCTCATGATTCAAGTATCGGGTGCATCAGAAATTAAGGTATATATACCATACGTATGTATTTATTCCAAAAACTTATTTAGGTTCTCTTTTTGGTTCCATTCAAATGCGTAACTATATAAGTTCAATTTCTTTATAATATTACAATTTAATTAACTTATATAATATTTATACAATCTTATTAGTTAAATCATATTTAATTAATTTTAATTATTTATTTAATTAACTAATTTAACAAAACTTTATTTTAAAATTTTAGAAATCTTACTTTATTCATCTTAAACTATTTAAGAAAAATAATTAATAAATAATTTTTACAGTTGTACATGTGTGTACGTCAAATATATATATATATATATATAAACTATTTAATTAATTAATCATTCAACAAAACATATTAATTAAATATTAATAATTTTCAAAATTTTATTTAGTGTAATTTCTCAAATCATTTTATGTTATCAAACTATAACCTTGATAGTTATATATACATATATATATGAGTATATATATCTTAATTTACATTTAATTAATTATTTATCAAATAAATTATTTATTTAATTCAAACATTTAGCTATTTATTTAGTAAATTTCAAAAAAATTATACGATTTACTTTATTAATATAAGATAAATTTTCAGCTATAACTTTTATAGTTACATAGGTGCATATATACATACACATACATACATACATACGTATGAATGTGTGCGTATGTACATGTATATTTCTTTGTTTGTATATTTATTAACTTAATTAACTACTTGTTTATTTGATCAAATTAATCAAATATCTATAAAAAAATCGAAAAATATAAAATTAATTTCCAAAACAATTTTGAAAAAAATTATTTTATTTTATACCATTTGTAAAATTTCCTTCTATATTTCCAAATTTCAATTTTCTAATTATCCAATGCCAAATAAGTCCAAGGCTGACATCTGGGCCAACTTTTTGGACCTACTCCACCCATTAGGTTAGATCAGTAACCAAGGAGGTGATAATACATTTTATCCAACTTTAAGCCTAGATGTTACTATTTTAGGCACTCATCGGATAATTTTTTTATTTGTTAGTCTTAAATGTTGGTTAACTAGACTACACAGACCATAAGGGATCTACTACCAATGTAGGGTCTCAATCCATTTGCAATGGGTGAAATGGCTATATTTTAAATCTCTATTTAATTCTTGACGGCCTATGGAATCTATTAACTAACATTAGATCCAATCTATCTATTTAAATAAAATCATATTTTATTTTGGTTTATTTTATATTTATCAATTAATTTATTAATTTTATTGAATGTTTGTTCAAATATATCATATATGTATTCCTTAATATGACATGACAGTACATTGATGCATAGCTATATATACATATATAGACATTATGATTTATATCTACTGTGTGTGCGTATATATATTTACATATGCGTATGATAATTTCATATGAATATAAATGGCAGTGTACGTGTGTTATATATGTATTTATGTGTTTAAATATACTATAACATGTGAATATTGTTTGTATATAGATATTCATAACCCATATATAAATAATTTAGATACACAACACAAATACACATACATATATATAATGTATTTGCATCTATTTACTTATGTACATAGCTTGAAAATTAATTAATTAATTAATCAATCAATCAAATTAGATATCTTAAAATTTACATGAATGCTTAGTAATTGAATAGAAATGGGAAAGTGACTGACACATTCCTCATTTGCAATCTTCTAGTTAAACAAGATCTAATATTTTAAAATGAAAGATAAATATAATACCTATAAACAAAATTATTTCACATCAAACATCTTAGATTTGAAATATTATATAAATATCTACAAGTCAAAAAACATTTTGAATAATAACCGAGATTATTCAAACATTCAAAATTTTATATTAATATTTCATAAAAGAATTCAACCATTGTCAAAAAAGACTAAATAACAAATAAATTAAATAAATGGAACTAAATTAAACATGAAATATTTCATATATATAAAACATATGCATGTTTATACATATATGAAATAATATTAATCATAGCATAACTTACCAAAATTATTATAGATGTATATAAATGTTTGTATGTATTGAAATATATATATATGTATTGAAATATATATATATATATATATATATATATATATAATTTTGAAAAAAAAAATTCTTATTTTGAACTACATCAATATAACTTTAAGTCTAATCCTATAAGGTTAATGTCCAAATCCAAACAATCATAGTATAATGGATATAATTTGTTTATTTGTAATTACTATAATTTTTAACGTAAAACATGTCAGAGTTTACAATAAAATTTCAACAATTAAAAAATAACGTAAATAAGTATTCAACAATAAAAAATTATCTTAGGTTAGGTGACATATTAAAATTATGAAATGAATAATTATCTTACTAGATTTAGCCCTTTGTAACTCCTTGATTTGTAAATCGACTTCTAGGTTCCTTAAATCACCCTTCAATCTTTCTAGAATCAAATGAACCACTTTTGTTTTTATTTTTAATGTGTTTAGGGTGAAAGAATTTCAACTATGGGAGAAAAGGAAGAAAAGACCATTAAAGAGGAAGAAGGAGAAAAGGAAAATTAAAGCAAGAAATGAATGAGATTGGTTTTTTTCAATGCAAGAATAAAAGACTTTCTCATTCTCTCTTCAAAACTTCCTCTTTTAATTTCCAATTAATTTTAATCCAATCTCTTCCTATCTCTTATGTATGGATGACCTGACTTACCCTTGCATGGATTAATTCTTTTGAAGTCTGTTAAGCAATTATCTTTATTTAAAGCCCGTTAAATATATATCGATATCATATATCGATACGTGTATGTATAACTTTTATATACACATCCAAATAATTACTAACAAGGCCCAAAACATCTAATAAATTAATAATTAATACTTGCTAAATATTATTTAATCTAATTAATTTACACTACTTTATAAACCATTAAATCGTGTGGTTTTTCGAAGCATTCACAAATTTGGTTGTGTGAATTAGAAGTATGAATTCAATTAACAATTAATATTGAACAATTCATATATTCACGTTCACAAATCACCTTAGCTAGTGGTGTGACGGTTTGGCTTGATTCGCTTATAGAAATTTTTAGTAAATAAATACTAATATTGTCTTAAGATGTACCAACAGTGACAATAATTTACACATTTTCTGTTTACCAACACCATATGACATTAGGATGTATGGAATTTAGTATTGGTCAAAAATCCAATACTCTTCACATTCAACATGAGTTCAAAATCAAAATACTTAGTTTAATAACAATGTTTGTTGTTAACCATTTTACTCTGACAGGAGATTTTGACTTTGAGTTCACTATAATTGACCGTGATAACAACCTCACGAGAAGGTGAATTCTCTATTGCATAGTACTTTACTTCAAATGCATCAATTTATATCCAACTATAATCGATTGATGGATCGTCATGCCATGATTTAACTATAACTAATGTGGAGTATTCACATTGAAGTTCCATAATGCTCTCAAGTTGAGGGAATTGCATAACATCATCACATTGTGATTTTTTTAGTTGAACTAGTTGTTATCAACCAATATCAAACTATTAGACGATTCATTCAATAATTAACCAATAATTAAGAGTATGTAACCCTCTAGTACCCCTGCAGCCATGATAGTGCACCGCCTAACATTTGGAGAGCATTTGTAATCTGGTCTCGATGGATGTATCGATATCTTTTCTCAAAAAATCTTGATGAGAAATTTTTAGAAGAAGATGTTATTTTATTTATGATTAATTGTTTATGACTGCAACTATTTGCAACTGCAATCACAAAACATTTTATTTAAGGAGTTTCTTATTAATTTATTTTAAACTAATCACTTAACTATTTACATCATAATATGATAAAGTATATAACAGAAAACAAACACCTTTATAACAAATAAGATTGGATATGTGTAATAAATTACATAACTGCCTCTAAAGCATACCACTAAGTCTCTCAATGGCAATATCTTATGCTGAATACCAACATTGGTTGTGTAGAGAGTCTATAGCTTCCACTGCATCCTTATCTTCCACTTCGGCTCCAACGTCTCTATAGCTAAAGTATACCTTATTGGATTTATTTTGATTATAACCCGAACGACATTCCAATGAATAATATATTGAATGCTCGCTCTGCAATTAATACACTGGTAAAGAGATATCAAGCTTGGAAGAAGATGGTAGTGAAATTAGTCACATTAATGCCATGAATCGCCTCCTCTCCGTCGAAAGAGAAAAGAATGCGATAGATGATTAAAAATTAGTCGATGCACTAAAGAGTGAAGTGAATGCCACCGAGGATGAGTTGAAGGATAAGGAAAAAGTCATTGAGGAAGAGAAATAAATACACAAGGAAGAGATCCATATGCTTAATGCAAGGATGGAGCTTCCGGACTGACAGGTTGAGAAAGCTCACATCTGTAGCGGTGATCTAGCTAAAGAAATCAAACAACTAAAAGCTAATATTCCTGGTACCGAAGCTCCATTCACCGCTGCAAAAACTGAAATAGCCTAGCTCAGGGTTGAGATGGAAAAATTAAAAGTTAAGCCATGAAAAGTTCCAGAGCTCAAATCTGAGAATGAGAAAATGAAGCCCACGATGGCTGACTTGAAAAATCAACTAGCAGAAGTTGTCGTTGAAATGAAGTCCATCGTCCAGAGGATTGACTCACCATCCTATGTGAAAGTGTCCAAAATCAAAGGTCCGGAGTGGTTGGAAAATTCTTATCCATGAATCTTTATGGACATCCATGATTATATTGAGAGAGAAGAGGGTGAAGGCACAAAATGAGGGCGTTGCTTTTAATAATGCTGATGTCTTGGCTGGTTATTTTGATGAAGATAATCTAGCTACCCTAGAGAAGGTCAAGTTTCTTTGAATTATTAAGGGGAATCTGGATACACCACCAAAGTTCCTGCTGATCTCCCAGCAAGGGGACAACTGAAGTTCCACTTATCACATCATCCCAGGTGCTTTCGATTGTTGCTCCACTTATTATGGGGTCCATCTCTGAGGTCGTCAATGCTTTTGTGTCTACACCTTTTACGTCTACCATGCCCTCATCCTCTATCGAAGAATATGTTCTAGTCGGTGTCTCTGCCCTTCCTAGCTTTTCATTACCTCCATACCGAAGAAGGATATATTACATTTGAGGCTTTACTTTTAGGCCACTCAACTAAAGGTATTTTAGTTAACTCCCCAATCTCCGAAAAGCTCCATATGGCCCTTAAAGTATTTGTTGACTTTTATAATCATGTTTTACATGTTTCAAGTCAACCTACTCTCATTTGGCTTCCTACAATGATTCATACTCCAGGACCCTTAGTGAAGCTATCGTTACATATCCATGGTCGTCACAATTTCCATCGGGTCTATTCCATTTTTCGACAATGAGAAGAAAGAAGCTTTATGGAAGGTGATGTACCTGCCAACTACTTTGGTAACAAAGAAGAGATAACCGTCACCCACTTTTGGTCTGAATCCATCCATCACAACTACTCTTAAAGGCTAGAAGATAAAGCTTTTCCAAGTGAAACAAGAAAAAATTGATGATGTTCCTCCACTGTTCATTGAAGCTCTGACCTCCTGGCCTATTACCTTCTCTCTGCCAATATTTTTCCCAACTGCCCCTGGCGTCCCGATCTCAAACCAAAAACAACATATCATATATGTAGATGAGCCATCACATACCGAAGAGGTCAGCCCTCCCGAGGGTAGGATGCCAAAGAAAATGCAAAATAGAAGGTGATCTGCAAGGGCAATAAGTAGTTTTGTTTTGGAATTTTTGGAGTTCTTGTTTTTTCCTTTTGCATGTACATATATTGTTGATTATACAGGTCCGACCCCTGAACTTTTGCATATAAACTAAAAAATGAAATGATTAAAGAAATTCCTTTTTTCGATCTATGTCATTTACTTTTATTTCCTACACCTACATGTTATTCCTAAAAAAGTGAATATAGAGAAATGCCAACGATGTTTTAGTTATATATCATACATGCCTACGTATACCATCTATGTACTGCATTTATTTACTATAACTTTGTACATATAAATAAATTTCCATTGTAACACATTATTGTCCTTTTACTTGGCTTTGTTTATTATTTGCTTAAACTTATCCCGTTTAACCATAAATAAAATTGTGATGTCTTGGTTGCATTTGCATGGCAATCCTCTTATGTTCGCATGAGCACCAATGTAAATATCACTATAAATATGTGGATAAATTTCATTATACACCGACACTTATCTCCAAGCATCTATGTATGTGATGCCTATCTCTAGGCATCAACCACTGACGCTGCTTATCTTTAAGCATTCGTCAAAGATTAAATGTATAAGGGTAAATGATCTAATCTACCCTCGGTTAGATTATACCCCGTCTTACCAGTCATAGTTTAGATTAATCCTTCGGTAGCTATCTTCGGGTACTTAGACATCTAGTTTTCAAAATACATGATGTTATTTATGCTACTAATCTAATAATATGAAGTTAAACTTCATGGATATGGTTATATTGATTCAAAAAGCTAACTTTATTACGTTGATTCCAATCTAAAAACTGTCCAAATGAAAGAAACTACCAAATAACGATAAGAAAATAAGTGAAATAGCAAGGTAAATGCTCTTTATTCCACGTCCATGGAATTGAGTCCCCGTCAACTATTTATAGCTTCGAAGTGTTATCTTCAAGCTTCTGGCTTATAACACATGGTCCTTTCCAGTGTGATTTAGTGCCCTTGTATACGGAAAGTCCTATTTCAAAACAAGGTCACCTATCTCGAAAGTACAGTTCTGACACCTTTGACAAATTTGACATATTCGATAAATAAAGGGCGATTCGCAACCCACATGCTGAAATTCGTTCTTTACCAAAAACCACCAGTTATGAGTTTATAGGTTTGTGCATGTCCGCACTTCCAACTTCCTTATTATTTTTGAGCCCTGCTATCAGTGGCTCGTACTCCGCTTCATTATTTATGGAAAGGAACTCAAGTTTCAATACATAACATCCTCCAACCTTTCGAAGTCCCCAAGACTATCCCTTCTTTGGAATCATGATCATTCGATGCTCCATTCACGTACAAATTCCATTTAGAAAGCTCAACCATTTCCTCCTCTGTTTTGTCATCTCGGATAATAATTTCAGCAATAAAGTCCACAAATCCTTTCCATGAATTTCTTTTCTAAATTGATAAGTAATATCATATCGACTCATATCTGTATTCCACTTCAATAGCCGTCCTGATGTCTCAGGACAGCATAATATTTGTCGGAGAGGTTGATCCACCAACACTCTTATTGGATAAGCCCAGAATCATGGTTTCAACTTCTCAATGCTATCAGTAAATAATAGGCTTGCTTCTCCAAATTAGGATAACGATTTTCCATGTCTGTGAACCATTTGTTGATATAATACACAAGCCTTCAAACCTTTTCTTCTTCATGATCAATGTTACACTTATTATATAAGTTAATACTGCTAAGTAGATGCATAGATATTCTCCTTCTAAATGCTATGATAGGATTAGAGGTTTTCTAAGATGTTCCGGTAGTTATTGAAAAGCTGCTTCACATTTGTTCGTCTATCAAAATTCCTTTTCCTTCTTAAGGGAATCAAATAATAATATACACTTTTTGGTTACTTTTCAGATAAATCTACTCCAAGCATCGATCTTAATTCAAGCTCTCCATTTCCTCCTAATCTATAGGGTTGTAACCTATTTCAAAGCCTCAATTTGCTCTGGGTTAGCTTCAATGCCCTTAGAGTTCACAATGATCCTCAAAAACTTTCCAGATGCGACTCTGAAAGAACACTTCAATCGATTCAATCTCGTTCCGTACTTTTAAAGCATATTGAACATTTCAATAAATCGCATATGTGGTCTATTGATCTCCTTGACTTCACCAACATTCATCCATGTAGCCTCCATTATCCATTTGATTAGTTCTGCAGACATCTTGTTAACCAACTGCTGGCAAAGCAGCTCCAACGTTCTTTGAGTCGAACGACATCACCTTATAGCAATATAAGCCCAAATTTGTAATAAAATTTGTATGCTTCTATCTGGGACATGCATCACAATTTGATTGTATTTGAAATACACGTCCATAAAAAATAATAGTTAATGTTTGGTAGTTCCATCCCGAAATTGGTCGATTTGTGGAGGCGAAAAGCAATCCTTCGGGCATGCTTTTATTAAAGACTGGATAATTGATCCATGCCTACTACTTTCCATTAGCCTTCTTAATCACGGGATTTTCTACCAATTCTTGGTATGATGCTTCTTGAATAGATTTATCAGCAAATAGCTTATCCACTTCCTTCTTCAACCCAGTGGGTCTCTCAGTTCCATACTGCACCTCTTTTGTTTCATCGAAATGAACGCTGGATTGCATTCAATGTGTGCCACGTAACTTCAAGTGAAATCACATATATATCGTAATGAGTCCATGAGAACACGTCTTGGTTCGCCCTCAAAACCTAGTTAGTTCCTACTTAGTCCTCAAGTTGAGTTAAGACCCAATTTTGACAATCTTTATCAAATCATCTTCATCCACTTGAATCTCATCCATCAACTCTATCGATCCCTCCATCGACTCTTCCGACTCTTCTAATGGGTCCATATCTTTGTATCGATCGCTAGTGAAACCTAGTTGAGGCTCGAATGTTAATTGCTATGCCTTGTGATTTTTTATGCAAAGATAATTCTTTTCATTCTTTCCTTTCTCTCTATGGCATGCTTCATGCAACTCCACGATGTAGCACTCCCTTCCGATACTTTGATCTCCTTAGATGACTCCGACTCTGCCATCCATAGAAAATATCATAGTTAAATACCTCAGAGAAATCTAAAAGTGACTAAGGGTTAGTCGGCCTAAAAAGTATTGTAAGTGAAACATCTATCTAACAATGATGGTCTGCATCCGTGTCACCCTATAAGGTTTCTCTCCTAACCGCACCATTAGATTTATACATCTGATTAGAGATTTTGCCTCTACAATAGATCCTTAAAGTCAAAATTTACAAGGCATATAATCATTTGCATCCAATTGCATTTCGCTAAATTCTCTTTGAACAATGTTTGTAAAGCTTCTGCTGTTAACCAACACTAGGTGAACCGTTGCCACCCCCAAAGACTGCACCGAATCAAAGGTAGGTGTTTTAACTCCATCGACATCCTTATTTAAAGACAATGTCATCAGGCATCCTCCTTTTCTTCTTAGTGGGATGTCATCCTTGATCGCATAATATTTCTTATAGTTCATGCTCCAAGGAACTCTCATGATGTTTCATGTTTTCCTATTGTTTTCAACAGGATATGAAACTTATAATATCATATTGATCACCAGATCATGCCTTAACGATCTTGGGCCCCCTCCATTAGTCCTTTCTGTATTGCCTTGAGGTTGTTGTTTTGGGGTTGATTATCTCATTGTTCGCCCTCTTACGAATTCCTAATGTATTACTAAAGTTTTTTCTTCCTAATAAACTCCTCCATTGTGTCTTTCAGATGTCTGCACTCATTGCTATTGTGTCCATATGTATCACGGAATTGACAGTGTTTCCTAAATCATTTTGCTTCTTTTGTAGCCACTTTTGGAGCAAGATTTTCATATCTAATGGTGGATTGGGTTGCAAGGTAGATATTCTCCATGGAGTCTTTAAATTATATATACTTCATATCTCAATTAAATCAAATGTATTCCCTATAGTCCTACTTGTTACCCAATGCTAATATCTTTCCTCTTATTCCCACCATTTCCATTGTTGTTACCATTGTTACCACCCAACTTAACAACCTCATTGCTTTTCACCATGGTGCTTGGTCTAGCCTGACCACCAACATTTATCCTCTTCTCCATTCGACCTCTTTCAGTTATAGAAACTGATTTGTCTTTCTATAGAGATCCTTCGACGTGGTTGGCTTCTTCATCATTGACCACTTTCCAAAATCAATTTCTTTGTCCACTCCATTAACTATCACCATTTGTACAAAACTATCCTCTAAAATTTTCACCTCCATTATAGCCATATAGAATCTCTTTAGATAAATCTTCAACCTCTCTCCATTCCCCATATGGATGTTTTCTAATGACAACACATCTTTGGGTTGCACTAAGTGAACTTGAAACTGATATAAGAACCCATGTGCTAGTTGGTAATATGATGATATGGATCTCGGCTCCAGTCTGCAAAACCATAGCATTATTAATCCTTCTACAAATAGTGGGAAGAAATTATACTTCAGATAATCATTCGCCTTTGCATCATCCATGTGTTAATCATGTTTCAGTAAGCGTTGTGAAGGATCCATCAATCCATTATAAATCAGAATCGTAGGCATCACAAATTTTCTCGGATACTACTGCCCTAATTTCTATTGTAAACGAATTCTGATTAGAGGCGGTTTCCTAGTTATCGTCATGCGTATCCTTCTGAAGCAATCTCTGGTTTACTTTAGTAATCATATCAATAATACCGTACTTTCCCCTAAAGCACAGTCATCGTATGCATCATAGTGTATTTAGTTCCATGAGTGCCCATTACAGCCAGTGCCCAAACGGTCATGACTATCGTCACGATGCCTAAATCTACCTAGCTTTAGGGGAACCATTCGTTCTGGCCTCCTATGATGTTGATCGTTGCTGCACCCTCTAGATTTACTTTTTTTCTGGGCATTTTTTCATATTTTCTTCCAATTCTTCCATCTATAGGACTCAAGACTCGACCTATATATTCACCAACACCACCAATAACATTTTGTCCATCATTCTTCTTCCTTGATGGATTAGCTCTAATCCCTGATGTGTCAGTATTGATCAACCCTGGAGCATGCTCGACAACTCCAGCTGTGTTGATTTTCTCCATCATTCGCATCTCCTTCTCCAAATAGTTCCTTTCTTGGTCTATGGCTTCCAATAAATTTCCTTCATTTGAGATAGCAAGAATTTCCTCTAAATGTACGTTCTTTAGAGATAGACCCTTCTCATTGTAGGGTTTGCTGTAAAAAAAATCTCGATTTCGCCATGATTGCTTACTGCTTCACTTTCATGTTTTCACTATGGCCACCATTTCGCCTAACTCTTTACTTATTACCAAATTTGGTGGAGGTTGAGTAGTTCCTGCACTCCTTCCATCATTTTCTCTAGCGAACTCTTCTTCAATGACCATTTTACTCGAATTATTCTTTGATCCCATTTATATCGGATCCCTTTTGCAACAATCCTTGGTTAAGAAGCATTAAATTAGGATTTCATAATGAAATATAATTAAATAAAAAGGGTTTTAGATATAAAAATTATGGATAAATATAGGTAATTTGGAAATTAAATGGTAAATATTTTATAAAATGAGAAAGTAATTTAATTGGGTAATATTTTAATTTTGTGAGCAAGTTTAGTTATTTTAAAAGCCAAAATGATTTTAAGTACATTAAAAGTGAATAAGTAAATTTTAAAAAGTTTTATTTTAAAACAAAAGAGATTAGAAATTTATTACAGAAAAGGAATGTAATTTAATTTAAAACAGAACTTGTAATTTATTGAGCAAATGGGTTCAAAATTGTAATTAAGAAATAATTAATTAAACTGAGTCAAATTATAGTAAATATTTTTTTTATAAAATTGCTTAAATCATAACAGCGGGAAAATATGATTTTTTTTTAGGGTTTTGAGTTGAGTTAAGTCAAGCACGAAACTATTAGGGAAAATAAAAGTGTGAATAAAATGAGAATTTAGAGTTTATTTATGGCCCAGGTTGCCCAAAAATCACCCGCGGAATAAATTTCATCCAAACAACTTCTTTGGGTACCCTAGACCCTTCCACATTTCATCAAATATCTTTCCCTTTAATCTTTTCATTTGAATATCAAAACATAGTAAAATAAAATCCTAAAAATATCAAAATCAAGATATAAGCTTCTTAATATGGATCTATACCACTAGGCAATGCAAAGTTGGAATTTGATCAAGTTTGATTGGCATAGGAATTTATAGCTAGTAGAGAAAGAGGAGGAAGAAGGAAGAGCATTAATGTTTAGAGGAATTTTAGTTTGTTTATACCTAAGGTGAGTGATATACACTCACGTATCTATGATAAATTGTGATGTTAGCTTTTGAGTTCCATTATTGGCTTTGTGTGTAGGGGGGTTGTGCTTGATATTACTAGATAGATGATTGGTGTTTGCCTGAACTATGCAATGTCTATAACCCATCACTATAAAAATTCCATTACTTACCCACTGCTCTGCTTTGTAAATGAATATGGATGAAGAAACATGATGAAAACAGTAGTAGACAGGGTAGTATAGTGATGGGGTTCGACTAGAGTCAATGGGGAGGAAAACATGTAGAAGCCTGGAGCTTCATGCTTCATGTGATCGACCAACGATCGATAATCACATAGGGGCTGGTCCATTGGTGGGAGAATCTTAGAGTATAAGCTCTAGGCAATGTAACCCTTTTTTATTTAAAAAAGGTAAAATAACAATAATATTTTCTCAAAGTGAAATTATTTTATGGAAAACCATTTATTTCCATCAGAATAAAGTAGGAGAAATTTTATCCACTTAAATTAAATAATTACTAACTTTTAGGTTTAAAAAATTATTTTAAAATCCAAATAAATACTAGTAAATTATAGATGGCTTTTAATAATTATCATATGATTTTAAAGGCGGTTTCCATGATTCTTAAGTTAGAAAGAGATTTGAAAAATTATTTCTCTAGTAAAACTCTGATTTTGGAATTAAATAAATACATAAAAATTATTTTTCCGCTTGAAATTTTAAAGAAGCTTTTGAGATAAATAAATAAAAGTTTCTTATAAATAATATAGTTTTTGAGGATATATGATTACATTTTCTGTGAAACAAGAAAGTGGAATATACGAAGTTATAATACCATCTAGTATGGAACTTTCGATAATATATCTCTTAGACTGTAGGAATAAACAAAGTTACAATACCATTTGGGGGCAATTATTGGGTCGTGATTGTTACATTGTCTTGCACCTAATTTTTATTGTGTCACAATGGTAGTTGATGTCTCTAAGACTATAGGAATGGCGCTGAAAGTGTGTGAGGAAGGCTCCTGGAGTAAGCTGGGAACTACCAGTCTCCCGTCTGGTTGTTGATGCTGGGAGTTCTCAGTCTCCCTTATGGTTATTGATGCAGCATAAGAGACTTACATTTATGAACTTATAGGGTATCTTTTAGAGAATGGCGATGGGCCAAAGGGATACTTCTGTGATGGAGGGTCCATGAGATAATCAACTGCGCGTGAATCAATTATATGATCATTGAGGGGCGCTTGCCGGCACTACTAAAAGTAGGTCGCTTTGGTTAAGTTACTCCTGTGTATGTCTATTAGTTTTGATATTGGTTGAGAGCTAGACTAGGCTTAGTAAAGTGCATGTAATTTCCTTTTGTAGTTGATTTTGTGCAATGGTTGATTATTGGAGTACTGGCTGATTCGCTCTTGGGATGTTTAGTGATATGCTGTTTGATGTTGCCTATAGATTTAGTTATAAACATATGTTTGAGGATAACCATATGTCACTTATGAGATTCCTATTATACCTTGCCATTACTTTACATATTAACATTTTCATTTTAATCATAGTCTGACTTGTATGTCATTTTATAGTATTTGGGTCAAACCCAATATATTTTAGGTCCAAGGACGAAGTAGCTTTCATGATTTGTGAGGTACCTTTTTGGAGGCTAGTATACATGTTAGGATGTTAGTTTTCCCTATGTATTTTTATAGCCTCGTGCATTATGATGTTGTAGTTATTAAACTATGATATGTATCGTTGATTGTGTGTGTTGGACTAGCATTTCATTTACCCACCTTGAGACTATATTGTTGATGTATTACATTTTATCGCTGTGTTCGGGATCTATAATCTCTATTTATTTATTTTGCATTATGTGTTTTTCTATCCTAAGAACCATATGTATTTAGTTCTTTATGCTGATATCGAGTGCATAAGGCAGGTGTTATGTGGTTTGGGAAATGTACTAGTGTTACAAGGGAATTTTACATATGTAAGCCTAATATCGTCTCATTCTTGTATTATCAGACAGTTTACCTAGTGATACTTTTAGTCGTACAGATATAGATGTAGGGTGTTACATTTGGTATTGGAGAAGGTTTGAAACCATACATAATATAAGAGACATGAGTCTTCGACCTATGATGGACTTCGGAGTCCCAGGCCCTTGGATGCTGGGTATATTTCTTAATTATATGCTAGGAGTACATGGTGATTACCAAGGTGGTCACCACCCCATGCTTGTTATTTTTATGCTTGAATATATGAATATATTTATCCTATTGTTATAAATGTGAATCTCACTTTAATGTAGAAGTGAGAATGGAGGATGGTCGATTTACCAGAGCTATTGTAGGACAGTCCAGTGGATCCTGTAACGAGGGATGTTCATGACCATTGATTAAATGATAGAGCTTGTGTGAAGCATTCACGCAGCTAGTGCTTCCATATCTCCTTCCTCTACTCCCCATTTTTATTTTGCTTGGATATGTAGTGACTATGCTAGCCTTTGAGGGAAGACCTTCAAGGGCGCTGAAGGACTCATTGGAGTTTAGGCTTGGCTCAAGATATGTGTGCATCGTTACTCACATGGGATTCACCAATTATCAGAAAGGTCGGACTATCTTTAGTCAGTTGCAGCAGAGGGCTCTTGATTTGTATGAATTGTTGATGGCTAAGACTGGTGAGGTGGAACTGACTTAGGATCAATTCAAGCTTTAGGCATAACTTCCTTCTTGAAGCAATAATAGCATCTATGTCTAAGAATTCATTGATTTAAGGCAAGGGTAGAAGCCAATAGCTACCTTTGAGGATATTTCAAAGTATGGTACATAACCCACTAACTTCGCTCTCAGAAGAACCAGAAGTTTGTTTATAGCTAGACTAAGGCATTGAGGCAAGGCTTTGCTTCCACAATTAGGGACTACGTCTGAGAAACTTATTGGTATTGCTTTAAGATTAGAGGAGGCTGGTAGAGAGTGGTGATGAAGTTTAAAAAGGCAAGGAGAGTACTAATTAGAAGTAAAAGTTCCTATTTCATAAAAAGAAGGTTAACTTTTATAGCAAGCAAGTTCAGGGGAAGACTCTAGAATTCTAGAGGCAGGCTAAAGGACTAGCAGAGTGCTTTAATTGTGGAGAGTGTGGTCATTATTCTGAAGAGTGCAGCAAGCCACGTTCTTCAGCATCTCAATGTAATTATAGGATTTGTAGAGAGGTTGGTCATCTTATTTACTCCTGTATAAAGAAGGTTGGAAGGTTTATTATAATAGAGGCTACTTGTGGACCTCTCATAACAAAGCAAAAGATGCAGCCATTCTTAAAGGTATTATCTTATTCATTGATTCACCCATAATAGTTCTTTTTGACATGGATGTGTCTCTTTCATTCCTGTTGAAGGAACTAGTTGATTTTGACCTTGATGTTTTCTACTAGGTTATATCTTTGAGGATTGTTAATCCTATGGGGGGGATATGCAACCCTTGGGATGTTGTGTATGGACATAGTGTTAGACTCATGTGGTTTTCCTTTCTTGTGTGATTTACATTTATTTGAATTTATGGGATTTGGCATCATTCTTGGGATGGATTGGCTCGACGGATATGAGGCTCACTTATTCTGTCCAAAAAGTGCCATCAATCTTAGCCTTCTAGATTCCATAGAGCGACTTAGTTAGTTCTTGGAAATATTATTCAAAGATCAAGTGGTTCTCTTTTCACTCTTGAGTCTTGAAAAGAAGTAGATATTGCCAGAATCCCTATTATTAGAGAGTATTCAAATGTTTTTGAGCCTGTCACTGATTTACCTTCGAGACGGGCTGTAGACTTTCGAATTGATCTCATTACCTAAGCTCAGTTAGTTAGTTATCCTTCTACGAGGACGTCAGCCAAGGAGACTAAATAATTGAAGAAGCATCTGTTATAATTAGAAGCTAAGCATTTTATTCGGTTTCATAGCTCATCTTGGGGCACCGTAGCAATGTTTATAAAGAAGACGGATGGTTCATCGGGTTGTGTATAGATTATCGAGTCCTGATGAGCTCACTATAAAGAATGAATATCCCATGTCTAAAATTGATGATGTGTTTGATCAACTAAGTAATGCTACCATCTTCTCCTAGGTTGGCCTAGCAACCAGTTTTCGTCGACTTAGGATAGTAGGCGATAGTATTCTACTGACAACTTTCCAGATAAAATATGGCTCCTATGAATGGCTTGTGATGCCATATGGATTGATGAATGCACCTACATATTTCGTCGATGTAATAAATACTCACATACTACCTTGATAAGTTTGTTCTCGTTTTAATTGATGATATCTGGGTTTATTCCAAGTATGAAGTAGACATGAGCAGCATCTCAGGATTGTTCTAGAGACATATAGATGAGATCGATTGAAAACCGAGTTCTCCAAAAGTCAATTTGAAAGAATGTGACGAGCCGCCTTTTCAACCCTCGAAAATCAACAATAATACATCCACGATATTCACGTGCTTCAAATTCAAGTGCGAGAGAGGTAGATGATCGAGGGTAAAAGAAAATAAAGATATAAGGTAGAAACAACAAGTTCTCACATTGTATTGAACAACTTATGATTATACATGAATATAGTACATACAATCACTTCCATAGTGATACATCAGAGTCATGGCAAGTACTAACCCAGCCAGAGTGTTATAACTGCATATCCCTACATAGGTAGTGGTATATACATATACAAAATACAATGGAAATAGAAATAAATAACTATCAACAAAGAAATCTTCTGCTCCAAGCTCCTCCCAAAATGCTCTAAGCTAGATCTGACTACTTGGCTGCCCGAAAACTAAGGCACCCAAGAGTATAAAGGAAAAGGTATAACTCCGAGTCAATCATGAGATTGGTGTAAGAAAACTCAAAAGAATGAATATTTTTAAAAACAAAAGGTATCTCATAAGACTACACTGCATATAAACACGGAAGGTGATGATCACATACAAATGGGTACGACCCATATATCCTGCTACACTTACCCTGTTTTCGCCTTACCAGTATGTGAGGCTTGAGGTAACGTATTACCTTTCGCATAATAAATTCCACGTCGAATGCCCATTGCCATTTCCACAAAAGTACAACCCCGAGTATATATACCCCGGGAAAGGGTGTTAAGTATAAGAGGGGTTGCCTTTTCACCACCAAACAAATGTACGTTTGTAAAAACCAATGTATGTGGTCTTAGAAATGTAGTGTCAAACATTCATCCATACAAGTTGTCCAGTAACAGGACAAACCGAAGGTACTCTTACTACATCCTGTTTGGGAATCACTTCTAGGATTAGTAGCGAGCAGTTCTTGCACTAAAGATTTCAAAATCATTGTCTTTAACGTGTCTTCACTTCGAAAGCGTAAAATGGTTCGAAGTGGTTTCAGATAAGAATCACCCAAATCGATCTTGGCTTCTCCGAACCAATTATCGATAGAAAGATGTTAAGTATGTGGGTGATTAGTGATCATCATTCAATTAATTAATATCTTTATATCCAAAAAATATCTTTAGGGATATATTTTAAACCATTTCTTCTTGGTATATACAGATTTATTAAACCTCTCTTTAACTTTAGAAATACCAAATCATTTCTTTAAATTACTAACAATACTATTTAAGATATCATTTACTTTATACACATACCAATCAGTACCGAGTAAAAAGGATTCATGGATTTTAGATTAATCATACTCAATACTAATTTCCATATTCAACCTGTACTATTGGTCGAATAACAGTGAAATCACCTTTTGATTCACACATATAGTATGGATTCCCTCCTTGCAATTTAATACATAGTTTAACTATAATGTTCTCTTTACTATCAAAATCTTTTTTGAAATATTATTTAAATTTATGAGAAGTTCCAAGTCTCTTCTCTTTTATATTAAAAAAATACGATCTGAGTAAATCAAGTTAACTATCCCCGCCATCGGGTCAATCCAGATAGTTGAAGGAGCAGGTAACTGGTTTTTCAAACTCCAGCCTAGAGACTACCTCTGTCACTCATAAGTTAGTCAAGTTATTTGATCACTCTAAACGTTTAAAATATTTGTATGCTTATTTGGAAAATATTTCTAAAAGATTTAGGAAGATAAATCCAAGTTTAAATCTTTTATTCAAAAATTGCCAAGTTCATTTATTAAATTGCTAGTGAATACTTATTTAAAACTTTGTAGATCAAAACACTTATTCCATTATATGTATGTCCATTTTTATAACTCAAATCCCATTTAAAAATTTTAACATATTTATGGAATTTATTTCATATTTTTAAAGATTTAAAAATATCAAAATCTAAAAGGTTGAAAACTATGGTTACGAACCGCCAAAATGCGAATATTTTAAAAACTTGATTTGAACATATGTCAAACTTTGCTAAATGAAAACTTGATTTTTCTTTTTTATTTGTAAACTGTGGTTGTAAGAGTCCAAAAAATTCTTACTCAAAAGAATTCCGACTCATATTCCATTCTATAAACAGATTTAACTTTTTATGGTGCAAAATTATGAAGTACGTTATGCGACGTGCTTATTTTGACTACATTTTCCAATCTTTTTCAAACGAAATGAGTTTCAATGTTTATAAAACGTTTATGAACTTTTTTAACCCTTTTTAAAGTGGTTAACAATGCTATATGTACCATTATAATTTATAAAGGGAAGTGGTTCCTTTATGTAAATTCAACGTGTATTTTGCTGTGAATCATTTGCATATCAAGCAAGCATATAATCAACATGCAAAACATGATGATCAAGTATATGAAACAAGCATGGAAAAACATATCATACCATTATATAATTTAGTGAAATAAACTAGCAGAGTAATTTTCTCGTATATGCTTTTCCGATCTAACTTTTAGTGCTACGAATCGACTATAGCTCTGCTATTTCCGTACCACAGCTTATGAATCATGCCCTGGGGCACTTAGGTGTGCTCAACCTTGTACTTGAGAGGGTGGAGAGGTGGTAGTGGCTCTTGACGAGCTCGACCAAGCAAGGAGAAAGAAGAGGTGATCATTAGATACTAACTTGATCTTGAATTTAAAGTGGTAGATCTCTCTGTATCTTATGAAGAACTTTGACTTGTTTTTCAACATTTTTAAGAGGGGGTGGAAGCCATTTTTTACCTTAGAAGAAGAAGAAAAGCTTAGGAATTTTGAGAGTGAATGAATTATGAAGGTATACCTTGCTATTTTTAGGCAAAGATGTGTAAAATATTGCAAACATCGTCATAATTCATCACATCCCCCATGTGCCATCTCACACCCTCTACACGGCCAAACCACCCCCTTCCTCATGTGATACACCATGTACTTGTCCTTATACGAGTGATGGTGAGTTTTGTTTTGATTTTCTTAGCAAATATCTAGATTTTTGTTAATAAATATCATAATATTTTTATTTAATTACTATTAGTAAATATTCGATGTAAATGGTAATTCTAATATGTACGTATGTGTATATGGATGTATATGTATGCACGTATGACACATATAGTCTACGACGTTGCACAACTCCTCTTTGTTAAATTGTTATGAATTCATATTTTGATTTCCAGTCACATTTTTACTTCTTAGTTAATATATGTATACAAATTTTGAAAATGAAATTTCTATTATTATTTAATAATTAAAAGGGCATCATTTGATTTTAAAATAATTGTTAAATCATTATATATCACTTTAACAAGGGATGCAAAATTACGATATCGAGCTACCAAGCATGATGAATTTTGTACATTTTATAAAACATGTATAAATCTTTATAAAACTATTATAAATCACCTATTATCATTATATAATAATTAAAATGAATTCATGTATCATTCAAAACAATTATTTGAATATTAACATACCTTAAATGCCAAAACTTTCCATAAATGCTCATTTTTTAAAATGATGACATCATCGATGACATCATAATTATTTTTATTTCCAAAAATGAAAAAGAAAATTCCTTCTTCTTGGGAAACAAATTTTATAAACAGGATCACATTATCATTGGTCTCATAAAACAAGATTTTTATGTTTAATGAACCTATATTTGATTACTTAAATTAATTAAATATTCTAATTCATAGTGGTAAAATTACAGGTCGTTACATACTTGGCCCTTAAAAGAATTTTATCCCCAAAATTTAACATAATAAGAAAATAACTAAAAAAAGAATATACTTGATATGATGAAATATATGCAAATATATGATAAATGACTATACCACAGTCGATGAGTAAACTACATCAATACAATATATATACAAACTATCAATCCATCCTAAACTCAGGATATACCTTTCTCATTCTATCCTCAATTTCCCATGTGTAGTTTTTAGTATCGCCACTCCATTCGACTTTAACTAATCTCACAACCTTCCTCCTTAATCGCTTCTCGTCATGATCCATGATTTGAATATGTTGTTTGATAAATGCCAAGTTGGCTCCACTTCTAAATCTTCCTGAGTAGCCGCCTCTATAATTAGTTCTAGGTCATGCACGTACAAACATAAATTGGACACATGAAAGACATTGTGCACACTTGATAACGAGTCTGATAATTTCACTCGATGGGTTAGTGGGCCGATCCACTCAAGAATTGGAAAAGGTCCAATATATCGAGGTGCTAACTTTCCAGTCCTCATCGGAGAAATTTTCAATAATACAAAATATCCAATCGAGAGTTCTAAATTTCTACGCCTCTAATTGGCATAACTTTTCTACCTGCTTTGGATTTCCTTTAGCTTCTTCTTGATCATATCTACCTTCTCTGAGGCTTCTTTAATTATATCAAAACCAAGTACTAATCGATCTTCGGTTTTGACCCAATATGCTGGTGATCTACATGGATGACCATGTAAAGCTTCATAAGATGTCATGTCAATACTTGTTTGATAGCTGTTGTTATAAGATAATTTCACCAGATGAAGATGATTTTCCCATGAACCTCCAAAATATAAGATTCAAGCTCTCATAAGATCTTTTAATACTTTATTCAATTTTTCTGTTTGTCCATCAGTCTAGGGATGATATGCAGTTCTCAAACTTAGCTTCATTCTCAAAGCTATCTGTAATGCTTCCCAGAACTGACTGGTAAAAATTTGATCTCAATTGCTTACTATGCTGCTCGGAATTCCATGCAAACAATCTCCTTTATGTATATATATGCAAGGCTTGAGGTAGTTCTTGTATGCTTTACCGGAATAAAGTGTGTGCTTTTGGTCAGTCGATATATGATAACCCAAATGCCTTCATTTTCTTTCCTTGTTCGAGGTAAGCCGTCAATGAAATCCATTGATATCTGATCCCTTTTTCTAGTTGGAATCTCAAGAGGTCGAGGTAATCCTGAAGTCTTTTATTGGTCATTTTTGATCTGCTGACAATTTGCATATCTGCTAACGTGAATGAAGATGTCCCTCTTCATAGTTTTCCATCAAAAATTCTTCTTCATTTCTCGATACATTTGGTAACTCAAAGATGTACTGTAAGTCGACAACTGTGAACTCTGCTAGAACTTCTTGCATAATCCCATCGACATTTGGAACACGTACTCTTCTATTTAACCGTAATATCCCATGGTTATCTATTTCTAAGTTTGAATTCTGCCATTTCCTTATATCCTCTATAATCTTCATTAACATAGATATTATCTTCTAGAACTCCCTTGCCCTTTACATCTTTAAAGGTTGAAGGCTCATCCTTGATAGCATAAACATTAACATGCTATCCTTTCTTTATTAGCGGGCAAGCATTTTTTCAATATTCGAGTTGATGGCAATTGTGGCAGAGACTCTTCAAAAATATAGGAGAGATGGGACCCTTGTTGTTTCTAAACTTTGGGACTCCTATAGAACCTTGAAATATGGCCCTTCTTTCCACAGTTAAAACACTCCACACTCTTAAACTGTTCCTAAAGATCCTCCACTACTCTTTGCATGCCAAGGCTTCTTCCTTTTAATATTGTTGTTGCCTTAAACTGCCACTGGATTCTTTTTGTCCAAAACTTCATATCGAAAACCCATATCCACCAGATCTACAAAGGTTCCTTTCAAATGAGCAGTCACTCTATCTTGATACCGCTCCTTCATCCTAGTAATAAACGTCTCATTTTTCTGTAGGGGAATATTTACCATTCCAGTCCCAAAGCGAGATAATTCATTAAACCTACTTAAATACTCTTCCATGGACATTTCTCCTTACTTCAGATCCATAAAACTTCTATAGAGGCGAGATTTTCTAGCAGCGGGCATGTATTGTTCTTCAAAAACTTCTTTAAACCTTGCCCAAAAGAAATTATCTTTTGATTCATTAAGAGTAATGGACTCCCACCAAGCTAAAGCCTCTTCCTTCAATTTCCAGGAGGCTAAGAACATTTTTTGATCATCATCGATGTTTAATCCTTTAATGATTTTTTCCATATGATCGGAGCCAAGCTTGAACTTCAATAATATATTTACTGCCTTTGAATAGCTAGTATAATCTTTGCATAATGCGACAAAGTTAATCTGAGATTACACAAGAACTACTATTACTTCAACTACCGCAACATTTGGAGTTCGACCATTAGTGGTCGTTGTGTTTTTATTTCCCCCTTGACATCCTCTTTGGTTACTCATTTCCTACTATCTGAGTATAGTAAAGTATCAGTTTAGAATACATAGACGAGATTACCTTATGGGATGGGTATAAAATAACTCGAGTATATTTATTCGAATAAAAATTTCTATAATGCATTCTTATTGTCTAAACTCACTCTAGGTCATTGCTAACATTATCTCTAATGAGTCGACCCTATCAGGGCTTAGGAGTTCGCTCAACCTAAGCTCTGGTACCAAGTGTGATGACCCGCCTTTTCAACCCTCGAAAATCGAAAATAATACATCCATGGTGTACACGTGCCACATATTCAAGTTTCGAAGAGTTGGATGATCAAAGCTAAAAGAAAATAAAGAGGGAAGATTGAAACAATAGATTCTCACATTGTATTGAACAACTTATAATTATATATGAAGATAGTACATACGATCACTCCCAAAGTGATACATTAGAGTCATGGCAAGTACCAACCTAGCTGGGGACAGTTATAATTACCTATCCCTATATAGGTGCCGATATATACTTATACAAAATATAGCATAAATAGAAATACATGACTATTAACAGAGGAATCTTCTACGGCAGGCTCCTCCCAAAATGCTCCAAGCTAGATCTGACTACTTAGCTACCTGAAAATTAAGGCATCCAAGAGTTTAAGGGAAGAGGAATAAACTTTGGGTCAGTCATAGGACTGGTGTGAGAAAACTCAAAAGAACGGATACTTCTGAAAACGAAAGATATCTCATCAGACCATGTCGCATATAAACACGGACGAGTTTTTACCTTATGATAACTAAAACATTTGCTACACAAAATTAAGGATATTATAATAGCTTCAAGGGTACAGATACATATTAATCATAGCCAAAATGGCTACATTGATTAAATTATAGCACAATAGGTATACAATCAAGTCCATAAAGGTACATATTAGAGAATGGATTTTCAACAATGACAAGGTAAGGGACTACCTTCCGATAGTACATCTTTCGAGTAATATACCAAGGTACAGCCCCGCTGCCCTCTACCAACATAGAACCTTCCTACCTTTACTATAGACAATCTGAATATCCGATCACCTCGGTCATTCTCGACCTTTCCGTGGGATCCCAAAGCATACATAACAAACCTAAAATATAGAGGAAATTTAGAAAGGTGATGATCATATCCTAATGGGTGCGAGCCACATTGCCTTACTGCATCTACCATGTTTTCCATTACCGATGTGTGAGGTTTGAGGTATTGTTTTACCTTTCGCATAACAAATTCCAATTGAATGCCCCATTGCCATTTCCGACGACACTTATTATTAGTTTCCGCAAAAGTACAACTCAAGTACATACGCCTCGGGAAAGGGTGTTAAGTATAAGATGTGTTACTTCTACAGCACCAAATAGATATATGTTTATAAAAACCAATGTACGTGGTCTTAGAAATGCAATGTCAAACATTCAACCATACAAGTTGTCCAGAAATAGGACAAACCGAAGGTACTCCTACTACATCCTATTTGCGAATCACCCCCAGGATTAGTAGCGAGCAGTTCTTGCACTTAAGGTTTCAAAATCATTGTCTTCAACGTGACTTCACCTTCGAAACATAGAATGGTTCGAAGTGGTTTTCGTATAAGAATCACCCAAATTCGATATTGGTCTCTCTGAACCAATTATCGGTAGAAAGATATTAAGTACGTGGGTGATTGGTGATCATCATTCAATCAATTAATATCTTTACATCCAAAAAAATATCTTTAGAGATATATTTTAAACCATTTCTTCTTGGTATATACATATTTATTAAACCTCTTTAACTTTGGAAATACCAAATCATTTCCTTTAAATCACTTAGGAAATATTCCCATCTTCTACAATTTCAATCTTAATGGAGATTACTTATTTCCAAAACATATCTTTTAATGGATTAAAAAATATATTATTAAAGACATCATTTACTTATGCACAAAACAATCAGTACTGAGTAAAAAGGATTCATGGATTTTAGATTAATCATACTCAATACTAACTTCCATATTTGACCTGTACTTTTCGTCGAATAACGATGAAATCACCTTTTAATTCACAAGGATGGTATGGGTTCCCTTCTTGGAATTTAATATATAGTTTAACTAGAACATTCTCTTTACTATCAAAATCTTATTTGAAATATATTTAACATTGTGAAAAGTTCCAACTCTCTATTCGTTTATCCTAAAAAATATGATCCGATAAATCAAGTTAACTATCCCCTCCATCGGTCCGGTCTAAATAGCTGAGAGAGCAGGAAACTGGTTTCCCAACTATATATGTATGTATATGAATGCATGTATGACACATATAGTCTACGGTATTGCCTAACTCCTCTTTGTTAAACCGTTACAAATTCAAATTTCGATTTTCAATCACATGTTTATTCTTGGTTAAAATACATACATACATATTTAAAAATAAAATTTCTATTATACTTAATAATTAAAAGGGCCCAATTTGATTTTAAAAAATTATTAAATCATTATATATCACTTTTAACAAGTGCTGCAAAATTACATCATCGAGCCACTAAAGCGCGACGAATTTTGGATATTTTATAAAACAAGTATAAATCTTTAGAAAACTATTATAAGCCACTTATTATCATTATATAATGATTAAAACAAATTATTTATCATTTAAAACAATTATATTTAAATACCCAAAATACCAAAACTTTCCTTAAATGCTTATTTTTGAAAACGATGTCATCGTTGATGGGATCATAATTATTTTTATTTCCAAAAATGGAAAAAAAATTGTTCCTTATTTTTGGAAAAATAATTTTAGAAACAAGACCACCATTATTATTGATCACATAAAACATGATTTTTTATGTTTAACAAATCTATATTTGAATATTTAAAATTAATTAAATATTCTAATTCAAAGTGATAAAATTGTAGGTGTTACGAAGAAGAAGGTGTAGTTATTGGGTTCGTTGTATTAGAGGCTGGTATTTATGTAGATTCTACTGAAGAAAGGGTTATCCAAAATTAGAAGATGCCTAAGACATTAATAGAGATCTGTATTTTTTGGGCATAATCGGTCATTATCGGTGCTTTATAAAGAATTTCTCAAATACTGTGCTACCTCTTAGTAATCTTATCTTGAAAGGAGCTAAGTTTCAATGAACAAATAGATGTGAGATAACTTTTCAAAAGATATAGGAATTATTAACCCATGTCCCTATTCTTAATGTTCCTAAAGGCAACCGAGATCTCAAAGTTTATACCGATGCATATGGTTCTAGATTAGGTTCGGTAAAGAGGGGCGGAGTGGTTGCATATGCATCTAGGCAGTTGAGGCATGATGAAGTCCGTTGTGCCACTCATGATTTAGAGCTTGATGCCATTGTCTTTGCATTAAAGATATGGCAACATTATTTGCTTGGTTATAGATTTGTTCTTTATACAGATCATAAGTCACTGAAGTATTTGTTCACTAGGAAGGATCTCAATATGAGGCAACAATGATGGCTTGAGTTTCTTGCAGCCTATGACTTTGAGATTCAGTATACCCCTGAGAAGGGGAATAAAGTAGCCAACGAATTTAGTAGGAATCATCAGGCAGTTTTTTCCATAGTGACAGTAGAGTGGAAAAATTTAAGTTGCTTTCCATATGTGATATCCAAGATAGAGACTCTATTATTGGTATGGATGCGATGCTAGTTAGTCTTGTGGCATGACAATTTTTGTTTGGTCGGACCGATGATGCTCAAAGGACAGATCTAATTACTCTTGACCTTATTCAAAGGTCGAAGTCTGTTGATGATGGAGATGATTTGGTTGGTTATGCTTGTGATTCTCATGGTTTCTTATAGAGAATGGTTAGACTTGTTGTTCTTGATTTAGATGGTCTCCGTAAGCGGGGGAATTCATAGATCCTCTAAACGCAGAGCTCGCAGGGCTTTGAAACCAAATACATTACCTTCCAGCACCGGACAGGTGTCAGACTCTATACATCGTGTGGTTGGTAAACAAGGATTGGTTTTTTAGCAGGGTACGGGGTGGATCCCACAACAATTTTAAAGGCGACTTCCCTTACCCGCTTTGTAAGGAAGTGATTGATGATTCTCATCATTCATGTTATACTATTCGCCCAAGAGGAAGTAAGATGTATATGGATATGAAGTGTATCTATTATTAAGTAGGGATGAAGCATGACATTGGCAAGTGTGTGAAGGGATGTATGACTTGTCAACTTGTTAAAGCTGAACATCAAAAGCCTAGTGGTCTTCTTTAGCCATTGGAGATTCCGTTGTGGAAGTGGGATCAGCTATAAGTGGATTTAAATTATCCCATCGTTTCCATGTATAAATCCCTATATGAGATCAAGTAAGGATTCCTTTAATTTTGTGTTCTTATCAAGTGTTTATGGATTTTGTAGATAGCCTACCTCAGTCCATGAATAGCCACGATAGCATTTGGGTAGTAGTCGGTCGCTTGACCAAATCGACACATTTTGTACCAGTGAAGTCAAGTGTACTATTTCATATTTGACCAAGTTTTATGTGAAGGAGGTTGTGAAGCTTCATAGTGTTTCAAGTGCTATTATATGTGATCATGATCCATTATTCACCAATGGTTTCTTAAATAGTCTTCAATCAGCTTTGGGTACGAAGCTGAATTTCAGTACTGCATATCATCTGCAGACTGATGGTCAAATAAATCAGGTAAACCAGATTATAAAATATTTTCTTCATTGTTTTGTTCTTATTTTAGGTCGTAGTTGGAAGGATCATATCAATTTGGTTGGATTTCTTATCAGTCCAGTATCGGCATGGCACCATTTGAGGCTCTATACGGTGGACTATGTCGTTTACCTTCTTATTGGCTTGAGACCTGAGACAAGCTTATTCTTGGTCCAAATTCTATCATATAAGCTTTCGATAAGATAGAGTCCATTAGATAGAGGATGAAGGAAGCTTAATATTGACAGAAATCTTATGTAGACCATAGGAGGAAAGATACTGAGTTTGAGATTGGTGATCTTGTCTATGTGAAGGTATCTCCTATGAAGGGAGTTATGAGGTTCAGTAAATTGAGAAAGCTTATACCACGCTTCTTGGCTCATTCACAATTAGTGAGTGTATTAGCCGAGTTGCATATCAAGTTCTTTTCCTGATTAGTTCTTTGGTATTTGCGATGTCTTCTGTATCTGTCATTTGAGAAAGTGTTTGAGGAATACCAAGATAGTTTTAGAGCCGAGGAATATTTAGGAACTCAATATTTCTTCATATTTGACTTATGTGCAACATCCCATTTTATTGTTAACTCAAAAGCCTAACAGCTTAGGAGTAAGAGGTCCCGTTAATAAAGGTGCAAGGGTCCAACAACCTATTGGATTGTACCTAGGTGACTAAAGAGCATATGGCATAAACCAATCTTGAGTTATTTTATAACGTGCATGAGTCTGGTGTGTCTTTTCTATTTGTTTGTTTTGTTTGATCATTTTTTAAGTTGTAGATTATGTAGATAAGTTAGAAGTTATTAGCTAGATTATATATTTACCCTAATGAGAAATTACAAGGGCACGGTTTTCTTAAGAGCGAGTTAGTAACAACCTGTTGTTGAGAACCATTGAATCAAGATTTTATCGTGAAGTATAATTAAATAAAAAGGGTTTTAATGTTAAAAATATGGGTAAATAGAGGTAATTTGGAAATTAAATGGTAAAATATTTTATAATGTGAGAAAGTAACTTAGTTAGGTAATTTTTTATTTTTATAAATGAGTTTAGCTATTTTAAAACCCAAAATGATTTTTAAATACATTAAAAAGTGATTAAGTTTTAAAATAAATTAGATAATAAATTTAGCACAAAACGAAGAAGGATTTTTAATTAATTTAGATACGGAATTTGTAATTTATTGAGCAAACGGGCTTAAAATTATAATTTAGAAATCATTAATTGAATTGAGTCAAATCATGGTAAATAAATTTTTATAAATTGATTAAATATTAATTGGAGGCAAATATTATTTTTATTCGGGTTTTAGAGTGAGTTAAGTCAAGTATGGAATTATTGGCAAAAATGAAGGAGTGAATAAAATGAGAATTTAGGATTTAATTAAGGCCTAAGTAGCTGAAAAAACCACTTGCAAAAGAAATTTCGACCAAACAACTTCTCGTAAGTAATCTAAACCCTTCCATACTTCATTTATACCTCTCCCTGTAACTCATTTTCATCGATGGTAAAGTATTTCAAATTCTATCCAAAATACTAAAACCCTTTTCACTTAAAAATCAACATAAAATAAAATCTCAAAAATATCTAAATCAAGATATAAGCTTCTCAACATGGATCTACGCCACTAGAAAAAGCAAAGTTGGAGTTTAATCAAGTTTGGTCGGCATGGAAATTTACAGCTAGTGAAGAAAGAGGAGGAAGAAATGAGAGTAACGAAGTTTATGTTGGATCTGGGCCTGCATGCAGCGGGTTAAATGGTTGAATTTCAAAAAAAAAATCCATTATGGATCTTATCGGGTCTATGAAGTCAAAAATAATTTGGATTTAATCTAAATAATTTTAAATAAAATTATTATTTCATTTAATTAGTCAGTAAAGGGATTTTATTTGATTTTATACATGATATATAATGTGCATCTGTGTACCATATACATATATACGTGTATATGCACGTGCCACATATATAGTGCACATGGTTTAACATGCCTGTGTCTAAGTGCCAGAATTTATTCGCATTGGACAAGTTAGCACCTTTATGCACATATTTGTTGTATGATTTATAATATTAATATGGTATAAAACATATTTATATATAATTAAGCATATTTACATATAACAATATAAAAGTAATCTTGTATATATATGTACACATACATATCAAATAATATTTGAATACATATATATAACAATTTAAGGTTCAAATTTAAATTTTGGACTTCAAATTTTTAAAATTAGACAATGATTTGAAATAAACATATTTTATTGATATATATACACACACATATACACGAATTTGAAATATACAAAATACATATACATACAATATGTGTGTGTGTGTATAAACTGATATTTTAAAATCGTTTATAACATTAAACAATGTTACATAATTATATATATATATATATATATATATATCAAATATGGTACTTACGAATTATTTATTTTTCGGCCATATTTCAGTTTTGACAAATTCAAAATAATTTTTTTATTATGCAGTAAATCCGTATAGATTTATTTATTTTTCAGTAAAATTCCTTACGTAATTTATGCTTGTGATATGAAATATTTTGTAAATGGATGTAAATTTGTTTATATTATAAGTATACATGTAAGTGTGTGTATAAATTATCATATTCAATTTAATAATTTAAACTAGTAATATTAATTTATAAATATTTCGAATCAAATACACACACGTACATATATGAAAATGAGTTCCTTTTATTGCTTTAACATAACTAAAAATACAAATTACAAACACAGTATCCCAAGTAAACACGGCTTACAATCTACTTAAAACCATAAACACGTACACTTTAGTAATAAAAAATATAAACTACTGCTTATGGTAAATTCTTGTCTTTGTTGCCATGCATGTGTTAACCCACCATCCCATAACAACATATATTCGGCCCAGTAGCGTATGTGCAAGATTATGGGCCTTCTGATTAAACTCTTCTGCAGACATCCATGCAAAATTGGTTCGAAAAGGTGAAACTGCCTCACATGCTTCCTCTAACCGCAAGTCTTCACAACCAGTATGACGTCACGATGGCGAATCTGAAAACCTCCTTAGTGCTTGACTGCTACTTACTAACATAGGTTAAGATCGAAAATTACAAAAGGGTACGTAAATCCTAATCTAACCCTGCTTGAGACAGTCATTTTGATTTGGTACTGTCAAACCCAACACCTGATATCGTCGTTAAGAAGCTGCACTTGGTAGAAACGTGCCTTCGGTTTCGCTGCCTACACATAACTCCTGCTTCTGCAATGGCAGTTGCGATTTTATGAAATTAGCCATAAAATGAAATACTAATTTTGGGATTCAAGTATCATGAGCGGATGTCTACCAATCTGAAGGTTAATGGCGTATTGCAGATTACACTTTCATCCAATTTTTTCATATATAAAACAAGAGGGATAAGAACCATGATTCGAATTGGGCATCATTACATATATCAGAAACAAACAATGAATTAAGATGTCAAACCTAAATGAGGAGTGTTTTGGTAAAATAATTTGAATAATTTTGATGATTATTTTAAAAAATTTAATAAAAACAAGAATAATAAGGTTGCCTTACTAATATTTATGGAAATAATTCAAGTACTTCCAGAAAGCTTTGATTACTCTCTTAAGAAAGAAAAAGTTTATTACAAACAAATTGCTTTACAAATTCTTGACAAAACCATTATGGAAAAATTACAAAAAAATCTAGAAGATAAATTCATGATAAGTATGATAAACATTCAAAAACATAACACAAGTACAACAGAAAACCAAAAAACTGAAATCATAACAATATTTAAGCAAAGATATATACATAAACTAATAAATATAGATGACTGTGAAGCAGATCTCATACAAATATTTAACAATTTTAATTATCTCAGAGAACCAGGAAACATAATAATAACAGAAAAATTCTGCAGAGATTTCCACATAGAATGGAACAAATGGAAAATTTTAAAAAATAATTATAAAATTTCGGAAGAACGGTTGGGAAAACTAAAATGGTCAATTTTCCAATAATCAATAACATAGAATCCTTACAGAATTTCTTAGAACAACAATTTATGACAAAAGTAATTTTTATCCTAAAACAAACTGGCATGAACATAGATAGACAATATAACATAGCTAAAATTTTTAAATATAACTATGCTGAAAAATTTATAGATCTTTCAGATGAACCCAAACTGGACAAAACTAAAATTGTGAAAAACATTGTTAATACCTATTATTTTATAGAACAACAAGAAATGACAACAAAGGTCACAAACAAAATGCTAGATTACTATAGTTGTTGTAGGATTATTTGGTCCTAAGTTCATCCTTTGTAAACTTTCGGTTAATTTATTTATTTCAAATTCTTGGCCTTTACTTGTGTGATCTATGTCAAACATCTTATTTTGGATATTATCAATTGTGTTTTGTATCTGTGTTAACATAGCTATTATTGTATTATTTTGTAGTATTTGTATTCTATCACTTTTTCCTGAAAAGTCGTCTTTATTATACCCGACATTTATATTAGGATCACTAAATCTGTAGTTTGATTCTACGTATTTAGTTGCTTCTTGGAAATATTTATTTTCAAAACTCATTAACTTAAAATTAAAAGTTTGATTTCTTTCAACATTTCTTCAATTTGTTGTATTTGTTTGTCAAATTGGTTTTTATCCTTTTCTGTTTGTTCTTTTAATTTTATTATTAACTCTTTAGAGTGTATTTCTATGTCCTTTGGTTTATTTTCTTCAATTAAATTTTTTAATTGGATTATGTCTTTTTTGTTAGGGAATTCTTTTAATTTTATCACTTTGAAATTTTCCGATAATTTTTTTAAGGTTACTTCAAAATTATCTATTTTATAGAGATTTGTTTTCAAGTAATCTTGGTTATTTGTAATTTGTTTTAATAATTTATTTTTCTCAATTATTCCATCAAGGACTAATTGCATTAAGTTATAATGTTTTTCTTTATAAAGGTTCAAATTTTCACCTAATTCTATGACCAAATCTGTCAATGAATTCATGTGTTCAATTTCTGAATGCATTTTATGTTTGAATTCAGAATTATTAATGTAGCATATGTGTTTCTGTTTATCTAGAGTAATAATCTTTTTTGTTGGATTGTCATACACCCGAAATATAGATCTATGAGTCTCCGTGGGCGGAGCAATGGGCACTAAGAAGTAGAAATTGTAGTGCCTTCTAATATCACACAAACATATATATATATATATATATATATATATATATATATATATATATATCTTTTAATCACTGTGGACTTTCCAACCAGTAGTCACCAAATCTTATAATCTTATAATCAGAAAACGATTGCAGGAATCTTACCATATTCATGTATTAGATATCGGCCTATGATTTAGGTAAAAAATGACCTCGATTTCGCCCCTAATACACACAGAATTCCAGATCCTGCTTACCAAATCCCAAATCATAAATGAAATTGCAGACAAGGTATGAATCGGCATTGTAAGTGGATTTTTGAGACTCGATTTCACCTTTTGATGCATCCCACAATTTGTTTGAAACTTGATTTGAACGAGAGTGACAACATAAGATTTGGTAGAGATAAAGCACGGTTTTAAGCTTAGCATATAATGGAAGGGATACGAGATCCCAATAATGAAAAGTAAATCGTTTGGTCATGGGATAGAAAACCCATTTCTTAAGTATATATATATACACATACTACTGCAAATCCGTGCTTCGCACACGGATCTGTAGAAATGGTTGTTTAAAGATACGAAGTTCAAAATAATTGAAAAGAAATTTAAGAAAAGCATTCACCAAATATTTAGTAGTAGACAACTTTGAGCCACGGTGTATAACAATACTATTACCGATTGAAACTTGTAAAATAAGTGGAACCAAATAAGGCATTAGATGATCTTGTTTCATTCAGTTAAACTCATTGAGCTCATGTAATTCATTTCAGACCAATCAGGAAGAATTCCAAAAAAATACATTTAGTATATAGACTTCTTTGCACCAAAATAAAGTACATATATTTAATAATTTGGTTGCTAAATACTTGAATAGCTCCCTGGAAAATTGAATGGCCGATACCTAAAATTTCCTTTGCTAGAAAGTTGAAAGTTGATACATAAGTACTGGTACCACACAAATAGCGAGAGATAAATGCAAAAGCCAACTACAGAAGCTCTTTTGCAGTCAAAAGTCCCTGAAAAAACACAATTCAAGTAACTCACAAACTCCAATAAATCTAGCTACTATGTCAAATGCCCAGACAAACAATGAGAAAAATAGTTGTATATTTAAATGAATTAACAATTAAAAGCAGCATATATATCTTGTAAATTAACAGAACACATGCATAGGAACCTAAATCATCAATACATATACATGAGACAACTGCGTACTTGGCACATAGCCACTTTATTTGCTCTTGGTTAACTGAACCATATAAGACAATTTTAATCAAGAGTATGCTTGAACATGTGTAACACAAAAGGGTGTAAAAAACATACGTTTGTAGCCTAAATAAAGTGGAACGTGGCTTCATGGAAGCAACAAATATAACGTGCATGCCACTCTTTAAGAATTTTTGTGGAGCAATGACACACTTGCAATATTATCAGGAACTGTATAAACCACTTGCTCATTAAGAATATTGATTGTAACCAAAAATGCATTCAATCTTTTTCCTGACAAAATATGAAAATAAAAATAAAAATTGGTGCCATGCTACTATCCAAACACAACTCAAACATGAGGTTATTCAACTGGAATCTGACATGCATAGATGATAGCTTCCTACGTTAAGCTTCGAGAGTGGTAGATTATTAGGCAAGGAAGGTAAAGATCTCAAAGGTGGAATAGACGACCAATAGTAAAACAAACATCCACAATAAAGAGTTCTTTCTTAGAATCTTCCTCTCATAAGTCAAGATCAAGATAACGTTGGTAAATACAATGGGCAACTTATTCTAAGAGTTGGAATGTGACACTATATTGCATAATTCAGCTAAGTCAATGAGACAGCTACTTCCAAGTTTTTTTCAGTTGATCAAGGTTGTGGATGTTGAGTTTATAAATAAATATGCTAGACATTTATCCAAGAAAATTAACTGGAAATGGATCCATCACGTAAAAGCAGAGGGTTTTCAAGGACATTAGAAATAATATATTTATTTCAAAATACCAATTTGAAAACATTTCATTTTCTGCACCACCGGTGCTTCAATTTTGAGCCGATCTTTAATTTTTCTACCATCCAAACACATTAATATTCTCTTTACTTGGCTGGAAAAAAAACACTATTTCCAAATATATAATGCCAAAATCCAAAAAAAAAATGTCAACTTAATTCAGTTCAAAAGCAGACATATATAAGCCAACCAAAGCAAACACAAAATCAAATATGAAACTATCCAAATTTAGTTATCATAAGTTTAGAACTTTGTACCTTCGATACAAAAATAGAATCCAAACCAACAAATGTGTAGAAATGAGTCAAAACTAACCATGAAGAAACCTAACCTTTATCGTTCCAGTTGTATATCTCTTCAAAACTACGTCCATAATTTAATAAGTTATTAAGGTTAATCTAGAAGGTCAAATCACGATATAGTTGATCATTTAAGATACATAAAAAAGCGAAAAACTGCATACATGTTATACACATATATTAAGCATTAGTCAATCCATATGAATCATGCATCTATTTTCTAGGTTGTCTAAGAGAAATGAGAAGGGTGTCTTAAATCAAGTTAATAGTGAGCATCAAGAATGTACCAAAATAAATAATCACGAATAAGGATCCTAACTAATTTTATTTTCTAAATCATAGTTCTTATCATACTGAAAATACATTTCTAACTATTTGGAACATCAAGAATAAAAACTGAAGAAGAAACAAAAATAATCTACTCTGTAAATTTAAAAAACCAAAAGGAAATGTTTGCCTCCTTTATATATCACATCAAATGGATCGATATATATGTCACAACAGACAACCACGAATTTTCCATTCCTAAGCTCGTTGTATTCATGTACTCGCCTGCCCATCAACCGTTGATCTATTAACTATTTCCTTCCTTTCTACAAATATTATATTAAAACAATTTTATTGCAATGACTAAAACGCTTGAACGGGACAAAATATAGAAATAGAGAAAGGAAATGTAGAAACTTATTATGGAAAGCCAATGATGAATTAACTTGTAATGACACCGTCTTCATTTAAAAAATTTATGTAAATGCAATTGCAATAAATATGTAATACACTGTATTATAGATGTATTTTACTTTTTAGCGGTGTCCATATGGAAATGAATAATCAATAAAATGACATCTCTATAGCTAATTAGTACAAAGAAGGAAAGATAGAAAACAATGCTTTTATATATTATGAATTAAGACCTCAGAACAATGCCTTCGTATATTGAATGATCCATGCTGTACTATCTAACACAAACATCTAAAACTAACAAATCTATAACTTAATTAAAAAAATAATTTACCCTATAAACTGATGATACTTTTAATGAACAATGAAGCTTACAAAGTCACTTTTATGGATGCCCAATTTATTCCTCTTCACAATGTTATTTTCTTCAGGTGATTCGATTAAAATTAGAATACCTTAGGCAATTCTTGGGAAAAAGAGATAAAAATAAATAAAAGCTAGCGCCTTTTAAAGAAAGGAATCTTGCTACTTGTGTATTCCCCTCTCCTCAGCTCTCTTACCTTAAGTTTAATAACCACTTAATCTTCCATATGTAAGACCTGAATGAAATCAAAACAATTACGAAGAGAGTTAATCACAGTACAATATGAATACTACAAAGTGGAGCATGTAATCGAAAGTGATTGAACATGTAAATAGCATCACGTGCATAATCAATTAAAAATACGAGGCGATAGGTGTAGCAACAGAAGTGGTGAAATAGTATACTGCAAAATATGTTTATTTTTAAATTGAGTCTTCATCACTACATATTGCCGAAGAAATGACATTTTCTTTATCTAATTAGTACGAACAAATCAAAGTGGAAACCAATTCGCTTTCGTATTAAATCACTTTATCCCTTATTAACTTATACAAAACTTTTGAAAGTAGTGATAGTGATATTACAACAGAAGAGAAAACTAAATATAAAGTTATCCAATTCTTCAAAAAAAGGCTTAGTAAGCTTCAACAATCAATTTTGATTCAAAAATACATCACACTTTTCCTCAATCACTAATCAAACATAGGCAGTAAATAACAACTTCTAACAAAAAAGTTAAAGAAAAATAATTGAAGCTATTGCAATATTACAATTTAAATTTTTTTATGCCACTATGTCTGACTTAAATTAATGTACTTCATTAGGCCTTTCCATATAGAATAGATCATTACAGTATTTCATGCTATTGATAATCAATCCTTATCGCATATGAGATTAAGATAATGGACAATGCGTAGCATATACAATGAAAAGTTTTAGCTAAGACACTTTTCTAAGTTATTGAATTTACTACGCTTGTACATTTTTTTGGGGATATTATTCATGTTTCTCTTAAGATTTGATCATATAAAATATACCTAAAGACATGATACATTCATGTTGTTATAGTTTAAAGTACATTCGCTTGAATTACAAAGATATGATACATTCATGTTATTTTAGTTTCAAGTATTTTCACTTGACATATTGAAATAAAGAGATAATATCTTATTTTTTCAAGGGGTACTGCACATATTTCCAAAACTGAATCAGTAACTATTCATCCATAAGGGCTCAGTTTATCAAAAATAAAGTAAACACGATTTTTTTCTTTTCATTTAACAAAATCCCACTTGAAGGCACCATGAAACTTTATATCCCTAAACACAAAAATGAGTGTGAGTACAATGATAGATAAGTCACGGTTTGAATGCACTATGCTTATGCATACAATTAACATCATATCTATGGAAAAATGATGCATGAAAGTGTGACATAATGAAATAAGATAAAACAATTGACATTATAAATCCGAGCTACATAAACTCGGCGAAATGACTGTTTTAAAATGGATTGACATGTACCTTATAATGCCTGGTGGGCATAATTTTTTATTTGGCATGATCTCTTAGTAAGATTACTTAATCATATTTCTATAAGGGAACAATATTTTATTTACACATGCATATCTATTTATTAGTGATGCACTATAAAATCAAAGTAAAATAGAATTAATATAGTAAGAGGCGGTACATTGATTTAGGTAAATGATGGATATTAGGGACCAAATACAAAGAATTGACATCTAAAGAGATAGCTATTCATTTCTTACAATGAAGTATCACCTATTTTATTTTCTACCGTAAGTCAACTGTAAAGTTGGAAACTATGAAGTCATGCCTATAGAAAGTTGAGTCACCTTCTCTTCCTTGTACATTTCATCATTCAAAGGTTTTTATTGAATTCATTCAAAGTTTCAACCGACCGACAAAAATCCAATTTAACACCATCAACGATTTTTATATCTATCATCCCCTATAGAAAGTAAAATAAAACAACAAACATAATTCCACTTTTAATTACATAGTTTGATAGAATGCCATTTTAAAAACTATGAAAATTAAATAAAATAACAAAATAAATGAGTCATGCCCATAAAGCGAATGACTTCTGGTTCAACTAATTTTTTTTACAGCAAATACCTTTCTTTTGTACAACAAAAGTTCAATCGTATTGTATATTTTTTCCGTGATAAAACATTCGGACCTAAAATTGCATTCATGTATTACTCACTCCACAAATATTTGTACAAAATATACTCATTGGAATTTTCCTTAAATATATGCACAGATAAATATAAACATATGATGGAAATTAACTTTTGCGTTAGGAGGAAATTAAGGTAAAATCCAGTAGCAAAAATGTATTCTATAGATTCGAAAGTTAACTCAATTTGAAACTTTTATAAAGCAAAGTATCTTTAACTGAAGGTCACCAATAGAATGTGATTTTTTCCATATTCATTGCAAACTTGCAGGATAATTATTTTCATTTATATAGTCAAAGATAACATCCAATGAAGTAATTATCTACTATCTATTCTCATTTGATGTTAAAATAAGAATTGTAATAAAAAACTTATTACTGACCATAAAAAAAATGAACAGAATAGAAGTGGTTGTGACCTAATATATTTTTAGTTAATTGTGTCCAAACTTAAAATATTCCCACAAATAAAAGATGTTAGATGCATTCTAAAATCAAATGGGCGAGATTGTATTTTTTAAACATTTGGTATCCTTATATAGTCAGTTAAAATAAACATCAAATAGAAAAGGTAGTATTTTATGAGATTCCTTGTTTGCTATGATTAAATATTTCTACCAAAAATCAATTAAACTAAATACAGTTTTTCATTCAATCGAGTCATCATTCTACAAAAACAATTAAAATGCAAAAAATTGTGAAGAAGTATAACAAACAATAATCTCACCCTTTCGTTAATGTTGATAAACAATAATCATAGGTTAAAATAAAAGATATATAGGATGAAGCATATCACAATACACTATTATACAAAAGAAGAGCCAAAATCAAGACCAAAACATGCCATAATAGACAACAGATAGCCCCAATTTATGAAACATGAACAAAAGTATTTGTAGTTTAATGATTAAATGTAAAATTGTGGACTCGACTCCTAAAATGTGTAAGAATATATTTGATATGCATATTGTTAAAAGTTAGACCAAACTTCAAATCGATTGCAACAGAAAGGAATGTCCAAATCAAGTTAAACTCGAGAAAGAAAATACTTCATAGCAATAAAAAGAAAAACTAAAATTTACTATCTTCCACGAGAAACCATAGCAAACTTGAAAATAATGTAACCGATTCTTTGCAGAATTTTTTTGTATAAAATAAGCAAGCAACTTACTTGCAAAAAGAAATACTGCAATAACTTTTCAGAAAACGGAAACTATTTTTCTAAAAAAGGAAAAAAAATCTCAATCATTTAAACCTGTATTTTCTGATTGGCTTTGGGCTTCGCAACTCCATATCATCCACATTATTTACTTTTTTGCTGAACTAACTGTTGAAGTCTGTCCATTTTCGAACAATGTATATTTGTTAATATTTAATCTGAAAAATATGTTAAAAGAGGTTAGCAATGAAAAAGGTCCTAATTTGACTCTTATGTTATATATTGCTCATTTGATCCATTTTCACTTATGGAACCAAGTTTAAGATATTTCCATTTTCAAACAATACATACTTGTTAATAAATGATCTGAAAGATATGTCAAAAAGTGTTTGTAACGAAAAAATAATAATTTTAGAGCATAGGCAGAAGAATCAGAAGCATGATAGAATAACCTATTATTACACATACACATTGAAGAAAATAATGGCATATTCATTATCCATGTCAAAGCTATAGGCATCCATCTATTGCTTGTTCAATATATATCGAATTACTTCAAAAAGTAAGATTCATGATTCTAATGACTAACATTTTAAATCAAAGACAACATAATATTTACTTGTAGAAACACAATACTTGAAACCTGGGGAGATGTCAATCTAATTTTTAATTATTTCCTTCTGAACCTATCAAATATATCAAGAAAATTAAAAAATTAATTCATGCATTAAAAAAAACACATATAACGAAAGTTTTTCTAATTCAAATGTTAATGCAAAAATTCTCTAAGCAATGGTAGCATCCCATGTTTTATCTTTTGATTATGCTAACTATGTGTGCGTTAACATGGTATGTACCTTAAATTGTCTTATAGCTAAAAAGAAATATTTTGGTATGTACCTAACCTAAATACACGGGCTGTAGTTCATGATAAGTTGTATAATGTTTTGAATTAAAAAAGGACAACAACCCCTCACAATATATTAAAAAACATTTCGAACATCAAATCCTGAAATGCTGCTATTAACATGTACTGCAACAAACAAACATTTGAGAGATGATATAAACCTACACTAATGTTAGCAACCTACTTTATTCCACATAGACTTTCTCCGTAACAAATTGTAAAACAATTAAATCAACCATACTTAAATCATATATTGAAATTGTAATAGGTATGCAATCACATTCAGGGGCTGCTGTAAGCTCACCTAGAAGTATGGTCAATTATTGGCAGTATGAAGAACACAAAAAGCAAACATCAAATTTTACCTCCAATTGGGCAGAGACGTAGGCGAACAACACGTACAACTCGTTTACAAATTTAAATCCAGGTGAACCAAGCGCGGCCAATATCCGTTGCACCGAAATAAGACGTAAAAGTCAGAAAGCGACAACAATCCCTGACGGCATATTATAAAAATTGTGAATAACAGTGGATTTCATTGGTTATACCTTGTATTATATTGTTCTTTCGCCAAAACTGGGAGAAGGAAGGTACGAAGAGATGTAAAGCCAAAAACGATGTTGGTCGAGGGTAGGCACACGGTGTGGCGGTAATACTGGGGTAAAGGAACAGCTGAAGTCGAAATCGAAGGGAATTTGTGGATTCCCTAGGGAACGAAGGAAAAGGGCGGAAGGGTAAAGAACTGGAAGCGGATTAAATCAGCAGGGGGCAGCGTTAATGGGGAGGAGGAAAAAAGCGGCCGATAGATGGGAAGGCCCTGTGAAGGAAAAATGGAAAGATGGAATCACGTATAAACCCGGAGACGTTTCGGTTTGCACAAATTCAACGAGGCTTCTGTGTTTTTAAAGTCAAACTCACATAAAGTAGATAACATTTTTTTTTTTAATTTGAGATTATATGTTTAAATTTTGATGCCATAATCTACATACATACATATATATGTATATGTATATATGTGTGTGTGTGTGTGTGTATATATATAACATCAAATTTATTCAAAACACTTTTAAAATTAGTTTTTAATTTGAATTTTTCAATAAGTTAGAAAGTAAAAATACATATATCCATAAAAAAATCAACGACGATTTACATTTTTTTTCTAGATCGGCACTATATACATATATGGATTTATGATATAAATCTAACTTAATCGGATCGGTATGTAGTAAAGTATTACCTCAATTGTTGTCTAGTTATAACTTCGAACGCTAAATTGTTGGAACTCCAAGAAACAAATCCGGTCTCTTCCAGAAAGCGTTAGCAATCAAAGAAATCTACACACCATTTAATATAACTTGATTTGATATGGTGAAGGGAGCTTGTAGCCTATGGTGTTAGTGGACGAGTGGATTCACCAAACTAAAAAGGAAAGGGGGCAGTCAATTTAAATAAGGAAGGGGAGAGAGAGTGTGTGTGTAAAAAGTGGATCTAGATCCTTTCTTTTCTCCACTCGTTCAAACCTAAATACCAACCAACATCATCCCCTTAGCTCACTCCTATAGCCAACCACTCCCTAGGCCATACGACATGCATTTTACTTCAAACCATATCATTTATTTTACGTTTAAATCGAATTTAATTGTGGATACGGTAATATGTATATAACTTTTATATACGAATTATTTTTAATATTGATCAACATAAATCAAATAAAATTTTATAATTATATTTCATGAATATTAATTTATAATAATTATAATTTAATTAAGTTGAGTGGTATTTGGAGTATTCAACATTGCGGTTATGTGACTCTTAAGTGTAAATTCAATCAGCGATTAATTTCGAACAATTTGAATATTAACGTTCGTACGTTATTTTAGCTAATAGTGTGATAGTTTTGTCTAATTTATCGCTTATATGATTTTGGTAAAATCCAATTTTACTATTTTTAAGTGGTCTATGATAGTGACAACTATTCACACTAATTTTCTTTACTGAAACTATATCACATTAGGACTTATGCAATTTGATATTGGTCAAAGTTCCAATATCATTCACATTCAACTTGTATAGTTCAAACACAAAGTCCATGGCGATGATAAGAATCATTATTAACCAAACTGTTCTGACCAGAAACTTTGACTTTGAACTAACTTCACTTAACCGTGATCTAACCTAACATAACCGACGAGACGAATTCTCTATTAAATGATGTTTCTCTTCTAATGTTTCAACTCAGACCCAACTATAGTTTTTGATGGACATCGTGTCATGATTTAACTACAATTAAAGTGGAGTATCCACATTAAAGTTTAACAGTATTATCAAGTCGAGAGAACTATGTAACATTGTCACTTTGGTATTTTTTGTACGACCTTGGTTAATTAACCAACAGAAAACTATCGAGTGAGTCATTTCATAGTTATTCAATAACCATCAGTTCATAACCTCTTGATGCCTCCAGTTACAATGAATAATGTGCTGCCCAACATTTGAGAGCGCTACGCACTCTAGTCTTAATGAATGTATCAATATCCGGTCTCGATACACCTTTACTAGGAATGTTTAAAACAATGTGTATATTATGTTGTGATGAATTGCTCACGGTTACATACCATGTAATTACTGTCACAAAACATATCATTTATCGACTTTCTATTAAACATACCAAGATTAAACAATTAATTAATATAACACATTGTAACATGTATGTAACAGAAAGAAAAACATCTTTTATTTCAAACGAGATTTTATTACAGAGTTAATAATTTACAATAAATTACATAATTGACGTATGGTATGTCTCTACCTCTATCAATCTCCTACTTGCTTTGTGGCCTATTATGGAATCTCAATATCATCCATTCGATTAGTTTAACAAGAACCGACAGAGCTAGTCCCTTCATAAATGGATCCGCTATGTTGTCCACTGTATCTACTCTTTGCATCACGCCTTCTTTTTTCTCAACAAATTCTTCGATTGTGTGGAACTCTTAAAGAGTCTACTGCAATTTCTTATGTACTTTAGGTTCCTTAACAATATGCATTGCCACAATATTACCACAAAACAATGTCATCGAATTCTCCATGTTCGGAATCACTCTTAGTTTACTCACAAATTTGCTCATCCAAACCACTTCCTTAGCTTCTTCATCAAGGACAATGTACTCGGCCTCCATCGTGGAATCAATTACCACTTCCTATTTGGAACTTTTCTAACTGACGGCCCCACTATTTATAATAAAGATGTAACCTAACACTGACCTACCATCATTAATGTCATCCTAAAATCTAGAGTTGGTATAACTCTTTATAAGGAGGTCTCAATCCATATATAAGGAATAGGTCCCTGGTATTTCTTAAATCCTTCAGTATACTATTTAAGGCAGTCTAACGCTCTTCTCCAAAATTAAACCAGCATCGGCTTACTCATCCTAATGACATGCTACATCTGGTATAGTATTGAGCATAACATACATTACATCTTGATTGTCGAAGCATATATCATCTTTATACGCTCTTTCTTCTCATCGGTTTTAGGAGCATCCTTCTTAGAAAGGACGATTACAAATTGTGTCGGAATATTTTTATGCATGGAATTCTCCATATGAAACCTTTTAAGCATGGTATCTGTGTACATGGATTTGGATAATCCCAACAGCCTCTTAGATCCATCTCTATAGACTTTTATGCCTAGTATATAGTATGCTTCTCCCAAATCATTCATGGAGAAATTCTTAGAAATCCCAGCTTTTATTGGTTGCAACAACGGAACATCATTGGCAATCAATAGTAGATCACCATTGTATAAAACTAAAAATACGATAGCAGGCTTCCTCTGTATTTTGATAATGAGCAAAATATTCGATTACTTATCAAAAATACTTGTTCCAACTCCTTAATGCTTGTTTAAGACCATAAATGGATGTCAACAACTGGCAAGCCTTGTCCTCACTCCTACTGATCTCGAAGCCCTAGGGGTGCAATATATAGATGGTCACTTTAATTTACCATTTAAAAATGATGACTTTACGTCCATTTGCTACATTTCATAGTCATAGAAATTAGCAATAGCTAGCATTATCCAAATGGACTTAAGCATCGCTACGAGCAAAAAAGTCTCATCGTAATCAACACCTTGAATTTATGAAATCCTTTCGTGACTAGCCTTTCTTATTAAGTCTCTAATTGTCCATTTGCATTTATCTTTCTGTTGAAAATCCATTTGCAGCTGATGAGTTTTATCCCTTTAGGTATGTCAGCCAAAGTCCATATATCATTTTTATACATGGAATCCATTTTGGATTTTATAGCTCCAAGCCGAAGTGCATAATCTTTACTCTACAATACTTGCCGGAATAAGAGAGGAGGATAATCATCCAAGATATGGTCCTCCTTCTCGTCATCCATGGGGAAACCATATTATCTCTTTGGTGGATGAGATTTCCTATTAGACCTTCTAATAGGTTGTATGTTTTCGTATGTGGGTGAATACGATTCGCCAACTAATTTGACATCTATGTTAATTTCCTGAAGCTCACCCAAATCTACAACTTCGCTACTAATTTCTATTGACTGAAATTGCTTTTCTTAAAAAATAACATGCCGAGAAATAACAACTTTTTGTTCCTAAGTTTTGTAGAAAATATAGCGCATTGAGTTTTTAGGATATCCAATAAATTCACACAATGTCGATCTTGCCTCATTTTACTAAGACCAACGTTCTTAACGTAGGATAGACAACCCTGCAATTTCAAATATTTGAGACGGGGTTTCTTCCCATGCCACATCTCATATGGTGTCTTAGGTACAGATTTAGTAGGAATCAAATTCAACACTTGTGATGTAGCTTCTAACGCATATCCCCAAAAGGTTAGAGGTAGCACGGCTTTAATCATCATGGAAAGAACCATATCTAATAGGGTTCGATTCCTTCGCTCTGAAACACCATTGTGTTATGAAGTATATGGTGGAGTAACCTGAGAGATAATCCCATTATCTTTTAATTATTGTTGGAGGCCTTGTCCAATATACTCACCTCATCGATCGCATTAAAGTATTTTAATCTTATGGTTTATCTGATTTCCAACCTTATTTTCTATATTCAATAAATTTTTCGTAGATATCGGATTTGTTCTTAATAAAATACACATATCCTGATCTTAAGAAATCATCCATAAAAGTTCGAAGTAAGAAGAGTCGTTTTTGGTATCCATACACTTTGGGCCATATACATTAGTATGCACGAAATCCAAGAGTTTGTTAACTCTTTAATTACGAGGTGCTTGGTTATATTTCCCTTAAGGCACGACTCTCACATATTAGATGATTCAGAATCAAATGATGCTAGAATATCTTCGATTTTAATTTGTGTAGTCGTTTTTCATTTATATGATCTAGCCTACAATGCCAGTGATAGATATTATTTATGTCAACATTAGAAGAATTATTCACATGCATAATTAGTATTTGTCACATAAATGCCATTACTTGAAATACCATTGCAGCCTTTATTACCATTCATGGACTTATATTTCAAGATAAAATGTCATTATCTAATTAATTTCTAAATATTTTTCAAATTTTGATTTATAAATTTTCAAAACAATCTAGAAAGTTGTTTTATAATAATTATATAAAATTCTTATTTTAAATTCAAATTTTTAAATTTTTATTTTTATCTCAAAATAGGTTTTGAAAATTAGCCCAAGCCCTGAATACAAATTTGGCCTTTCATATTAGGGATAATCTTTTAGGGTTATTTCACCTTTCGGGTCAGGTCGGTGCCAAGTAGGGCATGGTATTTGATTAGCCAAATCTTTCATAAATACTGCTTTTCTAGAACTATAATAAATGGGTAAGCTTTGTTAGAACCTAGAATTTCGATGTATTGATTTTGAAACTATATAAGTAAATATTATATGAACAAAGCAAACTTGCAAGAAGGGATATTGTTTTTACTCGAAAAATATTGAAGCTTCGCGTAGTATTAGTTTAAAAGTTGAGTTTAGTAGTAAGTATATGTCAAAATCTATTTGAAGTGGTATATGCACACACACACAATTTAAAGTTTTCCAAACCATTGTAGATAAGCTAGAAAACACAAAATTCAATCGACCGAAAGGCTTGCAACAACCGGCTGAATACTGTGCATGTGCACAAATTATTTTGAATATTCAAACGGCTGATCATGTTATTTTAGCTGGCTAAAATATGTTTGTTTTACACTGTTTGCTTGCAGTTTCAATTTTGAATCGATTCAGTTGGCTGAGTTGCTCCATTCAGATGGCTAAATCTTCATAACCGCTATATTTTCAATAGACACTTCAATTCAATGAACAGAAAGAACTCTTAATTCAAGAGTTGCTTCCATATCTCTTCATGGCTATAACGAATACACCTCTTAAACCTCTATAAATAGCCATGAATTCTATTGTTTTAATCATTAATTTTCACTCTTATTTCTAATTTATCTTGTTATTTAAATTCTAAGCATTCAATACTTCATTTTGATTACTTGTCCATTCAAAAATACTTCACAGTGATTTAATAAACTTTCTATCTTCATGAATTACATGATATACCACAAAGGAGAAGATTATAGGAAGGGTGTACTCTAAAGACTAATTCGTGCTATAAAAGAGCACATACAGTCCAGGAAATTCTTTGTATTATTGAAGTTCTGTTCGTTTACTCAGACGGTTGAAGTACTATTCTGTTGCTTAAGCGGTTGAAGTCGTATTCAGTTGCTCGGACAATGTACTACCTATTTCTTCGGGTTAAGTGAGGGTTGATAGTTAAATTCTAAAAGGAGTCTGAGACTGGACGTGGAACAAGAAGTTTGAACTAGTATAAAAACCTCTATGTTGATTTACTTTATTACTTTACTTTTACATTTATACTCTGCATAAGTAGACAGTTTATTTAATATTCCATATTACACAATCTTTGGTTACTTACAAGCTTAATTAGTTGACCATAATATTGCTAAATTAGGACTACAAAGTCTATTGGACTACGATACAATTGTTGGATCTAGGCCAATACATAGCGGGTTAAATTAGTGAATTTTAAAAAAGAAATTCCATTTTGGATCATATTAGGCCTATGAAGTCTAAATTAATTTTGATCCAATCAAAATAAATTTTAAATAAAATCGTTATTTTATTTAAGTAATTAATAAAATGATTTTTTTTTATTTTGTATGTGAAATATGATATGCACATATGTATCGTATACACATGTGTATGTGCCATATATACAGTGTGCGCGGTGAACATACCCATAATAAAGTGTTGAGATTTACATTGCAACAGACAACCCCTCTGTATACATATCTAATGTCTATTTTATAATATTACCATGATATAAAACACATACACACATATATGTATGTATGTATGTATGTACATACGTATGTATAACTAAGTATATTTACATATAACAGTATAAAATAAACTTATGTCTATCTGTACATATATACATATAAAAATATTTGAAACTATAAATATATAACAATTTAAGATTCAATTTTAAAATATGAAATTCGAAAATGTCTTTTATATTCAAATTCAAAATTAAAATTCTACAATTAAATTGCAAAACATATTTTATTAATAAGTATATATACGCTGTCACGATCTAAAATCCAGCGTTCGAAAATCGACATCAAATAACTCACTTCTTTTCGACTACCGGTGATTCAAACGTCGAACTCCAGTTCGGATGGAGCTTATAACAACATTAGATGAATATAAATAGCAGAAACAAAATGAATTATCATTGATCAACATGCAGATACAACATCATCACATTATTTGATTACAACAATTATCACCAACATCAGAGTGCTACACCATGATATAACAGCAGAATAATAACAACTTCACAACGGAGCGACAATAGAGTCTTCAGAAGGTTCCAACATACTTCTATTTCGATAAGGCCTTCAAACTCCAAATTTCTCCAAAGATATCCAAACCAAAGATTTCCAAAATACAATAGCTTCCAAACCAAAAGACTTCAAAAGATTCCAAGCCGGCTCCAAAACACGGATAACCTACTTCTATGCTGCCCATGTGGAAATTATGGGCACCCATAATTTAGAAGGGAACAATAAACTCCGGGTAAGTCATAGGAATGGTATGAGTAAACAAAAACAATTGTTCGTACAAAAACAATTTATAAAATAAAACGTTCATGCTTTTGGAAAATGAAACTACCATAAGGCCTCCTCGCACACATACAGTGCAATCGCACAATTGGTGGAGATTTCCCCTTATGATAGTCAAATATGCTTAATACGAGAAAAATCTTTTGATATTATCATTAATGCATAGTGTGAAAACATTTCAAAAATATAATATTAATCTTAGCCACCATAGGTACCATTATATTATGCCTGTTATAGCTACCACCTAAGGTGCAGGTTGTATAACTAAAATCGTAAGGGTTCGTATTGGTGATTGGATTTTCAACAAATGGTCAGGCTAAGGAACTTCCTAGGCCACATGGGTACGCCTCTGTACGGACGCCCTGAGAACCTAACTGGATCTCTGCCAACACAAGGCTGGGTTACCTCTATAACTAGGTAACTACTACACGAGTATGTCACCCCTCGGTCGTAACCGATCTTTATCCGGGGCCCCGACAACGATAATCACAAAGCAACATAATTGCAATATCAACATAAGTTAAGTATCTGGGCTCCATACCATGATACTACTTCTATCCAGAAGGAAATGCACATACCCTAAGGGACGCTACCCCCAGTAACCTTGCCGCATCAATCCTGTTTCGACCATTTCCGAGTTGTGGGGTTCGACGAAGTCTCATCCACAAAACTACGCTTTCCACAAAAGCCATGCTTCGATCAACAAATGATCGGCATCACTCAGCATGCCAAACCACCAAGTTGGGAGTATATCACTGATAACCTTCAACTACATAACCTCTGAGCTCGTACGTCTCAAAGAAGGGTGTTAAGCTAAGAGAATAAATTCTCCGCCACCATTAGAAATGTATTTAAAAGAAATCAACTTTATATCTAAAAGCGTAATGTCAGACATACAACCATACAAGTCTATTCTGGGTTCGAACATAACCGAAGGCACTTCCAAAGAAGCCCTTGCAATTCGGGCATCCACAATCCCGATCGAACTCCCCATCACATATGGAGATCTATACCGGAGCAACTCAATGCAGAGTCATTCGACAGGATCCTATCATTCTCGAAGACACCCCGCCTTCACCACCATCTTCAAATGCTATCCATTTCGTCGTATCACATATTCGGAATGGGTTATATGACACAAAGGTCCTCCTTTGCTAAACCGAATAGTGAACGTTTAATTTTAAAAACATGCGGATATATCATTCTCAAAGATTCACAGGTTATATATGGGTTTCGGATAACCAATTGGAATCCGACTCCCTGCCGCATCGAAATTCAGTTGCCGTTTTACGGGCCAATGGGTTTTCACATTCACAGAAATAAATCACAAATATCACAGCTCAGCACAAAGAAATTCATATCACATAGCATCACAATCACATATCAGAGATATCAATTCAATACATAGCATTTAATACAAATTAGTCATCTATAAACAGGATTAATTAATCTATAATTATAGTTAATTAATCACATAATTATTTTCATTAATTATCCTTAATTATTAATTAATTAATCTTAATTACTTTCATTAATTATTCTTAATTACAAATTAATTAATTTTAATTACTTTCATTGATTTTCCTTAATTAGTTACCTTAATTAATTACCTTAATTAATTAATCCTTAATTGTTAATTAATTAAATCTTAATTACTTTTATTAATTAATTATTAATTACCAATCAATTAACCTTAATTAATCTTTAATATTAAGTAAATAATTAAATAGTTATTCTTTAAGTAATCATATTAACAAATCATTAATTACTTAATAAATTAAAAGATAAATCTTTTTATCTTTATTAATCATTTCGATTATCTTATAAACCTTGTTAAGTAAATCATCCTTATCACATAAATTTACTTAAAAGATTAAGATTAGTTTAAATAACATTTTATCTTAATTATCCTTATTATTCAATTAATATACATAATTTTATATAATAATGTAACAAAATTAAATTAAATTAAATTGCATTAAAAATATCTTATTTAAAACCTTAATTAGTTTAAACTTAAATCAAAATCATCATTTGAAAACATGCATTTAAAATTGTTTAAAAGTTTGGATTTTGTTTTTAAAGTAGAAAATGTTTTGTGTGTCAACCCCTGAGACCACTTCGAGTCTCACCCGAACAAAAATGCCACTTACTTCGAGTCGTTCCTAAAACATACTCGTGTGCCCTATTTTTTTTCTTAAATTTTGTTTAAGTACAAACCCGTGCAACCCAAAAATCGCTTCGAGCCTATACCCGAGCTCGTACCCTTATTTCCCAAAGGCTACTTCGAGTTGCCCCTTTCTTTCCAAACTATTGCTTCCTAACACATCCCAGGACATGTGCACATGCATAATCGATCCGGCCACCTTAGGTTGAATCTCTGGCCATCGACTAGTCCACGATGACGTTCCCGAACCATACGAACACCCAGAAATCCAAATCATTGATGAATTCGAAACTTCGACATCGAACCCAAACTGGAACAAGAACACCATCACACAATCAACTTGCATCGCTACCTCAGGCCATCTGAGGCCATGAAAATTTTGTCAGAGCTTCGCCTGACTTCAAAGCTTCAATCGCCACTGACGCGAACGATTCTAATGCAACGACGAGACGCCAGCAGCGCAAATTCCGATCCTAACTAAAACGTGAGCCTAAACCCTAGCTTAGCGATTTCCAGCCACCACGATGATTTACAAATTCGTTCATTAATTTTCTGATGATCCCAGACCATCCGCCAAGCTCCAAACCCGATCACAAGTTTCATCACAATGCCGATCACCAGAACTTGGTGAAAACAACAATTTTGTTCATCTCATAATTTCTCACCTGATAATGAATTGACAATCAGGAATTTTATCTTAAAAATCATGATTTGTGAAAGTGAATAGGATCATGAAATCAAAACTTAAAATTTTATCAACTAAATTTTTAATAAAATTAGGTTCCACTGTGTTTTGATAATCTCAAGTAAATCCATTTAGTTTTAATACTTAAAAATATTTTTAGGATGGAGATCTTGCCAATCCTAGCCTGTTTTCTTCAGATATCAAGGGCAATAGAGGATCGAGGAGTGAGGTTTTGATTTTTAGACAGGTCTGAAACTGGTAATGTTTAAAATAAGACAATATATCTGTTCTCAAACATGCACAATTATATCCACACATACATACATGGATTCATTTACATGCAAACAAATTTTTCAGCTTACTTTAAACATGAACTCAACGGCAGATCAAATTCCAGAGTTTAAAAAAAAGTTTACTCACCCTGAATTTGAAAGCAAAGGATCTGTCTAGGTTTTGAAAGTTAAAAGCCTGGAAGCTGTTTTTAACTTGATCTTGATTTTTTTTGTCTGCGGCTAATTGATCTAAATTTGCTTAATCTCAGATGGATTAACTTGCTTAATTTCTTTAACAACAAATTCATATTCAAATTCTTTAAAAGATTTACTTACAGTTTTTTTTAATGAAAACAGAGAAAAACTGGTCTGCAACTTAAGAACTGGAATTTGCAAATTTTGTGTTGATCATGATTTTGTTGTTTATGCGATGAACTTTGCTTTAGTTTAGTTGTTGAAGTAGAATCCTGCTTTGCTCTTGATTTGTCTAATTTTTGGTTTGAACTTTGATAAATTTGTTTTTCAGTTTGCTGGAAATTTAGTCTTGGTTTCAATGTTGAGGAAGTTATCATTTTGATTACTTGTTGCTAATGATTCTTTCTTTCTGGTTTTAAAGATTTGTACAGGGCTTTGGAATGAATAAAAGAGATAAAAGGGAAGAGGTAAAATAGCTTATATAGCTTTATTTTCTTTTTATGATTTTCTCAAAAAATAAAACATTATGATGACACTTGTAAATTTTCTCTTTTCATGGATTACACTTGTGAATTCATTTACTAAATGTTAAACACTTGTTAAATTGTGTTTCTTATCACTTAACACTTGTAACTACATATTATATGTTTAAATAAAAATTTGTATTACCTTTTTCTTATTTGTATAATTACATTTCTTTATTATATTTTATACAACTTTTAAAAGAGGATGTTTTACTACAAATTTTATACGTATATAAAATCATATACATGTGTTAATATTTTAAACCCAAATATTTTTCTTAAGGTTTATTTAAATTAAAATTAAAATTCAAATCTACTCATATATACACACATATATATTTTAAATTCAAATGATTTTAAAAACATTTGTTATTTCAAATTTTAAACTCAAATGAAATTGAAATCTTATTCATACAATTTAACACTTATTTTATTTGTTTTGAACTTTTTCAAATTAAATTCCAAAAATTCAAATAAATTACTAATTTAAATTGATAAAATTTGGGATGTTACAGATTTCCCCCTCTAAAAAATTTCGTCCACGAAATTTGAAAGAGAGAGAAAAGCAAACAAGGTATATAAGAACGCAGAAAAAGAAAGCGAAATGGTTTACCGAATTAAGCCGGAATATCCGCTCTGCAATTGGGATAGGACTTTTGCATGCTATCCTCTGTCTCCCAAGTACAGTCATTTGAATCACCGCTCCACTGCGCTTTAACTAATTTCACAACTTTATTCCTCAATTGCTTTTCATCACGATCTATAATCTTTATTAGATCTCTTTTAACCGTTAGATTTGGTGTGATCTCCAAATCTTGCTGAGCAGCTTCTTCAATAACACAGTCTGGATCGTGCACATACTTTCGAAGATGTGAAACGTGAAACACATCGTGTACACCAGATAACCAGCAAGGTAGCTACACTAGATATGCTAGAGGACTGGTCCTTTCCAGTATAGGAAAGGGACCAATATACCATGGTGCCAACTTACCAGTCTTCCCAAATCTTAACACACCACGCATTGTAAACACTTTCAAGAAAACAGAATCTCCAACTTGAAATTATAAAGCTCTTCTCCTGTGGTCGTAATAACTCTTCTGACAACTTTGAGCAGTTATCAACTTATTTCAAATAAAATCAACTTTTTTAGTGGCTTCTTTAATTATATCTGGTCTAAGAACGAGTCTATCACCTGATTCGATCCAACATGCAGGTGATCGACACGGACGACCATATAAAGCTTCGAAAGGAGCCATTTCGATATTGGCCTGATAGCTATTATTATATGAAAACTCAACCAGATGTAAGTAATCCTCCCATGAACCACCAAAGTCGGGGATACAAGCTCGCAAAAGGTCTTCTAATATTCGATTTATCCTTTCGGTTTGCCCATCAGACTGTGGGTGATAAGCAGTGCTGAAGTTCAGTTTTGTTCCTAATGTGGCTTGAAATGCCTCCCAAAACCTACTAGTGAAGATCGGATCACGATCACTCACTATACTGCTCGGTATACCATGGAGACGAACAATCACTTTTATATACAACTTTGCCATACTTGCTGCGGTTCGGTTAGATTTTACCAGGATGAAGTGGGCAGTCTTGGTTAGACGGTCCATGATAACCCAAATTGCCTCATTACCTCTTTGAGTTCTTGGCAAACTGTCTATGAAATCCATAGACACTTGATCCCACTTCCATTTAGGTACTTCCAACGACTGAATAAAACCCGCCATTTTCTTTTAATCGCTTTTAATTTGTTGACAGGTAGCACAACGACTCATATAGATATGTCCATTTTCATTATCTTCCACCAGAAGGTTCTTTTGATATCTCTATACATCTTATTAACTCCTGGATGGATACTGATTTTAGACTTGTGACATTCATCCAAAACTACATGCTTTAGATTGGGAATGTCTGGAACACACAACCTACCTTTTAGTCTTATAACTTTATCATCATCAACATCAAAACTGGTATCTTCACCACAACGTATTCTCTCATAAATTTCATGAAGAAACTTGTCTTCTTTTTGCATGCTTGCGACTTTTTCAAGAAGAGTATGAGTGACAACAAGGTGAGCAAGAATAGCGTGTTTCCTACTTAAGGCATCGGCTATCACATTGGCCTTTCCGAGTGTATATACAATATCTAGGTCATATGACGCTAGAAATTCTAGCCATTGTTGTTGCCTCATATTTAAATCTTTCTAGGTGAAGAGATATTTCAGAGATTTTTGGTCGGTGAATAATTCAAAATTTTTACCTAGAACAAGAAGGATTTATTAAGTATATATCTTAAATTAAATTAAACTTTTAAATTTTAGCAAAGCTGAAAAAGATTTTTACATAGAAGATAGTGTAGCCAGATTTTCAAAGAGAAAATAACAGCTAGAAGCTCGAGGTCGTGAGTTGGGTAATTTTTCTCATGCGGACGTAATTGTCTACTCGCATAGGCAATTACATTCCCATTCTGCATTAGCACCGCACCCAAACCATCACCACAAGCGTCAGTATAGATGAATAAACCATGGTTCCCGTTAATGATAGCGAGAATAGGAGCGTAGTTAATCTCCTCTTTAACTCCTAGAAAGCTTCATCAAATTTTAGAGTCCAATCGAATTTAGCATTCTTCATTGTTAGCTTAGTCAATGGATTGGCCAACTTGAAGAAATCTTGGACAAACTTTCTATAATATCCCGCTAAACCCAGAAAGCTTCGAACTTCTTTTGAAGTAGTGGGTCGCTTCCAATCTAGAATAGTATAAATCTTTCCCGGATCAATGGAGATTCCTTCTTCGTTAACAATGTGCCCGAGAAATCTGACTTCCTTAACCCAAAAATAGCATTTAGAAAATTTTGTAAACAAAATGTTCTTAATATCTCCAAAACAATTCTGAGATGTTCAGCATGCTCCTCTTCGGTTTTGGAGTAGATTAGGATATCATCAATAAACACAAGAACAAATTTATTCAACACCTCTCGAAACACACAGTCATTAAATCTACACAGTATGCGAGAGCATTGGTTAGTCCAAAGGGCATGAATAACCATTCGTAGAAAATGTATAGACCCCTGAAAGCAGTCAAGTGAACACAGTCTTCGGCAATTCGTAGCTGATGGAATCCTTGAGCTAGATCCATTTTTGAAAAGAAACAAGCGTTATGCAGTTGATCAAACAGATCATCAATTCTAGGTAAAGGAATTTTTTTTCAAGAGTTTTTTTTATTGAGATCGCTAGCCCACACACAATCTCAAAGATCCGTCAGATTTAGCCATAAATACCACAGCTGAACCCCATTCACAAACACTAGGGCGTATCAATCCTTTTCCTAGAAAATCTCGAGTTTGATTAACTAGTTCAATCCTTTCCTTGGGTGTCATCTTGCGGCTTGCGTAAACAACAGGATGAGCATTGGACAGTAATTCAATTCTGAATTCAATTTCCATATATGGAGGTAAGGATTTCACTTCTTCAAATATGTCGGGAAATTCTTGAACAATAGGTATGGACTCCAGACTAGGTTCAGGATATCCCAAAGTATACATAAGTTTATCTCTTAGGACTCGGATCCTCACAAGAGATTTCAATAAAATTCCCAAGGTTTGTTTTGATCGAGATCGTTCGATTGTTACAATCTAATTTGGCTTCGTATTTTTTTAGCCAATCCATTCCGAGTAAGATTTCGAATTCATTAAAATCAAGGACAAAGAGACTGATAGGGAATTGGTAACAAGAATACGAGATAGAAACATCTCTACATCGTAGACAAAGGTTTGCAGGGCGACCAACTGGATTTTTCACACAAATGGGCTCATTAACAAAATCAGGCTTAAGTTTTAATTCATTTACGGCTTGTTAGGAGATAAAGCTATGTGTAGCACCCATGCCAAACAAAACTCTAACAACTCTATCATAAATAGTAAGGTTACCTTCAAGAACGCCTTTTCCTTTATCTGCCCTTGAAGTTGAAGGATCATCCTTTATCGCATAGACATTCACCACTTGTGCTTGCTTCATCGCCGGGCAATTCTTAAATACGTGTCCAGGCTTGTGATAGTAATAACATTCTCTAACTCCCCGACTAGTCTTCATGGGTTGTTCTTTCTTAACTTACTTCGTTGGATTCTTGCAACTATTTGAATAATGGCCCTTTTCTTGGCAATTGTAACAAGTTATATCTCTAGCCGGGTTTCCCTGATTTCTTTTCTTATCCTTGCCTTGATATGCATTCTTGCCCTCGAACTTTTTTTTTCTATTTTGATTGCTCGTATTTCCTTTTTCCTTCGGGATTTCTTGCATATCCAGGGTAGCATACCTATACCCTATATCGATAAGATCAGAAAAAGATTCTTTGACGTGAGATGTCATCCTCTCGTGATACTTCTTGTTCATCCCACGAATGAATCTTTCATTTTTCTTTAGAGGTGTGTTCACCAATTCCGGATCGAAACGAGATAATTCGTTGAATTTGTTAAAGTACTCCTCAAATGCAAAACTCCTCTGCTTCAAGTCCATAAATTTTCGATACATTCGGGAAATACCAGCCGACGGCATGTAGCGTTTCCCAAATAATTCCTTAAATCGACTCCAAGTAAACTCTTCTTCCGGTTCATCAACAGTAACTGTCTCCCACCAGGTTAGGGCTTCTTCTTGGAGTTGTCAAGAAGCTATTAGTCGCATTTGATCGTCTTCCAACTTTAGCCCTTTAAAAATTCTTTCACATGATTTGATCCAGGCTTGGGCTTTAACAATAGATTGCTTGCCAGTAAACGGGTTACCACCAAATATCGAGAAGCTTTAATATAGATCAGCCAGATTCGGCTGAGTTTGAGTAGATAAAGCTTCTTTTGTTGTTGTGGGGATCTGACCAGTTGTGGTATTACCCTGTCCCCTAGCTCTTCCCCTTCGCCCGCTCATTCTTACTATCTATAAATAGTAAGAAAACTTGACTTAGGTATATGGACGAGATATCTTAGGAAATATCAATAGTTTAAAGAAATAGACCAAGAAAATTTAGGGTTTTGGTCTCTCGGGTTATACTCATTCTAGGGTATACTTTACCCTATCTCTAATGAGCCACCTAATGTGTTATACTCCATAGCTAAAGTTCTTGCTCAACCTTTAGCTCTGATACCACTTGTCACGACCTGAAATCCAACATTCGAAAATCGACATCAAATAACTCACTTGTATTCGACTGCCGGAGATTCAAACGTCGAACTCCAGTTCGGATGGAGCTTATAACAACATTAGATGAATATAAACGGTGGAAACAAAATGAATTATCATTGATCAACATGCAGATACAACATCATCACAATATTTGATTACAGCAATTATCACCAACATCAGATTGCTACACCTTGATATAACAATAGAATAACAACAACTTCACAATAGAGCGACAATAGAGTCTTCAGAAGGTTCCAACATACTTCTACTTCGATAAGGTCTTCAAACTCCAAACTTCTCAAAAGATATCCAAACCAAAGCTTTCCAAAATATGATAGTTACCAAACCAAAAGGCTTCGAAAGATTTCAAGCCAGCTCCAAAACACGGATAACCTGCTTCTTGGCTGCCCGTGTGGAAATTATGGACACCCAGAGTTTAGGAAGGAAACAATAAACTCCGGGTCGGTCATGAGACTGGTATGATAAACAAAAACAGTTTTTTGTACTAAAACAATTTATAAAATAAAACGTTCATGCTTTTAGAAAATGAAACTACCATAAGGCCTCCCCGCACACACGCAATACAATCGCACAATTGGAGGAGATTTTCCCTTATGATAGTCAAATATGCTTAAAACGAGAAAACTCTTTTGATATTATCATCAGTGCTGAAAACATTTCGAAAATATAATATTAATCTTAGCCACCATACGTACCATTATATTATGCCTGTTATAGCTACCACCTGAGGTGGCAGGTTATACAACTGAAATAGTAAGGGTTCGTATTGGTGATTGGATTTTCAACAAATGGTCAGGCTAAGGAACTTCGTGGGCCACATGGGTACGCCTCTGGAGGGACGCCCCGAGAACCTAACTGAATCTCTACCAACATACGGTTTGGTTACATCTGTAACTAGGTAACTACTACACGAGTATGCCACCCCCCGGTCATAACCGACCTTTATCCGGGGCCCCAACAACAACAATCACAAAGCAACATAATTGCAATATCAACATAAGTTAAGTACCTGGTCTCCATACCATGATACTACTTCTATCCAGAAGGAAATGTACATACCCTAAGGGGCGCTACCCCCAATAACATTGCTGCATCCTTCATGTTTTGACCATTTCTGGGTCGTGAGGTTCGATGAAGTCTCATCCACAAAGACCACGCTTTTCACAAAATCCATGCTTTGGTCAACAAATGATCAACAGCACTCAGCATGCCACACCACCAAGTTGGGAGTATATCACTGTTAACCTTCAAGTACATAACCTCTGAGCTCGTACATCTCAGAGAAGGGTGTTAAGCTAAGAGAATAAATTCTCTGCCACCAACAGAAATGTATTTGAAAGAAATCATCTTTATATCTCGAAGTGTAATGTCAGACATACAACCATACAAGTCTGTTCTAGGTTCGAACAGAACCGAAGGCACTTTCAAAGAATCCCTTGCAATCCGGGCATCCACAATCCCGATCGGACTCCGCATCACATGTAGAGATCTTTATACCGGAGCAACTCAGTGTAGAGTCATTCGACAGGTTATCCTATCATTCTCGAAGACACCCGGTCTTTACCATTGTCTTCAAATGCTATCCATTTCGTCGTATCACATATTCGAAATGGGTTATATGATACAAAGGTCCTCTCCAGGCTAAACTGAATAGTGAGCGCTTAATTTTAAAAACATGTGGATATATCATTCTCAAAGATTCACAGGTTCGATGTGGGTTTCGGATAACCAACTGGAATCCGACTCCCTATGCATCGAAATTCAATTGTCGTTTTACGGGCCAATGGTTTTTCACATTCACATAAATAAATCATAGATATCACAGCTCAGTACAAAGTAATTCATATCACATAGCATCACAATCATATATCAGAGATATCAATTCAATGCACAACATTCAATACAAATTAGTCACTATAAACCAGAATAATTAATTGTGTAATTATATTTAATTAATCACATAATTATTTTCATTAATTATGCTTAATTATTAATTAATTAATCTTAATTACTTTCATTAATTATCCTTAATTACAAATTAATTAATTTTAATTACTTTCATTAATTTTCCTTAATTAATTACCTTGATTAATTAATCCCTAATTGTTAATTAATTAAATCTTAATTACTTTTATTAATTAATTATTCCAATTAATTATTAATTACCAATCAATTAACCTTAATTAATCTTTAATGTTAAGTAATTAATTAAATAGTAATTCTTTAAGTAATCATATTAACAAATCATTAATTACTTAACAAATTAAAAGATAAATCTTTTTATCTTTGTTAATCATTTTGATTATCTTATAAACCTTGTTAAATAAACCATCCTTAACACATAAATTTACTTAAAAGATTAAGATTAGTTTAAATAACATTTTATCTTAATTATGCTTATTATTCAATTAATACAAATAATTTTATATAATAATGTAACAAAATTTAATTAAATTTAATTGCTTTAAAAATATCTTACTTAAAACCTTAATTTGTTTAAACTTAAATCAAAGTCATCTTTGAAAACATGTATTTAAAATTGTTTAAAAGTTTGGATTTTATTTTTAAAGTGAAAATTGTTTTGTATGTCAACCCCTGAGACCACTTCGAGTCTCACCCAAACAAAAATGCCACTGGCTTCGAGTCGTTCCCAAAACCTACCCGTGTGCCCTATTGTTTTTCTTAAATTTTGTTTAAGTACAAACCCGTGTAACCCAAAAATCGCTTCGAGCCTATACCCGAGCTCGTACCCTTATTCCCGAAGGCTACTTCGAGTTTCCCCTTTCTTCCCAAACTGTTGCTTCCTGACACATCCTAGTCCATATGCATATGCACAACCGATCTGGCAACCTCAGGTTGAATCTCTGGCCATCGACAAGTCCATGATGATGTTCGAACCACACGAACACCCATAGACCCAAATCATTGATGAATTTGAAACTTCGACGTTGAATCCAAACTGAAACAAGAACACCATCACCCAATCCACTCGCACCGCCACCTCAGGCCATCTAAGGCCATGAAAATTTTGTCAGAGCTTCGCCTGACTTCAAAGCTTCGATCGCCACCGACCCGAACGATTCTGGTGCAACGACGAGACGCCAGCAACGCAAATTTCGATCCTAACTAAAACGTGTGCCTAAACCCTAGCTTAGCGATTTTCGGTCACCATGATGATTTACAAACTCGTTCATTAATTTTTTGATGATCCCAGACCATCCACCAAGCTCCAAACTCGATCACGAGTTCCATGACACTGCTGATCACCAGAACTTGGTGAAAACAACAATTCTGTTCATCTCACAATTTCTCACTTGATAATGAATTAAAAATCTGGAATTTTATCTTAAAAATCATGATTTGTAAAAGTGAATAGGATCATGAAATCAAAACTTAAAATTTTATCAATTAAATTTTTAATAAAATTGGGTTCCACGGTGTTTATATAATCTCTAGTAAATCCATTTAGTTTTAATACTTAAAAATATTTTTAGGATGGAGATTTTTCCAATCCTAACCTACTTTCTTCATATATCAAGGGCAATAGAGGATCGAGGAGCGATGTTTTGATTTTTAGACAGGTTTGAAACTATAATGTTTAAAACAGGGACAATATATCTATTCTCAAACATGCACAGCTATATCCACATATACATACGTGGATTCATCTACATGCAAATAAAATTTCCAGCTTACTTTAAACGTGAACTCGGCAGCAAATCGAATTCCAGAGTTTAAAAAAAAGTTTACTCACCTTGAATTTGAAAGCAAAGGATCTGTCTGGGTTTTAAAAGTTGAAAGTCTGGAAGCTATTTTTAACTTGATCTTGAATTTTTTTGTCTGCGGCTAATTGATGTAAATTTGCTTAATCTTCGATGGATTACCTTGCTTAATTTCTTTAACAACAAATTCAAATTCAAATTCTTTAAAAGATTTACTTACAGTTTTGTTTTTATGAAAACAGAGAAAAAGGAATTCTTGTCTGCAACTTAAGAACTGGAATTTGCAAATTTTGAGTTGATCATGATTTTGTTGTTTATGTGATGAACCTTGCTTTAGTTTAGTTGTTGAAGTAGAATCCTGCGTTGCTCTTGATTTGTCTAATTTCTGGTTTGAACTTTGAGAAATTTTTTTTTCAGATTTTATTTTACTGGAAATTTAGTCTTGGTTTCAATGTTGAGGAAGTTATTAGTTTGATTACTTGTTGCTGATGATTCTTTCTTTCTGGTTTTAAAGATTTGTACAGGGCTTTGGAATGAATAAAAGAGATAAGAGGGAGGAGATAGAACAACTTATATAGCTTTATTTCCCTTTTTATGATTTTCTCAAAAAATAAAACAATATGATGACACTTGTAAATTTTCTCTTTTCATGAATTACACTTGTGAATTCATTTACTAAATGTTAAACACTTGTTAAATTGTGTTTCTTATCACTTAACACTTGTAGTTACATAATTATATGTTTAAATAAAAATTTGTATTACTTTTTCTTATTTGTATAATTACATTTCTTTATTATATTTTATACAAATTTTAAAAGAGCATGTTTTACTTTAAATTTATACATATATAAAATCATATAAATATGTTAATATTTTAAACCCAAATATTTTTCTTGAGATATTTATTTAAATTCAAATTCAAATTCAAATATACTCACACACACACATATGCTTGTTTAATTTGATTTGAACCTTTTCAAATTAATTTCAAATTAAATTTCAAAAATTCAAATAAATTGCTAATTTGAATTAATAAATGTTGGGATGTTACATACGCGATCCTTTTTTCGAAATATACAAAATATGTGTATGTATGTGTATATTAAAATTATTTATAATATTAAACAGTGTTACATAATTAAATATAAATATATATATATATACACACATATAATATACAAATTATTTAATTTTGAACCATATTTTAGTTTCAAAAAATTCAAAATAATTTATTTTTATGTAATAAATATATATGGATTTATTTTTTAGTTTGCGAAAGATGGATCTTGAGGCTAATTTGACACTAGAAGGGGTGAATAGTATTTACTTATTTTTATGAATATTTTTAAATTTTTGTAAGATTATAATTACAAAATGCAAAATCAACAGTCATATATGCAAACACAGACATGTATAAATGTAGTAAAAGTAAAAAATAATGAGTGGGAGAGATCATACTAGGAATTTTTATACTAGTTCGGCATTACTCTATGTCCAGTCTTGCAAAATTTCTTGTATAGATTTCTTTCAAATACCAAAGCCAATACAATCTCGATTTCAAGACTATGAGACATACGCTCCAGATTTTTCAAGCTTTGGGAACACTCACTGGATTCGGACATCGCACTCACTTGATTCAAATGGGACACCAAGCACAAATGATCCTATAACTTCTTGAGTAAAACTTTGATCTTGATTTGAGAGAGAGAGAGAGATGAGAGAGACTTGAAAGAATCAAATCAATAGAGTCTGAATTTGATTCCGATTGAATTAGAGAAGATTTTTAGTTATTTTTCTTTTAGAAATCAAGAGAGCAAAAGAGGAGAGAAAATATGAGAAAGTAGTTAACAAAAATTCGTGTGGAGAACCCCTTATTTATAGAGAATTGATAGTCGTTTCCATTCATGAAGAGATATGACGAAAGACTTTTATTCAGATTTGAATTTTGAAATTTTCGGCCTATATGTTGATATGTATAATGGGATGTGTCGATACTCCGGTCAACTTCACCACCCTCCACCATTCCATGATCATCTGCCCAAACCTCCAATACACCCAGATCGTCGAGTTCATAAGCCAAACACAATTGAGCATCCTGACCCAAACTGGAACAACCACCATTAACAAAGATTCCCTCGAACCGCCCACACGACCATCAGCGGTCACACCAGTGCACTCAAAACTTCCCTGACCTCCAACGCCTCGATTTCCCAGGTTTGGTGGCACTCGATCCACCAGAGGCGTCACAATGGCAAAAATTCCGACCCTGACCTATTTTAGGGCTTAGATCCTAAATCAATCTCGTTCACCATCCATGGTGATTTGGAATTAATTTTAGTATTTTTCTCAAGCTCCCCGATCACTAAATGATCTTCAGTCATGATCGCAACATACCAAAATTCGCCTATGACTGAAAATTGTTAAAAATCCCAAATACTTTCAACCCCAAGTTTCTTGATAAATACTTAACTAAAAATTTTAATTTACTTTTAAAAATCTTCATTTTAGAAAACAATTTAGATATTATACTTGAAATCAGAAAGTATGATTCTCGAGATTTTTATTATGTTCTGTGCTTATCTATATTTCATGATTTTTTGGAATTCTTAAGTTAATTATACTTAGATTTATTTTTAAAGCTTAAACATGTTCAAATAAACAATTTTTGTTTGAATCGTAAGGTTAAATAAGAATCAGGAAGGAAAGATTTTTAATTTCCAAACAGGTTTTGAAACCTGTTTCCAGACAGAGGCAAAATGCCTGTTACTAAACATGCATAGTTATATCTGCATATACATACATGGATTCATTCATATGCAAACAATTTTTTTAGCTTACTTTAAGCATTAATCACTCCATCAAGTCATAATCAGATCAAAAGGTAAGTTTTCTCACCTGTAATTGATAAACAGAGGATCTAAACTTTATTTAGTTGCCTCAGTTTGATTTCTTTAACTTGTTTATTTTGATCTGTAGCTTGCTTTGGTCTAAAGGTTTTAATCTTTGCCTCTCTGAAACTTTTGAAATTGTTGTTTGTCTGATCTGAACTTGATCATTGACCTTTGAATTTGTTTACATTTGCTTTTGAATCATTGCTTGCTTTATTCTTGAATCAATTATGCTTGATCAGGTTTTGATTTTTTTTCTATTTTAATATTGCTCTGGTTTGAGAATTTCAAGTTTCCAGGTTTTTGAAAATTTGGTTATAGATTCTTGAATTGGTTTGATAACCTGATTTGTTTCAGGCTTTGATCTGTATTTTTTTGGATGTTAAGATGATTTTTGTTTCTTTTTTGTTTATTGTTTCCAAATTTGAAGATATGAGAAAAGAAATGTAATTTACTTTTTATTTTTCAATATAAAGTTTAATTCATTTTAAACAAAATTAATGCCGCTTGTTTAACTTAATCTAACACTTGTCTATGCATAGTTTAATCTTCTTACAAATGTTCACTTATATCACTTTTATGTTTAAATCCCAAATCTAAATTATTTTGTAAATTTTGTTTTTAACCCTTTGTGCATATATATTTTCATATCTTAACCTATGTATTTTATTTTGTTTACACTTGTTATAATAAATGTTTTCATATATATAATTTCTATTATTCAATAAATACATTCTCCTTTACAAAATCTTAAGAAAAATTGAATTTTAAAACAAATTATAATTTAATAAATAATACACATGTGTACATTATAAAATTTAGCTTTTAAACAACATTCAAACTTTTACTATATATTAATTGCTACAAATAAGATTTTAATATAACTTTATATCATATTTCTTATTTAAATAAATACATTTTCTTTATAATTCATTTATATAATCATTTAAAGAAAAAGATGGCTTTACAATTTAATTACACATGAATAAATAATTTTATTCTCAATTGGCCTTTGAAAAATCTATTATATCAAATTCAAAACTTCATTTTTAAATTATAATACATATTTAATTAAATTAGAAACAAATTCTTATTAACTTAAAAATAAAATTTCTAATCCAATTTATTTCCAATATATTTATTTTTAAATCCAATTTTTGTTTATAAAATACTTATCCTTAAACTTCAACCAAAATTCTATTTATAATTTATAATTTTTATTTATTTTGGAAATTTTCTAATTAATTCACAAATAATTTCACAATTTAATTCCAAAATTAAATTAATTATCAAATAAAACTTGGCTAAAATTCGGGATTGTTACTGATTTCCCCTTAAGAAAATTTTGTCCTCGAAATTTGCCAGAGAGATAACAAAGAACAGATAAAAGATAGAGAAATATCTTTTCAGATCAAACCGAATATCTATTCTGCATTTGGCTTACCAAATCAGAATATCAACAATAGATATGAGAACAAAATCATATAATATTTCATGAAGATACTCGGATTATCCAGATGTACGAAATATACAAGGATACTGGATAGTTCGAAGGAATAATTAACTGTTCATAGATTTTATCGAAACCAAATGAAACAAACAAAAATAGATTCGACTACGATCTCAGATTCAAAATTTAACTTATCTACGATTTGCTGAGAAATAAAACTATGTACAGCTCCCGTGTCGAACAAAACTCAATAATATTTATTGTAAACAAGAAGGTTACCTTCTAAAATTCCTTCTCCTTTATCAGCCTTTGAGGTTGAAGAATCATCTTTGATTACATACACCTTTGCTACTTGAGCTTGTTCCGTTGCTGGGTAATTCCTCATCCTATGCCCTGGCTCGTGGCAGTAATAGCATTCCCTAGATTCCTGCTCTGGCTTCATAAATTGCTCCCTCTCTCCTTGCTTCCTGGGATTCTTGCAACTATTCGAGTAATGGCCTTTCTCCAAGCAATTGAAACAAGTAACATCTTTCACCTTGTTATCTTGTGTATTCTTCTTTTCTTTGCCTTGATACAGTTTTTTTCGCCGAACTTTCTTTTCTTCCAATTCAGATTGTTTGCATTTCCTTTCTCCCCTAAAACTTCTTGTTTATCTAGAGTAGCATATCGATAGCCCATATCGATCAATTCAGAGAAAGATTCCTTTACATGAGCGATCATTCTCTCATGGAACTTCTTATTCATTCCACGAATGAATCTTTCATTCTTTTTCAAAGGTGTATTAACTAGCTCCGAACCAAACTGAGATAATTCATTGAATTTGTTCAAGTATTCCTCAAACGATAAACTTCCCTGCTTCAAATCCATGAACTCCTGGTGCATTCAGAAGATACCAGCAAACGACATGTATCGTTTCTCAAACACCTCTTTGAACTGACTCCAAGTAATCTCATCTTCCAGCTTATTCACGGTAACTGTCTCCCACCAGGCTAAAGCTTCCTCTTGGAGTTTTCAAGAAGCTACCAATCTCATTTGATTGTCTTCCAACTTTAGCCCTCTAAAAATTCTTTCGCTTGATCGGATCCAGGCTTGGGCTTCGACAATAGATTCTTTCCCTGTGAACGGCTTTCTACCCAATCTGGTAAAACTTCGATACAGATCAGCCAGATTCGGCTGAGGCTGAGTAGGAATAGCTGCTGTTGTAGGGACTTGACCAGTTGAAGTGGCACTTCCCCGTCCCCTACCTCGTCCTCTTCTTCCACTCATTCTTACTGTCTGTAAATAGTAAGAAAACTGATTTAGGCATTCGGATGAGATATCTTAGGGAATAACAATAGTTAAAGAAAATAGACTGAGTAATTTGGGTTTTCGATTTCACGGGTTGCACTCATTCTAGGGTATACTTCACCCTATCTCCAACGAGCCATCTAATGTGTTACACTCCGTAGCTAAATTTCTTGCTCAACCTTTAGCTCTAATACCACTTATGACGACTCGAACTCGATGCGTGACAAACGACATCGAAATCCATATCGCCGGAGCTTGCAACAACATTAGATGATAAACAACACAACGGAAATAAAAGATGATAACATTGATATACAATAGAGGTACAATATGATACATGTCATGATACAACATATCCAACATCATCAGAGAATGTTTACAACACTACAGCGGAAACAAAACAACATGACAAAGCCTTCGAGAGAATCCAAAACTGAAACTTTGAACCAAACTCCAAACTTCAAGTGAGAACCACCATCAAGTTGAACTGGTAGCAAATGCGATCCAAATGTGATTTCCAAACCAAGAACTTCGAAGGCTATCGAATCTACACCTACCAGTTATTATCTGAAAAACCTAACTCTAGACTGCCATGTGGAAAATTGTGGGCACCCAGATTTTAGGAAGGGAACCATAAACTATGGGTCAGTCGTGGGACTGGTATGAGCAAACTAAAATATTTGGCTTGAACGAAAGAAATTTAAAATGAAATCCGCAATGCTTTTTGGAAAATGAAACTACCATAAGGACTCGCACCACACACACAATGCAAGTGCACACTTGGAGGAGATTTCTCCTTATGATAGTCAAACATGCTCACTACCCAAAATTCTTTTTGATATTATTATTAGTGCATAGTGGAAAATATTTCGAAACGGAACGCCTCTGGAGGGACGTCCCTGAAAACCTAACCGGATCTCTGCTACACAAGCCGGGTTACCCCTGCACGGAAGTAACTACTGACACGAGTATGTCATCCCCCGGTCGTTACCGACCTTTATCCGAGGTCTCGACACCAACAACCACACTGCAAAGTATCTAGGCTCCATACCATTATACCACTTTCAAAATCAACATAAGCAAATATCTGGGATCCATACCATGATACTATTTTTATCCAGAAGGAAATGGTCATACCCTTAAGGGGGCTACCCCATTAACCTTGCTGCCATGATTCCCGTTTCGACCATTACCGGGTTGTGAGGCTCGACGAAGTCACATCCATAAAGCTACGCTTTTCACAAAAGCCATGCTTTGATCAAAAAATGATCAACAGCACTTCGTATTCCACATCACCAAATTGGGAATGTATCACTAGTAACCATCAACTACATAACCTCTGAGCTCGTACGTCTCGGAGAAGGGTGTTAAGCTAAGAGAATAAACCTCCGCCACCAAACAAAAATGTGTTTGATAGAAACTGGTTTTACATCTCAGTCCGAACAGAACCAAAGGCACTTCCAAAGAAGCCTTTGCAAATCCGGGTATCCCTAATCCCGATTGGACTCCCTATCACATATAGAGATCTCTATACTGTAGCTACTCAGTGCAAAGTCATTCGATAGGTTATTGTAGGATCGATTTCACCCTAGAGGGGGGTGAATAGGGTGATAGTGTTAATTATAAAAATTAATTGCAGAAGCTTATAAACTAATATTAACATAGATCACAGAATATTACCAGCACAGAAATAAATAGCAGAATAATAAAATGCAGAACAGAACAACACAGAATTTACCCAGCTTCGGCAAAACCCTACCTACGTGCTGCCCCCAAGGTTTCTACTAGAAATTAGAAAGTCTCTTGCTTACACACGTAAACTCGCTATACCCGCTATTGACTATGCTAACTCTACGCTCAAAACCCTGGCCACAACTCAACTACCGAGTTGCAAATTCCCAAACTACAACACGTAGTTTGTCCCCTAGTCACACGACTAGAAAATTTAAACGGTTTAAAAGAAAATACAAGATAAAGAGAATTTAAAATAAAATAACCCTAATTTTAATTAAAAGCCCTTAAATAAAATATGAAGGCCTGCCCCTTTTATTATTTTGACCCAATCCTTTTTTCGTTCCTTTAAGATAATGGTGACCGTGTTCTTCTCGTTCCTCCTGATTACAAAATTAGGGCTTTTGCTCCTTGCGCTCTTTGTTCCAAATTAGGGCTTCGGGAGGAATTGCCGCTTGATGGTTGATGATTCGGTTTGCTTGCTTCAATTGTTTGCGGCTTCTCCTCCTTGATCGAGTTCGGCTGATGCTTCGGTATGTTAATTTGTGCTTTTTGCTTCTTCTAATCTTTCGTACTTGAACTCGATGCTTTTTTCGTTGCCGATGATGAATGTTTATATAGGGTTTGTAACCCTAGATTTGCGTTCATACAATTTTATTTGAATTTGTCAAATTCCTTTCTCTGACCGCTTGATAATGCTTGAACGATGCTGATGATTTCTGACCTTTTCAATTCGTTTATTTTCGTATATACTTATGGTCACGGGTTTGACCTGGTTTGTAATTCTCGGCTTTGTGATTGGATAATTTTCGTATGAATTTATACTGCATCGCATGACTTTGATGTTTTACTTAGTCAACTCCTTGATTACCCGTGATTTTCTCTTTGACTTTGGTATGTTCGACCTGACGATTTTTTTGCATTGCTTAATGGTGTCACTGTGTTTGAACATGATTCTTTGTAGTACTTGAGATTGGTTCCTGTTGCATTTTTGTATACTATTGACAATCATGTTAGGTAGCTTCATCAAGGCTTGTTGTTGGCTACTGGTCGTCTGCACCTCTGCATTCATTGTAGTGTATCCTCAATTGTTTGTAGTTGCTGTGTTCCATGAACACGCTTCACTGCATTATGAAAATGTTGCATTGTATTCTGACCTTGTTGCCTCTGTTCATTTACCGGTTAGCTTGCTGAGTTTGTATTGTACTTGTTTCACTGACCACCTGTGTCATGCTTGGCTTTGTGTAGTTGATGTTGTACGCTATCTTGTGCATTGCCCCATTCACTGTTGCTGTGCAGTTTTGTGCTTTGAGTCAGTTTCATTGTTGCTGTGTTATCATCATGTTGGTTTGACTTGAACTCGATTCACTTGAACTGTCATTTGGGTTTCACTGTGACCTGTTGCACTCGATCATATTCTCTTGACTTGTATTTGCTTTGAGATGCTTACAGGCTTAGTCTATACTCTGTTGCATTTTAGTTGCTTCCCTGACCTTGTAGTTGTACACTTTGATTCCATATTGACTTTGTAGTCAAGTCTGCATTGCTGTCACATGAATTAAGCTTATTGTATATCATTATTTTGAACTGTTGCATTTGTCTTTGCTTGAGTCTTGATGCAATTGTGATATTTGACAGCTCTGGCTCGATGTTGTTACTGCATTCATGACCACTGTCTTGCATTGAGTATATGTGTTCATTGTGATGACTTTGATGACATTCATGATGCAGTGACATGTTTTCCTGTATTCATGTTCTTGCAGTCTTCATTTTCGGCCTATAGTATTCATAATGCATTTGTATGTTGTCACTGTACCATTGGTGCAATCTTGGAGTCTGCCTTGATTATCTTGTAGTTTGATCTGGTCTGGTGCACCTTGTTTGCTGTTTGATTGTGCCGTTTACCCGTGTACATTTGAGTCAGTGAACTTGTTTCATTTGAGTTGTAGTTTGGTGTCATATTTGCTGTGCTCGAGCTCTTTGCACACTGATGCACTGCCTTTGTGGTCTTCATTGCATTCATGTCATGTTGCCTTGTGTTGAATCCAGTTTTAAAACTCGGATTTCACCTTGTGCTTGAGTCATGATTTTCAATGTTATTGCACGTGAGTTGAACCCGGTTTTTTTTATTTGGATTTGACCTGTGCTCACCTGTCCCTGTAAATCAATCAAGTGTATACATCGGCGTGCACGACCTTGTGGCATATACAGTAATACACTGTGTATGTCACAAGTTGTTCATGTATGATGAATTCAAATTTAAATTATGACAAACAACCCAAGTAACTGAGGCAAATATTATTTTCAAAATTATCTTTTATTTTTGAATTGCAAAAATATTTCTTTTTCAATTTTACTGCGTTAGTTTATATTTTTGCAGATTGCTCTGATGTTGGATTCAAACTGTAATGTAGTTGAAGATAGAAATATGAGTGTGAGTGATATGTAGTGAGGTGAATTGTAAATATGAAATGTGATGTAATGAATTGTAAATATGAAATGTGATGTAGTTGTAATCAAAGTTGTATAGTTATAGTGAGAGCTTGAAATTGTACTATTCAAAATTGTAATAAATATTTGTTTGAATAAAATATTCGTTTGAATTCAAATTCCGTGTTATTTATTTTATTCAGCAAATATTTATTTAATCTGTGAAAAATAAAATAGTATATTAACAAATACATTTAAACGAATGTATATATGTTTATTATCATCAAACAAAAATCATATAAGCGCATATTCAACAATCTCCCCCTTTTGATGATAACAAACATATATTTAAGATTTTGAATATGTTAAATGTATTTGATCATTGATATATCCTAATTGCTCCCCCTGTTTAAATGCTTCCTCTCTACACAAAGCTCCCCCTACATATATGCATACAAATAAAAATATGCAAATGAGTCTAGATGCAAATAGAAAATTATTTGACCTTTGCTTGATTTTATTTGACAAAATCTTAACTTTTCTCTCCCCCTTTTGTTATTAGCAAAAGAATAATAGTATTACAGAAAATAGAGATAAAGTTATCGATATTAATTCAACATTAAAACTCAATTGAATATAAATATTAAATTTCAATAAAAAATTAAACAAAAATCATAAATATTTTGTTAGGCGCATATTCCACTTTTAGAATGATGGAAATGATGTCATCATATAAAACCATACAGTTGTGTCTATTTGTGGTATATTTATATCAGGAATTTGAATAACTACTAACCATGCATAACCGTTAGGACTTTTAAATGAGATTAGTAGCATTCCAATTTTATTTAAAAAAATGAATTCAAGTATCTTCTAACCACGCATAACCGTGAGGACTTTTAAATGGGATTAGAATCAACTTGTTTATTTTAAATATCAACTTTTGATATGCGTTCCATACATGCATAACCGTGAGGACTTTTAAATGAGCATGGAAGCACATAACAAATTCCAAGTAATTCACCCATGCATAACCGTGAGGACTTTTAAATGAGAGTGAATACTTTGGTATGTATTATTATTATTATTATTACCCTTTTTTTTTAAAAATGTGAAAAATGAAAAACGAATGATTCCTGTTTAAAGTACCACATATCGACAAACTATATAGAATTTTGATGAGTGATGGTCTATTTAGAAATATGATAGATATAGAGATGGTCATGGAATTTTTACCAACAGAAAGTTTTATAACTCTTGTTTAAATTTCTAAAGAAATTTTCTAATTATACTTTCTCGAGTTATAATATATGATCAATATCAACACTCATCACTTTTTCAATCACTCTTTTTCTTTTCGATAATCATTTGGGAGTCAGATTAGTCAAAATAGTCATTTAAAATCAAATTCAAAAATAATTATGAAATTAATTTTTCAAAATGACTAATCTGAAAATATGATCAAAAATGATTTTCACGAGGGGGATTTAAAAGAAAATTTTCTGCTCTTGAAAATTATTTGAAATGAAGAATATGCAGATATTTTCTTTGAAAAACGATGCAGTTACTAAATGTCTCAACAAAAATCACGTTTCACTAGTAATTTTTCTATCAACTAGATTACCAGTGTAATCTGCATCTGAATTTCTCTCTCACTCAAAATTATCATCAATTGAATTTTATAGACCAAAACATGAAGTGTGCACCAAAAATTTCAAATTCAATTTTAACAACAATTTAAATGACATTCTTTTGAATTTGAAATGAAGCAATGTTAACAATCAAAAACATAGCATAGTGTCAATCTTAGAAGCCATAGGATGGACAACTATCAACAGTCATTAAAAACTTCATTATTATTTCAAAACAATTTCTTGAAGTTTCAACGATTTCAAAAATTTCTTGAAATCCTTTTTATAGCATGAGTAACCAGTAATCAATCAACATCATAATTTGACCAAACAGATTAAGTCCAATGATGAAAGGATGGTTGGTCTACTTTTAAGCACAAATCAAAGTAAGAACAAGTCAAAAGAAATCATATCAACTAAGAATAAGTCAAAATTAAAAAATCATCTCTTTTCAATATCACAATCTTTGGCTGATTTCATTCAGAATACAGTGCAGATTATCACATTTAATATATCGTTAAAAAAAAATTTACCTGTTTTACCTTTACGATATTTTTCGTCGTTGTCCATTGTGATTCTGTCACCTTTATACCAGGCTAAGGAACTTTGCTTTGTCACCCGTTGCGTTTCTGGAACAGCAAAAATCCAGAGAACACTGTTGTTGTTCCTTAGCCTGCCACCACACCTACACAATTAAAGATTTATGTGACCTATTTGTTTTTATAGGTCCATGATTGTTAGTGGCAGAATATTTATAAAAATAATTTTGTGGAGACCCAAAACTATTTATAATTGTTCCCTTCGGCACCCAAATTTGTTTGACTTTCAGAGATTTTATATTTGTGCCTTTTGGAACCCAAATTGATATAGTTTTCACGTGTTTGGGTCTATACCAACAATTATTTTGATTGTGTCCAAATTTTCTGCAAATTGTGCACATTGAATTTTCTCGATTAATCTCATTTCTAACATATTTAGAGTGACTATATCCAAGTCCTTGTTTTTTAATATTGACAGTTTGTTTTCCTATTAACATATTCAACGATTTTTCATTTTTGGAAAAATTTTCTAAAGTCGTTGACAATTGTTGGACTTGTATTTTGAGAGAATCATTTTCGTTTAACAACTGTGTGCACTTTTTAATAGAATTCTCTCTTCTAGTATTTTCATTCTCTTTTAAAATCAGAATTTCATTTTCAAGCGATTTCATTTTTATTTCTGATTTTTTAATTTCTTCATCAAATGTTGGACACTTATCACACTTAGGGATCCTACTTTGATAGGTTTTAACTAATTGATCAAGTTGTTTATTACATTCTATCAAAGTATCCTTTTGAGATTCAAGTTTGGCGTATTTTTCCCTAAGTCGTTCAAAACAACCGTTTACTTCATGAAAATATATAAGCAACTCAGAATGAGTAAATTTTGATACCTCACTTGGCTCGTCATCGTCACTGTCAGTTATATCACCTCGAAGACACAATTTTGCCTTTTCGCTTTCACTGCCAGTGCTTTGATCATTCTCGTATATTTCATCCCAAGTGGCTGCAAAACTTTTCTTTTTCTGTTTCTTTCCATGGCTGGATTTAATTTGTGGACAATCGGGCTTGATATGGCCGGGTTTGTTGCAATTATAACAAATAATCTTTTGTTCTTCTGAGTAGTCTAGTGCTTTGGCTATTCTGCTTTTTGCTTTTTGAATTCGAGCTGAATTTCCATGTTTCTGATTCCATTTTTTGAATTTCATTATTAACAGCTCTAGTTCTTCTGCACCATCATCGTCGTCATCGTCATCACTTTCGGTTGTTCCTTTGAGCGCTATTGATTTCTTTCGAGTATCTCCTCCTTCACGCTCTTCCTTGAATTTCATTTCTAGCTCATAAGTGGTGAGATTTCCGATGAGTTCTTCGACTTTCATTTGTTTCAAATCTTTTGATTCTTGAATGGCAGTCACTTTTGCTTCAAATTTTCGTGGAAGGACTCTAAGGATTTTTCGGACTATCTCCAACTCTGTGTATGATTTTCCAAGAGCTTTTGATTTGCAAACGATATTGGAAAGTCGTCCATGCATCTCTTTGACATTTTCTTCCTTCGCCATTGTGAAGTTCTCGTATTCGCTGCTTAGCATGGCAAGGCAAGATTCTTTGACTTGAGATGTTCCTTCGTGAGTCACTTCTAGTGTGTGCCATATTTCCTGCGCAGTTAGACAATGTGAGACACGATTAAATTCAAATTGATCTAATGAACAGATAATAGAAATCATTGCTTTGGCATTAGTATTCTGTAATTTATTTTCTAGTTCTGTCCATTATTCCTTTGGTTTCTCTATTTCCTGAATATCTACAGTTATAGTTGGAGTTCTATAACCTGTCTCAACAATATCCCAAGCGTCAATGGTTTTCAAAAAAAAATTCATCCTATTTTTCCAAAAAGCATATTCACCATTGAACATTGGTGGTCTAACTATCGACTGACCCTCTGCAAAAGCATTATTAAAAGAAGCCATTTTAAAAATTCAAATTTTTAAAACAAAAACTGATTTTTTCAAAAAAAATCGAATTTTTAAAACAGATGTTGACTTCTATTCCTAGCTCTGATACCACTTGTAGGATCGATTTCACCCTAGAGGGGGGGTGAATAGGGTGATAGTGTTAATTATAAAAATTAATTGCAGAAGCTTATAAACTAATATTAACACAGATCACAGAATATTACCAACACAGAAATAAATAGTAAAATAATAAAATGCAGAACATAACAACATAGAATTTACTCAGCTTCGGCAAAACCCTTCCTACGTGCTGCCCCAAGGTTTCTACTAGAAATTAGAAAGTCCCTCGCTTACAAACGTAAACTCGCTATACCCGCCATTGACTATGCTAACTCTACGCTCAAAACCCTGGCCACAACTCAACTACCGAGTTGCAAATTCCCAAACTACAACACGTAGTTTGTCCCCTAGTCACACGACTAGAAAATTTAAACGGTTTAAAAGAAAATACAAGATAAAGACGATTTAAAATAAAATAACCCTAATTTTAATTAAAAGCCCTTAAATAAAATATGAAGGTCGGCCCTTTTTATTATTTTGACCCAATCCTTTTTTCGTTCCTTTAAGATAATGGTGACCGTGTTCTTCTCGTTCCTCCTGATTGCAAAATTAGGGTTTTTGCTCCTTGCGCTCTTTGTTCCAAATTAGGCTTCGGGAGGAATTGCCGCTTGATGGTTGATGATTTGGTTTGCTTGCTTCAATTGTTTGCGGCTTCTCCTCCTTGATCGAGTTCGGCTGATGCTTCGGTATGTTAATTTGTGCTTTTTGCTTCTTCTAATCTTTCATACTAGAACTCGATGCTTTTTTAATTGCCGATGATGAATGTTTATATAGGGTTTGTAACCCTAGACTTGCGTTCGTACAATTTTATTTGAATTTGTCAAATTCCTTTCTCTGATCGCTTGATAATGCTTGAACGATGCTGATGATTTCTGACCTTTTCAATTCGTTTATTTTCGTATATACTTATGGTCACGGGTTTGACCTGGTTTGTAATTCTCGGCTTTGTGATTGGATAATTTTCGTATGAATTTATACTGCATCGCATGACTTTGATGTTTTACTTAGTCAACTCCTTGATTACCCGTGATTTTCTCTTTGACTTTGGTATGTTCGACCTGTCGATTTTTTTGCATTGCTTAATGGTGTCACTGTCTTTGAACATGATTCTTTGTAGTACTTGAGATTGGTTCCTGTTGCATTTTTGTATACTATTGACAATCATGTTAGGTAGCTTCATTAAGGCTTGTTGTTGGCTACTGGTCGTCTGCACCTCTGCATTCATTGTAGTGTATCCTCGGTTGTTTGTAGTTGCTGTGTTCCATGAACATGCTTCACTGCATTATGAAAATGTTGCATTGTATTCTGACCTTGTTGCCTCTGTTCATTTGCCGGTTAGCTTGCTGAGTTTGTATTGTACTTGTTTCACTGACCACCTGTGTCATGCTTGGCTTTGTGTAGTTGATGTTGTACACTATCTTGTGCATTGCCCCCATTCACTGTTGCTGTGCAGTTTTGTGCTTTGAGTCAGTTTCATTGTTGCTGTGTTATCATCATGTTGGTTTGACTTGAACTCGATTCACTTGAAATGTCATTTGGGTTTCACTGTGATCTGTTGCACTCAATCATATTGTCTTGACTTGTATTTGCTTTGAGATGCTTACAGGCTTAGTCTATACTCTGTTGCATTTTAGTTGCTTCCCTGACCTTGTAGTTGTACACTTTGATTCCATATTGACTTTGTAGTCAAGTCTGCATTGTTGTCACATGAATTAAGCTTATTGTATATCATTATTTTGAACTGTTGCATTTGTCTTTGCTTGAGTCTTGATGCAATTGTGATATTTGACAGCTCTGGCTCGATGTTGTTACTGCATTCATGACCATTGTCTTGCATTGAGTATATGTGTTCATTGTGATGACTGTGATGACATTCATGATGCAGTGACATGTTTTCCTGTATTCATGTTCTTGCAGTCTTCATTTTCGGCCTATAGTATTCATAATGCATTTGTATGTTGTCACTGTACACTGGTGCAATCTTGGAGTCTGCCTTGATCATCTTGTAGTTTGATTTGGTCTGGTGCACCTTGTTTGCTGTTTGATTGTGTTGTTTACCCGTGTACATTTGAGTCAGTGAACTTGTTTCATTTGAGTTGTAGTTTGGTGTCATATTTGCTGTGCTCGAGCTCTTTGCACACTGATGCACTGCCTTTGTGGTCTTCATTGCATTCATGTCATGTTGCCTTGTGTTGAATCCAGTTTTAAAACTCGGATTTGACCTTGTGCTTGAGTCGTGATTTTCAATGTTATTGCACGTGAGTTGAACCCGGTTTTTTTTATTTGGGTTTGACCTGTGCTCACCTGTCCCTGTAAATCAATCAAGTGTATATATCGGCGTGCACGGCCTTGTGGCATATATAGTAATACACTGTGTATGTCACAAGTTGTTCGTGTATGATGAATTCAAATTTAAATTATGACGAACAACTCAAGTAACCGAGGCAAATATTATTTTCAAAATTATCTTTTATTTTTGAATTGCAAAAATATTTCTTTTTCAATTTTATTGCGTTAGTTTATATTTTTGCAGATTGCTCAGATGCTAGATTCAAATTGGAATGCAGTTGAAAATAGAAATATGAGTGTGAGTGATATGTAGTGAGGTGAATTGTAAATATGAAATGTGATGTAATTGTAATCAAAGTTGTATAGTTATAGTGAGAGCTTGAAATTGTACTATTCAAAATTGTAATAAATATTTGTTTGAATAAAATATTCGTTTGAATTCAAATTCCGTGTTATTTATTTTATTCAGCAAATATTTATTTAATCTATGAAAAATAAAATAGTATATTAACAAATATATTTAAACGAATGTATATATGTTTATTATCATCAAACAAAAATCATATAAGCGCATATTCAACAGTTATCCTATCATTCTCGAAGACACCTGGTCCGTCTTCGAATGCTATCCATTTCATCGTATCACTATTCGAAATGGGTTATATGACACAAAGGTACTCTCCCGGCTAAAACGAATAGTGATCGCAATATTTAAAAGCATATGGATATTGGGATCTCAGTTAAGTCTCAACTTGTTACCCAAAACTTTTCTTTCAAATGGTTAAACAAATTACCATTTTAATCTTTTAAACAAAAAGATTCACTTCACAAAGTTCACCAATCTTCCACAAAGGTTAATTCATAGTTTTCAAAACTATTTACAATTCCATATCTTTTTATATAAAAGATACACCCTCAATATTTTCTTCAGTTTGGAAACAAAGTTCACAATTCTTTCACAAAGATCCATTCACAGATTTCAAAACAATTCTCTTTTCAAACCTTTTACATAAAATATACACTATTTAAAATCCTCTTCAATTTCAAACGAGGTTTAATCATCTTTCACAAAGATTCATTAGTAGCTTTCAAAACAATTCTCAATTCCATTTCAAACATAAATTGGAAATCCTTTCTTTATACGAAAGCTATTATTATTTGAAAACAAATGGTTTTTGTTTCGGAAAAATCCGATTTCGTTTATACCCGTTAAAGCCCTTGGGTTAAATTCAAATTCCCAAAACAATATTTTTAAAATGGTTTTAAAAAAAACATATAAACACATTTATAACTTGTATAATATTTTTTAAATCATAGTTTCCAAACATAGAATTCAATTCCAAATTTTGAATTCAAATTCAAATCAAATTACTTAAGTTTCAAAATTTTATCAAGATATTCGAAATAACTTTCATCTTCAAAACTTCTTTTCAAAAGCTTTTTACGTTTAACCCAAATCCATTTCCAAAACCAATTGGGTTCAAATTTCAATTTTTTAAACCATTTTAAAAATCTGCGACTTAACCAATTTCCTCGTTCAATCCATATTTTTGTGTGTATGGTGTAGTCCAGTGCTTTAACACAATAGTGCAACATCATTAATCATCACAATTCAAACATAGAAATATTGATAAGCGTTATAATCCTATAACGCTTATCTTCATTCACAGATTCACAGATAACAATATAAATTCATCATAGAGAAATAAATTATATTCATCATAGCTCAAATCAAAATAATTTATATCATACAGCATCACACAACAGGAATATTAAACAATACCAAGCATTCAAAGATAATCAATCATCTAGAATTAAGATGGATTAATCGTGTGATTATAATCAATTAATCACATAATTATTTTCATTAATTATCCTTAATTAATGATTAATTATATTAATTAATCCTTAATTTTTAATTAATTAAATCCTTGATTTTTAACTATTATCTTAAATTAATAATTAATTAACCTTTAATTAACTATTAATTAAATATTTAAGTAATTATATATCATCTATCTTGATTTATTATTAAATCATTGTCAAAAACTTTAATTAATTAACCTTAATTATTTATTAAATTAATCTTTAATATTAAGTAATTACTTTTTTAAATAATTATATTAACAAATCATTAATTACTTAATAATTTAAAAGATAAACGTTTTATCTTTATTAATCACTTTGGTTATTTTATAAACCTTTCCTTACCCTCATTCTTATACATTAGTTGCTTTAAAAGGTTAAGGTAGTTCAAACAACATTTTATCTTAATTACCCTTTTTATTTACATTATTCAATTAATATAAATAATTTTATAAAATAATGTAACAAATTCTAGATTAAATTTAATTACAAAAGAAATATCTTACTTAAAACCTTAACTAGTTTAAACTTAAATCAAAATCATCATTTGAAAACGTGATTTTAAAAAAAATGTTTAAAAGTTCGAATTTATTTTAAAGTAAAAACTATTTCACATAACATGCTCGAGACCCGCTTCGAGCCTTTCCCGAACAAAAGTACCACTTGCTTTGAGTCATTTACAGAACTCACCCGTGTACCCTATTTCTCTAAACTTAGGTTTTTGTTTAAGTACAAACCCGACACACATAGGAAAATGCACGAGTTCGAACTCTAGTTATCGTGCAAACTTCTCGAGATTGTCTTCGAGTAAAAACTCCTCGTTCCAGAATTAACCCACTAACACATACCAGAGGTATGTGCATGTGCACCGGAGCTCTGATGAACTCTGGCCAACTTCGCCACCTTCCACCAGTCCATGATCATCTGCCCAAACCTCCAGTACACCCAGATCGTCGAGTTCTTGAGCCAAACACAATTGAGCATCCTGACCCAAACTGGAACAACCACCATTACCAAAGATCCTCTCGATCTTCCCACGCCGACCATCAACGGTCACACCAGTGCAGTCAAAACTTCCCTGACTTCCAACGCCTCGATTTCCCAAGTTTGGCGGCACTCGATCCACCGAAGACGTCGCAATGGCAACAATTCCGACCCAGACCTATTTTAGGGCTTAGATCCTAAATCAATCTCGTTCACCATCCATAGTGATCTGGAATTATTCTAAGTATTTTTCTCAAGCTCCCCGATCACTAAATGATCTTCAGCCATGATCGCAACATACCGAAATTCGCCTATAACCAGAAATTGTTAAAAATCCCAAATACATTCAACCCCAAATTTCAGGATAAATACTTCACTAAAAAAATTAATTTTAATTTTAAAAATCTTCATTTTTGAAAGCAATTCAGATATTATACTTGAAATCAAAACGTATGATTCTCGAGATTTTTAAAATGTTCTGTGCTTATCTATATTTCCTGATTTTTTTGGAATTCTTAAGTTAATTATACTTAGATTTATTTTTAGAGCTTAAACATGTTCAAATAAACAATTTTTGTTTGAATCCTAAGGTTAAACAAGAATCGGGAAGGAAGGATTTTTAATTTCCAAACAGGTTTTGAAACCTGTTTCCAGACAGAGGCAAAATGCATGTTACTAAACATGCACAGTTATATCTGCATATACATACATGGATTCATTCATATGCAAACAATTTTTTTAGCTTACTTTAAGCATTAATCACTGCATCAAGTCATAAATCAGATCAAAAGGTAAGTTTGCTTACCTGTAATTGATAAACAGAGGATCTGAACTTGATTTAGTTGCCTCGGTTTGATTGCTTTAACTAGTTTCTTTTGATCTCTAGCTTGCTTTGGTCTCCAAGTTTTAATCTTTGCCTCTTTGAAACTTTTGAAATTGTTGTTTGTCTGATCTGAACTTGATCATTAAACTGATCTTTGAATTTGTTTACATTTGCTTTGTAATCATTGCTTGCTTTATTCTTGAATCAATTATGCTTGATCAGGTTTTGATTTGTTTTCTGTTTTGATGTTGCTCTGGTTTGAGAATTTCAAATTTCCAGGTTTTTGAAAATTTGGTTACAAATTCTTGAATTGGATTGATAACCTGATTTGTTTCAGGTTTTGATCTGTATTTTGTTTGGATGTCAAGATGATTTTTATTTCTCTTCTATTTACTATTTCAGATTTGAAGATATGAGAAAAGAAATGTAATTTAGTTTTTATTTTTCAGTATAAAGTTTAATTCATTTTAAACAAAACTAATGCCACTTGTTTAACTTAGGCTAACAGTTGTCTATACATAGTTTAATCTTCTTACAAATGTTCACTTATATCACTTTTATGTTTAAATCCCTAATCTAAATTATTTTGTAAATTTTGTTTTTAACCCTTTACGCATATATATTTTCATATCTTAACCTATGTATTTTATTTTGTTTACACTTGTTATAATAAATGTTTTCATATATATAATTTCTATTATTCAATAAATACATTCTCCTTTACAAAATCTTAAGAAAAATTGAATTTCAAATCAAATTATGCTTTAATAAATAACACATATGTGTACATTATAAAATTTAGCTTTTAAACAACATTCAAACTTTTACTATATATTAAACACTACAAATAACATTTTAATATAACTTTGTATCATATTTCTTATTTAAATAAATACTCTTTATAATTCATTTATATAATCTTTTAAAGAAAAAAATCGTTTTACAATTTAATTACACATGAGTAAATAATTTTATTCTTGATTGGCCTCATCTATTATATCAAATTCAAAACTTCATTTTTAAATTATAATACATATTTAATAACATTAGAAACAAATTCTTATTAACTTAAAAATAAAATTTCTGATCCAATTTATTTTCAATATATTTATTTTTAAATCCAATTTTTTTATAAAATACTTATCCTTAAACTTCAAACCAAAATTCTATTTATAATTTAAAAATTTTATTTATTTTGGAAATTTTCTAATTAATTCACAAATAATTTCACAATTTAATCCCAAAATTAAATTAATTATCAAATTAAACTTGGCTAAAATTCGGGAATGTTACAATTTCTTTTGAAAGAGTGTGTCTGTGTGTATAAAGTATAAGTGAATATATATTTAAAATCAAAGTTTAATGAATGTCGAGATCTAGTTTAAATACTACAAGCATTAGAAAACATAAAACTAAAACTATATCAGAGTATAGTATATTAAAGTATATTTAAAATAAAATACTTAAAACTTAATTACTCTAAATGTATTAAAAATAAGTTTAAAAATCATTTGAAAACAATTTTGAAAGTATGTTTAAAAATTATTTTGAAAACATGGGTTCTTTAAAAACCATTTTTGAAATTCAGACTATTTGAAAATCATTTAAAATCGAAGAATATAATTTAAAACCTTTTGGACAAGTGAAGAGAGATCAAAGAAGTGCTATCAGGGTTTTAACAAAATAATCTATGACTTTGCAACTTATCTAGGTATATTGAATCTTCAATACTTAGGTGTCTTCAGTCTCTATTGAATCTCTATATCAACCTCTTGAATCTGCTCTTAATACTATACAGTCTTCTTAGTCAACACCTGTTTAATATCCTACACTATATACTATATATATATATATATATTAATAAAAACATTAGTGTGTATATATTATATAATTTCATATGGGAGTTTTCATCAAAACCAATTCCTAAGATACTAACTTTATTTATTTTCTTTTTTAGTAAATTTCCATGTGTAATTTTTCTTTTATGTAATAAATTTTTTTGTAATTGTTTATAAATATGTTTATATGTATGTATGTACGTATAAATCATAAAATTCAATTTAATACTTCAAATTGGTAAATTAATTTATAAATGTTTCAAATTGAACACATATACACACACATAATTTTTTTTTTTTTGAGATTATATGTTTATGGTTTGACAACTTAACTTGTATGTATGTATGTATGTATGTATATTTATTTGATTTTAAAATTTAACTTTTATTCGAAAAACATTTAAAATCAATTTTTAATTTAATTCTTTTTGAATTAGGTGAAAAGCAAAAATGCATATATACATTTTTTTAAACAACACTTACATACATGTATTTTTTAGATTGATAGCATACACATATATGATTCATGATATAAATCTAACTTAATCATATACAATAACACAATAAATGATGTGTATGTGTTTGTGCTGGTATGCAATAAAGTATCACATCGACTGTAGCCTAGTTATCATACTTTGAATATTGAATTAGTGGAACTCCTAGAATCAAATCCGGTCTCTTCTAGAAAGCAATACTAATCATAGAGATCTACACGCCTTTTAATATAGTTTAATTTGATTTTGTGTTTGGCTTGAAAATAGAGGAGCAATGGTGAACGAAGCTTGTGGCCTATAGCATTAGGAGAGGAGTGGATTCATTAAACTAAAAATGAAAGGGGTAGTGTCTTTAACTAAGGAAGGAGAGAGAGGAAAATGTGGACAAAATCATTTATTTTCTCCACTCATTCAAACCTAAAATATCAACAAATATAAATTATTTTACACTTAAATCAAATTCAAACGTACATCGATATCATATATCGAAACGTGTATATATATAACTTTTATATACGCACTACTTTTAATACTGATCAACATAAATCAAATAAAATTTTATAATTAATATTTCAAAAATATTAATTAATTTAATTTACTTTAGAAAATATAATTTAATTAAATCAAGTGGTATTCGGAGTATTCAACATTGATGTTGTGTGACTCTTATATGTAAATTCGGTCAGCGGATAATATTGAACAATTCAAATATCAATGTTCCAAGTCATTTTAGCTAGTGGTGTGACAGGTTGGTAGAATTTAACATTGATACGGTTTTGGTAAAATCTAATTTTACTATTTTTAACTGATCCCCAGTAGTGACAGTTATTCAATCAAATTCTCTTCATCGAAACTATATCACATTAGGACTTACGAAATCTAGTATTGATTAAAATTCCAGTATCTTCCATATTCAACTTGCATAGTCCAAACATCAAGTCCTTGGTTCGGTAATAACAATTACTATTAACCGAACTGCCCCGGTCGGAGTCTTTAACTTTAAGTTGACTTCAGTTCAAGATACTAACCTCGTACAACCGAGGAGTCAAGTTATCTATTAAATAGTGGTTCGCTTCTGATGCTTCAACTCAAACCCAACTATCGTTGTTCAATGGACGTTGTGCCACGATTTAACTGTAATCAAAGTGGAGTATCCACATTGAATTTCAACAGTATTCTTAAGTCGAGAGAGCCATGTAACATTGTCGCTTTGATATTTTCTATTTAACCTTAGTTATATTAAGTAATAGAAAATTATCAGGTGATTCATTCCATAATTATCCAATAACTATCGACACATAACCCCTTGGTGCCCCTCGGCATCCATGAGAAATAAAATACCAAAATTTAGAGCGTTATGCACTCTATCCTCAATGGGTATATCGGTATTCAGTTTTGATACATCTCGACTGGGAATATTTAAGATAATAAGTTTATTAAATTGTGTAAATTTCTCATGATTATAGTACATTGTAATTACCATCACATGGTATACCATTATGGATTTTTATATTAAATATACTTAGATTATAATTAATATAACATATCATAATAAGTATATAACAGAAAGAAAAACACCTTCTACTTTGAATGAGATTTCATTGTAGAGTTAATAATTTACAATAAATTAGAGAATCATTCTTAGGGCATACCCCTGACTCTATCGGTTTAGAGGAAACTTAGCTTGCTTAACTCTAAGGTGAGTGTTATACACTCACATATCTATTGAATTCCATCATTAGCAATATATATGGTTGTGCTTGATACTGTTGGATAGATGATTGGTGTTTGCTGGAACTATGCAATATCTATAACCTATCACTGTAAAAATTCCATTAATCGCCTACTATTTTGCTTGATGGTTGAATATGGATGTAGAAACATGATGAAAGAGTAGTAGATAGGGTTGTGAAGTGATGGGTTCGATTAGAGTCGAAGGGGAGGAAAACATGCATAAATTCTAGATCTTCACACTTTAGGCTAATAACTCACGGTCGACAATCCCATAAGGATCGATTGACCGGTCACCCACTAGGAGGTCGATCGATTGGCGAAGGCTAGAGCGTATGCTCCAGGGAGTGTAACCCAAGTTATTTAAGAGAATTAGGGAAAATAAATTATGGAAATAATGAATCTGACATTTTCTTAAAGTGAATTATTTTATGGAAAACAGTTTGTTTCTACCAAAAGTAAAATAGGAGAAGTTTTATCCATCTAAATTAAATAAAAATTAATTTCTAGGTTTAAAATTTTATTTTTAAAGCCAAATAAATACTATAAATTTATAGAACGTTTTTTTAGTAATTATTACATGATTTTATAGATATTTTCTATATAAAAAGAGATTTGGAAAATTATTTCTCTAGGTAAAAATCTAATTTTGGAAATAAATAAGTACATAAAAATTATATTTTCACTTGGAAATTTAAAGAACCTTTTGAGATAAATAAATAAAGTTTTCTTATAAATAAAATTGATTTAAGGATGTGTGATTACATTTTCTATGTAATGAGGAATTGGAATAAGTAGAGTTGTAATACAGTCTAGTATGGAACTTTCCGTAACATATCTGCAATTATTCTTTGGACTTGTTAAATAGAATACAATAGTGAGATGCGAGCGTAATTTACAAATATGGAGTAAACGAGTGGGTATCACCAGGTGGTATTGGACACTTGAGTTGATATTTGCTCGGTTATTTTCTTTGAGTATATGTCACTCATACTGGGTCGAATCATATGGGGTATTTACAAATACGGTATTGAGAACTAAGAATGGGTAGGCTGACAGCTATAAATATGTACGTTTATTTAGTGTATTGTTATATTGTGAGGAGTAAACCAGATTAGGCTAGTATCCATCCAAGCAGCCTAATTGTGGGTCGCTCTCCCCGAATTTGTGACATACCTTTCGATGTCTGGCTAAGATCAAAGGTTGATAGCCACTACCTCATGTCACAAAGGACAATAGTTTATTACCATTTAGAGGAAATTATAGGGTCATGATCATTCCGTTGTCCTGGACCCAACAGATATTGGGTCACGATGGTCGTTGATGTAATTAAGACTATAGGAATAGTGCTGAAAGCGTGTGAGGAAGGCTCCAGGAGTAGGCTGAGAGTTATCAATCTCCCGTCTGGTTATTAATGTGGCTAAGGAGACTTACGTTTATACACTTATGGTATCTATTAGAGAATGACGAAGGGCCAAAGGGACTATTTCTATGATGGAGAGTCCATGAGATAATCAATCTCATATACGAGTTAATTATACGATCGTCGAGGAGATGATTACCGACACCACTAAGAGTAGTCATTTTGGGTAAGTTGATCCCATGTATGTCTATTCGTTTTAAGATTGGTTGAAGCTAGATTATGCTTAGTGAAGTGCATGTAATACCCCTTTGTAGATGATTTTATGCGATGGTTGATTATCGGAGTACTGGTTGATTTGCTCTTGGGATGTTTAGTGATATGTTGTTTGATGTTGCTTATAGCCTGGGTTATAAACATATTTTTGAGGATGACCATGTACCACTTACGAGATTCCTGTTGTACCCTGCCATCACTATCACATGTTGACATTTACATTTTAGTCATAGCGTGTCCCATGTGTTATTAAATAATACTCGGGTCAATCCAAAGATATTTCAGGTCCAGGGAAGAAGTAGCTTGCTTGACTTGTAGGACACCTTTTTGGAGGCTAGTATACATGTTAGGATGTTAGTTTCCCTATGTATTTTTGTAGCCTCGTTTATTATGATGTTGTAGTTATTGAACTGTGATATGTATCGATGACAACGGGTGTTGTACTAGCACTTTATTTACCCACCTTGAGACTGTATTGTCGATGTACTATATTTTACCGCTACGTTCCAACTTTATGATTTCTGTTTATTTATTCTGTATTATGTATTGTTGTATTTTGAGAACCATACGTGTTTATTACTTTTTGCCGATACTGAGTTCATCGGGGATAAATATTGAAAGTATAGGATTCTGGTGGGAATTTCTATAAGAAGTGTAAATTGCTTAAAAATAATAGTAAGATTGTTTTTAAAGGATGGGAAGTATACTTTTTCCTGGAAATTTAGAATGTTTTAAAGAAAAGCTTTCAATATATAAATGGGCAGTTTAAAATGTGTTTTAGAATATTTTAGAAAGAAAATATTATTTTAATTGTTTAAAGTGTAAGTAAACATTTATTTAAGTAATTATGATATTTAATTATCTTAAAGGTAAAGTGGTATTAAGTTTTCAAAAGGATATTTAATATAAATATTTGATTTAATAACTTTATTTTAAAAGTTAAATTTGGCTTAAATTACTTAGAAAACCTCTATATATTTCCTTAAGTATTGTTTTTAATTAAAGTAATTTATAGTAGCTTTATTTAAATATTTTAAGCATATATTTTGAAGGTGGTTTCCAGGAGATGGGAATGTATTTAAAAATACAAGGAGTTTATTTTTAAAGTATGGAAAGGAATTTACGGGATAAATGTAAATTTGAATTGAGATAAATCAAGCAGGATTTATAAAAAGAATTCTTTAGTTTATTCTGAAATAGAATTGTATTTCCCTGAAAAGCCAAGTATGTTTCAAAGCGGTTTGAATGTTAAAAGTTTTAAATTTGTTTTTAAAGGAAATTTTTTTAAGAAATTATTTAAGTTGTTAAGTTTAAAGGTAAATAGTATTAAAATAGTTATAGTAGTAATTATTTTAAAGGGTTCATGGGTATTATTATTAAAGATAATTTTTAATATTTATATTTTATGGAATAGTTTTATTTAAGAATAAGTTTTGGTTAAAGTATTATTTGGAACTTGAATAAAATTTCATAACTCCTATTTTTAAAAATTTAGTTAGCTTAACCTTTACTTTAAAGAAAATAGTTTATATTTTAAAAAGCAATTTTATTCGAAATATTGGTAAAGGTGTATATATTTTAAATTAAGCATGTAAGTAGTTTTAATATAAATGTTGTAATATATTTTCAAGAATAAACAATTTAAATTATTTTAAATCTAAAATATTGGTACTTGGATGTTTTCAGAGGAAGTAAAGATTTGGGAATTTATTCCATGAGAAGAGTTGGTTTTGAAAACTGTTTTCAAAAGGATTTGAAAATGGAAATATATCTTGCAAAGATATTTTTGAGGAAAATGAATAATTTGGGAAATTATTTATTGTTGATGGATGCTTATGAATGTTAATTGATAGTTAAATCACCGACTATCAATATTGGCTAATGCCTTGATCGTTTCGAAGAGACCGGGATCAGGATTAATTTCTCGAAAACCACTTCGATCCGGTTTGTACGTTTTCGTGAGGAAGACGAGTTCGGAATCGAAGATGGAGCAGTGAAGTGCAAGGTCTAGTCGCTACTAATCCTGAGGATGTTTCCAAAATAGATGTAGTGGGAGTAGTGCCTTTGGTTCCGTTCGAATCCGGGACGGACTTGTATGGATGAATGCTTTTGGAACATCGTCAGGTGGATGATGGGGATTCTAAGTGAAAGGTTATAAAAAGATAATGCTTAGCCGCAAGCCTCAACAACCGAGAATGATTGAAAATCATGGGCTATGCAGCAAGGCTATGTGGGTAGCACCCATTAGGGTAAGGTCCCCCTGTCTAGATGTCCCTTTTATTTCGGCTTAGTGGTGCGGTTGCTGATCCCAACCGTAGGGTGATCTTACTCGAGATTATCCAGTAAGGGGTAGTCCCCGTCTTGTGTTGCAGAGGATTGGGAGTAATCCTCAGTATGGTGATCTAGGCCACGTACTGTGACAGGTGGTACCTCAATGCCTAGTCATTAGTTGGAAATCCATTTTCCCTACGAGCCTTTTACGAGTTTTGTTTGTATTACCCACGATTGTGACTAGTAGCTGAAATTTAATGAATGTAACAATTTTGGCTATTTTAATAAGTATTTGTATATAGACACTATTATAATATTAGAGGATTTAATAAAAAGTTTTTTAGCTATCGTAAGGTAAAAACCCGACATGTTTGTTTGTGGCGTGGTCTTACAAGATGCTTTTGATTTTCAAAGGATTTTGAAACTTTAATAATCAATTTGGGTGTATTTCTCTCACGCTGGTATCCCAGACTGACTCGGGTGTTATTTTATTATAATGCTCGGGTTAGACAGAGTATTATAGGTTATGGGATAGGATGCTATGGAGCTCAGGAGAGGAGCTGGAGTCCAAGACGTATTATCGTACTTGTTTATATCAGCTGCTGTGAATGTTTGAAATTGTCAGGCTGGTAATTGTGTTTGTTTGTGATACTCTGATGATATATTGTATAAAACAGATATAGTTTTCATTTTGTGTAAAGATCTGTTATTGACTATTATATTTTGTTCCGCTGCGATTGTGAGATTCTGTTATTGTTTAATTCCTTCTTTCTTCTAACTTCTTTTTTTCCCTTAACTATCTGTCTTTTTCGGCACTTGATCGTCGGCATATTATACTATGGCTATTTTGTGTCGATTTTTGAGGGTCGAGAAGGGTGGGTCGTCACAAAAAATCATCTCCATTTTGATGTTAAAAACAAAGTATAAAAATTTAAAATCATTTTGAAGTCGTTGGTTATTGTTTTAAATCAAAAGCTTCGTTGTAAAGTCATAACTTTACATATAATATCATCGAAGCATTACAATGACTTTATACCCACCAATATTTTTATTAGGAGCGAGCAACCTTTAGTTAAAATCAAATAGATCAAGCAAACCAATTTATTTTGATTGGTTTACTTTTGGTTTTTGTACTAGATTGGCTTATAATATACCAGTTAGAAAAATTAATTTAGTTAATGGTTTAACCAAATTAACTAAATTTTTATTATATTATTAAAATTTGTTTTAATGATTTTTTAGATTAGTTTAGTGGTCCAAATAAATTTAACTTATCATATGTATGTCAAAATTACTATTAGAAAGCATATGAATACTTTAAGTATATAATTAAGTTTTATTTTAAAGCACAATGAATATTTCAAACATAAGTTGTGAAATATTTTTTGTTCGGTTAAATCGGATAATTAACCAATCCAACGAACATTAATTCAGTCGGTTTGCTTTGGTTTTCAAATGCATTGGTTTAAGTTTGGTTTAACAGTTTTCATCATCGGACCAACAAACTAACCAATGCTTGCCCTTAGTTTTAATCGTCTCAAAATGTTGTACTTTTACCTCAGGATGAAAGTGAAAACATAAAAATGTGATGAGCGATAATATTGTTCACATTTGCTTGCTTAAGAATGGAATGACGTGTCTTGGTCCTTCTACCTCAAGCTCTTAGTCTTTCTTCATTGATGAGATGAAGGTCTTAAAGAAGGTTTCTTTTCTTTTTGATATCATAATAAATAAACCATGTAAAAGAGGAGATATTAAGGGATTTCCTAGGTGGATTTGCCCTTAAGCTTATCCAACATTCCATCCTATCTAAAGTAATTAAAAATTTAAATTTTACCATCCCTCGTTAAGTATTAAGCTCTTAATTAAGAGATCATAGAAATAACCGATGTTATTCTTTCGTAACATATTTGAAAAATTATGGTCAAAAGATTGAAGATAAACCTTCAACACAATGAGAGGCGGTTTCTAAAGTTGAGGATCGAATGAATAATAATATACAATTTATTCAGCCCACGTCTATGGAGACGGATTTAGAAGTTGAAACAATATTTTCTGAAGTCTCGATTACAATACATAAAGAGTTACAACATAATATTAACAGTCAAAAAAGCACATTAGATTCTAAGGTTACAAAAATATGAATTTAGTAATTCCTTGTAGCGACCTATAAAATTTATTTGTTTTGATAACGTATTTAGTCGAATTTTTGTGGAATTTTAAATAACAAAATTTTGAATTGAAAAATTAATATTTGTAATATGTCTATTTGAACATAGCAAATGGTAAAATTTCATTTGATAATATGAAAGTTTATTTTCATGTGTAAATTATATTTCAATTTAAACCGATAAAAATTGATGGTAATAAATTATTTTCCAAACCTGAATATTTTTATATAAGAAATTTATAAATCATCTTTTGAGAGCGACGTCATATTTCGTTTCTCCAAATTTGGATTGCTATTGCTCCGTTTATCTTATTTTCGATTTGCAGCATTTTCGGTAACGATACTGACTTTTGATACGATGATTGTACAACTGATATCTATATATCATTTTGATCATCTCGTCGTGTTGATCTCTGCTGTATATTCAATTCTGTGTTTCAAAGTCCGGTACATGGTGATATCCGTGAAACGATTAGCCAAACCAGTGCCCTTTTTTAACCTTTTCGATTTTCCTGTAGCCATTCATTTACCCAACAAGTGAAACCAATAACCATGTACCTTTAATATTCTATGAAAGATACACTTGGCTTTTGGTATCCACTATTTATTTTCTCGTAAATGTAAGCAATATGTATATTTGCTTTAGATCTGAGAAGCCACCACCTAGACAACAACCTTCCCACTCCTTTCCATTTTTACTGAAGCTCCTCTACTTGTTCACGGTTATCTATTCTCACCCTTAACTTCATTCTTTCTCTGTTCGTTGATAAAAGAAAACAAAGGGTTATATAAAAGTGTATTGATCAAAAGTGCGTTATCAGCATGATTCACTTCCACACCCTTGTCTCGCGCACAACCTCTGCCCCTTCTCTTTCCACCATGCTTTGCCAAGCTCGCCCGCCAATGCACCTACCTAACTTCGCCTGCAAGCCCAGATTCCCTCTGACCAAACTCCGCTCGTCTACCCACTGCTACCCCATCGCTCACCACCGAGCATTCCCCTGATTAACCCAGCGCGAGTATCCATTTTCGCTCATCACCTCTCTCATCTCCCAGTACAGGCTGAATCACCATCCCGTGCATGTTCGCCCTACTTCTAGCCATGCCCTGTAGCTTATATACGTTATATATACGCACACGCACACACATATATATCTAATAATATGTTTGTTCCTCTGTTGCTTCTCATCTACTTTCATACAGAGGTATATTATATTATTTATACTACATTATCTTACAGTGTATAATCTTAGCTGTTCGCATCTATATAAACAGTCTGGTGTATATTTTGTTTTTTTGATTTATACGTGTATATATATATATGGATATAAATTATATGATGAAATTTAAAATTTGTTTATATAAACGTTGTTTATATGTTGTTACAATATAGATATAGGATAACAATATGTTAATCTTATTTTGATTTTGGTAATATATACATATACATATACATATATATATATATATATGTATGTATGTATGTATGTATGTATGTATTACATGTTTGATATATATGTTCGGCCTTATTATATATATATATATATATATATATATATATAAATCTTTAGTTGATGTTTGTTTTGACTGAGAAGCTTGACCTCTAGTGTATATAATAATAAATATAGCAATGCATGTATAGTTTATATGTATTATGAAGTTCGAGCCTATCACTTTACCCTTGTACTGTACTTAGCTTGCTCGGCCACTACATGTTTTAAATATTGTAAAGTCATTTTTTGCGTATACTGTTCTGCAATATTATATATATGGGATTCTAAATGTACATATATTTGACATGCCGAAGTAATACATATATATATATATATTTGTTATTAAAATATTGTTTTAATGAGTCTATATGATATATAAGTGTATATTAGTAATACAAACACGTTGTTGTATGTAGATATAATATAGTTTCAGTGTTTATGATCTATTAAATACATATAGTTTATGTAGTGGCTTGTTCATATGCTGGTTTCTTTATATATTTGTTTCATGGGTAGATATTAACGCTTATACTTTTTCTAGTCTCTCACACACACAAATATATCTATATATATATATATACACCAGCTATATATTAACTATATGGATTGATATATTTAGAATTTTTTAATATGATTAAAAATAGATAATATAAAGGAAAAAAAGAAATGTGCATTTCTAAATTTAATTTGTGGTTTTTGTATAATATGTTTCGTTTAGTTATATCTTGATGGTTTTGATTCATTTTATCAATTCCTAATTATCGCTTTGTTCATCAAATTCGTGCCAATCTTGCTGTGGTATTTGTGCTTGGATTCGTAACTCATCTCATTCTCGTTCGTCTCTAGCCTCGAAAGGTGAGCAATCACTCACGATTAACGTTCTTATATTTATTAAATTTAATTTCAATTGAAATGACAATTGAAATATGCTGCTATGAGTTATTTACATTGCTGTATATGTATATGTTCACCTGTGACATCTGACACCATTAACCGTTATTTATATTGATGATATATGCCTGTTATATTTTTATCATATCTGTTATCACTCTACAAATTCCTTGTTAGTATAGAATTCTCTATGGATTGAAATGATACATACCCGAATGATCTGTAGAATAGGAGAAAATCGTTATGAGTTGAAATGATAAACCCAAGCGATTTTCATTGAATTGAATTTGGGATTGCGGGTTGAAATGATATATACCCGTATATATATTTAAAATGCGGATTAAAATGATAAATATCCATATCACTTGACCGTAGGATAGAAAATTATATACAGACACTGTTGGTCTATATATAAATATTTTGAAAATGATTTCTATGTTTTTTGGAAAGAAATATATGGTTTTATATAAATATTGATTTTTAAATATTATATATAAATGTTATTTTATATGATTAAATACTTGATTTTAAAATTATATGCTTTGAATTTTCTTAAAATTATTAGTTAGTTTTGAAACTATACATTTATTATTTTAAATTATGTATATAAAGTTTTAATATATAATAAGTTTAATAATAAGATTTAATTAATAAAGTTTGATTTACTTAAATTTTAATATGTTTAAGTATTTATTAAAATTTATATTTTATAATAGATTTGAATTTATTTGAAATTGTATTTAATTATCGATTTTGAAACTTATTGAATTTGAGATTTTTTTTTTAGATATGATTTTTTTTATGACTTCATTTGATTTAAAGTGATAAATTGAATATTTCAAGTTTAAATAAGTTGAAGGAATATCTAGTTTATATAAAATTTAATTTAAGGTTTATTTAAATGGTATTGGATTGATTTAAGTGAACATTTCAAAACCAAAAAATAATGAGTTAAAATTAAGATATATATGAAATTATCAAATTTAGTTTTGTAATTATGGAATATATAAAGCTTTGAAATATACTAAAATTGAAATGTTTTATTTATGGTTCATATTTGTACTTAAAATCGATATAATTTGAAATGGTTTATTGAGAAATTGAATTGAGTTGAAATTGGTGAATTGAGATTGAATTAAATTGAATTTTGGAATTCGAGTTGATTTGAATCGATTTGTGAAATTTGAGGAAACTACTTTACTATATAAAGTATTTTTAACCTGTATTTCAATACTATTTTTATATTTTAATATAAAATATTTTAATATAAAATATTTTTAATATAAACTATTTTTATTATAAACTATTTAATATTCTAACTATTTTATCATAAACTATTTATCCTATAAACTATTTTATTTTATAAACTATTTTATTTTATACACTATTTTAATATCTAAACCGGTTAAGTGGGAAGTATTATGATTTTTAATTATGATTTCCAAAGTGTTATGATTTTCAAATACTATGATTTCTGAGTTATGATTTCTAAAGTGTTATGGTTTTAGAAGCATTATAATTTCGAAAGTGTTATAACTTTAAAGTGCTATGATCTTTGGAAATGGATATATTTGAAATAGAAATGATATCGTATTTGGTTTTGAAATGGAAATGATATCGTATTGATATAGTTTTGAAATGGAAGTGATATTTTGGTTTTGAAGTATAAACTATTTTGAAATGATCGCGGTGTTATAATAATGATTGGTTGTTAAAAAGACCGGGATCGGATATTGTCATACTCTCTGCCAATACCGAAAACCACTTTAACAACTGTTTACGTGGTGGAGATTCCAGAATAAAGTAGGATGGTGGCGACGATCCTATATGAGGTATGTACGTGGACCCAACTCCCATCAGTTGACATAAGGTGGCTAAAACAGGAGCAATCGATAGGCCAAGTGAGGTAGCTCCTCCGATCGGACACATTCCTTAGATACTATATTCTGACTTTGTGATTGATTTGGTGGCCACACTTGATTTTTTTGATTTAGAAGTGTGTTCCGAGGTGGGAGGAAGTGGCTGCTATGTGTTAGCACTAACCCGGAAGTGTAACTGGTATATCTACCCTAGCATTGCCTAGTTGTATCGCGTCACCTTCCCTAGCGAGACTACTACGAGTTTGTTTTGGGTCATACCTGTAAAGAATCCTCTGGTAGCCTCCTGATCTGAAGGTATTACGGTACTGTATAGGCTATTGCCACCATAAAGTGTTAAGGTGGAAAATGTAAAACCTTAATGCGATTTTAATAGTTTACTTTACTATAGACATTATTATAATAGCGTATATTACTACATAGTGGATAGTTTAACGGATCCTTAGAGGATGGTTATCCCAAACATCCTTCGAGTTACTTGTATTCAGTTGTTATTTCATTTGAGTTGGATTTATTGATATAAGAATGTTAATCCTGACTCGAGTGTTTTGTGTTTTGCTTTACGCTCGAGTCAGACTGAGTGATAAAACTTTTGAGACTCACCTTTGGAGTTGGAGCTTCGTTTGGAGATCCATCTACATCTTTCAGCTTGCAGTTATTCAGTTGATTCCGTTGATGTATTCTGATCTTGTATTCGACTATTGTATTTGAGACTTCTGTTGTATCTTATTTAACTCTATTATATATATATAGTAGCTCATGAACTAATATTCTTTGTTTCCGCTGCCTATTGTTATATTACTCTATGTCTGTGATTATTTATTTACTATATATGATGAGTTTTGCCAAATTTAAATTAACAATATGATATTTTGAGTAATTCAAGTCCAACATGTGTGGATGCGAATGGTTGAAAATAGCACGATGTTACATGTGGTATCAGAGCTCTGGTTTTAGGCAAAACTCAATATATAAAGTAAATTTAATTACAGAATCACTTTTGTTCGAGCTTGAATCTCTTCCTTTTGACGTGGTTTCCTTGGAATTTTGGAACTCTCCAATTTTTCTGAAATACATTCTTGGCTCTCCCTTACTCGTTCTGGAATCCACTCTTGTCTTCCCGTATACAAATTCTTCTTGATTCTGGAGCATTCCATAGCTCCACTGAATGATTGTAAAGGGGTGAAACTCCTTTACAACAAGTATCGATTCACTGAAAATTTCTGCATCCTCGGTTTATGATGCTACATGTCTCGTGCTATGCCTGAATTCTATCTCTTGAGATCGAATGTCGATTTTCCCCAGAATTCTGCATCAATCTTATTCTTGAAGTTACGGTTGACCCGAATAAGATTGCCCGCGATTTGTATAAGTCTATCCATCTTTCTATTTTGCTATTTAATCATCTTATCTTCGTCTCGAGCCTATCTTCCTTGTTAGAATTCTTTTGAATTAGGGTCCCTCAACATTTGAATCTCTATCCTTGTTTTGAAATTCATTTTTTGAATCATCGAGTGAGGGAGTGTATTTGTGTATATGTGTGTGTGTATGTATAATGTATTTTATATTGCGTTGTTTGAGTTGTTAATGTTGATTTAGGTTTTCGATCGATTCATCTGATCAACCTATTGATAGAAATTCCAAAACACTTGAATGGAGCAAACCGACACAATATTGATTTCAAATTTGGTAAATGGTATGATTATATTATATATAAGTATAATTTTTCTGAAATTAAATAATTAATCGAATTAATTGTTAAAACAATAATATTTGATTTATTATTTGTAAACCTTTGACTATTGCTAAATGGTAAAAAAATGAACATATAAACATGGCTTATAAATTTATTTGAATTTGAAATAACTTTAAATCAAGGTTTTAAGAATTTAATTTTCCGTATTGTAGAAATTTTGGTTTTAAAATTTAAGGTATATCATTCAAATGTATTTTCAAATAGAAATGGTTTTCAAAGAATTTCAAATGATTAAGTTAGTGCTTTCTTCTTTTGTAGCTGGAAAATAATTTCGGTGTTGACGGCTGCATCATCGACATTCATTTTCGAGTTTCAAAGTGGAGAGACCATTCTGTGGTTTTGCTATACTTTAGTTTGGAAAATGAACTTGATTTGAATTCCTATGGTTTGATTTGATTTATATTGTATATAAGTATATGATTTTAGATTTGTTTTGATTTGATATATATATATATAGTATGTATATATAATTATCTTCAAATTGTTTGAAGTTAATTAGGAATTTAATTCTTAAATTTATGTTAAGGGGTGATTTCAATTATAAATAAAGCTAAAAATTTTGAATAACTATTTTTAAAAAAACTTGAAATAATTGGGTTGATAAATTTTACTTGTATAATACCCAATTACATTCTTATAACTTACCTAAATCATTAAGAAGTTGAATATGTAATTAGATAATTTACAATGTAAAATGACGTTGAAGGAATTTATAAATAAATTTGATTGGTCATAATAAATGTTTTATACTTAATTTTATAGTAATGTTAATTAAGATAAATTGAATAATAGGTTAATAAATACATGAGACGAATAAAATAAATTTTGTTTTGAGGGAATTAATAAATTGAAATTAAATCAACTTAATGAAATACCTTGAATTTAAAATCAATGGCTGAATATAACTTAATTTAAATTGGAATTTATATGTTCTAAATAAATTGTCTTATTATGTATTTCAATCTATTTTTCTTCTTGCTGTTCTATTCTCCTGTCTCGTTCCTTTTCGGAGACGAATAGCTTTGAGCGGGGGAGAGTGTAACGACCCATAAAATTTTATTTGTTTTGATAACGTATTTAATTGAAGTTTTGTGGAATTTTAATAATAAAATTTTGAATTGAAAAATTAATATTTGTAATACGTCTATTTGAATATAGCAAATGGTAAATTTTCATCTAATAATATGGAAATTTATTTTCTTATGTAAATTATATTTCAATTTAAATCAGTAAAAATTGATGGTAATAAATTATTTTTCAAACCTAAGTATTTTTATACAATTAATTTGTAAATCATCTTCTAGGAGTGACGTCATATTTCGTTTCTCCAAATTTGGACTGCTATTTCTCGATTTACCTTATTTTCGACGGATTTGCAGCATTTTCCGTACCGATATTGGCTTTTGGTACGATAATCCTACCACTGATATCCATAAACCGTTTTGATCGTCTCGTCGTGTTGATCTCTGCGGTATATTCAATTCTGTGTTTCGAAGTCTATTATAGGTGAAATCTGTGAAACGATTTGTCGAACCGATACCCTATTTTAACCTTTTCGGTTTTCCTGTGACCATTCATTTACCCAACAAGTGAAACCAATAGCCATGTAACTTTAATATTCTCTAAAAGATACACTTGGCTTTTGGTATCCACTATTTCTTTTCTCCTAAATATAAGCAATATGTATATTCGCTTTAGATCTGAGAAGCCACCACTTAGATAACAACCTTCCCACTCCTTTCCATTTTTATTGAAGCTCCTCCCACCTGTTCACGGTTATCCTATCCTCTCCCTTAACTTCACTCTTCCTCTGTTTGTTGATAAAAGAAAACAAAGGATTATATAAAAGTATATTGATCAAAAATATGTTAGCAGCATGATTCACTTCCACACCCTTGTCCGCGCACAGCCTCTGCCCCTCCTCTTTCCACCATGCTTTGCCAAGCTCGCCCGCCAATGCACCTACCTGACTTTGCCTGCAAGCCCAGATTCCCTCCAACCATACATCGCTCCTCTTCCCACTGCCACCCCATCCTTCACCACCGAGCCATCCCTTGATTAACCCAGCGCAAGTAGCCATTTTCGCTCACCACCTCTCTCATCTTGCACTACAGGCTGAATCACCACCCCATTTATGTTCGCCCTACTTCAAGCCGAGCCATGCAGCATATATACATTATATATACGTACACACACACACACACACATATATCTGCTATTATGTTTGTTCCTCTGTTGCTTCTCATCTACTTTCATACAGAGGTATAGTATATTATTTATATTACATTATATTACAGTGTATAAGCTTAACTGTTCGCATCTATATATACAGTCTAGTGTTTTTTTTTTGTTTATTTATACGTACGTATATATATATATATATATGGATATAAATTATATGATGAAATTTAAAATTTGTTTATATAAAGACTGTTTATATGTTGTTACGATATAGATATAGGATAACAATATGTTAATCTTGTTTTAATTTTTGAAATATATATATATATATATATATATTACATGTTTGATATATGTGTTCAGTCTTAGTGTATATATATATATATCTTTAGTTGCTGTTTGTTTTACCTGAGAAGCTTGACCTCTAGTCTATATAGTAATAAATATAGCAATACATGTATAGTTTATATGTATTATGAAGTCTGTGCCTGCCACTTTACCCTTGTACTATATCTTAGCTTTCTCGGCCATTACATGTTTTAAATATTGTAAATTCATTTTTTTGCGTATACTGTTTTGCAATATTATATATATGGGATTTTAAATGTGTATATATTTGATGTGTCGAAAGTAATATATATATGTTATTAAAATATTGTTTTAATGAGTCTATATGGTATATAAGTGTACATTAGTAATACAAACACGTTGTTGTATGTTGATATAATATAGTTTCGGTGTTTATGATCTATTGAATACATCTAGTTTATATAGTGGCTTGTTCGTATGCTGGTTTCTTTATATATTTGTTTTGTGGGTAGATATTAACTTATATACGTTTTCCGATCACACAAACACACACACACATATATTTCAGCTATATATTAACTATATAGATTGATATTTTGATTGATACATTTAGAATTTGTTAATATGATTTAAAATCGATAATATAAAGGAAAAAAAGAAATGTGCATTTCTAAATTTAATTTGTGGTTTTTATATAATATGTTCCGTTCGGTTATATCTTGATGGTTCTGATTCGTTTTATCAATTTATAATTATCAGCTTTGTTCAACAAATTTGTGCCAATCTTGCTTTGATTCGGAATTTGTGCTTGGATTCGTAACTCTTCTCATTCTCGTTCGTATCTGGCCTCGAAAGGTGAGCAATCACTCACGATTAACGTTCTTATATTTACTAAATTTGATTTCAATTGAAACGACAATTGAAATATGCTACTGTTAGTTATTTACATTATTATATATGTATCTATTCACATGTGATATATGACACCATTATCTGTTATTTATATTGATGATATATGCCTGTTATATTATTATTATATCCGTTATCACTCTACAAGTTCCCTGTTAGTATAGAATTCCATATGTGTTGAAATGATACACTCCCGAACGATCTGCAGAACATGAGAAAATCATTATGGTTTAAATAATAAACCCAAGCGATTTTTATTGAATTGAATTTGAGATTGCATGTTAATATGATATATACCCGTATATATATTTAAATTGCGGATTGAAATGATAAATATCCGTATCATTTGATCATAGGATAGAAAATTACATACAAACACCGTTGTTCTGTATATAAATATTTTGAAAATGATTTCTATGTTTTTTGGAAAGAAATGTATGGTTTTATATAAATATTAATTTTTAAATATTATATATATAAATGTTATTTTATATGATTAAATACTTGATTTTAAACTTATATGCTTTGAAATTTTTTAAAATTATAATTTAGTTTTGAAACTATAAATTTATTATTTTAAATTATATATATAAAGTTTTTATATATAATAAGTTTAATAATAAGCTTTAATTAATAAAGTTTGATTTAATTAAATTTTAATAAGTTTAAGTATTTATTAAAATTATATTTAAAATAGATTTGAATTTATTTGAAATTGAATTTAGTTAAGAATTTTATGTAATTGAATCGATTTTGAAACTTATTGAATTTTAGATTTTTTTTAGATAGATTTATTTTATAGCGTGATTTGATTTAAAGTGATAAATTGAATATTTCAAGTTTAAAAAGTTGAAGGAATATCTAGTTTGTATAAAATGTAATTTAAGGTTTATTTAAACGGTACTGGATTGATTTAAGTGAATATTTCAAAACTAAATAATAATGAGTTAAATTTAAGATATATATGAAATTATCAAATTTAGTTTTTAAAATGTGGAATATATAAAGCTTTGAAATATATTGAAATTGAAATGCTTTATTTGTGGTTCATATCTGTATTTGAAATCGATATAATTTGAAATGGTTTATTGAGAAACTGAATTGAGTTGAAATTGATGAATTGAGATTGAATTAAATTGAATTTTGGAATTCGATTTGATTTGAATCGATTTGTGAAATTTGAGGAAACTATTTTACTATATAAAGTATTTTTAACTTATTTTTAAAAACTATTTATATATATTAATATAAACTATTTTAATATAAACTATTTTTAATATAAACTATTTTTAATAAATATTCTAACTATTTTATCATAAACTATTTAACCTATAAACTATTTTATTTTATACACTATTTTAATATATAAACCGGTTAAGTGGGAAGTATTATGATTTCCAAAGTATTATGATTTCTAAAGTATTTGAAATGGAAAAGATATCGTATTTGGTTTTGAAATAGAAATGATATCGTATTGATATGGTTTTGAAATGGCAATGATATTTTGGTTTTTGAAGTATAAACTATTTTGAAATGACCGCGGTGTTATAATAACGATTGGTTGTTAAAGAGATCGAGATTGAATATTGTCATACTCTCTGCTAATACCGAAAACCACTTTAACAACTGTATATGCGATGGAGATTCCAGAATGAAGTAGGATGGTGGCGACGATCCTATATAAGGTATATACGTGGATCCAACTCCCGTGAGTTGACATAAGCTGGCTAAAATAGGAGCAATTGACAGGCCAAGCGAGGTAGTTCCTCCGATCGGAGATACTATATTCTGACTTTGTGATTGATTTGGTGGCCACGCTTGATTTTTTTTAATTTGGGAGTGTGTTCCGAGGTGGGCGGTAGTGACTGCTATGCGTTACCACCAACCCGAAAGTGTAATTGTCATATTTACCCTGGCATTGCCTAATTGTTCCGTGTCACCTACCTTAGCGAGACTACTACGAGTTTGTTTTATGTTGTACCTATGGAGTATCATCTGGTAGCCTCTGGATCTGGAGGTATAACGGTACTATATAGACTATTGGCACTGTAAAATGTGTTAAGGTGGAAAATGTAAAGTCTTAACGCTATTTTAATAGTTTACTTTACTGTAGACATTATTATAATAGCGTATATTACTACATAGTACATAGTTTAACAGATCCTTAGAGGATGGTCATCTCAAACATCCTTTGAGTTACTTGTATTTCAATTGTTATTTCACTCGAGTTGGATTTATTGATATAAGAATGTTAATCCTAACTCGAGTGTTTTGTGTTTTGCTTTATGCTTGGGTCGGACTGAGTGATACAGCTTTTGAGACTCGCCTTTGGAGTTGGAGCTTCGTTTGGAGATCCATCTACATCTTTCAGCTTGCAGTTATTCAGTTAATTCCAGTAATGTATTCTGATATTGTGTTTGAGACTTCTGTTGTTCTTATTTAACTCTATTATGTATATGGTAGATTCATGAACTACTATTCTTTTGTTTCTGCTGCTTATTGTTATATTACTCCGTGTCTGTGATTCTGTGATTATTTATTTACCGTATATGCTAAGTTTCGCCAAATTAAATTAACAATCTGATATTTTGAGCAATTCAAGTCCAACATATGTGCTGGTTGAAAATACCAGGATGTTACATTCCCAGTATTTAGCATGAAGCTAAAGCGAAGAATAGTGAATAAGTTCGAGTTTTTAATAATTTCCAAGTGAGAAAAATGAAGTACTACAATTGCATGGCGCCAATAATGTACATCTTATGCATGCGCAGTACGATGATGTGGAAATTAAGGATGTTACTAATGTCCTTAATGCTCACAAATATGCAGTTATTTTGGAATAGGAAGTTTCCCAAGTTACATATATAACTTTGAATCAGGCAGCTGCTATTGTGCCAAAGCCAACCCATAAAACAGGAAACATAGCAAATCGATCTGCTTTTGCCCGGGACCTAAAGTCTAGCCACCAGGAAAAAAATGTTGAAAATTCAGTGAGTAACCATGACATGATGCTTACATAAAACATAGAGATTGAGAACATGCACCCTGTAGAAGACATATCTAAGAATTCTCGGTCATATAAGCTAAAAGTAGCAGGTAACGGCCAATGTATAATTTCTAATAACTTAGATATTTCAAATAGTCTTTACAATTCTATAGATGATATGAATACTTATGATGATGGGAGATTTTTTGTTGAAAATATGGTCGGTCTTATTGAAGAAAATCCAATAATAAATGACTTAGCTATTTCTCAGTTTATGTTAGCGATGATCCGACTATAAAATTGGTATAACAATATGGTAGGAATAAATTTGTTGATTTCATTGCTCCTTCTAAAAGCGAAAACTTAAGGAGCAACATAAAAAATAAGTGACTATTTGAGTTGGAACGTTGGGTGTATCAATTCAGATAATAGATATTATAATATAAGTTGGAACGTTGGGTGTATCAATTCAGATAATAGATATTATAATATAATGAAACTCCTAACATATAATAACCTAGTATAATTAGTTTTTGAAAAATAAACTCACCGTAAAAGGTATAGATAAGCTCCATGTATTAGGTAAATGGAAATTAATTCATAACGTTGATAGTAATGTTAAAGGTATGATTTTAATTTGTTTAGGTTCATTCTTTTAGGATTTTTGAATTTGTTCTATGAGTAAACAACACATTAACTACAATGTCTTTAATAAGGAAAAGTGTTATTTTCGTACACCACTTATTTATGCTAATAATTTTCCAAAAGATGGAGATGCTTTGGGAATTTTTATGTAATGAAATCAATTTGTTTGATAAAGCATCTAGTACTTTTGGAGGACTTCATTAACGTTTACACACTGATGATAAAAAGGCGGGATGACAATTCCTTTCAGTCATTTAAAAGGTTTTAATTTTTTTAATGGCATCCAAAATTACAGCTACGAAATTATAGGCTTTAAATTTACTTGGAGAAAAAGTATGATGACTACTAAGATTGACAAAGTCATAACTAATGATTTATTCCTAAATATTTTTCCTCGGTCACTTTCAATTGCCTTGTCGAATTATTCAAGTAAGAATAATAATATTTTGGTAAGATTCCAACCTGTTAACAAGCATGTTAAGGGACTAAATTTTAGATATTATAACTCTTGCCATCTTTTGGATAATTATTTTGCTTCCTTTAAAGTTGGATTTAAATCTCAAACTTGTGATTCTATTTCAACATATTTTTATTCAAAAAATGCGTTAAGTTAACATGGAACTTAAAAGGTGGAATATAACAAGATATAAGGAGAATTGAAATCTAATTAAAAGTGAGTTGAAGTTTCAATAAGCACTAAAAGATGGTGATGAGAATCCTTGTAATCTAGATTTATTTGATGATTTGGTATAGGCTAATAATAACTTGAAATTTCATATGAAACTTTTTCACTGTAATGCTAACCAAAAGTCCAACATATCATGGTTGCAAGAAGGGGATGCTAACTCGAGATCGTTCCATGCTTCAATGTCTATGAGAAGGCACAGAAACAATTTACTCGCCCTACTCAATGAATAGGGGAAGTTGATATGCAATGTTGATATGATGGAAAACAATGTCAATATGATTGAAAAGGATGCCATTAATTTTTATTCAAATATTTAATAATGAAAGAAAGCAAAACCGTTGTTTTCCTAGAATACAATGTAGAAGAAGGTTTAATGATAAAGGTAGAAAATTCCTTTCTGAAGCTGTATCTATGGATGAAATAAAGGAAGCGGTTTTTTTTCCACATTAGATGATGCGAGCCCAGATCTCGGCGGTTTTACAAAATTTTTGTTTTAATTCATTGGGAAGAAACCAAGGTTATTTTGTATGAGGCCATCAAAGAAGTTTTTGAGACATGCAAATTGGTAAAGGGAGTTAATCATACTTTCATGGCTCTCGTCTCTCAAGGACAAGTCTACTTCTATTTTTGATTAGCATCCTATGGCTTATCGTAATATGTTTTACAAAATTATCTCCAAAACAATCAATAATATAATTAAATGTTTGCTTCCTTTGTTAATTCAAGAAAACCAATTGGTGTTCTTTCAAGGGAGATACATTGCTGAAAATATTTTGCTGGTGCATGAACTTCTTACAAGCTGTAAGGAAAAGAGTTCGGATAAGTTTTGCATAAAAATTGATTTACAAAAATGCATATGATCGGATTAACGGATTTTTTGTGTGCCACATGCTTGAAATGATGGGTTTTCCTTTAAAGTCGGTCAATTTAATTAAAGAATGTATTACTACTCCCTCTCTTTCTATTCTAATTCAAGGCGTCCCTAAAAGTTTATTTTACTAGTAATTATGGAATTATACAAGGTTATCCTCTCTCTAAATCATTTTTTGCATAACTATGGAGTACTTTTCTATTCTTATGGAAAAGTATGTAGATGAAGATAAGTTAATGCCTATAGAAAAAAAGTTCCCTACGGTTTTTCGTTTACTTTACGTTGATGATTTTTTGCAAAACAAGTGAGAAATGTGCAATCATTATACTGGATGTTTTAACCTCCTTGGATCTAAAGCAGAGTTGAGTATTAATCAAAATAAATCCAAAATTATTTCAGTAATGGATGTAAAGATAACACTCTAATTAAAAGCATTTTGAAAGTGGAAGTAGATTCCTTACCTATTTAATACCTAGAAATTTCTGTCTTCTAATTATTTACATTACTCTGACTGTAGGAATCTCCTGCATAGAATAAAAGAAAGAATAGAAATTTGGACAACAAATTACTATCAATTGTCGAGAGAGCGGAACTTATCTATCCTATCATTACCTCTGTGATTTTGTTATTTTTGATGATTTGTCAAATTCCAACGGCATATATTAGGAAAATTAATAAATTGCATGCAGATTTTTTTTGTAAAGTGGGCGACATCATAAAATAGCATTGGAATTGGTTTGTAGACTTCAGAAAGATGGAAGTACTGGCTTGATTTTTTTTTACTAAGCTTATGAAAGTAACTTGTACGAAACTTTATGGCACTTATATTGAATAAAAACAACATGTGTGAAATGTCTCGATAATAAATACCGCTTGAATAAATACTTTTGGACTATGAATATTGATAACAATAGTTCTTCGACTTTGAAAACTTCTTTTAAAGCTAAAGAGAGAAGTATTCTTCACATTAGAAGAGTTATTTCAAAAGGAAAGTCTACCTCATAACGGTTCTACCTATGGATTAATGATAAATCGATAATGGATTTGATAGATCGAGATGGGGTTAAGACTAGTAGGATAGCTGACCGTAAAGTATGGAGCATTATAAGAAACGATCAATTGGATCCTTCTGTATTTACCAAAACTATTAAACTAGAAGTTTCAATTAAACAGGTCACTATCTGCAAAATAGTAGAGACGCCTTTTGGGAACGAGATAAGTGCAAATTCGCTTTTAAAAATGTTTGGGAAAAAGTTAAACTCATCATGATATTCAACCGTGGGTAGATGTTGTATGACACAATATCAGTAGTTGTAAAATGACCTTTTGTGCATATCGGGCATTTATAGGTAGACTTAACACCAAAGACAAATTATCACTCTGGCATAACTCTATTTACCCAAAACACGTATTTTATAACATCGATGATGAAAGCATAGATTGTCTTTTTTAACTGTAATTTTAGTGCTTTCATTTGGGTTTTAATTCATATCAAACTCAAGCTTCCCCTACATTATTCTCTTAACGTGTTGGACGGATTCAATGAATAAATAATAATTTCGAGCATAAAGTTTGGATCCAAGATTTAGCAAGATGCAATTTTGTTACTTCTATGTATTATGTCCGACAAGAAAAGAAACTCGCATATATTTGATAACCATAAGAATGATAAATTGTAGTTTACTAAAATAATTGTTGTTGATGTCATCTTCAAAGTAGTGGGTTCTAATAGGAGAATGGTATGCCACGACTTCAACCTCGATATTTTAAGTAGGTGGGGTATTGATTTGAGAGATAAAGGACAAGCTTCATCGTCAGTAGCATCGTGGAACTCCGATCAGTCCAACTTCGATGGGAATTGTAATTCCAGAATACCATTGTCGGTGCATTGATCTTGCATTTTGTAACCGTGGGGGATAGATTTCCAATCTATAATACATGAATGAAGATAATTAGAGATTTTGGCGTTGATTTTTGAAAGTAGCAAGTGATTACATAGGGTTCTGTTTTAGGAAAGTAGCATATATCAATTGAAATAAGTAGCTTGCTTTATCATTTCCTTTTTATACCATTGTGTAATTCATGTATGTACTATTGCTATGCACCGATATAACTATTTTTGGTTAGTAACAAAGAAACGGTACTCCTTTTTCTTATACAACACCTATCAACCGTTGATATGGTTTTAACAAGGCGGTTGCATCCATTTTCAATAAAAAGCTATTATTTATTCAGTTTAAATTATTAGTTGTTTAAATTAATTATTATTCGGGTCAAACTGAAAATTATAATTAATTTTCTAGCCATTAATAACCACTTAAGTATGTAAGTAATAACTATTTAATTTAACTAGATAAATAACGTAAATAACTGAATCTTATATTTAATTTCTACCGTGGACTCAAAGCATTCAAAAATGTAAATTTATAAAAAGAAGAGACGTTTTCATTTCAAAATTAGGTAGATTGTATTATAAAAGAGACGTTTTCATTTCAAAAATGAGTGATGTACCAAATCCCTGAACGCGCCAACAATTTTGAGCTATTCAAATCATATTCCCAAAAATCAAATCTCCCACCAAAATGGGAACCCAGGCCCAAAAAATCTCTAATCCGCAAAATAACCAAAATGGCGGACTTCAGTTTCATTCTTCTTTATTCTCCTTCCCAAATTTGGAACCCTAAAATTTTAACCTGTCCCTCCACTTCTTCATTATATAAAAGAAAAGGATCATCACTTATTTTATATTCTCATTCTTCCACATCTCTCCATCTCTCTCATTTAATCTATCCTTAAATTCCAGCATCCATGGCAGGGAAAGAAAATTCCTGCCCCCTTACTAGGGCTCAAGCCAAGAAGAGGTCTGCTGATGTTCTTGGATCTGCACCCATGGTTGCTTGGAATAAGAAGCGTGTCACTGTGACTGGGATTTCAGTTATTTCAAACGCTGAGTCGAGCCGTAAAACTAGCTTACAGAAGAAGGAAGAAGAGAAGAAGATGGATGTTGATTCCGACGATGAAGATCCCCTGCTTTGCTCACAGATTGATGGAGATGTACACACGTATCTAAGGAAAATGGAGGTAACTTTCACCTACCTTTTGTTTTGAAGATTCAATTGGGTTTTAAGAGTATTGAAATGAGTATGTTGTGTTCGTTTTCGTTTTAGGCTGAGGTTAAAAGGAGGCCAGCCGTAAATTATATTCAGGAACGTCAGAAAGATGTTACCTCTAATATGAGAGAAATTTTGGTTGATTGGCTTGTAGAAGTCGCTGCAGAATATAAGCTTGGACCAGATAGTTTGTATCGTACTGTTTCGTACATTGATAGATTTTTGTCTGCGAATCAGATTAGTAGGCATAAGTTGCAACTTCTAGGTGTTTCTGCAATGCTAATTGCTGCGTAAGTCTCATACAATCAAACACTGGTGCTAGAAGTAACGTGATTGCTGTATGTTAAATTGAACATGAATGAATGATTGCAGGAAATACGAGGAGATTACTCCCCCAAAAGTAGAAGATTTCTGTTATATAACCGACAACACATATACAAAGCAAGAGGTAACCTCTTTTAGCCTGCATATTCATTATTAAGATATATGTGTTTTTTAATATGTTTTTAGTTGATGAGCAAAAATGTATGACCAGGTTGTAAAAATGGAGGCTGACATATTGAAGTTACTAAATTTTGAGATGGGAAGTCCTACAACCAAGACGTTTTTGAGGTATATAACCAAGAGATGTTTGATTTAATATAAGACTGATGTTATTACCTGTCACAGTAATAAACTTCTGCTAGTGGAGATTCTTTGCAAGCATCTATATTTTTTGTTTTATAAATAAATTCAACAACCCTTGTTAGTTGCATTCAAAGTGTTTCTTATTTGGGAACATAAACTCTTGTAGTAATTTCTGGTTAAATCACTTTTGATCCGTGCTTGTTTTCCGATCCATTTCTGTGTGATGAGGCCCTATCATGTACATGAATTTATTATACTTGGGAGTTATTGTCTATTAACCAATGAAAATTCTAGTTTTCTATCCTCTTTGGCAATTAGAAACCATCGCCCATCTCTAAAAAGGTTTTCTCCTTATGAAAAGGTGAAATGCCAATTCGACAAACTATTTACTCACATTAAAAAAAATCAAATCGATATAAGTTAATTTTACTTTTTAGAAGCCAAAAAAGAGAGAAGTAAATAGTTTCTTCCAAATTAAGTGAACAAGTAATGGCTAGAAATCATTATTTTGCATTTATCCCTTTTATTTTGACCTTTTCTTTCTAAAGCAAGACGTATCTTAATCTAAGATATTCAGATGTTTTCTATTTGTAAATTTAGTTAACATTGTTACATGATTTCTTATTTAGACGCCAAACTTGAGTAGAAATAAATTTGTTTTAATTCAAGTGGCAATTAAAAAGGAAGCAACATTGTATATTCAATTAAACTCAAGCTTTACTGAAAAATAGAAGGCGTAGTGTCTAATTAAATAATCATCCATATCCAGTTGGACAACTCTATTTTGATCTATCAAAAACAAAATTTAGTTATTATCTTAGGTCTTAACAATTCCAGCACATTGCTGGCTAATACCATTTCTTATACTATATTTTGCAGGAGATACTCAAGAGCTGGTGAAGATGACAGCAAAGTAAGTTAGAGTGAACTTCTGCTCTCGTCTATGTTTGTGATCCATCTTTTAAACGTATCGATTGAATTTCTTTTGCAGTACTCGAGCACAAAATTAGAATATATGGCTGAATACATAGCTGAGTTAAGTCTGCTGGAATATGGATGTCTTCAGTTCTTGCCGTCAAAGATAGCTGCATCTGCTGTTTTTCTCTCTAGATTTGCCTTGGAACCAAACTTCTATCCTTGGGTAAAGTCACAATTATAGAAACGTGTATATTTTTGTAGTTTTATACACTACAGTCTTACATTCCTTTTATGTCATTCTAAATCATATGTACCCAATGCAGAGCTCAAAGTTGCAGCAACAGACAAGTTATAATCCATCTGAACTCAGAGATTGCATAACTATTTTGTATTCTTTACTGTTGAACGAGAAAAAATCTTCTTTGTGTGCCATAAGGGATAAATATAAGTTACACAGGGTAAGTTCTCCCAATATGATTTCTTGTTTGGTAATTTAGGACAAAATGCTAAAGTTATTTGGTTTTCTTTCAACAGTTCAAGTGCGTGTCTGCTCTGGAGCTTCATAACCTCCCTTCAAAAATTCCTGAATCTCATTTTCATGGCTTTTAGTCTTAATGGTTTTGATTTCTGCAACTTCAATACACATGCTCAAATACTGAGTATTTACAGTTACCATTTCATCCACACAAAAATGTATGAGCAGAACATTTTGCTTATATTGGTGGGCGAACAATAAATTAATGTTGGTTTTTTATGTCCCTTTATTCAGAGGAATTTTCATGTTCTCATTTTTTTTTAAAAATGTGAACAAACTTGTACCGAAGTGTCAAAAAACCCTCATGTTACAGTGCTTGAGTAATATAATTATAGTTTTATCGGCTTTACCCTTTTGGTGTTTTAATGTTTGTTATTTAGTTGATGTTATAAAAGAGATAAATTGTATAGTATCAATTGTAGCATCGACTGCATTAACGTGGTCTCATTCAATTGTACAACATTAACTTTTTTTTGTTAACTTGCTATATCTTTTGCATTAATTAACTTGTTCACATTAAATTAAATGTATTGTTTATATCGTATGTTTTGTTAATAACAGTTTGTTTATGTTTTACAAATTCTATACTTTGTTGTCTTAATATGCATTTGAATGCAAGACAGTTAATACAATTTGAACGCGAATATGTTATGCCCATCTCTATAAATTTACTTCGCAACATGTTAGATTATTCTGCTGCTAACCTAGTCCATAGATTTAACTAACGAAAATTTAAAACTGTCGCTATTCTGTGGTTGTTTGGTGTAAATCAAACATTATTAACGATGAACATGTTTAAAATTTAAATTCCTATGAGTTCTAGTAGATTATTAATTGTTTTATTTTGTATAAAACTCAAAATGTGGCTAAGCAAAGTTAATAGCACACGTTTACGAAAAACAGTCAAAATAAAAATAAAAATAAAATTACAATGAGAGCATGGTTAGCAACTCCTTAAAAGTACTTGGAGTTATTTATAAGTAATTTCTTTCAATTTTGATGTTTGAGAATAACTAACATACAAAAACAGTTAATAAGTAGAAAGTTGACAAGTAACTATTTGTTGTTTATGAAACAATTTTACTTCTAAATTATTGTTTAAAACTATTTATAAGCTTTGTTTTTTGATTTTTTGCTGAAATTAAAACTACTTGTAATCTCATATACTAAAAGCAAAGCACCTACCCATTAAGACCATGGTGTTTCATGTAACTATTTATACATTTATATTCAAACCAATTTTTAAGAAATTTTAAAATAACGTGTTGCCAGATAAGCTCTTGATGCCAATACCGCAAACTTTTAATTTCAATTGTCCCATGATAATGACGGAATGGTTCTTTCTCATTGTTGAATATTCACAGCCATTGATAGCCTATACTGCAGATCAAATGTGATGGTAATTTTGACGAACATAGCTTTGACCTGTATCATTTTGTTATATTATCAAAAGAAGTCAAATTTCTTTTTTTAAACATCTTATTGAGCTAATCAGATACATAATGTGTGTGGGTATCAGTGGATTGATGTACCAGATGTTTTTCTTTGCTTTTGCATTTAGTTTTAGCGTCCGTTCACAGACAATTCGAATCCATTTTCATTTTCGACGCCTTGAAAAATGAGAACGAGCCTGGAAGTCATTCTGCCCCCATTCATCTATGCTAGGGAACTAGATACATTGGACGATTAATGTGTAGATCGTTATTGGTACAATTTCCACCAATGGTTATATCGCTATTCCCTTAACCTCACATTCTTTTCACGGTTTCTTCCACAACAATTTCACCCCCCTTCATCTCTTTAAAAATGTCACAAAAACAATGTAAAAGTCTGAAAATTGATCTGCTGTTTCATACTTCATGCCTAATAGGTGCATATGCCGCTGTTGGAAATAACAAGAAAGGGTTGTATATAAGGACGTTAATAAAGATTCTTGTTGGGAAATAGAAACTCTAATCACTACTGCAAATCAAATTCAACGATCAGTACAAACAATTTAAATTCTACGTAATTGTTTTTAGTATATCGCTCTCGCTAATCGTGTAGAATGATCGAACAAATTGACATTGACCAAACATTAACAGCTTTATTGATAAAGAGGAAAAAGTTTATTTTTTAGACGATGATAATTGTAGAAGTTGGTTGAGGTTGGGATAAAGCAAATGAGGCACAACATAGAGCGCCAACTATATTCGATCAACAAATCCGTCATAACCCATAAGATTTTGTATTTTCTTTTATGTATTCGTATTATGTCCATTGTATCTTTTTTCCAAAGATTGGCGTACCAATTTTTTTGGAATATAATTGATTTTTTAATTTTGTAACTTTCACATTAATTAACACTTTAATGTCAGTTACAAGCAATTATTTAAAAATACTTAAAACAATTTATATTAAATAAAAATACAAATAAATAGAAACAAATATTTCTCTATTGATTTCCCTTGGTAGTACAAAAACACATTTCATTTTCGTTGAATTTTTCCCTTTTCATGCCACTTTCAAAATGACCATTTCTGGCACTCTTTCTCTTTGCACAAGAAAAAAATAAAGAAAAAATCACTCTAAGCTATTTTCTCACCTCCAAATTGATCTGAACAACACGTGCTATCATCATAATATGTAAATTTACACTTAGTAAATTATACCTTTTTGACCATTCAAAAAGAATTGATTTAAATGAGTTATGATATGAAATTTTATTTCATTGCTTAATTGCCAGATACGAGAATATATTGTATTTACACTTGAAATACGTAGTTCCTTTAGTGTGTTATTAAATAAATAAAAATTATATATTCTAAAATACTTTTGACATATTGAGTTTGAAGGCCTAGTCAAGCAAATTAACCCATTAAGATATAATGGGTTGACAATCATAAATATTCCATATATTCACATGAATTTTCTCCATTAACTCTTAAAAGGCCCATTGAAAAAATACTGTCGAATATTAACATCAATCTTCACCCATAAATCACATAGAACTTATCAAATTTTTGTTCAAGTGAAGCGCAATCTAGATTTCCAACGAAATCTTGATTTAAAGAATTACATTTTCAAGCCAACATCGTAAGGAGCATTTAGAAGCGGATTTAATGACTTCTTAAAGCGTTTTTATGATCCATAGGCGAGCGGATCAAATACATATATGCTATATTTCTTGTTTTTATGAAATGTCAATGTTTACTTGCCTAGATGCATAAATATTTTTTTATTGTTGTGTAGATTGATTTGAATGACTGTTGGCGCTTTAATGATTGTTAAAGAAGTTAATAACGATAGTATAGGTTATAATCGTAAAATTCATGTCCATATGATGTTAGAGTAATTTCTATTGTTTTCTTGATTGTAAGACATGTCTGATCATGTATCTATAAAATATGTTTGTCTATTTTGTTTGCATGATTGAATGAGCTCTTTTTTTTGCTACAGACTGTCGTAGTTACTGGATCAATCTCAACACTTGGAAAAATGATTATCCATGCTTTTTGATGCAAATGCCTTGTTGATGTTTGTGGAAATGCCTTCATATGAAGTGGTTTGACTATGGAAGAAGATGATGAATATTGGCTAAGGAAAAGTGGAGTTGTGGTTGGACGGTTCGATGCATGCGTAGGAGAGCAGCGATAAAGAGCTTTGGCGTTCAAACCCCTAGACCAATGCTAGGCTGAACCACGTTTACGATTCACTATTAGTGGCTCGACTAACCCCTTGAAAGAGGTGGTTCAACCTCTGTGGCTAAACATTGGCGCAACATGGGAGAATCATGAGTTTTCACCAATAACCCAATGGGGGGGGGGGGGGAGGGGGGGGGTTGGCTTGGGAGAGCATAGCGTTGAGCTACGAGGTCTTACGACTCATCAAACTCCATATTTTTTCGTTTCAACTTCTCCAACACTAATTCAATCGGTGTTCATGAATTATTCTAGGCTACGGTTTAATTTGGTTGCTTTTTGAGGAGATCAAGGCCATTCACGTAGTTGATTGAGTATTCTATGAAGGTGAAAAAATATCAGTGAGTCAATGACTCAATGATCATTCATTTTGGGTCGATGTAAGTACACAATAATTATATAACAGTCTTTTGAAGCTAGTAGTTGATCGATAGTGTAATTACAAGACCAAACACGTATAAGGCTATGGCTGGAACTCACCACTAGTTAGATGTGCATAGTAAGCACATGTTCGAGGATGGACATGTAGTTGTGGTATGTTGGACATATATATTAGTTATTAAATTTGGAGCAGTTAGATAGAATATGCGCCCATTAGTACCAGATGAGTGAGCGCGCGCGCGTATGTATATTACTTTGGATAGAATCCCTCGCACTAGGTTTTATATTCGACCCACAATTTGTCTTGCTTTTTATGACATTGTTCAGGTACTCTCACAAGTAGGCTAAGAGTCATATGTTGAGGACTACATAGGTTTAGATAATACAAATCCAACTATCAGAGCATATGGACGACCATAGCAATTTGCCATCCAATTATCTAGAATTATCCAAATTAGCGTTTGAAATTTATTTATGAGCCACACATAGTGTATTTAGCTTTTATTCAATACATTTATCACTAAAGAAAGAATACTATGTGCTTTGATCTATATATTAATCATAACATTATCAATGGTAGTTCTTTCAATCTATGTCCTATACGATGTTTACCATGTTAATGGGGTCTTACGACTTTATAGACTCCATGTCTTCTTTGTTGCAACTTTGTTTCTTATGGGACTTAAATCGGTATTCATGAATTGTTCGAAGCTATGTTTCATAAGAGTTTGGTCACTTTTTAGGAGTTTGAGATCGAGGTCCTTTGGGTAGTTAATTAATTTTCTACAAAGGTGAAAAACTATTTGTGATTCAATGATCTTTAATTTTGGGTTGACATCGGTTCGCAAGAACTACGTAACTGTTTGGAGCTAGTAGTTGATCAAGGAGTGCAATTCCAAGACAAGACATGTATGAGGCGTAGTTGGAACTCATTATAAGTAAGATGTACACAGTAAGCACATGTTTTGAGGATGGACATGTAGTTGCCAATAAGTTGGACACACATAATAATTATTACACTTTAGTAGTTGTTTTATTAACTACGATCCAATAGTAACAAATGGGAGTTCATCATTGACACTAACTCCCTATCTTTGTAAATCTAATGCTACACGTGATCTTGATACTTTTGGGGGTGGATGTAATAGGAACACCTAAGTGTACTAAAAGGGATTGGATAGGGATGCATATGTTACACATTGTTGGCTTTATCCTAGTAGTGGACTATTTTACTCGTAGTTTGGTAATTGATGGGTTTGTCTAGCCGTGAGCCATCGGAGGCTCCATTCATATCACTTGCACTAGTAGTTGGGTTTGCGATACATTTGTTATATCATTTAATTGGTTTGACATGTCCACACCTATTGACACCCAATATCAGTAGATTACTATATTTTAATTATATTACTTATTTACGAATGCTATAGCTTATTATGTTATTTTTTTTCCAGGTTGATGTATTATGTTTAATAGTTTTAGCTCTTATTCGATATTATGGATACTAATTTATAAATTTTGTACTTTGGCCAGAATCCCTCACACCAGGCTTTATATCTAATCCATGTTACATCTTCGTATCTTTTATGACATCTCTCGGCACTCTAAGGAGTAGATTGAGAGTCATCCATCGAGGAATATATATTTAGCTAATACAAGATCTAGTTTTCAAACATATAGAAGACCTTATCTATTTACCATCCAATTGTGCAGAATTTCTCAGTTTAGCACTTTATATTATGAGGCAAGTACTTTTCATTTAGCTTTTATTCAGTATATTTACTGTGAAATAACGACTATGCACTTTAACATTTTATCAATCATGACATTATTGATATTAGTTCTTTCGTCCCATATATCATGTGATGTCTGTTATGTTTCTCTAGTTATGTATATATACTATTATAGTTTTTCTCTTCTAATGTATATACAATATCATAATGGATAATTTTAGTTTGTTTCAATGTTAATACACCATATTTTGTGGTACTTTTAGGAATAGATGTGTTATTTTGGCATTAGTCCGAGTAACATAAATGGTGGGGTGTTACACTGCACTTATCCTCTTTACTTCTCTTATTATTAATGAATGTGATGCCCTGGCCTAGTACCCATGCTATCAGAGGGTGGTTACCATCCCAAAGCATAAAGTAAAGGACGCGATAGGAGCAATCTATCGTATATACTTCCTTGTGTCAACATAAATACATGATATCATATACACGAATCTCTACAAAACACATATCTCTACAAAATACATATCTCAGGAAAAAACAATGTACATGAGTTTCCTAGGATGGATAGCATAGAGATAAGATTACATAAAATAAAATATCAACAACAACATTAGCATGGTTAAAAGTCACACATACATATATATAGATCACATCCTTATATACAATAGATCCCAACATCCAATTACAGACACCATCAAAAAGATACATACACAACTATGCACATGGTCACCACCCCTCTTAAATACTAGAGTATTATCATAAAATCTCAAATGACATGGTCGAAGATCACCTCATCTTCTACGACTAGTAGGAAAAATATAAGAAATGGAATACATCTACATCATACACATTCCTATCCAAAAAGCACAAGATAGAAACAATATCGTGAAAGTGATAGAGATAGAGATATGTCATAGGAGTGATTCTATAATTTATCATAGGACAAATTTTCGAAATAGGCTAGTTTTCAAAACAATTTCGCGATTGGCGCTGATTTTAAAACTTATTATCAAACAAAGCTACTTTTTGCCCAATCAGCATCCAACTCAGCATTCTTGTAACTGCCCACTCTTAGGCGCAACTCATAGTTGCGCCTGTATTATTTTAGTATAGGCGCAACTAATAGTTGTGCCTACACATGTTTCTGCTTCCATAGAAAGGCAGCAGCAACCCTTACCCCCTACACCATATCATTTTCACCAACTAACTCCCCTCATTCCCAAGACCGAATCCAACATTCCCAAGCCCTAATGTTAGGTTTTTTTTCCATTAATTTCTCTCAAATTTTACAAATTTCTTCACCAATCTTCGATCAGAACAAATCTATAACAATGGAAGCGGGATCTTCTTAAACATATTACGATTTTGGCAACCTCTAAACCCTAGTTTTTTTATTAATTTTTAATTTGCATATCGTTTGTTTATATTTGCTAGAAACATTGTCAATTAGCATATTCTAGGTGTTAGTGATCCAATTCGTAGAGTTGAATCAATCATCTATTATAAACGATGTTAAAATTTTGGGTTTTTGTTGCATGAACTTTGTAGAACCGAAAAGAAGACCCGTTGATGGTAGTGTGCTATATTTGCAAGATAATCATTGTACAAATTTTAAAGATTTAATGAGGGTGATATTTTTTATTTTGTAAATATAGTAAATAGTTGAAGATTTTTAGCATTTTGAATTGACTATACGTTATAATTCTTTGTTTTGTAGAGCATAAAACTCGTAAACTATCAAGATCATTCGTAGAGTTTCGAAGATCCGATGATGGAGATGGTTGATAATCACCGAGTTCAACAATTACTTCATCAAGCGAGCTTCTGGTATTTCATGCAGATAAAATATATCATATTTGATAGGTCTTTACTCAAAGCATTATGCGATAGATGGAGACCCGAGACTTGCACCTTTCATTTTTCCATTGGAGAAATGACAATTACTTTGCAAGATGTTTCTATTTTGCTCGGCCTTCCTATGGATGACGATGTTCTGAATTACGGTGGTATCGTGGAACGCCGATGATGTTTGTCACCATTTGCTTGGTGAAATTCCATTTCAAGAAGACGGTGGTTAATAGAAGAGAGTTGAAGGACAAATGGATAAATGACCTTATAATTGATAGGGAGATTACCGTCAATTCATCTGTTGAGGAGCTAGAACAGTTCACACGGGCTGTCAAATTGCTCCTTATAGCATCCCGTCTTTGTCTAAACTACTCTAAGGGCCGAGTAAGTGTAAAATGGTTGCATATGCTACAGTACTTTGCCACTATTTCTGATTATTCATGAGGTAGTGCGGTTTTATGCGTATTATATAAGGAATTGGATATTGTGGCACTAAGGAAGTCGAAGAGGTTATCAGGTTCCCTAACCCTTCTGCAGGTATGCCAATTTTGACTTATAAGTGTACTTATATATTTAAAGACCTTTTTTAACACCGATAATGTGTAGGTATGGTCATGGACGCGTATTTCTATTGGTCGTCCAAATGTTTGTGCCAATGTCACTCCTGGATTACCTTACAGTGCCAGGTAAAAGCCACTAGTAATTTCTATTGAAAACTTTATGTTTTAGTATAATATTTACACATTATTTTTTTCTTGATTGTAGATGAACTGGAGATATAAATTGGGGAGATAATCCAGCACATCATCCCATATTCTATCGCAATGTGCTCGACGTTATGGAGAAAAATAATGTTGAGTGGACGTCATACACGACTGAGATTGTATAGGATTTGCTGCAATGTTCTTGGATTGAGAACATACTTGGTATTCAAGAACCCCAATCATTTGTTTGCAAAGTGTAGCCATGCACTACCCAGAGAGAGTGGTGAGGCAATTTGGCCTTCATTGGTATATAACAGATGCAGCCGAACAAATTTTCCCACACGGTTGGAACAGAGATTTGTTTAACACGTACGCAGCAAGATGGGTCAACAGGTTGGATCATGTTCAATTTGTACATGTACCAAGAATCACCATTGAACAATACTACAGTTGGAACTGGAATATAATGCGGCAATTTGTTCTTAAAGAATCGTCTATTAGGTTGCCTAGATTTCCCCCATGGGGACCAGTGGAACGTGACTTGGTACGTGTTTATAAGTTTTCATATCTTAATTCCTTCAACTAGCTTTACTTACGCTAAAACTTCTTTTGTTTTAGGTTCAAGGGCCGTACCTCATTTCAAATGAAGTGTATGATGTTCTTGCAGATCCTATAGATGAAGATCAAGTAAAAGGTAAGTGTTTGAACATCAAAGAAATTATCAAGTCACTTCTAGGTAGACATAAGCTTGAATAACCACTGCCGTATGTGCCTCATCCATACCAGGCTTATGCTCGTACATACCAAAGAAGACATTTTAGAGGCATAAGGGGTTCTACACTCATTCATGTTTTATGTAGTTAACACTCATATGTTTGTTTACAGGTTGTATACATAAACATCCAGCTGTAGTATCATGCCATATCCATCGCCGTCACTCTGGTATAATTTCATGTCGTATCCTCCACAGTCAATTCCAACTCCAAATTCAAACAAATACTTGCAATAAATTGAAGATGAAGATGTTGAAACTGAAGATATATATGGAGACTTGGTGATGGTTTTTTCATGCATAGGGCACTTAATTCCATCTTTAAATGCAAAATGCATTACATTCATTTCTGATAGAATGAAAGAAATTCCAACCGCCTTGCAAGAGAAATGGAGAAAACCACATCATCATCGCTTCTGCCTTTATCATTTGAAAGCAAACTTCAAAAAGGCTGGTTTTGGTAGTAAGATTTTGCAAGACTTATTCCATTCTTGTCCTGAAGCAAGAGACGAGGTGACATACAAAGAACTTAGAGAGCAACTAAAAAATGCAAGTCCGACTGCTGACAGATGGATTAACAAAAGTCTCAAACATAAGGATGAGCAGTGAGCTTTTTACAAGGACAATGGTGAACGATTTTTATGATGCCTACTAATGCTTCAGAGAGTTTTAATGGAGTTCTAAAAGGTGCAAGATCGCTATCAGTAAAGGCGTTAGTAGCACGTACTTTTGATCGTCTTAATAACTACTTCTACAGAAGACGTACTGATGAACCGGAATACATAGTTGTGCTCATGCCAACGTATGAAAAAAATGATGGAAAAATATATAGCAGAAGCATGCAATATGAGCATTAATAGGTCCAGCTTGATGGAGTGGCAAGTAACAGACACAAACGCATGTAACTGCACAGTAAATATTGCCAATGACAACTACAACTGTTCATGCAATATTCCTATTCTTGCCCATTTTCCATGTTCTCATGTTTTGGCTGCATGTGCATGATGTAGAGGAGGAGAAAACAGAGCTTACCATGATCTTATTTTGCCCTGGTTTACTGCAGACAGTTATAGATATAGTTATTCTTCGGTTTTTCATCCTGTGCTCGACAGTAGATGTTGGGATATACATGAAGGCCCAATTGTACTCCCATCGCAAACACGTAGAATATAGGAAGACCTAGATCCACAAGAATTAGGGGAGTCATGGACAAAATGAGGGAAAAAAGACAGGACAAATATGGACAATGCGGCAACTTGGATCATAAGAGAATAACATGCGGGAAGAAATAAATAATTTGATTGTTATTACTACTTATGTCATTGTGTACTTTATAACTTCTATTTTTATTCTGTAAGCTACTTTGCTATTACAAGTTATCCTCAGTCGAACATTTATGCTAGTTGCTATGCTTTGTAACTTTGATTTATTTTGTACGTAGATTTTGTACGTTATATACACAGTACTTGATGTGGAACAACAACAAAGCAACACATCAAACAATAAATAAACATTACAACCAAAAAACAAGGCAACATCAACTTGTGTGGGTATGAGTTGCTGCTGTCTTTATATGACAACATTGTTTAGGTGCAACTATGAGTTGCTCCTGTAAGAAAACATGATGCGCAACTCATAGTTGCACCGTAAAGTGTAATTCTATTATTTGACTTGGTGCAACTAAGAGTTGCGCCAATTTAAAAATATAAATTGTAGGCGCAACTAAGAGTTGCACTAAAGACTGGGCAATTATAAAAATGCTGAGTTGAACGCTGACTGGGCAGAAAATATCCTTGTTTGATAATAAGTTTCAAAACCAACGACAATTGCGAAATTGTTTTAAAAACTAGCCTACTTTGAAAATTTGTCCTTTATTATATATTAATTAACTCTGTAATCAATTCTCGTTCGTAATAATGGTGTTTTCCTTTTTGGTACATATTTATTATAGTGTTATAAATAATTAAATATTTAATTAAAATATATTTAATATAAAATCTATTAGTGGTGTGTTTGTGATGGTAAATATAAATGGTTGTAATCATGAGTATTAGATTAGAATATAATAAACACATCATTTTAAATGTTCCTAGTCAAGATGCATCGATACTGGATATCAATATATTCGTTGAGACTAGAGTACGTAATGCTCCACAAATGTTGGGCAGTGTATTATCGACGACTGTTGGGGACACCTAGAGGTTACGTACTGACAGTTATTGGATAATTATGGGACGACCCACTCGATAAGTTTCCATTGGTTTATATGACTAAGGTTAAACAAAAAATATCAAAGTGACTAATTTACACAATTCTTCTAACTTGAGAATACTATCGACCATCAATATGAAAGTTCCGCTATGATTATAGTCAAATTATGACACGACGTCCATCGAGTGACTATGGTTAGGTCAAGTGGAAGTATTGGAAGTGAAACACTATTGAAAAGAGAATTCATCTTCTTAGTTGTATGGGGTTAGTATTGGCCAACTAAAATCAACTCAAAGTCAAAATCTCTAGCCATAGTAGTTCGGTTAGTAATAATTATTATTATTGAACCAAGGACTGGTTTTGGACAATAGAGTTAAATATGGATGATATTGCAATTTTTACCATTACCAAATTCCAAAAGTCCAAAGTGAGATAGTTTTGACTAAAAGAATTGATGTAGATAAAAGTCACTACCGGGTAACGCCTAATAAATTAAAATTGGATTTTATTGGAAGCAGCGAATTCACACACCACCTGCTAAGTGATGTATGAATGTTAATATTCGAACAGTTTGATATTGATTTGTAACCAAAGTTACACCTAACGGGTCACACAACTGACGTTGAATATCATTTGACCAAACGATTTAATTAATTTGTAATTGTTATAAATTAAGTAAATCAATCAATATTTATGAAATATTAGTTATAAAATTTTATCTTTATATGATGAAAAAATATTATTAAATGTATTTATAACAGTTATAAATATACCAATCGATATATGATATCGATACGCGTTTAAATTTGATTTAAATGCAAAATATTTTGTTTGGCCTTTTAATGGGTTTGAAGCCCATATGGGGGCTGGTTGGTTTGGCTACGATAGGTCATGATGGGTGAGGCCATATGATGGCATCAAGGTGAGCTTGTTTTGCATGGATAAGGGGAGGAGAATTGGTAAAAGATCTTGATCCTAACTTGTCTTCATTCCTCCTCTATACAGGCATTTCAAACCATTATCATTTCTTACTTTTTGAAGCCTCCAACCATACCCTACCTCTGGCCAAAAGCAAAAGCTCCCCATCTCTCCATGTACAATGTCAAATCAAGGTAAAAAATTCTATTCGATAGCTGATAGTCATCGGTTCAGGGATTAGCACTCTACTGGATTGGAAACTAGTTTGGTGAGTAGATCTCATCGTTTCAAGGTGTACTTATAGGCATTGGGTATAAGGTAAATTTCTAATGTATTTAAGATTATTAATGTATATATATAATATTTATATCATGCACATTATATTTTTAGTTAGTGACAATTCTGATATATAAATATATTGTTACAATTAGATTGGTTGAATGGTTATTTTTTTATATTTATAATTTTTTTTTGTCATACACACACATACACACATATATACCTAAAGAAGAACAGCTTAAATTAATTTTTTTTGTTTAATTAATTTAATATATAATATTTAATTATATTACAAGCTTTATAATTTAAATACTATATCTTATATATAAATATGATTTAATAATTTTATATAAGTAGTATCCTATTTAAAATTGTTTTAGATTATGAAATTGTACATTAGATATTCATAACAAAATATCATTCAAAAGTTTACTAAAATATTAAAATTCAAAATTGTATTTTGAGAATAATTTATTATTAATTTTTAACTAATATACATATGGATATTTAACTTATTAAAATTAAGCCTTGCCAAAAAACTTATTAAAATTACGAAAAAAATAACAACATTTCTGTCATGCACAATAATTAAGTACGTATATTTTTCAATATATATTTTTTGTATTTTTAAAAGTATTAATATATATAAATTTATTATATATATATGTATATATGTATGTATATACGTATATATGTATTTAATATATACACATTTAAAAAAAAAAATCATATATGTATATTACTCTTGGCTTTGCAATAAGAAAAAATAATAATTTTAATATAACTTATGAATATTTTAAAATATACTTATGTATAATTATATATTCACAATGTTAAAGTTCCATGTGTATGTTTATATATATATATATTTAATTGTAATATTTTGTATATATGATTAAAATATATAAATATACATTTGGACAATATATTTGTATACTAGACGAGCTAACATGTCCATTGCAGTGTAAATCCCTACACTTATATACTGGTATGTTGTACCTTGCACGGATTGCTAAGTTACACATGCACACACATGTACATGTGTATAAGATACACATATATGCATAAAATAATATTGATTACATCATATAAAACAATATTGTAAATAAAATAAAATAATTATTTTTTTACAAGAAATTTAGAAATGTTCTAAATAAATTAGACTTCATAGGCCCAATAAAGATTAAAATGGTAATTTTTTAAATTCTCCCATTATTTCTACTTGGGCTGACCCGGTTCCAACAATGGTTAGAGCACAATACCCTATGCGGTCTAAATTAGTCACGTAAGGGTTAACTAATTAAGCCCACAACCCAAATAGTAGGATGTCTAGAAATGTAGTGTCAAAAGATTGAGTTTGAGTAATCAAGTACTCTGCCCTACTTGGCTACCGGCCGATCCAAAGAGATATATGAGCTCATAGGTTGCCTATAGTAGAAAACGCCCAATTTGAATTAGGCATTGGGTTAATTTTCAAAATAGTTTGAAAATTAAAACATAAGAGTTAAAATTTTAAAACTTACATACATTATAAAAGTTATAATATAATAAAAAAGTGCAAAATGTTTGAAAATTACTAAAAATTTATTAATAAGATTAATAAAATATACTAATTAAATAAGTTAATCAATTAATAAATATATGCATTTGTTATATATTATGATATATGTTATGTTGTTTTAAAATGTTATTATACATGTTTTAAAATGTTAAACATCCGGTATGGTGTGTGGCCGATGATGTTTCCTTTGCGTTTAAAGGAAGACCCTTCTCTGGCCTGGTCTTGCCTTCTTCCGCTCCCCTGGTTAGGGATTTTAATATCTCTTTGTGCTGCAGGCCCCGTGCAGGCGTGGGTTGATTTTTTCCCTACTTTGTCTCATTTCTCTGCTTAGCTCCAATTTTCTCTTCATCCTCCCTACAGGTTGGTAACCTGGGGGCGATCTTATAGTTTCCCTCTAGATGTGTTTTACTCCAGGGTGCAGGTTTATAATTGAGGGCTTCTCTATTTATTTTGCTTTATGGGAGCTTGGGCTGTGTAGGAGTATGGAGCGCTAGCTTTTATCAGTTTGTCCGTGGATAGGACGTTTTTGACTTTGGTTTTGATGCTCGTCTGTATCTGGGAAGCGACTCTCTCCTTGATAGTCTGTGATCGCTAGGTGTATAGTGAGATTGCAAGGGGGGTCATCTCTTCGTCGACTGTTTGTTTGGGTCGTCCTGGATAATGGCCTGGTTTTAGCTTAGTTTTTTCGTTTTTCTGCTTGTCTATTGTATAGAGGTGCTTTGTATTTTATCCTTTTCAGTTCTTTTCAGGCCAATCAGCATTTTTGTCCATGATTGGATTGATTTTGTATACCACCGAAGAAAGACTATTTTTCCTCCGTTTTTGCTATATATTTCCTTTTTTGAAAAAAAAAGAATTTTGTACATAGTTTTATTAATTTTTTAATTAAAAAAATTAATTAAAAGGTTAATTAATTAAATAATACACACATATATATGATATATGTGTTATACTATAAAGTGTTATAGTAAATAATGAATTTCAATATAAATGTTATATTAAGATAACATAAAATTGATTAAACTATTAATTAATTAAAATTAATTAAATAAGATTTAATTAATATAATATTATACATAAGACTATTATATATGTTATGAAATATATAAGTTATAAAAAAATAAAACTTATATAATATGAAAGTATAAATTAAAGGTGGAACAATTAGAAATCCTAAACAGACTCAAGGAATAAATAGATACATAAATATATGTCTACCGTGATTTTCGATGTATCCGACACTTGAATCACTAGAGTATTTCATAAGAAATACATTTTTCCATAAGTCTATATCACTCAAAATAATATATTATGGATTATTTCTTCAATGTAATGTTACCTCTACCATTTATATATTAATATATTACTTGCATACTCTTTAGTTGTTGAGTTTTCCTCAAGCTAGGGATGTTATGTGTAGTACTATTAATATATTGAATAGACGAGGTAAGATAACTACACATATTTGTTGAGCTTTTCTCAAGGTATGTGCAATATACTAAGGCCGTCGCGAAATGGTAGGTCTGAGTGAATAATCCTACCTTATTTGTTGAGCTTTGCTCAAAGCAAAGGCGAGATTAAAGTAAAGTACCATGGTTGGGAGTTATATGGTACAACCGATAAGTAGTTATCTATCTATGTGGGAGCTATGTAGTTAAATCCCCGCTATAGCGTCTACCACTCTTCGACTGCTATGCTATTTCAATTGAGCACTTTTAAACAGTATATCTGCGTTTAGCCCTACTTCGCTGCACCTACTAAATTAAGGTATTTTGGCATCCGCTTTAGCAACATTAATACACAAAAGTTGATTTGATTGGTTATCTTTTTAACTGTATTAACAAAGTTAGGGAGAAAAACCTAATTTTAAGGCATAAGTGCTCAATATAAGTTAGAAATCTATTGTAGTCACCAAATCTAGTCTGCATAAATTATGATATTCTTAGTTTTTGTTAGATAAGATTAAACGATATTTCTTTTTCCTACACAAATTATGTGAGAATGAGAATAAATTAATTCAAATAACTGGTTTTGTCTCTTATGAAGCTTTTTGTACTTTCGTTAATTTTTGCTATACCCTTCCTTTCTCCCCACTATAACTTTTGCACCTCCACTGGTAAAGAATCGTTAAGCACTTTAACTGCACAATGTAGGAGTGTGATTTGTTGAGCTTTCTTCAAGGTCAGAATTCTAAGTCATATGAATCCTTACACCTACTAGTAAAGTCGAAAAACTTCTATGTTTCGACTTAGGGTTTGGCGAAACATAAAACACTAGTGGGAGCTTATTAGTAAAATGAAACGTAAAGTTTAACCCTACTAATATTACGAGAACAAGAATATATACTATGTTAATGTTTTAATTATTTACCCATTAAACTTGCAGATAATGTCGAATCAAAAACTCTTTAATGAAAGCGAGCTATAAGAAAGCTTTGACGTACGAGCAAGTTTGGTCGTCTGTAATTTATGCTCCACTAACAAGACCCGTTGACATGATTATGAAGATCTGCATATTGCTTATATTAAGTGGGTTGCTGACCTCGAAATCGTCCAAGTATTCATGTTGTCTACTCTACATAAGCAGTTGCAAAGGCATCACAAATCAATGTCCATGCATGAGATATTTGATAGTCTCAAGACACTTTTTGGTGAAGCTTTTTGTACTTTCGTTAATTTTTGCTATACCCTTCCTTTCTCCCCACTATAACTTTTGCACCTCCACTGGTAAAGAATCGTTAAGCACTTTAACTGCACAATGTAGGAGTGTGATTTGTTGAGCTTTCTTCAAGGTCAGAATTCTAAGTCATATGAATCCTTACACCTACTAGTAAAGTCGAAAAACTTCTATGTTTCGACTTAGGGTTTGGCGAAACATAAAACACTAGTGGGAGCTTATTAGTAAAATGAAACGTAAAGTTTAACCCTACTAATATTACGAGAACAAGAATATATACTATGTTAATGTTTTAATTATTTACCCATTAAACTTGCAGATAATGTCGAATCAAAAACTCTTTAATGAAAGCGAGCTATAAGAAAGCTTTGACGTACGAGCAAGTTTGGTCGTCTGTAATTTATGCTCCACTAACAAGACCCGTTGACATGATTATGAAGATCTGCATATTGCTTATATTAAGTGGGTTGCTGACCTCGAAATCGTCCAAGTATTCATGTTGTCTACTCTACATAAGCAGTTGCAAAGGCATCACAAATCAATGTCCATGCATGAGATATTTGATAGTCTCAAGACACTTTTTGGTGAGAATTCTTGTTCCATAGGGTACGAGATTACTAAAAAACCATTCAACCCTAAAATGCAAAATGGACAGATGATCGTGTGCTGATAATGAAGGGTTATATTGATAAGCATGCATCAGTAGACGTGACTATAAGAAATGAGCTATAGGTCGATTTGATCCTTTGTTCATTCACTTCTTAGCATGAATCGTTCATACTGAATTATAATATGAATGTCAATATCGTGGAGCTCCTCAATATGTTGAGGTCAGCCGAATCACAACCTAAGGATAGTCGACTGTGTTTGTAGTAAAAGGAGGCACGCCATCTTTGAATAGTTCGAAGAAGTGAAAGAGAGATTGTAAAAAGAAAATTAAGAAAGGAAAGAAAGATGCAGATGACAAGGGTAAGTGTCACTACTGCTTTAAGAAAGGACATTGGAAGAGAATCAGTCCCAACTATCTATAATTGTAAAGGAAAGAAAGCAGAATAGTTCTGTAGCTCCATCACGTACATCTATGATTCAAATTAGTTTTGTAATCCACCAAATGTCTTGGGTTTTAGACATAGGATGTGGAACTCACATTTGTAATTCATTACAAAGGCTTAGGAACTGGCGCATGGAAAAGGGCGAAATAAGACTCTAAGTTGCTAAAGATTCTATCGTAAATGCAACGATAGTGGGAGATTTTCATTTATTTTTGCCTAGCGGTTTTGTTTTGATATTAAATAAATGTAATTTTGTAAAAGACTTTATTTGTGGAATCATTTCAATTTCTAGATTGTCCGAGACAGGATATATATATATATGTATGTATATTTCATTGTGCAAATAATATTATGAACATTGGTTTGAATGGAAATAAAGTTTGTAATGGTTCTCTGGAAATTGACATTTATGTGATCAGTACAAATTATGTATGTTCAATGGTAGTTCTATTAGCAATATAAATGATAATTATCTTGGTATTGTAGGCTAGGTCATTTTAGTGAGAAAGGACTACACAAAATGAAAATTGAAGGTTTTCTACCATCACTTGATTCTGAATCATTGACATGTGCGAGTCCCGTCTCAAAGGAAAAATGACCAAACACCCTTCAATGGGATCAATGAAAGAGTTGATGAAGTCTTAAGGCTAGTACATAGCGGTGTATGTGGCCCAATGCCTGTACTAACAAAAGAGTCCCAATGTGTACAGTAACCAAAGATAATAGTTCTTACTTTGTTATGTTTATGGATGATTTCTTAAGACTAGGATATGCGTATCTCATGAAGAACAAATCCGATGTCTGTGAGAAAATTTAAGGAGTATAAGAATGAAGTCAAAAATCAGACTAACCAATGATTAAAATCCTACGATTCGATCAAGGGGGCGAGTACGTTGGACAAAAGCTCAAACAATACTTAAGAGGTAATGGGATTACCTCTCAAGTTACTCCACCCAATACTCCGCAATATAACATTGTGTTAGAGCGAAGGAATCGAACCTTATTAGATATGGTTCGTTCCATGATGAGTAAAGTTGAGTTGCCTCTATCCTATTAGGGATATGCATTGGAAACCGCATCGCATATGCTGAAGTTAGTACCTACTAAATTTGCTCCTAAAAAGCCATATGAGATATGGCATGGGAAGAAAACCCACTTTAATTACTTGAAAGTGTGGGGTTCTTCGACCTATGTTAAGAACATTAGCCCTAATAAGCTTGAGGCGAGGTTAACTTTATGTCACTTTGTAGGATATCCCGAGAATTCAAGGGGATATATTTTCTACAACATAGAGGAACAAAAGGTGATTATTTCTACATGCGCTGTCTTTTTAGAATAGGAATTTCTATCAATAGAAATTAACAACGAAGTTGTAGACTTTGATAAGATCTAAGAGACTAACACTGAGACTGATAAGTGGGAGAAATGTAATATCCTCCACATGAAACCCAAAGATGAACGCCGATGATGTTGTAGTTATCATCAGAATTATCTTCCAGCGACGTAAGTGAGTTCAGTATAATATAGATACACAGATAAGTAAATAGAGCACACTAATATTGTTCATTACATATAAAATTCTTTTTAATTTTCGTTACAATTACTTCGGTTAAGATTTCCCAAGTCACGTGCCTATGCCTGGGTCAAATATAATAGAAAATAACATCATAAAGAGTCAGGTCCACCCATAAAGATGCGGCCCACACTCCATTATACAGTGGAACTAAATCTTTATTAGCTAAAGAGCCTCTTACTCCATCTTCAATCCTTGTACCACCGCCATTATTCCAAACCTATCTAAGCCCATAAACTCAGCCCAGACAAATGAGTATCCATGAGTTTACGGAGAAAACAATGATAAAAATACATATTAGACATAAAATCCGGTGTGAATAATACCACCCCTAAAAACAAACATATTGTGAGCGCACATGTTAGGCTTCCCTCTCACTATTCAATCAATCATGTGTGAAACAATCTAAACTTCTGAAACAAATTATTCCTTATTTATGTTTTCAATTAAATGCTTTCTTAAGCAGATTTTCTTTACTACTGCGCACCCTGCGCTGACCCCACTTGAGTCTTGGTTTAGATTGTTTTTGAATTTAAGTATAAAATACTGCGCTCCCTGCTCCAACCCACCTAGGTTCCCTTATAAATTCTTCTTTGATTCATGGAGCATTCTTTTAAAGTATTTGACGCCGCATCCCGTGCAGTTCTTATACACCTTACTTTGTTATTTGGTACGGCGCCCCTGTGCAAAACTTACTCAGCTTCCTGCTAAGCTTTGTCTCTTAACCCGTATTGCTTGGAATCTCCCACCGCGGTATTCTTTTAAATTCATCCTTTAAAATTTCTACTATCTAATACTACTTGGAATCACCCATCACAATATTCTTTTAAATTCATACTGTAGTTCGAACTGGGTAGACGTAACCCCCTTCCCCTTCGGTATTCAATTATTTAGTTAGTTAAGCCTTGGATTACAAAGAAAAAAATCACCTGTAGTCCTCCTACATTTATTTGTTTAATTTTTTTAACTACTTGGAAACCCCACCATGGTAGACCACAAAGAAACTCATTTGCAGTCTTTAACATTTGCTTAATTTGAAACTACTTGGCATCCTCCACTGCAGTTCCTGAAAGTTGAATACCTCTCCTCACCTTTCCCAGGTGTGAATTTGAGTGAGCATACCCACTCGATGTCAATAGCCCTTCCAACTCCTTGCCTTTATCTAATGCAGGATCCTGTTTTGACCCGGTCTCTCCCCGATTCCCATTGACATATCTTTTATATGTCTTATATGTTTATCTTTTTAGCATAGAATCCTCTTGACCCATGCAGTACGCTCTACACTTTACTCATGAAGTGTTCCTTTCTAAGTTTCAATGCGGTATGGTCCCTTCATATTTAGCATGGTACACTTATAAAAATAGAACCGTCGCCTCAATGCTGTACCCCGACAACTCTAATATTCCCGACGATCCTTTACACATGTTGACATACTATTCATTGTTATTTTACTTTCTATTATTTGCAGTGTCCTTTTCGACAGATCTTGTCCCCTTCCCATCAATCCTTTTTGATATATTTTTACATAGAGTTTATTTTACTGCATTCCATCATAGTACCCGTCTACCCCAACGTAGTATTTTGTTGGTTTTATCTTTATTTCGTTATAGAAAATTCCAACAAATTCCCTAAAATTGCTCGAACCCCTATTCTTTCATAGTTTAACTTTATTTTGCCTTTTTAGGATATTTCCATGTTTATTCTGAGTCATAAAACTTCATATAAAATTATATAATCTTAAAAAATCTCTTAAATTGTAAACTCACTTCCCAAATCTGGTCTTAAACATCGTGAAAACTTTCGTTAATTTTTGAAATCACTTGTGTAGGGAAAACACATGTAAACATCCCATATATGCATATCCTTCCCCCAAAACATTCATGAACCCTTTATATTTTTGCATATAAACCCGTATGAAACACAACATACATAAAAACATATAGATTTAAACCGATCCCATATGTATATAAAAAATCGTATTAGAAGGGTTAAGTATTACTCATCTAGATCTTTTAGACGTATAGTTTTAGTCTTCTTTAGGATCTTCTAGCTTGTGTTTTTATATCTTTACTTATTTTCCTTCTTATATTTCTACCATTAAAGAGTTTCTCTGGCATTTTATTTTAATTTGAGTGGAATAAAATGAATTAATAAAAATGAGTAATGTATATTGTCCCACGATAAGTTGGGCCCATGCCCTTATACCCATTTTTATTAATTCATTCCCTTTTACTCTTCTTGTTTAACTCATCTTTTTTCCTTTAATTGGCTTGCTTAATTAATGATAAAATTTTAAGGTTATTACAGTATCCCTTCCTTAAAGGAATTTCATCCTGAAATTCAATTAAGGTCCACTAGAGACTAGTCCTCTCTTTTATGCTTACCCTAAGCATCCCCTATGAAATTCCAATCCATGCATGCATAAAATGAACTAGTACTACCTACTGATACAACAAACTACCATAATATCATATATATATTAATGGAACAACTTTGGACAGGTCCTCCTAACCTTATCCTCCATTTCACACGTGTTGTCCTCCCGATCTGTACTCCATTGAACGTATACTAGCTTCACTACCTTGTTCCAAAGTAGTTTCTTATCTCTATCCACTATCCGAACAGGTCTATGCACATAAGTCACATCTGGTCTGATAACCAAGTCTTCTACTGCCTTCTGATAAACTACTGCCCCTGATCCCTAATGCATTTTCGCAAACATGATACCTAAAATACATTATGAATCCCTGTAAAAATACTAGGCAGATCCACCTTATACGCCACCTTTCCAATCCATCATATGATCGGAAACAGTCCCTTATATCTAGGTGCTTAATTTCCAGTTTTTCCGAAATGCATCATGCCTCTCCTCAGAGAAACCTTCACGCACACCTGATCGCCAAATGTGAACTTCAGTTCCTTTCTCCTTGTGTCGACATAACTTTTTTGCCTAGACCGCACTGCTTTCATCCTTGCTCGAATTAGCTTTACCTTCTTAGTAGCATCCTTCATCACATATGATCCTAACACAAGCTATCTCCGGCTTCCAACCAATATGTAGGCGACTTACATAGCCTTCCGTAGAAAGCCTCATACAGAGCCATTCCAATACTGTTCTGATGGCTGTTAGTATATAAGAACTCTACCAAATGTAGATAATCTTCCTAAGATCCACCAATGTCCAAAATACATGCTCTTGACAAATCTTAAAGGACCTTGTTGACTATCTACGGATAATACACATACTCATGTGCATTTATGTACCTAATACCTTCTGCAAACTTTTCAAAATTAAATAATGAATGAAAAATCTAGATCACTAATGATAGTGCCTGGAATCCCGTTCAGTCTCACTATCATCTTCACGTATAGAGAATTAACTTCAGTTAGTTCTCTTAGCCTTTACTAGAATGAAATAGACACACTTAGTTAGTCTATCAAATATGACACATATGGCTTCATTCCCTATCCTTGTCCACGACAATCCATCTATGAAGTCCATAAATGCCGAATCTCATTTCCAAACTGGAACTTCTAAAGGCTATAGGAGCCCACTTGGTTTCTAATATTCTGCCTTCACTTGCTTGCATGTAAGTCATCTTCTCACATAATCTTCTACATTTTTATTCATTTCTTCCCAAAAGAAACCCCTCTTCATATCTCGATACATCTTTATACCCACAAGATGTATGGTAAACTTTGAACCATGACATTCGTCCAATACTTCCTTCTGTAGCTCTCCAGTACTCAGAACATACGACCCACCATTCTTCGGCAGTACTCCTTTCTTATCCATACTGAACCCCTTTAGTTCTTTTGCTTCAACTCCTAAGTATAAAATCCTTATTATGTCTGCACAAAACTCGTCATTCTTTTACATTTAAGTTATTTTTTCTACCAGCGCAGGTCTGATTTCTAAGCATGCTAATATCTAGTTTGCGCTGCTTGATCTTGCATTAGACCGATACTGCACATTGCACGTAGACAACATTTCTAACACAGTCCATTCTTCTAACATTGCCAAAACACGACTTTGTTGTCTTCGACTCAAGGTATCATCTAGATTGTTGAGGACTTATGGTCAATATACAACTCAAACCTCTCCTCTAAGAGATAATTCTTGAAATCTTCAAGCAAAGACTACCGCGGCCTAATCCAAATCATACTTTGGATACCTAACTTCATAGGGTTGTAACTATATAGATGCATAAGAAATTACTTTTCCCTTCTACATCAATACCGCGCCTAACCCCAATCCTGACGCATTAGTATACACAGTCATATCATCGTTCCCTTAAGATATTACTAACACAGGCGCGTTGAACAATCTAAGATTCAGTTCTGGAATGCCTTCTCACACTTCTGCGCCTAAATAAGCCACTTTCCCTTCCTAGTCATCCTAGTCATCAACGTAGCTACACGAGAGAAATCCTTAATGAATCTCCAGCAATAACCTACCAATCCCAGAAAACTCCGCACCTTAGTCATAGTCTCAGGTCCCTTCCACTCAATTATTGCCTCCACCTTTTCTTTACCTACCGCTAATCCTTCTACTAAAATTACATGGTCTAGGAACTTCATTTCCCTTCTCCAGAAATGACACTTAGAAAATTTTGCCTTCAACTTATGCTATCTCAATGTCCTAAGCTCACGCTTTGGGTAAACTGCATGCTCCTTCTCATCCTTAGAGTACATTAAATGTCATATATGAATACCAGCACATATATATCCCGCTTATCTCGTAAGATCATGTTCATCAATTCTGTAAATGATACATGTGCATTGGTTAGCCCAATTGGCATAACCAACCACTTATAAGAAACATACAGTGTTCTGAATGCAGTCAAAGGAATACTTTCCTCTACAACTCTCTGTTAATAGAACCCTGTAGCCAAGTATAACTGCAAAAACACCTTAGCTCCCCTCAACTAATCAAAAGGGTCATCTATTTTCAGCAAAGGAAATATGTTCTTCATCGTACTCTCATTCAGCTTTTGATAGTCTATACATAATCTCAAAGACCCATCGGATTTCCTCACAAACACTACCGCTGCTCCCTATAGTGAGCCGCTTAGTCTTATGAAACTCTTCCCTTATAACTCTATCAACTGCTTCCTTAGCTCCTCCATTTCCCTTAGAGGCATTCTACTAAAATATTGACTGAACAATTTAGTCCTCGGTAGGAAGTCAATGCGGAACTCTACCGCTCTTGGGGGTGGCAACCCCAAAACCGGTTCAAACACCTCCCTGAACTCCTTCACTACTCGTACTGCTCCCAGCTTCTTTTCCTTCAAAGCTAATGCAAATAATGTGCTCCTACACAATTATCCACATTCTTTCAATACCGTAAACACCCTATCTTTACGATTAGGATGACGCAAAGTAATTATCCTTTTAACGCATTGCGCCCTCGCACTATACCTCTCCAACCAATCCATCCCTAAAATAACCCCAAATCCTATGAAGTCAAACATGTAAGGATCACAAGAAAACTTACACCCACCTAACTCAATATCTAAGTCAATGCATCTCAATCCAAGATTGGCATACCTTTATATCGGATTAGATACACGTATGGAAGTGACTAAACATGTAACCCTTAACCCAAGTCTATCAAGCAAGTATGTAGCTATAAATGAACGTCTAGCTCTAGTATCAAACAGTATTCTAAATGAAATACCAAGAATCAAAGCCATACCTTTTAGGACTTTTCCTTTGCCTTTCTCTTCTGCAGATGGTCCTTCCTTGGGTCCCTCCAAAGCATATGCCCGTGCTTTAGGCATTGGACAACCCTACTTCAGATCTCTTATCTTATCACACTTGAAGCACTTCATCCTTGCAACATTCTTAGGGTTGGGGCACTTCACCCTTGCAACATTCTACTAAAATATTGACTGCTCTTGGAATTCTTTCCTCCCTTCTCCATTAGTATGTGTATCTTTAGTCCCTCTTCTTGCACTTGCCATTCCTACTGTGAAATGTCCACTTTTCAAATCCATCTAGCTTTTCTGTTAGCAAGTCTTTATCGAAACAAAAATATAGGAAGTGAAATCACAAATGAAGAATAGATATATCTTCCTATTATATTTGTCCATATAGCAACATACAAGTACAACACACACACATATCAGCTCATCCCCTCCCTGGAGTGCTTTTTTAATTTTAGTTACCACTTTTGCCTTTTATTAGCTCTATTTTATGTAGGTGTCCCTAACCTATTCTCGTATACCAAAACTGTTACATCCCTACTTGAAACCCGAAGATGAATGCCGATGATGCTGTAGTCATCATCAGAAATATCTTCCAGCGACGAAAGCGAGTTCAACACAATTTGAATACATAAATAAATAAACAGAGCAAATTACCATTGTTCATTACATAGCAAATTCTTTTTAATTTTCATTACAATTACTTCGGTCAAAATTTTCGAAGTCACATGCCACGTCGGGTCCACATATGAAGATGCGGCTTGTACTCCATCATATAGTGGAAACAAAATCTTTATTAGCTAAAGAGCCTCCTACTCCATCTTTAGTCCTCATACCGCGGCCATCATTCCAAACCTGCATATGTCCATAAACTCAACCTACTCGAATGAGTACCCATGAGTTTATAGGAAAAACAATAAAAAAACACGTGGCAGACATAAAGTCTAGTGTGAATAATTCTGCTTCCAAAAACAAACATATAGTAAGATTAAGACGCACTGCACATGTTAGGTTTACTCCTCACTATTTAATCAATCAAGTATGTAACACTTTAAATTTCTAGTAAATTATTTCTTATCAAGGACCTTAATTAAATATTCTTTAAGCAAATTTTCTTTATACTGCGCACCCTGGACTGACCCATTCGAGTTCTTGTTTAGATTGTTTTAAAATCTAAGTATAAAATACTGCACTCCCTACGCTGACCCACCTGGTTTCTCTTATAAATTATTCTTTGATTTATAAAGCATTCTATTAATGTATTTGACGCTGCACAAAATATAATTAGCCTAAAGTTAAGGTTTGTCTCTTAATGCGTACTGCTTGGAATCGCCCACCACAGTATTCTTTTAAATTCATTCTTCAAAAGTTTCTCATATCTAATACTGCTTGGAATCGCCTACCGCGGTATCCTTTTAAATTCATTCTTTAGTTCGAACAGCGTAGACCCAACCTCCCCTTCCCCCTACCGTAGTATTTAACTATTTTGTTAGATAAGGCATGGACTTCAAAAAAGGCTACCTATAGTCCTTCTACATTTATTTGCTTAATTTTTTTAAACTACTTGAAAACCCCACCGCAGTAGACCAAAAAGAAACCCACATGCAGTCTTTAAACAGTTGTTTAATTTGAAACTACTTGGCATCCCCCACCGTAGTTCTTGGAAGTGGAATGCCTCTTCTCATCTTTCCCAAGTGTGCATTCGAGTGAGCATCTCCACCCAACGTCCTTAGCCCCTTCAATTCTCTACCTTTATCTAACGCAGAACCCCTACCCCTATTTTGACCTGGTCTCTCCCCGAGTCCCATTGACTTTTCTTTTATAAGGCTTATACGTTTATCTTTTTAGTGTAGAATCCTCTAGTCCTACGGCAATATGCTCCACCCTTACTTATTAAGTGTTCCTTTTTAAGTTCTAGTGCGGTATGTGTTGGAACTGGACTAGCCCGCAAAGGAAGATATGGATGAATTTCAAAAAAATTCCCTTATTGGATCTATATTGGGTATAGAAGTCTAATTTATTTTAAACACTTCTAAATTTAATATAAATAAAATCTCTTATTTCATTTAGATTTATAAATTATAGATAGAATTTTATTATTCAATTAAATATAATAATACGCATATGTATCATATACATATATGTATGTGTGTGCATGTGTAACGTAATAATCCATGAAAGGTATAACGTGTCCGTACATAAATGTTAGGATTTACATCGCAACAGACATGTTAGCTCATCCTATATGTATTAAACATTGTCCAAATGTATGTATGTACTGGTATTTATAAAAATATTAAAACTATGTGAAATTATATATATATATATATATATATGCGTGTGTGTATGTATGTATATATGTGTATTTATATGTCATATATAAAAATATTAATGATTTATATATACACACACTATTGCATTAAATATTAAATATATATATGTATATGTATATATATATATATATAATATAGTTTTATTTAAAATCATTTACACATATACATATGAATTACAGTAAAAAATTATTAATATAATATTTAAATATATATAAGTATATTTATAATATATAAATATGTTTATGTTTATGTTTATATATATATATATGTATTCAATTAGGTATTTAAAATATGTACCTTTAAACCTTTCCAAGTAGAATGTACAACATAAAGAAATTTATCTATATTTTGTTGCATTAAAAAATATCTATATATTAATTAGGTGTTTAAAATGCAATAAAATAATTGTAAAACTATTTTTATGTTATACTATTCAAATTTTAAAATTTAATGAAATCAAGCATGATGATATTTTAAATTTATGAAGTTTTTTCTAGAATTATTTTAGTAAAATTAATATTTTTAGGTAATTAATTAATTTTGGACATTTATTAAATTGATTTCGGTCATTTACTAATTGATTTTTTAAAAATATAAAAAATGATTTTTAAATTTTATTTTTTGCCAAGATTTGATATAACGATAAAAAATTTATTATAAAATTGAATATAAATTTTCAAAACATATTTTATTTTATATGATTTATTTAATTAGTATCTTGATTTAAATAATATTAAATAATGGTAGATATATATTGAAAACTAATTTGCAACCACCAAAAATATAATCTTTATAGATATGCATTTATAAAATATAGGTTCAACCATTAACATGATATGATGATATAATTAAATACAAGTTATATAATTAAAATTAGGTAGTATATAAATACATACATAAATACATACATATATATATATATAAACTAATAAAATGATAATAATTAAAATAAAATTTATTTGGTTGTGAATTTCATATATATATATGTGTGTGTGTGTGTGATGTTTTAATAAATTAAAATATACGTATAACCAATCAATATGTGACAGCATTGATGATGCATATAAAAATCTCACCAAGGTAGCAATATTTTAATGATATATATGAATAATATAATGTTATCTCGAAATTATAAATCATATATTATAATAAATACATACCTCTTACTAATGCTTTAGAGCACGCCTTATAATGTTGAACTCTCCCTCCTTCAAAATCATCTCGATTCGACGCATTGCTAACTCTTGAACCGTAGACCTTTAGCTATCCAATAGCTATCGCCTTTAGAATCGATTTAAGATGAATTTGTTGAAGCTCTTCGTTGATGAGATCTGTTAGAAATGATGGGGAAATAGTAGCGAAAAAGCTCATTTTGCATTAGGATTAGGGGTCCTTTTGTAGTGGAAGCAATCTAGAGAAATATGAATCACATCTCATACCATTTCTCATCAAATTTCAAGCATCCATCTCCAAACCCCTATAGCCCTTTTGGCCCCCTCCTGTAAGCCCTATTGCTATCCAAATAACATCTTAACATCGTGGGCTAACAGCCCAATCAAGCCTAAATAAATATTATTAATTAAATCTAATATAGTTGCTTGTCAACATTACATATTAATCAATATATTTATAGCTATTATATATATATTATAATATTTATTCCTTAAATCATATTCAGAATTTTATAATTAATATTTCATAAATATTAATTAATTTATAATAATTATAAACTAATTAAATAGTACGGTCTAAAGAGAATTCATCATTCCGATAGTGCGACTCATCAGGTGTAAATTCGATCAGCGATTAAGATCGAACAATTTGAATGTTAATGTTCACACGTCACTTAGCAGGTGGTGTGACATTTTGGCCTAATTTATCACTTACTTAGTTTTGGTAAAATCAAATTTTATATATTATTAAGCGTTATCTAGTTGTCACTTTTATTTACACCAATTCTCTTCGTCAAAACTATATCACTTTTGACTTATGGAATTGGTAATGGTCAAAATTCTAGTATCGTCCATATTTGACTCAATAGTCCAAGCATAAAGATCTTGGTTCAATAATAATAATTATTAACTGAAACGCTCTGGCCAAAGAATTTGACTTTAAGTTGACTGAGTTGACCATGATACTAACCCCATATAACCGAGGAGACGAATCCTCTCTTGAATAGTGCTTCACTCCTAATACTTTCACTTGACCAACCTATAGTCACTTGATAGAAGTCATACCATGATTTGACTATAATTAAAATGGAGCTATCAATCGAAGATCAAAATATTCTCAAGTCAAGAGAACTGTGTAAATCGGTCACATCAATATTTTCTATTTGACCTTAGTTATATTTACAACAGAAAACTATAGAGTGAGTCATTTTATAGTTATCAAATAACTATCAGTACGTAAACCCTAGGTGCCCCTAGCAGTCATGAGTCATAAATTATCCAACATTTGAAGAGTGTTACATACTCTAGTCTAAATGGATACATCATTATCCACTCTCGATGCATCTTGACTAGGAACATTTAAAATGCATATTTATTTTCACTATGATTAATTACTCATGGTTATAACACTTTGTAACTACTATCATAAACATACCATTTATAGTTTTTCTATTAAATATACTTGTAGTTAATGACTAATTAATATAACACATTATATCAAATTTATTATAAAAAGAAAATACCTTTTATTTTGAACAAGATCGACCAATGAGGCATATATATAACAAATTACATAATCCTAGGGAATATCCTAACTCTATCAATCTTCCACTTGCACTTGGAGTCAATTATGTAATCTTATTCCAAATTCTCCAATCGGTTTTCTCAAAATCAATTGGATTAGTCCCTTAGTGAATGGGCGTTCTATTATGTTTCAATTATCTACACTGTCAATCAACTCTCTCCTACGCTTATAAACTACCTTTATCATATGGAACAATTCAGAATATATCTCTCGACTTCCAGTGAGCTCTAAGTTCCATTATGAACTATATTGAAATATTTTTATCATATACTGTTGAATATGCGATTATATGATTTTTGTTTGATGATAATAAACATATATATTCGTGTAAATGCATTTGGTAATGTACTATTTTATTTTTCACAGATTAAATAAATATTTGATGAATAAAATTAAATAACACAGAATTTGAATTGAAACAGAAATTTTATTCAAACAAATATTTATTACAATTTTGAATAGTACAAATTCAAGCTCTCACTTTACACTATACAACTTTGATACAAATTCAATTACATCACAATTTTACATTTACAGTTGACCTCACTACATATCACTCACACTCGTATTTTATCTTCAACTTCACTCCAAATTGAATTCAGCATCTGAGCATTCTGCAAAAATAAATATTCACGCAGTAAAATTGAAAAGGAAATATTTTTGCAGTATAAAACAATATGTGAATTTTGAAAATAATATTTGCCTCAGTTATTTGGGTTGTTCGTCATCATTTAATTTTGAATTCATCGTACACAAATAGCTTGTGACATACACAGTGTATCACTGTATATGTCACAAGGCCGTGCACACCGAAATATACACTTGATTGATTTACAGGGACAGGTGAGCACATGTCAAACCCAAAATATAGGATTCAACTCAAGTGCAATAAAATAATGTCACAACTTTCAGCACAAGGTCAAATCCAAGCTGGATTCAACTCAAGTGTAATGCACAGTCCAACTAAAAGTCAACATGCTCACAAAAGACTGCAAAATTCAAGAAGGCACCAAACCACAAATGCAAAGGTCAAGTCACTGCTATCATGACTCAACTCAATGCAACGTGACAATACAATCTCAAGTGGAAGCAAAACTCATATATATAGCCTCAAACCAGAACATCATGTGTACCAAACAAATACAACAACCAAACAACTGAAATGCAAACTGAATCAAACATGATACAGTGACAATATGAAGTCAGCAAAATACAACTTCAATGCAAACAAACGAAAGGAGTGGACATCAACCCAATGAAAACCAGTATGGAGTGATACACAGTGATCAGTGGTCTGCAACAATACCAAAGTGAAGACTTAAATGGAACCTCACTCAATATAACCAGATGAACAAGACACATCATGAAGCAGCTCATTTATACAAGCTAACCAGATTCAATGATGCAATGCACAGCAACTAGTAGAGCAGGCTCGAATGACCAAGTGCACCACTGACCATACAACATGGCTCAACAACATAAATGCACAAGCACACATCTACTACAATGATGAACAAAGCTGACAACAAGAATATGAATGTAACTGATAATGTGTACACATGAATGCCATCAGATGTATAAAATCAAATGCAAGCCAACATCAAAGACACAGCAGTGACAAAGTCAAGGGCACATGAAGACCAACAACAGCAAGTGGATATAACCATCAAGCCGTAAATTAATCATATTCAAATTTATAGATTTCAAATGACCAGAGTCATCATTAACAGAGTCAAGCCAAGTCGAGATGAACAGTGATCAAACAAACAGCACGTGAAATCTCAGGCCAGAGTCGAAGCCGACCAGAAATTCACGCATCAAGCCGCAAGTCAATCAAGTTTATCAGCAAATTCTAAGGAAAGCCAAGGATGCAAGTTCGAACAAATTCAAGTCAAAGCCAGAGATTCACGAAATCAAAAATGGGCAAAGTCAAAGCAAAAATCAACACCGTGATGACCACGATAGCAATTCAAAACCGTGTCAACCAAGTAACACGAATTTATACGAAATTGATTTAGTCAGTGAAATCATCAGCATCAAAGTGAAATGAAACGGCCGAGCAAATTATTTGACAAATTCAAACAAATTTGTACGAACAAAAATAAAGGAGATCGAACGCATATATAACCCAGAATCATCATCGGCAATTCGGCATGGAGTTCAATCAAGCATAACAGAATAGCATAAACGAAAATCACATACCAAATCGAAGTCGAACTCCATCAAACAGAAGCAGCCAAAGTGAGCAACAAGGAAAAGATCAATCAAAGCTACTCGCGAATTATCCACGCGATCGATCAACATAAAGTCGGCTCTTCGCAAAGCCCTAATTTGGATCGAAGGACAAAATCCCTAATTTGGATTGAAGGACGAAATCCCTAATTGTGATCGAACAAAGAAGCCGCCATTATCTCAATAGGAATGGAGCAAATAAAAAAAAGGGATCGGGTCAAATTATAAAAGGGGCCGGCTTGTTTTTAAAGAGCTTTCTCTTTTATTATATAAGGGTTTTTAATTTTTTAAATAGGGTTATTTTAATTTTAAATTGTTTTTAATTTTGACTTTAAACCATTGTAATTTCTAGTCGTGGGACTAGGGGACAAACTACGTGGCGTAGTTTGAGAATTCGCAACTCAGTGGCTGAGTTGTGGCAGGGTTTTGAGCGTAGAGTTAGGTTAGTCAGTAGCGGGTGTTGCGAGTTTATGTGTGTAAGCGTGTGACTACTTAATTTCTAGTAGAAACCTTGGGGGAAGCACGTAGGCAGGGTTTTGCCGAAGCTGGGTAAATTCTGTGTCGTTCTATTTCTGCATTTTATTATTCTGCTATTTTTTCTGTGCTGCTATTATTCTGTGATCTGTGTTGAAATAATTTTATAAGCTTCCGCAATTAATTTTTATAATTAATACCATCAACCTATTCACCCCCCTCTAGGGTGAAATCGATCCTACAAGTGGTATCGGAGCTAGGAACAAAAGCCAATTTTGATTTAAAATTTTGATTTTTTCAAAAACCAATTTTTGTTTTAAAAATTTGAATTTTTAAAATGGCTACTTTTGTTGAGGGTCGTTCCAATATTATTCCTCCTATTTTTGATGGAACAGATTTTTTGAATTGGAAATTGACAATGGAATTTTATTTAAAATCTGTTAATATTAAATGTTGGAATATTATTGAAAATGGGCGTGATATAAATGACGAGAAAACTTTCTCGATTAATGCTTTTGCTATGCATATATTATATTCTCATATTAATCAAGATAATTTTAATTTCATCTCTCATTGTGAAAATGCATAGAAAATCTAGAATACTTTCGATGCAATATATGGTGCAAAAGTCAACAGCAATGAGAAATCCTCCACAACCAACTCAGTTAAAGAAATGTGCTTAACAGGATTTGTAAAAAGAAGTTGTGATGAGGAGATGATGGAGCAGCTGAGCTGGCGTTAATAATGAAGAAATTCAAAAGGTGGAACCGCAAATACGGAAATCCAGCTCTAAATCAAAAATTAAAAAGTAGAATAATCAAAGCACTAGACAACTCGGAAGAACACGGGATCATTTGCAACAAACCCTGTAATATCAAGCCCAATTATCCCCGATTTCAACGCAATTTTGAAAAGAAATCAAAAAGGAGAAATGCTACAGCCACGTGGAATACAAGTGATGAAGATGATCAAAGTACTAGCAGTGAGAGTGAGAAAGCAGATATATGCCTTCATGGAGATATAACTGATAGCGACGAAGATGAGTCAAGCGAGGTATCAAAACTCACTCACTCTGAATTAATTATTTATTTCCACGAAGTAAATAGCTGTTTTTAATGACTTGGAGAGAAATATGCTAAACTTGAATCACAAAAAGTTACTTTGATAGAATTAAATGAACAACTTGATCAATTAGCTAAAACCTATCAAAGTAGGATCCCTAAGTGTGATAAGTGTCCAACATTTGAAGAAGAAATTAAAAAATCAGAAATTAATATAAAATCACTTGAAACTGAAATCCTGATTTTGAAAGAGAGTGAAAATACTAGGAGAGAGAATTCTATTAAAATGTGCACACAATTGTTAAACGAAAATGAATCTCTCAAAACACAAGTCCAACAATTGTCAACGACTTTAGATAAATTTTCAAAAGGTGAAAAATTATTGAATATTCTATTAGGAAAGCAAACTGTTAATACGGTTAGACAAGGACTTGGATATGATAAATTGAAAATTGTTGAAAGCAATATTAATCAAGTTAATTCTATGTGCACAATTTGTAGAAAATATGGACACAATCACAATAATTGTTGGTATAGACCCAAAACATGTGAAAACTATACCAATTTGGGTTCCAAAAGGCACAAATATAAAAACTATCAAAGTTAAATAAATTTGGGTGCCGAAGGGAACAATTATAAATAGTTTTGGGTCTCCACAAAATTATTTTTCTAAATATTCTGCCACTAAAAACCATGGACCTATAAAAACAAATAGGTCACATACATCTTTCATCGTGTAGGTGTGGTGACAAACTAAGGAACAACAACAGTGTTCTCTGGATTTTGGCTGTTTCAGAAACACAACGAACAACAAAGCAAAGTTCCTTAGCCTAGTACAAAGGTGACAGAATCACAACAGACAACAACGAAAAATATCGTAAAGGTAAAACAAGTAAAGGTATATTTATTTGTACGATATATTAAAAGTGATAATCTGCACCATATTCTGAATTAAATCAGCCAATAATGTGATGATGAAATAATGATGATTTTTGACTCTGACTTATTCAACATAGTTGGCCAATTATATTCTTATGCCAAAAACACTATAAAAATCTCTATATTCTTTGAATTATTTCATATATATCAGTTCGGATTAAAAATAGTGTTTTGTTGGATGATAATACATTTGGTTATAATATGGTTAACTCTATATTCAAGGTTTTTGATTATTTACACGACTTCATTTCAAATTCAAGAGAACGTCATTTGAAAAGCTGTTAAAATTGATTTTGAGATATTTTGTTGCATACTTCATGATTTGGTATATCAAATTCAATTAATGATAATTTTGAGTGAAAGCAAAATTCAGATGCAGATTATACTGGTAATCTAGTTGATAGAAAAATTACTAGTGAAACGTGATTTTTGTTGAGACATTTAGTAACTGCATCGTTTTTCAAAGAAATATCTACATATTTTTCATTTCAAATAATTTTCAAATAGCAGAAATTTTTCTCATTTAACCCCCTCGAGAAAATCATTTTTGACCATATTTTCAGATTAGTCATTTTGAAAATTGATTTCATAATTATTTTTGAATTTGATTTTAAACGACTATTTTGACTAATCTGACTCCCTAATAATTATCGAAAAGATAAATAGTGATTGAAAAAGTGACGAGTGTTGATATTTATCATATATTATGACTCGAGACAGTATAATTAGTAAATTTCTTTAGAAATTTAAACAAGAGTTATAAAACTTTTTGTTGGTAAAAAATTCCATGACTATCTCTATTTCTATCATATTTCTAACGATTATCACTCATCAAAATTGTATATAGTTTGTCAATATGTGGTACTTTAAACAGGAATCATTCGTTTTTCATTTTATATTGTATAAAAAAAATTATATAGTAAATAATAATAATAATAATTAATAAATACCAAAGTATTCACTCTCATTTAAAAGTCTTCACGGTTATGCATGGGTGAATTACTTGGAATTTGTTATGTGCTTCCATGCTCATTTAAAAGTCCTCACGGTTATGCATGTATGGAACGAATATCAAAAGTTGATATTTAAAATAAACAAGTTGATTCTAATCCCATTTAAAAGTCCTCACCGTTATGCATGGTTAGAAGATACTTGAATTCATTTTTTTAAAATAAAATTGGAATACTACTAATCTCATTTAAAAGTCCTAACGGTTATGCATGGTTAGTAGATATTCAAATTCCTGATATAAATATACCACAAATAGACAAAACTGTATGGTTTTATATGATGACATCATTCCCATCATTCTAGTAGTGGAATATGCGCCTAACAAAATATTTATGATTTTTGTTTGATTTTTGATTGAAATTTAATATTTATATTCAATTGAGTTTTAATTTTGAATTAATATCGATCACTTTATCTCTATTTTCTCTAACACTATTACACTTTTGTTGATAACAAAAGGGGGAGAGAAAAGTTAAGATTTTGTCAAATAAAATCAAGCAAAGGTCAAATAATGTTCTATTTGCATCTAGGCTCATTTGCATATTTTTATTTGTATGCATATATGTAGGGGGACCATTGTGTAGAGAGGAAGCATTTAAATAGGGGGAGCAATTAGAGTATATTTGTGATCAAATACATTTAACATATTCAAAATCTTAAATATATGTTTGTTATCATCAAAAGGGGTAGATTGTTGAATATGTGATTATATGATTTTTGTTTGATGATAATAAACATATATATATATATATATATTCGTGTAAATGTATTTGGTAATGTACTATTTTATTTTTCACAGATTAAATAAATATTTGCTGAATAAAATTAAATAACATAAAATTTGAATTCAAACAAAATTTTTATTCAAACAAATATTTATTACAATTTTGAATAGTACAAATTCAAGCTCTCACTATACACTATACAACTTTGATAAAAATTCAATTACATCACAATTTTACATTTACAGTTGACCTCACTACATATCACTCACACTCGTATTTTATCTTCAACTTCACTCCAAATTGAATTCAGCATCTGAGCAATCTGCAAAAATAAATATTGACGCAGTAAAATTGTAAAGGAAATATTTTTGCAGTATAAAACAATATGTGAATTTTGAAAATAATATTTGCCTCAGTTATTTGGGTTGTTCGTCATCATTTAATTTTGAATTCATCATACACGAACAACTTGTGACATACACAGTGTATCACTGTATATGTCACAAGGCCGTGCACACCGAAATATACACTTGATTGATTTACAGGGACAGGTGAGCACATGTCAAACCCAAAATACAGGATTCAACTCAAGTGCAATAAAATAATGTCACAACTTTCAGCACAAGGTCAAATCCAAGCTGGATTCAACTCAAGTGTAATGCACAGTCCAACTAAAAGTCAACATGCTCACAAAAGACTGCAAAATTCAAGAAGGCACCAAACCACAAATGCAAAGGTCAAGTCACTGCTATCATGACTCAACTCAATGCAACGTGACAATACAATCTCAAGTGGAAGCAAAACTCATATATACAGCCTCAAACCAGAACAGCATGTGTACCAAACAAATACAACAACCAAACAACTGAAATGCAAACTGTATCAAACATGATACAGTGACAATATGAAGTTAGCAAAATACAACTTCAATGCAAACAAACCAAAGGAGTGGACATCAACCCAATGAAAACCAGTATGGAGTGATACACAGTGATCAAGTGGTCTGCAACAATACCAAAGTGAAGAATTAAATGGAACCTGACTCAATATAACCAGATGAACAAGACACAACATGAAGCAGCTCATTTATACAAGCTAACCAGATTCAATGATGCAATGCACAGCAACTAGTAGAGCAGGCTCGAATGACCAAGTGCACCACTGACCATACAACATGGCTCAACAACATAAATGCACAAGCACACATCTACTACAATGATGAACAAAGCTGACAGCAAGAATATGAATGTAACTGATAATGTGTACACATGAATGCCATCAGATGTATAAAATCAAATGCAAGCCAACATCAAAGACACAGCAGTAACAAAGTCAAGGGCACATGAAGACCAACAGCAGCAAGTGGATATAACCATCAAGCCGCAAATCAATCATATTCAAATTTATAGATTTCAAATGACTAGAGTCGTCATTAACAAAGTCAAGCCAAGTGGAGATGAACTGTGATGAAACGAACATCACGTGAAATCTCAGGCCAGAGTCGAAGCCGACCAGAAATTCACGCATCAAGCCGCAAGTCATTCAAGTTTATCAGCAAATTCTAAGGAAAGCCAAGGATGCAAGTTCGAACAAATTCAAGTCAAAGCCAGAGATTCACGAAATCAAAAATGGGCAAAGTTAAAGCAAAAATCAACACCATGATGACCACGATAGCAATTCAAAACCATGTCAACCAAGTAACACGAATTTATACGAATTTTATTCAGTTAGTGAAATCATCAGCATCAAAGTGAAATCGAATGGCCGAGCAAATTATTTGACAAATTCAAACAAATTTATACGAACAAAAATAAAGGAGATCGAACGCATATATAACCCAGAATCATCATCGGCAATTCGGCATGGAGTTCAATCAAGCATAACAGAATAGCATAAACGAAAATCACATACCAAATCGAAGTCCAACTCCATCAAACAGAAGCAGCCAAAGTGAGCAACAAGGAAAAGATCGATCAAAGCTACTCGTGAATTATCCAAGCGATCGATCAACATAAAGTCGGCTCTTCGCAAAGACCTAATTTGGATCGAAGGATGAAAGCCCTAATTGTGATCGAATAAAGTAGCCGCCATTATCTCAAAAGGAACGGGCAAATAAAAAAAAGGATCGGGTCAAATTATAAAAGGGGCCGACTTGTTTTTAAAGAGCTTTCTCTTTTATTATATAAAGGTTTTTAATTTTTTTAAACAGGGTTATTTTAATTTTAAATTATTTTTAATTTTGCCTTTAAACCATTGTAATTTCTAGCCGTGGAACTAGGGGACAAACTACGTGGCGTAGTTTGAGAATTCACAACTCAGTGGCTGAGTTGTGGCAGGGTTTTGAACGTAGAGTTAGGTTAGTCAGTAGCGGGTGTCGCGAGTTTACGTGTGTAAGCATGTGACTACTTAATTTCTAGTAGAAACCTTGGAGGCAGCACGTAGGCATGGTTTTGTCGAAGCTGGGTAAATTCTGTGTCGTTCTATTTCTGCATTTTATTATTCTGCTATTTTTTCTATGCTGCTATTATTCTGTGATCTGTGTTGAAATAATTTTATAAGCTTCCGCAATTAATTTTTATAATTAATACCATCACCCTATTCACCCCCCTCTAGGGTGAAATCGGTCCTACATATACCTATGTTATGTGATTTCAACATTTGAAATTTCCAAGAGCTCCTTGCCTTCATGGATGCTTATATGGGAATAACCAAATTTCCATGCATGGCCCATACTAAGAGCACACCTCTTTCATAACTAACACAGGCTTGTACTGCTATCATGCCATGCCCTTTGGTTTGCAGAATGTGGGTGCAACATACCAGCGGCTTGTGAATCGCATGTTCTCAAAATAGACTGGTCGGTCAGTGGAATTTACATGGATGATATGTTGGTTAAGTTTGAGGAGGCAGTGGAGCATGTGAAAAATCTAGCCGAAACTTTCAGCATCCTTCACCAATACAATATGAAGCTAAATCCCAAAAAATTCATTTTTTCGCTTGGGCTGGTAAATTCCATGGCTATGTTTTCAGCACTAAGGGAATTGAGGCCAACTTCGATAAAGTCCAAGCCATTCATGATATGTAGGTTGAAGCACGTGGAATGTTTGACTGGAATGGTTAGAATTAAGCTGGTTTGTTTCGAAATAAACCGATCAGTGTCTAACTTTCTTTGATCTCATTAAGAAAGGGAAATATTTTACTTGGAGCGAGGAAATCGCTAAGGCATTTGAAGAACTGAAGCAACATCTGGCTACTCCCCCTACATTATGCAATCAACACTGCCCTAATCAAAGAAGACAGGAAGTTCCAATGGTTGGTTTATTATGTCGGTAAGAGATTGACTTATCCATAGACTAGGTACTCCAAACCAGAGAAGCTCACATTCTGCCTACTCACGGCAGCCCGTAAGCTCCGACCATATTTTCAAGCTCAACCTATCAAAGTCCTCACAAATCAACCTCCGAACAAATTCTCAACCGGTCCGAAATAGCAAGCCGATTATTAAATGCCTATCAAGCTTGGATAGCATCACATCTCGTTCCAACCTTGCACTTCCGTTAAGGGTTAGACTGTTGCCGACTTCATTGTTGAATATCCGATGTCAGAGGGATCGGAACAAGAAGCCATTTTCAACAGACAATTGGTGCATATATGTTAATGGAGCATCAAACGAGAAAGGGGCAAGGGCCGACACGGTACTCATCGTGCCTACAGGGGGATTATGTTTTACGGTTTGCTTCACCTTCAAGGCGACTAACAACGAAGCCGAGTACAAAGATGTCCTTTAAAATCTCAGGATGGCGTGGGAGCTATGCATGGAATCTATGCATATTTTCTACGACTCATCTTCAGTCGTCAACCATATTAACGAACGCTTCTAGGTAAAAAACAAACACTGGCCTTATATGTTGCTGAGGCTAAAAGGATCATCAATACCTTCGTAAAATTCCGATTAGAGCAGGTAACAAGAGGACAGAATTCCAAGGCTGACTAATTGGCCAAAGCGACAAGAAGCCTCAAAGAAGATATCACTCTTTTGGTCCCATTAGAAATCTATAACATCCTTGGTCATGAGTCAGGGGCAATAAAGATGGAAATAGACACACCCTCTACGGACGACTAGATGACACCCTTAGTTGGATATTTGGCGAATAAGAACTTCCTGCTAATCGCAAGAAGGCCAGGAAAATTCTCTATTGATCCCCTAACTACACGATTGTGGATGAAAAGCCATATAAATGCGGGTATTTCACACCATCCCAGCGTCGCGTGCCTGCAAATGCGGCCATCTAGATACTGGAGGAACCACATAATGGATACTATGCAGACCACACTGAGGGGCAAAGCATAGGAAAGAAGGTTGCCTGCCAGAGCTACTATTAGCCTACTATAATTAAGGATTCTATGTAGTACATAAAAAATGCAACCGATGTCGACGATTCGTCAAGATCCTCGAGCCTCACCAACCCACCTTACCTCGATGATCCCTCCATGGTCGTTTGATACTTAAGGAACTCGTCTAATAGGCAAGTTGCCAAATGCTAAGGGAGGTTACAATCACGCTATAGTTCCCATATATTACTTTACCATGTGGGTTGAAGATGAACCCTTAACTAGGTAACCACCCTAATAGTACTGAATTTCATAATAAAGAACATCGTCTTCCATTTTTGGCCTACCCAAGAAGAATCATCATCGATAATGACACTCAATTTAAAAATAGTCTCTTCCAAGACATCTGCATAAGAAAAGGAATTAAGAAATGCTTCTCTTCCATCGCCCATCCTAAGGCCAATGGATAGACGAAAGCTGTCAACAAAACCATCAAGACCACTCTCAAAAAGCATCCCATGAAAGCTTAAGGCAACTGGACCGAAGAACTACCACCAGTCCTTTGGTCCTATCACACTTTCAACTGAAAATCAATCAGCCATACTCCCTTTTCACTATCATATGGGTATGAGGCCTTGTTACAAATCGAAGTTGCCATCTCATCGCCTTGACATCAAACCTTTAGGACAAAGCAAAACAACAAGTTTCTTGAGCTTCGACTTAACACCATAGAAAATGAATGACCGAGGCTGAGCTCGACACTGAAGCCTACAAGAGGAAGATTGCTAAATGCTATAACTCAAGAGTAAAACTTCATCATTTCTTTTTCGCCGGCCTAGCCCTACGCCAGGTGTTCGCCATGAAGGACCCAATTGAAAGGGTCCTTGGCTCAAATTAGGAGGGACCTTAAATCGTCAAAGAAGTTCTAAAAACCAGCACATACCATCTCTCTCATTGGGAGGGGGAAATCGTCTTCTGCTTTAGGAACCATGTTCACCTCCAGGCCTACCACATATGAGAACCACTTGTGACTATTAGGTTGTGTAACCCTTTATTATTATGAATAAACTGAAGATTCCAAGAGCCTATTGTCCAACACTCGGCCAGCTATCCACGATGATGAACTACCGCGCAGTCATTTCCGTATCAAGGACCATTTTCCTCTACCGTAAGGAATGTAGCGAGCATTGCTCCCCATGTGCCACCAGGCTATCCAACAAAGGATGAGTTTTCCTGTGCTAGTTTACCTTCTTTAGGACTATCGACCTTTGTCGCCAAGTGCATAGTAAGCCATGCTCCTCGCTTGTCGGTCGACTATCTACGGAGGTGAATTACCATGCATTCATTTCCTTGTTAGGGACTACTGACCTCTTGCAAGGTGCGTAGCGAGCCATGCTCCCCGTCTGCTACCAGGTTATACAATAAAGGATGAGCTTTATGTGCTCATTTTCCTTATTAAGGATTGCCGACCTCTACTACCAAGTGCATAGAAAGCCATACTTCCGCTTGTCGGCCGACTATCCACAGGGGTGAATTACCATGAATTTGCTTCCTTGTCGGGGACTGCCATTCTTATTGCACCTAAGATACTTTCAAGATGATCTTAGTTTGATTTAGGATTACATAATTAAGCCAGATTCTCAAATATCGGCCTTAGTACCTAACCAACAAGATTAGACGATTTAATAAAAGATACAAGAACATGCCATGACCGACATCCATCACCTAATTCGGTATCTGTCATTGGAAACACAAGTACATGCACTAGATGGTACCAAATTACTCAATACGTACCTACTGGCTAAGTAAACAAAGACACATCCAACACTTGAAATTTCGACGGAAGGAAATATATTCATATCCAAAAGTACGTGGATACATAGCCTGCCCCGATAGGCTCACAAAAGGGGATAAAATATCTAGAAGGATGGATTCTCAACTGGCGGATGTAAGGAGTCAATTTTCTCCCTAATCAAGAAGACTGACACAACTTCCCTAGTGGCATTCTTCTCCTCCACAACCTCATCCCGTGTCGCCTTAAGCAGGTCGGCATCTAAGTGGCTCATGGAAATCAACAAATCGTAGTTCGACCCGAATAGAGCTTTAATCATCTTAGTTAGCCGATCTGCCATCCTCCTCCTTTCGGTCGGCCTCTATATTGGTAGCAGACTTGCATTTTGTATTATGATGCGAAAGTTCTTCCTCAAGCTAGTCCAGTCTATCCTTGAAGCTTGCCACCTCCCTCTCCGCCTGCTAATTGGCATCGAATGCCGCCTTTGCCTCCTCGGTCATCTGGTTGGAATACGTCTGAGCCTACTTGCACACCTTTATCTCGTTTTTAGCACCTCAAAATCGTCCCGAAGGTGGATGGAGCTATAGGCAACCTACAAAAAGCAAACTGATCAGAAAATTCCGCATGATATAGAAGCTTCAAAGAAAAAATGAAGGGAAAATCTTACAAACAAAGCTTCTTGGGTATAAAGGTCCATGACCTTGTCTCCATCATGGAAGCCCCATCCAGACCGAAACGATCGGAAGACCCTAAAAGCACTATCAACATCTCCTGAAATGACCGCAGTAAGCGATCTATGTCATCATGATACCTGGCGACGTCAAGCTCTAGCAACAAACGCCCTACCAATTTCACCTCCTCTCTTTGACGGAGCGCCTCCGCAGTATAAACAAGCGCTTTCTTGGCTAGGGAGGCAAGGTGCCCCTCGCGCTCAGATTCCCTAATCTTCTTCCTCCTCCTAGTCCCCTCATCAAAGGGACATTCCTCCTTGCTTGGAGAGACCATGATGACCTCCTCCTCTCTCTCTCCTGTTGCATCCCCTTTCCCTTGTTCTCCAAGGGAATGACAGTCATGACAGCCTTAGAGGCAGAGGCAAACTAATCAAAGGCACCAAAGTTAAATTTCCCGACCACTGCATCAATAAAGGAGGAAAGGTTAAGCCATAATTCATAGAAAAAAAGTTGAAGTAGAAGTAAAACTACTATTTCTACTGGCTCGCTCCCTATTTCTTATAAGGGGTTGGCATGATAAGGCCGAGCTATTCTCACTAGTCAAGTCTGTCCCCATCAAATTCTCACTCGCAACTCCCTTCGTATCTAGGGTGCAAGGGATCATACGCATGAAATGGCTCGAGTGAAGGACTTAATCCGAGCCAACACTCGACCCCTATTCTCTCTTCGAACTACTTCCACCAAAATTAAACCAAATGTCCCAATCCATGGGAAGCGTCTGATGATGAGGGATAGGGATGTCAACAAGTTACTGAGGGTTAAATTCCTCCCGCTGCCCAACACAATGTTAACTAACATATCAGGAACTACATATTGCCATTCTTCTGTCTCCTCATCTTTATCCATATCAACATACCCTCGATTGACATCAGTTATCAGGCCTGACTTTGGATTATTGAACCTAATCTTCAGTCCCTCTCAACTTGGTCAATTTTGCATTCTCGATCGCTTGTCTGAACTGCTTCCTCCATCGTGGCTTCTTGGCCGTTGTTTGGCCTTGCTACACCAGCCCGACCCTTCGAAGATTTTCGTCTGTCAACAACAGTCTCAAGTCTAAACATTAGAGGACAATCGCTCTTAGGCTTAAGGTCAAGGTGGAAAGTTTAACACCAAGGTAATAGGAATTTCCTATCACTGGACAAGGTAAGCAAAGGAAAATGGTGAAAAAGGAAATAGAAAAAGAATAAGATGCAAACTTACGAGGGCAGTGGAAGATGATATTCTCTAAGTTGGAATTAACCCCATGGGGCGTCAAGAAGTAATTTGTCAACCAACCAGGGGTTGCCTTGCTAAGGATGCCCAAAAAAATCATAGGCTTAGTGATGGCTTGAAAATGATAAAAGCTGCCAATAGGATAATAAGCCTCCTTCTACAACCTAAAAGCCAACTCAGCAAAGTTAGCATTGGGCTCCAGGAGACCTAAAGAAACACAAGCAGCATAATTACTCAAAAAAAAGAAACTAATATCTATTAGGCATTAACTACCCTGGGCAAGATGGTATGCGTTAACAGTGGAGACAAGGAAAGGGAGGAGGGGCGGTGTAACCCCCACCTTAAGATAGCGGGTTGAGAATAAACCGCCAGGGGGAAAAGGGGACATTTGTCAAGATAAGCATAATTGAGGGAGGAAAGGGAGGAGGGGCAGTGTAACCCCCACCTTAATATTACCTCATGACCAACCAACAGTTTGTCAAGTCAATCTTATTAAGTCTTTGTAAAGAAGCCTAAAGATTGACGGCCCCCACCGAGGGAGATTGATTGACGGAAGTGGAAGGCGAAGCAGCCATTTGAAACAATCGACTAAGTTATATAAACACGATGATCAAAATTCAAGCAAAGCATAGGGAAGTAACCTCCGGAAGGCTTTGATCTCCAGACGATTGTACCCATGGAACATCTATGCTGGTTGCCCTATAAAGGCGGGCCTTCCTCTCCATTCATGATACCATTATTCAGCGCTACAACCCTATCGATCTTATAAAATTATTAAGCTTATACTTTGTGATTGGGCTTAGCCCATCACCCATTATCAAAATAAATGCTATATAAAAATCGTCATTTCACTTACAGGCCCATTCATGTTTATTAACATCAATCAAACACCACTGTAAGGTGATGATGGTTGGTCGACATTAGAGGAACCTAGAAAGGAATGGTTTCTAAACAATTAATTGAAGAGAACCCATGCGTTACATCCCTACAATATTTACGTCCATAACGATGCGTTCAAAAAAGGCATGGGATAACAGAAAGAAAAAGAATGGCAAATGTCCAAGCCCTCATCCCAGCCACAACGCTCACAATGGTGGAGGTAAAAGCGAAGGCGTACTTACTTTTCTAAATGTAGACCTGAAGAACTCAAGGTTTAGAGAGTTCTCAAGTCTTTATGACAATGTTCGAATTTTTTTGTAAATAATGAAAATAAAGGGGATGAGAAGGGTTTATAAACCTACCCCTCAATCTCCACTATGGGATTTGAATCGGCCTCATCCCACTGTCAAAGTATAATGAATGCGACTGTCACTTCATCCACGTCCAATAGTAGACTTCCCTCCTACCATATCTAGAAAAACAAACCATTATAGCTAATTGCACAAAGCCACATGGAAAGCATATCAAATATTTTGTAGAGCCATCAATTGGCAAGTTTTGTATGATTTTTCAAGCTCGCACTCGCAAGCAGATACCGAACGGGCGGTAAAATGTTGCTCAATTTTCTCACAAGTTAGCAGGCCAATTAAAGGCAAACTGGCCCAATCAAAGATAACCCATTCGATCTGCCACTGGCCCATAAAGGCCGGCCCGAGCCAATGTTAGTCGCAAACCGACCTTCCAACTTAACAAGGTGCCAAGATGAGGTCCAATTATCTCATCCCAAAGCAACCTTCACACTTAGGCAAGATTTGGACTCGGTCCTCCTTATCTAACCCGGTCTAGCTCATTTCTGACCAGCTCTTCTATATCGAACTTCTTCCAACAACAACTAAAAGCCAACATAATTCACATACCATCACATTAGCTGACGAATGGCTCCTATCCAAGCCTGCCCCAACAGACAACACATCAGGCAAGAGTGGCCGAAGCATGGCCCGTCTTTAGCGTGTTTTCAGTACAGCTAACTCCAACTGGCATTAGGCCTCCCTCCCGACTACCTTAGCCTGGTCATTAACCATCTTCCCCACATGGTCCTTGGCAAGATTCTAAGTCACTTCTGTGTTATGGACAACTAGTCGGCTAGCTCATCCATATGGGCACTCAAGTGAATTACAAATTTGTCCATCCATCCATCCGAAGTACCATAGTTGGACGATTGAGCTAACATGGTTTACCATAAGCATTAAATGCGTATTTAATGCAAGTCCACGCCTATACAGAGAGGCAATGAGTATATTCTTATCCACCACACGTCTTCTGACACACTTTACAACTATTAACCATCTACCTTTACCGTCATATCAATGGTCAAGCACTTTTCCCGCCATCTCTAGAGCGGGATCTCAATCATCAACCATCTAGTTCAACTACTAAAAATACCCTCCGCATTGCAACTTTAAAAGGGTTGGAACATTCAAGAATTATGAATACTACGTACAATTTAGCACTCTTGATATCGCATAAGTTCTTAAGATTAGATAACTTTTATTAGTTTCAAGTGCCTTCCGTTTTCTTATTATTCACTTGTGATTTTTTGTAGTTGTAAGAGAAATATATAATAAAAGAACTTCATAGTGGACGTAAGCAGCTTTGCTGAACCACTATATATCTTGTATTATTTACCTTTTAAATGCATATTTAACCCTATTTTTCTATTTTTAAGCCGAGTGATTAACAAGTAACCTTGGCTTTTCACAAGGCACACATATCATTCCGAGGTTGGCTAGAAAACTAGTCAACAATGGCGTTTAGAAAAATATTCTAAAGGTTATGGGTTCGAGCTTCTAGGACATATGAGTGTTTTGCTTGAATAAAGTATCACTCTTCTTATCAAAAAAAGTTTTTAACTTAGTCTTAATAGCCGCTTGAACAATTTTCTTTTCTACTTAAAACCTCATTAATCAATTATGTTTTCTACTTTGATAGTTAGTGGGATTTTTTATGTCCTTCAAAGTTTGATATAATGATATATGCTATCTTTCATAGTGCATGCTAATTAAAATGTACAAGTATATATGATTTCTTTGTAGAAGTTTTTCATAATGAAAATTAGTGGAATTTTTTTGCACTAGATCTCAATAATGAATTTTAATACAAATTAGGACATAAAAAATGGATTATATGGTTACCTTTCCATTTCAATAAATGAATGTCAGTTTGCCTATACTCTAATTCTATCATTCTATAGCTAGGTTTTTGTTAAAATCATAATATCAAATGAACTTAAGCTTTGTTACTTTGGGTGGAAAAGGGCTAAATGCCAATTAGAATAAGTGATTGGTGGTTTGTAAGTTTGTTTTGGAAAAGTGATTTTGACTAATTACTTCCATTAAGCAAAATAATTTAGCCATTTTTTTTTTGCTTTTTTGAAGTGCTTATTGTTTGTTGTATTATTTTCTCGGTAATACCCATCTTCAAACAAAATTTTCAACTTTTCCACTTGTTATTTATTATTCATATTTATTACTTTCAACCATATTTGATATTATCCAACAATACTTAACTTTTCTTATTGTTCCAAACTTTTTTAAACATATGGTAAACTTTTTTCACTTGATTTTGATTTTACTACAATTTTTGTTGTCTGTCATCACAAAAACAGTAAGAAACTTACACAAACTAAAATATGGTTTCATGACATATATTAAAAAATTTGAATGTATTGTGAAGACAAAATATGATAATATATCTATCTTATTAATGAGAATGAAAATCAAACGAATAACAAATTTTTTGAGTTAAACAGAAATATAATGTGTATCGAATGCATAATAAAATAAATACCAATAAACAAATTCAACAAGTAGGGAAAAAAATCATATGAAGTTTATTTGAGTTAAATATAAAGCGAAGTAAAATGCATAATGCAAGTGCGAAAATTTAATAATAAAAATTTTAGGTAAGCTGTACAAAATTATATAATAATCTTAATAGCTACTTATTTAGAGAAGCTAAGCAAAATAATATAACATATGATTTGACAAAACCATCAAAAGTTTTAGCCAATTATATTAAAATATATTTCTCTTAAACAAAGCTTTTGCGATATAGATTTAAACGATTATAAAGTTTATTTTCTCTCTGTTCTGTGAATTAAGTGGTATTGAAAATAAATACATAAGTGGCCATTTATCATTATAGTTAATTATATGAGATAAAATGACTAAGTGTAATTTGTATGAAAATTGAATAAGAGAATACTTAATATTAACATTGAGGGTAATATTGTCAAAATAATAATATATATTAATAAAATAGATTTATAGTTAGAATGCAAATAAGTAACATTTCAAGTATTCAGCACTCAGCGTTCAAAAATCAATGTTTAATAATCAGCATTCAATATTCGGTATTTTAAAAAAATGTTACCTTAGCCAAATTCAAATCTAGAATATTATAGTCCATCATCTCTAAATGAATACAAGTACTAGGTGCAAGAGAGCTACACTTTTTAATTCATAGCATAAAGTCAAGGTAATTCAAAGTTTCCTAAATGAAAGTGAAGCAAGTTTTTACTAGTAAAAAGTGGATTTCATACCTTCACATTTTTTTTGAAATGGTACTTTATATATAATATGTCACTGGGACAACATATCATATGTCAATAAACGTTCGAATCACGCTACGCAAGTTTCAACTTGTGATCTCTCGCACCTGTGACGATCCAGAATTTCTAACAATTTAAATTTGGAATAATTAATTTATTTTGAATATAATTTTAAATTGAATTCCAGATATCAATATTTACTTGATAATTAAATCATTGAATTATATAGTTTAAATATTGAATTTAATAATTGCGATTAGGTAAAATTTTGAATCAGAAATTTCTAAGCCTGTTTAAAATAATTTGAAGGCTTATAAAATTTATAATGATGATACTGAAGATAATAGAATGGTTGGAATTTAATTTAAAGGTGATTTGTTCAGTTTTGAAATCATATCGTTTAAATTGACATTTAAAAATAGCCTTCCGAGGCACAGTCTCGGAATTCGATGAAACTAGTTCCATTGGATCCGTAATAGTTAGTTATTATCGGATTTCAATTTTCGTAGCAATCGGAGTTATCGTTTGACCCTGACAGCTCAAAATGCTTAGAATTATTTTAATCGATTTAATTTAAAATTTATCGTTTATTTCCATAACTCGCCCATACGATCAAATTAGCCTCTGAAACACGTTCAATTATGTTCGGAATGCGGGTAAAACTTTATAAACGCCTATCGGCATGTTTGTTTCGGGGTTCGAGATTTCGTGTTATGCGTAACGCGATATTTTCGATTTTTAATTATATAAAAATCAGGCGTACTCAAGAATCAGTTCACATCTTTATTATCGTTTTCGTTCCCCTCTCTTTATTCTCTAACAAAATTGAACTTATAGAAATAAAAAAAATGGCCGTAATCATTGGGACCATGTCGAGTACTAATCGAATGAAGAAGGGGGGAATGGCCGAAGAGGGAGAGGGTCGCGCGTCATTGGTTTCACGATGGAAGTGAGGTTTCATCGCCGACTTCGCTTAGGGCTTGCGTAGCCTGGTGTTTTGGATGACGCAAGGCGCGCGTGGCGTGAGTGGATTTAGGGTTTAACGGCGGTCGTCCCTATGGGTTCGACGAGGTTGTGAGGCGATTCTGGACTTCGATTTGGGTATGTTCTCGTGCATGCAGCAGTTTAATGGAGGCGCGTTGGGGGTTTTCGGTGAGTAATTTATTTGCAGTTTTGTTGTTTTAAAGCTAAACTTACAAAAGAAAAAAATGATGATGAAATAAATTGTTAGTTATTGATCTAGGATATTTTGACCTAAATTATGATAATATATTTCAAAACACTGAGGTTATTTGTTTAAACAATTTTGATAACTGTTATTCAAAACTGTTCACGAAATTTCAAAATTAAAGCCAACTTTTAATTACATAATTAATTATAGGTTTAGAAAAATCAAGTGAGATAAGATTTGTGATCTAATTACTAATAAATTATTTAATGTAATTAAATTAGATTAGGATAGATTGAAATTGAAAATGAGAAATCATTAAATTATAAATCAATGATGTAATTGAAGATTGATAAATTAAAAATTTGATTAATCAATAAATAGTGACTTACGAGAAATTAATTAATATAAATAATTAAGGATTAATGTAATTTATATAGTTTATTAATTTATGAAGCAATTAAGATTACTTATTGATTTGGTTAAGAATAATTAACATGGTGAAGTTAATTAAAGATAGTTACTTGAATGTAGTTGAAAGATAATTAATCCAGGGTGATTAATTAGGATAAGGAAGGGTTGATTAATTAATTGATTTGGAATTAATTAATGAAGGAATCTAAGTGATTGAGGTTCGAAATTCAATTAAAATAAATTGAGTTGATTTGTATGTGGTTAAGCTTTGCTTATGGATGATTGAATGGTATTTGATGCTTTGAATGAGTTGATATCCCTGATATGAAATGTTGTGTATTTCATTTGGATAACTTGGTTTAGGATGACATGAGACTCGAAGAGGCCGGGAACGGGTATTGGGAAGTACCCGAAACCACTTCGAATTCTTATAAATTGATATGTGAGACAAATAGGTTGGAATGAAACGATTTAAGTGAATTGGAATATTGATCTAAATTTTGGTCCTTAGAAACTTATGAGTGAAATCAGTTAGGTCTATAACATATCGTGAACTTGTAAAATTTGTTAGAGTTACCCCGGGTTTTATATAAGTTGATTGCTTGGTATTCCATGTTAGTTGGGTTTACTCACGCTGGTTTCTAGCCTGACCCGGGTGTTACTTTGGTGTAATGCTCGGGTCAGACCGAGTATTACAAATTTTCAGGTAAGGACGTTCTGGAGCTTAGGAGGCGAGCCGGGTGGCAGGAACGTGTAGAGTATTCTGCTGTATTATAATATTGTAAATCTGAGATATGTTGATTTGTATATGTCTAGTGTTGAATATTTGTGTAACTCTGATGTATTTAAATGTAATCGACAGATATAGTATTCTTTTGAAAATTGATATTATTTATTATTATATTTTATCCGCTGCGAATGTGAGATGTTATTGATTTTGTTTTTCTTCTTCTTTTATCTCTTTCTTCTTTTTCGTAACTATCTAGAATTTTCGGCTTCGGAAATTCTGGATCGTTACATTTGGTATCAGAGCTGAAAGGTTAAGCGAGAACCTTGGCTCTGGTGGGAGTTACTCATTAAATAGAGTTCGTAGTACTCTAGAATGGGTTAAGCATATATATATATATATATATGTATGAGCCTACTTGTTATTTTCTTATATAAAGGTATTAAATGATTTTATATAAAAGTATATCTTGATATATAAAGGAATATTTCATTCTAATAAATATTAAGGTAATTGGTTGTTAGATTATTGGAATTAAAATTTAGAAGTAATATAATACAACCAAATTTAAAGTATTGAATTGGAATTAAATTAAGTAGAAATAGAAATACAACCAAATTAAAATTTAAAATGATTGAAAATGAAATTCTAAATCTGGTCCCGGAATTTGAAAATTTTGTTTCAAATTAATGAAAAATGATAAATATGTATTATTTGGATAACCGGGACTTGTTGCAAACAATAGATTGTTTGAAATTTGATTTGAATTTAAAACCAAGGGTAGTTTAAAATTTTAAAACATGGCTGGGAGGGCCAAGAAATAAATATGTATGTATGTATGGATATACATGATATCAAAGATAATTTGAAATAAACATTAAGAGGTTGAGTTTTGATTTTCCCTGAAGTGTGATGTAAAAACCCAAAAGTGATATAAGTTTTGAACTTATAAGAGGGAAAGTTTGAAGTTTGAAGTAGGAATTCAAATTGAGTAAGGTTGATTGGATAAAGTAAATTGGAATTTAACTTTGGGAAAGTTAAATAAGTGGAGAAAAAGCAACCTGAATTGGAAATTTCAAGATGAAATTGGAATTTAACTTGGAAAGTTAAACGGTTGATTTGAATTGGGAATTTTTTTGATCTCAGAACGGGTTTGAGATTTAAAAATTGTAAATGGATGGACGTTTTAAAATAAATTGGATGATAGCATCTTGGTAATGAAAATCTTTAAATTGAGAATGGTATTATGTAAATAGAATAAATTTGAATAATTGAATTGTAAATTAAACTTGTTTAAGAACCGGCTTCAAACTGGAAGATAAAATTTGATAATAAATTAAAATTTTAAAATAAAATTGTATTGAACTCTTGTTTGAACCTTGAAATACATAAGTAAAGAAAATTTAAAATGGAATTTGAGAATTGGATTTGGAAATTAAAATTGTTTAAAAACTTCAAATAAAGGTTAATTTGGTTTAAAGAGATAAACCAACCTTTGAGAATTTAACTCGAATTTATATAATTCGAGATAGTTTAAATTCAAGATTGAAATTGAATTAGTTCAAAATTGAATTTGGTTTGAATTAATTGGATTGGTGATTGAAGACGTATAAGATTAAGAATTTAAATGGGAAATTGATTTGGATTATATTGTAATGAATTGAATTTGAAATGGGTTCAATTGATAATAATTCAAATTGATTGGAATAATTTGAAATTATAATTGAGGTTGAACAGGATTAAAATCAAATGGAATTTGATTTAAATTTGGAAAGAAACCAGGGTTGATTCAACTTGAATTGGGGTTAAATAAATTTCAATGGAAATTGGAGTTATTCAAATTGGAATTAGATCAATTTAAATGGAAGTGTAAATTTACATTGAATTGTTGGGGAAGTGAACAGTTTTGACTCCGGACTATTTTCAATATAAATTGTTTTGATATAAACTTAATTTTCTAAGCTATTAAATATATACAACCTTTCTTTCTTAAAGCCAAATCATTTTATACTTGTTTTACAATTAGTTTTGGAGCTATTTAACAATTTTTCAACTGTTTTCTAAACTAATTACTAGTTTTTCAACTATTTCACAAACTAATTTCTATTTACAACTATTTTGCAATTATCTAAATTTTTTGAAACTATTCAATTATTTTCCGACTATTTTACAATTAGTTAATTATTTTATAGCTAAATTGCAAACTAATAATTAATTTTCAACTACTTATCTATTTTTAAAATTTTCAAGCTATTTTCTAAATATAAACTGGTCGGAGTTCAAACTGTTATTGATTTAAATACCCAACCAAGGTAAGAATTGAAGTGATAATTCAATGGAATTGAAGCAATTGTAAATAAGTGAATGGGAATTATTAGGAAATGTGAATAAAAAGGAAATTGATTTAGGTCAATGATCAATGAAAACAAATACGTAGAATGTACGTATATTATTCTATTCGCATAGAGATTTGATCCAGATTCGAGCCCAGAATTTCGAGATAGTTTATCGATTCGAGTTGGGATTTTTCACTCGATTTTCGACGACAAACCTGGATATGGGTTGTTGTTTGGTTCTGGATATTCTCTATCATAGTTATGGCTATGTAAGGAGAATGACGGTTTCTAATCAGGAAACCAGATCTACGTCCGCACTAGGAAGTCGGATGGACGATACTAGTTCGGAAGTGAAATTGTGTGATCGAGTGAGCGATCAGATTGGTATAGCGTAGGATGATATGTGTACATCGTACGGATTTGAATAAAATTAATATTAGAAGGAGTAATCAAATTTGAATATTTGATTTTGAATAAACAAAGTTATATATCTTTGTTATATAAGATAAATCTTCCTTTGTTGTATCAATTGACGGAAGAAAATGATCTTGAGGGTGTTTGAAGTATAAAAGGGGTTTTATACAAGTTTGAAATGATCCAAAGATTTTTATCAAGGATTATATATATATTTATATATATAAAGGATCTTATGAGGATTTTGGAAATGGTTTTGGGAACCTTTGAATTTGGAAAGGCTTTTGATTTTTGGGTAAAATCAATATTTAAAATTTGAAAAGCCTAGTTTGAGAATTATCGATTTGGGATAATCGATTTTGTGTAAAAAAAGCTTTGCATGAGATCATACTAGGTGTATGATTTGAAAGAAACTATATGTGGATAGTATAAAGTGATTTGATGATGGCTCTGGGGAAAAAGGCGCTTCCTTTGAAATGAACTTCTCAGGAGTGCCACCGGGTGGTGCTGCCTTGAGCCCCAAGAGGGGTTCAAAAGTTGATCCTGTGAGGAGTCCAGACAAAACTAGTTCCTGAGGATTATGAGTAGAGTATACCATAGCGAAAGTCGTGTGTGCCGCTGAGAGCCAACAGTCTGCGTTTGATTTTATATCGGTAGACTGCGACCTATGGTATAACATAGCGAAAGTCGTGTGTGCCGCTGAGAGCCAACAGTCTGCGTTTGATTTTATATCGGTAGACTGCGACCTATGTAGGAGTGGAGAAGTTTCATTTCGACAGCGAAAATCAGAGGCCGCGGAGAGCCTGCAGTTACATGGACTTTTGCTGTGATGACAACGTAACCCTGGAATGTAATTGTGATCTGTCATGGGTTCCATGGCGTAATCGAGAGGCCGCGGAGAGCGTGCAGTTACATGGACTTTTGCTGCGATGGCAATGTAACCCTGGATGTAACTGCGACCATGGATGGAGTGATGATTTCCAGAGCATTCTCACCAAAGATATTTCCTCTATTTCAAAATGCTTTCAATATTTTCAATAAAATTATTTTCAAAAGTATTTTACTGGATGTTGAAATGGGTATGCCAAGCACTTGTAGATTTTTAGTCTTACGTCTGATTAACGTATGACCGAATTTCTACGAGAACAAGGATGGACTGGTTGAGACATCGAGTTATAAAAATGTATTTTATAAAGAGCTATTTTATTAGTATGATGTGTTAAAAGCATTTCTTTAAATAAAAGTGTTGGAATTTTGGAAAAAAATAAAAGGGAATCCAAACTGGAATTTTAATGAAGTGATTTTGTAATTAAAATCGAATATTGATTTAGAAATTGGAAGAAAGCTAATTGGTTAAATAAATTATTTGATAAAATATATTAATAAAATTTAACTTGGGTAAATAAATGGATTGTAAGATAATAATGGAGTCTGAAAATGACTTCGAATTGTAAAAAGAATTCGACTTGGATTTGATAATGAATTGAATAAGTGGAGATGCTATAAAAATAGAAATAAAAAAATAGAATTGGATTCAAATAGTGATGGTTTTAAATGATGAATAAAATTCATGTGTGATTTGATTAATATTTAACGAAATTTGCAAGTAAATTAGATATAATAGAAGTGTTGTTGAATGAAATGAAGGTGAATTATAATAGAAATGGTTGAATTGCAAACAAAACCCAGATATGTAAAAAAAATTGAAAATGGCCTTGTAATTAGTTAAATGAGTTGTCAATGAATTGAATTTGGGAATTTAATTTATAATGACTAATCAAATGAATTTGTAGATTGAAATGAGATTTGAATGAAATAAAATCAAGTTAAGGTGAAAAGAAAATTTATTTGCAAATGATGTGAGCTCAAGTTATGAAGTTGAAATAACTTGAAGAAAGTAAATTAACTTAAGTTTAAAATTTATAGAAATTTGGCTTCGAGCAAAAGTAAAAGATCATAAAAGTCTGGGTTAAATTAAATTGGAAATGGTTATTAATTCATAAGTTGAATGTGCCAAGCTTGATAAATTGTTTTGAATGAATCCAAAGCGGAGATGAGATGAAATGCAATGTATGGTTGGTAAATAAATTAGAAATGAAAAGGAATTAAATTCAGAATGAGTTGAGATTAATTTGAAGTAGTTATAAACTAAAATAGATACTTTATTAAGCGAATATCGTCGAAATTGCATAACAATAATTGTCGTTTGGCGTAAACAAAAGTAATTAAATTCCTGTGAGTTGATAGAGATTAAATAAATTGGTTTTCGAATTAATTGAAGTGAAAATGAGCTTGTTTGGATTAAAAATCAATGGAATATAAGAAATTGAGTTGCAAACCATTAAAATTGGATAAAATGGCTTATGAATTGGTTGAAAGCAATTGTGTTAGCTTTAAAAATTATATAAATCGCTTATGGTAAACGTTTGGTGCTTGTTGTTTATGAAATGTATATGTTTAGCTATTGAAAGTAAGTGGAATGCTAATAAATTCTCTATATATGGCACTTACATATTTAAATTGAGTAAGTACAAGTACCTAAAGAACGTTTGGCTGGTTTGGATTGCGCTAATTGCTTAAATTAATAAGCTGCTTGCTTAAAATGCTAAATAAGGTACGCCTACGCAATAAAAAAATTGGAAATATGAACTGTTTTTGCTTTCCCGACCGGGTGGGCCGATGTATATATATTTATATCTCTTGTCAAATTTCAAAAGCTCCTCCGTACAAAGGAGACTCTGCCAAATTTTTTTCGAAAATTTTGGGAGTTAGAACATTTTTGGATTTTTTTTTGTTAATGACACAATGATTTCAAATTGGAAATTAAAGTAAATTAGTAAGTGAAACTAATATGAATCAGTTATAAATGAAAGATAAAAATTTAATACTCAGAAGTGAAAATAAATTGAATTCATATGAAAATGGGGAAAACGAATTTAAAAAGAGATAGATTTGAAAATTTCTGTAAGGAAATGTATACAATAATTTTTAAAAAGGGCTATGATTAGATATTATTGCTTGGTAAGATATGCAGGTATTAAAGGGTAAAGAAAATTTGCTTTGATTCCAAAAGATAAATTTGAATTGCCTGACAAAAAGGTATGTATTTAAATTTCTGTATGAATTTGGATTGGATTTTTGATCTAGCCACTTGGCTTTCTGCTTTCTTTTGGAATTTGGGAGCCCGTAGAGGCCTTTTGTAGTTGTACCGAGCTAGCCGCGCAAAGAAGACACTGGCAAAAATTTTCGGAAATTTAGGGAGTTAGAAAAATTTTGAGAAAATTTTGATAATTCAAAATTTGGTTTTAAATTGAAATTTAAATGATTGAGCAGAAGGGTATTGTTGAAACTATAGGAGGTTTTTGAAATTGGTTAAGGTGATAGTGGGTCTTTAATAAAAGATAGTTGGTAGAATGTTGAATTGTGAGTTTTAGGAAAAAGTAAACGGGTATTGGACCATTCTTCCTAACTAGTAATTTCGGGGACGAACTTCTTTTAAGGAGGGAGGAATGTGACGACCCAGAATTTCTAACAATTTAAGTTTGGAATAATTAATTTATTTTGAATATTTAAAATTTAATTTTAAATTGAATCCCAGATATCAATATTTACTTGATAATTAAATCATTGAATTATATAGTTTAAATATTGAATTTATTGAGATTGGGTAAATTGTTGAATCAGAAATTTCTAAGCCTGTTTAAAATAATTTGAAGGCTTATAAAATTTATAACGATGATACTGAAGATAATAGAATGGTTGGAATTTAATTTAAAGGTGATTTGTTTAGTTTTGAAATCATATCGTTTAAATTGACATTTAAAAATAGCCTTCCGAGGCACAGTCTCGGAAATCGATGAAACCAGTTCCATTGGATCCGTAATAGTTAGTTATTATCGGGTTTCAATTTTCGTAGCAATCGGAATTGTTGTTTGACCCTGACAGCTAAAAACGCTTAGAATTATTTTAATCGATTTAATTTAAAATTTATCGTTTATTTCCGTAACTCGCACATACGATCAAATTAGCCTCCGAAACACGTTCCATTGTGTTCGGAATGCGGGTAAAACTTTATAAACACCTGTCGGCATGTTTGTTTCGGGGTTCGAGATTTCACGTTATGCGTAACGCGATATTTTCGATTTTTAATTATATAAAAATCAGGCGTACTCAAGAAGCAGTTCACATCTTTATTATCGTTTTTGTTCCCCTCTCTTTATTCTCTAACAAAATTGAACTTATAGAAATAAAAAAAATGGTCGTAATCCTCGGGACCATGTCGAGTACAAATCGAATGAAGAAGGGGGGAATGGACGAAGAGGGGGAGGGTCGCGCGTCATGGGTTTCACGATGGAAGTGGGGTTTCATCGTCGACTTCGCTTAGGGCTTGGGTAGCCTGGAGTTTTGGATGACGCGAGGCGCACGTGGCGCGAGTGGATTTGGGGGTTAATGGCGGTCATCTCTATGGGTTCGACGAGGTCGTGAGGCGATTCTGGACTTCGATTTGGGTATGTTCTCGTGCATGCAGCTGTTTGATGGAGGCGCGTTGGGGGTTTTCGGTGAGTAATTTATTCGCAGTTCTGTTGTTTTAAACCTAAACTTACAAAAGAAAAAAATGATGATGAAATGAATTGTTAGTTACTGATCTAGGATAATTTGACCTAAATTATGATAATCTATTTCAAAACTCTGAGGTTATTTGTTTAAACAATTTTGATAACTGTTATTCAAAACTGTTTACAGAATTTCAAAATTAAAGCCAACTTTTAATTACATCATTAATTATAGGTTGAGAAAAATCAAGTGAGATAAGATTTGTGATCTTACTGATAAATTATTTAATGTAATTAAATTAGATTAGGATAGATTGAAATTGAAAATGAGAAATCATTAAATTATAAATCAATGATGTAATTGAAGATTGATAAATTAAAAATTTGATTAATCCATAATAGTGAATTACGAGAAATTAATTAATATAAATAATTAAGGATTAATGTAATTTATATAGTTAATTAATTTATGAAGCTATTAAGATTACTTATTGATTTGGTTAAGAATAATTAACATGGTGAAGTTAATTAAAGATAGTTACTTGAATGTAGTTGAAAGATAATTAATCCAGGGTAATTAATTAGGATGAATAAGGAAGGGTTGATTAATTAATTGATTTGGAATTAATTAATGAAGGAATCTAAGTGATCGAGGTTCGAAATTCAATTAAAATAAATTGAGTTGATTTGTATGTGGTTAAGCTTTGCTTATGGATGATTGAATGGTATTTGATGCTTTGAATGAGTTGATATCCCTGATATGAAATGTTGTGTATTTCATTTGGATAACTTGGGTTAGGATGACATGAGACTCGAAGAGGCCGGGAACGGGTATTGGGAAGTACCCGAAACCACTTCGAATTCTGATAAATTGATATGTGAGACAAATAGGTTGGAATGAAACGATTTAAGTGAATCGGAATATTGATCTAAATTTTGGTCCTTAGAAACTTATGAGTGAAATCAGTTAGGTCTATAACATATCGTGAACTTGTAAAATTTGTTAGAGTTACCCGGGTTTTATATAAGTTGATTGCTTGGTATTCCATGTTAGTTGGGTTTACTCACGCTGGTTTCCAGCCTAACACGGGTGTTACTTTGGTGTAATGCTCGGGTCAGACCGAGTATTACAGATTTTCAGGTAAGGACGTTCTGAAGCTTAAGAGGCGAGCCGGGTGGCAGGAACGTGTAGAGTATTTCTGCTGTATTATAATATTGTAAATCTGAGACATGTTGATTTGTATATGTCTAGTGTTGAATATTTGTGTAACTCTGATGTATTTAAATGTAATCGACAGATATAGTATTCTTTTGAAAATTGCTATTATTTATTATTATATTTTATCCGCTGCGAATGTGAGATGTTATTGATTCTGTTTTTCTTCTTCTTTTATCTCTTTCTTCTTTTTCGTAACTATCTGGAATTTTCGGCTTTGGAAATTCCGGGTCGTTACAGCACCAAAGTCGAATCACTTAACCACTTGAACAATGATGCTTGCCACTTTTACATATTTTTGTTAGTTCAATACGCTCAAATATTGTTTTTAATGTAAATAAAATTTTCATCCGTTTATGTATTTTTCACTTTAGTTTTAAAGTCGGTAGTTCAATAATCTCGGAAGCTTAATTTCTAGATATGGACTTTCAGTAGCTTTGGTTGTAAAAATCATATGTCATTGTAGTTTCCTAATGTTGTTGTTCTTTATGTTGTATGAATTCTGATTATGAATGATTTTGTTAACTTTAGTTCTATATAGAAGTATGTGAAGGTTTTATGATTAAACTTTCATACTATTTTTATGTACATAAGTTTTATTCGGATTATGACAAAAAATATATTAAATTGTTGTCTAACTAAAGTGACTTAGTCTATAATAATAGATAAATTAATTTACCAGTTTTCTAAAAGAAATATGATATTCAATATTGTTACATAAATTGGATTATCATTATATATAAAAAGATAAGAAGTTATTAGAATAAACACAAAGATATAACAATTTTTCAAATAATTTGTCTTTCATGTTTTACCCTTTTAAATTCAACGACGTGTAATTATCATGCAATTTATCTTTTATCTCTTATAATTTATGTTTTAGCTTTTATCGTTTTTAGTATAAAATATGACAATATCATAGTTTATTAATTATTTTATCTATTATTATTCATCTTTTTAAATTTAAAAATGATTAATTAACAACTTATGTATCTTTTGTATTTTGTAATTTACCTTTCATCACTTTGAATATAAAAATAAAATAATATCATTGTCTATCAAGTTATCTTTCACTTTTCATTGCTTGTCTTACTTTTAAAAATTTGCTAATTCATTAAGTAGGTAAGCTCACACAGTTTATGGAAAATGCTTTAATTTTCAATTAATTATCACACAAAAATTAAATATTGTGAAAACAAGAAAAAATGAGGATTCCTTTCCTTAGTACCGAACACATATTTCCATTTCTTATTGAGCGCCTAAATTATTTTATGACATGTTAAAGTTATATTTCAATCATATATTTTATTCCAATCATATTCATTAATTATGACATCGAAAGCTTAATTATGACATAAAATACTAGCAATCCAAGAAGAATTTTGCTTATTTTTTTTGAATGTTTATGCAGACATTCCATAAAATAAGCTCATGAGTATCAGCGAAGATTAATGTCTTTAAAAGAATTATCAAGAATTATATGTTTGGTAGATTCTGTAATACAATATTCCATATTTAAGTAGATCATAAATATATTTGAGTTTATGTGGAATTACGACTTCAATTCATTACCTATTTTATAGATTTGTGTAGATTTTGGAGAGTGATTGGTTGCACCTTTTAAAGATTCTGTAGATTCTGTAGAGTGTGTAACGACCCGTAATTTTTCGATAATTAGAGTATTGAGTTTAATAAGATTTTAGGATTTAATATTGTGTGAAATTAAAAATTTATGATTTGTTAATAAAAAAACAATTAGAATGAAATTTAATAAAGTTAATTTAAGATAATCGATGACTATTTAAATGCAATCTCAAGAAATTGAAATAACTGCAAGGTTAAATTGGTTAGAAATTGTAAATAAAGAAATAAATAAAAGGTTATATTAAATGGTGAAATAGTATGTAATTAATTGAAATTGAATATAATCAGTGATGTGTAAGTCGTTATAACATTTGTTTGTAGATAATAAACTTATAAATGTGATTAAATCAAGTAAAAGGTACAATTGTTTTTTATCACCTATCTATTTAGTCTGTTGAATTTAATTTGAAAATCAATAAAAATTTAGTATAATTGAAATAGTGTAATTAATACGGTAAAGGATGATAACTGTAGATTATTGATGTAATAAAACGTAAACCAATGTAATTATATACATAAGATGATAGTTGATTGAATAAGAAGATTAAAATCACAATAAATGAACTTATTGGATTTTAAAATTAATTAATGAATTTATTGCAATTGAAATCGAACACCATCATTAGTGCAATATTTAACACTGGTTTTGATACAGAAATTTATTTTAAATTACTAGGTAAGAAAAAGTGATAAAAATTGTTAGTTATTTAATTTGAATTTGAAAAGTGATAATACCAGTTTAATAATAATTTATCTAATTAGCATGAAAATAGCCATTTTGGCCACTATCTTGGATTTCGATGAAACTAGTTTCATCGGATCCATGGCAGCGAATCATTATAGGATTTTAAGTTTCGTAGCAATCGGACTTGTCGTTTGATCATGCGGTCTCGAAACGTGTAGAAATCAATTGAATGAATTCAATTAGAATTAAGCTGATTTTTAAAGTTAACTTCTTCATACAATGTAATTAAGACTTGAAACCTGTTTCATTTAGTTTAAAAAATCAAAAACATCTATTTTGATATATGGGATGACTTACTTTCGTTTCGGAGACGGAATGGACTTTTCGGGACATTATTGTTGTTCGAACTAATTCGATACGTTGTTCATTCCTTCTTATGGGCCTTGTCTATATAAATAGATTTTTTTCTTCTAAACCCTAGCAGCCTTTCTATTTCTTATTATAGTACGTACAATCCATCTGTCTGTGCCTCCTCAAATGGCAGAACCCTAATTCCTAGATTCAATTGCAAATCGAACAATTAAAACTCCTCAAACTATATCGTATTATATATCGTTGGAAAACTCTCGAAGAGCGCAATCCAAATGTGCTGTTCGTTTCTACAATCGGGTTTTGGCTTGTTCAGAATTCACCTAAACATTCTCGGCCATCCGTTTGGTGGTTGATGATCGCGATGGATCGTCGATTCGGGGGTACTGTTGTGTGGAGATAGACGAGGAAAGCGCATCGGTGTGGTTCGTTCGGTGAGGTGATGCTCCCTTAAAATCCTTAGTCAGTCAGAGTCTAGTTCGCAAGCACCTAGGCCTCTTTCACATGATTCTTTCTTGGGTCGGATCGTCCCCTAAAATTCAATTAGGGTTCGAAAGCTAGGGCGGCGGCTGCTCATATTGGCATTGATGGGTGGCGCTCGGAGGTCATTGTGGTCGTGGGGAGGGAAACAGGAGGCAGGCGACTCGCCTGTTGGTGGCGTGATTGGCCGCGGCTGGCCAATTTGCGATGGCGTGGACGAACGTGGATGATTGGTAGCGGCTTCAGCCAGTTTGTGCGTGAGGTTATCGAGAGGCAAGGATTTGGGAATGAACAGAGGTGACGTGTTATTGTTTTCTATTATTTATTTATTTATTTCATATTTTAAAATCATTTAACTTCTCATGACAATAACTTTTGCATACGAGATTAGATTTATGCGCGGTTTATTCCATTGCGATCGTATTGAAATTCTGGACATTATGGAACTTGTTTGGACGAATTCTAAGATTGTTCAAATTTTGGCCTTTATTTGGATTTTAAATCGATTTGAAATTAAAGGGGAGTGTTTTAAACCACTCACGAATATGAAGTTATCTTATGTTAGTTAAATTACATTTATGATGTGATTAAAAATTGATTGGTTGCTGTTTGCTATATTTTAAATTTTCATTACAGTTAAATTAGACTTTTTATTAAATTTATTTTCCATTTAATTTAATTTAGAAATTTAAATTGCTAGTTAAATACCTATTAATGATAACTTGTAAATTTTTTAGTTATTGGATGATTTGAATGATGATTGTGCTATATGTTCAATTGTTGATATTTGGATGATTGAATGGATGTTATTGGTTGACATTTTAGATGATTGGATGTTTATTTGTGTCTATATCTCTGTTATCCCTATGGGTTGAGATGATACATAACTCGACGATCCGATGATTTGAAAGAAATCGTTATAGGTTGAAATGATAGGCTCAAGCGATTTCATGGATTTAAAGTTAAATTCGAGATTGCGGGTTGAAATGATATATACCCGTAAATTTAAATTTATTGCGGGTTTAAATAATATATATCCGTATCACTTGATCATAGGGTAGAAAATTATATACGGACACAGAATTGGTTAAATTAAACAATTTTCAAATTCTTAAATTTTGAATTTAATTAAATGATGTTTTGAAATGGAATTTGATTTATATGAACTAAATTACAGTAGTACACAATCTGTCTGTTGCGTCGCCTTGTTTGCGACGGTTCAGGTAAAAATAGTAGCAAATAGTATAATATGCGACGTTTCTTCTTAAAAACCATAGCAGTTGGTCTATGAGAAGCAGAAGAAAATTCAAATAAAGCAAGTTGCGATTGTTTTTGTCCATAACCGTAGCAAATACGTTGTTATCTGTGACTGTTATTTTCATAATCGCAGCAAATACCTATTGCCAGTTGCGATAGTTGCTCTTCAACCGTAGCAAATGAACGTATACTTATTTATTTATTCAGCATCCCCGTTTTCTTTTTTATCATCCCGCTTCACATTACCGCTTCATAATAAAAATCAAATCCCTAAATTCTTAAGCCTGAAACCATTCGTCCTTAAATCCTTAAAATCTCTGCTCCCTCCATTCAACCCATTCTTCCTTTGTACCGCTTCCTCCTTCGCAACCCTTCCTCTTCTGAGTAGTTCATGTGCCGGTACAAACTCGACAACAAGCTCCCCCGCTACGAGTTTAGCATCACCCACTGGTAAGTTCTTCTATTGATGAATTGATGAAATATCAAATTCAAATAAGATTTAAATTCGAAATTTGAATTTGATGTTTGTTAGATTTGAGTTACTTTTACTTGCTATATGATTCAGTTCAAATTTTCTTGCTATAAGATTGGAATTTAATTTGAGTTGGGGGCTCGAGAATACATATTTACAATAGGTATGCTTTAGTTCTGAATTATCTTTATGTCGATATATTTGATTAAGTTGTTATTTTTAGTGCATAATTTACTAATGAGTGATGAAGATAAGAAAATGAATAATAATAATAAATGAAGTAATCAATTTATATTAAACCTGTTCGTGCTTTATACCGATTTTATTGACTTAATATTGTTTTTTAGGGCTTAACTGGTACCTTACCTTATCAATTTGGCCAAGTTTCATTGCTTAAGTTAATTGGTATATATTTTTCTCCATGTTATAGTCTAGATGACCGCTGGAAATCTGTTAGTCTAACTTTCCTTTGGATTCAAATTGTTATTTTACAGGAATCTATTTCTGTTCGGCTGATTGATTACCATAAATTTGGTGTACAGAATCCCTCCCTACTGCTTAATTCCTGCATAATCTAATGGATATTTTCTAAAAAGCTATTTAATCTCTTAAGAAAGGAGTAAAATAAATGTTTGTATATTCTCATCCTAGTTCGCGAAAATGCAACCGACAACCATGTCAGTGAACAAGAAGGAAACTCAAGATGAAGCAAAGAAGACTCAAATAGAAAGCGATAACGAGCTTATGATTCATGGGAAGAGCGAAAACAGTGAAGGAGCACGTGGAACTCAAAATAACGACAATGATTAATATAGTTTTTTTTTGGTAAAGGCATCGACCCTGTAAATTGAAAATGCAATATTTCTAAGAAGCTTAATCGATAGGAGAAGGCTGAGCTTTCCCGTAAGCTTCAAGAAGCATTGAGTTATAGGAATTGGGAACTACCCGAGAGCTTAGTTAGGGGAAGTTGCATACATATGCTTAATGATGCATTTTGCATGTCCCTCGATTTCGTTATGGTTTTTGAACACATGTTAAGAACCAAATGGGATTACTGCTTTAATTAGAAAAATTATATCCTATGGTGCATATGATTTCGCTAGGGCAGTTATGAGGACATCATTTCTTGCTTCATGTGTTTCTGCTTGCCAAAATCGGACAATGAGCTTAGGGGAGATAGTTGCCTTTGTAGACCAAAGGTATGCTGTATGTTTACGTGCAAATACATACATTTTTCTTTATAATTGACAAGAACTATACTACTGATGACTAATGAACTTGCTTTGAACCAAGCTTCCAAATGGGAATTAATGCCTTTTGATATTTCTTTACCAGTTTGCTAATAATCATTTTTGGCTGGTACCTAGTTCCTAATTACATAAGCTATGGATCTATGAGATGTTTCAAGTAGATATTTCCATATAGGTAATGTATAAAGTCAAGGGTGAAATTTGTTTTATTTCACAAACTCTTATTTCAAATAGTTGTGGAGTATGTACAATGAAAACTATCCCACAGAAGCAAACATATATATATATATATATATATATATATATTGTTGTTAGATATCAAATATCAAAGTTATACTAGGATCACCAATCATATGGAAAATTATATGGAAATAATTTTAATGCTAGTAATGATTAATGTCACTTATACTGCATTTGTTTGCACAGTATTGTTTAGCGCTGTGCATATGGGTTTAAGAAAGGAGGTTATATATTTATGATATTTCCTTCTTATTTAGCTACCATAATGTTTAAGGGAAGATGTTAGTCTTCTCATACTTTCAGAAACAAGGCTAGGATACTATATATGGAGGATGTTCATTGGTTATGAGTGTCATTGTTATCAAAAAGCTCAAAATCTTAGGATTTAAATCCCATTTAGGAGCGGATCTCTCTCATTCCGATTCGATTAACATTCCTTAAAACCACAGTTGAGAAAAACCATTCAATCCACATTTATATACTCAATATGCTTTTTTAAATCCATAATTTCAATTCTAGTGTTTTCTAAACAAAGGAAAACATGAAACAAAAGATAAAACTTAGCCTAAGGTTTAGATATAAAAGTCAAAACATCATAATCAATTTCAAAATGTGTAAAAATAGCAAATTATGTACATTTTGTATCAAAGATTTACGATTCAAACTCCGTTTCGATTTAAAATTTGAACTTTACGATTTATGTTATGAATCCCATTTTAAAACCTTGAGTGTTATTTATAGGACAATATCTATTGGTTTCTTTACTTCTGAAGCACTCTCTTATTCTATTATCAGATCATCACCTATTGGTATCGATCAACATAATTTGTATCTTATTTGTGAGTAATTCTGGTTGTTTCATCGTGTTTACTTATCCTCCATAGTGATAAATCGTTGACTGTTGTTAAGGGTGGGCATGGCATGTTAATCGAACCGATAGGTTAATTAAACGAGTTAACCGACCAAAAGATTCGTTCGGTTAATTAAACCAAAAATATAATTGGACGGTTCATATCGACCAAAACTTCCAATTTAAATCGCGGTTAATCGAAAATATTTAACGGTTAACCGATGTGTTTTAATCGGTTGGTTAACCGACTTTTTAGCTGATTTTGATAGTTAAAAATTAACCGATACCAACAAAACTGTTTCAATTCAAAATAGCCTACATTGAATGACATAAAATTGTCTTAGCTCAAACCATTTCAAGTCAGTTCAGCAAATAGCATTAGCGCAAGACAGTCAGCAAGCATAATACATGAATACAAGTGTTTAGTAGTAGTAAATGGTGAAATACACTACAATGAAGCAATACAAAATTCATAGACTAAAATATCAGCAAGGAAATGAAAATAATAGATACGTATACTATCACAGCCTAAAATACTCCATTGTCCAAATAGTTCACAACATCGCATCATTGCATCAGCTGAAAGCAAGACCCCATGATGAAGACCAGCAAGTTGCATTCCATACTATAGCATGTATATGGAGTCTGGACACTGATACATAAATTTAGAATGAAAACAAACGAGTGCTAATGTTAAAATATAAAACAATGCAAGTGGCACTGTAACTAAGTTGCAAGCCTCACAATTGAAAAAATTATTCATCTATTAACGTAAGATGTAAGAATTTCTTGTTAATAATAAATGTAAGTAGCATTACATAATTTCTTACCAATCGGGAGGATTGGTATTTTCATTAGACAAAAAATACCATCATCTTGCAAAGTTAGTAGGTTTATATCAAATAAATTGCCTTCTACTAGGTACTAAACATCGATTCGTAGCATGGCATAACAAGTGATGAAACCAAAAACATATCTATAGTAAAAATAAATGTCAGCCAATGGTAAAATATAATATAGTGCAAGTGGCACTATAACTTAGTTGCAGACCTTACAATTGAAAAAAATTATTCATCTACTACTAAAGATATTAGAATTCCCTATCATAAATAAATGCAAGTAGCTTTATATTTTTTTTTTTACCAATCAGTATGATTAACACATAATAGAGAAAAATGTTTAAAGGCATCGCTATATAGATTTGTATAACCATTTATGGCAAATTCGATCACTTAGGATACAATGTATTATGTAGTCAAAAATGATTTATATTAGGATTATGACAGCACTTAGAAAAGGCAGTCTTTTGCTTTTACTAATGTTGTATCCTATTCAATTTTCACACAAGCATGTTCTTAACATTAGCAGTACATAAAAACATTTTCAAATCAAATTCAAACATCAGTCATATACATGTATGTATGTATATGTGTGTGTATATATATATATATATAATAAATAATTAAAAACATCATAGTTTCACAATACCCATAAGCCATGTTTTCATAATACCAATACATCAATTTTGCACCAAGTACTACTACAAGACAAAATATAAAATGTCAAGAAAACTTCATATGCTTAATACCCCCAAAAAGAGCTTCAAACATTTGGATAATGTAGCATCTTGCTAATTTTTTTGAACCACTTGTCTTTAATTACGTAAAATAAATAAATTCAACAATTAGTGATCAATTTTTTTTAAAGTATTAAGGCAAAGTATCTTTAATCTCTTTAAATGGAAACTTCGACCCGCATCTATTAATAAAAAACTTTAACCCGCATCAACTATTTATTTAAAGTATACATATTTTTTTGTTGAATAAATCATAAACACAATTTTTTATATCCAACTAGATTTAGCCAATCAGAGATTCATCTGTTAAGCCACTAATTTACAAATAAATTACATATATATGCAACTGAATTGGATAAGTAATCAGACTAAAACAGTATGTACAGTAGATCAATAAAATCGAACGTAGTAATTAGTAATCACACTAATCTAGAACTTAACCGAACAGTAAAGTGTACCTAAATGCTTTCTCTTCCTTCTTAACGCCATTAATTTCAGCAACAACTTAGATGGTGGTCGCCATTAGCGTGGAGCTGCGCGATTAACGCTGACGATTAGCAGACGAGATGAGTGCCGAGTAGATGCTAGGTTACAACTTTTTTTATCTAGATCTAGAAATAATAATTGAATCTAAAAAGAAGAATACTAGGGCACGTTGGTTATCGGTTAGGGTTGTTTACAAATGAGCAATTGGGTTAATAATGGTTTTGGGATATGATAATAGAATTATTTGTTTGGTCGGTTAACAGTTAACCGACCAACCATATTTTGTTAACCATTAACCGACTCGAAAATGTTCGATTATGTTCGATCGGTTAACCAATGATGTGGTTAATCTAAAATATCGGTCAAATAGGTTCGATTGATGTCGGTTAAGTCGGTTCGATTGATGTCGGTTAAGTCGGTTAAATCGGTTAAATGCCCACCCATAACTATTGTGCTTCTATGAACAAGTCTAATTGTCTGAAGGCTCTTTGGATAGATATTTAAAATCAATATTTTGTTTATGATAAGCAAAAGAAAAGTTGTTTTGGTTATGGATGTTGAATATGCGCTTATATGATTTTTGTTTGATGATAATAAACATATACACATTCGTTTAAATGTATTTGTTAATGTACTATTTTACTTTCATAGGTTAAATAAATATTTGCTGAATAAAATTAAATAACACAGAATTTGAATTCAAACAGAAATTTTATTCAAACAAATATTTATTACAATTTTGAATAGTACAAATTCAAGCTCTCACTATTCACTATACAACTTTGATACAAATTCAATTACATCACTATTTTACATTTACAGTTGACCTCACTACATATCACTCACACTCGTATTTATCTTCAACTTCATTCCAGTTAGAATCCACCATCTGAGCAATCTGCAAATATATTCACTAACGCAGTAAAATTGAAAAGGAAATATTTTTGCAGTATAAAATAAAATGTGATTTTGAAAATAATATTTGCCTCAGTTATTTGGGTTGTTTGTCATCATTTAATTTTCAAATTCATCATACACGAACAGCTTGTGACATACACAGTGTATCACTGTATATGCCACAAGGCCGTGCACACCGATATATATACACTTGATAAATTTACAGGGACAGGTGAGCACATGTCAAACGCAAATTATCGGATTCAACTCAGGTGCGATAAAATAAATGTCACAACTCTCAGCACAAGGTCAAATCCGAACTTAAGCTGGATTCAACTCAATCTCAAGTCAAAGTGCTCGATCAATATGAAAAAGGGCAGTGGACAGTGACAATATGGCTGCAGCAGAAATATGGTAATACAACAAAGCTCAGCCAGTTCAAACATATATCGAAGTGGACAATGCAAGCAAGCCTCAACTCTAAATACATAAGCACATGCACCAGTGGTACTAGCGCAGTGCACCACTGACCATGAAGCAAAACCAAGTTCAGATTAATTCAAGAAAAATAACATGCAGTTTGCTTTGATACGAGCTCAAGACAGTACAACTACAAGCAGATGCAACGCGACTAACAGTAAACAGGTGAACCAAACTAGCCAATGCAACAGTATCATGTCAATAATACAACATGACAATGCAGACACAAATGAAGACTACTGACCGAAATAGCATAAATCAAGCTACAAACATCAAGTGCATCACTACAAAACAAGCTCAACTGGACAGTTCCATCTAACCAGATTCAAGTATACAACCAAAGAAGAAAACCATCAAGCCAACACTGCAACAAGACCAACTCCAGAATGCATCAGTGTGCAAAGAGCTGTAGCACAAAGATATGACATCACAGTGAACTGCAAGTGTCGACCATGTAACAAGCAAGATCAACATAGTGCACATATGAAGTACAGCAAACACTTCAAAAAGTCAGAAACCAACATATCAACTTACATGTACACCATGACATCAAGGTCAGAAGCTCAAGTCAGTGCACAACCATGTGACAGTATCAAGTTCGTACCAAATCAAAAAACATCAGGGCAATGCAATCAATAAATCAATGGCCGGAGTTATGAAATAACAGGAAAAATCAAATAAGGTCGAAAGTACTATCGAAGCCAGCAGAAGCATTAAATTCACGAAATCAAAAATTGGGCAAAGTCAAAAGAAATCAAAGCCGTGTTTCAAATCAAAATCAACAAGCCGTGGATATGATGAACAAGTCAAAATTGACCAAGTTAAACATCAAAGCCGTGGGAAGCAAGCAACAAAAATATACGCATATGAAAAGGTCAGAAATCATCTCAAACATCGAAGCATAATCAAGCGGCCGATCACACAAAATTGACGAATTCAAATATATTTGTACGAACGAAACTCAAGGGTTACAAACCCTATATAAACAATCATCATCGGCAATTTCAAAACCATCGAGTTCAAGCATTGAATCAAAAAGCACAAAAGCATAAAATACATACCGAAGCAAGGAAAGAACTCGATCAACGAAGCAGCCAAAGTGAGCAACAAGGAGAACGATCGATCAAGGCTAAACGCGAATAATCACCGAATCGATCAACATAAAGTCGGCTCTTCGAAAGCCCTAATTTGAATCAAGGACGAAAGCCCTAATTGTAATCGAATAAAAAAGAAGCCGCCATTACATCAAAAGGAACCGGAGCAAATAAAAAAAGGGATCGGGTCGAATTACAAAAGGGGCCGGTTGATTTTTTTAAGAGCTTTCATTTTATAAAATAAAGGGCTTTTATTTTAAAATTAGGGTTATTTTAATTTTAAATTGTTTTTAATTTGTATTTTCTTTTTTAAATCGTTTAATTTTCTAGTCGTGTGACTAGGGGACAAACTACGTGACGTAGTTTGAGAATTCGCAACTCAGTGGCTGAGTTGTGGCAGGGTTTTGAGCGTAGAGTTAGGTTTAGTCGATAGCGGGTGTCGCGAGTTTACGTGTGTAAGCGTCTGACTATCTAATTTCTAGTAGAAACCTTGCGGGCAGCACGTAGACAGGGTTTTGTCGAAGTTGGGTAAATTCTGTGTCGTTCTATTTCTGCATTTTACTATTCTGCTATTTTTCTGTGCTGCTATTATTCTGTGTTCTGTGTTGAAATCATTTTATAAGCTTCCGCAATTAATTTTAATAATTTATACCATCACCCTATTCACCCCCGCTCTAGGGTGAAATCGATCCTACAATGGACATAAATGATTAATTGATTATCTCACATTACTTCAAAGCATTTGTTGATTTTCTTAGTAGATTTAGTTTTTGTTTTATAACATTTTTGTCAATTTGACTTTAAAAAAATATAAAAATTGAATTTAATCCTTTTGATTTTTTAAATGCAAAATCTTTTTATAATAAAAGCAAACACATTTAGTCCGCGAGAATAGTTCAGTTGGTCAGGGCTGCTTGGCGACTATTGGAACAAAGTTCCTTGAGCTCGTGGGGTCGAGTCCTGCTAAATTGAGTTGTGTTTCTCAAATGGCATGTGGTGGTTATTCCCTTAAATACCGAATAAAAATGGTAGAGAATTGAAGCTCTAAGGTTGGGCTAGCTAAAAAGGGGGACCAGTGTGGCTGGCAGTTGAGTTCCCTAGCTGTACTCTCCGGAGTAGGTTTTTTTTAGAAAAAAGCAAACACATTTCTGCTTTGACTGCCAGAAGGACTCAAGTGAACATATGTTGGATAGGTATATAGGATAATTGATGTTATGATTTCCACGAGTATTAAGCTTGAAGAATTCCATAACTATACACTTCAACCTTGAAATCTATTTGATTTAGAGAAGGACCCCAAGTGAACATATGTTGGAGAAATATACACGACAAGTGATGTTATGACTGCTGTAGATCCTATAGCTTGAGTAGAAAGCTTGAAGAGATATTTAATCAGTACAGTGCAAGCTTGTAACTTATATGACCCTTAACTTGAGAAGCTGTTTACGCACTATCTTTTTATGTTGCCTTGTCACAGCTTAGGCATTTTCTTAATTGCTTACTCTACAATGTTATTCAGAAACATTATTTTATGTAGTCTTCTGCGTGTCTATTTCCCTTTTAATAGCATAGGCCATATCATCCTCCTCCATCTATATTTGACTAGACATGGGAACATGATTCTGGAGTAAAAAAGGTGCCTCTACTTATGTTTTTCCAGCAAAAATTGGTGACTTGTTGGAAGCTTTGGCTTGTTCCAAGTAAAAAAAAAAATCCCTTCAGTTAAAGATAGAGTATGAACCTTAATAGAAGTAAGCTCCATATGTAACTAATCTGCTGGAGTCCACATAGCCAACAGACTTTCTAAATTCAATACAGATATATATAAGGAGCAATATTCACTTTGTGTTCCTTCTTAAGCACTATTTGAGTTGACTTTCTCAATTAAAAGTAAATATTAATCAGTGTTGAAAAGTAAAACATGTTACCTTTTACCTTATTAACAAGAAAATTACTCAAAATTGCCTTTGTTTCTGAGTTTGTTACGGTTATTACCATACTACCTACTTTCATATGCAAAACGTGGATCATAAAGCGTTGATGTGGGGAGAATGCCAAATGAAGTACCTTTTATTCTCAATATGTGTGTTTAAATATATGCAGTTTTCAAGATGGTCTTCTTTGAGGGGATTGGTTATTTGTCAGTACTTTGTTTGAAGCCAACAACCTTTGTGCTCTAGAACTAAAATCGCAATGACCTAGATTCTATCATCAAACATACAGAAACTTTATTATTAACTTCACCTCCTACAATGCTAGGGACTAACAAGGTAATCCTTGCTTCATTCACCACTTATTTGCATTGAAATATAAAAAACTGATTTGTATATGAGATTTTGAATAAGCTTGAAGAAAAATGATATAGCTATTTTATTCAGAATGTAAAATGATACAAAAAACTATATCTCTTCTGTACACATACAGATGCTATTTATACATTACATAATGTAACATATTATAACACAATGGGCCTTAGATGTAAGTGCAGCCCAGACCGCAACTCATAACAAAGTATTCTCAGCTGTAGATATTCTGATGGATGGAGATGATTAGTTCTGTGATGAATAACTGAATCTTCTGCATATCTTCGTTCATTTCTAATACTCCCCTTCAAACCCTATTGCGGCTAGGGTTTGCTGCGATAATCTTCAAAATCTTTCTCTCCTCCAATCTCCTGCAAATCTGATGAAATTTGTTTGTGGGGAATACTAAAAAGATGAAGAAAGAGGAGAGCAGCACACAAAGACATAATTTTGGTTGATAGTTATTCGAGATAACTACCAATCAGAAAGTCTAAAGTTGCTTTCTTCTTAAAATTATCAGATTTGAGATGAGATATAGCAATAATCTTGAAGACGACAACATGAATGTTCATATGCTTTCAAGTGTGTGAACATTCATTTCGATTTCTGATTGTGGCAACCTTCGAGACAAATTGTAAGCTTCAGATGCAAAGTTGAGACCTTTTAGGTCATGGATCTGGAAGTTGAAATAGCACTTGTTGCCAGAGACTTCAGAAGAAAACAGATGCAAAATTGAGGCCCTTTTTGTCATGAATCTGGAAGTTGAAGAAGTTTTGCAGCAGCTTCAACTTTCAGATCTTGCCTTAATCGAAGGAAATTTTTCTTCGACAATGGTTTTGTTAAGATATCTGCCCTTTGGTAAGTTGCAGGTACGTGACTTACATTTAAATTGCCTTTGATTACTTGTTCTCTGACGAAGTATAGATCCAACTCCATATGTTTTGTTCTCGAATGCAATACTGGATTTGCTGTAAGTGCTATTGTACTCAAGTTATCACACCAGATCATAGCTTTGTTATGAGTTTTGACTTTTAACTCATGTAGTAGTGATTCTATCCACATGACTTCAGCTGTAACACTTGCAACACTTCTGAATTCAGCTTCGGTACTTGATCTAGAAACAATTGTTTGTTTTTTTGAACACCATGAAATAGGATTATCACCTAAAAAGACACAATAACCTGTTGTGGATTTTCTATCATCAATATCTGTTGCCCAATCTGCATCTGCATAAGCTACAATATTAATTGTATTGCTTGATTGTAAAGTTAAACCATAATCCAAAGTGCCATTTAGATATCTCAAAATTCTTTTAACAGCTTTCCAATGCTCATCTAAAGGATTTTGCATGAATTGACTTGCTTTGTTGACACTATATGAAATTTCTGGTCTCGTGATAGTGACATATTGCAATGCTTCAACTATACTTCTGTACTGCTTAGCATTAGATATCTGTTCACCTTTATTCTTTGATAAATGTAAACTGCTCATCATAGGAGTTGGTAAAGCTTTTGCATTTTCCATATTTGCTCTCATAAGAATTTCAGTAACATATTTCTTTTGACTTAACTGAATTTTTGTAGCAGAAGTCTTATGAACTTGTATTCCCAGGAAATAATTGACATTGCCAAGATCTTTTATGGAAAACTCTTTGTTCAGTTGATTTGTAACACAATTGATTTCTTGTTCACTATTTCCTGTAATTAAAAAATCATCAACATAGATTAGAATATAAGTGACATCATTATTACAGAATTTAGTAAATACAGAGTTGTCAGATTTAGTGGAATTAAATCCCATTTTGGCCAGGGTTGATTTTAGCTTGTCAAACCAAACCCTTGGAGCTTGCTTCAAGCCATATATGGCTTTATTAAGTTTGCACACAAGCTTTTCTGCTCCTTCCTTTTTAAATCCAATTGGCTGTTCCATGTAAACTTCTTCCTGCAATTCACCATTAAGAAAAGCATTATTTACATCAAGTTGCTTTATGGTCCAGTTACTATGTAAGGCAATTGTAAAAATAATTCTAATTGATGTAGGTTTCACAACAGGTGAAAATGTTTCATTAAAATCAAAACCATTCTGTTGTGAAAACCCTTTTGCCACCAATCTTGCCTTATATTTAGAAATTGAACCATCTGAATTTTTCTTTAATCTAAAAATCCATTTGCATCCAATAATATTTTTGTCACATGGTAATGGCACAAGATCCCATGTTCTGTTTCTTTGAAGTGCTTCAAATTCTTCATTCATGGCACTTTTCCATTTTTCACATTGAATTGCTTGATGATAAGTACATGGTTCCTCATCTTCAAAAGTTGCATTGTATATTTTTGGCTTGAATATTCCTTTCTTTGCTCTAGTAATCATGTGATGACCAGTACTTTCTGGAACTATTTGAGGAATAACTTCTGTTGCATTTTGTTGATTAGCATTGTGACTTGAAGAATCTTGTTGATCAATAGGTAATTCTAAATTGCCTATTGGTTGACACTGATCAGAATGTCTGCTAGTATGATTGCTGTTGTGATGTAGATCTTCTGAACTACTTGCTTCATTGCTTTTCTGATTATCATCAGCTCTTGAATTGGGCAAGAGTTGATCATGACAAGGCACATTTTGATTGCCTTCTGTTGCAACTTGCTTCAACATGTCAGGTAATATAGATACAACATTTTTTGTGTTGTATATTTTATGAGAAGTTTTCATATGTGTTTGACTAAAAGGAAAAATTTGTTCATTAAAAACAACATGTCTAGAAACAAATACTTTTCCATTGCTATCTATACATTTGTAACCTTTCATATTAGTGGCATAACCTAAAAAGGTACATGGAGAAGACCTGTAATTCAACTTATGTGAATTATATGATCTCAAGTAAGGAAAACATAGACATCCAAAAACTTTAAGATTATCATAATTTGGTTTTACACCAGAAAGTACTTCAAGAGGACTTTTATACTTCAGAATTTTTGTTGGTAACCTGTTTATTACATAAACACTAGTAGCAAAGGCATCAGACCAAAATTTTTGTGGTAAAGATGCCTGAGAAAGAAGTGTTAAACCAGTTTCTACAATATGTCTATGTTTTCTTTCAATTAAACCATTTTGTTCAGAAGTATAAGGACAAGTAATTCTATGATTGATTCCTTTTTTCTGAAAAAATTGCTTCAAAGGATGAAATTCTGTTCCTCCATCAGTTTGAAAATTCTTAACCTGACAGTTAGTTTGATTTTCAACTAAATTGATAAACTGAATTACAACATTGTAAGTTTCAGACTTTGATTTTAAAAAATATATCCAAACATGTCTAGAAAAAGCATCTATAAAAGAAATGTAATATCTGTAACCATAATCTGTGGTTACAGATGTAGGACCCCATAAGTCTGTTGCAATTAATTCTAATGGTTTGGTATAAACAGTTTCAGAATCAGAAAAAGCAAGTTTATGACTCTTTCCCATTTGACAGTGTGTGCATACATAGGGCATAGAAATGTTAGTAAAAGAAATATTATTATTCTTCAACACTTTCTTTACAATATGTGCATTTACATGCCCCAGTCTGCTATGCCATATATCAAAAAACTTACAATTACTTGTTTGAGTTAATTCAGAATTGTTACACCATTTATCTCTATAAGCTTGATTCTCAGAGTTGTCAACATTAAATTTGTACAGTCCTCTACATTCTTTACCCTGCAAAAGAATTTCATTAGTCTTAATGTCTTTGACTAGACAGTAAGTAGGAAAAAATTCAAAGTACACTTGATTATCTTTAGCAAATTGAGACACACTAAGCAAGTTTTTTGTAATTAAAGGCACTCTCAACAAATTATTGAGATATAATTTTCTTGCACCTTTAATACAAGCACTGCCTGTGTGAGTAATGTTTATGGGCTTACCATTTCCCATATGAATGCATTGTTTACCTTTATAATCTTGGTTTCCAAGATTCAGATTTCCAAGATTATTTGTTACATGGTTTGTAGCACCAGAATCAGGAAACCAACTTTGATCTTGAGAGTCATCTGTATTAATACTGCTCTCTTTCTGACTGGATGAATCATGTTGAAAATTGATCATGTTTGCACTTTGATAATTTTTCTGATCACTGTTTCCTGACTGAGTAGGAACAAATTTTGCATCAAATCTAAAGTAGCATTTGTTAGCACTGTGCCCAAATTTTTCACAAATTTGACATCTCAGTCTATTATTATTGTTATTGTGAAATCTGCCACCTCTGCCTCTTGATCTATTTGATGAACCACCTCTGTTTGATGACCCACCTCTTTGATTTTTGTTGTATGTTTTCTCTTGATTTTTTGAAACATAGTTAACAGAAAATTCTTGAATGGATTTCTTTTGTTCTATTCTTCCTTCATGAGATAATAGAACAGAACTAACATAATCAATAGATGGTGTTTTTTCTTGAGATGAAATTATTGCTACAACAGCTTCATAATCATCATCTAAACCACTTAAAATAGAGAGTACCTGTTCAGCATCTGACAATTTATGACCTGCTGCAGCTAATTGATTGCACAAATTCTTGATTTTGGTCAGATACTCTCTCATATTTAACCCCTCTTTTCTCAAGTTCTGTAGCTGTCTTTTGTAATAAAGAACCCTAGCTGCAGATTGAGTGTTGAAAGTATTCTCTATTGAATGCCATATTTCATGACATGTTTTACAACCAATAAGTTGAGGCAGAATGGTAGGACCAATAGAAGATAATAGCCAAGAACTGATAAGACTATCTTGCTTTTGATAGTTAGAGTAATCTTTATTGATTACAAGTTTTCCATCAATATCTGTAATATACTTTGCCGGAGTAATGAGTGTTCCAAAGACATATTCTTCAACATCATATCCTCTTATAGCTGTTTCAATTTGAAATTTCCACAACATATAATTTGATTCATCAAGAATAGTTGCCACTAACTGACTCTTTGGTTTGATTAATGACTTTAACAGATTTTGTGAATCTGACTGCTGAGAAGTTGCTGTTCTTGAAGCATTGAGAGATTCTTGAACATCATTGACATTATCTCCTGCCATATCGATGAAGAATCTTGGAATTCTGAGATCAGCAAGTGGTGCAGCCAGAGAATTCTGATGAAGAGATAAAGAAACACTCTGAAGATGACCTCTAGGCAAGGCACTGCTTGCAAAAACAACAGAAATTTACAGTTCTTGATCAAGAACTGTAAAATACAGTGAGTAAGAACACGAAAACAATAGCTTTCTCTATGATGACACAGATCTGAGAGAAGCTAGGGTGCAGCCACCATTAGATGATGACAATATTCTGATAATGGTAGGCAAGGCACTTCTTCTTTTAACAAATTGAGGCTAACAACCGTTAGGTTGATTTTAATTGCTCTGATACCATATGAGATTTTGAATAAGCTTGAAGAAAAATGATATAGCTATTTTATTCAGAATGTAAAATGATACAAAAAACTATATCTCTTCTGTACACATACAGATGCTATTTATACATTACATAATGTAACATATTATAACACAATGGGCCTTAGATGTAAGTGCAGCCCAGACCGCAACTCATAACAAAGTATTCTCAGCTGTAGATATTCTGATGGATGGAGATGATTAGTTCTGTGATGAATAACTGAATCTTCTGCATATCTTCGTTCATTTCTAATATTGTACAATCTTTTGATTGTTATATTCTAGAATATTTGACTGTATTACGCTTTAAGTTTCCACTATGAAAATGTATTTCACAATTTCACAAATTCTATTGAAATTGCAAGAAGCTGACGTTTAGCAAAAAAACCTTAAAATGCGTGAAAATATTTAGCCGCCTTTAAAAGTGCAACCAAGGTTCAAGTTTGGTTGCATTAGTACTATTTATTTAATTGTATTAAACAAATTTCAAATTCACTAATATATTCAACATTTATTTAATTCATATATATTAGACCACTAACCTTTTCAAGTAAAGTTTATTGTACACAATGCTTAAATGTCTATAATAAATGTAACCTTTAATGTGCAAAAAGAATAATAAAGATTAAATAATGTCTGTTATACAACATAAAACACTTATTAGCCAAGTTGCCATGAGATGTTCAGTTTGTTTCAGATCAATATCATTGAATCATATTGTTCAACTATTGGTTTAGTTTCAACATAAGTTAATTACCTCATATGAGTGTAAATTCTTAATTTTTATTAGCATAGTCGCTAAAACTATTGACTCATGGAAGTTTGCGAACTATATTTTATCATCGTTAGAAAACACAAATGCTTAAAGCATTCAGTATTTTTACCCCCACTTCATACAAATATGAAAGCCGATTACTGAAAATTTGTGATCTTGAAGTGGATTAACGAATTCAAATTAAGATTACTGAACATATCCAATTTTTCAAGGACCTCATTTTAATTCATTCATTTCTAATTAATGATAATTGGATTTGTATATAATGAACAACGGTACAACTGTCAGTAAACAGTTTATTGGTAGGCTTCTGTAACAGTTTATCAGGTTGAGAAATTTAATCATATGAATAGAACTGAAGAAACTGACATACCGGTTCATAAGCAATAAAATTACAGATCAAATAAGAGAATGTTAGGCATTAGTTGATATCCATTTTGGGTAGCCTTTAACTTTCAGTGGCTACATATTTTCTTAAGCCTACTGAAAGTATCATATTCTTAGCCATTAGACTATTTAATATAACAATTTCTTGATGTTATATTTTTCAGTGTGCTGGAGGTGATGTTGCTCAAGCACAGGTGATGTTGCAGGGGGTGTTCACAGCATGTAGACAGGGGAGCAAGCATGTTGATGTTTCAGGTCGATTTGCCATCATTTATGATCTCCCCTATACTGTCTCCGAAACCATAACACCGTCCATATTTATATTTCAAATTGTTATCACCCAAGTTGCTTCAGAAAGGTATTTCCTTGATGTTACTCATTTTTGGAACTAATCGTTCCCTTTAACTTTAAAATTCAGTTTAACTTCATTATTTTCATCGCTTCATACCATTACCGTGTTGATGAAGTAACACATAATACCCGCATCCTATTTTGTACACCACCCTTCATTTACTACCGTCTCTAGAGATCTTATGTACCCACTATTTTTAGATGAAAGGTTTGTTAGGAATTGGAGATAGTGATTTTCATGACAACAATCTTTGTAACTTATTTTATTATAACTTATATACTAACACTATTGTCTAGATATATATGAATGTTATTATGCAGAATATATATATAAGACATGTACTGATTATTGAAGACTGTACAGTATAAAGATCAAGAATGAAGAAATCAAGTTTGAAGACTCATGAGTATCAAGATCAAGATTTCAAGATAAGTGTCTATTTTTGTTAAAACTTCATAATAGCATGAAAATCCTCATTCCAAATTTCATTTGGGATGGAACCCATTTCTACCTTCTTAGTGGCTTACAAACCCACGACAAGTAGCTTACAAACCTACGACAAGTGGCTTACAAACTCACGAACATCCTGGTTCTGTACAAGTTCTCGAGTCTTGATGTGATGAAATATTCTGCAGGAAGAAGCTTGCAAAGCTACTTCAATTTTTTTTTTCAAAATGATTTTCAAAACTGCTTTTTAAAATATTTTAGTCATAAAAATTATCTTTTCAATTGATTTTCAAAAAGATGTTTTAGCCTTAAAATATTCTTTGTTTTTGTTTTTAAATAAACTCTTGTTTTAAACTTTGTTTGTTTTTAAAACTATCTTCTGATTTTTAAATATTCTTTATAATACACACACACACACTTGAGATTGAAAATCAAATTTATATATACATTCTAAAAATATGTTTTTCGACTCTTTTTTATTTTAAAACATAGGAAAATTAGTTTATTTTACTTCAGAATCGTTTTATCTTGTTTTCCTTTCAATACCATTTTCAAAACAAATTTTACATTGCTTTTAACTAAAGGATGTCGACATCATGGGATACCTTGTCGACATGGTGACCGTTAAATTCAAAAGTTTTAATTTTCAAAAGAAATGTCTATTCGTTTAAATCTCTTCACGAATGGTAACGACCGTTACTGGTCTATAAATAGCCTTCACAAACGAATTTTTTAATTGACTATTTTCTTATTTTCTTCACTCCTTTTTCTCCACAAATCCATATTCTAAAATTTTCATATTTTTAAGATTATGTCGAAATTATGCCAAATTCTCAAGTCAATCAAATTAGAATCTCATTCTTGTTTGATTCTCTGCCCTCTCTCGAAGATCAAAGTGCTATTCAGAGTTATATGATCAATTTGTAATAAAAAGTTTATCGAGCCTCTCTATAAGGTGTGGTTGTGCCTATAAATCCATTGGGTGATCTTGTGTCCCGTAAATCAAGAGAGTTTACCCCAAACTCGAAGACAGGAGGGTATCTCAAGTTCTTTAGAAATTGAGGATTGTAATCTCGACATTGGTATAATAAAAATCTATACGAGGTCTTTGTCTTGGTGCAGGACTGGATGTAGGGTAACTCCGAACCAGTATAAAATTCGGTGTGTTCTTTCCTTTTGCTGTTTTTATTTTACTTTCTGCATCTGTGTTTGCTTCTGTGATTGTTTTGTGATTAAGTTCTGCATTTTTTATATCATAGTTTTTAAATCAGTCCATATAAGTCTTAGAATCCATTAAACACTATTGACCCCCTCTGGTGTTAAATTAGCCTTAAGATCCTTAATCCACACGCCCTTTCAATTGGTACCAGAGCATAGGTTTTCATAGTTTTCATAATCTAAAACTTGAAAAGTTAAAAATGATATTTTCAGGAAATTTTTTTAATACTAGTTTGAATTTATGCATTTCATAAAAGTATCATAAGTCTGCATATATATTTTATGAAAAATCAAGTTATCTACCGAATTGGTGCAGAAACAGACATGTTACATGGCTTTTGAAGAATCAACAACCAATGGACAAACTGTGCAAATTGAGGAAGATAAATGGATACTTGATAGTGGCTATTCAAGGCATATGACAGGAAATCCTGAGATACTCAATGACATTATATATTAAGATGGTGGATTGGTCAACTTTGGAGATAACTCAAAATGGTATGTGATTGACATCGACAATGTCAGTAATTCTAAAACTCTTATTTTTGATATTTTGCTAGATAGGAATTTAAAACATAATTTTCTTAATACAAGTCAACTATGTGATAAATGATTTAAAATTAAATTTGAAAAAGATAAGTGTCACATTGAAGATAATAAGTTAAATATCATCTTTGGATGAATTAGGAAGAAAAACATTTACATCTTTAGTATGAAAGTTTCAAATGATAACTTATGTCTTTTGGCTAATATAAGTGACCCTTGGATTTAACAAAAAAGATTTGGTCATTTAAATTTCAAATTGCTATCTAGGTTATCAAAACTTGACTTAGTTAGAGGTCTTTCCAAATTAAACTTTAAAGTAGACAATATATGTGATGCTTGCCAATTAGGAAAATTTGAGAAAAGTTCATCTAAATTAAAAGATATGATTTCTACTTCTAAACCTCTAGAATTACTTCAATTAGATTTATTTGGTCCATCTCAAGTTCAATCAATTAATCATAAGAAATATGTTTTTGTAATTGTAGATGATTATTCTAGATATACTTGGACAATTTTTTTAAACTTAAAAGTGATGCTTTTGAATTATTTAAAAAATTTGCTAAAAGAATTCAAAATCAACTTTGTTTAAAAATAAAAACTATTCGTAGTGATCACGATGGAGAATTTGAAAATGAAAATTTTGAGAATATCTGTAATCAAAAAGGAATTACTCATAATTTCCCCTTTTCAAGAACTCCACAATAAAATGGAGAGGTAGCACGTAAGAATAGAATGATTCAAGAGTGTGCTAGAACAATGTTTTCTAGTAGTAACTTAAAAACTTTTGGGCTGAAGCAGTCGTTACAGCTTGTTATATATTAAATAGGATTTTAATTAGACTATTAATTAATAAAACACGATATGAATTACTTTACAATAAGAAACCCATAGTAGCTTATTTTAAAGTTTTTGGTAGTAAGTGTTTTATTCTTAATACAAAAGATAATTTTGATAAATTTGAACCTACATCCGACAAAGGTATCTTCTTCGGATATTCTAATAGAAGTAAAACATTTAGAGTTTATAATTTAAGAACTAACACTATTGAAGAAACAATGCATGTATCTTTTGATGAAAATTTTAAAGATACCGTAAAAGTAGAAGATGAAAAAAGATTTTGTAAATTTAAATAATAAACCTAATGAAACTAACTGCGAAATCATTCAACCTAATAAAAGAATTAGGCTATTAAAAGATCATCCTGTAGAAAATATACTAGAAAATATTGAATCTATAGTTAAAATAAGAAATCAACTAAATGATATGAGTAATGTAGCTTTTATATCAACCATTGAACCTAAAAATATAAAGGAAGCATCATCTGATGATTCATGGAATCGTACTATGCAAGAAGAATTGAGTCAGTTCACCAGAAAGGATGTTTGGGAACTTGTTCCTAGACCCGAGGATAAAAGTATAATTGGAACAAAATGAGTTTATAAAAATAAAATGAATGAACTTGGTGAGGTCATGAGAAATAAAGCTCGTTTAGTTGCGCAAGGTTATTGTCAAGAAGAATTTTTTTTCATTAGTCACGAAAAATATGCTAAGGATTTAATTAATAAATTTGGATTGACCACTTATAGTGGGAAACCAACTCCAACGACCACTAATATAGCTTTAAGTAAAGAAGATAAATCAAAAGATATTGATCAAAAATTATATAGGAGAATGATTGGTTCGCTGCTTTATATAACAGCAAATCGTCCTGACATCATACATAGTGTATCTCCGTGCAAGATACCAATCTCAACCAAAAGAAACTCACTTAAAAGCTGTTAAAAGAATTTTAAGATATGTAAAACATACTTTAGATTATGGTTTATTTTACCTTAAAAATAATGTGATTTAATTTCATATTGTGATGCTGATTACGCTGGTTGTAAATCAGACCGAAAAAGTACAAGTGGAACTTGTCACTTTCTAGGACATTCTCTGGTTTCCTAGTTTAGTAAGAAGCAAAATATTGTATCCTTGTCAACAACTGAAGCAGAATATATATCTGCTGCTTTGGCTTGTTCTCAAGTTATATATATGCAACAAACTTTAAAAGATTTTAGATTAACTATAACTAAATCACCAAATTATTGTGATAGTACTAGTGCAATAAACCTATCTAAGAATCCAACTCATCACGCTAGAACAAAACATATTGATATTAGACAATCATCATTTTCTTAGAGATAATATAAGTAAAGAAGTCATAACTCTTCAATATATTAATATTGAAAAACAAATTGCTGATATTTTAACCAAACCATTAAATGAATACAACTTTACTAAATTTAGAAAAGAATTAGGTATTCGTTCATTAACTGAAATATAAATTATAAATAATACAAGTATAGTTATTATTCTTATGTCATATGTTTGTTTATCTCATTTTCTATTAAGTTCAAGGTTTATAGGTTATTTTTTTGTTGATGACAAAGGGGAAGAAGTTATATAAAATAGTAGGCTTGGAGTAAGAGGGAGTTGTTGGTGTAAGGGGGAGTTATGGTATGATCGAAGCGGTAAGTATATTTTATAAGGTTGTCATCATCAAAAAGAGGGAGATTGTTAGGAACTGGAGAAAGTGGTTTTGATGACAACAACCTTTGTAACTTATTTTATTATAAGTTATATGCTAACACTATTGTGTAGATATATATGAATGTTATTATGCAGGATATATATATATATATATATATATATATATATAAGGCACGTACTGATTACTGAAGATTGTATAGTATAAAGATCAAGAATGAAGAAATCAAGTTTGAAGACTCATGAGTATGAAGATCAAGATTTCAAGATAAGTGTCAAAAACTGTTTTTGTTAAAACTTCATAATAGCATGGAAATCTTCATTCCAAATTTTCATTTGGGATGGAACCCACTTCTACCTTCTTAGTGGCTTACAAATCCACGACAAGTAGCTTACAAACCTACGGCAAGTGGCTTACAAACCCATGAACATCCTGATTTTGTATGTGTACTCGAGTCCTGATGTGAAGAAATATTCTGCAGGAAGAAGCTTGCAAAGCTACTTCAATTTTTTTTTTCAAAATGATTTTCAAAACTGCTTTTTAAAATATTTTAGTCATAAAAATTATCTTTTCAAATGATTTTCAAAAAGATGTTTTAGCCTTAAAATATTCTTTGTTTTTGTTTTTAAATATACTCTTGTTTTAAACTTCGTTTGTTTTTAAAACTATCTTCTGATTTTTAATTACTCTTTATAATACACACACACACACTCAAGATTTAAAATGAAATTTATATATACATTCTAAAAATAGGTTTTCTACTCTTCTTTACTTTAAAACGTAGGAAAGTTAGTTTATTTTACTCCAGAATCATTTTATCTTATTTTCCTTTCAATACCATTTTCAAAATAAAGTTTACATTGTTTTTAACTAAGGGATGTGGACATCATGAGATACCCCATGTCGACATGGTAGCCGTTAAATTCAAAAGTTTCAATTTTCAAAATAAATGTATTCGTTTAAATCTCTTTACGAATGGTTATGACCGTTACTGGTCTATAAATAGCCTTCACAAACGAATTTTTTAACTAACTATTTTCTCATTTTCTTCACCCATTCTTCTCCATAAATCCATATTCTAAAACTTTCACATTTTTAAGATCGTGTCGAAATTCTGTCAAATTCTCAAGTGAATCAAATTAGAATCTCATTCTTGTTTGATTCTCTACGCTCTCTCGAAGATCAAAGTGCTATTCAGAGTTATAGGATCAATTTGTAATCAAAAGTTTATTGAGTTTCTCCATAAGGTGTGGTTGTGCCTGTAAATCAATTGGGTGATCTTGTGTCCCGTAAATCAAGAGAGTTTGCCCCGGACTCGAAGACAGGAGGGTACCTCAAGGTCTTTAGAAATTGAGGATTGTAATCTTGACATTGGTATAATAAAAATATGTATGAGGTGTTTGCCTTGGTGTAGGACTGGATGTAGGGTAACTCCGAACCAGTATAAAAAAGTCTATATTTTGAAAAACCACTTAACTTTCAAATTGTACCTTTTTATATCAGTACCCGCTAACTTTTAATATGTTATGTTGGATTAACTACTATGTATTTTTTTTAGCTTTTATGCTACTTATTAATATCAATCCAATATAAGTAAGATATTGTTTTATCTTTTAAGAACTTTTTATCATGTTCATTATTGATTATATAAATCCTAATTTTTGAGATTTGTTTTAAAATATTAACAGTTTTAGTAACTTTAGTAATCGTATTGTTTTGTGACTGTATAATAATTAGGAAAGTGCAACAGTGGTTAATACAATAAGCAGTAATGTGACAATTTTGTAGCAGTATAAATGTTGTTTGGAGTTATAAGTTCTGCATTTTTTTCTTTCTGATTTTTTTACATGACTATTGCTTATTATGAACTGGAAAAGCCCATTCAATTATTATGAAAAGCTTGGTCTTCATACATGATAAATATTTTGGAACTCAGATGATATTTTGGTATCATGTTTAGTTGTAATTGTCATAATATGGAATGATGTCATATTATATTATTATTTTAAGTGGATTTAATATACTAAATATAATTATGTTTATTTTGAATTGAAGGCATCCCAATATTAGTAGCCAAAATGGAGTATTAGTCTAGATATACTGAAGGATAAGTGGTGCCCAGCTCTAATTTTGTGACATCATTTCTCTTATTACAGGCCTTACTTTCTGCTCCTGCCCCTAATGATCCTTAAGATGCTATGGTTGAACAATAGATCTTATCATATCCTACTTTTTCTTTCATTTTCTTGCTTCATTTTAGACGCTATATTCGCGTTATAATGCACAAATTTAAGTTTATTTTGAGTGGTTTATTTACACTGAACTTCAACCAAATTACCAGTCAACGACATTTTATTTCATTAAATTGTTAGTTTCTATGTAATATAACCTTTTCGACCTTCATGTCCCTCAGTATTTGTGAAAAATTCAACATTCGTATCAACTGCTCAATCTTGGACTGAGGCTTTTGCTAAGACAACATCTGGGGCTTTTGCTAAAATAATAAAGTTAATTATAATAGAAAAATTTGGAGTCATTTTTCGATAAATATATAAGCTGTGTCCCTTTTTGGTAAATAAATAGGTAAAGCTGGCTACATCTGTTTTAGGTGGTGTTGATATGATTTACATTGTAAGGTTCTTTTTTCTCCAAATATTAAGTCCATCGCTTTCTGAAACAATCATATGCATCTAACTTTAAGTATACTTGTCTTGTAATGCTTATTCCGAGTTTTGTTTCCTTTGATCAAAAACCTAATGCATGTGTGTTTTATGTAACGACCCAATTTTTCGACGCCCGAAAGTCGACATCAATACGTCCACTGTATCAAATGCCGCACAATCGAATGCCCAAAAACCGAACCGTTAGGGTTAAAGAAGAAGAAGATAAAAAAAGAACAGAAACAGTAAACTGAATCTCACATTTCGCAGCGGAACAAATATAATGGATAAATGAATAATCTTAAAAACAAAAGCACTATATCAGTTTTACATTACATTATCAGAGTTTACAACGACACAATACAACATTGGCAGTTATTATAACTTGCTTACATGAAAATTTTGACTTACACCAACCCAAACGCGACGGACGCTACATAGTATAAGTGATACGTATCGCCATCCAGATTGAACTCCAGATCTCCATAACAACTTTCTTGACTTCGCTCCAGAATAATGATAACCTGAATCTAGGCTGCCCGTATGGAAAATTATGGACACGCAGAGTTTAGGAAGAAAACAATAAACTCCAGGTCAGTCATGAGACTGGTGTGAGATCTTAAAAATAGTTATTTTTCACAAAGAAAGGAAAATAAATCCGCAATGCTTTTGGAAAATGAAACTACCATAAGGCCTTCCCGCACACACACAATGCAAACGCAGAATTGGAGGAGATTTCTCCTTATGATAGTAAAACATGCTTGATATGCAAAATCCTTTTTGAATATTATTATTAGTGCATAGTGTGGAAAATATTTCGAAAGTATAATATTAATCTTAGCCAGCATAGACATTTCGCACTTATGCCTACTATAGCTACCATGTTCAATAGCAGGTTATCACCACATTCCATGGCAGGTTATACAACTAAAACCGTACAGGGCGCGTATTGTTTCTTTGTATTTCCAACAAATGGTTAGGCTAAGGAACTTCCTACTGTCACATAGGTATGCCTCTGGAGGGACGTCTCGAGAACTTAACCAGCTTTCTGCCAACATAAGGCCGGATTACCTCTGTAACTAGGTAACTACTGCACGAGTATGCCATCCCTCGGTCGTTTGTGACCTTTATCCGAGGATCCTCAAGCACAAAGCAACAACCACAAAGTATAATAAATTTTCAGCAACCACATAGGTTAAATATCTGGACTCCATACCATGATACAACCCTTTTCCAAAAGGAAATGACATACCCTCAGGAGGCCCTACTCCCAAATAACCTTGCCGCATCCTACCTGTTTCGATCATTTTCGGGGTGTGAGGTCCGATGAAGTCTCGTCCACAAAGCCACACTTTTTCACAAAGTCATGCTTCGATCAACAAATGATCAGCAGCACTTCGTATGCCACATTACCAAATTGGGAATGTATCCCTAGTAACCATCAACTACATAACCTCCAAGCTCCTATGTCTCAGAGAAGGGTGTTAAGTTAAGAGAATAAATTCTCCGCCACCAACAGGAATATATTTGATAGAAACCAGATTTAAATCTCAAAGTGTAACGTCAGACATACATCCATATAAGTTCGTTCCGGGATCGAACGGAACCGAAGGCACTTCAAAAAAGCCCTTGCAAATCCGATATTCACTAATCACGTCCAGAATCCCCATCACAAAGGGTGATAAAATCTCTATACCGGAGCAACCCAGTGCACAGACATTTGACAGGTAACCCTTTCGCTTTCGAAAATACCCAGTCTTCAACACCATCTTCAACTGCAATCCCATTTCGTCGTATCATTATTCGGAATGGGTTTATGACACAAAGTCCTCTCCTGGCTAATCCAGCTAATCCGAATAATGAGCGCTTATTTTAAAAAAATAAGCGTTCATTCAGATTTCAAATAAATCACAACAAAATTTCAATTTTGATCTTTTAAACAAAAGATCCATCACTATCTTAAAGATTCGATGTGGTTTTCGAATATCTATTTGGGATCCGACCCACGGTCGCATCGAAATTCAAATTATCATTTAAAGGTCAATATTGATAGTCAGTTATTGAACTATCAATAACCATTTACAACAATCACTGGATTTCAAATAATTTTCCCCCAATTATTATTTCCAAAATATCTTCGCAAGATATAATTTTAACACTTCAACCATTTGAAAACAAATTTCAAATCATTTTTCAACTTTCAATCTTTTGAAAACAAATTTCAAATTGCTTTCACACCTCTATCCTTTGAAAACAAATTTTAAATCACCTTCCTCACGTGAAATAAAATTTCAAATATTTATTTAATTTCACTGAAAATTTGCCAAGTTCAAATACTTTAAAAATAATTTAAAATACTTATCCAAAATATACATGGAAACATTTAAAATAAAACTATTTTAAAACACTTGCTTAAGTATTAGTTATGAAAATATTATACTAATATCTCAAAAAATTCAAGTCCAAACTAATTTTTTGTAAAAATTAGTAGATAGGATATAACTATTTAAATATCCAATTTCTAAAACAGATATCAATTAAAACTTTAAATAATCACTTCTATAATAAATTAAAATAAATCTTTACTTTAAAGATTTTCAAAATAACCTAAGTGAATAATTTCTCCAAAATATTCTTTCCTTAAAACCATCTTTACAAATTCAATTTATATTTATAAACTATATCGAAAATATACTTGGATTTCCAGTGAAAGTACACCTTCTATTCTAAAATGGTTCATTCAAATTAATTTCTATATCTTTCTGGAGTTATTTTAAATTTACGTTCCAAATCCGTAAATTCCTTTCCACACTTTTAAGAGTAAACCAGTATTTATTTTTAAAACAAAATTTCCCCTTTCTTTTATCAAATTCCCATTGTGAATTTAAATTTTCAAATATCCACTAATATACAATTTTCAAATCATTTTCCAAATACTCACTTTCAACACCAAATCAAATTCCAAATTGATTTCTAAAATTTATTTCCAAAACACCAAATCAAATTCCAATTTGATTTTCCAAACATTTATTTCAAACACCAAATTGATTTCCAAATCAATTTCCTAAAGATTTATTTTAAAACACCAAATCAATTTCAAATCGATTTCCCAACATATTTCCAAAACACCAAATCAAATTTTCAAATTGATTTATTTATTTCGTCCAAACTATTTAAAATCTGAAATTTAAACAAATTCTTCAACTATTAAACAATACCACTCAAAACCCATTTATAAAAATCTTTTCCCATATTTTGGAATTAATTCGATAAGATTATAAAAATTAATCTTTTATACTTTGAATTCCTTCTTTTAAATTTATCCAATTCTCAAAAATAAATTTTTATTATAAATTTTCAGCTTGAATTTCAAAAAAGTCCAATTTTATTTATTTCCGGTATCCTACGATACCAAAAATATATTCGGCTAAATTATAACCTTGAACGATTTCAATCACAAATATAATCACACATAGATTATAAATAATCAACACATAATATTGAAACAAATCCTAATATTTGAGGAATCCAGTTGGATCCCTTCAACCTGTTTTCCTGCATCCACAGATGTTAGCATAACAATTTAATACCAATTCCACATCGAGGTGGAATATCGCGGTATATCGGATCAATGTAATATCATCCGCTATTATGCGGCGCAAAGGATCTCATCCGCTATATAATGCGGGAAATCAATCACTCCAAATACATATATAAAATAACAATTCCACTTTGAGGTGGAATATCGCGGTATATGGGTTTAATATAATATCATCCGCTATTATGCAACGCATAGGGTCTAATCCAATACAACTGATAATAATTTATCATCCAAGCACACAATCAACAATTTTAAATTTAACTATCTACAATCAAATCAGAAAAATCTGATTGAGTGAGAAGATCTCACCTTCAACAAAGCATGCAATCCATTCCAACTCATTTCTATTCCGGTTTGTTTCCTTCATATTTTCAGACCTTGTATAAACATTTATACAAATTATTAATATTCGAAATAAATCGAATAATTAATTTTCCATTTAACAATTTTATTTTATCTAACAATTTAATTTCCAACTAATTTTCTTTTTAAAATAATTTAAATTAGTTAACACATTAATTCTAACTAAATAAATCTTCCTTATTTTTTCTTCAAGTATCTTACATCTATATATTTTCCTCTGTCTTTCCTGCATATATGTACATAATGAATTCTGCATATTACTTTACTGCTTTATATTTTCTAACCTGCATTCAAATATTCATATAAATTTAAATTAAACTAAAAAACAAATAAAATAAAACTACCTCCTACTGAAATTAGAAGACAATCCATCACCCAACATGCCACAACGTTCATCAGCTTGCGACCTCTGCACCTCCCACCAGCGAACGCCAAAACGCCCACCTAAATCTGCAATCGACACGACCTCCAGATCGCGACGACGTGCCGCTCGAGATCGATCAAGACATTGCAAGAATTTCTGGGTCGTCGATTCAATTTGAGAATCGCCTACGCTTCCAGGCATGCTGCCACTTACCCAGACAAATCACACTCCTATTGCGACTATCGATTTTTTTGACTGCTCCTCGTAATTAGCACATAACGACGAACCCAAGCCGTCGACATCGCACGCCGTCGACCCAACTCACGCGCGACACGAGCGACATCGAGATGAACATCCTTTTCGATCTGCTATTTGACGCTAACGATCGAATCTATTTGATGCCGATCCTGAATTTCCAGAGGACTGTGGACATTATTTTTATTTTGAGGATTGAACTGCTTTACGCGGCTGTGATTTCTTTCTCTGTGACGTTTTTTTAATTGAGCGAACTAATTCGTTTCGATTTTTTTGAAAGAGTGAAATCGATTTATAGAAGAGGAACGAAGAGTATGCATGCGACCATTACTCTCAATTTTGAACGAAAGGGGGTTTTCATTTGCAAATAAAATCTAATTTTCCTTTAAAATACTTGACTATGATTTAAAGACGAAATGACACGCGTGTTCTAAACTTTTCCAAGTGTTTTTGAAGGAGAGAAAGTGTCATTTTGCCTTGAGAAAATATTACATCAAATATATGTATTATTTTAAATTTAAATTTAAATTCAAATCCAAATTGTCTCGGTTTCGCAACACAAAATCTCGATCATCAATCGAGGCGTGCTTCCAGGCGTTCATAATGTAATACGCCTATTCTGAATGCAATGGAAAAGGTTCTAAGTCCAAATTCGATCGTATGGAGAAGATAGCATTTTGGACCAGTTGTTAAATTGAATTTCGATATAATTTTCAGCGCGTTTGCTTATCGTACGGCCACACAACAACCCCGAATGCTACGAAAAATAAAATCTGACAATAATACACTATTACGGATCCAATGGAATTGGTTTCGTCGAAATCCGAAACTATGTCCCGGAAGGTTATTTTTAAATACCGATTTAAACAATAAAATTCAAAACTAAACAAAACATTTTCAAATCCGATTCTGAAGCTTCCATTATCTTTAGTGTTATCAATATAAATTTCTTAAGCCTTGAAAATATTTTTAATAAGCATAAAATCGAAGATTTGGCATTTTACCCAAATTTCTATAATTAAATTCAATAATTAAATTACCAAATTCATTTTTACATTTGAAATCCAATTTAAAGTAACTTCCAAATATTTAAAAATCAATTAAATATTTCAATTTCAAATGTTCAAAATTCTGGGTCGTCACATTCTTCCCCTCTTAAAAGAATTTCGTCCCGAAATAACTAGTTAAGAAGAATGATCATAACCCATTCATTATTTTTCCAAAACCAAATAATTTCATCAGCTTGCCAAAGAAAATCTTTTTATTAAAGATTCATTATCACTTCAACTATCTTTCCGAAATCAACCATAAGTCCCAAACAATATTGTTTTCTTAATAATTCAAATTTAAATTCATATTCAATTTTTTTAAATTTTCAGAATTTTCTCAAAATTTTCTAACTCCTTAAATTTTCGAAAAATTTCGCCAGTGTCTTCTTTGCACGGCTAGCACGGTACGACTGCAAAATTCCGCAATGGGTCCCCAGATTTCAAAAAGAAAATGAAAAGCCAAGCGGCCGAACAAGAAAATCATCAAATTTCGTACTGAAATTTAAATACATACCTTTTCGAGCAATTCAAATTTATCTTCGAAATCAAAATCCCAATTTGTACTTTGCCTTTAGCACACCTGTATATGCTGCTTATCATTTTGCACATTTCTTTTCAAAAGGTGGAATAATTATTTCATTCAAATCTGTATGATGTACATACATCATTCGTACGTAATACAAAATTCTGATCGCTCACTCGATCACACACTTTCACTTCCGAACTAGTATCATCCACCCGACTTCCTAGTGCGGACTCAGATCTGGTTTCTCGATCAGAAACCGTCATTCTCCTTGCATAGCCATAAACTATGATATAGAATTTCCAAAATCAACCGAAAATCCATATCCATGTTTGCCATCGAAAATCCAGTGAAAAATTCCAACTCGGATCGATATAACTATCTTGAAATTCTATGCTTGAATTCTGGATCAAATCGACATGCGAATAAAATAATATGCGTACATCCTACATATTTATTCCAAATTGATTATTAGCTTTATCAATTTCTTTTTTATTCACATTTGATTTTCATTTCAATACACTTATTCACAATCGCCCTTTCAAAATTTTCCAGTTTAATCTTCATTCGATCGTTGACTTATTAAACTCCAAATTTTTTCTTAAGAATGTCACCACCTTTTTCTTAAGTTAATATAAATATTCTATACACTTCTTATATTTATTTTCAATTCACCATTTTGGCTTATCTACGCTTTTATTTTAAATGGATTTCCAATTCCATGTGAATACAATTCATTTCTAACCATATTTTCTTTGTCATTCCTTCAAATAGTTTCACTTACTAGTTTTATTTTTAATTCTTCGCTTTGTTTATCACAAATCAAATGCAATTTCCAATTTTCAAAAAAAAAAAAATTCGAAATTTTAAGCTTCGATGAGTATTGTAACTTATCTACATTTCACACTATTTCAATTTTAACTTTTCTTCAAGTTAAATTTTTATTCTAACAATTTCAAATTTATAAGTTGTCAAACTCAATTATATTCTATAAATATTTTATATAGGTTCCATAGTCTTTTCAACTTGTCAAAATCATCTTTGAATTCAATTCAAATTATCCTTTAAATTTCCAAAACCAAACCCAATTTGCAAACAACTTCCATTTAAAATAATTTGGTAGCAATTTTTTTTCCTGGAAACTCGAAAATGAACACCGATGATGTCGCGATCATCATCATAATTATTTTCCAGCGACCGAAAAGTGTTTAGTGCTTTTATCCCTTCAAAAACATTTTTTCCAAAACCTTTGAAAACCATTTCCAAACTTAAAAGGGATTTTAACCTTTTCCAAATTTCAAAATTTTCAAATCCTTTCAAAAGCATTTCCAAATATTCCTCTGAAATTCCATTTTAAATTTATAAATCTCATTTACATTTACAGTTCCCATTTGTATATGGATTTTATTTTCTTAGCTCTTTGTTTATCATTTCAGTTTCTTATTCAATAATGATAATAGTTTAACATTACCATTCGTTTAACAACCAAGCAACCATATACTATAATAATTTATGGAAAATTATTCCTTTTATATATATAAATAATTTGGGTAAAAATTATTTCATTTACCCAATTTTAAAACAATATCGTGTCGAATTGTTCTGTACGAGTGTTTAGAGATCCCTATTGATAGAGTTGTATAGACTATACCGACCAGAATCCATATACTACTCAGCAAACCAATCATCACAATATAAAATAATTTTTATATTCATTAACAAGTACGCACTCATATATATTATTACACTCAAACTCATTCTAGGATACTACTGACTCTATCTCTAATGAGTAACACCCACCAGAGCCAAGGTTGTTGCTTAACCAAATTCTCCGATACCATATTTTAACGATCCAATTTTTCGACGCCCGAAAGTTGACATCAATACGTCCACTATATCAAATGCCGCACAATCGAATGCCGGAAAACCGAACCATTAGGGTTAAAGAAGAAGAAGATAGAAGAAGAACATAAACAATAAGCAGAATCTCACATTTTGCAGCGGAACAAATATAATAGATAAACGAATAATCTTTAAAACAAAAGCACTATATCAGTTTTACATTATATTATCAGAGTTTACAACGACACAATACAACATTGCAGTTATTATAACTTGCTTACATGAAAATTTTGACTTACACCAACCCAAACGCAACAGACACTACATAGTATAAGTGATACGTCTCGCCATCCAGCTTGAACTCCAGATCTCCACAACAACTTTCTTGACTTTGCTCCAGAATAATGATAACCCGATTCTAGGCTTCCCGTGTAGAAAATTATGGGCACCCAGAGTTTAGAAAGGGAACAATAAACTCCAGGTCAGTCATGAGACTGGTGTGAAATCTTAAAAATAGTTATTTTTCACAAAGAAAGGAAAATAAATCCGCCATGCTTTTGGAAAATAAAACTACCATAAGGTCTCTCCGCACACACACAATGCAAACGCAGAATTGGAGGAAATTTCTCCTTATGATAGTCAAACATGCTTGATACGCAAAATCCTTTTAGAATATTATTATTAGTGCATACTGTGGAAAACATTTCAAAAGTATAATATTAATCTTAGCCTGCATAGACATCTCACACTTATACCTACTTTAGCTACCATGTTCAATAGAGGTTACCGCCACATTCCATGGCAGGTTATACGACTAAAACCGTACAGGGCGCGTATTGTTTCTTTGGATTTCCAACAAATGGTCAGGCTAAGGAACTTCCTACTGCCACATGGATACGCCTCTAGAGGGTCACCCCGAGAACTTAACCAGCTCTCTGCCAACACAAGGCCGGGTTACCTCTATTACTAGGTAACTACTACACGAGTATGCCATCCTCCGGTCGTTTGCGACCTTTATCAGAGGATCCTCAACCACAACGTATAATAAATTTGCAGCAACCACATAGGTTGAATTTCTGGGCTCCATACCATGATGCAACCCTTTGTCATAAGGAAATGACATACCCTCAGGGGCGCTACTCCTAAATAATCTTGCTGCATCCTTCCTGTTTCGACCATTTCTGGGGTGTGAGGTCCGACGAAGTCTCGTCCACAAAGCTACACTTTTTCATAAAGCCATGCTTCGATCAACAAATGATCAGCAGCACTTCGTATGCCACATCACCAAATTGGGAATGTATCACTAATAACCATCAACTACATAACCTCTGAGCTTGTATGTCTCAGAGAAGGGTGCTAAGCTAAGAGAATAAATTCTCCGCCACCAACAAAAATATGTTTGATAGAAACCAGCTTTACATCTCAAAGTGTAGTATCAGACACACATCCATACAAGTCCGTTCCGGGATCGAACTGAACCGAAGGCACTTTAAAGAAGCCCTTGCGAATCCGGATATTCACTTATCATGTCCGGAATCCCCATCACAAAGGGTGATAAATCTATATACCGGAACAACCCAGTGCAGAGACATTCGACAGGTGATCCTTTCATTTTTGAAAATACTCGGTGTTCAACACCATCTTCAAATGCAATCCCATTTCATCGTATCATTATCCGAAATGGGTTTTATGACACAAAGTCCTCTTCCGGCTATTCCAAATAATGAGCGCATATTTAAAAAAAAGCGTTCATTCAGATTTTAAACAAATCACAACAAATTTCCACTTTGATCTTTTAAACAAAAGATCCATCACTATCTCAAAGGTTCAATGTGGTTTTCGAATATCCATTTGGAATCCGACCCCCATTCGCATCGAAATTCAAATATTATTTAAAGGACAATATTGATAGTCGGTTATTTAACTATCAATCAACATTCACAACAATCACTGGATTTCAAATAATTTTTCCCCAATTATTATTTTCAAAATATCTTCGCAAGATATAATATTAAAACTTCAACCATTTGAAAACAAATTTCAAATCAATTTTCACCTTTCAATCTTTTAAAAACAAATTTCAAATCGCTTTTCACACTTTAATCCTTTGAAAACAAATTTCAAATCACCTTCCTCACGTGGAATAAATTTCCAAATATTTATTTAATTCCACTGAAAATTTGCCGAGTTCAAATACTTTAAAAATAATATAAAATATTTATCCAAAATATACATGGAAACATTTAAAATAAAACTATTTTAAAACACTTGCTTAAATACTAGTTATGAAAATATTATACTAATATCTCAAAAAATTTAAGTCCAAACTAATCTTAAAATAAAATTAGTAGATAGGATATAACTATTTAAATATCCAATTTCTAAAACAAATATCAATTAAAACTTTAAATAATCACTTCTATAATAAATTAAAAAAATCTTCACTTTAAAGATTTTCAAAATAACCTAAGTAAATAATTTCTCCAAAATATTCTTTCCTTAAAACCATCTTTACGGCTTCAATTTATATTTATAAACTATATTGAAAACATACTCGGCTTTCCAGGGAAAGTACACCTTCCATTCTAAAATGATTCATTCAAATCAATTTATAAATCTTTCTGGATTTATTTTAAATTTACGTTCCAAATCCGTAAATTCCTTTCCACACTTTTAAAAATAAACCAGTATTTATTTTAAAAACAAAATTTCTCTTTCTTTTATGAAATTCCATTGTGAATTTAAATTTTCAAATATCCACTGATATACGATTTTCAAATCATTTTCCAAATATTCACTTTCAACACCAAATCAAATTCCAAATTGATTTCTTAAATTTATTTCCAAAACACTAAATCAAATTCCAATTTGATTTTCCGAACATTTACTTTAAATACCAAATCAATTCCCAAATCAATTTTCCAAAGATTTATTTTAAAACACCAAATTAATTTCGGATCGATTTCCCAATTTATTTTCAAAACACCAAATCAAAATTTCAAATTGATTTCCCAAAGATTTATTTTCAAATACCAAATCAAATTCAATTTGATTTTCAAATTTATTTCCTTTTAAAATAAATACCTTTATTTCTTCCAAACTATTTAAAATCCGAATTTTAAATAAATTCTTCAACTATTAAACAATATCACTCAAAATCCATTTATAAAAATCTTTTCCCATATTTTGGAATTAATTTGATAAAATTATAAAAATTAATCTTTTATACTTTTAAATTCCTACTTTTAAATTTATCCAATTCTCAAAAATAATTTTTTACTATAAATTTTCAACTTGAATTTCAAAAAAAATCCAACTTTATTTCTTTCCAGTATCCTACGATGCCAAAATATATTCGGCTAAACTATAGCCTTCAACGGTTTCAATCACAAATGTAATCACACACAGATTATAAATAATTAACACATAATATTGAAGCAAATTCTAATATTTGAGGAATCCAGTTGGATCACTCCAACCCGTTTCCCTGCATCCACAGATTTTAGCACAACAATTAAATATCAATTCCACTTTGAGGTGGAATATCGCGGTATATGGGATCAATATAATATCATCCACTATTATGCGACGCATAGGTTCTCATCCACTATATAATGCAGGAAATCAATCACTCCAAATACATATATAATATCAATTCCACTTCGAGGTGGAATATCATAGTATATGGGTTTAATATAATATCATCCGCTATTATGCGGCATATATGGTCTAATCTGATATAATTGTAATAATTTATCATCCAAGCACACAATCAACAAACTTAAATTTAACTATTTAAAATCAAATCAGAAAAAAATTTGATTGAGTGAGAGGATCTCACCTTTAACAATGCATGCAATCCATTCCAACTCATTTCCATTCCAGTTTGTTTCCTTCATGTTTTCAGACCTTGTATAAATATTTATATAAATTAATAGTATTCGAGATAAATCGAATAATTAATTTTCCATTTGATAATTTTATTTTATCTAACAATTTAATTTCCAACTAATTTTCTTTGTAAAATAATTTAAATTAGTTAACACATTAATTCTAACTAAATAAATCTTCCTTATTTTTTTTCAAATATCTTACCTATATATTTTCCTCTGTCTTTCCTGCATATATACATAATAAATTCTGCATGTTACTTTACTACTTTTAATTTTCTAACCTGTATACAAATCTTCATATATATTTAAATTAAACTAAAAAAAAAAAAAAACTACCTCCTACTGAAATTAAAATGGCAATCCATCACCCAACATGCCACATCGATCATCAGCTTGTGACCTCTGCACCTCTCTCCATTGAACGCCAAAACAGCCACCCAAATCTACAGTCGACACGACCTCCAGACCTCGACGACATGCCACTCGAGATCGATCAAGACATTGCAAGAATTTCTGCGTCGTCGATTCAATTCGAGAATCGCCTACACTTCCAGGCATGCTGCCACTTACCCAGACAAATCGCACTCCTATTGCGACGATCGATTTTTTTTGATTGCTCCTCCTAACTCGCACTGAACAACGAACCCAAGCCGTCGACATCGCACGCCGTCGACCCAATTCGCGCGCGACACGAGCGACACGAGCGATATCGAGATGAACATCCTTTTCGATCTGCTATTTGACACTAACGATCAAATCTATTTGATATCGATCCTGAATTTCCAAAGGACCGTGGACATTATTTTTGTTTTGAAGATTGAACTGCTTTACGCGGCCGTGATTTCTTTCTCTGTAAAGTTTTTTTAAGTGAATGAATGAATTCGTTTCGATTTTTTTGAAAGAGGGAAATTGATTTATAGAAGAGGAACGAAGAGTATGCATGCAGCCATTACTCTCGATTTTGAACGAAAGGGGGTTTTCATTTGCAAATAAAATCTAATTTTCCTTTAAAATACTTGACTATGATTTAAAGAAAAAATGAGACGCGTGTTCTAAACTTTGCCTTGTGTTTTTGATGGGGAAAACGTTTCATTTTTCCTTGAGAAAATATTACATCAAATATATATATGTATATTATTTTAAATTTAAATTCAAATTTAAATTGTCTCGGTTTCGCAACAAAAAATCTCGATCTCTAATTAAGGCATGCCGCCAGGCATTTATAATATTATATGCTTATTCTGAACGAAATGGAAAAGGTTCCGAGTCCAAATTCGATCGTATGGAGAAGATAGCTTTTTGGACCAGTTGTTAAACAGAATTTCGATATAATTTTCAATGCATTTGCTTATCGTACGGCCACACAACAACCTCGAATGCTACAAAAATTGAAATCCGATAATAATAAACCATTACGGATCCAATGGAATTCGTTTCGTCAAAATCCGAGACTATGCCCCGGAAGGCTATTTTTAAATATCGATTTAAACGATAAAATTCAAAACTGAACAAATTTTTTTCAAATCCGATTCTGAAGCTTCCATTATATTCAGTATTATCAACATAAATTTCCTAAGCCTTGAATATATTTTTAATAAGCATAAACTGAAGATTTAATATTTTTCCATAATTTCTATAATTAAAGTCAATAATTAAATTGCCAAATTCAAAGTTACATTTGAAATCCAAGTTAAAATAACTTTCAAATATTTAAAAATCAATTAAATATTTCAATTTCAAATGTTCAAAATTTTGGGTCATCACACTTTATCTCAGAGCTGCATCAGGAACCACAGTGTCTCGTGTATCTAATATTGTTGGACTAATAAGTTATTTTTGTTGTTGCTACATATATAGTTAGCAGTTCTTTATAATATAATGTCCTGCAACTTTTTGCTCGATGCTTTTCCTTTGATTTTGGCAAACAAGAATGGTTTATGCTGTCTCTCATAGAAGCGGCACGAATCTTGTTAACATGGCCAAAAAACGAGCAAAAGTTATCCCTATTATAGATGATGCTAGGCATCCTGCAAAATATAAAATGTTTGTTATGTTTAGTAATTTATGTTCTATGTTTTAGTAATTTATGTATAGAAATAGAAAATTATGTTATTAATGAAATCCATTATGGGAACCTACATTTAATATTTGTAGCCAAGTGCCAGTTTATTGTGACATTTACTATAAAAAGGCATAGCAAAAAATTGGCAGTTTGCGACGGTTGTTACTGCTTAATCCAACCATAGCAAAATGTCACATTTTCGAAGCCAAAATGACAGTCTACTGCAACAGTTGTTAGAATTACAGTTGCAAATAATATGTCTGTTGCGAAGGTTGCCATAAATAACCGTAGTAAAATGTAGTTTTCTACGACGATTTAAAAACCGTCTCAAAAGGTTTTGCCTGTTGGGCGTCTGCATTTGCTACGGTTGTTGAACCGTCACAACAGGGGGTAAACAACCATCGCAAATGACCTGTTTTATAGAAGTGTTATTTTCGAAAATCCAAGCTTTAAATGTTGAAACTGAATCTGGTCCAAACGAATTGTTTAAAGGGATTTAAATTGAAATCTAAAGTTGAATTTGAAGTATAAATGAAATTTATTAAAATTGAGTTATTGAAACGATTGAATTTGGAGTAACTTAAATTGATAGTTCAAACATGGATTTGAAATCAATATGGATTTAAATGATTTTATTGAGAATTTGAATTGAAAGACTTAAAGATGGGGTTTTGATGGTTTGGATACTGGATATGGTTCAGAATTGTTGAAATGGGAAAAATAGTTAATTTTGGTAGTAATTTCAAATTAATTATTTTAATATAGAATGTTTAAAGATATACTAATTTAAAGTTTAGATTTTATTTAGGTTTCTAAACTATTTCCTATGTAAACCTTTAAATAATCAAACCGTCTTCTATTAAAAACTATTAAACTATATTTAATCTATTTTAAACCATTTTAATATTTTTTAACTATTTTAAGCTATTTTAACCAATTTTAACTATTTTATTTTATTTAATCTATTTAACCTATTTTAATCTATTTTAACTTCTTTTAAAGTAATTAATCCATTTTAGTTTATTTTAATTCTATTTTAAACTATTTGAAATCTTTTTAAAACTATTTTAAATCTACTTAGACTATTTTAGTCTATTTTAAACTATTTTTAACCATTTAAAAGCTATTTTAAACTATTTAAACTATTTATGACTATCCAAACTATATTTCTAAATTTCTAACGGTGCAAGGCTGAATAGTTTATATATAAACCCTTAATTTAAAAGCGAATGTGGTTAAGTGATGTTATAACCTAAGTTGGGATTTGAAATGATATTTTCTAGTGATATGACATATTTGAGCATATATGATGATTTTGAAAAGAGGATTTAACCTATTTTGTCGATATGATTTCGAAAGTGGGTATGATTTCGAAAGTTAATATGACTCGAAAGTGATATGATTTGAATTGAATATGATATTTTGATATCAGTTCTGAATTCGTTTTTGGAAAAGTAAAAGAACCATCTGGTGTGAAATAAGCGTTTGGTTGTTAAAGAGATTAAGATCAGATATTATCATACTCTCTGCCAATATCAAAAGCCAATTTAACAACCGTGTGCATGGTGGAGATCTCAAAATGAAGTAGGATGGTTTGGTGAATGATTCTGTATGAGGTATTAACGTTATCCAGACTCCCGCGAGTCAGCTTGATGTTACTTAAACATGAGCTATACCTGGACCAAGAGAGGTCGCACCTCCGATCGGGCATGCTTCTTTGATACCATATTATGACTTTGCGATTGATTTGGTGGCCACCCCACGATTTGATTATGGGAGTGTGTTTCGAGGTGGGCGGTAGTTGCTGCTATGCATTAGCACTGGCCCAGTTCTGCAAATGGTAGGAACCTACCCTGGCATTTCCCGTGTGCCTTGTCACATGTCTTATCGCACACACTACGAGTTTGTTTTGTACCCTACCTATGGAGTGCTCCTTAAGTAAACCACCGGTTTGGTGGAGCTTACAGTATCTGTATAAACTGTGGGAGTATATAAAAATGTGTTAAGGAGGATATGGGTAACGCCTTAACGCTATTTTAATACTTTACTTTACCATAGACACTATTATAATAGCGTATTGTACCATGTATATAGATAGTTTAACGGATCCTTAGGAGGTGGAATCCCGAACATCTCTTAAATTATTGTACTCACGTTAAACACTGGATAGGAGATGTAAAATCCCATAAGCATCTCTGATGCTGTCACACTCATATTTATTACTATTGATTTAACTTGCTTTTTAGTGTATTGAGGACCATTTATCTTTGGAGGATGAAGAAAAAGATTTGTATGTTAATTGTTATATTTATACTACATCATCATGTTGTTCCGCTGCATTATTTATTTATACATGTTGTATGTAACTCTGACCTGTATTGTAAAAGTGTAACCAAATGTTATTTGTAAAATAGCTTCATGAACTGTTTATCTGATTATTATAGTTTGTCATTCCGTTGTGAGATTATGTGTTTTGTTTTTCTTTCTTTTCTCTTCTTTTTCTTATTTACCCCATAACAATCCTCTCTTTTAAATGGTTTGAGTCTGACTTGTGTGCTTTATTGTCGATAAACCATCCAAAAAGGCGAGTCTTTACATTTGGTGTCAGAGCCAGGTTTAGCGATAACCTTTACTTTGTGGGGTTTGACTCATTAGAGATGGGGTGTAATACCCTAGAATGAGTTGTTTGAGTGTGTGCGTTTATATATATTATATATATGAGAGCGTACTTGTTAGTGTTATAAATTATTATATATTGTGTTAATTTGTTATGTTTAGTATTTATAAATTCCGGTCGGTACATATGACACTATGGCATAAATAGGGATTTCTAAACACTTAACAGGGCATACCGACACAATATTGTTTTTAAAATATAGATAAATGAAATAATTTTACATAATATTGTATTTTATATATAAAAGAATAATTTTATAAATAATATAGTTGGATGTATTTGTTAGGAATTGAAATTTTATAATATTGGTTGCAAAATGGGATTATAAATTAAATGAATATGAATTGGAAATTTGGGAACTTAAGATCTGGGATATTTGAAAAGGTTTTCAAAGATTTTGGAATATAATATTAGTATTATTTGGAAGTATTTTCAGATAGAAATTATCTTTGATGTAATTTGAAAGAAATGCTTTAAAGGGAATTTTAAAGGAAATAAGTTTTGTTCTTCCCTCTCTTGACGCTTGAAAATAATTTCGGTGATGAGCGCACGCATCATCGACGTTCATTTTCGAGTTTCAAAGTGGAAAGGCCGCTGTTGTAATTTTATTGCATATGATAAACAAATCTTAACTTTAAATTTCAAAGTATGATTGATGTATATAAAGATATGGGTATATATATTATTTAAAATGATTTGGAAAAGAAACCCGACATTTAGATCTTGAGATTCTAGAAATTAGAAATTTCAATTATTGTAATGAAATGAAATCTTAACTATTTTAATAATTAAAGCATCTAAAATGTGTAATAAGAAACAAGATGCTAAGTGATTAATGAAATATGTAAGAAATTGGAAAATTTTAAATTGTGAATCAAAAAGTTATGAAAACTTAAGATATGTAATTATGCAACATTGTTAATAAAATGAATAAGATAAACCTATGTAACATTCAATTACATTCTAAAAGACACATATATAACTTACCAAAATATTAAAAGTTGAAATGTTAATAAGAATATGTAATAGAATATTATACAAGTAAAACGTAGGAAATGAAAGTGTTTAATGGAATTATGTTTATAAATGAAGAATTAAGATGTATAAGAATATTATAAACTTAAGTTAATAATTTGAAATGCTAAGTAATTGAATTTAATAGGATGCTGTAAGTAAATGATTATAAACTTAAATAATGCTTGAAGCCAATTATAATTAAAGTAAATAGTAAAAGTGAATGCTATATATGAAAGAAGTAAATGCGAAAAGAAAAAGAATAAAAATTTAAGTGTGAGTTGGTTCACAAATGAATATTGATGTTAAAAAGGAAATCAAAAATAATAATAATGGTGAATTAAATTTGTAAAGAGACATACATAATAATGGATGATATAAATAATTGAATGGAAATAACTTATGTAAGTAATTGGATGTAAAGTAATGGAAATGGCATTGTATGAATAATTGGGAAATGAATTTTTGTAAGTAATGAACGTAAATTAATGAAGATAAGCATTGTATGAATGAATGAAAATAGACGTACAGTAAATAATGTGGAAGGAGATTAATAAGAATAAACTTAAATGATATTTGAAATTATTGTTTGGCTTATGGCATGGTTGGGAAAGGATACTTCTAAACTGTATAAAGATGTATAAATAATTTATTAAGTTTTATCTAAGACTGTTAAGTGTATGATATACTTAGTAGTTATTTATCATTTTATACGATTAAAAGTTTCTGAACCTTAATAAATGATTTGTTTTGATTGCTACAGATGGATGGTTGATTACTTTGATTGCATGTGATGATTGTATGGTTTTGTTTGCAAGCGACTATTGTTATGTTGTGTTGATTTGTTTTTTTATTAATTGAAACAACTTAAATATCCCCCTTATACATAATTCTAACTCTTTTAGATTATATAAGTGAAATACAGTTTACAGAAGCAATAGCTACTGCTTTTGGTTTCATAAATAAACCGTTGTTTTTCCAACAAATAGATACGTTTTTGGATTACGGTTTTATAACAATATTATGTATTGCTATCCCATGGTTGGGAATTTTTATTTTTAAGTATGACATATATATATATATATGGTTATTATTGATATTATTATTTTCCCGGACCTCTCCGTATCAAGGAGACTCTGCCAAATTTTTTCGTGAATTTGAGACTTAGAATTTTTTGTGAAAATGGAATATTTTCAAACTTTTACTAACTTGAATATGAAGAATTTAATTGTTTATAAATTGATGTATTTTATTTAAAATATTTAATTATGTAAATTAATTGTTATAGATTGAATAAAATTATATTAATCCCTTAATTTCCTTCTTTACCTTTTTGAGGATGAAAAGTTTTGAGCGGGGGAGAGTGTAACGATCCGTAATTCTCCGATAATTAGAATATTGAATTTAATAAGATTTTAGGATTTAATATTCTATGAAAATTAAAAATTTATGATTTTCTAGTAAGAAAGCAATAAGAATGAAATTTAATAATGTTAATTTAAGGTAATCGATGGCTATTTGAATGTAATCTCAAGAAATTGAAACAATTGCAAAGTTAAATTGGTTAAAAATTTGTAAATAAAGAAATAAATTAAAGGTTATATCAAATGGTAAGATGGTATGTAATTGGTTGAAATTGAATATAATCAGTGCTATGTAAGTAGTTATAACATTTATTTGTAGATAATAAACTTATAAATGTGATTATATCAGTAAAAGGTACAATTGTTATTCATCACCCATTTATTTAGCCTATTGAAATTAATTTGGAAATTGATAAAAATTTAGTATAATTAAACTATTGTAATTAATATGGTAAAGGATGATAAATGTAGACTATTAACGTAATAAAACATAAACCAATGTAATTATATCCATAAGATGATAGTTGATTGAATAAGAAGATGAAAATCAAAATAAATGAACTTATTAGATTTTAAAATTAATTAATGAATTTATTGCAAGTGAGATTGAACATCGCCATTAGTGCAATATTTAACACTGGTTTTGACATGGAAATTTATTTTAAAAGATTTGAAATTACTAGGTAAGCAAAAGCGATAAAAATGGTTAGTTATTAAATTTGAATTTGAAAAGTGATAATATCAATTTAATAATAATTTATCTAATTAGCGTAGAAATAGCCATTTTTGCCACTATCTCGGATTTCAGTGAAACTTGTTTCATAGGATCCGTAGTAGCGAATTATTGTAGGATTTTAAGTTTCATAGCAGTCGGACTTGTCGTTTAATCGTGCGGGCTCAAAACGCGTAGAAATCAATTCAATAAATTCAATTAGAATTAAGCTGATTTTTAAAGCTAACTTCGTCATACAATGTAATTAGGACTTGAAACCTATTCCATTGAATTTAAAAATATCAAAAACATCTATTTAGATATATGGGATGACCTACTTTCGTTTCGGAGACGGAACGGGCTTTCGGGTTGTTATTGTTGTTCGAACCAATTTGATAAGTTGTTCATCCTTCTTATCGGGCATGTCTATATAAATAGATTTTTTTCTTCTAGACCATAGTAGTATTTTTATTTCTTATTACAGTACATACAATTCCATCTGTATGTGCCTCCTTCTCAACTGGCGGAACCCTAATTCCTAGATTCAATTGCAAATCCAAATCTGATGTTGATGAGTGCAAATCCAAATCTGCTGTTCGTTTCTGCAATCGGGGTTTGATTTTTTCGAAATTGGCCAAAACATTCTCGACCATCCATTTGGTGGTTGATGATCGGCGATGGATCATCGATTTGGAGGTACTATCATGTGGAGATAGACAAGAGGAGCACATTGGTATGGTTCATTCGACGAGGAGACGGTCGGATCGCCCCCTAAAATTCAATAAGGGTTCGAAATCTAGGGTGGAGACTGCTCGTATTGGCGTTGATGGGTGGCACTCGGGGGTCGTCATGGATATGGGGAGGTACGCAAGAGGTAGACGACACGCCTGGCGGTGGGGTGATTGGCCACTGCTGGCCAATTTATGGTGGGGTGGACGAACATGGACGATTGGTGGCGGCTTCAGCTAGTTCATGCGTGAGGTTATCGAGAGGCTAGGGTTTGGGAACAAACAAGGTGACGTGTAAATGTTTTCTATTATTTATTTATTTCATATTTTGTAATCGTTTAACTTTTAATGATAATAACTTTTGCATACAAGGTTGGATTTATGCACGGTTTGTTCTGCTGCAATCGTATCGAAATTCTGAACATCATGGAACTAGTTTTGATGAATTTTGAGTCCGTTCAAATTTGGGCCTTTATTTGGATTTTAAATCGATTTGAAAGTAAACATGAGTGTTTTAACCTATTCACGAATACTAAATTATCTTATGTTAGTTAAATTATATTTACGATGGGATTAGAAATTGATTGGTTTGTGTTTGGTATATTTAAATTGTCATTACAGTTAAATCTAACTTTTTATTGAATTTATTTGCCATTTAATTTAACATAGAAATTTAAATTGCCAGTTAAATACCTATTAATGATAACCGGTCAATTGTTGTTAGTTATTGGATTATTTGAATGATGATTGTGCTGTATGTTCAATTTTTGACATATGGATGATTGGATGGATGCTATTGGTTGACATTTTGGATAACTGGATGTTTATTTGTGTCTATTTCTCTGTTATCCATATGGGTTGAAATGATACATACCCGAACGATCTGATAGATTAGGGAGAAATTGTTATGGGTTGAAATCATAGACTTAAGCGATTTCGTGGATTTAAGGTAAAATTCGAGATTGTGGGTTGAAATCATATATACCCGTAAATTTAAATTTATTGCGGGTTGAAATGATATATATCCGTATCACTTGATCATAAGCTAGAAAATTATATACGGATATCGAATTGGTTAAATTAAATGATTTCTTTATTCTTAAATTTTGAATTCAGTTAAATGATATTTGAAATGGAGTTTTATTTATGTAAACTGTATTATTTTTGAAAATCCAAGCTTTAAAACTTGAAACTGAATCTGGTCCAAATGAATTCTTTAAAGGGATTTAAATTGAAATTTAATGTTGAATTTGAAGTATAAATCAAATTTCTGGAAATTGAGTTATTGAAACATTCGAAAATGTAACTTTGAAAGCTACTGAATTTGGAGTAACTTAAATTGATAGCTCAAACATGGATTTGAAACCAATATGGATTTAAAATGATTTTATTGAGAATCTGAATTGAAAGATTTAAAAATTGGGTTTTGTTGATTTGGAAACTGGATATGGTTCAGATTTGTTGAAATGGGAGAAATAGTTAATTTTGATAGTAATTGCAAGTTAATTATTTTAATATAGACTGCTTATAGATATACAAATTTAAAATTCATATTTTATTTAGGTTTCTGAACTATTTTCTATGTAAACCTTTAAATAATCAAACCATCTTCTATTAAAAACTATTAAACTATATTTAATCTATTTTAAACAACTTTAATATATTTTAAATATTTTAAACTATTTTAACCAATTTAAACTATTTTAATTTATTTTAGTCTATTTTAACTTGTTTTAAACTAACTAATCCATTTTAATTTATTTTAATCCATTTTAAACTATTTTAAATCTATTTAAACCGTTTTAGTCTATTTTAAACTATTTAAAGTATTTTAACCATTAAAAGCTATTTTAAACTATTTAAACTATTTGTGAGTATCCAAACTATATTTCTAAATTTCTAACGGTACAAGGTTGAATTATTTATTTTTAAATTCTTAATTTAAAAGTGAATATAGTTAAATGATGTTATAACCTAAGTTGGGATTTGAAATGGTATTTTCTAGTGATATGACATATTTGAGAAAATATGATGATTTTGAAAAGAGGATTTAACCTATTTTTCGATATGATTTCGAAATTGGATATGATTTCGAAAGTGAATATGATTTCAAAAATGATATGGTTTGAGTTTAATATGATATTTTGATATCAATTATGAATTGGTTTTTGAAAATGTAAAAAAACCATCCGGTATGAAATAAGCATTTGGTTGTTAAAGAGATCGAGATCGGATATTGTCAAACTCTCTGCTAATATCGAAAATCACTTTAACAATCGTGTACATGGTGGAGATTCCATAATGAAGCATAATGGTTTGACGAAAGATTCTGCATGAGGTATTAATGCAGCCCTAACACCCATGGGTCAGCTTGATGTGACTAAAACATGAGCTATACCTAGGCCAAGTGAGGTCGCACCTCCGATCGGACATGCTTCTTCGATACCATGTTATGACTTTGTGATTAATTTGGTGGTCACCCCCGATTTGATTATTGGATTGTGTTCCAAAGTGGACGGTAGTCGCTACTATGCATTACCACCAGCCCAGTTCTGCAAACGGTAGAAACCTACCCTGGCATTACCCGCATGCCTTGTCACATGCCTTATCACACCCACTACGAGTTTTTTTTGTACCGTACCTATGGAGTGCTCCCTTAGTAAACCTGTAACGTCCAGCCTTTCGCACGGTTTAAATCGACGATAAACCACACACGTCGGACTGAAACCATACAGAAGGGCAGATTTTTATGGGGTAAATAAGAAAAAAAAGGAAAAAATAAAACAAAACAGAGTCTTGCAGCGGAACGACAAAATATAATAATCAAATATACAGTTCATGAAGCTGTTTTACAAAATATTCGATTTTACTTATACAATACATATCAGAGTTACATGTACCAGAGAATGATAATAAATGCAGCGGAAATAGTATGAATGTGGTGGAATACTATAATAAATAATAATAATATAAATCTTCGTCTTCGTCCTCCAGAGCTAAAGTCTTCGAATCCTGAAATGCTCAGGATGTCCCGAGCGAATTGAAAAGACAAAACACTTGAGTCAGAACTAAAAGATTCTATGTAAGTTTAATCAACAACAATAAATATGAGTGGAACGGCGTCAGAGATATTTACGGGATTTGACATCTCCTATCCAGTGTCTAACGTGAGTGCAGTAACTCAAGAGATGCATGAGATTCACATCTCCTAAGGATCCGTTAAACTATCTATTATGTAGTAATATACGCTATTATAATAGTGTCTAAAGTAAAATATAATATTCTAAAAATAGCGTTAAGGCTTTACATTTTCCACCTTAACACCCTTTTTATATTCCCATAGTCAATACAGTACCGTAATCTCCCCCGTACTGGGCGGCGTCAGAGGACAATCCATTGGTATGGTACAAAACAAAATCGTATAAGGCTCGGTATGGTAGGTGACACGGAACAACTAGACAATGCCAGGGTAGATATACCAATTATGCTTCCGGGCCGGTGGTAACGCATAGCCTCAGCTATCGCCCACCTCGAGCCATACCCCCAAATCAAAAAAATCAAAAGTGGCCACCGAATAAATCCAAAAGTCAAAGTATAATATCGAAGAGATGTGTCCGATCAAAGGTGCTACCACATTAGCCCATCGATCGCTCCTGTTTTAACCACCTTATGCCAACTCATGGGAGTCGGGTCCACGTATTTACCTCAAAGGAAACGCCGCCACCATCCTACTTCATTCTGGAATCTCCACCGCACACATGGTTGTTAAAGTGGTTTTTGGAGTTCGCAGAGAGTATGACAATTTCCGATCCTGGTCTCTTCAACAAGCAAACGTTATTATAACACCGCGGTCATTTCAAAATAATTTATACTTTAAAACCAGAATATAATATCCATTTCAAAACCATATAAATACGATATCATTTCTATTTTAAAACCCAAATCCATATGATATCATTTTTATTTTAAATATATCCTTTTTCCAAATCATAGCACTTTCAAATCTATGTACCTTGAAACCCATAGTTTTGAAACATAACTTCTAATACTTAAATGGTTTAAATATTAAACTACTTTATATATAAAATAGCTTCTTTAATTTCACAAATTAATTCCAAATACCGATTTAGACCCCCAAATAAACCATTTCAATTCATATATTTCAAAGCTTCAAATATTCTACCATTTCAAAACTAATTCTTTGATAATTCCATATATATCAAATTCAATCACTATTATTTAGATTTGAAATGTTTAATTAATAAATCTAATATAATTTAAGTAAAACTTTAACTTCACATAACTGGATATTCTTCCAATTTATTTAACTTGGTATATCAACTTTATATTCATTTAAATCAACTTGATATTCATTTAAATCACTCTAAACAAAATCAAGTTATACGTACCCTTTAAAATTCTAAATTTTACAAAATTCCAAATAAATTCCATATTCATCTTCCAACCTTATTCTCATTTTAGTCATTATGGACTTTAGAAATTTAATTTAAATAAATGCTTAATCATAATTTATCTTAATAAAATCAAACTTAATTATTAACTTCCTTTATACTTCAAATCAATTTTATACATAACTTAAAAACCCAGAATTTAACTATATATAAAATAACATGTATAAAATATCCAAATCACTATCTCATGAAACCGTATATTCCTTTACAAAACCATAGAAAATCATTTCAAAATATGCGACGACCCGACTTTCTACACCTATAAAATCGCATCATCTTGAAAAAAGAAAGGGATAGAAGAAGAAAGAAAGAGAAAGAAGAAACAGAACAACATCAGAGAACTCATAGCGGAACGAATGAAATATAATAATTAACATAAAATATTACATAGTACCTTATTACATCAAAATACACAAATTAAACAACAGAGATTGGACAGTTATAAACATCTGTCTAACTATACAACTCAAGATACAAGAGAAACAAATATTAAACAAACACAGCGGAATCAATATATATCTACACGTCGAAGCCTCCTGCTCCATATCCTCCAGAATTCGTCAAGCTAACCTGATCCACTTGACTACTCATACATAATATGAGTACCCAAGAGTTTAATAAAACAGAAAATAAACACTCGGGTCAGACAGGGGTCTGGTGGGTAAACGGGTTAAAATTGCTTAACTTTAGAAAAACCTTGCAAAAAAAAGGTATCATGTAAGACTTCCCACACATAAACATGGAAAAGTTTTTACCTTACGCTAACCAAAACATTTGATAGGAAATCTGGTGCTATTATAATCGTGTCTAGGGTTTTCAAGTAAATAAGAAATAACCGAAATTGTTACATGATTAAATTCCAGCTACTAGCCACAAAAGTGGGTAATACAATCAAAACCGTAGGGTCTCGTAGGAAGAATGGGTATCCATTAATGGCAGGGCTACTGGGGTACCGCTCGTCACAGTACGTGGTCTAGATCAACGTACCGAGGAGTACGCCCGCTCCCCTGCAACACAAGGCCGAAACCATCCCTTACTGGACAGTCCCGAACAAGACCACCACGTAGTTGGCGTGACCAACCACACACTAAGCCGAAATATAAAGGGACCTCTAGACAGGGGTAAATCTCGCTCTCAAGTGGGGGCTACCCACCAAGCCTTGCTGCACCTCCCCTGTTTTAGCCATTCCCGGTTGATGAGGCTTGAGGTTACGATTACCTTTAGAGAACACATCTGTCTTAGAATGCTCATCGTCCACCTGACGATGTTCTGAAAGCATTCAATCCATACAAGTTCGTTCCGGGTTCGAACGAAACCGAAGGCACTATCTCGTTGCACTCATTATTGGAATCACCCTCAGAGTCAACGACCATAGCCCTTGCACTCTAAATCACCATCTCGAACCTATAAGCACTATTCCGTCAACGCATTACGGAATCACCCACAGAGTTATACTGACGTATATCCCTTACACCTCGAGTCTTCACTTGCTCCACTTGGATTCGCGTCCTAACGTTTAATTGGAATCGATGTGGTTTTCAGATCCCAAATATGGAAACCCGATCCCGGTCTCACCGAAACCAAACGCCATTTTGATGTCCAAGTTGTACTTAAGGGTTTAAACAGTTTAAACTCATATTTAGGATGAAATAAACAAATAGATGAATCATATTATCACAAGAGATAATTCATATCAATATTCATCTTCACAAAGCAACATATCACACAACATATATATCCAAATCATCCAGTATCAAACCAATATCAAACATCCAATCTCAACCAATCATCCAATATAAATCTCCAAATATTGATCATCAAATATCAATCAATTAACCAATATTAATCAATCAATCCATATTAATCAAACATTCAAAATAGAATTGATTGTCTTTTAATCAATTGAATTACTTAAAACCTTCTTCGTCTATTTATTTTAAATAAATAAATCATCTCTAATGATTTTCCTTAATTAATCTTCCTTGATTAAATATTCATTAATTACATTCAAGTAATTATCCTTATCCATATACAGTAATTAATTCTTAATTACTATCATTAATTACAATAATTAATCATGAAGTAACTCCACCAATGACTGTTTGTCAAACCTCCTCCCCCTTACCTGATGAAACAAAAAATCATGAAGTAACTCCCCTTTCAGCTACAATTCCTAACTACCTGTCCTCTAATCAGGCGGTAACTAGGAGAATGAAGATAGAACTTCTCAATGCTCGAGTTATCCAATGATGTCTCGCATTGGAGCATGGAACATTCGTGGTGGAACCCAAATTATCAAACAGGAACAGAGTAAACAGCTTATCAAAACACATCAACTATCAATCTTAGCAATTCTTGAAATGAAGTTAGACCAGACCAAGACTAACAAGGCGGCAACTTCCATTAATCCAAATTGGAAATTCATCCACAACTTGAACGAAGCTCCGTATGGTAGAATTTTGATTCTATTTGATCCCAAAACTATTCAGCTAACCCCCATCCTTACTACTTCCCAGCTAATTCACTGTCATGCAATTGATCTATCTGATAAATCAACATTCTATGTGTCTTTTGTTTTTGCTTTAATGACCAAGACTAAACTTGCATGCATGGGTATGCCTGTCATCATCTACTGTATATATTGTTGCGAGCAACCTGAGACAGTACAACACTTATACTTTGAGTGCCCTTTTATTAAGCAAATCTGGAAATGCATCATGGCTAAGCTTCAACGTACTAATGTCTCTGATGACAATCAGGTGGAGTGGGAAAGGATTTATATGAGATCGAGGTATAAAAATGAACGAAAGAGGGTATTTAACACTGTACTGAAGAGTTTAATCAGCTCTGTTTGGAGAGAGCGAAATACAGGACTGTTAGATGCAAGTAAAGCAAAAACTGATGAAGTTCTCAAGCAGTGGATTATGCAGGAAAATAAGAATGATATAAGTCTTCTCTCCTACTCTTTCGATCCTGGGATCTTTGCCTCGCTATAAATATAGTCTGTGTTGTCTTTTCTTTTCTGTATTTTGTTCCCTTGTGCTTGTTGTGCCATGTCTCTCCATGTTTTCTTAGATCCGTGTAATCTGTGTAATGTTCTATTTGGTGCAGCAATAAAATGGTCGGGGACCATCTAACCCCGTCGGCCTTGCCAAAAAAATAATAATTAATGATCATTCATTAATTAATTAACTATAATTAATTACATTAATTCTTAATTAATTACAATTAATTAATCACATTTGGATTATTTACTTATATTAATCAACCTTGATTAATATCATTAATCACCTTAATTAATTAATGATCCTTATTAATTAAAAATTTCTTTAATTAATTAACTAATTAATTTATAATTAATCAACTCATTAATCATAATTAGCAAGTAACAATTTGTAATTACTTATCTTAATTAATTAACTTCTATTTTAATTATTTTAATCCTTGATTAATTAATTCAATTAATTAATCCTTAATTACTTCATTAAGTAATTATTAACCAATTTAAATTAACAATTAATCCTTATTTAATTACTTAACTAATTAATTACATTTTAATTAATCACATTAATTAATTAATTAATTACATTAATAAATTAACTAGAATAAATTAAGTAATTAATTCTTAATTACTTACGTGAGTAATTATCTCTAATTACTTTCATTAATAAATCATAATTACTTCCTTAATTAATCACTAAACATACAATTAACTTCATCATTAAATAATTCTTAATTCTTTAATTAATTAGTCACTTCATAATTAATTAACTTCAACAATTATATTAATCAATTCTTTAACTGATATCATTAAGTGTTTAACCAATAATCACTTCAACTAATTACTCCATGAGTAATTATCATTAATTACTTCCATAAGTAATTAACTTCCTTAATTACATTCACAATTAACCATTAATTACTTTATTAAGTAATTACACTTAATTAATCCATAATTAAGTGATTATTAAAAATTAAATAAATAATTAACTAATTATTTATTAAACAATTAATTAATTAACTTCTAATATTTCAAGATCCTATTTAATTAAGATAACCTTAATCTTAATTAAATCTTTACTTATTATCAAATCATATTAAGTATCCTTAAATTCCTATCAAATAAATATCTATCTTCATAAATAAATTATTTGAATTAAATCAAATTTAGTAACTTAAAAACAAACCATTTTATTTGATTTACAAAATTATATTATTTACCTTTATTTGAAAATAATACATTTAGAAACAAATATCAATATCTAACACCTTAATTATCTAAGTTTAACTTATTCATTTTAAATAGAATTTGAAACATTACTTTAAAATTTAACTTAAAACTTTGATTAAATAATTAAATTCAAAAATACTCTTTTAAATTTGAATTTTTAAAACTTAATTAAGATAATTATTTCAAAAACAAACATCTTAAAACATTTTTTTTTAAATTTGAAATATAAATTCAAATTTTTGACTTTTAATGTTTGGTTTACTTTTATTTGAAAATAACAAATTCTTAACTTAAAAACTTGTTTACAATATTGAAGGATCTTTCGATTATTCATACTCGCGTCAAACCCTACCTGTACACGAGCTCCCCTAGATAACACGGCAGTATCACGCGATCTACCCGAGAGAAACCTTCTTTCCCAAATTCCCTCTCTCCTATGATACATCAAACACTCGAGTTACCTTGCAACTTCATCACTGCTTCGAGTCGTAACTAGAAATACACGAGTACTTCCCGAGCTTAACTCATCTTCTTCAACTCCATAATACAGTGCACAAAGCGTACATGTGTGTACGTCTCCCCTCACCTCTGGCCGAATCTGGTCGCCGCGACCATTGACGCCGATCACACGATCGTGTATGAACTCATAACCAAACCCAGATCCATCAATAACTAATCGAAACGAAATTTGAACAATCTAACCAAAAACTCGAACCATTACAGAAAAACGTCGACCCCAAATCTCCCCTCCACGGCCATCTCAACGCCGGTTAACCCCGCTGACCCCCCCACATCAACTCGCCATGACCACGAGCTTCTACACCCCAAATGCGATTGAACTCGGTTCATTATCCAAGTCGCACAAGCCATTAAAGTTGGACCGAAATAAAATGTAACTAAAACCCTAGTTCATTCAAAATCCATCAATTCACTCAATAGAAAAATTCTTTTGCATTTTTCCTATAATCTACAACCCATACACCAGCTTCGATCCAAGTTTCAAACCAAACTAATGTATAGTGAATCGGCAAATTACAAAAACCCAAATTCCAAACAAACCCCAAATTCATCTTAATTTCTCTACTAAATTTTTTGATATTTACTCCTGAATTCGTTATTTACTGTTATGATTTCAATCATGTAATCCAAATCCAAAATTAAATAAGTTGATTTATCATGTATTTTAGGATTTGCCACTGCATTTCTAGATTCCAGGAAAAATTCAAATCTATACTTCTTGAAGCTAATTTTAAACTTTAATTTGGGAATAATCAAACATAACATGTTTGAATTTTTGATCTTAATAAAGACCAGTTGAGTGAGTTTGGATTTTTGATCAAAATTATAATTTACAGAACCAAGAACAGAGGTAAATAAATATACAGACATGCACACATGCATCTCACATAAATTCAGAAATAATTCATACAAAGTCAAGTTAAAGAAACTCAATGCAAGACAATATCATCACATGCATGACAGTTAAAAACCAAATCAAACTGTTTTGAAAGAATATTTACTCACCTGTTCATAAAATATGCAGAACACAGCAGAGCAGAGAACAGGTTTTCAATATCCAGGCTATGCATCTTTTATCTGAAAAATACTTTTACTTTGCTGTTAAAATCAAATGCCTTTGCATGCTTTACAATTTGATGCTGTTGATTTCCCTTGCATGCTTCAATTAGTTGTTTTAAACTTGCTGTTGAAACTGATCCTTCATTTGAATATGCAGATTTTCACTTTGCAGATTTAATATGAAGGTTGCAGATTTCATTTGAATTGCAGTTTGAACTTTATTTGGATTGCAGGTTGATTTGATTCTTTAATTGCTGATGAACTCCATTTGCATTGCAATTGAGTTGAAGTTGCAGATTGAAGTTGTAGTTTCAATTGTTGATAAGAACTTTATTTTGTAGATTCAGCATTTACTTTAAATTCAGGTTTGAAGTAAAATAAATCCTGTTTTGCCATTAATGTTTGAAAGAATGAAAATGTTTTGAAAGAAACTTGTTTTCTTCTAAAAACATTTATTAAAATTTAAAAATAATATGTTGCCACTTGGTCATTTTGCCAACATTTGTCATTAAATTGTATTTAATTTCTTTACAAGTGTAGTTAAGATAACTAACATAGTTACACATGTTTTTCTTATGTATTTTTTTAATCATTTAATTCAAATGTTAACATAAACTAACATATTTATTTTATTTTATTAATTAATACTTACATGTGAATATAAATTTAATCCTTTAAAGAAAATTTTAGAAAACTAATTATAATATAAATGAATCTTTATACTTGTATTTTAAAAATCTAATACATTTATACATATACATTTATAACCATTTCAAATTAAACACTTTAAAGAAATAAAACAAAACTTTATTCAAATCCTTTTTATAAACTACCATATTAAAAATAAATATCCATCTTATTTTTGAAAACAAATAAATTAAAATAAATAAATTTTTGAAAACATTGATTCTAAAATAAAGCTTCAATCTATAATATTCATACATTATAAATTATTAATTGATTTAATTAAATTTCAAAACAATTTCAAACTATAACATATACATATATATATGTATTACAAATTGAAAATTCAACTTTATTTAAAACAAAAGATCTCCTATTCATAATATATATCAAATGTATATATTATAAACAGAATAAAAATTTGGTTAGCTTTGGGAAATAAATCTTATCATATTTTAAATTGTCAGAAAGATATAAATTACAATTATCAGATTAAATATTTATTAACCATAAAAAGAATAAATTAGCCAATTTTAAATTAAAATTATAAAGAAAATTATCAAACCTGTTAAATTATTTATACAGATTATTAAATTGTTATTGCCCAAAATTCCGGGTCGTTACAATCCTCCCCCCTTAAAAGAATTTCGTCCCCGAAATTTAAAAGCAAAGGTAATTTAATAACCCAGTATAGATTTTAATTTCAATTAGCAAAGCATACTTAACAACCAGTAACTAACAACCATAGCAACCAATCTTAGCCAATAACTGTTCTCTTAACCAGAGAAATCTTAACAACACTGAAGTCTCCAACTTTGAATTTCAAACTCCTTATCTCACATATGCAACTTAACAGACAATCCTGGGCTGCCAAACTTTTCCTGATCAGCTCAATCTATGCTGATACTCCCAGAAACAACTAGACCAAAGCAAACAGCTTCTGAATCCTATTCAACAGAAAAGCCTTCCAAAAATCTGTCGAAATCCAGAACTCAAGCTCTACTACTCAAGCAATAGTAAACAGAACTTACTTCCTTCCTTGCACAGCTGTTACCTCGCTTCCACTGCACAACTCTGATTCCGAAATAGATAAGAGTACTGCTGATGAACACGAATACAAACTTATCTAATATATCCAAAAAACTTTGTTCATCAAATCCATAAAAATCTGAGTGACACATCAGACTTGGTCACACAACCTTATAGCAGAATCCTATTCCAAAAGCTATATCAGTCCAATTCCAATTCCAAAAATAATTCTGAGCTGCTACTCCAATTCTACTACTAGGTTGACTACCAAAATTACTTCTGGAACCAAAACAATATGGAACTCAATTCCAGATGTAGACAAACTTCTGATTACCTCAGTAGCTCCTACCTCTCGTGAGAATCCTCAGTCTCAACAAAAGATAGCCTAAGCAAAATTCCCAAAAGAAACTCAGGCTCCAAACTAAGCATCAACATCTCACACTCCTTAAGGAATAACAAATGAGGCCATGTCAAAACAAATAACTTATAGACCTTAGTCTCATATTCCAAAACAGCCAAACTCCTTGCTGAAGATCCAAACAACTTCTACACAGATGAATCATCTCTATGGCAGATAAAAACTGCTCCTCAACTACTCCTAAAACTGCTTCAGAGAAAACTTCTCCGGAAAATATCCAAGGATACTGCATCTCATCATGTAGTTACCAAGATATCATTACTTATTTCTGCACTTCCGACAGATCCAAATTCAAGAAAAATTCGCTCACCCGAGCGAAATCCAAACTTACATTCCAAAGATAGACTCCGAATCTTTAAAAAGATTTCCTTCGGACATCAGAGAAACCCTCACTCCAAGCTACAAATCTTCCTCGAGACGGTGTTAGGTCTACAGTCTCGACAAATACTTCAAACCTCAAACATATGTACCTCTTCCATTAGTGGTAATTGTGTTACACACAAACACCACTACTTCATCTACCTCTAAAACCTATGTTGGAAAATCCATACAGATAACCCAACCTATTAGGTATATATATATATATATATATATATATATATATATATGGTATACGCTCTCTCAAGAAAGACACTACTACAGAGCCTAGGTATTCACTCAACCTAACGCTCCTCAAAGAAAGACACACTTCAGAGCCTAATGCTCTGATACCAAGTGCGACGACCCGACTTTCTACACCCAGAAAATCGCATCATCTTGAAGAAAGAAAGGGATAGAAGAAGAAAGAAAGAGAAAGAAGAAACAGAACAACATCAGAGAACTCACAGCGGAACGAATGAAATATAATAATTAACATAAAATATTACATAGTATCTTATTACATCAGAGTACACAACTTAAACAACAGAGATTAGACAGTTATAAACATCTGTCAAACTATACAACTCAAGATACAAGAGAAACAGATACTAAACAAACACAGCGGAATCAATATATATATCTACACGTCGAAGCCTCCTGCTCCATATCTCCTTCAGAATTCATCAAGCTAACCTGATCCACTTGACTACTCATACATAATATGAGTACCCAAGAGTTTAATAAAACAGAAAATAAACACTCGGGTCAGACAGGGGTCTGGTGTGAGTAAACGGGTTAAAATTGCTTAACTTTAGAAAAACCTTGAAAAGAAAAGGTATCACGTAAGACTTCCCACACATAAACATGGAAAAGCTTTTACCTTACGCTAACCAAAACATTTGATAGGAAATCTCGTGATATTATAATAGTGTCTAGGGTTTTCAAGTAAATAAAAAATAGCCGAAATTGTTACATGATTAAATTCCAGCTACTAGCCACAAAAGTGGGTAATACATTCAAAACCGTAGGGTCTCGTAGGAAGAATGGGTTTCCATTAATGGCAGGGCTACTGGGGTACCGCCCGTCACAATACGTGGCCTACAACGTACCGAGGAGTACGCCCACTCCCTGCAACACAAGGCCGGAACCATCCCTTATTGGACAGTCCCGAACAAGACCACCTCGTAGTTGGCGCGACCAACCACACATTAAGCCGAAATATAAAGAGACCTCTAGACAGGGGTAAATCTCACTCTCAAGTGGGGGCTACCCACGAAGCCTTGCTGCACCCCCCTTGTTTTAGCCATTCCCGGTTGATGAGGCTTGAGGTTACGATTACCTTTAGAGAACACATCTGTCTTAGAATGCTAATCGTCCACCTGACGATGTTCTGAAAGCATTCAATCCATACAAGTTCGTTCCGGGTTCGAACGAAACCGAAGGCACTATCTCGTTGCACTCATTATTGGAATCACCCTCAGAATCAACGACCATAGCCCTTGCACTCTAAATCACCATCTCGAACCTATAAGCACTATTCCGTCAACTCATTACAGAATCACCCACGGAGTTATACTGACGTATAGCCCTTACACCTCGAGTCTTCACTTGCTCCACTTGGATTCGCGTCCTAACGTTTAATTGGAATCGATGTGGTTTTCGGATCCCAAATATGGAAACCCAATCCCGGTCTCACCGAAACCAAACGCCATTTTGATGTCCAAGTTGTACTTAAGGGTTTAAACAGTTTAAACTCATATTCAGGATGAAATAAACAAATAGATGAATCATATTATCACAAGAGATAATTCATATCAATATTCATCTTCACAAAGCAGCATATCACACAACATATATATCCAAATCATCCAGTATCAAACCAATATCAAACATCCAATCTCAACCAATCATCCAATATAAATCTCCAAATATTGATCATCAAGTATCAATCAATTAACCAATATTAATCAATCAATCCATATTAATCAAACATCCAAAACAGAATTGATTATCTTTTAATCAATTGAATTACTTAAAACCTTCTTCATTTATTTATTTCAAATAAATAAATCATCTCTAATGATTTTCCTTAATTAATCTTCCTTGATTAATTATTCATTAATTACATTCAAGTAATTATCCTTATCCATATACAGTAATTAATCCTTAATTACTATAATTAATTACAATAATTAATGATCATTCATTAATTAATTAACTATAATTAATTACATTAATTCTTAATTAATTACAATTAATTAATCACATTTAGATTATTTACTTATATTAATCAACCTTGATTAATATCATTAATCACCTTAATTAATTAATGATCCTTATTAATTAAAAATTTCTTTAATTAATTAACTAATTAATTTATAATTAATCAACTCATTAATCATAATTAGTAAGTAACAATTTGTAATTACTTATCTTAATTAATTAATTTCTATTTTAATTATTTTAATCCTTGATTAATTACTTCAATTAATTAATCCTTAATTACATTATTAAGTAATTATTAACCAATTTAAATTAACAATTAATCCTTATTTAATTACTTAATTAATTAGTTACATTTTAATTAATCACATTCATTAATTAATTAATTACATTAATAAATTAACTAAAATAAATTAAGTAATTAATTCTTAATTACTTACATGAGTAATTATCTCTAATTACTTTCATTAATAAGTCTTAATTACTTCCTTAATTAATCACTAAACAAACAATTAACTTCATCATTAAATAATTCTTAATTCTTTAATTAATTAATCACTTCATAATTAATTAACTTCAACAATTATATTAATCAATTCTTTAATTGATATCATTAAGTGTTTAACCAATAATAACTTCAACTAATTACTCCATAAGTAATTATCATTAATTACTTCCATAAGTAATTAACTTCCTTAATTACATTCACAATTAACCATTAATTACTTTATTAAGTAATTACACTTAATTAATCCATAATTAAGTGATTATTAAAAATTAAATAAATAATTAACTAATTATTTAAAATTAATTAAACAATTAATTAATTAACTTCTAATATTTCAAAATCCTTATTTAATTAAGATAACCTTAATCTTAATTAAATCTTTACTTATTAACAAATCATATTAAGTATCCTTAAATTCCTATCAAATAATTATCTACCTTCATAAATAAATTATTTGAATTAAATCAAATTTAGTAACTTAAAAACAAACTATTTTATTTGATTTACAAAATTATATTATTTACCTTTATTTGAAAATAATGCATTTAGAAACAAATATCAAAATCTAAAACCTTAATTATCTAAGTTTAACTTATTCATTTTAAATAGAATTTGAAACATTACTTTAAAATTTAACTTAAAACTTTGATTAAATAATTAAATTCAAAAATACACTTTTAAATTTGAATTTTTAAAACTTAATTAAGATAATTATTTCAAAAACAAACATCTTAAAACATTTTTTTAAAATCTGAAATATAAATTCAAATTTTTGACTTTTAATGTTTGGTTTACTTTTATTTGAAAATAACAAATTCTTAACTTAAAAACTTGTTTACAATATTGAAGGATCTTTCGATTATTCATACTCGCGTCAAACCCTACCTGTACACGAGCCTCCCCCGAGATAACACGGCAGTATCACACGATCTACCCGAGAGAAACCTTCTTTCCCAAATTCCCTCTCTCCTATGATACATCAAACACTCGAGTTACCTTGCAACTTCATCACTGCTTCGAGTCGTAACTAGAAATACACGAGTACTTCCCGAGCTTAACTCATCTTCTTCAACTCCATAATACAGTGCACAAAGCGTACATGTGTGTACGTCTCCCCTCACCTCCGGTCGAATCTGGTCGCCGCGACCATTGACGTCGATCACATGATCGCGTATGAACTCATAACCAAACCCAAATCCATCAATAATTAATCGAAACGAAATTCGACCAATCTAACCAAAAACACGAACCACTGCAGAAAAATGTCGACCCCAAATCTCCCCTCCACGGCCATCTCAACGCCGGTTAACCCCGCTGACCCCCCCCCCCCCCCACATCAACTCGCCATGACCACGAGCTTCAACACCCCAAATGCGATTGAACTCGGTTCATTATCCAAGTCGCACAAGCCATTAAAGTTCGACCGAAATAAACTGTAACTAAAACCCTAGTTCATTCAAAATCCATCAATTCACTCAATAGAAAAATTATTTTGCATTTTTCCTATAATCTACAACCCATACACCAGCTTCGATCCAAGTTTCAAACCAAACTAATGTATAGTGAATCGACAAATTACAAAAACCCAAATTCCAAACAAACCCCAAATTCATCTTAATTTTTCAACTAAATTTTTTGATATTTACTCCTAAATTCATTATTTACTACTATGATTTCAATCAAGTAATCCAAATCCAAAATTAAATAAGTTGATTTATCATGTATTTTAGGATTTGCCACTGCATTTCTAGATTCCAGGAAAAATTCAAATCTATACTTCTTGAAGCTAATTTTAAACTTTAATTTGGGAATAATCAAACATAAAATGTTTGAATTTCTGATCTTAATAAAGACCAGTTGAGTGAGTTTGGATTTTTGATCAAAATTATAATTTACAGAACCAAGAACAGAGGTAAATAAATATACAGACATGCACACATGTATCTCACATAAATTCAGAAATAATTCATACAAAGTCAAGTTAATGAAACTCACTGCAAGACAATATCATCACATGCATGACAGTTAAAAACCAAATCAAACTGTTTTTAAAGAATATTTACTCACCTGTTCATAAAATATGCAGAACACAGCAGAGCAGAGAACATGTTTTCAATACCCAGGCCGTGCATCTTTTATCTGAAAAATACTTTTACTTTGCTGTTAAAATCAAATGCCTTTGCATGCTTTACAATTTGATGCTGTTGATTTCTCTTGCATGCTTCAATTAGTTGTTTTAAACTTGCTGTTGAAACTGATCCTTCATTTGAATATGCAGATTTTCACTTTGCAGATTTAATATGAAGGTTGCAGATTTCATTTGAATTGCAGTTTGAACTTTATTTGGATTGCAGGTTGATTTGATTCTTTAATTGCTGATGAACTCCATTTGCATTGCAATTGAGTTGAAGTTGCAGATTGAAGTTGTAGTTTCAATTGTTGATAAGAACTTTATTTTGTAGATTCAGCATTTACTTTAAATTCAGGTTTGAAGTAAAATAAATCCTGTTTTGCCATTAATGTTTGAAAGAATGAAAATGTTTTGACAATCGTCACCCATTTATGACAATCACATCCAATTTAAACCATAACATCAATATAGAGCATATAATAAATAGCGGGTAATTACTATTCAATAATAAATTAAATAATCTATCTAATTGGCATTTTATATGCAATAATAAATTAAATAACAATTTAATTTAAATAAATGCAATTTACTGAGATGATGATTTAAAAATATACAAAAGTCGTAAATAAATTCAAAATCATAACATATATTAATTCAACGAACATAAGAAATTTTAGAACTTGTTAGTGGGTTAAAACACTCGCCTTTTGAATTTAAATTGAATTCAAATCCAATTGAAATCCAAAAATTGAACAGTCCGCAAATTCATTCAAACCAGTGCCTAAATGTCCGGAATTTTAATACGATCCTAACAAAAAAACCGCGCGTGAATTCGAGTTCGTACACAAAAGTTATTGAAATTAGAACATAATTAGATTTTGAAATTTAAAACAAATTAAAAAATAAAAATATATCCACGTCACCTCTCTTCCTCTCCCTTCCACACACACGCGTCAATCACGAAAACGAACCATGAAACCAGAGCATCTCCATCTTTAACTGTCCCTAACTCCGCCTATACGCGGCTATGGCCCACGGCACCACCACCATTCGCCTCGCCACGTCGCCACCTACACGACCGTCCCCTGGACGCCCCTTACTGCAGGCCGCCACCACCCAAATTAGGGTTTGCAGAACCCTAATCGGCCAAAACCATCCGCACTAGGCCACTACACAACCTCCATCCACCTTCAAACGCCTGCAAACGACGATCTACACAAAACCCCCAAAGCAATTTCACCAACCAACTACCAAATCAGAAAATGCCAATTTGACGTTAGGGTTCCCGAATTTCAAGGTTTGACCGAGTTTTCAGATTGATTCGAGCGTCAATTGCAAAAACAGAAGCTACACGTAGATTCGTATCGATGAAATCTTCGATATTTTTTTTTCAAATTTCTCTGAGGAGTTTGAATTTTCACTTTGATTTTTGAATTGCGATTGGATTTGGAATTGTCTGCCATTTAAATGAGGAGGTAGAGAGGTATTGTACGCACAAACAAATGAGAAATAGAGGTAGACTAGGATTTATAGCAGGGTATTTATTGACAAAGCTGAAATAGAATAGATGGACTTGATTTATAAATGCGTTGAACGATGAATAACTCGTAAACCCATTCTGACTTCAGAACGAAATTGGGTCAACCCGTATATCATTTTAAAATATTTTAAACGCAATGGAAAAGGTTTCAAGTCCAAATTCCATCGTATAAAGAAGTTATGCAAAAACCAATTTATTTCAAATTGATTTCAAGGCGTTTCGAGTCCGTACGATCAAATGACGAGTCCGATCGCTATGAAACTTGAAATCCTGCAATAATTCACCGTTACGGATCCGATGAAACTATTTTCATCGAAATCCGAGTCAGTGGCCAAAATGGCTATTTTTACGTTAATTAAATAATTAAATAATTAATAAATCGAACCACTTTTCCAATTTCAATTCCATACTTCATAAATTTAATCATCTTGTATTACTTTAGAAATTTAAAATCCTTTATAACAAACTTCCATATCAATTTAAAGTAATAGATTAACAACTAAAGTGTTTAACTTTCAAATTAAATAAATTCATTACTTATCAGTTGCAATTCCCCTAAATCCATCTGTTTGATCTTTAATCTTATTATAAATCAATTATAACTTACCCTCCTAAAGATGATGTCAGCATGGGTTAATATCTACTACGCTAACATTCCAAATTTCATCTTAATTCACATTTACGAAATATTTAAATATTCAATTTCAATTAATTGCAATAAACCCAATTACCATAATTTTAAGTTCAAATGAATGCATAAATGTTGATTCCCATTCTTATTATTCAAACAATCATTATTTTATAAACATATTTAACATTTTTTTATGTTTCATTACTTTGATACTTCCAATTTCACCTTTACTTGTATTAACTATTTTATTTCCACTTTTTGTAATAACTACCATAATTCAATCATATTGAAATTTGTCAATTTCACCCATTAATTTAGATTTTAAATCCAATTAACTGATTTACCTTGGTTCCATCCTTTATTACATCAATTGTTACTTTAATTTACATTAACAAACATTAAATTAAGATTTATTGTAATCGATTACCAAAGTTTATTTGACACATTGAATAAACAACCTATATTAATTGTCACCTATTTGCTTTTAATTCCATTTATAAGGTTGTTACCTATCAACCCAGGTTATAATTTTATATATAACGCTAATTTTATTTCATTACATTAATATACGCCTATTTACATCTTAATTTAAATAAATATTACATTTCTAAATGTGTACTTCTACCAATTGAACAAATTAATTAAGGTTTTAAAACCAATAAATGAATTTACTTTAATTCCATTCTTATACCAGTTTGTTACTTTACATACATTACGTATTAATTCATCAATTTACATACTTTGAATTTTTTTTCCCAATTCACCAATTGGTACCTTAAAATAAATTTACGTTTCTATTAGATTTACATTCACACTTCCGTTACTACCTTTATTTTCATTAAAGTAATATTTAATTATCTTTATTTGTAATAACCATTTATCACCAATATACTCTTTATGATACATGTGTGGTTATTCTCTACGACAATTATCCTCTATCCTATTATTTCATACATTAATACAACAATTACATTTGTTCTTATTATAAACCAATTATAACTAAGTCATAACTTTTAAATTATTTTATTTAAATTAGATTTCATTCAAGTTCATTAATTAATAACTTGCATTAACATATTTCCTTAATTTACCTCTAATTACTGTTAACACTGTGTTATTGCATTAAATAATTCAATACCTATCTCTTATTTTCTCATATTCAATTTATATCCAGGTATACACTTTCACTACTTCATTTATTAGAATTTTATTCAAATTACTAATAATTAGTTTTAATTACCATTTCTATATTTCATTCTTAACATTTATTTCAATATAAATTATAAATTTTTTACTTCTTTCTAAAATTAATTACAAAATCTTAATTAAATTAACCAATTTATTTATCAAAATTTACGGATCGTTACACTCTCCCCCACTCAAAACTTTTCATCCCCGAAAAGAAAAAGGAGGGTAATGAAGAATTAAGAATCAATATATCTTACTTAAAATATTAAATTATAAACAAATAAATTCATTTGAGTAAAATATACCAATTTATAACCATTAAATCTTTTTATACTTACATTAATAAAGTTTGGAAAACATTTTCAGAATAATTTCTAAGTCCAAAGTTTTTCGAAAAATTTCGGCAGAGTCTCCATTTTACGGAAAGGCTCGGGAGAAAATATAATATCAAATATAACAATATACAACATATAATTTCCAAAATAATATTTCCGAACATGGGAAAAATAATATAATAACGATATAAACCGTAATCCGAGAACGCACCTATTTTTCGGACAAACAACGCTTAATTATGGAACCAAATGCAGTAGCATATGCTTCCATAACATGTATTTCACTTATATAATCCAAAAAGTTAACAATTATATAAAATGAAATATCTAACGTTGTTTCAATCAATAACAAACAAATCAATACAAACAACAATCACTTGCAATAAGGCATACAACCATCACATAGAATCAACACAAATCAATCATTCATTCATATCAAGCAAAACAAATAGTTGTTCGGGTTCAAAACTTCAAATCGTACATAATGAAAAATAAACTACCAAGCACACCATTTACTCAACAGTCTCTGGTGAAGCTAAATAGATTATTCATACATCCAAACAATTTTTAAAGTATCCTTACCCAAACAACTATAAACCAAACAAACAACAATTCCAACCAACAGCAGATTCTAACATTATACAAGTTTATTCTTATAAATTCTCTTTCACAACATTTGTTGTTCATTTAATTTTTTCTTCATTTATTCAGTGATCACTTTATTTATTTTCATTTATTTCTTACAATATTCATTTTTTTTATTTCAATGTCATGTAAGCTTCTTCTTTATTGCATCATATTCATTCATTCATTACCAATAAATTTCATGTATTTACTTCAGTTTCTAGTTGCTTACTAACAATACTTACTCTTTATCATATTTTATTATTGTAGCATTCCGTTTATAACTCAATTTTGTTATTACTATAACATCAAGTCCTATTAATAAAAGCAATTTATTGTACACTTTTTATTACATAAATTTACTCGTACAATTCCTATTACATTTTCTTATTATACATTTAAAATTTTAAATCTTTGGTAAGTTATATATATGTGCTTTTTAAGAATGTAATTAAAATCATACAAGTTTGTCTTATTTCTTTTAATTTATTAAATGTTCAATATTTATATCTTTCGTTTTATAAGATTACAATTTCAACTTTCTTTTAATCTCATTTATAACTTAGCATTAAATCTCTTATTTTAATTAGAGGTTCCAATTATTAATTAGTTACAACCCATTTCACTACAATAATTGAAACAATCAATTAACGGAAATTTAAGAACTAAATACCAGGTTAAATTTCAAATCATTTTAAAATAATAGATAGATATGTATATACTTACAACTTATATCCAATTATATTTAAACAAATTAAAATTTATATTTGTTTATTAAAATAAATCTGCAGTAAAACTACTACAGTGGCCTTCCCACTTCGAAACTCGAAAATGAATGTCGATGATGCGTGCACTCATCACCGAAATTATTTTCTAGCGACAAAGAGGGGAGTACAGAACTTATTTCTTTCCAAAATTTCTTTTAAAACATTTATTTTTTCAAATTATATTGAAATATATATAATCAGAAAATACTTCTAATAATATTATTATTATATTCCAAATCATTTGAAAGAAATTTTCAAAAACCCCGGAACTTAAGTTCTAAATTTCTAGTTTATTATCAATCTCATTTCAACTATTATTTATGAATTTCATTTCCTAATATCCAATATATTGCAACCAAACATATATATCGTTTAAAAAAATTATTTTATATATATATAGAAAAATAATAGGCAAAATTATTTCATTCGCCAATATTCAAAACAAATATTGTGTCGGTCTGTCCTATTAAGTGTTTAGAAATCCTTATTGATGTTGTAGCGTCCCATGCATCAACCAGAATCTATAAATACAATACGGAACAAATTAACACAATCATAAAACCTTTTTATAACACTAAGAAATACGCTTTCTCATATATATACACTCAACGACTCATCATAGGGTATTACTACCCTATTAATAAAGAGTCGGACCCTACAAAGCTAAGGTTTATCGCTAAACCAAAGCTCTGATACTAGATGTAACGTCCAGCCTTTCGCACTGTTTAAATCGACAATAAACCACACATGTCGGACTCAAACCATGCAGAAGGGCGGATTTTTGTAGGGTAAATAAGAAAAAGAAGGAAGAAATAAAAAAAACAGAGTCTTGCAGTGGAACGATAAAATATAATAATCAAATATACAGTTCATGAAGCTGTTTTACGAAATATTCGATTTTACTTATACAATACATATTAGAGTTACACATACCAGAGAATGATAATTAATGCAATGGAAACAGTATGAATGTGGTGGAATACTATAATAAATAATAATAATATAAATCTTCGTCTTCGTCCGGCAGAGCTAAAGTCTTCGAACCCTAAAATGCTCAGGCTGACCAAAGCGAATTGAAAAGACAAAACACTCGATTCAGAACTAAAAGATCCTATGTAACTTTAATCAACAAGAATAAATATGAGTGGAACGACGTCAGAGATGTTTACGAGATTTGACATCTCCTATCCAGTGTCTAACGTGAGTGCAGTAACTCAAGAGATGCATGGGATTCACATCTCCTAAGGATCCGTTAAACTATCTACAATGTAGTAATATACGCTATTATAATAGTGTCTAAAGTAGAGTATAATATACTGAAAATAGCGTTAAGGCTTTACATTTTCCACCTTAACACACTTTTATATTCCCATAGTCTATACAGTACCGTAATCTCCTCTGTACTGGGCGTCGTCAGAGGGCACTCCATAGGTATGGTACAAAACAAAATCGTATAAGGCTCGGTATGGTAGGTGACACGACACAACTAGGCAATGCCAGGGTAGATATACCAATTACGCTTCCGGGCCGATGGTAACGCATAGCCGCAGCTACCGCCAACTTCGATCCATACCCCCAAATCAAATAAATAAAAAGTGGCCACCGAATAAATCCAAAAGTCAAAGTATAATATCGAAGGGATGTGTCCGATCAAACGTGCTACCTCATTAGCCCGTCGATCGCTCCTGTTTTAGCTAGCTTATGCCAACTCATGGGAGTCGGGTCCACGTATTTACCTCAAAGGAAATGTCGCAACCATCCTACTTCATTCTGGAATCTCCACCGTGTACACGGTTGTTAATGTGGTTTTCGGAGTTGGCAGAGAGTATGACAACTTCCGATCCTGGTCTCTTCAACTACCAAACGTTATTATAACGTCGCGATCATTTCAAAATAATTTATAATTTAAAACCAGAATATAATATCCATTTCAAAACCATATAAATACATTATCATTTCTATTTTAAAACACAAATCCATATGATATCATTTTGATTTCAAATATATCCTTTTTCCAAATCATTGCACTTTCAAATCTGGATACCTTGAAACCCATGGTTTTGAAACATAACTTCTAATAGTTAAATGGTTTAAACATTAAATTACTTTATATAATAAAATAGCTTTTTTAATTTCACAAATAAATTACAAATACCGATTTAAACCCCCAAATAAACCATTTCAATTCATATATTTCAAAGCTTTAAATATTGCACCATTTCAAAACTAATTCTGGGATAATTCCATATATATCAAATTCAATTACTATTATTTAGATTTGAAATGTTTAATTAATAAATCTAATATAATTTAAGTAAAACCTTTTACTTCACATAATTGGATATTCTTCCAATTTATTTAACTTGGTATATCAACTTTATATTCATTTAAATCAACTTGATATTCATTTAAATCACTCTAAACAAAATCAAGTTATAAAATCATACCCTTTAAAATTCTAAATTTTATTAAATTTCAAATAAATTCCATATTCATCTTCCAACCTTATTATCATTTTAGTTATTATAGACTCCAGAAATTTAATTTAAATAAATGCTTAATCATAATTCATCTTAATAAAATCAAACTTAATTATTAACTTCCTTTATACTTCAAATAAATTTTATACATAGCTTAAAAACCCAGAATTTAACTATATATAAAATAACATTTATAAAATATCCAAATCACTATCTCATAAAACCATATATTCCTTTAGAAAACCATAGAAAATCATTTCAAAATATTTTTATATATAGACCACGGTGTCTGTAGATAATTTTCTACCCTATGGTCAAGTGATACAGATATTTATCATTTCAGTCCGTAATTTAAAATAAAAATACGGTTATATATCATTTCAAACCGCAATCCTGAATGAAATAAAGTGCACGACAAATTTGCAGTTTAAACAATATGAAATACAACATCTATTATCCAATAACAATCATCACCCATTTATTACAATCATCATCTAATTTAAACAATAACATCAATATAGAGCATATTATAAATAATGGGTAATTACTGACAGTTATATTCAATAATAAATTAAACAATCTATCTAATTGGCAGTTTATATGCAATAATAAATTAAATAACAGTTTAATTTAAATAAATGCGATTTATTGAGACGATGATTTAAAAATATACAAACAGTCATAAATAAATTCAAAATCACAACATATATTAATTTAACGAACATAAGAAATTTTAAAAGTTGTGAGTGAGTTAAAACACCCACCTTTTGAATTTAAATTGAATTCAAATCCAATTTAAACTCAAAAATTAAACAGTCTCCAAATTCGTCCAAACCAGTGCCAAAATGTCTAGAATTTTAATATGATCCTGACAAAAAAACCGCGCATGAGTTCGTACACAAAAGTTATCGAAATTAGAAGATAATTAGATTTTGAAATTTATAACAAATTAAAAAATAAAATATTTCTACGTCACCTCTCTTCCTCTCCCTTCCACACGCACGCGTCAATCACGAAAACGAACCATGAAACCAGAGCAGCTCTACCTTTGATTGTCCCTAACTCCGCGTATACACCGCTACGACCCATGGCACCACCACCATTCGCCTCGCCACGTCGCCGCCTACACGACCGTCCCCCGAATGCCCCTTACTGAAGGACGCCGCCACCCAAATTGGGGTTTTTCGAACCCTAATCGGCCAAAACCAGCCGCCTTAGGCCACTACGCAACCTCCAACCACCTTCAAACGCCTGCAAACGACGATCTACACAAAACCCCCAAAGCAATTTCACCAACCAATGACCAAATCAGAAAACCCCAATTTGATGTTAGGGTTCGCGAATTTCAAGGTTTTACCGAGCTTTCAGATAGATTCGAGCATCTATTGCAAAAACAGAAGCTATGCGTAGATTCGTATCGTGAAAGCTTCGATATTTTTTTTCAAATTTCTCTGAGGAGTCTGAATTTTCACTTTGATTTTTGAATTGCGATTGGATTTGGAATTGTCTGCCATTGAAATGAGGAAGTGAAGAGGGATTGTACGCACAGACAAATAAGAAATAGAGGTAGACTAGGGTTTATAACAGAGTATTTATAGACAAAGCTGAAGTAGAATAGATGGACCTGATTTATAAACGCGTTGAACGATGAATGGTCCGAAAAGCCCGTTCTGACTCCGGAACGAAATTGGGTCAACCCGTATATCAATATAGATGTTCTAAAATATTTTAAACGCAATGGAAAAGGTTTAAAGTCCAAATTCCATCGTATGAAGAAGTTATGATAAAATCAATTTATTTCAAATTGATTCCAATTGATTTCAATTTCATTGATTTCAAGGCGTTTCGATTCCGTACGGTCAAAAGACAAGTCCGATCGCTATGAAACTTGAAACCCTGCAATAATTCACCGTTACGGATCCGATGAAACTGGTTTCGTCGAAATCCGAGTCAATGGCCAAAATGGCTATTTTCACATTAATAAATAATTTAATAATTAATAAATTAAATCACTTTTCCAATTTCAATTCCGTACTTCATAAATTTAATCATCTTGTATTACTTTATAAATTTAAAATCCTTTATAAGAAACTTCCATATCAATTTAAAGTTAATAAATTCACAACTACAGTGTTTAAATTTCAAATTAAATAAATTCATTACTTATCAGTTGCAATTCCCCTAAATCCATCTATTTGATCTTTAATCTTATTATAAATCAATTATGACTTACCCTCTTAAAGGTGATGTCAACATGTGTCTATATCTACTACACTAACATTCTAAATTTCATCTTAATTCACATTTAAGAAATATTTAAATATGTAATTTCAATTAATTGCAATAAACCCAATTACCATAATTTTAGATTCAAATAAATACATAAATGTTGATTCCCATTCTTATTATTCAAACAATCACTATCCTATAAACATATTTAACATTTGTTTACATTTCATTACTTGATACTTCCAATTTCACATTTACTTGTATTAACTATTTTATTTCCACTTATTTGTAATAGCTACTATAATTCGATCGTATTGAAATTTGTCAATTTCACCCATTAGTTTAGATTTTAAATCCAATTAACTGATTTACCTTGGTTCCATCCTTTATTACATCAACTGTTACTTTAATTTACGTTAACAAACTTTAAATTAAGATTTATTGTAACTAATTACCAAAGTTTATTTGACACATTGAATAAACAACCTATATTAATTGTCACATATTTGATTTTAATTGCATTTATAAGGTTGTTACCTATCAACCCAGGTTATAATTCCATATATAATGGTAATTTTATTTCATTATGTTAATATACGCCTATTTACATCTTAATTTTAAAAAATATTACATTTCTAAATGTGTACTTCTATCAATTGAACACATTAATTAAGGTTTTAAAACCAATAAATGAATTTACCTTAATTCCATTCTTATACCAGTTTATTACTACACACATTACATATTAATTCATTAATTTACATACTTTGAACTATTTTCTCTAATTCACCGATTACTACCTTAAAATAAATTTACATTTCTATCAGATTTACATTCACACTTCCGTTACTACCTTTATTTTCATTAACGTAATAATAACCATTTATCACCAATATACTCTTTATAATACTTGTATGGTTATTCTCTACAACAATTACCCTCTATCCTATTATTTCACACACTAATACAACAATTACATTTGTTCTTAATATATTCCAATTATAACTAATTCATAACTTTTAAATTATTTTATTTAAATTAGAATTTCATTCAAGTTCATTAATCAATAACTTGCATTAACATATTCACTTAATTTACATCTAATTACTGTTAACACTGTGTTATTACATTAAGTAATTCAATACATATCTCTTATTTTCTCATATTCAATTTATATCCAGGTATACACTTTCACTACTTCATTTATTAGAATTTTATTCAAATTACTAATAATTAGTTTTAATTACCATTGCTATATTTCATTCTTAACATTTATTTCAATATAAATTATAAATTTTTTACTTCTTTCTAAAATAGTTAAAAAACCTTAATTAAATTAACCAATTTATTTATCAAATTTACCGGTCGTTACAAAACCCCCGATTTGGTGGAGCTTACAGTATCTGTATAGACTATGGGAATATATAAAAATGTGTTAAGGAGGATATGGATAAAGTCTTAACGCTATTTTAATATTTTACTTTACTGTAGACATTATTATAATAGCGTATTGTACTATGTATATAGATAGTTTAACGAATCCTTTGGAGGTGGAATCCCGAACATCTCTTAAGTTATTGCAGTCACGTTAGATACTAGATATGAGATGTAAAACCCCGTAAACATCTCTGACGCAGTCACACTCATATTTATTTATTTTTGATTTAACTTACATAAGATCTTTTAGTTTTGACTCGAGTGTTTTGTTTTTCATTACGCTTGGATCAGTTTAAGCTTTTCAGCGTATATATCTTTGGAGGACGAAGACGAAGATTTGTATGTTATTTATTATACTTATACTTCTTCATCATGTTGTTCTGATGCATTATTTATTTTATACCTATTGTATGCAACTTTGATATGTACTGTAAAAGTGTAATCAAATGTTATTTGATAAACAGGTTCATGAGCTGTTTATTTGATTATTATATTTTGTAATTCCACTGTAAAATTCTATTCTTTTTTTTCTTATTTACCCCATAACAATCCTCCTTTTTGAATGGTTTGAGTCTGACACGTGTGGTTTATTGTCGATTTAAACCGTCTAAAAATGTAGGTCGTTACATAGTGTTTAGTTGCCACTTTATTGCATTAGAGAATACAACAAATTGTCTATATGGGAAAGATTAATGGAAGTATTCAATAGCTTCTTAAAGAAGATATCTTTTTCAAGCCTATTATAAATAGACATCTATAGGGTTCATTAGATGTATGTGACAAAAAAGTTTATTTTTCTAAGGTTTTGAAAATTGAGATATCTTCTCAATTTTTAGGCTTTCTTTTGTAATCTTTTGGTGAATTAATAAAGATCTTTTGTTTGGAAGAATTTATGTGTTTGTTTTTTTCTTCACTTCTTATCTCTTCTAAAATCTAATTCTGTAGATATACTGGGAAAAACCTAAAAATTCGGCATCAGAGCCTAGTGCACAAATTTTTGAAAAGAGTATGATTATAGAGAAGATAAATGTGGAAAAACTTAATGGAAGAAATACGAGGTTATGTAAGGTGAAGTTGGATGACTTTTTATGTTTTAATAATCTTCGCCAACCATTGAAGAACAATAAAGAGAAACTTACCTATGTATTTGAAGAAGAATGGAAGACTTTGGACAGGAAGGCGGCAATGACTATTCGGTATTTTTTTGAAAACACGGTGTTTCATATTGTTGCTAATGAAATATCTGATAGAGTTAGGGGTGTTTCCTAGAGGAAATTATGTAATTTGTTACATATATCTAACTTGTTAGACACTCTTGTTCATAATAAATGTGATTCTTTCTATTATATACTTGATATAACATGGTTATATTAATCAATAAATTTAATTAAAAGTATATTATTAGAAAATCCATAAATGGCATATTTTGTGATAGTAGTTACAAAGTATTGTAACAGTGAGTAATTTATTACAATAAAATAAATATACCATTTTAAATGTTCCTAGCAAGATGCATCAAGACTGGATATCGGTGTATCCGTTGAGACTAGAGTATGTAACGCTCTCCAAATGTTGGGCAGTATATTATCATGGCAGCTGGGGGAACCTAGAGGTTACATACTGATAGTTATTGGATAACTATAAAACCATTCACTCAATAGTTTTCTGTTGGTAAATATAACTAAGGTCAAACAGATAATATCAATGTGATTGATTTGCATAGTTCTCTCGACTTGAGAATACTGTAGACCTTTAATATGAAAGCTCCATTTTCATTATAGTCAAATCATGGCATGACGTTCCATCGAGTGACTATAGTTAGGTCGATTGAAAGTATAGGAAGTGAAGCACTATTTAAGAGAGGATTTGTCTCCTCGGTTATAAGGGGTGATATCATGGTTAATTCAAGTCAACTCAAAGTCAAAGTCTGTGGCCAGAGCATTTTGGTTAGTAATAATTGTTATTGTCGAATCAAGGACTTTGCATTTGGACTATAAAGTTGAATGTGGATGATATTGGAATCTTGACCATTACCAAATTCCATAAATCCAAAGTGATATAATTTTGACAAAGAAAATTGGTGTAAATAATTGCCATTATTAGGTACCACTTATAATAAATAAAATTGCATTTTATCAAAAGATGTGTAAGTGATGAATTCAGCCAAAACGTCACATCACCTGCTAAGTGACGTATGAACGTTAATAATTTACACCTTTGAGTCGCACAACTGTAATGATGAATTCTTTAAAAACCACACGATTTAATTAATTTATAAAAAGTTGTAGATTAATTGAATTAATTAGTATTTGAGAAATATTAATTATTATTTATTTTATTTCATGTTCGGGAGTTATTTGTAATTATTTGAATGCATTTATAAAAGTTATATTTGCGTGCATTGATATATGATATCATTGTAATTAAATAAAAATAATTACATGCTTTAATTTATGGAATCCTATGTCATTTGATGGCATGTAATTTTTAGCCATATCATGTTAAGAAATAGGAGTGAAAATAGAAAGTTAATCTAGAGAATTAATTAGAGATTAATTTCATTCTCATTCATCTTTCTCTTTCTCTCCTCATAATTTTTCACAGCAGAAACAAAAAAAGGAATTCCTTAGTCTTTCAACTCCAAATAAAAAGATCAAATAAAACAAAAGTGGTTCATCAATCTCTTGCAAGGATAGGATGTGGATCTTGAAGATCTGAGGAGATATCATCATTCAAGGTATGATTTCTAGGCAACATCCTAAGGTGATTCAATCGGATCTAGGAGCATTCTTCATTTAAGGTGAAAATCAAAGGTGACATCAACAAGGTGCAGTTTAAGGATTGGGTAGCAAGGTATGTCATTTTCTATATATAGATAGTGATTTTGTAATGTTTGAAGGAAATTTAATTTGACTTTCATAACTTGAAAGATGTATTGCTATCTTGCTTAATTAAAAAATTGTTTATGAAGATTGAATTATTTGTTGAGTGATATGATTGAGTTTTCATTTGATAGATCAAAATTAATTTTGTTTATGTTTTAAAACAACATTTGAGTGTAGATCTTTGTTTTTTAAACATTCGAATTAAATTGTAATTCTTCAGATCCGAATGTCTACATGTTTGAATTGGTTAGCTGCTTTTCTTTACTTTGTTAAATTGAAATTAAATCTATATATTTTTAAATACAATGTTTTACTTAACATTTAATTTAAATTCCAATTCTTTAAATCTAGAAATTTACATTTTCATTATGATTTATTATATATTGAATTATATTTAACGTTAAAAATGAAATTTATATGGAAATTGATGCAATATTTCAATTGTAGATCTATGTTTTAATCTTTTATAACATTGTAACTTTAGTTTTGAATTTTAATACATGTATGTATGTTTGTTTGCATGTATTATTCGCACTTCTTATTGCATTTAATATTTACATACAAATAAAAGGAATTTTAACAACAAATCAAAGTTCTAAAATTAACTGTAATAACTATCTAATTTATATTAGTAGGAAGCTTTGATTGAATTTCATATATACATATATGGATCTACTTGTATGTGTTCATATAAAATTTGTTTTTCTTTACACATGTTGTCATAGTATGAAATTATTTCTCTTTTTAATTAATACAATAATCCCTTTATACAATTCATTGTTTACCTTCTGTATTCTTTCATTATGGTACCTATTGATTATCATTATATGTTGCATTAATTAAGTTTACTAAATGGTAAACTATATCAATCACTCTGTCATCCCTTACTTATTTCCATTTTAATTCATATGCAATAACCATTCAAATTGTTCTTGTTTATTTTATGTATACATATCAATTACCCCTAACTATGCACACTCCCTATATGTTGCACTTGCGCAATATTTACTTTGAATATATTTACAATTCACGTCATATTTAGATTAATCATTAATGTTATTTTATTAATCAATTATTTAATTTAATTAAGAGAACAAAATGAAAAGTTTCCTTCTCTAACTAAATTTACGATCCTTCATTAATTGAATGATTTAAGTAGAAGGAAATGAAAAGTTTCCTTCTCCAAATAAATATATGCCTCCTCATTAATTGAACAACTAAGAGAAAGGAAACGATATATTTCATAAATTTGAATTGTAAATGTTACATGCAAGTATGTATATAAGATTATATTTGACATATTCTAACTTACATACACATTAAATTGAAGTGAAACTTTATTTTTGAAGTTAAATAAAATATTGATTTTATTTAAAAGAAACTTAGAAAAGTTCTAAATATATTTAGACTTCATAGGCCCATTAATGACTAAAAATGGTAAAAAGTTTGAAATTCATCCATTTCTTTCGTTGCTGGTTGGCCTAGTTCCTTCAATGGTATCAGAGTGCAATAACTTATGCGGCCAAAATTAGTCATGTTAGGCTAACTAATTATGCTTGTGCACTTAGTACAGTGTCTAGAAAGGTGATGTCTAGGATTAGAATTGAGAAATCAACTACTATATCCTGCCTGGTTACCTGCCTGGCCTGAAAGGTGATGTGAGCCCAAAGATTGCCCCTAATAAAAAAGGCCCAATTTGAATTGGGCCTTCGGCTAATTTTCAAAATATTTTTGAAAATTAAGACATGATTTTAAATTTAAAAGTTAAATTTAAAATAACAACATGATTATTATTAAAGGTTATAATATAACATAAATTTTCAAAATGTTTGTAAATGTAATGAAAATTTTCAAAAAGTTTGAAACTATGTAAATATTAATTTGGAAATTTAAAATTATTAATAAGATTAATAATATAAATTAATTAAATGAGTTAATTAATTAATACTTATATGCATGTATTATATATGTTGATATATGTTATGTTATTTTAAAGTGTTTAAGATAACACAAGCATACATGTATGTATACAAGACAAAATTTTGAAATTAATATAATTTAATTAAAATTGTTTAATTAATAAATTAATTAAAGGTTAATTAATTAAATAAAACACACATATATATGATATATGTGTTACACTATAAAGTCCAATACATGATATAGTTGTAGTATTTCTGGTATCATTTCCCTAGAGAGAATTCTCATGTTTCAATTTTTCATTGAATAAATAGATTGAAATATTGAATATAAAATACGAAGTTTGGTGTAGTGTGATCCATGTTAATGTTGCTCCAGAAATTTTCTTTGGCAAATTGCCTGAGGCTTATGCCTTTTTCAATCCTATCGTAGATGTTATGCCTGTCATACATGTACTATTTTTTTCTTTTGGCCTTTATTTGGCAAGCTGTTGTAATTTTTCGATAAACTCTTTCATGCTCCGAAAAATTCATGAATTTTACGAAAAACAAATTCTTTAGTAGATATGTCCAATATAAAAGTTGTATTGGAATATTAATATAAAATTAGTTAAAGAGTTAATATTAAAATTAATTAAATAAGATTTAATTAATGAAATATTATACAAAAGACTATTATATAAGTAATATAAAAGTTAGTTAACAACAAAACTTATATGATATGAATGTATAAACTAAAAGTGGAACATTAAAGGAACCTAAATAGATTTCAGCAATAAATACATACGTAAATGTACATATACTGTGATTTCTAATGTGTCTGACACTTGAATCACGAGGGTGTTTCATAAAAAATATGTTATTTCATAAGTTGTTATCACTTAATATAATATATTGAAGATTATGAATCTTTAATATAATGTTGTCCTCTACCATATATATATTAATAAATTACTTGCATACTCCTTAGCTGTTGAGCAAACTCAAGCTGAGGATGTTATGTGTAGTATTTTTGATATATTGAATAGATGAGGTAAGATAACTATATGTATTTGTTAAGCAAACTCAAGATACATATACTATACTTAGGCCATCACGATATGGTAGGTATGAATGAATAATCTCTTTTGATTTGTTGGGCAAACTCAAGGTCGAAATGAGACTAGGACAAGGAAAATAAGGTTAGGAGTTGTATGTGATACAACCGATTAGGAGTTATCCTTCGTTTGTAGGGCAATGATTTGTTGAGCAAACTCAAGGTCAGAATACCAAGACAAACGAGTCCTAACACCCACTAGTGAAGTCGAAAGACTTTTGTGTTTCATCTTAGGATTTGGACAAACATAAATGATTAGTGGGAGTCTTATTAGAAAAATGAAATGGTAACATTTAACCTTTCTAATATTGTAAGAACATCCGATAAATAATGTTATAATGATCTACAATGATAAATTTATGCATTTGATATGATTGAAAAATGTTATCAATTAACATATACAAACGAACTGAATTGAAAGTTGACAAATGAAAATATAATACCCACTATCAAATTCCTATTGCATGTTAACGTTTCAATCCCATGCAAGTGCCTGATTTTACAACTACTGAATATGTTCATGGTTTGGTCGCTTATCCATTTATTTGGTCAAGACCATGTATTGCATTCTATGAGTTTCGAATTCTAAAAGCAATACAAGACTATGAATATTTGATCCATATATAATTGCATATAAATGTTATATGGTGAATGTCAAAGTTCGTAATGTATAATATTTCAATGAAATTAATTCATTTGGAAAACGAAATAAACCTTAGTGCGAGATAGAGTATTCAATTTGGTTGATTGCAAAAGAGATCATATTGTGTTAATGCAATACAAGACCAAAAAACTACAAAATAGATATAAGAACTCGATCACTGAAATGTCATTTTGATCGGATCCCGTAAAGTGCAACATATTTGATATCCTTAAATGTTAAGGATAATCGAATGCGCTTTTGTAAAGAGTTTTTATGATACTGTAGTAAGGTTTTCTTTTTAATAGGTTGACCATTTGAAAGAAAAAAGCATGTATAAGAATAGATGTAATTTAAGGTACATTTGGAATGAAGAGAATGAATACTCACTTCTTCTTCATAGAGGAACATTGGAAATATGAATTATAATAAATAATTAATACTTAATATTAAAATAAGAAATATGATTTCGATTCTGAAATGTATTTTCATATAGAAAATTATTTTCTATGAGAATTATTTCTTTGAGCTCCAGATATTTGATCAACGAACTCTCCACTGTAAATAGTTGCAGTGTATGAAATAAACAAATTGTATTAAGTGAATGACGGATCTCCAAATTTAATACGCTATTATAGTAATGCCGAAAATATACCATATAGCACTTATTTGTTGCATCTTTGTACGAAAATTGTTTTCGTAAAACATACCATACAATTTTTATGAAATAATGCTTATTTTTTGGTATACACTGAAAAAAATAAACATAGCTATATATTTCAATATGAATATTATGAATACTCTTTGTGAAATAAAAATATAATGTGGTAATTTTTTCTATAACAAAAGTGATGCAATAGAAAATACAAAAGTATCTAATATCATTTATGGTTGTTTTTGAATTATAGACTAAGCCGTAGTTTTGAGAAATAATTTTGTTGTATGATTTGGAATCATATGATACTTGCTAATTATATCTCAAATAATAAAAGGCTATGCACCCATTTTGTAGGAGTATCATAATAGTTGATGAAATCTTAGGATCGATACATATAGATATATACAATCATAATTCTATAAATACCAAAATTGTTCTGTGTACTTCACCATATTCACCGATGAGTTATCATCAACATGACATGCGTATTTGATACGCATGTAGCATGTCTGTGGTAAACTTATAGGATATAAAGCAGAAGTAAATGAAATAACATATGATAGAAATGATTTGATATGTTCGAATTAGGGAGTATATTAGAAAATGTTTCGAAAATACCTAAAGTGAATAAAGATTTAATCTCAAAATTACTCATCCATGTGATAAATAATGATGCAAAAATATGAAGTAATCGAACTTTGTTGGAAAGTGTACGATTAATTGTGAGTGAAATTGAGTTAATTTCTTTCTATAAGGTAACGTACTTAAGGGTAGTACACAAGGTTAATATTATTTCATCTGAATAAAGTTTACAAAATTTTATAAGATAAGGGTTTATAAGAAACTCCAACATATCCTAGGCCAAGGCACGTTGTGCGATTCGAAAGATTGCATGTAATAATTTTTTTGTGAAGGATCTTGTATGAATCTTTCCAAAAGAATTTTGAAAAGACTGTCATTGGATGACATATTTATGTTTCAAACATAATTTTTGTAAACTAAAACCAAATCAGTTTTATGAATAAGGAAATGCATAAAACGTTTATGAATAGCTATTTTATTTGCATGGAGAAACATTTCAATAAATACTAACTTCATTGTGAAGGAATTCCTTGAGAAATTATTGGTAGTAAAAAGGATTTGGATATAATCCAAATATAGTACTGATTAGATAAGATGAAATAAAATTGCCTAACCTAAACGAACACATTGCATTAGGATGTCTAATAAGCATTCTCGCTCATTGACGAGGAACTATGAGTTCCTTATCAATGTCGAAAATATATAATACTCGATTGTTTGATTAAATCACTAAGAGTGTTGACTCTATCATATAGTATGATGCGCAAATCTGAAAGAATTTCAAGTACGCTATCAAAATATGATTTTGGTAGTCGTAACCTAAGGGATGTGATCAATCGGCCGTGATCATGTCTTAATGAGAAAGACTAATGTAGTTCAAATTAAATGAGCAACGTTGATGAGAATAAAATTTCAAATTTCAATTGTTGAAATTAGCATAATAGATTTCGTATTCAACGTGCTTAAGTTACTTCGAATTTACTCACAAAATTACCACTTGATATGATTTTATGTTTGGTACGTATGTATTGAAACAGAAAATTCTAAGTAATGATTTAGAGTAAACTGTTACACATAATAAGCAAAATGTCTCAAAGTCTACGGGAGAGATATTGAGTTTGTAAGTCTTTGGATATGATCTAAGAAATGATTCGAAAGTATCATTTTATAATCACCAATATTAAATAAGCATTTTGATAGAAATATCAAATATTGATTTTCAATCAAAGTGCAGAGGTAGCGTGTGTTCATAAGAAAGAATGTTAAAAGGTACACTGATATTTCTAAACTGTAAGTAAATAACACGCTGTTGATTTTAACGATGTACTTGTGTTAAAATCAACCTTATTATTTTAATACTCAAATTGGACTAATAAATGATGTCTTTTATATTAAGTATAAAAAATGTCGGGAATGTACTAAATGATATGCAAAGACACCTTATTAAAATGTTTAATATACAGAACATGTAAGATTGATTCCTTTGCATTGGCAAAAGGAATTATCACACATGTAGTGTTGTGTACGATATCATGATTTGTTTATGTCTTTAATACACAAAACAAATGACAAATCCAAATTGATATCACTAACTGGTTGTTTGAAGTGTTCTCGTGTATTTCTGAAATACTAGAGAATTGTTTACAGAAACATAAATTCCTTATGAAGGAATGTTCAAACTCAAACTTTCACAAGTAATATTGAGTATAATATAATATGTCAATAATAAATCTTTAAGTTGGAAATGTTCCAATTGAAAGACCATGGCTAATTCACTGAAAATAAGGCTAGGTACATCGCCTTGAATAGCGCCGCAATCAAAACAATGTATATAAAAAAATATAAGTGCACAAATTTATAACGGAGCCGATTCCAAATATTGAGAATCTCATGATAGAGTTATATGATAAGAATGTTGTAATATAGTTTGTAATAGAACTTAAAGCTCACTTGAAGTCGAGAGATATACTCCGAATTGTCTCACATGGTAAAACAGTTTATCACCGTCAGAGAGAGTTAATTGACAGAGTAGATAACTAAAACATAATAGCATACCCGTTCACAAAGTGACAGATCCAACCGGTTTTGAGAAACCGATTAGAGAAGTTGGAATAAGATTCCATAATTGACCCTAAGTTCAAGTGGGAGATTGATAGAGTTAGGGGTATGCCCTAGGGGAAATTATATAATTTGTTACATATATCTAAATCGTTGAACAATCTGTTCATAATAAAGGCGTTTCTTTCTATTGTATTCTTGATATAATGTGGTTATATTAATTAATTAATTTAATTAAAAGTATATTTAATAGAAAATCCATAAATGATATATTTTTTGATAGTAGTTACAAAGTGTTGTAACAATAAGAAATTTATCACAATAAAACAAATATACTGTTTAAATGTTCCTAGTCAAGATGCATCGAGACTGGATATCAATGTATCCATTGAGACTAGAAGTGCTAAACAATTCGAATGCCAGAAATCCCAAGCTGTTAAGGTTAAGAAGAAAAGAGGTAGAAGAAGAACAGACCACAGAATCTCACAATCGTAGCGGATCAGAATATAATATACAAATAACATCATATACACAAAAAAGTGGTATATGTCAATTTACATACAATATATCAGAGTACAACCATCAACAAATAATATGGACAGTTATAATAAATTGTCCTTGAATACAATCAGTGCAAATTCTAATACACAACGGAATATACTCCATACGTCCCTGTTATCCAGCTCGCCTCTTGAGTTCCAAAACGTCCTAACCTAAAAATCTATAACACTCGGTCTGACCTGAGCATTACAACAAAGTAACACCCGAATCTGGCTGGAAACCAGCCTGAGTAAACTCATTTAAAGTGAAATACTTAAGTTGTAAAGCTTCTTTGAAAAACAGGCAATTTGTTCATCACTACGAGTTTTATCTCGCTAAAGCCAGCACTTATTTCACGAAATAATATTTGAGTACCATTATTTAGTTTAAATGGCCATGCTACTTAATTTATTCCATTCCAACCTATTTAATTTAAAAATCAAATTTATAAAGAATTATAGTAGTTACTAATCGAAGTGGTTCCGGATATTGCCGATATCCGGCCTCGATCTCTTCGAATTCAATGCCATCCTCTAAGCCAAATTGTTTATATAAAACAATAATTCAATTTAAATTTTAGAATGTCATATTCAATCCAAGGCAATTCGTATCACAGAATATTCATAATTTAACATACTAGAGATATTAAGAAATCCAAGCATTTAATTCAAATTAAACATTTAAAAGCTTGACTAATTGGTCCCACCATTTCTAATCAATTTAGTTAATCCAAAATAAATCAATTACTTCTAAATCCTGCTTAATTGACATTAATTAATTACAAACCATTTATATTTATTTACATCAAATTTTTGGAATTAATTAATTAATTACATTAAAATTACTTTAAGATTTTTGATTAGTTATGAGTTTAAACATTTATCTTAACCACTTACTCAATTATATTATTTAATTTTATTTTGAAAAACACTTGGGAATTAAATTAAACAATTAACCTAATATATAATTATTCTAACCCAAATCAATTTAAATTCAAAAGCATTTAATTTTATAATTTTAATTTTTGAAGCTTTCTTTGAAAACTTATTTCATCACTTTTGCTTTGAAAACTTGTTCATTTTCTGCTTTGGAAACTTTGTTCATATTTTCTCTTTGAAAACTTGTCCATAAATTTACTTTTTTAAAAAAACTTGGTTTAACAAATTTCTTTAAAAACACACGGGCCCAAGCCCAAAAAATTCGAGGCAAACTCGAGCCATACTCTAGATTTCCCGACATCTCTTATTCTCCCTCTCTTCCCTTACTTCTTACCATTTACAACAGAAACTCAAAATTGACACACAAACACATGTGCATATGCATACACGATCGCTGCAGCTCCGATCACCGCCGCCGCCACCAGCAAGTCACTGACGATCCTCACCATCCATTCGACCGTCCAAAACCACAAACGGGAAAGTAAAATGGGATCGAGCTAGTCGAGCCACCATAGGAACCCAAATCGATCGTCAAAACCTTCTTGTGCCGCCGCCTACGACCACTAAAACTCTCACTGCCGCGTCCAGACCTTCACCACGCGACCATGCTTCTAACCCCCCTACTTCGGTCCATCCCAATGCGCCCACGACGTCGCATTGCCTCGCAAACATCGTCGATTCAAACAGGGCCTTAAACCCTAAAACGCCGTCACTAAGCCACCACGACGAAATAAAAATCCTTCGAACATTTTCCAACAACCCTCGACCTTCGAGCTACCTCCAGCATCAACCCCGATGCTCCTCCATTCCCCGATCGCCAAAAATCGATGAAAGTTTAGATTCCGTTCAACTCATAAAATCTCAACAAACTCTAACTTAAAAATCTTGATATTGTTATCAAAAATCATAGTTTTTAAGCACAAATCAGATTATATATGTGAAGCGTGCAGTTATGAAAATTGAAATTTCTGATATATTTGTTCTTACTGAATAACTCAATTGCTCCGAAAAATATTTAATAATTTCATTTGAAATTATTTTTAAAAATGATATTACATTCATACGAACAAGTTTGCTTTAAACATTATACCCTATAATTGCTTTAATGAAGAGAATTTGAATTTTTGAGTGATTATTTGTTATGTTAATCAAGAACCGGAGACCAGAACTTGTATTCACCGACATGCACACAGTAACAAATACTTATATACCCATACAAACATTCATTTTATCCATGCAAATCAATTTGAGCCATTACTACAATCAGAACTTACATGCACGATGATAATAAGAAGATTTGGTTTTAAAAAAATGAAGTTTACTCACCTAAAGTTTCAACAGAGAACAGAGAACAATCTTTAGAAATTGCCACTTGAGCTTTAAAACCTGAAATGATTGTTTGATCTACTTTGAGTTGAGTTGAATTTGAATCTACTTTGTTTGCTTCATTTATAATAGTGGAGAAGTTGTTTTAGTTGTTAATTTTTAGGCTGAGAGAAGATGAAAGAAAATAGAAGAGAGAAATGTATATATGTAAAAGAGTATAAACTGTGCAGCCTTTTTGTTTTTCATTTTTATTATTGTTATTTTTCAATTTTAAAGAAATTTGTTGCCACTTGTATACATATGTCCCTCTTAAGCCTACACATGACCAAAAGCATATATGTTATATTTCTTTATGTTTTATATTTATATTTTTATATTTACTAATTATATTTATCTCATGTATAATTCAAAAGATATATATATATATATATATATATTAAACCTTTTATTTATTCTTGTTTTATGCTTTAGCTATTATACTTTAATTAATAACTATATATAAATACTAGTATTTAAAAAATATAGAGTTTAAATATAAATTATTTTAAGATATTTACTTTGAATTTCAAATCATAGTTTATTCACAAACCATATATATGAATAATAGTAAAATAGCTAGCATATTTTATTTGCTTTGAAATGATAAGTTTGCAAATTTAAATAATTATTTAGAAGCTTGTCAAATTAATATTTTCAAAATCCTGGATCATCATAGACAGTGTATTACTCATGACTGTTGGGGGCACCTAGAGGTTACATACCGATAGTTATTGGATAACTATGGAACGACTCACTCGATAGTTTTCTGTCTGTTAATATAGCTAAGGTAAATTAGAAAATAATGATGCGATTGATTTACATAGTTCTCTCGACTTGAAAATACCATGGACCTTTAATATGAAAGCTCCCCTTTGGTTATAGTCAAATCATGGCATGGCGTTCCATCGAGCGATTATAGTTGGGTCGAGTGGAAGTGAAGCACTATTCAAGAGAGGATTCGTCTCCGTAGTTATATAGGGTTAGTATCATGGTCAACTCAAGTCAACTCGAAGTCAAAGACTTTGGCCAAAGCATTTTGGTTAATAATAATTGTTATTATTGAACCAAGGACTTTGTGTTTAGACTATAAAGTTGAATGTGGGTGATATTGGAATTTTAACCATTACCAAATTCCGTAAATCCAAAGTGATATAGTTTTGATGACGTGAACTGGTGTAAATAATTGTCACTATTAGTTACAGCTTATAATAAGTAAAATTGGATTTTACCAAAAGATGTGTAAGCAATGAATTCAGCCAAAATGTAACACCACCTGTTAAGTGACGTGTGAACGTTAATATTTGAATTGTTCAATATTAATCGCTGACTGAATTTACACCTTTGGGTTATACAACCGTCATGATGAATTCTCCGAAAAACTACATGATTTAATTAATTTGTAAAAATTTGTAAATTAATTAAATTAATTAGTATTTGAGAAGTATTAATTATTGTTTATTTTATTTGATGTTTGGGAGTTATTTGTAATTATTTGAATGCATTTATTAAATTTACATTTGCATGCATTGATATATGATATCATTGTAAGTAAATAAAAGAAAATTGCATGCATTAATTTATGGAATCCTATGTCATTTGATGGCACGCAATTTTCAGTCATACCATGTAAAGAAATATGAGTGAAAAGAGAAAGTTAATCAAGATAATTCATTAGGGAAGTTTTGATTAAAGAATGGGAAAGGTTTTCTTCTTTCAAATAAAACATATTTCCTAATTCATTCCATACGTACAGTTCATTTCATTCTCATTCCTTCTTTCTCTTTCTCTCCTCCAAATTTTTCATGGTAGAAAAAAAGCAATTCCTAATATTTTCAAATCCAAATAAAAAGATCAAATAAATTAAAACAAAAGTGGTTCATCCATCTCTTGGAAGGATAAGATGTGGATCTTGAAGATCTGAGGAGTATCATCATTCAAGGTGTGATTTCTAGGCAACATCCTAAGGTGATTCAATTGGATCTAGAAGCATTCTTCATTCAAGGTGCAAATCAAAGGCAACATCAACCAGGTGCATTTTAAGGATTTGGTAGCAAGGTGTGTCATTTTCTACATATAGATAGTGATTTTGCAATGTTTGATGGAAATTTAATTTGACTTTCATAATTTGAAAGATGTATTGCTATCTTGCATAGTTAAAATATTGTTTATAAAGACTGAATTATTTTTTAAGTGATATGATTGAGTTTCCATTTAATAGATCAAAATTAAATTTGTTTATGTTTTAAAACAACATTTAAGTATAGATCTGTGTTTTTTTAAACATTCTAATTAAATTACAATTCTTCAGATTTGAATGTTTACATGTTCGAATTGGTTAGCTGCTTTTCTTTACTTTGTTAAATTGAAACTAAATCTATATATTTTTAAATACAATGTTTTACTTTAGTTCTATATTTTAACATTTAATTTAAATTCCATTTCTTTAAATCTAGAAATTTACATTTTTATGTTGATCGATTGAATTATATTTAAAGTTAAAAATAAAATTTATACGGAATCAATACAATATTTCAATTGTAGATCTATGTTTTAATCTTTCATAACCGTGTAATTTTGGTTTTGAATATTGATACATGTATGTATGTTTGTTTGCTTGTATTATTTGCACCTTTTATTGCATTAAATATGTACATATGAATGAAAGGAATTTTAACAACAAATCAAAGTTTTAAAATTGACTGTAATAACTATCAATTTATATTGTTAGAAACCTTTGACTGTAATAACTATCAATTTTCATAACAGAAGACTGTATGTTTGTTTGCACGTATAAATATCAATAACCACTAACTATGCACACTCCTATATGATTCACTTGCATAATATTTACTGTAAATATATTTACAATTTATGTCATGTTTAGATTAGTCATTACGGTTATTTTATTAATCAATTATTTAATTTAATTTAGAGAAGGAAATGAAAAGTTTCCTTCTCTAACTAAATTTGTGATCCCTCATTAATTGAATAATTTAAGTAAAAGAAAATAAAAAGTTTCATTCTCCAAATAAATATATGCCCCCTCATTAATTGAATAACTAAGAGAAAGGAAATGATATATTTCCTCCTCTAGATGAATTTGAAAAGTAAATGTTACATACAAGTTTGTATATAAGAGTATATTAGATATACTCTAACTTATATACACATTAAATTAAAGTGAAACTTTATTTATGAAGTTAAATAAGATATTGATTTTATTTAAAAGAAACTTAGAAAAGTTCTAAATATATTTAGACTTCATAGGCCCATTAAAGATCCAAAATGGTAAATTTTTTGAAATTCACCCATTTCTTCCGTTGTGGGTTGGCCTAGTTCCTTCAATATCCACTTTTGGAATTTAAATGTTATTAAAAGGAATCTATGAAAATAACTCTGCAACAAACAAGGCACTTCTAATGAGAAGATTAGTCAATCTAAAGCTTAAGAAAGTGGGTCAATTGAAGAGCATCTCAATGATTTTCAGGCAATAGTGAACTAACTGGCAGCCATAAATTATAAGGTGGATGATAAGACGCAGCCTTGATGATAATGAGTTCATTACCAGAGAGTTGGGAAACACTAGTGGTTGTATTAGATCACTCAAATTCGGATGGAATTGTTTTAATGAAATCGGTGGTTAGTAGCTTGCTTAATGAGGAGATGAAATGATGAATGTAATGGAAGAAAAAGATAGGAAGAAAGAGGAAAATGAAAATCCAATTGAAGAAGTGCATCTTGTAAGGAGGGGTAACTGATCAAACATGGAAAGGAGACCAAATAAATCAAGCCTGGAGATAGATTTCATCTGCTATTATTGTGAAAAATCTGATCGACAACTAAGATTTTGCAACAAGCTTAAAAAGGAAAAAGAAAGAATGAAAACATTGGAGGAAGACAAAGACAAATTTGATGAAGGCAATGATGATGAGGTTAAATTTAGTAATAGTAATGACATTCTCTGTGTTGATTGAAGAAAAAGAGATGGGTTGATGCTTGATTCAGGTGCTTGCTTCCACATATGCAATCAAAAGGAAGCATTTATCGATTCTAAAGAGCAAAATGCTACAGTGGAATCTGCTGATGGTGAAGACTTGCATGTTAAGAGGATAGGGTTAGTTCGGTTGAAGATGCATGATGGAAGGATGGTGAAGCTTACAGGAGTTAGGCACATCCCAGAAATTTACAAAGAATCTTGTTTTTGTAGGACAGTTGGAGGTAAAAGGCTGTAATTTTTCGTCTCGATGTGGAGTTACAAAGATTTGGAAGCATAATAGGAAGGTGCTATGTGTAAAAGGAGGAAGCAATAATCTATATAAATTGTTTGGAAAAACGATGAAGAACGAAGGAACTTCTCAAAGTGGTGGTGGATAGGCAAATGTGAAAAAAATCAAGGTGAAGCAAGCAACAAAAAGCCGTAAAGACCGCATGGAAGCTACCGTGGTATTACAAATAGTTCTGATTTATCGATGAAATGTATGTTAAATTGAGAGCATGTGTAATTAGATGGTTTGAAGATTATTCATTTTTGGAAAGTGATATTTGCTTCCATTGTGATATTGGAGATTGTTTGGAGTTTGAGGTTCTATGAGGAGCTTGGATGGCATTTATGGAATATCATATCAAGGCAGAGATTGTTATAATTTGGTAATACAATATTTCATATATAAGTAGATCTTTGATATGTTTGAGTCCATGTGAAATTATGACTCAAATTCATTGTTTATGTTATAGAATTGGTAGATTTTAAAGACTTATTGATTGCATCTTTTAGAAATTCTGTGGATTTGGTAGTACGATGGTTGCCTCTTTATTGCATTAGAGAAGACTTATGTGGAAAGATATATGGAATTATTCAATATCTTCTTCAAGAAGATATTTTGTCAAGTTTATTATGAATAGACATGTATAGGGTTCATTAGATATACGTGGGAAAAAAATTATTTTTCTAGGGTTTTGGAAATTGAGGTATCTTCTCAATTTTCAAGCTTTCTTTTGTGACCTTTTGACGAATAATAAACGTTTTTTGTTTGGAGGAATTTTTGTGTTTGTTTGGGGGAATTACTTTATGGTACAACCACAATAATTATTTCAACAACTAACATAAATTAGATTATGTCTACGTAGAAAATTAAGAGAAAATGGAATAGGGTATGCTCGAGTTCTCAAATTCAATGAACAATAATGAAATTCTAATCCTTGAAAATCAACCAGGAGAAAAAAATTCTTGGATAAGGTAACTTACACGAAAGTTTGCTTAGTATTTCATAGCCTTTCATTTTGGATTGGTTTGAAATCAAGCAAGTTAAAAGAAAAGGTAGAAAGGATACACAAAAGAACTTATGGAAAATAGATAAACAAATACAAATGGCTTGAATAACTCAATGTATAGCCTAGTTTATATTGCGAAGCGGCTAGCAAATACAAGTTGGTTGAATAACTTGATGTATATTGGTTCGGGTTGCAGTCCAGGTAGTCTTAGCTTTTCATGTGTCTCTGTCTTGCATTATAATATTTCAAATTATAATATTCCAATTCCTTGGTGAATTTGCCAATATCAGTCATTAACATTGGTGCAATGGCTTGCAGGTGTTTTTATCTGGTTTCTGGATATGCTTGTTGCAGCTATGGTGAGGCTGATTCATGTAGGATGAAACTACATTTGAGAAGTTTAATTTTCTGATATGATTATTACTGTCATGTAGTAATAAATTTTGTCATTTTTTTTTTGAAAACCCAGGAGAACCCGGCTGGTCTCTAAATTTATCGTCTGTTGTTTTTACTATTTTGTTAAACAAATGCAGACTCATTCAACCTACAGATTTGGTCGAAAATACGATTTGTGTGGAGAATCATATTTTCTTTCATTAGTTTCTAAGTGCAGTTTTATTGTTGGTTCTTTATTTTTGAACTAATGTATTCTTTGCATTCATCAAAGTCAGTCTATTTCATCGGAATTGAGTCAATAATAGAAGGTAGTAATTGTATTACAGAACGCAGTTTCTTAGCTATAGACAGCTAACAATGAACAGCGAGTTTATCCATTCTTTAAAGACCAACAATTAGAGTAGGATCATCACTCAATGCTGGTTAACATCGTTTCTCACTATCATCTCTCTGAACGGACATCTCAGTATGTAGTAATCCATAGATAGAGCTTCTATTTTAAGTTGAAATTCACAACAAATGAAGTTTACCTCAAATGAAATTAACAACAAATTTATTATGAAAGAGATGGTCATTTTAGCCATGCCGGTTAATTCTTGTAAAATTTTTCAGTATTAAGCAATAGATGTTGTGTGTAACTTTATATATGGCTTCAGTTACATTAGTGACTTGAATTTTAAATTACATTTAATTCCTTTTGGACTGGAGTCTGAACTCCTCCAGCACATCTCCTGAACTCCGTAGAAATTTAACCTAAATCTGTAATATTCGGTCTGACCCAAGCATTATAATAAATTAACAGTTGGGTCAATCTGGAAAACCAGTGCGAGAAAACACACACAATTTGAATTATTAACTTTTATCAAAATCATTTGAAAACAAAGGTATCTCACAAGGCCACATCACATAAACACGGCGGGTTTTTTACCTTACGATAACCAAAATATTTTTGTCAAAATCGTCTGATATTATAATAGTGTCTGAGTCAAGTAAATAGAAAATAGCTAAAATGCTTGCATCTCACGTTTTAGCATAGTTAGACACAATCAAAACCGTACGACGCTTATTGGAGAATGAACTCCATACAATGACTAGGCACTTGGGTACCACTTATAACTGTACACATCTAAAAAAATGTACCGAGAACCTCGCTGGGATCGCCTACAACAGAAGATCGACCCTATCCCTACATGGATAGAACCGAATATGTTATCATCCCGGGTATTGCCACCCTTAAAATCGAGTTCTTCAGCGCACCGTGGTAATAATATCCAAGGGTATCTAGAAATGTGATAACATACCCTAACTGGGTGGGATCCACTTAGCCTTGTTGCATCTCCCCTGATTTTCAGTCATTCCGGTTGATGAGGCTTGAGGCTACGAGTACCTTCAAAGAACAATTTTCACTTAGAATGCTCATTGTCCTCTAATGATGATGTTCCGATAGCATTCTTCTATACAAGTTGTCCTGGGTACGGACAAACCGAATCATTGTCTTCTCTGTCTTCATGGTATCCATTCGTTACGTTCAAACCATATCGAAGTGGTTTTCGAATAATTAAAAATTAGCCAAAATTCATAGTCGGCTATTTAGCTATCAATACACATCCATGACCAGTCCTCAGGCCTTATTATAAATTTTCAAAAATTTATTTTCAAAAAATCTTTATAAGATGCATATTTAAACTACTTCCAACATTCCAACATTTGAAACCATTTTAAATGTCTATATATTCAACGTAATATTTCCACTTATTCCAATACTTAGAATGTTTTTTCCCACTTTATTTTATGTTCAACACTTAGGAAGTATTCCCTTTATTTCCTATTCTTTTTTTTCTCAAAATCATTTATAATTTATTTCTAAATTCCCTGACTAGTTCATAATGAATTCTATAAATTCTGGAATTCTTTAATTAATTCCCTTCAATATTTCCAAAGTCAAATACTTACTGATAACTCCAATTTCTCTTTCTACTTCTTTTATGAATTCTATTTCTTCTTTCGAAGTTCGCTTTTATTTAACTACTTCAGAAATTTTCTTACTTTTCCCAAAACCCGTTTTGAGAATTCTCTTATAAATCCAGTATACTGAATAAACCCATTTCTAGATTTTTGAGAAGATTTATAAATAAATTTAAAACATTACAAAACTCTCTCTATATATAATAAGTATTTAAAAGAATAATAATAATAATAATAATAATAATTTATTTTTAAGACATGTTCAAATAATTATCCAAAATATTGAAAACACTTTTTATAACATCACTTTTCAAAGCAGGTTTAAAAATTTAGGATTTATTAAAATAAATATTAAGTATGTGAAAAATTGACTTCTGAAGTATTTCAACACTTACTAACTTAAATTACATAGTTTAATAATAAAATTTTACTTTTTAAAATAAAACATAACTTATTAATAAAAATATATTTTTAAATCTCAATAACCAAATTTCAATTTATAAATCCCTCTCGATTAACAACACATCGATTTCATTCTGATTCCTTAACCATTTCACTTTTAAAAATAGAATTTCACTATTTTTCCTCGACCCTATTTCTATACCTTAATATAAATTCACCCTATGAATTTTATATTCTCAAATTATCTTCTAAAATCAATTTCCCTTATCTATAACATCATTTATAAATTTATAACTTCCTTGAGCTTCACTTTTTATAAACTAATCTCACATAAAATCTTACTAATAAATCACATTTCATAAACCCATTTCTTAATGAATTCCATACATTTTACAATTTATTTAAAATATCGATCTCAAATTCCTTTTCATAATTTCCATAAAGTACCATTTTAAAAATCCTTCGTTTAACAATCCTCTATATAAATTATTTTAAAATCTCTATTTACATTTTTTTTACGAATAGTTAAATACAAACCAAAATCAATTATTGTTTTTATCCAAATCAATTTCTTAAAAATAGTCCAAATTTCGATATAAATATTTTTACGTTCAAAAATTCTTTTTAATTCCTTCAAGTTTGAAAACAGTATTTGTGGTATTCAAGATACCAAAATTCAGGCCAGTTCTACCATAGCATTCAATAATTCACATCACAACAATAATCTATAACAGATTATTATAACACATCATATGTTACTATATGTGAAAAACAATCAATATAAATTTTTGAGGAATCCAGCTGAATTCCTCCAACCAGTTTCTCTCCATCCACAGATGTTAGATAATAATAAAAATACCAATCCCACTTCGAGGGGGATACTGCGGTATGTAGGGTCATCCACTATTATGCGAGGCGCATAGAATCTCATCTGCTCTAATAGGTAGGAAATATATCCAACTACTAATTTATATACTACTATATATGTATATAACATCCAATTGATAATAAAAATTATCCATTCATCCAGTCAATACATAAATAATTTTAACCATTCAAATTATAGCCAATTATTCAAATGAGTGAGAATTACTCACCTTGATTTTTAAGTTGCCGATCGTCCAGATAAATTTGATTACATAAATTCCGCAGCTTTGAATCCTATACAACTGATTCTGTTCGATTTTACCTCATATAAGAAAGTTCGAATAATATAAACTAACGATTATATTTTTTAATTATAATTAATCAACTACTTTCGTAATTCAAACTAATTACTTATTAACGAACTTAATTAACCTATTAACTGGCTTAATAAAAATAATTAGCACCCTGATTATCTCATATGCAATCGTTATTGATTTTTATAAGTTACTGCAAATTTAAATTTCTATTTTAATTAACAAAGAATTTTAACTAAAGAATAATAGAATTATTACGCAATCCTCACCTCGAACGGGTATTTTCGCGACTCAATCCTTTTCAACACACGAACACCAACCATGGCGCCGCATTCCCATTCATGCAGTCGCGCCTCCAGGCGCACATGACCTCTGCCATCGATAAGAAATTGAACTACTCACCATACTTGAGTTTGAGTTCCACCAACGACGAAAAGCCGCATCAACACCCATGTCGACCTCCCCTAGACTCGCGCAGTTGACAGTCGCGCCAAACTAAAGTATACCTCGCCATCCAGTCGCTCGCTTGACATTGCGAGCCTCCTCCCTACACGAGCGTGCCTACTCGCCCACCCTAACGTGCCTAAAATCCAACGCGAACTCACAACCACTTCCACTTTGACCATCTCCTCGCGAACGTCCACTCGATCCCCTATCATCCCTTAAGACATCAACCAACTCACCGTCATGCTCGGCTAGCCCCGCTTACAACATGGTGCGCTGCCACCTATACGTTGCTCGACCCAAAATGAATCACAAATTTTTCGATCGCGGCCCTCAGATGCTTCCCCTTCCCTTTTTTTAACCAATTTAATTTTTATGATGAATGGCGATTTCGATTTGAAACTGAAGAAGGGGGTTTTAAGGCGTCATAATTTTATTTTTAAATTGGAATGAAATAAACAGGCGCGATTTAAAAGGAAAGAAAGGAGGTCGTGATGCAACTAAAAGGAAGGGGACGTGATGTCAAACGTGAAGAAGAAGGTTTGGGTACAGGATTTGTCGACTAGGATATGACTTAATTTTCATTTCATTTTTTTTTCAAAACTTTAATTTTTTTATTAGATCCCCTATCGAGGCGTGCCACTAGGCGTTTATAATGTTATACTCCTATTCCAAACACAATGGAAAAGGTTTCGAGCCCAAGTTTGATCGTATGGAGAAGATAGCTTTTAGGACCCAATTATTATATTGAATTTTCGATGTAACTTTCAGCGCGTTTCTATCCTGTATGACCAAACGATAACTCCTAAAGCAACGAATTTTGAAAACCGATAATAATACACTATTACGGAACCAATGGAACTAGTTTTGTTAAATTCTGATGTTGTGCCTGTATCGTTGTTTTAACGCATTAATTAAATTGACGATTCCAAACATTGACGAAATCACTTGAAATTTCTGTTTTAAAATCTTAGTAACTAAATTATAATTGAAAATGCAATATTCAAAGCATTTAAATATTCAAAATTAAAAGACAGAAAAATTCAAGTCATTGCATTGCTCCCCCTTAATAGAATTTCGTCTCCGAAATTGCTAAGCTACGAAAATTGCTCCAAAGCCGTTTCTAATTCAAAACCCACTCACTGAAACTCGACATTTCACTTTTCTAATCTCTTAGTTCTCAATTAAAACAATTATTTTTCAGTTCTAACTACATAACTTTTTATTCCATTTACAATTCGTAATCAAATTATCGTTAACAAAAATTTTCAAATATTTTCTAACACCCTAAATTTACAAAAATTTCGGTAGATTTTCCCTTATACGGAGAGCCTTTTGCAATATAATAAGAGAGATAAAAATATATACATCGACCCACATGGTCAAAAAATAAAATTTACATCAATATTTTATATTTTTGCTATGTTTAATCCGAAAACGAACCTTATTTTAGCATTTTTAAGAAAGCGGCTTATTTTATATGAGATTTCGCAAACCATCTCGAGCCCAATAGCCTTCGGGTACCTGTACTTACGGAATTTAACCATATAAGAAACACAAACATGAAACTTAACAACTTTACATTCATCTTTACTACTAATAAAGAGAATTCACTTCATTGATTTACTCGGTGTCCTTTTGAAATCTGGATAATGCCCCTTGCATATGTAAGACAACAGCAGTGGTTTGTAATTGAACTGGAGGGAAGGCAAACTTTCTGCAATAAAAAATGGCAGCGATTCGCTTCCCAATTTGAATGTGCCATCCAAGCTAAGAACATGCTAATTTTCTAAACCACTTTCTTACATCAGATTCATCCCTTAAATTATATACACTAACAAATGACATATATTGGATGATGTGGGACTACTTATCTCAACATCACATCGTTGACTCTTCTCCACTGCTAATCTCTACTACTACTAATATGAATTCAATCCAATGATTTTGACCGCGTTCAAAAGTTCCTGAAATACCCTTTGCATTCTCATTTACCCTGGAGCTTCATACACCCTAATCTGATGTTTCTCCCCTAAATTGCCCACATTCCCAAATTCGGCTCCTTAAACCCCAGATTATTATTCATCGCCGTCAACATTCCAAATTCCTAAGCAATTTAAATTCAACCGTCATCGCCTTCCGCCATTGTCGCCACCTGCCGTCATCGTCGTTGCCGCCTTTAGCATCTGCGCATGCACTTCTTTCGGTTAACCCTCCTCTTTGCCAGTCTGGTAAGTCTTCATCAACTCGAAATCGAATTAGATTTTCAACTATTGATATGAATTCAATTTGGCGATTCGAATACACTCATGCAAATTGCATATTAGAATACTGTGATGCCCCGGGATTTTGGGCAATATTTATTTAATAATCTTTGTTAATAAATATTTAAATTGGTTTAATAAATATTTAATTGGTAAATTCTATCTTTTCAAAGCTAATATAAATATGTTGTCTAATTATAGTATATATATATATATATCTATGTATGTATGTATGTATTGTAATTGGAAGATTTGTTTTAAAATTAAATATAATAATTTTAAAAGCTAATATTAAAATGTTTTCTAATTGTAATATATATATATATATATATATATTGTGAATAGAAAAACTTTAGTTTGAAATTAACAAATAAAAATATGTTTTCAAATTTAATATATATTTTGTAATTTGAAAATTTTGATTGAATTTAATATAAAACTTTCAAAATATATTTAAAAGATAACCATATAGTTTGAAAATACTAAAGGTAAATGTTTATTTATTTTAAATATATTTTAGCTAAAGTTTAAAAATAATATTTAATTAGAGATTCATTTATTTTGTTTTAAATATTCTTTCTTTTTAAAATTTAATATGAGATAACATGGTTTGTAAATATATATAGTTTAAAACATAAATTAATAAAATCGTATTATATAAATATATATTAATAAAACATAAGTATAAATAATAAATATAAATCTAAATTCATATTACATAAGTATAATAGAATAAAAAAATTTTAAGCAAGGATTTAGACATAATAAAACATATATTTAACAATTGTAAATTAAGGAATTCATGCAGATACATTTGTCACTTATGTATCATGCAATGAAACAAGTGGCATCATGTGTTTTCTTTTAAAATTTAATTATAAATAACTAAGTGTTTAGAGAAAATTTAGTTGTTTTAGTTCAAATACATTCGATACTCTTATCTAAACCCTCTTCCTCTCATCCTCTAAATTCAAAAGAAAATCAAAACTGAAAATCAAAATCAAAGAAAAAAAGAGAATCAAACAAACAGCAGTTCAAACTCAACAACATCAGCCTGAACAAGAATCAAACAACTTAAATTCGAAGAGCAGCTCAACAAATAAATCCAACATCAAGCAATTCAGTTACAAGCTTCATTTCATAACAATATTCCAGATTTAAGATCTAGAGCCTGCTCTCTGTTTCTTTCTAAAAACGGTGAGTAAATTTTCTTTTAAAACAGTTTAAATCTGACCTTATGTTTGATGCATGTCGAAGTAATATAGCGTATTATGTTTTTATAAATGTATAGTTGTGAATGTATATGTATATAGTGGGATGTCTGTGAAATATTTGTAAATCTGTACAATGTGTTCTCTGTTCTTATGCCAGGTTCATATTTATTGGAAAAAATTCACAGCTTCTCATAGATTGATTTTAGGCTAATATTTGTGAAGGTAAAATGACTCTAACAGTGTAATATAAGTTTTAAAATTTGTTTCAAGAATTTATATTTAGAAACTGTATCAAAAATAATAAATATCAGTGATGGTCTTAATATATGTTAAAATAAATCAAGATAATTTCAATTTCTGATTATATAATCCGAAACGTAGTTCAAAATCATGAATTTTGATATGTATATCTAGATTTTTTTGGCTTGTGATTGTCGGGATAATCTGTGTTGATCGAATTTGGGTATTTGGTCAATTGCCCTCGATCGGCGACAAGGGGAGGGTCGAGAATTAGGCTGGAGGTAGCGTGGAGGTTAGGGATTGTTGGAGAAATGGTTGTGGATTTTTCTAGTGATCGAGGCGGCCCGACGGAGACAACTTAGGGTTTAGAAGTGGGTATTAGTCGTTAGGGTTGCCGAGGCGATGGCGAAGTCTAGGGTGGATCAGAGGTGATCGCGAGGTAAGGAACTGGAGCTAGAGATCGAAGCGAATCTCTGAGGAGGTCGGCAGAAATTATCGAGGTCAGATTTGACGGTGAAGGGTGATTTTCCAATCGGCAATGTTCCAGGCTTGGTCGATTTGGTTCGATTTTGATTCATTGGCGAATCGGCAATTCTGGGTGATCGAGTGGGACGGTGGGGTGGTCGACGACTCGACGAGGGTTCGGAAGATGGCCGGAGAGGCAGGTCGTCGCCGTGCATGTGCATGGTGCACTTTTTGTTCTGGGTTTCTTGACAGTTGGTATCAGAGTACTAGATTGAGTGAATACCTAGGCTTTGGAGTGATTTCTATCTTGAGAGAGTGCACTTGTATTATATATATATATATGTATATGTATATATATATAACCACCTGATTTGTTAGATTGAGTGAATACCTGATTTGATGCATGTCGAAGTAATATAGTGTATTATGTTTTTATAAATGTATAGTTGTAAATGTATATGTATATAGTGGGATGTCTGTGAAATATTTGTAAATCTGTACAATGTGTTCTCTGTTCTTATGCCAGGTTCATATTTATTAGGAAAATATTAACAGCTTCTCATAGATTTGATTTTAGGCTAAGATTTGTGAAGGTAAAATGACTCTAACAGTGTAATATAAGTTTTAAAATTTGTTTCAAGAATTTATATTTAGAAAATGTATTAAAAATAATAAATATCAGTGATGATCTTAATATATGTTAAAGTAAATCAAGATAATTTCAATTTCTGATTATATAATCTGAAACATAGTTCAAAATCATGAATTTTGATACGTATATCCAGATTTTTAGGCTTGTGATTGTCGAGATACTTTGTGTTAATCGAATTTGTGTATCTGGTCGATTGCTGTCGATCGGCAACAAAGAGTGGATCGAGAATTAGGCTAGAGGTAGCATGGAAACTAGGGATCGTTGGAGAAATGGTTGTGGATTTTTTTGGCGATCGAGGCGGCCTGACGGAGTCAACATAGGTTTTAGAAGTGGGTTTTAGTAGTTGGGGTTGCCGAGGCGATGGCAAGTCTAGGGTGGATTGGAGGTGATTGCGAGGTATGGAACTGGAGCTGGAGATCGAAGCGAATCTCTGGGGAGGTCGGCGGAAATTATTGAGGTCGGATTTGACGATGAGGGGTGGTTTTCCGATTGGCAATGTTCCAGGCTTGGTTGATTTGGGTTCAATTTTGATTCGCTGCCGAATCGAAAATTTTGGGTGATTGAGTGAGACGGTGGGTTGGTCGACGACTCGACGAGGGTCGGGAAGATGGTCGGAGAGGTAGGTCGTCACCGTGCACGTGCACGGTGCACTTTTTGTTTCTGGGTTTCGTGACAAATACACTCCTACAGTTCATATAGATTTATGCAAATCGAATTTTCGAGTTTGATCAAACTGATCTACACCATATTTTATATTCCAATCGCGCAAGGTGTTTTGAGATAAGGTAGTTATATATTATTTATATCATCTTCTAAAATATATGTTACTATAATGAGTCTAAATAAACTACCGGAAAATAAAGTTGAGAGCTTTATAGATATATCCAATCTATCATTTTCTAAAGGTGAAAAGGGACCTACTAAACAAAATAAATTCTTACAACAGTATGTATTATGTTCTCTGTTACATTTGAAGTGTTTGCTAAAGTGCAGTAATATGTTACCATGGAGAATACTTAAGTACGGTGATGGGATATACTAAGAAAATAAGGTTCATGACCCCTTATGCTATTATTTTTTCGTAGTGGCTTGATTTAAATGAATGTTGCTTTAGACCGTTTTTTTTTCTAACTTAGTCTCGTGTTCCTATTTAATCTTTTCTATTTGCTATATGTATACTGATATATAAATACAAGTAGCAGGTGTCTTAAAAAGATAAAATAATGTATACTTTTCTCAAAAAATTACGTTATGATTTGATCGGGTATTGAAGAAATCTTTCCTGCTTAATATTATTTCCTATAGAGGTTTATTATTAATTTTTAAATAATTCAAATTCGTTTTGAAAAAATAGGTTATTGTATCCACATTTATGGTTTTGCACTCAATTTTGTTTTAAAAAAAATGATTTCGTGTTGTAAAAGATCATGCAACCATGAAATCTAAAGAATTCACATTGCAATGGTAACTAGATAGATAGTATTACAGAACTTAATGAAAATGTTTTACTAATCTATGCAAATAGTATATTAACGTTATTTTATGCATATTTGAATTATAAGTCTTAACATTAGCTGCTATTTATACTCGATGTAAAAGCTTGATATTGGTTGTTATACATACACAACATGAAAGTTTAATGTATTATGTGATTATTAGATATATTTATATGAGGTAAGGACAAGGTACAACTCACAGGTGTTTCATCTTTTTGGTTCCTCCAATATGCTTTGCACATCTTAGCATAACAATTCACACAGTATAAAAGTGTTCTATGAACATATACTAAAACTATATCACATCACCAAGAAATTGATGCACTGCTACTCTTAGAATCATCCCATTTTCTTCTTAAAGATAATCTGGTTTCAATTTATTTCATTTTATTTGGTTATGACGGGATATCACTAAGATTTAGCACTATACTTATGTTTTTCTAATAGAGTTGATAGAGTGTTTAAATTGATGCACCAACCACTAATTGATGACAAAGCATGTTTTGATGCATATTAGATAAGATATTATAACAAACAAATTATAGGCCATGCAGTTTTACATCCTGGCAGTAGGGATACATGGTATAAATAGGCTTAGTAATGCATAGCATAAACTAATTAAAGATTGTGATGGGCGAGTGAGATGTGTGAAAAGTATGTTAGTTTGATCAATATCCACCCTGTAATGTTAAATGAAAGCACCGTTGCTTAAATCCAGTCAAGATAAAATCATGTGTATTCTTACCACCGATAAAGGCATGAAAACTTCAGCAATTCTAAACATACGCATACCAATTGATAGAGTATGCTGAGTCAGGCTATGGGTGCTTTCATTGGTACGTTGTATATTTTGACTTGAATTGCCTAAAGTTTGATCTTAACTAAATATAAGGGCTCTTGATATGCTTTTGTGAATTTGTTTAGTTTGAATATCCAATGACAAAAGTTATGCATATATGCTTTTAAACCACTAACTACATCTATTTTTTCTCCCTATAATAATAAGACTTATTAATTCATCATTTTTGTCATATAAAAAAAAATGAACAAGCCACATGTAGAGTCTCCACACATACCGTGTCTACTTTTATTTTTGGTTTTGTTTCGAACTTTACCTCTATAAAATAAATCATACAATTAATTTTATTTTTATGCAAAATACATGCTATAGTTGAGAAGTTACTGCTCAATTTGCAACAAATTGGTCAAGCAATTTGCAATAATGGTTGTTAGTAGTGAGTTTACCTTTTTTTTACTTCGAAAAAAATCATCTTTTATTTGTCGGTGACAGTCGCCATGCTTTCCATTTCAAAGGTTGACTTTTTAATGTCATGGAACTTTCCTTGGTATGGGTAGTGTCGAATCGAAAGTTAATTGGTAGTTCTACGGTTTTGGATATAATAGTATGCACTTTGAACTGCAATGTAAACTAAGGTAAGAAATAAGAGATGGATTTAATGAAGGAAATTGGCTGCAATCATGGAACCATTACTGCTCATAAAGTGGACATGGTTTAAAATGATTTAGTTAGAGTAACTCTCACAACGTAACACAAAATTAGAAAACTGTAAAAAAGACTTTCAAATATTTATATTGAATTGCCAGAGAACCTGCAATGCTTCAGCAAGAGGGTTACATTTTTGTGTTGTCTACCCATATATATATCATTTGTTTGCACTTCTTCGCGCAACTTCAAGGATGCACGAAAGAAAAAATTTCAAATCTGATCTAGCTCCTTTTGAAATTCAATGAGTAATAAGGCTCGATATCGCAGTGACGAGCATAGCAACCAATGACAACTAATTTCACATATTTATTCCTCCAAAAAGGAATATATTGACATTTTTGTCGAATTTATGTAAATGGCATAGTTGTGGAAAGATATTCATTATTCATTTTTGATGAGCAAATTGTACGAGTTCTTATTTGTATATATGGATAAAAAAATAGCTTATTAATAAATATATTTTATATTTTTCACGTTGTTTTCTTATTTGTACGTAGATATGTGCTAGCCATGTGTTGGTTCACAAAATATATGGTTTACAGGATGAAGTAATTTATAAATGTCTAACAATAGAAATATATTTGTTAAAATTTCAATTTTCAAAAGTAAAAGACTCTTTCCATGTTTTCCAGTTGATACCTACGAAACAAAGAAAATAAGCCTTTGAACTAAAATTCTTGATCAAGGTATTTAAACTAACATAGTGGTATTTTTTAAATATGTATTCTTGATGACTACTCGTTAAAGGAATTGAACATCGTTTTTCTAAAAGCCATTTACGTGCACACATTGTGCATGCCTCTTCTTTATCTTTACTACTAATAAAGAAAATTCATTGAATAGATTTATGCGATGTCTTTTTGAAATTTCAGATATACCTTTTACATATTATAGAGAAATGGCATTCAAATATGGAGATATAGCCTGTTATTTTCTAAGTATAACTATTAGTCACCATAAAGAACTACAGTGTGCGTTCACAACATGCAGTATTTGAGTGTACCATAATTTAGGTGGGAGTTCATCGATCGAAGTTTTGCTTGATTCTGTGTTAGTATAAAGAAGTTATTGCATTCTGAAGAAAAAATACGGGCTTCTGCCTAGGCGGGGTTCAAATATAAGGATGTAGCCTGTTATTTTTTAAGTACAACTGTTAGTCACCATGGAAAACAACAGTGAGCGTTGAAGTAGGGATATAGCTTGTTATTATTTAAGTACAACGGTTAGTCACCATGGAGAACTACAGTGTGCGTTCATAAGGTAAAGTATTCGAGTGTATCATACTATTCGTAATTTAGATGGGAGTTCATCGGTCAAAGTTTCGTCTGATTCCGAGTTAATATGAAGAAGTTATTGCAGTATGAATAAAAAAATAGTGGCTTCTGCCTAGGTGGAGTTCAAATACGGGGATGTAGCCTATTATTTTCTAAGTACAACTGCTAGTCACTATGGAGAACTACAGTGTGCATTCACAAGATGAAGTATCTGAGTATACCATATTGTCTGTAATTTAGACGGGAGTTCATCGATCGAAGTTTCGTTCTATTCTGAGTTCGTATAAAGAAGTTATTGTAGTATGAACAAAAACATGGCGGATTTTGTCTAAGCAGAGTTCAAATATGGAGAAGTAACCAATTATTTCCAAGTAAAACTTCTAATCACCATGGAAAACTAAGATAAACCTTCATAAACTGAAGTATCCGAGTGTATCACATTGTCCATAATTTAAGTGGGAGTTTATCACTCGAAGTTTCGCCTGATTCCGAGTTAGCGTGAAGAAGTTACTGTAGTCCGAACAAAAAAATACCGGCTTTTGCCTAGGCGGAGTTCAAATATAGGGATGCTACTATCAAATCTACTTTCACAAATACAACTAAAATTACATGCACGTTGTGATTAAATGCATGCCTACTTGGGCTTGCACATGTGCTCTGCTCGTTTAAATAGTTAAAACATATAAATTTCATATTCCAATCATGTTAAACATGTATTATAAGAAATTATAAGGTTCTGATACTGATTTAGTTGCTTTCAGTCGATTCATATGTCATTCCGAATGATTTACAACTCAATTTACTTGCATTCAAATCATATTTATACCAAACAAATTCATACCCATTCCAAATTGATTTAAAATTAATTTATTTATTCACTTCTTATTAACTTATAGAATTTTATTTCCTTCCGTTTATGTCAACCGACAATTTTTCTATGCAATTTGCTAATATTCATTTAATAAAATGACACACTTAAGCTTGTAGCTATTTTAAATTGTTTCGAAATCAATTTTTATTCAATTCTATTCCATTAAATTAATTCCAAATCAAATGGTTTACATTCCATTCATATCCACATTTATTATAATCAAATCCATTTTATTAAACTTGGAATCACTCCATGCTATTTATTTATGCATTATGGTTTTAACTGAGCCAAGCTTCCATCCAAAATTATTTGCTTAAGTTGATTCGTTTATCTCCATTTAATTCAATTCTATGACTTAAGTTTATTTCCCCGCTAATCAAATTCCAATTAAATTTTTGGATTGATTCTCATGCTATCAAATTCCATCCTGTTTACTAATTTATTTAATTAGTTCCTTCATTTAATCCACTTCAAATTTCAATTTCATACTCAAATTCATTTAGAATAATATTCAAGGCCATATTCAATATAATTACATTCATATTGAATTTATTTATAACTCAAGCCATTTTATTTCAATCCAATTCCATTTTTTTTATCACATTCAACGTATATTTAATCAGCTTATAAATAAGTAGAATTTCATATATTACTCAAATTTCATATTTAACTTCAGTTTCAGTCTACAATCCATTTTATTTAATCAAGTTAAATTTCATTTTCATATTCAGTTAACCATTTAACTTATCAAATTAGTTCACTTCCATTTTACAATTAAATGTCTGATTTTTATTTCAAAAATCACTTCACTTAATTTACCTAAGCTCAAACTCATTTTAAAATTCAAGTTTGGATTTTTATTTCTTTACTAGAACATCCAATTATTTTTATTTTTGCTTTTCTATTCCACATTTCCAATCATTATAAGTTACACAACTTATCTTCCCACGCTCCCCTCAATTTTATAGTCAAGTATATTCACATTTTATTTTTAACTCAAGATTATACATCACTTTACATCCTAAATATACTTTTATTCATTTAATTTCAAATTTTATAAGCTATTCATATTTATTTATTCACAAACTGAAATTTTCACTTAAATTTTATTTTATTCAAAACTCATATCTTATGGTCACATAGTATTTCACAACTCAAATTTACATTTACTTTAATTCGATATTATTTTAATCCTATCTGATTTTTATTACTTATAGTTATATAGTAATTTTATAATTCATATATACATATTTAATTTAATTCAATATGATTCAAATCCAATTCACCTTTTATTTAAAATTATTCTAAGTGGCTTAAGCTGAATTCCATTCAACTTCATATCTCAACTTTTAGATTTCTTTCTTTCCCATGCCATTTTCCAAATTATAAGTTCAAAAAATTATTATATAATGCTTTCACACATCATTTGGATGAAATTCCAGAATTCAAACACCTGGCTTTATTTTAAATCCTTTTGAAATCACGCAAATACATATCTCTTAGTTTTAAAAAACCATTTCCCTGAAATTTTTAAACTCAAACTTGGTTTTACCCAAAACAATTACTTTCAGAATTTTTTTAAACAAAACTTGTTTGCCGAACAAATCTAAGACAAATCAATTACGGTAGCAATACGTCACTTAGAAACTCAAAAATAAACACTGATGATGTCACGATCATCATCGGAATTATTTTCCAGCGACTATAGTGAGTTCAGTGCTTTTATTCTCCTAAAACCCTTTTTTTAAAATTAAGTATGCATTTTCTACTCAAAAAATCTCCAAATAACATTACCATTATTCGTCTCAAAATACTTTGGAAAACTTTTCCAAAATTTGCCAGAATTTAAATTTTTGAATTCTAATTTGAATCCATTTTAAATTTAATTTTAATTTGCATACTTCATTCTTATACAATAAAATTTAGTTTTTATAAACCATTTCCTTTTTTTAATTTTGTTTTGATTGTATAATAACAACCAAACACATTAATATACTATAATAGTTTTCAAAAAAATTATTCCTTTTATATCAAAATATAATTTTGGTTAAAATTATTTTATTTACCCATTCTTAAAACAATATTATGTCGGTTTTCCTGGTTTAAGAGTTTAGAAATCCCTATCGATACAGTGGGCCAGATTGTACCGACCAGAAATTATAAACACTCAACTGATAAGTCAACACAGTACAAAACAATTTATATTCACTAAAAAATACACGCTCATATCTATTAATACACTCAGACTCAATCTAGGGTACTTCTGACCCTATCTTTAATGAGTAATCCCCACCAAAGCCAAGATTCTTGCTTAACCTTCGGCTCCGATACTAATTGTGATGAACGGGATTTTCGACCCTTGAAAATTGACATCAATACGTCGATTGTATAGAACTCCGAGTAATTGAGTGTCGGAAATTACCAGTTCATTAGGGGTAAAGAAGAAAAATATAGAAGAAATAGAAACAATAACACGGAATCTCACAATCGCAGCGAAACAAAATATAATATATAATAACAGATTTTTATACAAAGGAATCTGTAACTGTTTTATACTAACAATCATCAGAGTACAACAATTAATATATCAATCTGGACAGTTTTAATAACTTGTCCTGAAAAACATAACTCACACAACGGAACCACAAAGTACGTGATATACGTTTGAACTCCTCCAGCTCGTCTCCTGAACTCCATAGCATTCTAACCTGAATCTGTAACACTCGGTCTGACCCGAGCATTATAATAAAATAACACCCAAGTTAGTCTGAAAAACCAACACGAGAAAACACACTTAATTTTGATTATTAACTTTTATCAAAATTCTTTGAAAACAAAGGTTTCTCGTTAGACCACATCACACATAAACATGATGGGTTTTTTTCCTTACGATAACCAAAACATTTTTATCAAAATCATCTGATATTATAATAGTGTCTAAGTCAAGTAAATAGAAAATAGCCGAAATGCTTGCATCTCACGGTTGAGAATGGTTAGGCACAATCAAAACCGTACGACACTTGTTGGAGAATGGATTCCATACAATGACTAGGAACTTGGGTACCACTTATCATGGTACACATCTAGAAAAATCTATCGAGGACCTCATCGGGATCCCCTACAACACAAGATCGACCCTATTCCTAACCTGAATAGAACCAAATATGTCATCACCCTGGTGTTCCCACCCTTAAAATCGGGTTCTTCCGCACACCATGGTAATAATATCCGAGGGTATCTAGAAAGGTGATAACATACCCTAATTGGGTGCGACCCACTTAGCCTTGCTGCATCTCCCCTGATTTTCAGTCATTCCGGTTGATGAGGCTTGAGGCTACGATTACCTTTTAAGAACAATTTTCACTTAGAATTCTCACCGTCCTCCAATGATGATGTTCTGATAGCATTCGTCTATACAAGTTATCCCGGGTCTGGACAAACCGAATCATTGTCTTCTCTATCATTACGATATCCATTCGTAACATTCAAACTGGATCGAAGTGGTTTTCTAATAATTAAATTCGATCCCGGTCTCTTCGAAGCGATTGATGAAATTGGCCAAAATTAATAGTCTCTTATTTAACTATCAATATAAATCCGTGAGCAGTAATCAGGCCTTATTATAAATTTTCCAAATTTATGTTCAAAATATCTTTATAAGATACGTATTTAAACTACTTCCAATATTCCAACATTTGAAATCATTTCAAATGTCTATATATTCAAGGAATATTTCCACCAATTCCAATACTTAGAATGTTATTTTCCCACTTCATTTTATGTTCAACACTTAGGAAGTATTCCCTTTATTTCCTTTTTTCTCAAAATCATTTAAAATTTATTTGTAAATTCCCTGACTAGTTTATAATGAATTCTATATATTCCGAAATTCTTTAATTAATTCCCTTTAATATTTCCAAAGTCAAATATATTTACTTAATTCCAATTTCCCTTTCTACTTCTTTATGAATTCTATTTCTTTTTTCGAAGTTCACTTTCATTTAACTACTTCAAAAAAATTTCTACTTTTCCCAAATTCCATTTTGAGAATTCTCTTATAAATCCCATATATAGAATAAACCCATTTTTAGATTTTCGAGAAGATTTATAAATAAATTTAAAACATTACAAAACTCTATATATATAATAAGTGTTTAAAAGAATAATAATAATTTATTTTTACGACATGTTCAAATAATTATCTAAAATATTGAAAATACTTTTTATAACATCACTTTTTAAAGCCGGTTTAAATTTTTTGGGATCTATTAAAATAAATATTAAGTATTTGAAAAATTCACTTCTGAAGTATTTCAATGCAAACTAACTTTAAATTACATAGTTTAATAATAAAATTTTCTTTTTTGAAATAAAACATAACTTATTAATGAAAATATATTTTTAAATCTCAATAATCAAATTTAAATTTATAATTACCTTTCGATTAACAACACATCGATTTCATTCTGATTCCTTAACCATTTCACTTCTAAAAATAGAATCCTCTATTTTTTCTTGACCCATTCCTATATCCTAATATTAATCCACCGTATGAATTTTATATTCTCAAATTATCTTCTGATATTGATTTCCCTTACCCATAACATCGTTTATAAATTTATAACTTCATTGAGTTTCACTTTCTATAAACTAATCTCACTTATAAAATCTCATTTCATAAACCCATTTCTTAATAAGTTCCATATATTTTACAATCTATTTAAAATATCAACCTCAAACTCCTTTTCATATTTTCCAGAAAATCCGTTTTAAACATCCATCATTTAACAATCCTCTATATAAATTATTTTAAAACCTCCATTTAAAATATTTTAACGAATAGTTAAATACAAACCAAAATCAATTCTTGTTTTGACAAAAATCAACTTTTTAAATATAATCTGTTGCCCGGTTGTTTGACCATGTAACAAGAGGCTCGGCATAGGAATCTCCGCTCGGCACGAGTACTTCGTTCGACATCGAAGCATCCTTCAGCATAAGGCTTCGTTCGGCATAGAGTCTCATTCGGCATAAGGCCTCTTCGGCACAGAGCCTCATTCGAAATAAGGCCCCATTCGGCACGGAACCTCGCTCGGCATAAGGCCTCGTTCGACATAGGGCCTCGCTCGGCATAAGGCCTCGTTCGGCACATTGCCTCGTTTGGCATAAGGCCTCGTTCGGCATAGAGCCTGACTCCGCATTAGGCCTCATTCGGCATAGAGCCTCGTTCGGCATACAGGCCTCGCTCGGCACAAATGCCTCTCTCAGCCTTTGAATGTTATTCAGTAGGGTTGTGTCGTTTAGCCTAGTTACCGATCGACATTGCTTCATCGCCCGGCATTCTTAAGTCATTAATCACTCGCTCGGCATTCTCTAGTTCGACACCTACCGTTCGGCAAACTGCTTTGATAACTTCGTTTATCAAAGAATAAACAACAAGGTCGTTCGGCAACTGCCGTTCGGCATGCCTGGCCAAGTGCACAGAAGACACCTATTGTGGGCCGGGGTACTTTGCTCCTGGGCCTATGAGGGAAGTCTGGCCTATCTATGTCTATAAATAGAAGGGCAGGGGCACAGTGAAAGGGACTTTTTTTTCGAGAACACCGAGGAGACTCTGTCGCTTTCAAGACTCATTCTTTCTCACTTAGAATTTGCATTCGAGTAGTTGGTGTACAGATTGTATCTCCAATCAATTGTTTAGAAAAGAAATAAGGATTAAACTCAAAGTGGATGTAAGCAGTTACACCAAACCACTATAAATTTGGTGTTCATGTTTCTCATAGTTATTACTGCATTTTACTACGTATTTCCTTATTTTTAATTTACCTTCTTCATTAATCTCTCTACGCAAATCTTTCTCTGGGTACTAGTGACCAATTCTGGTGCTAACATTTTGGTGCTTTTACTGAGAGTCGCACCCTCAGGTTATTAGGATCTACTTTGTAGCAACTGGATTGAAGAAATCCCCAAAGGAGATCAAAGTCATTTACAGAAAGCCCATTGATTCTACTCAGAGTTCCTACCAACAACTCTATAGTGGGAAGACCTCGTATCAGTTCATCCTCGCACAACACAAATGTCAACGAGATCGCTAGTGTCCAACAAGTTAATCTAGGCGCATGGACTGTCGTTGCCCAAAAGAAGATGGTGGTTGTCACCAGAGCGGAGTTCAACGACCTGATGAGGGACTCATGGAAAGCAGGAGGCAACTTAGCGAACAGATCCAAGCTAACGCTAACCTTATGACTCAGATTACTCAAAAACAACATCAGAATGCTAGAGGTAGCCCCGCTCCTTACTCTTCATCTGATAGCTCGACTTCGTCCGATGAACTTCCCAGTTGTAGATGCCGCAAAACTAAAATAACACAGGTAGGTGCTGCTGATCAATCAACTAGAGATCACTTACACTTTGGAAACCACACCTAAGCTGGAGCAAGAAACTTAGGATCTGGAATGCGAGTGGAAGCTGGACGGTCAGCCCACCAAGGCCCTAATGAAGCTGGTCTCCATGATACAAGTTTGGAAGACTGCCAACACAGAAGACACCAACTGGGACGATCACACTGGACAAATTCCAACCTCCCGTCTTCCATATAAACCCTGGACCTATCGGCTATGGTCCGACGGCTGATAAGAGAAAATCAAGGCTTCACCAATGAAGATTGGAGGATATCCAAGAGTCGTACTTCATTCACAGATACTATTCTACAGGCAGAGTACCCCGGAAAGTTTAACATGCCAACTATCCCGGCCTACGAAGGAAAGACTGATCCTCGACAGCATGTGATGAGGTACGATTGGATGATGGATTCAGATAGGGCAAATGATGCAACCATGTGTAGATGCTTCCCGATAACTTTATCCGAAATTGCAACCATGTGGTTCACTCGACTTCCTCTGCGGTCAATATCCAGCTTTGATGAATTAGCAACAAAATTTGTGGAGCAATTCAAAATTCATGCCACTCGTCCCAAGGACATGATGTCCCTATCCAATGTAATTCAGGCTCCAGGGGAGTCGTTGAAGGAGTACTTGCAAAGATTCCACGTTGCCGCTACCGAAGTTACCAACCCCAACGACCATGCTATTTTGATGGCTATGATGCAAGGGGTAAATCCGGATTCAGAATTCGGTGACTGGCTGGCGGGAAAGCCTCTAACTACACTGGAGCATTTTTATTCGAAGGCACACCAATTTATAAGGAGGGAGGAAGCCAAATGGACAAGGCATGATAGTGCACCTATGCCTAGTAAACATCGTTGTAAAGCAATCATGTGACAGCTCTGGGAAAGTCCAGGTGAAAGTTCAAAACAAGCCAAGACAATCTAAAGAGTTCGGAGGAGGAAATCCCGGAAAAAAAAGAGAAGCGGGAAAATGAAAGCCAAGGATTCCAACTTACAACGAATACACCCCTATGAATGCATCTTTGGAAAATATTTACCTGCCAACTTGTAATACTTTTCAATACCAAAAGCCATGCCCAAAGGAGTCTACGGAGGAACAAAAGTGTACTAGAAAGTATTGCTGCTTCCATGAGACTTACGGGCATAATACCGAGGAGTGTAAACACCTCCGTGATGCCATAGAGAAACTAATTAGACAGAAAAAGTTGGAGGAGTTCGTCAAGAACCCGCAGGAGGGTAGACAAGGAACATCAGACCCCGGACGCGGGGAAGCTCCACGCTATCCAGAGGAACCCACTCGAACTATGGGTAGACTAGTTATAAACACAATAGTCGGTGGACCTCACCCTGTGGATAAGAGTTGGCAGGAAATGGAGCAGTATGCTAACTCCCTAAGGCATGCAGATTTTGAGTGTTTTTCAAATACCGAGGATAGATCCCTAGTTAAGCAACAACGAACAATGACGGACGATATAGTTTTAAGAAGTAGAGATGCTGATCAGGTGGAGGCTCCTGCCGTTGACCCGGTGGTAATTTCCGCGACAATCGGGCCAGCATTTGTGAAAAGGATTTTGATTATTGTGGAAGTTATGTCAACATCATCTTCAAGAAAGCATACGACCAAATGGAGATGGAGACCAAAGATTTAAAACCATCTAAAGCCCCATCCATGGCTTTAATGGTGCAGCAACCGAAGCAGTGGGTTATGTTGAATTTCCAGTTGAACTGGGACAAGATGAACGTAGGAGGGTGTGAATCCTGCCTTTCATTGTTTTGAATGTCGATTCTCCATATAATGTTTTTCTGGGTTGACCGGCCCTAGCAGAGTTTAGGGAAGCTTTGGCCCCTTGGTGTTTAACTCTGAAGTTTCCGATAGATAAAGGAATTGGTGTGGTTCATGGCGATTAGGCGATCGGTCGTGCATGTTATGTTGCTGAGCTGATAGAGGCCTAGCGGAAAGAGAAAGGAAAGGTTGCGGATAGCTCCGTCCACACCCGAGTCACTGATAATTGACAAGTAGCACTTGAGCCCTGGCTCGAGCAACATGATTGGATCTATAGAGACATAGATCTGAGAGATGTTGATGAGGAACCCAGGGAAGCAACAGCAGCACCGGTTGAACTGACGATTGACATTTCAGTCAGCCTAGATGACCCATCGCGAGTACTTAAGATTGGATCACAACTCGGCCCCTCAATGACCGAGGATCTCACTGACTTACTCCAAGGGAATCTGGTTTTTTTCGCTTGGACACATATGATATGTGTGGGATTTCTCTCTTATTGCGAGTCATATGTTGAACATAGACCCAAGATACGTACCAGTAAAGCAGAAAAGGAGAGGCATGGGCCCGAAGAGGTCCATTGCTTTTAGAGAGGAGGTGGACAAACTCAAAGACAATGGGTTCGTCTGCGATGCCCTCTGCCCTGAATGGGTGTCTAACCTCGTGCTGGTGAGAAAAGAAAATGAAAAATGGAGAACCTGCGTAGATTACTCTGATCTAAACAAAGCATGCCCTAAGGATAGTTTTCCTTTACTTAGGATCGACCAGCTGGCGACTCAACAGCAGGGCACGAGTTACTGCCATTTATAGATGCCTACTCGGATATAATCAAATCCCGATGCACAACCTAGACCAAGAACACACCAGTTTTGTCACAGATGTCGGGCTATATTGCTATGTGGTGATGCCTTTCGGACTAAAAACGCAGGAGCGACTTATCAACGTTTGGTGAATCGAATGTTTAAAGACCAGATTGGTATAACAATGGAAGTCTATGTGGATGAAATGCTCATGAACTCACGGCAGTCAAATGACCACATTTAAGACTTAGCAGAGATGTTTGATATACTCGGATATTATGGAATGAGAAAGTTCACCTGAGAACCTTTGATGCCGGCGATCTCGTTTTGAAACGAGTTTTCCCGGTCCCGTCGCATATGAATCCCACATGGGAAGGTCCATACGTCATTGAACGGAGGCTTGGAGAGGGAACTTTCAAGCTAGCGATTGTTGATGGCATGACACTCCCCTGAGCATAGAATAACGAGCATCTGTAGCATTATTTTACTTGGTCTATTTCTTTCGTATTTTAGTTGCAATTATTTCCAGTATATTTCTATTTCGTTGATTCCTAGTTTTTTGCATGTAATAAGACAATTTAGTTTGCTTATATTAATAAAGGCTTGAAGCCAACTTTTCCATGAATTATTAATGTTTCCTTGTGTGATAACTCTGTGGCAGAAAACTAAAATTACATTATTCTATCTGATGTACGAACATGCATAAACAATTGAAATCTCCAAGTCCCCGGAGTGCGGATCGGAGTACTCTAAGTCCCTAGAGTGCGGACTAGAGTATAAATGACTTAAAATCTCCAAGTCCCCGGAGTGCGGACTAGAGTACTCTAAGTCCCTAGAATGCGGACTAGAGTATAAATGACTTAAAATCTCCAAGTCCCTGGAGTGCGGACTAGAGTACTCTGAGTCCCCAAAGTGTGGACTAGAGTATAAATGACATGAAATCTCCAAGTACCCAGAGTGTGGACTGTAGTACTTTGAGTCCCCAAAGTGCGGACTAGAGTATAAATGACTTGAAATCTCCAAATTCCCATAGTGCGGACTGGAGTACTCTGAGTCCTTAGAGTGCGGACTAGAGTATAAACAACTTGAAATCTCCAAGTCCCTAGAGTGCGGACTGAAGTACTCTGAGTCCCCAGAGTGTGGACTAGAGTATAAACGACTTAAATCTCCAAGTCCTTGGAGTGCGGACTGGAGTACTCTGAGTCACCAGAGTGTGGACTAGAGTATAAACGACTTGAAATCTCCAAGTCCCCATAATATGGACTGGAGTACTTTGAGTCCCCAGAGTGCGGACTAGAGTATAAACGACTTGAAATCTCCAAGTCCTTAGAGTGCGTACTGGAGTATGTTGAGTCTCCAGAGTGCGGACTAGAGTATGAACGACTTGAAGTCTCCAGAGTGCAAACTGGAGTACTCTGAGCCCCCAGAGAGCGGATTAGAGTACAAACGACTTGAAATCTCTAATTCCTCGGAGTGCGGACTGGTGTACTCTGAGTCTCCAGAGTACAGACTAGAGTATGAAAGACTTGAAGTCTTCAAGTCCCCAGAGTGCGAACTGGAGTACTTTGAGTCCCCAGAGTGCGAACTAAAAAATATTCTAAGTACTTGGAGCGTGAAGTAGAGGATCTACAATTCCAAAAAATCTCCGAGTTATATGGAAATGAGTTGGGGGTTTTGCAAAGAAACTAAAATTTTATTTATTCAATCCAAAATGAGGTCCTACTACAACTCTTCCAAAACTCGGAGTCAAAAGTCTATCTACATTGACTATGAAAATAAACAGAAATAATTACATAATCTAAGCTAACTCTCGTTGGACGAGTATAACAGCTGCTTCTTTGGTTTCTTTTCCTCCCTCGTTTTCTCAAACGACTCCTCCCCCATGCGTTTTCGCTTGGATACTTTGCTTGATGGGGAAGTAACATCCGAGGAAGGACGAGGAACTTCTAGTGGCCTGGACTCGGCAGGGGGAATGACCTTCAAAGGCCTGTTCAAGGGATCATCCAGATCCACAACTTGGGGCTCAACTTTGATTTCAACTTTATTTTTCTTCTCCTCTGAAAGTTGCTCCTTCATGCTCATTTTTGAAGTATGTCTAGAGGAACCTGTAATCTCAATTTCGCAATTTTCTACGACGGGTGACGAAGTTTCAAACTTGTTCTCGTCAAGCGCTTCAACCACTTGAGCATCAGGACCGGGAGCCACTCTTGCTTGAATAGCCTCGCTCGCCTTCTCCTTCTCCTCCTTGGCGTCATTGCTCTTTGAAGTTGGCTCAGGATCAGAGCGGCCTACAAAAATCACAAGAGACAAACGTTAGAATACAATAACCTCTCGCGATAAATGACGGCTCTTTGAACTTTAAGAAGAAAGGTTATATACAGATTTCTTGCTGACTCTCAACCGTCCGAGGAGTCTCACCCTCTGGAATGGGAGAGAGGACATGAATGTCATGGCCAGGGTCTTCCAGGTTGTAACCAAGTAACCAACGTACTGCTCGAACGGATCAAGTACTGGCCGACCAATCGATTGAGTAGGGGAGGAGCTGGAGACTCGGTTCCAAACGGACCGACAATGTCATTCTTTCCTTTTGACGAGGAGGAACCTTTGCTATAGAGAGCCTTCACTATAGACAAGTCTGAAGGCTCATTCCCCCTGAGAAATTCCTTTACTAAAGCCTCCACGGTGCCCGAATCAACCTTTATGATCTTTATCAAGGTTTCCCACACTTCAGCCAGAGATTCGAGGTAACCCTCGCCGAGAAATGTTAGGACTTGATGCATGAGGACATGGGCAATATATTCTGCTATAAGCGGGTCGAACAAGCACTTGATCTCCTCCCTGCCAGCTTCGACAGCCGCCTCAAGGCGAACATCGATGTCAGAAAGCGCCGTCTTTGTACCTTCGTCGTGGGTTGTTCCCTTTAGCGCTTCGGCCCTAGAGAGCTCCTCATCTAGTAATTTTTTAAGAAGTCGAGTGGCAACAATCTCATTGCAATACTGTTGTGACTCCTCTTGAGTAACTATTTTTTCTTCTTTTTCCTTAGAGAGTAGCTCTTCCAACTCTTTGATGTGCTGAGCAAATGCATCTCTCTCCTTTTGAATGGAATCTTTCTCTAAAGCTAAGTCCCCGCAGCGTTGGACCTTCGTCAATTTCTTTCTTATATGTCATCTCCAGACGATTTACAGCCTCCGCTATGTCTTTATCACTTTTTTGGGAAGCTTCGAGCTGAGACTTGTATGAAGAGAGCTCTTCATCCTGAGCCTTAATGATGTCTTTGTCATAAACAGCTTCGAGCTTCAGGCAATCCATTTCGTGTTGGCACTCAATAGAGACTTCCAAGACTTTTTCAAATAAATGGAAAAACACATCATGTTGAACGTAAACGTCGTTGTTACAAGCAATGGTGCTTTATTTGACGTGTCTCGGAATGTGATGAATCGCCGGGAGAAACTTCAAACCATCAAAGCATATTATGCGGAACTTAGCCTTAAGCTCGGCTGGCCTCTCTGAAATCGACGGATCTTTTGCGGGAATAGAGGGAGATGGTCTTGAGACTTCAGATTTCTTGTGGGGTTCCCGAGATTGCATTGTGCTAGATGAACCTGAGTGTTGATCACGGGGAGTATCGGACTGGGACCCCTTGTAGCCAGATTTCACCCTGCCTTGCTCCAGGTGAGAGGGAGGATTGTAATGATATGAAGGCTGATGGTAAGTTTTCCTTCGAAATGATGAATCCCGGGAGCGATAATCCCTGTCACCATCATCATCTCTATCTTGACGTCTTCCGAATCCCGAATCCCGTCCAGAGTGGTGAAAAATGGATGACCCGTGAAGACGGTCGAGTCCATGAGTACGGCCCATATCACCTGCCCAGAAATAAAATGATGACAAGTTAAAAAATAGAGTGACGGGTAAAATTTAAGTGCAAAGTGAAGTGCACGTGTCCGTGTGTGCCCTAGTGTTTCCCTCCGACGGACCAGTTTCTTTATCTTTACTTACAGGAGTTTTTTCTCCTTGGTTGGGCTTGAACGCTTTCATCGCCTTTCATGGGCTAGCAGAGTCTTGGGGCTTCCGTGTCATCGAAAACATAATTAAGCAAATCGTCGGGAATAGTGAGGTCCGACAAGCCTTTCAAAGAACTCTATAAGTGTTGAGGAGAAGGCTCTCTCTCCACTGGAGGGATTGTGACCTTAGAGGTACCATCCACCGTCTTCTTCCTCAATTTGTAAGCGAATTTCTACTTTCCCATAGAAGGCGAGGCGTTACTTCGATATCGTGAACTTCAACTACCGGCTCGCGAGCGAGACTAACATTCTCACCCGGTACTTCGAGTACTTTAGCTTCTTTAATCCCCTTTCCTCAGGTGTGTCAAAGGCATCACGTGCTGAAGGCCCAGCTTGCCTTTTGCCTTTGTCCAAGGTAGACTCGGTTATAGTGATGCCTTGAGGAAGACTTATTCGGCGATCTTCTACTAGCAACCCAAATTTCGAAAGCGATTCGTTTGAAATAATAGATCTAATGTCTCGATCTCCCGTGGGGACAGCTCGGATAGCTTCAATGGCCTCAGAATATCCAGAGCCTTCGAGACGCGGGCTGACACCTATAGGAAATCGAGAAATGGTTTAGGAAGAATTCATTTACTAGTGCGTACGACTATTAATCTAGACAAGGAACTTACTCCCTTCCAGCCATCTCCTTGTGAAACCTACGGGCAACGCACGTGAAACCATTCTTGCTTGTAGTTAGCGAATTCGCTCCACGCCCCGTAAGGATTTGGCACTGATTGTGCGGCTCGGGGAATATGAAAGATGGGCTGTCAGATCGCCTCTTGACATGGTAAGTATAGCGGATGTCGCCGGGAGTGGGGAGCCTAAGTAGAATGCTCATGAAGAGAATACACGTTCCGTATAAAACACGTAGCTGTTAAGATGTAGTTCTGATTGGGCGATCTCTATATATTGCAGCACATCTCGCGGGAAGGAGTTGAATGATGGCACACTACCAACCCAGCACATAAATTTTTTGCAAGCCGTATATCCGACTGGGGAAAGTGAGGACGATCTTGTCCCGATGGAACCAGCACATCATCAAAAGGAATCCCATGTATTGAGCATATGCGACGAAGAGCGCTTTCGTTAATTCTTGAAACTTGAGAATGAACCAGATTGTCTAGAATGATCGCTGCATCTAAGGCATCGAGAGCTAAGTCGACGAATGCGATCGTGGGGCTCAGAATATTTTGTACAGGAGTTGTCGATGGATTTGAGGTTCCAACCATTTCATGTTGAGAAATGGCTCGAGTCTATCTGAGACTGTGGCCGAAACTGGATTTTCTAGACATCTCTAATAAGTGTTGGATCTAGTAGAACACCTGTTTAAATTATACTTGAAAAATAATCAATATCAACATAACGACAAAAATATTCCCTCACCCCTCCCCCGTGTGGTGTGTGAACTAGTGCAATCGTTCAAGTATAAGTGTCAAAAAATTAAAAGTCATCAAGCTGACAAAATAAAGTTAGGCTTTGAACTATCATCTTCGAAGACCGTCATCGCTGACCGTCTCCGAGGTTTTGTCGTATGATGGTTTCAATTTTGAACTCGGCATCGATACTGTATGTGGAATGCTATTATGTTGTTTTAATCAAGTTAGACTCAGGATCGTAGTTGTTGAAACATGGGAGTTATCAGTCTGGATTGGTTGATATGCTTGTTTGCTTAAATCCTTGTCCTTGTTTTTGTCATATGTTTAGGAAAAGAAAGTGAGTCAAGTCAACATGAAATATGTTCGAGTTGGGATGGCTTCGACTATTATTGTCTACTTCACTCCTGCATTCCCTCTTCACCGTTCGGCATGCGGGAGTCATGCCGAACCATGGTCATACCAAGTCGTATCGCTCAGCACATTGAACCCAACTCCTACTTTACTCCTGCATTCCCTCTTCACCGTTCGGCATACAGGAGTCACGCCGAGCCGTGTTCGTACCAAGCCGCATCGCTCGACATGCTAAACCCAACTCTTACTTCTCTCCTGCACTCCCTTTCCACCATTCGGCATGCGATTTCAGTAACCTAAACACCTTCCTAAATGGCCAGTCGAACGTCACTCCAACTCGCACACCACACTCAACCAACACTCCCTAACCTCGCTAATTCCTGCTGGGCCAACCACACTTCATATTCCCTCGCTCGGAAACCCAATAAAAACCTACTTCCTAAAAGCCTCCGACATCCTCTCCCTTCCTTCTCTCCACCAAACCCTAAGGCATGTTTAAGCCTTAGACTCATTTTCCTCATCTAAATGACCGTTTGTAGTACGGAAAAAGTAATGAGTTCGGGTCCCGTGCAAAACCCCTAACCGGGAGAATCAGACAAGTGAAAATCATACCTAAAGAAATGGCTCGAAGCGTAGGGAAATACTGGATTTGGGGTTGAAACTCGTTCAGACTTGTTATGAGGATAGGTTAAGAGGCAACATATTGGACTCGGGAAGAAAAAGGAAAGTAGAGATGTCGGCGGGAGTTTGGAGGAAGGCGAGTTCGAAAGCCTTATCGAAAGGAGGTAAAAGTGAAAGGGAAAAAAAGGAGAAGTACTGGGTAATATAGAAAAGGGTGAAGGTGAACAGACAATGACCAGTAGAACCGGTCAAGACATCTCGATGGTTTGGCATCCCTGTTCCGGGCCGCATGAGATTTTCCGATTGAGTGGTTCGCCATCCATATGTCGAACGACTCATCGTTTATGTGTCAAAGAAAGGGAAGGAATCGAATATTGACTCAAAGCATGTCGTGTTACCACACACGACACATTTGGGGGGCAAGTGCTACCCGGTTGATTGACCATGTAACAAGACGCTCGGTATAGGCAGCCTTGATCGGCATGAGTACTTTGTTCGGCATCGAACCATCATTCGGCATAAGGCCTCATTCGGCATAGAGTCTCGTTCGGCATAAGGCCTCGTTCGGCACAAAGCGTCGCTCGGCATAAGACCTCGTTCGGCACGGAACCTCACTTGGCATAAGGCCTCATTCGGCATAGAGCCTTGTTCGGTATAAGGCTTCATTCTACGCGGAACCTCGCTCGGATATGGCCTCGTTCGGCACAGAGCCTCGTTCGGCACAGATCCTCGTTCAGCATAAGGCCTCGTTCGGCGCAGAGCCTTGTTCGGCATAAGGCCTCGTTTGGCACAAAGGCTCGCTCGACATAAGGCCTTGTTCGGCATAGAGCCTCATTCGGCACTTATGCCTCACTCGTTATTCGAATGTTATTCAATAGGGTTGTCTCGTTCAGCCTAGGTACCTGTTGGCATTGCTTCGTCGCCCAGCATTCTTGAGTCATTACTCACTCGCTCAGCATTCTCTGGTTCGACACCTACCGTTCGGCAACCTGTTCTGACGACTTCGTTTATCAAAGACTACACAATAAGGTCATTCGACAACTGCCATTCGGCATGCCTAGCCAAGTGCGCCGAAGTCACCTATTGTGGGCCGGGGTACTTTGTTCTTGGGCCCACATGGGATATCTGGCCTATCTACGTCTATAAATAGAAGGGCAGGGGCACAGTGAAAGGAACCTTTTTTTCGAGAACACTGAGGAGACTCTACCACTTTCAAGGCTCATTCTTTTTCTTAGCACTTACATTCGAGTAGTTGGTGTATGGATTGTAACTGTAATCAATTGTTTAGAAAAATAATAAAGATTAAACTCAAAGTGGGCGTAGGTAGTTACGCCGAACCACTATAAATGTGGTGTTCTTGTTTCTCATAGTAATTACTGCATTTTACTACGTAATTTTTCAGTTTTAATTTACCTTCTTCATTAATCTCTCTAAGCAAATCTTTCTTTGGGTGTTAGTGACCAATTCTGGTGCTAACATAATCCAAATTTTGATATAAATATTTTTACATTCAAAATTTCTTTTTAATTCCTTTTAATTTAAAATAGTATTTATTATTCGAGATACCAAAATTCAGGCCAGTTCTACCATAGCATTCAATAATTCACATCATAATAATAATCCATAACAGATTATTCGATCACGTCATATATAGTAATATATGAAAAACAATCAATACAAATTTTTGAGGGATCCAGTTGGATCCCTCCAACCTGTTTTCCTCCATCCACAGATGTCAGACAACAATAAAAATACCAATCCCACTTCGAGGGGATACCGTAGTATATAGGGTCATCCCGTATTATGTAGGGCACGTAGGGTCTCTTCTGCTCCAATAGGCGGGAAATATATCGAAATACTAATTTATATACTACTACATATATATATAACATCCAACCGATAATAAAAATTATCCATTCGTCCAATAGATTCATAAATAATTTTAACCCGTTCAAATTAAAGACAATTATCCAAATGAGTGAGATTTACTTACCTTGTTTTTTAAGTTGCCGATCATCCAGAAAAATTTTATAACGTAAATTCCATGGCTTTGAATCCTATACGACCGATTCCATGCGATTTTACCTCGTATAAGAAAATTCGAATAATATAAATTAACCATTAAATTTTTAATTAAAATTAATCAACTACTTTCGTAATTCAAACTAATTACTTATTAACGAACTTAATTAACATATTAACTGACTTAATAAAAAAAATTAGCACCCTAATTATCTCATATGCAATCGTTATTAATTTTTATAAGTTATTGCAAATTTAGATGTCTATTTTAATTAACAAAGACTTTTAATTGAATAATAATAAAATTATTACACAATCCTCACCTCGAACAGGTATTGTCGTGACTCGTTCCTTTTCAACTCGTGAACACCAGCCAAGGCGCCGCAATCCCTTTCATGCAGTCGCGCCTTCAGGCGCATGTGACCTCTGCCATCGATACGTGATTGAACTGCTCACCATACTCGAGTTTGAGTTCCACTAACGACGACAAGCCACTTCAACAACTACATCGACCTCCCCTAGACTCGCATAGTTGACAGTCGCGTCAAACTAAACTATCGACCTCGCCATGCAGCCGCTCGCCTGACATCGCACGCCTCCTCTTTACACGAGCGCACCTACTCGCCCATCATAACGCGCCTGAAATCCAACTTGAACCCACAACCTCATCCACTTCGACCATCTCCTCACGAACGTCCACTCGAGCCTCCTACCATCCCTCAAGTCATCGACCAACTCACCGTCATGCTTGGCCAGCGCCGCTTACAACATCGCGCGTTTCATTTATACATCGCTCGACCTAAAATCGAATCTCGACTAAACTCTAGCTTGCGAATTTTTCGATCGCGACCCTCGGATGCTTCCCTTTTTTTTATCCATTTCAATTTTTATGATGAACAGTGACTTCAAGAAGAAGGGGGTTTTAAGGCATCGCGGTTTTATTTTTGAATTGGAATCAAATAAACTGGCACGATTTTAAAGGAAAGAAAGGAGGTCGTGGTTTAACTGAAAGAAAGGGGACGTGATTTCAAACATGAAGAAGAAGGTTTGGGTACATGATTTGTTAGCTAGGATTTGACTTAGTTTTCATTTTATTTTATTTTTGTTTTTTCAAAACATTTAATTTTTTTATTTGATCCTCTATCGAGGCGTGCCGCTAGGCATTATAATGTTATACCCCTATTCTGAACGCAATGAAAAAGATTTCGAATCTAAATTCGATCGTATCGAAAAGATAGCTTTTTGGACTTAATTATTATATTGAGTTTTCGATATTACATTCAGCGCATTTCAAACGATAACTACAAAAGCAACGAAATTTGAAATTCGATAATAATACACTATTATGGATCCAATAGAACTGATTTTGTCGAATTCCGACACTGTGCTCCGGATCGCTATTTTAGCACGTCAATTAAATTGACGATTACAAAAATTGATGAAATCACTTGAAATTTCTATTTTAAAACCTTAGTAACTAAATTATAATTAAAAATCCAATATTTAGACCATTTAAATATTCAAAATTAAATGATAGAAAAATCGGGTCGTTACACACAGACACGTGAAACAATCCATTATTCCATTGTCCCTCTATCCCCTTCGTCTTCCCATCAGTCTTTTTTTATCCACTATGTCTACCCTTCATTTTTCTTATATTTGACAAACATATTGAAAACTAAAAACACAAAATTCATTTTTAAATCAAACCGTACATTAGTCTCTTTGGTTACTTTTTCAGTTGATACAGTGAAGCTAGTGGATAGCCTTTCCTTTGATGGGCCACTCGAGTAGTTCTTTAGCCTTTTGGACTTAAGAAACTGAAGAAATTTATAGAACTACTTAGCATTAAATTGATCAAATCTTTCAGGTATGTCATAATTCTTTGTCTGAAAACGATAATAAATGGCCCGAAAATTTACTCAAGTTTTGACTTTTTTTCAAATGTTAACCTGTTAATTATAATGGGTATAAATATCATGTTATAATGTCAAGGACAATGGAAAATAATCAGGCTATGTAGTCGAATGTCCTACACGTTTTGAACATCATTTGAAAATTATTCAAACCTCATCATGGACCTGATTGGTACGTTAAGTTCACTTTATTGTACTTTCTTTAGCAAAGGTCCAAAAGACAACCATTCTAAACCATAGTTCACACAAAATCCAAATTTTTTTGCATCTAATATAAAACATAACGGGTTTGTGCAGCAATACATAAATATGACAATTTTTTTTTTGTGAATTACCTAGAGAACCAAGCTTCGCTTGTAAACTCTAGAGAAGTATGTGCCTGCCAAACACATACTTCGGGTACTTGTTACAGGGTTGTCAGTTTCGGGGCTCGAACTCGTGACCTTCGATCACGCAGTCCGGACCATCAACCAACTGCGCCAACCCTGTTGACTGACAAATTTACTTCTATTTGATAATATTTTATGAGAACTATTTGTAGAAGATTATTCTAACAGCTGTAAATAATCATTTGATAAGATCTTTCAGCATGGGGACAAATGCATTCCTTCACAAGTTGTCATACTTGCTATAATCAACTTCAAAAATCAGATGGATTGAATTTCACGAGATATAATAAGGAATTAGCCTTTAACATATAAGATGTATGACATCATATACATTCGGCCATAATCACAGTTTTAGGTTAAGATGATTTTGATGATCGAAAAAAAGAAAAATATATATGCTTTCGTATATTCAAATCTAAACTCTTATATATATTTGAATTTAATTTGTTTGTACTACCTAAATGTTAACTCTTATTAACATTTGATATTGTAGAACATGGATTCAACTAAACATATAAATATTGAAACGGAAGATTTGATTGTAATGGAAGATTCATTGAGCAGTTCAGTTGGAAAAAAATGTTATAGAACCACACATTCAGAAGTTGGGAAATATTTTTAGAAAAATGAAACCATAGCAGGAAAAACACCAATGTGCTTTTCAAGGGATGTAAGAAAACATAATTTTGAGGATAAAAGCATGGAACATCCAATATGCTAAAACATAATCCAAAATGTCAACACGTTACTACAAAAAAGTAGGCTTAAGGAGACAAGTAAGTTTGATGAAAATAAGTATAGAGAATTGGTGACTAAGGATGTCATAAGGCGTAACTTTCCATTTAACTTTGTCCAGTATGAAGAAGTTTGTGAACTATATTCTTATTTGAACAACGAAGTGCAACATATTTCAAGAAATACAGTACTATCGGATGTCATGAAACTTTACGAGAAAGAAAAGTTCGAACTTAAACATTTTTTAAAATCGTGTTTGGGAAGAGTAAGCTTAACATCCGATCTATAGACATCAAAGATGGTTTGATATCATTGGCTGCGTACTTCATAGATAATGACTGGGTTTTAAAAAAAACTTGCTTCGTTTTTCGTTGATGCCGCTTCTTCACACGGGAGCTACAATATTTCAAAAGGTATCTAGTCTATTTGTTGAGTGGAATATTGAAGATAAACTATTTGCATTTATGCTTGATAATGCATCTTGCAATGAAAAATCTATTGAATTGTCGGAACCTCATCAACATTTAAGAAAGCATTGGTTGCCGATAGTGAGTTTATGCATATTCATTACACTGCATGATTTGATAGTAAAAGACAGTCTAAAATGAATTGGTACCTTTTTAGTGAATATTAGGGAGTATAAAGTACATTAAGGGATCCCAATCAAGAAAAAAGTTGTTTATGGAATGCATAGCAGACCTTTTTATGGATGAAAGTAAAAAAAATATTATAGCAAGATGTTCCAACGAGATGGAACTTAACTTTTTTTATGTTTAAAAGTGCTATTTACTTACACCAAGCACTATGCCGTTCGGAAATTATTGATCGGGGTTATACTTATTTTCCAACCCCGGATGAATGGGTAGATGTGAAGAAAATTGCAGATTTGTTAGAATTTTTTTACAGAGTAACTTGTTTATTTTCGGGCTTTAATTATCCAACTTCAAACTTATTTTTTCCGATGATTGTGATGGTTCTTTTTACATTACAAAAGCATATGAAAGACAAAGCTTTTATGTCAATCATGGCAAATGAAATGTTTAAAAAATTCGACAAGTACTGGAGAAAATTTAGCATGATACTTTCTCTCGCATGTATCTTTGATCCACGACATAAATCCGTTAAATACTGTTACGAACAAATTTATGGAGTCGATTGTTATGAATTTGACGAGGTAGAAAGTAAGTTAGAAAATCTTTTCAACGAGTATGCAAATAAAAATGAAACAGAAGGTACAGCAAGTGGATAAAAAGATATGGAATCTGCCGATTCGGATATTAGTCCGTATTCACAAGAATGTGAGGATATGTTAGAAGTATTTTATAGTCATCGTAAGGTCAATTTACTCGGTAGTTCTCGTAAATTCGAACTTAGGTCATATCCTGAAGATGAACAAATAGATACTAAAGCATCATTTGACATTATCTCTTTCTAGAAATCTCACCAATATAAATATTCATTTCTTTCACGAATGACAAAAGATATTTTGATGGTTTCGGTTCTTACTATCGCTTCTGAATGTGCATTCGGTATCAAAGGCAGAGTTCGTGATGATTATCGAAATTCTCTAAAGGTAGATATTGTTGAAGCATTATTATATTCACGTGATTGGATGTATGGAAAAGGGACAACTTGAACTGTAGAAGAGTCCGATGTGGATATTTCTTTATCTCATACGGATGTGGAGTTGGCAATTTCTTTCTAAATCTGATGTATATGTATGCTTAGCTAGTTGTCTATATGTTTATATACATGCACGGGTGCACCCTTGTTGTCATTATGTTTATATATACATGCACGGATGCACCCTTGTTGTCGTGTGTTTATATAAAATAAATTTATGCACTAACTTTGTCTTTTCATCGTAAGAAATCAATATTGAATATACCAAAAAAGGACTGTGTATATATACACCATACAAGAGTGTAAATTAAACATTGTTCAATTACACCATAGTAAAGTATTTAAGCAATACCTCTTATCCCGTTGATCAATTTGTCAGGATTCTGCAAATTGCAGTGGAGGGAAATGGATAATACGGTTCAAAAAGATAGTTTCTGGGCATTTCTCGGAAGACTTGGTAAGTAAGAACACTATCCAATATTAGCTGCATCATTAATTTCTGTATTTACGTTATTATATATATATATATATATATATATATATATATATGATTGGATTCATGATTTATTACTGTTCAATTACTTTCACGATCAATTGATTGTCTATTTTACTATCAATATTGATTAAGAGAACGAAGCAATGATTTGTGTATAGTAAGGTCGACCACTATGTTTCCGATGTCATGATTTAGAGTATGAATATGCCCTCTTGATTTATTCTAGGAGGATGAACCCAAGCATAATGGTTTTCCTAACTTTGCATGCATTGTAGATTTAAAGCATTATAACTTTGGTGAGGGAAAACTATTTGTGCCAAAAATGTAAATGAAACGAAGATTAAAAATATTTTAGGAATGCAAGTCAATATTATTAGAATTGATGGGATTATAGGTTGATAGCAAGTGGTGTTGTATTTTGTAGAGAATTAGAGTATAAATACATGCATGGTCTCATTCGTTTTAGCGAAATTCTTCCATTTTAATTATACTGTGCATACTCTTGTTTATATAATTAAGTGTCTGGTTTGTAGTAGACACTAATTATAGATGATTGAGTGAATTTATAAGCACAAAATGTATATAAAAGTATGGTTAGTTATTCACATATAAGTCTACAAATAGTAATTTAGAAAGATTATATTTATTTTCCATAAGTTGAATCCATATCTGATATTTGTTTCTATGATTAATATTTGCATAAGATGCGTTATTTTCGTTCCTTTAATAGTTGTTTAATTAAAAAACTGTACTAATTAATTATGAATTTATTATGTAAATTTGCTTAATTCTACATTATTTTGTCGCCATATCGAATAAAACAACATTTGAAAAGGTTTAATGAACTCTTTGCTGAAACAAAATGATGATTATATTGCTAGAGATATGGTTATTTGTTTTACAGTTCTTTTTTAACCTTCATTTTGTATTTTTATCGAGCTATTGTTTTGTCCTTGCTATTGTTTACAGTTAAAATGGTGGTTAATTGCAGAAAGGCTGCCATTTATGTGATTCACATAATGTGAATGCTTAAGATTATCAAAGAAAAACAAAATCTTGCCTATTGCTATTTCTGTTTATGGTGTTGTTTTTGTTTATGGTGTTGTTGTTTCAAGTACTGTTCTTGAATGCTTAAGTTTGTCTGCTATGTGATTGCAGAAATGATACTTTTGTTTATGCTGCCTGATAGGCCTGTCAAACGGGTTGGGTCAGGTCAAAATGGGTTAGGTCGAGTTTGACCCATTTAAATAAGAGGGTTACCCATTTAACCCATTTAAAGATTTAAATTTAATTTGACTAATAAAAAAAAAATATAAAATAATTCTAATTTTTATATTTTGAGATCCGACAAAAATTTAAAATTATAATTCTAATTTTCATCAAAATTCAAATATGGGGATGCCTTAACTTATTATTTTCTAAGTACAATTGTCAGTCCCCTTGGAGAACTACAGTGTGCGTTCACATGATAAAATATCCGAGTGTTTTATAGTGTCCGTAATTTAGGTGAGAGATAATCATTCGAAGTCTCGCCTGATTCCGAGTTAGAACGAAGGAGTTATTGCAGTCTGAAAAAAAAATAGCGGCTTCTACACTAGACGGAGTTCAATATGCAGATGCGGTAGCCTGTTATTTTCTAAGTACAACTATCAGTTCCTATGGAGAACTACAGTGTGCGTTCACACGATGAAGTATCCGAGTGTTCCATACTGTCCGTAATTTTGGTGAGAGATAATCGATCGAAGGCTCGCGTGATTCCGAGTTAGAACGAATGAGTTATTACAGTCGGAACAAAAAAATAGCAGCTTCTGCACTAGGCGCAGTTCAATATGCAGATGTGGTAACCTGTTGTTTTCTAAGTACAACTGTCGGTCCCTTTAAAGAACTACAGTGTGCGTTCACATGATGAAGTATCTGAGTGTTGCATACTGTCCATAATTTAGATGGATCGCTTGATTCCGAGTTAGAACGAATGGGTTATTGCAGTCGAAACAAAAAAAAATAGTGGCTTCTGCACTAGGCGGAGATCAAATATGGGGATGTGGTAGCCTGTTATTTTCTATGTACAACTGTCAGTCCCTTTGGAGAACTATAGTGTACGTTCACACGATGAAGTATCCGAGTGTTCCATATTGTCCGTAATTTAGGTGGAAGTTAATCGGTCGAAGTCTCGCTTGATTTCGAGTTAGAACGAAGGAGTTATTGCAGTCCAAACAAAAAAATAGCGGCTTCTACATTAGGCGGAGTTCAAATATGGGGATGTGGTATCCTGTTATTTTCTAAGTACAACTGTCAGACCCCTTGGAGAACTGCAGTGTGCGTTCACATGATGAAGTATCCGAGTGCTCCATACTGTTCGTAATTTAGGTGGAAGTTAATCGGTCAAAGTCTCGCTTGATTCTGAGTTAGAACAAAGGAGTGATTGCAGTCCGAACAAAAAATAGCAACTTCTACACTAGGCGGAGTTCAAACATGGGGATGTGGTAGTCTGTTATTTTCCAAGTACAACTGTCAGTCCCCTTGGAGAACTACAGTGTGCATTCACACGATGAAGTATCTGAGTGTTCCATACTGTCCGTAATTTAGGTTGGAGTTGATCGGTCGAAGTCTCGCATGATTCTGAGTTAGAACGAAGAAGTTATTGCAGTCTGAACAAAAAATTAGCGACTTCTGCACTAGGCGGAATTCAATTATGGGGAGGCGGTAGTCTATTATTTTCTAAGTACAACTGTTTGTCTCCATGAAAATAACAGGCCACTGCATCTCATATTTGGACTTCGCCTAGTGTAGAAGCCGTTATTTTTTGTATTCACACTGTAATAACTTCTTCATACTAACTAGAAATCAGGCGAGACTTCGATCGATCAAATCGCACCTAAATTATAGACAGTATGTGACACTCCGATACTTCATCGTGTGAACGCACACTGTAGTTCTTCAAGGGGACTGACAGTTGTACTTGGAAAATAACAGGCTATCACATTCTCATATTTTAACTCCGCCTAGTGCAGAAGCCGTTATTTTTTGTTCAGACTGTAATAACTTGTTCATATTGACTCGGAATCATACGAGACTTTGACCGATTAACTCCCACCTAAATTACGGATAATATGTAATACTTGGATACTTTATCTTGTGAACGCACACTATACTTTACCAAGAGGACTGATAGTTGTATTTAGAAAATAATAGGCTACCATATCTCCATATTTGAATTTTGATAAAAATTAGAATTAAAATTTTAAATTTTTATCGGAATTCAAAAGATAAAAAATTAGAATTAGAATTATTTTATATTTATTTGTTTTTTATTAGTCAAATAAAATTTAAGTCTTTAAATGGGTTAAATGGGTAACCCGCTTATTAAACGGGTTGGGTCATAAACGAGTAAGGTCATAAATGGATAAAAATAATGAGTCATAAATGGGTTAGGTCAAACCGACCCAACCCATTTTGATCCAACATAACTCGTTTGACAGGTCTAGTGTTACGTTGCTTGGTGCTGCTTTTTCTTGCTCCATGCTTTCTTTGAGCGGTTTTCTATTGTTGATTATCACATGAAGAGTGGTGATTGCTGGGATTCTGGTACGAATAGTTTGACTGCACTATCCAGGAGTAGACTTTAAGAATAAGCCTGCATCTTTTGAAACTCCAGCGGTAAACTCTTATGATGCAGACCCCTGAAATCAGAACTATTGCTGGTGTTCTGGTTATTCTTGCTCATGTTGTAGAACTTGGACAACGATTTTGGACATTGATACTTTGACCTTTAGTTCAGTGCAGCTCTAAGGGCATCTCCAGTGGATTACGGGATGAATATTCAGTCCGCTGAATATTCAGCCCGTAATACTGGGTTGGGCCCCAGTGGTCAGACGCCCATTTAATGGGCGCCTGAACTAAGGCGCCGATAAAATGGGCACCGCCTCCCCTCCCCCTCACCCTTCTCTCATTTTTTTCGGTTTAATTTTTTTTTTAAATTAGAAAATTTAAACGAAATGTCGCCGCGTCCAACCAAAATCACCCGAAGAACGGTCCATAGACATCCAACGGAGCAAGCTGGAACATTACACGTTCCGCCACCACCTGGAGTTTCACCTGACTATCTACGTGTTCTACATGAGCTGCCAGATGGTTATTGGCATAGAGCCAAAACCGCTTTGACGACCATACAGGTATAAATTTCAAATTACTATAACTTGTTATTTTAATATGTACATTACATACTCATATTAAATAACCCTTACTGTATCAAAAATTGTTAATTCATAAATTATCATAGGACCATTACATTCACTGTCGGGGTAGTTGGGTTAAGTGCATTACCCAGTTTTATGACCATCTTCCCGGTCCTATTATTGAGAGGCTATAGGTTAGTCCTTTTGGTCTATTTTTGTCGATTAGACCTGCTCAGTCCTTTGATCGACCTCTCATTCAGGCATTAGCTGAGAGGTGGTGGCCCACCATGCATACGTTTCATTTTTCAGATTTTGAGCTTAGTATCACCCCAGTTGATTTCTACATGTTTACTGGGATTGAGATTGGACGACATGGTCTTCGACCTTTTCCATTTGATGATTTATACTAGTCGCCCAATTTGTTTACAGTTTTTTTTACCACTGATAGATGTTACATGCGTAGCTAGTGGTTCTTTTAAGTTGACTTACTTGCAGCAGTACATCACCAGTTATATTGCTAGAGCCGATATGATGGATGCAGTTACTAGAGCATTTTTGTTGTACCTGTTTGGTTCGACCTTTTTTTCGAACCAAAATGGTACGGTTAGACTAGGCTATTTAGCATCTCTTACCAGATTAGACCATCTACATACTATTGACTGGGGCACAACGATATTAGGCACCCTATATACCGCTCTAGATTCATTTGCGCTTGACGATGTCAGGCAGATGTATGTTTTTTGGTATATGTTGCCGTTATGGTACTACGAGTACACGGCAAACATGCATCCCCACATCCAGGACACTGCTAGTCAGGCTGCTGAGCATTACTTCCCTAGGATAAGACGATGGGAGACTATGCAGTACGTACATCATGTCCCCTTAGGTGTACGGCATGACTTGATGGAGGCTAGGTCACAGCTTGATATGCATAGTCGAGGTAACATCGTTCGGACTCCTTGGGCCTCACATTGGAGTCATCTAGCAGATGCAGGTCTGGTGGACTACCATCCCTTGATGGTTGCATATTCACTATCTACACGTAGGGTTGCTTTGCATACACCTACATTTATGCCTATATGGTATTTGGGAGAGAGATGTGCTTATCAGATTACGGGTGATCGTCGTATACCATATGATCTTTTATCTTGTGAGGACATGTTTGGTAGACATATGGTGATCGGTAATCAGTACTTAGATTCTCTACGACAGGCTGGATGGGTGTATAGTAGTACTTTCTTCATTGATGGGGATTACGATGCTTATTAGGATAGAGTAGCAACCCGCAGATTCATCGTACCAGATTATATTCGTAGGGTCAACTCTGATCATATAGGACCTCATCTGGCAGCCGGTAGAGTTCAAGTACCGTAGGTTTCATTTGACCCGATTCCGTCACAGTTCTCCCAGACTCCCATGCAGTTGGAGCCTAATACTACTTTTAGAGCATATGACGGATAGGTACTTTGATTGAGCAGCCTTTAGTCTTTCCAGATCACCCCGACTATCCTGGTGTGCCTTCAGTCGGGATATATCCTCTATATGAGGTACGTTTATTGTTTATTGTCATTTTTCCTTTATTTTCTGCTTGGTTTCTTACTATGTCAAATATCATCTTTATGTAGTATGCTGCTAGATTGGACCAGGCCAGAGTTTCACTTGGTGTATTTCGTGATATGACTCTTGCACATACACACACTATGCATGATATGTACATGCAGCATACACAGATGCTAGAGGCCCAGATTGATCAGCTATCAGCTAGACTTGCTGTATATGAGACTTTCGGATCACAAGGCGGAGGTGATGCTGGCCCCAGTGGGTATGATGCTGGTGGTTTAGATGAGGACGAGGGGGATGATGAGGACGAGGGGGATGATGGTGATGGGGATGACGACGACGACGATGGAGATGATGATGGTGGTGATAGCGATGATGATGGTGCTGGAGATGATGATGATGATGATGACAATGACGATGACGATGACGATGACAGAGATGATGATGATGGTGATGATGCTGACGACGACGACGTTGCATCCCTTTAGCTGTATACCTTTTAGTTTATGCGTAGTAGACGTTTTATTATATGTTGCAGTTCCTATAGCTTATGTATGTATGTCATTGTTTGAGTATACTGTGTATTCTTTATGTTTATATACTTTCACTTTCTTGGATTTTGGATGATAATGCTCGAGCATATTGTGAATTCTATATGTCTATGTATACTGTGAATTATACATGTTGGTGTATAATGTGAATTGTATATGTCTGTTTAACTATGAATTATATATGTTGGCGTACAATGTGAATTCTATATATTTGTGCATACTTCTAAGCACTAACTACTTACTTATAAACATACAAAAAAACCAATAGTGACAGTAGATAGAAAATTTATAAAAACCTACCCGCAACATAAAAAAACTACTAGTGAGGCACATGAACATAGAACACTTATTAAAATCGACACAATAATAATAGACCACAAATATGAAGAAACTAGGCGTTACATAACCAACAACAGCATTATCTTAAGGCCATCCAAATCTTTCTAGCCAGTTTTGACGTATGAAGTACGCATCATAGGCTAAGAAGGGCGTGCGATATTTTAAATTGTATCGACCGTCATAAGTCGAACGTGTAGTCTCAAACACATTTTCCAATATTACCTCATTAATAATCTTTGTATAACGCGTGCATACCCTAGTAAAGTTTCTGTATGCAGTCCTGAGCTCTTGAGCCGTACGTCTGACTTGAGAGCCCACGTCGTTGTTGTAGAGTTCAGCCAAAGTGTCTCAAAAAGTAATTACCATTGCCTCATGATTATCGCACATCACATCGGTTTGAATGTAGTACTGCATAAGCAACTTCAATTCATGAGATGTAAATGTCATGTTGGACAATGTAGTTTGAATAATGTAAGGTTTTAAAATGATGTAAACATATAACGATTTGTGAATTTATGTAATGGATGTTTCTTCTCTCCTCTCAACAAAGCAGAGAATCTTAATCGAAAAATGAACGTGGCTACAGTACGTGATTTGACCGCACACTGACACACCTTCTCACCACTCAACAAAGTAGAGAATCTTGACCGACAAATGAACGTGGCTATAGTACTTGATTTGACCGCACACTGATCAACCTTCTCTCCACTCATCATAGCAGATATTCTTGACCGGTAAGCAAACGTGGCTATGGTACGTGATTTGACCGCACACTGACCCCCCATCTGTCCACTCAACATAGCAGATATTCTTGACCGACAAATGAACGTGGGTACAGTACGTGATTTGACCGCACACTGACCCCCTTCTCTCCACTCAACAAAGCAGAGATTCTTGACCGGCAAATTAACGTGGCTACAGTACGTGATGGTGACCGCAAACCGACCCCCTTCTCTCCACTCAAGAATTAGTCATATATATAAACATATGGATGTCATACTTGTTCACCACAATTTAGTCTAACAAAACATTCAAATATCAAACAACTATTCCGCAAATATCAAACAATGTCTGGAAGTTTAATAAAAGCTATATTGCTATGCGACAGTGACTCGGAAGAAGAAGCATACGCGTTAGCGCATCAACAAGAGTAGGAGGAACTGATGGAGATATAACGTGAAGCATACGGATCAACTTCTGGAAAACATGGTGGTTCTGTCGTGGGTCGGAAATATATCAACCGTAACCAGCAAGCATTTCAAAAAACACTTATGCAAGATTACTTTGTCTGTGATCCAACTTACGGTCCAGAGATGTTTAGACGACGATTCAGAATGAGTCGTCCATTATTTATAAGAATTCTCGAAAGTATTCAGCAGAATAATTATTATTTTGTTTTTAAGCAGGATGCTGCAAAAAAACAAGGTTTGAGTGGCCATCAAAAGATGACCGCAGCTTTGAGAATGTTAGCATACGATACACCCGTCGATGCCCTTGACGACGCATATCATATTGCAGAGAATACAGCATTGGAAAACCTAAATCACTTCTGTCAGTCTGTTGTGGACATTTATGGGACGTAATATCTTCGTTCTCCAAACGAGGCAGATGTAACGCGCTTGCGTGAAATGCATGAAAGCAAGGGCTGGCTTGGAATGCTTGGAAGTCTAGATTGTATGCATTGGGAGTGGAAGAACTGTCCAAAAGCTTTTCATGGAGCATATAACGGCAAAGAAAAAAAACCAACTATCATCTTAGAAGCAGTTGCCTCTCATGATTTGTGGATTTTGGCATGCTTTCTTTGGAATGCCAAGTTCTCTCAATGACTTAAACGTTGTCGAACGATCTCATTTGTTTAATGATTTTGGCGCAAGGTAAGTCAACTCCCGTATCATTTACTCTTGGTCATAACACATATGAGAATGGATACTATTTAAGAGGGAATTTATCCCAAATGGAGTATGATTGTAAAGACATTTGCAAACTCAATGACGGCAAAACAGAAACAATTTGCTGCAATGTAGGAAGGACAAAGGAAGGACGTAGAAATGGCATTTGGGGTCCTACAAGCAAGGTTTGCAATGGTCAGCAATCCATGTAGATTACGGAAGAGATCAAAAATGACTACAATTATGTTCTGTTGTATAATTCTGCATAACATGATCATTGAAGACGAACGCGGTATGGATTATCCTGATTTCGAATATGAGGGGGTAAGACGATCCCCTGAGTTGTTTCGCACAACCACGTTACGAAATGCAGAACAATATGCAATTCATGACGATCATCATGAAGTATATCGTAATGCAACTATTCATAATAGACTCCAAAGGGATTTAATGGAGCATATGTGGAATTTTCATGGAAATCAGTAGTCGGAGATGGTGGATCTTTGTTTAATTACATATGTTTGCCTTTTTTATCTCTGTAACGAAGTGTAGAATGCTTCAATTTATATGTTTGTAATATCATTTATATTTGATGAAGTAAATCTATATTGATATCTACATAATGCATCGAAAAAATGATATACCATTGAATATTGCAAAAACTGAAAATAACACTTGATTGCAAATATAAACTGAAGGTACATGGATATTTAAACTGCAATAACTAAAAATATCACATTAATACGTCAACTACATATTTTTTGTTCCAGATCTATCTCAACAATGCGTTGTTTGTACTCCATCCAATATTGCATTGTAATTGGGTCCATTCCAGTGACATCCTTTTCCACTACTAAAGTCTCTTGGCGTTGCCGCTCTAGCTCAAAGCGGCCCTTCTCAATCTCAGTCAGTTCTTTTAACACGGCAAACTTTTCTGCACTTCCTTTTTGACGTTATGTATTTTCTCTTGCATGTTTTTCATGCATTAGGGCTAAACGAGAATCGATTTGAGATTGAACAGCAATTTTCTTCTTAGCTGCTCGTTGCCCCCATCGGTCTAGCGCCTTCATCAAATGCGGGTACTGCTTCTTCGTTTTCGTTATCTGGGCATACATTTGAGTCCATATGAGAAGAATTGCCTGGGCTAAAATTGTAATTAGATTTACTTGTTTTTTTCCCCTTCGACTTCGTCTGGACATCTCTTAAGCTTTTTGCGGTGTTTGAGCTCCATTTTTGTTGACTAACAAGCAAGTCATAGCAGTTTGCAAACTGATAGTAGTGGGGTTTATTTGTACCATTTTCTCTTGAAAATAATTTCAAGAATTGATCGTTCGCCATTCTCTTCTACAAAAACAGAAACACAAAATCATATATTAACAAAGTGATCAGAAATGAATGTAAATTAGAAATCATATTTTACAAAACGCTACCAACTCAGTTTCGCCACCATTCCACTTGGATTTGTTGTTGTTATTTTGTGCATCTGCGACTCGTAGAATTGTGTTTGTCGATTAATCTTTCCAAAACGACCCGTGATTGCAGACATTGACCTCGTCTTTTCAACATGTTTTTTATTGTACGCAGTCATGACTTTTGCCCAAAACGCCTCTCCACTTTGGTCGTTCCCCTTTACCGAGTCGTTAGAAAAATGACAGTAAATATAACACAAATCCTTATCTTCATCGCCAGACCATGGAGCAGAAGAATGGAACGATAGAGGGGGGCGGTTTGGGGATGAACATTTTGAAAGGGTTGAGAATCTAAATCCCAGCTATCCATATTCATCGGTTCGGTATATGATTGAAACGGATGAGACATACTTTCAATATTAAGGAATTGAGAATAGAATTGTGATAGAAGAAGAGATGTGTGTATTACAATCTGATTATTATTCCGATATATATAGAGAAATCATAAATATGACCGTTTATAGCCGTTGGGGTCAAAATATGACCATTTTTAGCTATTGGAATTCAAATGCAGGGGTCGGTTGGAGCCGTCGGAAGACGGCGGGGGGTGGGGATTAGGGGAGGGGGGGGGGGTGCTTGGGCGCCTATTTAATGGGCGTCCAAGTTTTATGAACGCCCAAGCCCAGTTCAGGATCCTGAATTGGATCCTGAACATTACGCTGAATGTTAAGGCTGAATTGAACGATTGGAATTTTTTTTAGGCCATATACAGTGTGTAATATAGCCACTGCAGATGTCCTATCGATGAGTTTGGACAGCAGTACTCTGATCAGGGCCGGCCCTTTGCCAAAGCGGGGGAAGCTACCGCTTAGGGCCCAAAAAAAACCAGGGCACCAATTCACCAACTCGTACGCGATGCCCAAAAAAAAAGATTAATGGCGATTCACGAATCACAAACTAGCGGCATAAGGCGATCTCCATCTAGGCAGCGACTGCAGCTCTCCATCTAGGCGGCGAATGGGGACTCCGAGCAGTGACTCTCCTCCAGCCTCCAGGCAGTAGGCGACTACATGTACTACTTAAAACTTAATTTGGATTTTCCATTGTCGTACCTTTTAAACAATTTAATTTTGATAATTTGATTTTGGATAATTCGTCGTTCTCGTTCGTGTCAGTAATTCAATTAAAATTCAATTTTGATATTCAACTAAATCACTGATTTTAGATTTGTAAAATGAACAGCAGGTCAGCATCAATTAATTCAATGTTGTTCATGTCAGTTGAGTATAAATATCTTCAATTTTACAAATCACTGATGCACTGTAATTGACGTTATTCATATTGTGTTGTGATTTACTTATTCAGTGAATCATTGATTTATAAAATGAACAGCAGCATCTATGTTCTACAGACTACAATGTGAATTCAATTTTGATAATTTGATCTTATATTTTAATTTTAGGTTAGTTAGTTGTATATTATTTTAAGGACTGATTTGTACATTTGTATAACAATTAATAAGGGATAAATCAAAATTAGTATATTCAAATTGACATGTGACATAATTGATATTATTTTAAGGGCATTGTTTTCGCTTTTAGCTTTAGGTACCAAAACGTCTAGAAACGGCCCTGACTCTGATCTTTAGTTCAGTGCAACTCTAAAGATGATTTTGGACTGTAGTACTTTGATCTTTAGTTCACTGCAGCTCTAACGATTTGGACAGTAGTACTTTGATCTTTAGTTCAATGCAGCTCTATCACTTTCCAGGCTGCATTCACTTGCTACTGTACCCTTCTCATATACTTTTCATACATCTTCGCTATATACAAGCTACATGTCAATCTAGCTAGCTTGCTTAGTTTCATATGCTGAAGGTTTGATTCATGCTCCGCTGTTTTAGCCAAAAGTTCTAGTCAGCCAACGACAACATCCAAAGAATCAGTAGTATGAATCCATGCCACACCGATTTAATTACCAAAATCCAAAAGAAATTATTCTATTCAATGTGAGCATAATAACATCTCAAGTCTCAACACACTGCTTCGTTCTGTCCAATAATTTATCATATCTGTGTTCTAGTAATTTATAATAAAACAATATGATATCTGAAGAAGCGTTCAATAATGGTGAATACTAATCTAATACCTTTTTTTCTTATTATTCAGTATCCTTGATCCTTAATGTTTTTTCTTATTAAATTGTATCCATGATCCATAATATTTACTACCAGCTTCAACCCAGTAACAAAAAACTACTGCAAGCAATCAAAGTAAATAAACCTACATTGAATCAGTCAACCAAACAAAAAAAAAAAAGGGAGTTCATGGTAAAGTGGAAGACATGCTTCTAAGAAATTAAAGAAACATCTATACAAACCACTCAGAAAATGTTAAGTGATTGCATATGTTTCTGTTACATGCTCGACATATCATCAGAGGATAGCAGAACAAAGCCACTACAAATGTCAGAAAACCGAACATATCAATCCAAGTAAATTCTAACAAAATCAAGCTTCAGTTTTGTGGAAGTATTTATCCTGATCTTTCATACATTTACAAAGTGAAAGATTTAATGTACCTGAAGAATTAGCTGTCATATATCACGGATATTTGCTATCATTACATTGTCCTGTGTTTGAGTACAACTGGCAGATATATAACATGAAATTCTTCCTATCAAAGTAACTAGTGTGTAACCCGTGCGTTGCACACGATAGTGTTGTTAAATAATAATCTCTAAAATTAATTATTGTTGAAAATTGAACTTTTTTCAAGTAGTGTATGATAAATTTATTGAAATAAAAGAATTTATAATTTAAAATGACATGCAACGCTCAGATGTAAGGTAGATGGTCGCTAACCACATATTCATGTCGCAATTATTATCCTAACTCGGTAATAGCAAACACAATATACATACATGTGTGTGTGTGTGTGTATAGTTTGCTACTATATATGCGAGTAGTTGATGTTATGCGATACGCGTATTTTTCATATATATGGAAGAAGAAAAAATGATTTTTTCATTTTTCTTAATATGAATATTATATATATATATATATATATATATATATATATATATATATATATATATTTAAGAATTTATAAGCAAATAATGAATGTTACAGAATTAAATTTATTTAAATATTTTAAATCAATTATCAACTTAACTAATTATATATATGGAGCTTCATGTTAGAAAGCAGGGAAAAAATGAGAAGAGCTTTGTATGTAATTGTAGTTGAGAAAAACATCTTACAGTCAACTTATATGCACATGAAATTTTATTTATCATCGGAGATTTCTATTAGTAAACTTTTTTTAACTTTGTAGTTAATCATAAATTTCACATTGTTGCAGGAGTGTCATGTTTGCAACTTTAATATTTGCAAAAAAATATTAATAATAATTCTGTAGCGCTAATTTGAGTTATGCGTTGGGTAAGTTTTAATATCACGTTGAAAATGTGAATGTCTCCGTAACCTAATTTTTATTAGAGTAATCCTTGCTTCCACACCCATGTTGTGAAATATAAATTTATCCTTCAAACGTTGTAAAAATGAAATTTTGTAATGCAATGTATGATATTTTTTGAGATAAATGAATTATAAATTAAAATATATATTATTGTTCATGTTTACATTTTACGTTATGCGATTCATATATCTTTATATACGAATGAAAATAATAATTTTATCTTTGATTATAGATATATGAAAGTTGTATACACACTTAATCGGTACAACTTAAGATTTATTAGATGAATTAATAAATATTAGTTAATTGATTTTATTTGAATGATTTAAGATAAATATCACATAATTAGTCAAACACATGGATATGAGTACTAAATTTTAGGAGAGAATTGAGAATGGTTTAAGTAATCATGGAAATTTAAAATATAGGTGTTTAAAGCTAAAAATATAATTTTTCACTTTAATACATGATAACTTCATTGATATAAATCAATTATAAAACAAATTAGTTATTATTGTTGATGTATATAATTTATGCTATGCGATTTACATATCATTTTATGCAAATGAAAATTTTGTTTTATCGATTTGTTGATGCTAGTATGGTATACTATTGAAATTGTTCATATCTTATGATTTACATGACGTATTGAATATTCATTAGCTGAGTTTATTAAATTGTTTAAATTTTGAATTATGTAATTAATTTAAATGTATGTACTTAAATGTAAAATATCAGAAGAGAATTAAGAAGACATATGTGAATAATTATATAAAATTTTAAAAGTATGTATTTGATTATAATTTGGCATTAGAATTTATTAGAATAAAAATGATAAATTAAAAGTTTAAAAGTAAAATATCTAAAAGAGAATTAAGGAGAGCAGAGAAATCTCCTACAATTAATAACAGAGCTTTAAATTTTTCCGCTTTACTATTATTTAATAGATATGGGAATATGGCTGATGTGACGCACATTTATTTGACTACCATACTGAACAGTGGTCGTCAGTACAAAAGTCTTAACCTTAGTTTTACAATCTAATGTAAAACGATAATAATATGTTTCACCTTATACGAAAATCCAAATTCTTTTATCTTTTCAAATATAATGATAAAAAAATTTATTTGTATTTAAAGTATGTTTTTAAGTAATATGTAAAAGGCTAACTGCATGTATCATTTTAAATGATGAAAATAATGTCTTATCTTTTTATAACTAAAGATTTACTTTTTTTACTTTTGAATGTATAAAGTGATAAATCAATTTATCATTTATATAAATTACCCAATACTTTTATCTTTTATATTATTTTTCAAAAATATATTTTTATTTTTATTTACATCAAACACGGTCTTTTCCAATATATTTTTAATAATTTTCTAGTGAGGTTAAATTCATTTATCTTTTCTCGTAAAGATAAAGCGTATTGCTAAAAGCATCCAGAATTGTGCTTCCTAATACCATATTAAATTTTAATCATGTTTAATAAACATACCAATTAATACCTCTTCATTCTCTCCGGATAGCCAATAATCACCGAATGCGTCACGCCAAAAAAACATCATATGTAACGACACAGGATTTTGGTCACTTAAACTAGACAATTTTATATTTTATATAGTCAATAAATGAATAGATAAATAAACTCGTTTTAATCAATTGATAATAATGGTAAAGTCGGTTTCAAAATTTGTTTACCATATTAAATAATTTGTAAAAAAATAAAAAATGTGACCGAAGAACATTTTTCGAAATTTTGAATTTTCGACACCGAAAAGTTGTCGAAAACGTTGTTCGTCTTTATGCACTACACACATATGAGTTAATTAACTGGATAATAATATACTTAAGAATATTATCTTATAAATAATTTTAATTTAAAAACTGATGTGACAACGCATAATAACTATATATACGAGTATATATGCACGCACTTTGAGCTTGCATCTAGGTGAAACTTTATATATCACTATATCTATACCACTAACTTCAATGAGCACATTGTTTTCTTTCCTTCATTATAATTTATTTGACGATTACTATATTTTTTCTTATTAACTCGGATATCAAATTATTCGTTCTTTGTTTAGTTGTTACTCGCTTTCTTAGTTCTACTTTTTACATGGCGAAGTAATATACGAATCTCTTTCATTGACTCTTCATCTAAGAACTTAGGAGATGAGATGTACTTAGATAATTAGTATACTTATGAATTAGTTGTTTTCTTAGGTATTGATTTCATTAGTGTACTTAAGAAATCTATCTATATACTTTTCGTATTTATTCTAAGACCAAAGCCTCAGTTACCTCAGAAGAATATTAAAAATACATATAAAAACATTTTAGTTTTTCACTACTCTGTTTAGCTTGAGTCATATTGAATTACTGCTAAAGGAATCTAAGTATGTTAATATAACATGATTTCGGACGGAGTAAGAAGACTGCAGAGAAAATGAAATAATTTGAAGTTATGTAGAACTCATTTATTCTATTGTATTACTTTCTATTGTTAACTCCATGACCCATCATTTCTTTATATTGATCCTTCGAATATTCAAAATTTCCCTAAGTTCCAAATAATTATAAATTTAAGTTCCATCATAACGTGGCATAAGAACACAATCCCTCACAATATAAAATTAACTATAATAAATTTTATGAAATTACCATTATTACTAAAAGGAAACTCTAATACAATGTAAACTTGCGTTCTGATACAAATAATTGAATTCACTTTGTCAGTTAAAATTAGCAATAGTGATACAACACGGATATAATAATAAATTAAGTACAACGTTAAAATCAATCCACTTCGACATACAACATCAGTAATTTATAAAAAATGCAAGAGTTTATTAAAAATACCTAGTGAGATTATTTGTGGAGATTCTGATGGTAGCTTCTAAACAATATTGACTTTCAAACACTTGGGCTTGTTCTTGCTTGTTCCTTCATTAATTGATGCTCATGAGTTTACGTGCCTTTGCTATCTACATTATGAACATTAAGAAATGCAAGCTATTATACATACATACATACACACACACACATATATATATATAATATTTTCCAGTGAAATTTTATAACCATGCGTCTGGATTATTTTTGGTTAGCCTTTGGATTGGTTGAAGAAGCAGTTCTTTGAGAAGCCTCAAATAGAGCAGTAGATTCTACTCAGCTATAGCTAAACAAAAAGCATGTGTTGTACAATAATTTTCTTAATGTATAAAAGACGCTATAGGTAAATCAAATTTCTCCCATCAATCTAAAAAACTGCACATTTTGCTCATTTATAATTTGATCTTATCATTTAACATGTCTTTTATACTTGCATAAAAGAATATATCTTAATACAAAACAAATCTTTTACTATTACTACCAGCAATACTGTAACGATCCGCAAATTTTCAATAATTAAAATTGTTAATTTAATAAGATTTTGAAATTTAATATTAAAGAAAATAAAATTTTAGTGAATATTAATGGAAATAATAACTTGGATAGATTGGTAAGTTAATTTTTAATAACTTGAATGTAACAGTATAAATGTAAGTTAGTTGTTAATTATATTCTTATTGTAATAAAAGAATGTTACCAAGATGAAATGATTAATTTGTTTTAAAATCTTAATTAATGGGTGCATTAATTTATAATGGGATATAAAAGGTAAATTAATAATTTAAAATGTCGATTTACTAATAAAAAAATGTATAATAAATGGAAATGGAATGAATTAGTGTATGAACTAATGGTAGCACTTGTTGTAAGCTAATAAGTAAATTAAAATGTAACAGTGCTAATTTAGGTTAATAATTAATAGGTTGAATGAAATGACAATTAATGAATTTATTTAAATTTGTAAAGTAATAATATAATAAACGATGATTGGGTAGGAAGAATGAACATACAAGTATTATAAAGGGTATAATTGTGACAAATGGTTGTTACTAGTTAATTTACCAATTACAAATAAAGAAAATCAAATGTACTTAATGATAATTAATATAATAACGGAAAGTGTGAATGTAAATTAATGAGGAAACGTAATTTTAATTATAGGTAATAATTGGTGTAATAAAAAGCATGAGTACAAGTAAATAAATTTTATTGAGAATTTAATTGTAATTAATGTGAATCAAAGTAATAGTAACGGTCGTAAGTTACTATTTAATTGTCCTATTAATTTGTTGTAACTGTTATATTTTGGAATGAGATTTTATTATAAGTAAAGAAAGGTAAGTATTGTATGAATATATGAATTAATGTATGATTTATGGTAATAGAATAAATTCATAGGATGTAAGTAATTATAATAGATAATTGAAATGATAAGCCTAAGTGAAATTTTAAGGCTATAGTAAAAATCATCAAAAATTACCAGAATATATCTAGTCTACCAAATTAATTGGAAAACAATTACATTTAAATAGAAATAAATGTCTCATTAATGTGGGTAAGAACTGTAATTGTAAAGTGTAAATGTAATAAAGCAACGGAAATGCATATTTTATTCCTAAGTTAATATAAAGGAACGAAAACTATTGAATGAATTAATTGAGGTTCTAATTTTAACAAATGTATATTTTTGACAACTTCAATATATTCGGAAATAATAATTAATACAAAGGGAAGCTGGGAATTTGAATATATAAATGGAATGAAATGTGAGACAATTGTTAACTGCGTTACAAAGTAATAATAGACTCAACTAAAGGGTTGTAATTGAATCTAATCAGTTTAATTGGAATTTATTTAAAATTAATTGGATTCAATTTATAATAAAGGGATTATTTTGAGTAAATAAAATAAATACTATAATTGGTGAATTAATTTACCTTAAATTGAGATGGGAATTGGTTTTAAAGAATTATAAATTAATAAGTAATACAAGATGAATTTTTTTATGAATTATTGGATTTGAATTTAAATAGTGATTTAATTTATTTAATATTAATTTATTTAATTAACTGGAAAATAGCCATTTTGGCCACTGACTCGAATTTCAACGAAACCAGTTTCATCGGATCCGTAACGGTGAATTATTGTAGGATTTCAAGTTTCATAGCGATCATGCTTGTCGTTTGATCGTACGGACTTGAAATGCCATAAAATAAATCAAATTGAAATTAATTGAAACCAATTTGAAAAATATTGATTTTAGCATAATTTCTTCATACGATGGAATTTGGACTTGAAACCTTTTCCATTGCATTTAAAATATTTTAAAACATCTATTCTGATATATGGTTTGACCCAATTTCGTTTCGGAGTCAGAACGGGCTTTTCAGGCCATTTATCGTTCAACGCGTGTATAAATCGGGTCCATCTATTCTATTTCAACCTTGACTATAAATACCCGGTTATAAACCCAAAATGTATATTTCAACTATCTCTATTCCTCAATGGCAGACAAACAAATTCTAGATCCAAACACAAATCAGATTCAAATCCAAAAATTCAAACTCCTCAGAAAAATTTGAAAAAAAATATATATCGAAGATCTTATCGATACACATTTACGCGTAGTTTCTGTTTTGGAAATCGATGCTCGAGTCAACCAGGAATCTCGGTCAAAGCTCGTAATTTGTGGATCCTAAGAGTCAGTTATGGGTTTTTGATTTTGTCGTTAATAGGCGAAATTGATTTATGGGTATTGGTGAGTTCGTTGCATGGAGTCGTTTGATGGTGGTCGAAAGTTGCGTAGTTGGCTGAGGTGCTGGGAATTTGACTAATAGGGCTCGACAAACCCTAACTATTGATGGCGGCGGCTTTCACTAGAGGAGCTTGGGGCTGGGGGGTCGTGTAGAGGGAGGCCTGGCATGGGTTTCGGTGGTCGCACCGTGGATTATAGGCGCACGTTGGTGGCACGATGGATGGTCAAACGATGTGACGTGGTGGTTCAACGTATTTCGAGTATTTCTGGAGGGTTTTCGAATGAGAGAGGGATGACACGCACGTGGGTAGGGCCTAGATAACATTTCTTTTGTTTTTTTCTAAATTTATTTTAAACATTAAATTTCTGATTGTTTTAATACCCATAAGTTTCGCATATGATGTCCGATTGACACACAGTTTCTTGTGTGAGGATCGTTTTCAAATTCCGGACATTTTGACCCTAGTTTGGACGGATTCTGAGACTGTCCAAATTTTTGGTTTAAATTGGATTTAAATTCAAAAAGGTGAGTGTTTTAACCCACTCACAACTTTTAAATTTCTTATGTTCGTTAAATTTAATTTATGTTGTGATTTTGAATTTATTTATGACTGCTTGTATATTTTTAAATCATCATCTCGGTTAATTGCATTTATTTAAATTAAACTGTTATTTAATCTATTATTGCAATAAAAACTGTCAGTTAGATAGATTGTTTAATTTATTATTGAATATAATCTGTCAGTAATTACCTGTTATTTATTATATGCTCTATATAGATGTTATTTTTTGAATTGGATGATGGTTGTAATAAATGGTTAATGATTGATATTGGATGAATGGATGTTGTATTTATATTGTTTAAACTGCAAATTTGTTATGCATTTTATTTTATTCGAGATTGCGGTTTGAAATGATATATAACCGCATTTTTATTTTAAATTACGGATTGAAATGATAAATATCTGTATCACTTGACCATAGGGTAGAAAATTATATACAGACACCGTGGTCTATATATAAAAATATTTTGAAATGATTTTTCTATGGTTTTGGAAAGAAATATATGGTTTTATGAGATAGTGATTTGGATTTTTATAAATGTTATTTTACATATAGTTAAATTCTGGGTTTTAAGCTATGTATAAAAATTGATTTGAAGTATAAAAGAAGTTAATAATTAAGTTTGATTTTATTAAGCTAAAATATGATTAAGCATTTATTTAAGTTAAACTTCTGGAGTTTATAATGACTTAAATCAGAATAAGTTTGGAAGATGAATATGGAATTTATTTGGAATTTAATAAAATTTAGAAATTTTAAAGGGTATGATTTTTATAACTTGATTTTTGTTTAGAGTGATTTAAATGAATATAAAGTTGATTTAAATGAATATATCAAGTTAAATAAATTGAAAGAATATCCAGTTGTTTGAAGTTATAAGTTTTACTTAAATTATATTGAATTTATTAAGTAAACCTTTCAAAACTAAATAATAGTAATTGAATCTGATATATATGGAATTTTCAAACAATTAGTTTTGAAAGGGTGGAATATTTAAAGATTTGAAATATATGAATTGAAATGGTTTAATTGGAGGTTCAAATCGGTATTTGGAATTTATTTGTGAAATTTTAAAAAGCTATGTTATTACATAAAGTAATTTGATATTTAAACCATTTAAGTATTCGAAGTTATATTTCAAAGCTATGAGGTTCAAGGTATATAGATTTGAAGTGCTATAATTTTGGGAAAAAGGATATATTTTGAAATAAAAATGATATCATATTGATTTGGGTTTTAAAACGGAAATGATATCGTATTTATATGGTTTGAAATGGATATTATATTCTAGTTTTGACGTATAAATTATTTTGAAATGACCGCGGTGTTATAATAACGATTGGTTGGCAAAGAGACGGGGATCAGATATGGGCATACTCTTTGTCGATACCGAAAACCACTTTGACAACCGTGTACGCGGTGGAGATTCCAGAATGAAGTAGGATAGTGGCGGCGTTCTTTTAAGGTAAATACGTGGACCCGACTCCCGTGAGTTGGCATAAGGTGGCTAAAACAGGAGCGATTGACGGGTTAAAAAGGTAGCGTCTTTTATCGGACACATTCCTTCGATATTATACTCCGACTTTTGGATTGATTCGGTGGCCACTTTGATTTGGAGGTGTGGCTCGAGGTGGGCGGTAGATGCGCGCTACGCGTTACCACCGACCCTGAAGCGTAATTGATATATCTATCCTAGTATTGCCTAGTTGTGCCGTATCATCTACCCTAGCGAGCCTTATACGATTTTTTTTTACCGTACCTATGGGGTGTCCTATGACGACGCTCAGTACGGGGGAGATTATGGTACTGTATAGACTATGGGAATATAAAAACGTGTTAATGGGAATATTGAGTCACTCCTTAATTCTATTTTAAAGTAAGTTTATTTTACCAATAGACACTATTATAATAGCGAATTATTACTATACAGTAAATACACTACTACAAAGCAGGCCATTTGCATCGGTTGTTTACGTCCCTTTTGCATCAGTTCAACAACCGATGCATATGCAACGGATGCAACAGGCTTAACACTTTTGCATTAGTTCTGAAACCGATGCAAAATGGTCCTTTTTGCATGGATGGTTACTAACAACTTATGCAAAATATCATGGTTAGTTGCTTGGACAGCCCCCATGTTGCATCGGTTGTAATGAAAACCGATGCAACTAATCCTCTGTTGCATCAGTTTTTTGTAACAACCGATGCAAACTAATCCCTCTATTGCATCAGCTATTTATACCTGATGCAAAAAAGCCATTCTCAGAAACCATTATTACAGTACTCAAATAAACTATATATATATTATTGATTATAACAAACAATTATTGCATGCAATATTACTATCATTCAAAATTAAATTTGATGGCAAATACATAATCAGATTTAATAATTCTACAAAAGAACGAAAAACATAAATAAATTCTAAAGAAAAATAAAATTAGAGGCATGAAACAGAAAAGTTTCAACTGATATACTTATCAAGAATCAATCAACCAAAGATGACTGAACTGTATGAAGGTAGTATCAATGTTGGCCAAGGAATTAGCAAGCATTGTAGATGAGGGTATTCCACAAGCTGTTTCTCATATTGCTGTCTATAAATGAACGAACAGATGGCTCCCTTCCAAGATAATCTCCTATAATTTCATTTGGGTCTTTAGATCCTCCTGGTTCCAGCACCTGCATATGTATAGTTTAGCTTGCAGATGTTCCACACTATCTATATGCAGTTAAATTAGATAGCAGTGAAGATTATGTGCGAATTCAGGCCAAAAAGACATTCATATTTTGGAAAATCACTGATATTAGATCCATGGCATCCTCGTAATGACTTTAAAAAACCAAAACTGAAAGTAATTGCAAGGTTATGATTGTACAATTTGGATATGGGGATGCAGATAGCAGATGCTTTATCTCTAATTGGTAATTATATTGGAAAACCTATTCATCTGGACGAATTCACTTTACAAAAGAAATACAAAAAATATGCAGGGTTGTAAGTCCAGATTAATATACAATCTAATTTAACAACATCAATCCCCATTCTACTACACAATGGTACTACACAATGGTAAAAGAAATTGTCTCAATAGATAGTGAGCAATCTAAAACCTCTCTAACTTATGATGATATTGATCAGAAATAGGATTTAATACCAGCACTTCCGAATCACACGATCAACTTAACTTCCGTCATATGGAACTACCATATTTTATAGACGAGGATCCTCTACAAAAAGTGGCAGACACATAATTGTGGAGGAAATAAACAGTTGGTCAAATAGATGTACAAGATTATATCATAACTAATTTTGATTACTTGGCTAAACACAATGGTAAGGAAACTGTCAAGGGAAAAGCTCCTTCTAAAAGAAACTTAAGGAGCAATTCCAAAATTAAATGAGCCTTATTGCATGGAATGTTCGGGGTATGAACATAACACAAAGAATAAATGATGTGTTCAAACTTCTAACAAAATTTAAGCCAAAAATTGTTGCCTCAGTGGAGAATCAATTAAATGATACTAATATGCTCTGCTTAGACATAAAATTCCAAGAAGTTGTGATATTCTTATTAACAACACAATTCAGGTAAAGGGGAGGATACCGGTAATCTGGATACTACAATATGGAGTTTATCAACAATTTCATCATCTACCCAGCATATTACTTTAAATGCAATCAATTCCGATGGTTTCCGGATGATTTTCACTGCTTTCTATGGCAGTAATACCTTTTGAGAAAGACAAGAATTACTGTAGAACATTATACAAGAATCCTTCGCAATTTCCAATGCTTAGGTGCTAATGGGTGATTTCAACAAGACTCCATCTACAAGTGCTAATGGTGCTAATGGGTGATTTCAATGGTAACCAAGTTGTTATAATGATAAAGAGATTATTAAGAAGAGATGTTGATTGTCTTTTGGCAAGTGGTAACTTAAATCCTAATGATGAATCATTGCAACCAAAACCATTTAAGAAATAAACAATTTATGAATGATCACCTGAAGTATTTATCAACTGAGAGTTGCAGTTGCACTCTTTGTACAAGCTTTTGCACTCGTAGCATGAGATCCTACAAAACTCAAGCTTCCATTTTATTTGTGATAGCTTGTTGTTTGGACATAAAAAGAAATATTGAAACTAAGACATATATCAAAAAAGGAAACTGACAATATAAATAATTTAAGCAACGGATACAACACAGCTTTCATTTTATTTGTGGAGTACAATTGCGCAATACAACTGCAGACAACTTGTAGCATGATCTTCTGATTGATTAGTTAGTAGTTAATCCATAATCAATGTTACATATTATGAAGCTCCAAATTCAATTGGATTTACTTTTTCTATTCTTTTTTTATTAAAGGGAATTCGATGCTACATATAAAGCACAGAATATTTTCCAGTTTTAAGCTGAAAAATAGAGTATGCAAAAGATCAGCAAAATCAATGGTACGAGTTATTTGACAATATTAAGGATGTAACATTGGCTTCAACAAAATTTGTACTTCATATCATATAAATGTAATTTAGCTTCACATTTATGTTATTGATAATTTCAGTAAGACTGCTCTGGCATAGTATCTGGATTACTAGTTTGATCTTTTTTTCTTATTATTATTATTTTTTTATGAAGGGAAAAAAAATTTGTTTAAAATATGTTATGTAACCTGAACAAGTTAACCATTTACCTAAATAAGGAATTTATTTATGCATTCCAAACAACAAAAATTACGTACAACTAAAAAGTTCAATATAAATTACGTACAACTAAAAACTAAGGCATTTGTTTAGGCATTTATCAATATAAAGACAGCCTCAAATCATATAAACAACCAAGATACTAAGTTCTCTTTCCACAAGAGTAACCTAAATTTGGCCAATTTATTTTAGTATAGAACAATTGCAAGTAAATATGCATGTGTTACAAAAAATATGAATGTACATCTAGCAATTTTATAACATTCATGGATGAAGAAGATACCTAGTTGAGAGGGTTGTGAGGAGATTTCTTCCACATCTTCCATATCAAATCCCTATATTGATTAAGAGTCAATCCTGGTTTCTCTTCTTTCAATTTTGTAAGCTCTGCCTCTTCAAAAGCCTACAATGCATGCATTCAACTTCAATGAAGCCAACATATTGTCATGCATATACATATATACAGAAGTAACGTTGAACATATAAATTAACATACAAACTATTTGAAGTACATCAGCTATGTTTTTCAGCTATAAACAAATTTAGAACTATTATTTTACCATATCTACATGCATATTGTAAGTGCAAGTACAATTTTAAATCTTGGATTTTGATCTCGTTGCAAAGCAAGAATTTCACACATGATGTCATAAGAGAACACGGACAGAATGAGTAAAACTCATGTGTATTAATCTGAAATATCAAAAATTATATTTAACATGGACTTAAGTTACATGTTGTGCAAATCAATAAGGTACGTGAAACGAAAACAAAAACGTAAAACATTACATACAACGGGACGCAGTGCATTAGGGGGTAAGCATAATTGAATCGCTTGTTGGAACAAAATACATTTAGTGAAATGATGGATGTCTTAAATGAATGTTTTTACACACAAGTATGCATACTATTGTTGACCACTGCAAATAGATGTACATATAACTAAAAATAGAAATATTCCAGGGGAAAAAACATATCATTAAGCATTAAAATTCAACTCTAAATTTCTAAGACTTCTTTACTATTCAATTGAAAGTTTTCATCATCATTTACTTATGTTTTCCATACATAATCAGTATATTGATATTAATATAATATAATTATCGAATCACCCAAACCAGCATTTTGAATTGTTGGACGAATCATCGGAATCAATATTTTTTATTGACATAATAAATGTTCAAAATCGCATGCACGCATCTTTCACGATCACACGTACCAAATTGAAATACAACAAATAACTATGGATGAACAAAATGCTCCTTAATTTTGGATGAACAAAATGTTCCTTAATTTTGTTTTATCACAACACATATCTCTATGTGCTTCAAATGGATTAATTTTATTTAGCATCTATTAAATTTTCTTTACGGTTAATTATAATTATAATGAGTTTAACAACATGATTTTTTTTAATTCCTTATCGTGCATCTTACTCGGGAAAAAAAAATCAATTTTGCATATATTTCACATCTTTGCTATTAATAAAGAATATTAATGTGCAATTCATCATTTCGATTGTCAATAAAGTTACATAAATATCCTTTTAATTTTCATATTTGACATATTTTTACATCTCATGCATATTTAAACACATTGTGCATCTAATTTACTAGTATACATATATCAAATCATAATTATCAAATGTTCTAATCTTTTTATTTCCTTTATAAGAAGGCAAACACAAAAGGCCTCATCCATTGGTCGTCATGGCAAACTAATGAACTAGTAGCCATGGCAGTCGTCTTTTAACATTTTTAATTCAAGTAAGTTGTCAAACTTGTTTGCATGCATGCAAGTGATATTCAAATAAAAATTTCAAACCTAACAGTTAATTAGAAGACCGGTTATAAAAATCCATACCATAAAAGAAGCCTTAAGTCTTCTTTCAGGATGACGGTCGGGTGGCAAACTTCCTTCTGCAATCGAAATCTTTGCAATTGCCTCCTCAACTGACCTTGCTTCAATTAATGAATTATCCCGATTCGTATTACTCACAAGCACTACCTTCTCGTATTCTTCCTCATCCGCCATCCTTTTCTCTTTCATCTTAGCTTCTTCTGCGTTCTTTGCCAACCTCTCCCCCTCTTCCTCCTTCCTTCTCGCCAGCTCCGCCCATGTCACCTTCGAAACAGGCACGGAAGTTCGAATCGCCTTCTTATCAGGTTTTTTTAATAGCTTTCTCGATCTCTAATGCTTCCAACTCCGCCAATTTCTTATATTCTGCTTTCCGAGTAGCCGCTTCCGCTCGTTTGGCGGCTTCTTCCTCTCGTTTTTGAGCAGCACGGATTTTGGTACCATCCGCCTCTTTCCAGTACTGTTCTTATTTTTGGCGGAGAGTTTTTTTCTTTCTTTTCGGACTCTAATGCTGCTTTTCGTTCACGGCCGGCTTCCGCTTTGAAGTTTATGCCCATCTTTTTAGGCATTTTAAGCGGCTTCTATTTTGCTCTATTGAATTTAGGGTTTGGGAGTTTGGATTGATGAGGATGAGGATGAAGATGCAGGGCTTGAAAGCGTTCTAATATTTTTTTTGGAGTGGGTTATTAAGGAGGAAGGAGCACATTTGTCCAAAGTATTTACTTTAGAGCCAATTTTTCATTATTTTCTGCCTAAATTTCATATTGCCATCAACATGTAGTTGCATCGGTTGACTTTAAAACCGATGCGACTAAAACTATTTGCATCGATTGTTGGTGAGAACTGATGCGAATTTGATTTTTTTATTACCTATTGCTTTCCACGTACCAATTGCATCGGTTATTAAGATAGAACTGATGCAAATAGTTCTGTTTGCATCAGTTTTTACTTCAACCGATGCAAATGAGGCGAAGCAATATGCACTTTTTGTACTAGTGATAGTTTAACGGATCCTTAGGAGATGTGAATCTCGGGCATCTTTTAAGTTACCGCACTCACGTTAGACATTGGATAGGAGATGTCAAATCGCGTAAACATCTCTGACGCCGTTACACTTATATTTTACCGTTGATTTAACTTATATAAGATCTTTTAGTTCCGACTCGAGTGTTTTGTCTTTTCAATTCGCTCGGGTCAGCCTGAGCATTTCAGGATTTGAAGGCCTTATTTTCTGGAGGACGAAGAATTAGTACTACTATTTATTATTATTCCACCATATTCATACTGTTCCACTGCATTATTTATTGTTCTCTGGTATGTGTGACTCTAATATGGATTGTATAAGTATAATCGAATATTTTATAAAACAGCTTCATGAACTGTATATTTGATTATTATATTTTGTCGTTTCGCTGCAAGAGTCTGTTTTGTTCTTTTCTTTCTCTGCTTTTTCTTATTTACCCCATAACAATCCGCCCTTCCGTATGGTTTAAGTCTGACGTGTGTGATTTATCGTCGATTCAAACCGTGCGGAAAGACGGGACGTTACAAATAATCAAGTTGTGGATGTACATAAGCATGAAGATTATGGGAACTATCAGTCCCAACATTTTATCCTTTTCAACTGTATCGGTGTCCCTCTTTTTTTTACCAATGCAACTTTATTCTGAATCTCTGATATTCGATTTCCATTGGCTTACCTACATAAATCTTGCTATGTAAGATACTTGTACAAATATAACAGGGAAATATAGTAAAAAATATTTACCTTTAACTTCTTCATACAACCTCTTTTCCCAAGCAAATATCTTGTTAAGAATCACATCATAAGTTTTCGATCGATCGCCATTAAGATCATCGCTTTTTTTATTTTTGCATTTCATGTGCTTACTTGACTAATTCATGTGATAACAGACGTGACGGAATAGTCAAGTTGCCTGTTAAACAAAAATTTACAACATCAATATATACAAACAATAGTTGAAATATTCAATCTACACAAAAGTTGAACCAATAATTACTCTTAGTTCCCGTAGAATATGAGATGGCGCATGGAAGTCGATTCCAGAAATTTTGAAACATTGTGTGCGCTCTGGTAACACTCGAGGAAATGATGATTAACTTTCAAACACCTATGATAAATTTGAAGTATTTTCAATCTTGCAGAGTAAGAGATTGATTTGTATTAAACATAAAAATATAGTTTTAACATATACAACATATTCTATCACTTTCATTGCAAGAGCAGGAACATAAGAGATTGATTTGTTGCTCAATAAGTATCCAAGATTTAGGATAACATCTTGTAAGAGCGCATATCTACTAATCAAATAAAGGTTATTTCTTTATTTTATTTTCTTTATACAGGCACATAACGTTCGCTTTTATTTAATAAATAATGTGAACAGAGTTCTTAATGTAATAGATGCATTTTTTATATTCCAAATTGAAATATGGATGCGCATTATTATAGGGCTTATGGTTTCTATATCTAGTTTCAATTTAAGTCTTTAAGATGTATGTGAGCATGTAATCTATGAATAATATATTATTATCTGCAAGTATATTCATGCTAAGCTAGTATATATAATTTAAACATGCCAACTGTAGTACACATTAGTCCAGGACATGGATGCACAACTATTTTTATGATGAAGTGGGACCAACGGCCTAATTTCATGTTAGAATGTAGGTGAATGTAGTGATAAAACTTTAAAAGCATTGCATGTCCATGTATATTTGTTGTAATGCCCCTATATTTTCAACCATTAGCATCTGCACATGTCGGACTTGAATTGTTCAAAATACCGAATTGTAAAATAAATTTGGCAAAACACAACATAAACAATAAATAAATAAATCACAGATCACAAACACAGAGCAATAAATGCAGCGGAAGTAAAGAAATAGTAGTTCATGAAGCTACTATATAAATACATCAGAGTCAAACAAGATACAACAGAGATAACAAGATACAACGGAGGTCTTAACATGATAAGTATGAATCAGAATACATCACTGGAACCAACCGGATAACTGGAATCAACTGGATAACCGAAAATGAAATAGGTAGCTATATCCTCAAAGCTTCCAACTTCGAAGGTGAGCCTCAAATGCTGTATCACTCAGTTTGACCAGAGCGTAAAGCAAAACACAAAACACTCGAGTCAGGACATACATACTTATGCAATGTAAACCAACTCAAATGAACTATAATATAAGGTGCAAGTAACTTAAAGGATGCTTGGGACCGCCCATCCCCTAAGGATCCATTAAACTATTTACTATGTAGTAATATTTCGCTATTATAATAATGTCTATAGTAAAATAAACATACTTTTAAATAACATAAAGGCTTTACATTTTCCACATTAACACGTAATAGTCCCAGTAGTCCATCCAATATCATAGTCCCTTCTGACTGGGAAGCCACCAGAGGATACCACACGGGCTACGGGAGAAATCTAAACACGTACAAGGCGCGATAGGGTAGGTGACACGGCACAACTAGCCAATGCCAGGGTAGATATACCAATTACGCTTCTGGGTCGGTGGTAACGCGTAGCTGCTACTAGCGCCCACCTCGAACAACAGCCCCAAATCAAAGAAATCAAAAGTGGCCACCGAATCAATCCAAAGGTCAAAGTATAATATCGAAGGGATGCGTCCGATCAAAGGTGCTACCTGATTAACCCGTCAATCGCTTCTGTTTTAGCCACCTTATGCCAATTCATGGGAGTTGGGTCCATGTATTTACCTCAAAGGAAACGCCGCCACCATCTTACTTCATTCTGCAATCTCCACCGCGTACACGGTTGTTAAAGTTGTTTTCGGAGTTGGCAGGGAGTATGACAACTTCCGATCCCGGTCTCTTTAACAACCAAACGTTATTATAACTCATGGATATTTATTTCAAAATCATTTATACTTTCAAAACCAAACTAGCATATCCATTTCAAATCATATCATTTCTTTCAAACTAGTATATACTTTCAAAACCAAAATATCATACTCATTTCAAAACCATACCACAATAGTATCATTTCTATTTCAAAACTAATTCAATAATATATCATTTAAATAAAACCCGAATTTCCAAATCATTAAATATTTCCTTCAATTTATTAAACTGAAATGTTCTTTTAAATTATCATAGCGTTTTGGAAATGTAACCTTAAGGAATCATAGCATTTTTGGAATGTAATACTTTCTACTTTTATATAATCAAAGTATTTATATACTTACAAATTTTAACATGGTCATTTTATCATATCCTTATAGTTAAATAAAATTTGTTACTGTAATATCCAATTAAAAGCTGAAATTCTTATGTTAAGTTAAAAGTACCTTATTAACTTACATTATTATTACAATAAAGAACTTTATTATTTTAATCATTTAAAATATGCCATTTACATTTATTAAAACTTACATATCAAATGTACATTATCAACTTACATTTATTATTACGGTAAGGAACATTTATCATTTTAATCAATTTAAAATACATCATTACATTAATTAAAACTTACATGTCAAATGTACGTTTTAACTTATATTTATTACAATAAAGAGCATTTATCATTTTAATCAATATTACACTAATTAAAACTTACATTATCAAATGTACGTTTTAATTTACATTTCTATTACAGTAAAGAGCATTTATCACTTAATCAATATTACACTAATTTAAAACTTACATTATCAAATGTACGTTTTAATTTACATTTCTATTATAGTAAAGAGCATTTATTATTTAACCAATATTACACTAATCTAAAACTTACACTATCAAATGTACGTTTTAATTTACATTTCTATTACAGTAAAGAGCATTTATTATTTTAATCAGTATTACACTAATTAAAACTTTACATATTTCTTTCATTAATTAAGACTTTACGCGCTTCCTTCATTAATTAAAACTTTACATATTTCTTGCATTAATTAAAAACTTTACACGTTTCTTTCATTAATTAAAACTTTTCATGTCCTTTGATTAATTAGGAATTTACACGTTTCTTTCATAAATTAAAATTTTACATGTTTTTTGCATTAATTAAAACTTTACATGTTTCTTGCATTAACTAAAACTTTACATGTTTCTTTCATTAATTAGGACTTTACACATTTCTTTCACAAATTAAAATTGTACATGTTTCTTGCATTAGCTAAAACTTTACACTTTAAACCAATTATCAGCTTATAACATTTTAACTTATAAAAACTGATATCTCTTTATGCTTCAGTTCTTTAAATCAAATTGTAAGTTAAAATTCCATATATTCCAAAATTTCAAAATACTTAATAAATTTTTAGGAAAATATTAACCATGGGCCTGTATAATATTTTCTAACATAGGTCAAGTGATATGGATATGTATCATTTCAATCCGTAATTTAAAAAGAAAAAACCGGGTTCTATCATTTCAAACCCGCAATTCCAAGAAAAATAAATACGACAAAAATCAATAAAAAATCACTCGAGCCTATCATTTCAGCCCATAGTGATAAGGAATTTGCAGTGGTGATTGATAGAAATAAAATAACAGTATACATATAATATCATAACAAATGATGTAACACATATATAAACGTCATTTATCATTATGTAATCGCAACACAGGCATATATGAATGACATATCAATAGCTACAGATTCACTTGTCATTTTTTTCACAAAAATATAAGTATATATGTCAAGAGTGATAAAAACTCACCTTTTTAAACTAGAATCGACAAATTCAGAAAAAAAAAATCCAAACCCCGCAAAGAACGTAAAAGCACGACAAACCACAATGCGAACTTGAGTGGATGAAGAGTCAGATCCAAATCTTGTATGCAAACAAATATTACATACATAAGAATATGATTCAACATAAAATAATAGATGTCAAAACAATGGAAAAATAAATGAATCAAAGTGACATAACTTGCCTTAATCAATCAATGGCTTCGTTACACCACATATGGTTTCACTACTAGGAGAATGCCAAATAGCGACGGGTGGGAGCGACGGCTTCCGACGGGCCGTCGGCGGCCGTCGGAAATTCGCGATATCTGTAGCTCGGCCGAGCCTTTCTTCCTCATTTTCCAGCTTACCAATTTCTTAAAAAAAACCCCCAAATCCCCATTTTCCATCTCCAATCGCTGATTTCGTTATTTTTTTCTCCTTCCCCGCTGTCAATTCAATGTCTCTTGCTCTTAATCTCAGGTATAATCTCTTATTTTTGTGAAAATTTCAGTTTTTACCCTAATTCTAGATTTGCATAAATTGATAAATTAGGGCGAATTAGTGATTGCAATTGTTTCCAATAGTGTAATAACGGTTTATAGCATCACATGGCATACATATTTCATCTTTTATCGTGAAATTGTGAAAAACACGTATAATTTGTGGTTGTTCATGTATATGTAAATTGTTGTGTGCCTTGATTCGACGATTGTATACGTTATTTGGAATAAGATAAAATGATTGAATGAAGTAGGAGTATTATACTGTGCACGTATTTACTTATGAAACAAAAAAAAATTGCATTACTCTAAATTATAATTGTGTGTATTGAAAAATGACAAAAATGTTAAACCAGCCTTAAGTTGATGCGTAATACGTCGAATAAATGTGTTAAATTAATATATATTTCTGTGAATGTGAACAGTGAGTAAAACTGTATTTTTTCTCCAAATGCGCGCATGTTAATTGACAAATGTCCTTTAGAGAGTTTTTGGCCCCGTTTGACGAGTGTTGTACATGATCGTTGTATAAATAGTCGTTTTTTCGACAAACGACCATTTATATTCATCTGGTACAATGTTTGTCGATTTGTCCCTGTATTGGACAAGTTATGAACACAGTAAGAATTTACATTTTGTATACTACTTCGTCCTAAACGGTTCATAAAATTTCGGCCTAACTTTTTTTTTGTTTCCTGCGTACACGCATTTATGTACAATGCAGGGAACAAAAGGAAAATGCTGCCGAAATTTTGTTGAATCGTTTGAGACGAAGTAATATACGAAATGTAAATGCTTACTGTGTTTGTAATGGGAAGTAGGATGTCTGACCAATGAAAAAAATTATATATATTTTTAAATCATTACGTTAAAAAATAAAATGTGCCATATTTGAAAATATTTTTAAATTTGTGAAGTTGTTCTTTAAATTCAAAATATTATACGACTATGAAAATAATCTTTTTCGAATTTGTATTCTTCAAAATAAATATTAAATTTTGAACTTCTCATTTTGTCAAATAGGAAAAATGATTGATTATTTTGTTGATTGGAGGAGATGGATGTACCAAAGAAAATGACTGAGGGGCTCAATAAAAGAATATTTTTATAATGGTATAAACGTGTTTGTAGAATTCGCTTTAAGTAATAACGGAAACGATGCAGAAATTCGTTGTCCGTGTAGTAGGTGTAGACATTTGAAGTATTTGTTATCAGATATTGTGAAAGTTCATTTGTGCCAACACGGTTTCGCACCCGAATATTATGTTTGGGATCGGCATGGAGAAGTTGTAGCAAATACTTCTGTAGAGTCTGAAAGTGTCGTTAACGAAACAGTTTTAACGACCCGTATAGAAAATATGGTCGAAGATGCAGCACGATCAATGTTTCCTATGGTTGAAGTTGACGACGATGATGGAAATGTTGAAGAACCAAATATTGAAGCTAAAAAAATTTATGATTTACTAGATGCAGCTAAGAAACCTATTTGGGATGGTTGTAAAAGCGGCACTCAGCTGTCAGTAATCGCAGAATACATTGTGATGAAGTCAAAATACAACATCACTGTAGCTGGGTTTACGGCTGTTGTACAAGTTGCAAAAAGACATATGCCGCCCGATAATCTAATGTGTGAAAATCACTACGAAGTTAAAAAACTTATGTCGGCTTTTGGTTTACCGTATCAGAAAATAGATGCATGTTTAAAAGGATACACGTTGTTTTGGAAAGAAGACGCAAACCTTAGAAATTGTAAACTTTGTAACCAGGAGAGATACAAATCAAGAAAAAAGAAAGGGAAGGAAGTTCCGTACAAGCGTATGCACTACTTACTCATAACTCCAAGACTTCAAAGATTGTATGCATCTTCTGTAACTGCGTCTAATATGAGATGACATAGTGTGAGAACGGAGGAAGAGGGTACGTTGACACATCCGGCCGATGGAGAAGCATGGAAGCATTTCGATAAAACGTATACAAATTTTGCAGCGGAGAGTCGAAATTTTATATCAGGATTATGTACGGACGGTTTTTCTCCATTTTCTTAATTTGGTTCTAAATATTCATCATGGCCCATTATCGTCACACCGTATAATTTACCTCGATGGATGTGCATGAAAACGCAATATATGTTTCTTACTGTTGTCGTTCCTGACCCCGACGATCCGGCACAAGGAATCAATGTATATTTACAACCGTTGATTGAGGAGTTAAAAATACTGTGGAACGAAGGAGTAGAAACATACGATGTGCCCAAGAAGAAAAATTTTCGTATGTTTGCTTCTTTGTTGTGGACTATAAGTGATTTTCCTACCTATGCAATGCTTTCAGGATGGAGTACTGCCGGTCGTCTAGCATGTCCATATTGCATGGATGAAACACGAGCGTTTTCTTTACCTCATGGTAAGAAAATTTCATAATTTGACTGTCATCGATATTTTTTCCATGTAAATCATCCCTTCAGAGGAGACAAGAAAAACTTTTTAGCTAATAGAGTAGAAACCAAACAACCACCGACGATGTGGTCAAGCGAAGACATATATGAACTTGTTAAGGACTATCCAAAGATATATGAAACTGACGAGCAAACAGAAATTGAAGGCAAATCAGTTGTTCATAACCGGTGCAAACAAACTATTTTTTGGGAGTTGCCGTATTGGAAACATCTTTTGCTTCGCCATAACATAGATGTGATGCACAATGAGAAAAATGTATTTGATAATGTTTTTAACACAATTTTGAATGTGAAAGGGAAGACGAAGGATGATTTAAAATCAAGACGTGATATAGAAGAATTATGCAAACGTCCTGAGCTTCATATGAAACCAAATGATAGTAAAAAACCCAAAGCTTGTTACGAATTAGATAATAATCAAGTTAAATGTGTGTTAAAATGGGTGGAAGGGTTAAGATTTCCTGATGGGATATCATCAAACCTTCGTAGATGTGTTGACTTTAAAAATGGTAGATTGAGCGGAATGAAAAGTCACGACTGTCACATAATGATGGAAAATTTATTTCCCATAATGTTCAAGGAACTACTGCCATTAAAAGTTTGGAAAGTAGTAACGGAGCTTAGTATGTTTTACAAAGAGCTTTGTTCGACTACTTTAAAAGTGCAACGTTTACGTAAACTTGAAGTGGACATTCCTATATTTCTTTGCAAATTAGAGAAAATATTTCCGCTCGGTTTTTTTAATGTGATGGAACAATTACCTGTTCATCTCCCATTTGAAGTACAACTTCGAGGTCCTGTCCAATATGGATGGATGTATCCATTTGAGAGGTATGTAATATGTTATAACGTAATTTAATTGCATTTGAAAGATGAAGTTAATATAAATTAATTTTGCATAGATATTTGAATCACCTGAAGAAAAAAGTGAGGCAAAAAGCACGGGTTGAAGGTTCGATATGTAAATCTTACATCGAAGAATAAGCTTCGTTCTTTTTCTCTCACTATTTCAGTGACCATGTGAATATTTCATTTCAAAGTGTTCCTCGTAATGACGAAGGTGACGAACAAGAGTCCTCTGAAGCAATGTTATCTATTTTTAGACAACTTGGTCGTCCTTCTGGAAAATGTGTAGAAATATGGCTAGACGATAGAGATCTTCATGTAGCACACACTTATATTCTTCTAAATTGTGTCGAGGTTGCACCGTTTGTTAGGTAATCTGAAATAATAATTTGTGTTTTATTATTTTCTATAATGCATGCGCGTGTATAACCTAATGTAATAATTTGTTTATATAAACAGTGTTTATGAACGTGAACATCCGAATGAAGATCTCAGTGAAGAATTTTCCGGTTGGTTTTCAAATTACGTTTATGAGCCGAGAAATAGTGTTGTTGATGAAGGGTTGAAACATCTTGCGATGGGACCAAAAAGAGTGGTCAAGACATATCCAATATATTTCGTCAATGGATATAAATTTAACACCAAAGAATACGGTGTAGAAAATTAACAAATAATACTGGTGTATTTGTTAAAGGTAGTGACGATCCAGAAAATCATTCAAATGATTTTTATGGCGTTCTGACACAAATTTTGCAACTGACATATTTCTCACGACCCGCGGAGGAGGTGTTTCTATTTAGATGCAATTGGTTTAGCAATGTTCCACGTTCTGCAATTAATGTGCACAAGGATTATAATCTTATCGAAACAAAGCATACATCGTACTATCACAAGTATGATCCTTTTGTACTAGCCAAACAAGCATTGCAAGTTTATTACGCTCTTTATCCGTCTCTAAAAAGAGATAAAGCAGATTGGTCTACAGTTTTTAAAACAAAGGCCAGATTCACATTCGATAGGAAGAATATTCCGGACGAATAAGCTTATCAGGCAGATCTTGAGCAAAATAACGAAATAATAATTACAGTCGATCATACAGATTTTGGTCCCTTGATCGATGATTCAAATGTTTGGGTACAAGCGTTTGACAGTGCAGAGGAAAATATAATCGAAAACGAAATCGAATCTGAATCAGAAGACGATGATGACTGATACAAATCTGAATATGTTTTTTTGCAATTGATGTAACTATGTTGAATTCTTGATGTATTATGAAATTGATGTAACTATGAAAACAAACCCGTTTACTATTGTTTGCATGTTTTATGTTATTTCCATTTGTCATTTATTTAGCAATTTTTATTAAAAATGTAATGAATCAGTTATACCCATTATGAATCAGGTATAACACACTTCCATTTCTATTTCCATTTCAGTCATTAATTAAGCAATTTATACCATTGATGTCATTTTCATATGAAATATATTTCATTATCATGTTTTTATTCTCTTATATAATGATGTGTATATGTAACAGGTTTATCATTATGTCGTGTAGAGGTAGGAGCTCCTCCCGATCGTCGGGAGGCGATGGCAGTGGCTCATCGCAAGAGCCACAGCGTGCAGTTGTATCGTTAGTCCCTAGAGCAGATGGGTAAGAATTAAATTTTATTCAGCATCTTATTTTTTCTATGATATACGTATGTACTTATCTATATCGTACTTAAAAACAGGGGGTTCGACCTACTTCCCTCTGAGGTTGTGCTGGACGTCTCTAGAGCATCTTATTGCAGTAGGATGAGTGCGCGCTGGCGGAGGTGGGTTACCATCCCTCATCACATCATAGAATGCATATGGTAGGATGTCCTAGTATGTATAATTTTTCTGTTTTTTAATTCTTTTTGTCGTTTTTCTATTGTTTATCGTTTAAAGTGCAATCTTTTTTTTAATACAGGCTGAGATAGACATCCAGACAGACGATATGATGCTGGTACGAGCATACTAGATGAAGTAGATGCGCAAGAACTACAGGGACACGATATCTGAGATTAAGAAATCTGGTAAGAAACCACGGTGGATGGGAGAGAGCGTGTGGCAAGCGTGGTTGAGCTACTTGGAGACGGACGAGGGGAAGGCAAGTACACTAATTTTTTTTGAATTATTAATTTGACGTGATTGAAAAATAATGTATCAAATTTTGAATGGACAGACAGAGTCGGATAGAAACTCTGCAAATAGAAATAAGAATCCCGTCACTCATCGGGGAGGATCGAAGTCGTTTCAGCAGTATCGGCAGGAGTTGGTAAATTTACTGAATAATAAATGTAAATAGTTTATGCTATATGATTTTAAACGTATAATAATTGTATGTAACAATCAACTTCAGGAAGCCGAGACACATGGTCCTGTCAGCTATATGGACGTGTTCACCCGTACGCATGCTGTCGAGCATGTTAATCCAGACGAGACTGTTTCGTACACATGGCAGGACGATAAATCCAGCAAAAGCAAAGTAAACATATTTCATGTTATTCAGTATTAGTAATTGTTTTAATTGTTAAATTATGATGAAATAAGATATGATATTATTAATTTGTTAATGCAGGAGATGTTCATGGAGCAGCGTCAGAAACTCCTTATTGATACGGGTAGAGAGCAGCTGACGACCGATGAGGAGGACGTTATTTTTGAGTCCGTTATGAGTCCAGCAGAGCATGGTCGACGATACGGATTTGGAAATTTAGCGGTAAATAATTTACTTTTTCTTAAAATACTGAAAATATGATATTTTTACCTTTTCAAAACAATAAACTTGGATTTTATTTATTTTTCGATTATTGCAGTCCAGTAGTCAGAGTAGGGGATGGCGGAGTAGACCTCAGAGCGATTTAGCTGGTATAGAAGAATTGTGGACTAGAGTGTCCCAATTGGAGGAGCAGAACCGCCAACAGACCTTGCAGACCGCACAGTTGTTAGAGTACATGCAGCAGTTTGGTGGCCACTTCCCTTCCTCGGCTGGCTCTGGATCTGGAGGAGATTGATTCATTGCTTGCTTATTCGTTCGTGCAGGTATGTTTTGTTTTAGTTTAGAGTGATTTGGTAGATGGTGCGATTAATTGTTGATTTGTATAATTATGTATGATACACTTTGTTCTGTAGTCGTATGAGGATATGCATGAGAATGTTGATGAATTTGTGTATTATCAACATGGTAGAACATTTATTGTTAGGATTATTGTTAATGTTGGAATGGTATGTATATTTTGTATTTTATTTTTATTCTAATTTTATCCATTTGTGTGTTTATTGAATATTTTGTAGTCTAGGTTTGGATATTTGGTTGGATTATTGTTTATTGGATTGTGCAGTATTGATATCGTTGTGTTTGGAAGAGAAATGTGGTTGGAAGGCTCTATTTGCAGCAAATATAAAAAAACAACAGATTTCCGACTGCTTCCGACGGCTTACAGGTCAAAATTTTCGACGGCTTCCGACATTTTCCAGCGGCCTGTAGCTAAATATTTCCAACGGTTTCCGACGCCCGTCGAAAATTGTCGAGAGCCATCGGAAACGTGTTCGGCGGCATCCGTCGGAAGCCGTCAGAAATACTGCTCCCCGACGCAGTCTTTTCCGACGGCAGCCGACGGCTTCCGACGGCCGCCGACGGATTCTGGCCGTCGAAAAATGCGTTTCCCCTTGTAGTGTTTCAACCATCATCTTATATTGCTTGGTCATGATGGTTAGAGGTGTGCTAGAGGCCAGAGGCTGAGTATAAGCATGAAGAACAAAGAAGAAACAAAAAGAGAAAAAGAAAGAAGTGGAAGAGAAGCCATGGATCTAAAGCTTGAATATAATTTTCTTTCACGAAAATGATATTGAGAAGTTTTGGGAAGTTTTTATGCGTGATAGGCAAGAGAAATTCATGGTTAGATTAAAGGAATGAACGGATAAGGTAAGTAATAAAGAGGCTATGCAATAAAAGACAAGATTTTGAATGGTTTGGAAAATAAAATGGCAACAAATACTTGATGTATTTAATAAAAAAAATCTTTCTTTCAAGAGACGAAATGAGAAATGGAATAAAATGAGATATGTTTGAGGAGTTTTGTACGTGAATGATAAAAGGAAATACACGGCTATATAAGAAAAAAACAGCTAAGGAATTATGAATAGTGGGGAAACGGAAAGGCATAAGTTAAGGAGGAAGAAACGTATAATATATTTTATTTTTAAATACAAATAAAAAAATGAGAGATGGGAAATAATTTTTTTGTACGTGAATTTTCAACTTGATATGCAAGTCTGTGAGTAGAGTAATTCATGGCTAGGAATGAGGAGGAAACGGCTAGAAAATAATAAAGGTCATGCAAATGAAAAAGGCAAGAGTTTAAACAATGAAACGCATGCCTCTTAAATTTCTCCAAGCCATTTATTTGCATACATTTCTTTCTAAAAATGAAATGTGAAGTAAATGTGTACGTGAATTATGAAGTAGAATGGATGGCAAGAAATGATTTAAACGGCTAAAGAGGAGTAAATGATAGAAAAACAAAAAGGCTAGGAAATAAAAGGCAATAAATAAGGAGAAAGAAACATATATATACACACACACACACACACACACACACACACATATATATATATATTGTTCTTAAATGAAATTGAAAAGAGGATATTTTGAGATGTTTGTACGTGATTAATAAGAGAAATTCATGACTATGAATGGTGAATAGCTAGGATAAGTAATAAAGAGGGTAGATAAATAAAAACGCAAGCATTAAAGAGATGTAACGCATGTCTCATTGATTTCTTCCAAGCCTTTTATGAAAAGATATACACACAAGTAAAATTCAATAAATAAAGTTTAGATAAAAAATAGAAAAATAAAATAAAATAACATAGAAAATAAAAATATAGAAATGAACATAGAAAAATTGAAATTGAAATACATAAAATAATTGCGTGTAAAACGCTGTAATTTATCTAATTTTAAAAGTATAACTCAGAATTTAACGAAACGAAAAGCAGAACAAATATCATAAATATATTCTGCTTCAAAGAAAATGATTAAAATTTAAAATTCAAAATTTTTTAAAAATTTAAACCGAAAATTCAAATTTTGACCAAAATATAAAATTTTCAAAAATCCTTTATTTATTTCATTTGGAAAATAAATTACAAACAAATTCCAAACTTACATTGGAAAAATTCTAAAAATTCACTTTTAAGTGATTTAAAAAACAAAATTTCAAATAAAAATTTAATTAAAAATATTCACAAAATTATGGGTTGTTACACTCTCCCCCACTCAAAACTTTTCGTCCCCGAAAAGGAACGAGGCATGGAAAATAGAGACAACAGATAGAATGAGATAGAATTAAAACATTATAAAAAAAAGAAGATTGAAATTATACCCGGTAACAGTCGTTATAGGTAAATTCAACAAGATGGAGATGATCTTCCCAAGATCCTCTGTAATCAAGAACATAGCACGAAGAAGATTCTCGAAAAGTTTTCCAAAACAGACTAGTAAAGGTATTTTGGAAGGAAGAACTACAGATCGAACTTTAGGAGATAAGATCAATTTGAAATTCAATTCCCTGCTTAGGATGCAGGAGAATAGGAACAACCGAAGGATAAGAGATTGGAAAACAAAATAAGATGATAAATTTTAAAACCATGAAAGTTTCAACTTAAATTAATAATTGATTTCATCCATTTAATTTTTCCTAAGTTAATTAAATCTTATATATTTATAATTTCATTATCTTATCACCCAATTAACAATTTCTAAAATCGTGAATTTGAAATCATTTATTATATTCAAAATGTTATTCAATAAGTTTCATTCTTCTTTATTCCACATGGTTATTACATTTATTCCACTTAATATATGTCTAATCACATATATTAAATATACTTACACTTTTTACGCTTACTCCAATTTATTTATAAATTCCTTTAACATCACTTTATATTGTATATTATTCAATTAACTTTTTATTCTATTTACCTTTATTAATCCTTTTATAACTAAAATTTAAGTGTATAACATTTATTATAAACACTCAAATTTTATTTATTAAATCCTTTTATATTGTATATTATCCAATTACATAGTTAACTTTTAAATAATTTAGGTAAGTTATAATAGAAATGCAATAGAATATTATACAAATAAAGTTTTCTGATTCAATTATTTCAACTTAAATATTTATTCAAAATTTTTGGTTCATTTTATAATTGAAAACATTCTTTAAGGTAAATTTAAGAATTACATTTCCGATTAACTTCAAACCATTTAGAGGTAAATAAATACATATACAATATATACCAAATCAAATTTAAATCATATATCCATATATATATATATATTATAAATCAAGTCATATCTTTGAACTTCGAATCAATTAAATTTTCAAAGAAAAACAGTAGCAAGGCTACAGAATGGTCTCTTCACTTCGAAACACGAAAATGAATGTCGATGATGCTGCAGTCATCACCGAAATTATTTTCCTGCGACAAGAGAAGAGCACTGATTTGAACATTAAAAATTCTTTGAAAACAATCTCTATTTGGAAAACACTTTAAATAATATATCTTTTAAAACTTTAAAAACCTAAGTTTGAAACCATCAGAAATTAAATTCTCAAGTTCTTGATTTAGATTCATTTTAATTTCCAAATTAATTTATAGCTATGTTTTATAGTTCAGTTATTTATATAGGAGACAAAAGCCAATGGTTACAAGATATATATAAAGTCAAATATTATTTCTTAATAACCTATTCAATTAATTGTTAGAATTCAGAAAATCAAACTCATACATAATATAATTATACAAAATTTATCATTTACTAAATTTTGAAATCAATATGGTGTCTGTTTGCTCTGTTCAATTGTTTTGTAAATCCTATCGATAGCGTTGATCAAACGAATCGATCGGAAATCCAAATCAACATCAACAACTCAAACAACACAATACATAAAACATTTTAAATATAGGTTTACAAAGCAAGAATAGGGATTCATATTTGATTGACTCAAATCAAGAGAATTCTGATTCGAAGATAAGTTGGAAACAAAAGATAAGATGATTAAATTGACAGAATAAGGAATGGATAAGCTTACATAAATCGTGGGCAACCTTAACCGAGTCAACCGTGACTTCAAGAATTAGATCAATGTGGAATTCAGAGGTAATTCTACATTCGATCTTAAGAAATAGAATTCGGAATAACAAGAGGTACTAGCATCTAAACCGAGGATACATATAAATCTCCGGTGAATCAATGCTAATTGCAAAGGAGTTTCACCCCTTTACCAGTTATCTGAATGTTCACGAGACCGCCAATTCATTATAAAAATCATTCGAAGTGGAGTTATGGGATACTCCAGAATCAAAAGAAGAAGAATAGTGAGGGACAAGAATGAATTTTGAAACTGCATGGAACGTTCCAAAATTCAAAAGAAACCCAAGTCAAAAAGGAAGAAATTCAACTCAAATGAAAGTGATTCTGTAAATAAATTTACCACGTATGCTAAGTTTGCCTAGAGCCAAAGCTCTGATACCAAATGTAAGACCTTGATATTTTCAACCATTCGCATCCGCACATGTCAGACTTGAATTGTTCAAAATACCGAATTATAAAATAAATTTGGCAAAACACAGCATAGACAGTAAATAAATAAATCACAGATTACAGACACGGAGTAATAAATGCAGCGGAAGTAAAGAAATAGTAGTTCATGAAGCTACTATATAAATACATCAGAGTCAAACAAGATACAACAGAGATAACAAGATACAACGGAGGTCTTAACATGATAACCATGTATGAATCAGAATACATCACTGGAACCAACCGGATAACCGGAATCAACTGGATAATCGAAAGTGAAATAGGTAGCTATATCTTCAAGCAATGCTTCCAACTTCGAAGGTGAGTCTCAAATGATGTATCACTCAGTCTGACCCGAACGTAAAGCAAAACACAAAACACTCGAGTCAGGACATACATACTTATGCAATGTAAACCAACTCAAGTGAACTGCAATATAAGGTACAAGTAACTTAAAAGATGCTTGGGACCACGCATCCTCTAAGGATCCGTTAAACTATTTACTATGTAGTAATATTTCGCTATTATAATAATGTCTATAGTAAAATAAACATACCTTTAAATAGCATTAAGGCGTTACATTTTCCACCTTAACACGTAATAGTCCCAGTAGTCCATCCAATATCATAGTCCCTCCTGATCGGAAAGCCACCAGAGGATACCACACGGGTTATGGGAGAAATCTAAACTCGTACAAGACGCGATAGGGTAGGTGACACGGCACAACTAGGCAATGCCAGGGTAGATATGCCAATTACGCTTCCGGATTGGTGGTAACGCGTAGGTGCAACTACCGCCACCTCGAACAACACCCCCAAATCAAAGAAATCAAAAGTGGCCGCCGAATCAATCCAAAGGTCAAAGTATAATATCGAAGGGATGCGTCTGATCAAAGGCGCTACCTGATTAACCCGTCAATCGCTCCTGTTTTAGCCACCTTATGCCAACTCACAGGAGTTGGGTCCACGTATTTATCTCAAAGGAAACGCCGCCACCATCCTACTTCATTCTGGAATCTCCATCGCGTACACGGTTGTTAAAGTGGTTTTCGGAGTTGGCAGAGAGTATGACAACTTCTGATTCTGATCCCTTTAACAACTAAATGTTACTATAACCCATGGATATTTATTTCAAAATAATATATACTTTCAAAACCAAACTAGCATATCCATTTCAAAATCATATCATTTCTTTCAAACTAGCATATACTTTCAAAACCTAAATATCATACTCATTTCAAAACCATACCACAATAGTATAATTTCCATTTCAAAACTAATTCAATAATATATCATGTAAATAAAACCCAAATTTCCAAATCATTGAATATTTCCTTCAATTTATTAAACTGAAATATTCCTTTAAATTATCATAGCATTTTGGAAATGTAACCTTAAGGAATCATAGCATTTTTGGAATGTAATACTTTCCACTTTTATATAATCAAAATATTTATATACTTACAAATTTTAACATGGTCATTTTATCATATCCTTATAGTTAAATAAACTTTGTTACTGTAATATCCAATTTAAAGCTGAAATTCTTATGTTAAGTTAAAAGTACTTTATTAACTTACATTATTATTACAATAAAGAACTTTATTATTTTAATCATTTAAAATATGCCATTTACATTTATTATTAACTTACATTATTATTACAATAAAGAACTTTATTATTTTAATCATTTAAAATATGCCATTTACATTTATTAAAACTTACATATCAAATGTACATTATCAACTTACATTTTATTATTACAGTAAGGAACATTTATCGTTTTAATCAATTTAAAATACACCATTACATTAATTAAAACTTACATGTCAAATGTACGTTTTAACTTACATTTATTACAATGAAGAGCATTTATCATTTTAATCAATATTACACTAATTAAAACTTACATTATCAAATGTACGTTTTAATTTACATTTCTATTACAGTAAAGAGCATTTATCATTTAATCAATGTTACACTAATTTAAAACTTACATTATTAAATGTACGTTTTAATTTACATTTCTATTACAGTAAAGAGCATTTATTATTTAATCAATATTACACTAATCTAAAACTTACATTATTAAATGTACGTTTTTATTTACATTTCTATTACAGTAAAGAGCATTTATTATTTTAATCAATATTACACTAATTAAAACTTTACATGTTTCTTTCATTAATTAGGACTTTACGCGCTTCTTTCATTAATTAAATCTTTACATGTTTCTTGCATTAATTAAAAAATTTACATGTTTCTTTCATTAATTAAAACTTTTCATATCCTTTGATTAATTAGGAATTTACACGTTTCTTTCATAAATTAAAATTTTACATGTTTCTTGCATTAATTAAAACTTTACATGTTTCTTGCATTAATTAAAACTTTACATGTTTCTTTCATTAATTAGGACTTTACACATTTCTTTCATAAATTAAAATTGTACATGTTTCTTGCATTAACTAAAACTTTACACTTTAAACTGATTATCAGCTTATAACATTTTAACTTATAAAAACTGATATCTCTTTATACTTCAATTCTTTAAATCAAATTTTAAGTTAAAATTCCATATATTCCAAAATTTCAAAGTACTTAATAAATTTTTAGGAAAATATTACTTTAAAAATATTAACCATGGGCCTGTATAATATTTTCTAACATAGGTCAAGTGATACGGATATGTATCATTTCAATCCGTAATTTAAAAAGAAAAATCCGAGTTCTATCATTTCAAACCCGCAATCCCAAGAAAAATAAATACGACAAAAATCAATAAAAAATCACTCGAGCCTATCATTTCAGTCCATAGTGATAGGGAACTTGCAGTGGTGATTAACAGAAAAAAATAACAGTATACATATAATATCATAACAAATGATGTAACACATATATAAACGTCATTTATCATTATGTAATCACAATACAGGCATATATGAATGACATATCAATGTCTACAAATTCGCTTGTCATTTTTTTCACAAAAATATAAGTATATATGTCTAGAGTGATTAAAAACTCACCTTTTTAAACTAGAATCGACAAATTCAGAAAAAAAAACCCAAACACCGCAAAGCACGTAAAAGCACGACAAAGCACAATGCGAACTTGAATGGATGAAGAGTGAGATCCAAATCTTGTATGCAAACAAATATTACATACATAAGAATATGATTCAACACAAAATAATAGATGTTAAAACAACGGAAAAATAAATGAATCAAAGTGACATAACTTGCCTTAATCAATCAATGGCTTCGTTACACCACATATGGTTTCAACCATCATCTTATATTGCTTGGTCATGATGGTTAGAGGTGTGCCAGAGGCCAGAGGCTGAGTATAAGCATGAAGAACAACGATGAAACAAAAAGAGAAAAAGAAAGAAGAGGAAGAGAAGCCATGGATCTAAAGTTTGAATATAATTTTCTTTCACGCAAATGATAATGAGAAGTTTTGGGAAGTTTTTATGCGTGATAGGCAAGAGAAATTCATGGCTAGATTAAAGGAATGAACGACTAAGGTAAGTAATAAAGATGCTATGCAATAAAAGGCAAGATTTTGAATGGTTTGAAAAATAAAATGTCAACAAATACTTGATGCATTTAATATAAAAAAAATTCTTTCTTTCAAGAGATGAAATGAGAATGGAATAAAATGAGATATGTTAGGAGTTTTGTACGTGAATGATAAAAGGAAATACACGACTATATAAGAAAAAAACAGCTAAGGAGTTATGAATACTAGGGAAACGGAAAGACATAAGTTAAGGAGGAAGAAACGTATAATATATTTTATTTTTAAATACAAACCAAAAAAATAAGAGGTGGGAAATAATTTTTTTGTACGTGAATTTTCAACTTGATATGCATGGCTGTGAGTAGAGTAATTCGTGGCTAGGAATGAGGAGAAAACGGCTAGAAAATAATAAAGGTCATGCAAATGAAAAAGGCAAGAGTTTAAACAATGAAACGTATGCCTCTTAAATTTCTCCAAGCCATTTATTTGCATACATTTCTTTCTAAAAATGAAATGTGAAGTAAATGTGTATGTGAATTATGAAGTGGAGCGGATGGCAAGAAATGATTTAAACGGCTAAAGAGGAGTAAATGATAGGAAAACGAAAAGGCTAGGAAATAAAAGGCAAGAAATAAGGAGAAAGAAACACACACACACACATATATATTATTCTTAAATGAAATTGAAAAGAGGATATTTTGAGATGTTTTTACGTGATTAATAAGAGCAATTCATGACTATGAATGGTGAATGGCTAGGATATAAAGAGGGTAGATAAATAAAAAAGCAAGCATTAAAGAAATGTAACGCATGTCTCCTTGATTTCTTCCAAGCCTTTTATGAAAAGATATACACACAAGTAAAATTCAATAAATGAAGTTTAGGTAAACAAAATAGAAAAATAAAATAAAATAACATAGAAAATAAAAATATAGAAATGAACATAGAAAAATTGAAATTGAAATACAGAAAATAACTGCGTGTAAAATGCTGTAATTTATCTAATTTAAAAAGTATAACTCAGAATTTAACGAAACGAAAAGCAGAGCAGATATCATAAATATATTCTTCTTCAAAGAAAAAGATTAAAATTTAGAATTCAAATTTTTTTTAAAATTTAAACTGAAAATTCAAATTTTGACCAAAATATAAAATTTTCAAAAATCGTTTATTTTTTTCATTTGGAAAATAAATTACAAACAAATTCCAAACTTACATTGGAAAAATTCTAAAAAATCACTTTTAAATGATTTTTAAAAAAATTCAAGTAAAAATTTAATAAAAAATATTCACAAAATTATGGGTTGTTACATTTGCTTCAGGGAAAAAATATGTACATATGTATGTTTGCTTCCCTAAATATGTAGTAACAACAAACATTGGATTAATATATTATCGTTCTATCAACTGGTACAGAAATACAAATCAATTCGGTGTAGAAATCCGAAACATATATTTTTGTAGGTGGAAATCTAAATCGGTAATTCCTTTAATAGTCATAGTTTGGATTCAAACTCGGAACGGTCCTAGAAATTGTAGCAACTTATTTTGTCACATAATTCTCGAACAGAGTTGGAAAAAAATGAATGAACCGGCATAAAGTAATACCTGTGTTGTAGCAGTAAATAGTGGAGGAAGGGAGCACTGAGTTAGAGGAAGGGGGTTGCGGTATGGACTGATTAGGCAGTAATCACTGGTGAATAGTGCGCTGTGATCGAGAAGGAAGGTGATGGGCGCTTAGATTGTCATTCGAGCTCGGCAGTGGAGGGCTGTGGATTGGATTTAGAGATTTGGAAAGAATGCGGGTGGAAAGAGGGTAGAGGATGACGAAGAAGTTTGGATTTGAAAATTATTTAGGGTTTGATGAGAAGTAACAAAGTGATTTTCACTGAAGGGTGTTTTTGGTAATTCAGAAAGACACGGTTGAAATTAGTTCATGAAACTATCATTATTAGTAGTAAAGAGATATATATATATATAGACTGATGTGAAAACACATAATAAATATATATAAATATATATTTACAAAAGGAGTGATGCGACTAAATAAGATTATTATAAATTATTATATATATATATATAAATAAGTTGATGTGATGCGAGATTTTTTGCTTATAAATTGCCATAGGTTTTCTCATTTTTTTTCACCTTCTTTCTAAAGTTTCAAAACTCTTTAATGGCTTTCTTTAACATTTTATAGTTTTATATTTTCAAGTTTTAAACTTAGCTTCAAACTCCTTCTTTTCCATTCAAATTCCTCTATTTTTACCCCAGTTGAATTCGGTCATAACTTATAAATTCCACCAAATTAAGATTTTATTTTTTCCAAACCATGTATATTTTCAGTGGTTTCAACTTTGTGGTTTACCTGATTACGAGCTTGGATGCTCCAAAAATTCATTTTTTGCAAGAGTGTTTTTGAATCTAGGTTTTGATGTCTGAAAATGCCTCTCACTGTTTTGGCCATAACTTCCCTCAAAATTTAACATTTTTGAGTAATTATTTTTTTAAATGATAGAGAAAAGAATAATCTAAAACTTTCCTTTTGATCACTTTTTTAAAATCCGAGAATAAGGGGTCCAAAAATCCATGGGAAAGTGGCCTGTTTTCGAGCTCAGTTTATAGGGTTCGAGTGGAATTTTGTCGAGCTTTAAGGTGAGTAAATTCCTAATTTATGTGGAAAGAACTTTATCTTATATGTTATGTTGATTTTAAAGCTATGTATGTCACATATGATTGGACCTTGGTATGTTTGAAATACGTTGATTAGTGCTAATGTATGGTGTAGCATTAGCACTCAATTGGATATGTTTAAATGATGATCGATATAGGCTAGGATTTGGTTATGTCATTGAATCGAGTTGTTGTGTATGTGACTTTGGACATGAGATTGTGTGAATATAGAAGGCAGTATCTTGAAAGTGAAGTGGACTTGAGATCCAGTTGCAAATTAAATCGTTTACTTGTTGTTTTAGTAAAGATTTGATTTGTTTATCTTAAATTAGTTTTCAAAATTTACCAAAGTTTTAAAAAAAATTCCTTTGGTAAATGAGAGTGAAAATTTTGATTTTTGAGATGATAACTTAGAAATGAATCCTAGGTTATTGCACCCACAGCGATTGTTGCTATGGATGCAGTTCGAATATTTCAAATTTCTCAAGTTCTAAATTTTCTTCTAAAAATATTTTGGAAATCCTTTTCAAAATAAGTTAGCGATACGTAAGTTATTTTCAACTTAATTATGAAGGTTTATTAACTAAAATTAATTGATTAATTAAGAATATTTATTTATTAATTAATTAAGTAATCAAGTTAAGTAATTAGTATTAATTGATATTAATATTAATTAAGTAAGTTAGTCATTTATTAATTAAGAAGTTTTAATTAATGGCATACTTAGATTATAAAGGGCAACTAATTTTATTTAACCGATTTTAATTATTTTATTCATTATTTAATTATCGTTTAAATTATTTAATTAATTAATTATTTAATTAAAGGTTAATTATTTACTAAATTATTACTTAATAAAGGATTAATTTTAAGTAAATTTTTATTTCGTTAAAGTTTAATTATTAATTAACTTATAATTAATTAAGGTTTAATTTATTATTATAGGTTTAACTAAAAATTATTTTACTACTATTATTTTATTAAATAATTAAGATTAATTAATATTTAATTATCTATGAAGGTTAATTAATAATTTAATAGTTAGTAAATTATTAATTTGGGTTTAATTAATAGTTAATTCGGGTTTAATTAATTATTTAAAGGTTTAGTTATTTCTTAATTATTAATTAAGTTAAATTAAGATTTAATTAAGTTTAATTATGATTTAGTAAAGAGTGTAACTTGAATTTAATTATTTTAAAAGGAACTTCTAAGTTTTAAATACTAGTTTTCTAAGAATCAAATCGTTTAAAGAGAACTTCTGTTCCAAGGATAGTTTTGAATACAATAAATCAAGTGTTGATACCATGAAGTAGAAAAATAACTATGAACGAGTTATAGTATTGATTGATTGTATCGTTTGGACATCTGCAGAATAAACCGCCGTTCTGCTATAGGGTAAGTGTTTGATTATTGTGAATATAGAATAACAAAATATATTCTTATTCTGTAATAAATTAATCGTTGATTGTGTGGAGATAAGTTAGTAGAATAAATCACCATTCTACTATATGTAATGATTTTGTTTGGACATCTATATAGCAGGACAAACCACCATTCTGCTATTATGATTTAGACATGTATATGTTAGTTAGTTCATATTGACACGATAATTCCTTGATTTGGATATGAGTTTTATTTACATATATCTTGACCTATGTAAATAACTGTGAAGTAAATTGGAATTGAATGGTGGCTTAAATTAGTACCATTGAAAGTTCTAAGCCGTGTTTTGAAATTATAATGTATGGTTTGGATTTATTTTAACTCTTTAATCAGTTTGAGGTTAAGGGTTTATTAATGGTTTTGCAAGTTATATAATTATTTTATCAAGATATTCATAAATGATAACTTATCTGTAGAAAGGAGTTTACCTAAAAAAAGGTTTATTTAAAGGTGATTACAAATGATGTTTTATAAAGTATATTTTATATAGAATTTCTTTAAGAAGTTTATAAATAGGAAGAAAACTTATACATTATTTCAGAGATTTGGAAATAGGCTTTATAAATTAACTTAAAGGTTTATAAAAGCGAGCTATAACTTTATTTTGGAAGTTAAAAGTTAACTGAAATATGAGATGAAATTTTGAAAAGGAAACTTGTTTAGTTATTTAATACGGGATTTGAAAAGAAGAAAATTTTATAAAGTTTGTAAATATACTTATACCATTGATATAAGTATAAGAATATTTTCCAAGTATAAAGGAAATGGAAGGTGTTTAGGAATAGTGTTTTGAAAGGACCTTTTGATCAGGTTTTATAAAGTGATTTATTATTTAAAGATTAATAAATAAAGGCTTAGTGGATCCTATATTGAAATTAAACCATGATTGGATGTTTGTTATGGGATAGTTAAATAACCGATTATTAAATATGGATCCAAAACGTAACTTTAGAAACATCTAAGTGAAACTCGGAAATTATATGGTACAGTTGTCATCGGTGGTACTATACTGTACGTATAAACTCGTTTCGTTTTCTTAGGACAAATGATAAGGAAACCCGTTCATTCAAACGGTTAGGAGTTGAACTCCACACTTATTTGTTTGTCTATTTGTCTATTTATTTTCAAAAGAACCGGGGTTGAGTTTACCGGAAACTGTCGAATGTTGCTTCGAAGAGACCAAGATCGGATATGTTATCCGAAAACATTTCGATCCAACGAATGCATTTCGAAGTGAAGACATCGTGAAGAGTAGGAAATAGAAGATAGAGATGTAAGTACAAGGGTTAGTCGCTACTAATCCTGAATGTGATTTCAAAATGGATATAGTAGGAACAGTGCCTTCGGTTTCATTCAGTCCCAGAACAGACTTATATGGATGAATGCTATCAGCATATTGTCATTGGAGGGCAATGAGAAATCTAAGTGAAAAAGTTCTTGAAAGACAATCGTAGCCTCAAGACTCATCAACCGAGAATGACTAAAACAGGGGAGATGCTTCAAGGCTATGTGGTTTGCTACCATTAGGGTATGGTCATCACCCAATCTAGATCGGGAGTATAGATCATGTATGTTCGAGGTCCATTTAGGCTGTTGATACCAACCAAGGTGATGACATACTCGACACTATCCACCAAGGGGTAGGGCCGGTCTTGATTCACAGGGAGTTTATGTGAGGCTCTCGGTATATTTTATCTAGAGATGAACCGTGACAGACGATACCCCCAATAAGCCGGTCATTAATTAAAATCCATTCTTCAATACAAGCTTTACGGTTTTAATTGTATACCAAATATGTTGGAACGTGAGATGCGAGCAGTCCAGCTATTTTAATATTTTACTTTGACCCCTAGGCATTATGATAATATCATTGGATTTGATATAAAATGTTTTGGTTATTGTAAGGTAAAAACTCATCCGTCTAAAGTGCGGTGTGGTCTTACGAGATATCCTTTGTTTTGAAAGATATTCGAACATAAAATCAGTTTGATTGTTACCCGTTATAGAGTTTTACCCACGCTAGTTTACCGGACTGACCCGGGTGTTATTCTATATAATGCCCGGGTCAAACCGAGCATGTTTTTCCCGGATAGCTGGATACTTTGGAATTGGAAAGAAGCTGGATTATCAGGACGTATTCACGTATATTGTTCCCTTGTATTCATTGTTGTGTTTATCAGCAATTGTGAGGACAAACTGTTATGACTGTCCAGGCTGAAATAGGTTAGTATACCCTGATTGGTGTCTGTATATACATGTACTACAGTTTTTTTGCGTAAAGATTTATGGTATATTATAGATCATTCGTTCCATTATGAGATTCTGTGTTGTTTAGTTTTCTTCTTATCTTCTTTCTTTTCTCTAAAAATCGGGCCTTTTGGCATTCGATTGCTCGACATGTGATACAATAGACGTATTAATGCCGGCGTTCGAGGGTCGAAAAGCCTGGTTCATTACATCATATCTATGTTAAAAATATTGGCTTCCAAATTTCAACAACCCTGAAACACCAAATTTCAATTAATCAAACTTTCAATTTTAGATCACTAGCCCATCGAGGAAGAACACTATTCTAAGAAGGAAGGTGAACAACAAAAGACATCAAAAAATATAGTGGATAATCATGTTCTATAGAAGAAAACAAGGATATTCGATTAAAAATAAATTTATTTGTTTTTTAATTGTCAACCCATATTTTTTGGTAGGGTTATATCAATATTTTTTGTTTTGTTTACAAATAATGTTTAGTGTTTGTTACTGATTTTATTAGTTGATTAATAGAAGACAAAGGTCTTGAATCAAAATTATGAAATGGATGCAGAGTACCATAATAATGAATACAAGGTAGTTATGCTATGTGTTTTGGTTGGAGAAGAAGATAAAGGGAGTTAGGATTTTAAACGATTTGGATGCCTCATTTTTATGCTATTTGGTATTAAGAAGCACATAATTTACTTATGACCGGTGCTCTTTAGTAATGGTATTAGAAAGCGCATTTCTGTATGCTTTTAGCAACACATAGGATAAATTCTTTAATGTATTTTTCATAAATATTACTTCTTTTATCTGTTTTGAAAAGATAAAAAGATACATTATTTTTACCCATTTTCATAATTATAAATTCTTTTTTCTTTTATGTAATGATAAATCAGATTCAATTGCATTATATCACAATAAGTTAACTTCATGAAATAATAAATGCAACAATCACCTGTTTTAAACTCACTTCATTGTCACTCGCTAAAATAACATTTTCTTAAAAAACATAGATTTCATTTGGATTATAAACAAGAAGATAGTTTTCCACAACTATTCATTTAAAAATAACATAACATGCATTTAAGATTCTTTTATCTTATCCTTTTAGAACATTGTGAAAAGTAAATCTTATTTAATTTCATTGCATCAAAATTACACAGATTTTTTTAAAAAAAAGATGATTATATTATATGATACTTCACAACTGGAAGTGTCTGCAAGTTTTTATTACAGTGGAATGAGAGAAAACTATATTTGTTTCATTTCCAGCAAAGAATGGTCTGACCGTCTAGGTCAAGCAACTGTTCCATTTCCTTGTTTAATTTTTCCTTTATTTGTGTCATTTGGAATGCGTTAGCAATGCTGATCATTCTGGATGCATAGTTAGAAAGGTTTTATTGTCTTTGTGTCTCCGTCACTTTGATTGTATCTCATGCATAAATTAGCTATTGTTATATCCAAGTCCTGGACTCTTTGTTGCTTGTTGAAGAAGTTATTTGTGGTTTGTTAACTCTTATCACGCAAAAGAAAACTTACTTTGAAAAAGATGAGTATAAATGTGCTCTTGCAAGCGCGTGCACACCTGTGAGGATTCAACTCCAATTTTGATTTTGTATTTCTATGTACACATGTGTATGTATTTATGTCTTCCTAATGGTATCATCATTACCACCAACAAAATCAGTAAAAAATGCAAAGTTCCCTATGTTAAGAGATATTTGGTTTATGTTAAGGAATAAATCAGGAATATTTATAGCTTATTATACAATAGCTGTCTAATGGCCGTCATAGATCAGATCTATAAGGGTTCTTCTGCCACTCCATCTGATCCTCCGCCAACTCTTGACCCTCTTTCTTTCTCTAACCTTAAGGAAAAGCCTCCGGATCCAGACGATGAGGGGTTTCTGCCCGTGAGGAACCGCCGGAGGAATGGAAGCCGCCCTCATTATCCTGTTTTTACCCAAGAATTGGCCAGAAATCAACCACAGTTCTACAAAAACAGAAATGATCGTAACACTACAATAGGATGGCCCTATTACGACCATTTATTTACAACATTCAGAGGACAACACTTGCAATAAAGAATTTTAACAACTGATTTTTCCTAACAGTTGTAAGAAACGTATTTCTAGCAACTATTTTTTTTAGCCAGTTGTAATAAAGATCTATAACAACTTATCAGTTTTGACCGTTGTATATATCTATTTATAGCAACTTATTAGCATTAATTTTTTGAATATGTTCACAATTTCTAAAATATTACAATAATTAATACTTAATAATTTTTTTGAGAAAAATGTGTGATCCTCTATAAATAGAGGAGATCACACATGCAAAAATATATATAACACAATAGTAAGGTGCTGCCAACATGCCTGGCAGGTAACAAAACTAAATACGAGTGACAAAGAAAAAATCAGGTACCCCTAAGATGAGTTCCGACAAGGCCACCACCCATCACACCCCGATATCGAGTTCCGGCATAGCCACCACCCGATACTAAGGTGTTATGAGTACTTAGAAACAAGAGAGAACGATGCTCTATGCATCTCAATAGTTCTATGTATAAAACAAAGAAGAAAAACTCCGTGCATCTGGATCGAAATGATGCTCCATGCATCTTGGTAGCTTTATGCAACGAAGAAAAACTCTGTGCATCTGATCGAAAGGAATGAAGAAGCCTCGACTCTGAAGTGAAAATAAATGTGATGCTGGATGGGATAATCTGCACTAGAAACTCTGAACAAGGGAAGAAATGCCAAGTTGTAGCATGGATCCTCCTGAAGATAATACTCCATAATAGAGACCCGCATCCATGGAGGAACTGAAAGAAATCCTTGGTGGAAAACTCTACTCTGAAATCTTCTCAACAAACCGTATCCTGCAATCTGAAGATATGGGAACCTGCAAAAAGAACCTGGTATCCTTTCACCCACACATGTATCCGAGGGGTGACTGAGAAAAAAGTAAGAATTATACATATATATGTATATTTATATAATTAATATACATATATATATATGTATGTATGTATATATAAAGAAGGAAGTAAAACTTAAAGTAGACTAAACTAGTAACAATAGAATTAAGATATTTGTAAACTAATACACCAAAAAAGAACAAAAAATTAAAACCAAATTTAAAAGAAAACTATGAATCTTTAATCATAAGTAAGTTATGATTAACCGATAGATCATCATATGAATTTGAAAAATATTCATATTAATATTAATGTCATTAAAAAAACAATTGTTGTGTTTAAAAAAGTTAATATTATAGCTAACCTTATTAAGATAACCTTTAAAAAAAATTATTTTTAGCTAATTTATATTTGGGATTAGAAATCCAATTAAAACAGAATGAAGAAATTGTATAAATCAATTTATTAAAATGACTATTATTATTATTAAAAATTCTTTAATTTCTTTCAAACCATATATACCAACTAATAATAATGAATAAAGATTTATTTTTAATAATTTATAAATGATAACTTATATAGCTAATAACCTATTATATACTATAACTAATGATTGTTGACAAATAATTAATAATTAATAGTTAATAATATAGTATAATTAATTATTAATGAATAATAAACTAATTAATAATTTCTAATACTAATATGTAAATAAAATATACTTAATATTTAATAATTTATACTTAACGATTTATTATAATTGATAATTCATTAATTCATAATTCATAATTATGTTTCATAATTTAATGCATAAATAACAATATTAATGGCTATTAATAAATAATTATAAACAATAATTTAATAATTAATAATTTATATTTATTTTTTATAATTAATTATTATAAATAACAATGCATCAAGGATGAGAATAATAGACTTTTGGTGAAGGACGATGAGATAAAAAATAGACTGAGAGAATACTTCGATAAGCTATTTAATGAAGAAGGTGATAGCATTACGATTGAGTTGGACGACTCTTTTGATGACACCAGTAGACATTTTGTTCGGAGAATTCAACAGTCCGTGGTAAAGAAGGCGCTAGAACAGATGAAAGCAGACAAGACGTTGGTGTTTGATGGCTTCCCATTGAGATGTGGAGATGACTTGAAGATGCTGGAATAGCCTGGATAACTAAGTTGTTCGATAATATTTTCAAATCAAACAGGATGCGCCAGAAGTGGAGGAGAAACATATTAGTTCCAATTTTCAAGAATAAAGTAGATTTTCAAGCACAAACTACATATGAATTAAGCTTATGGGTCATACAATGAAGCTTTGGGAAAGAGCCATTGAACATCTATTAAGAAAGATGACAAGCGTTTTAAAAAAACCAATTTGGTTTCATATCTGGAAGGTCGACCACAGAGACAATTTTCTTAATAACACAACTTATGGAGAGATTTCAGGAGCAAAAGAAGAATCTACACATGGTTTTTTTCGGTTTGGAGAAAACTTATGATAAAGTACTGAGAAATGTTATGTGGTGGGCTCCGAAGAAGAAGAAAGTCCCAACAAAGTGCATCACCCTTATCAAGAACGAGTATTACGGCACGCGCTTCGCGTGACAATAGTACACCCTTTGCGGATAAATTATTTTTTTTAGAAATTATATATGCTTAACATATTCAAAAAAATGATTTCATAAATACTTAGCTATGATTTTTCGTTGGAATCAGATGTAGTCAGTTTATTTGAATTTTTATTTCTATGTTGCGTCGTTTAATTATTTTGTTAGTTTGAATTTTTATTTCTAAGTTGCATCGTTTAATCATTTTGTTAGTTTGGATTTTTATTTCTAAGTTGTATCGTTTAATTTTTTTTGTTAGTTTGAATTTTTTATCCCGTTATCGATTAATAAAAAACATCAATGTATAGGAAGTCTATATGTTAGATCATAGTTTTAAGCGATATTAAGTTTTATAATATATATAAAAGAACGTTATGAATTTTCAAAAATATATATTTGCTAGATCCTATTTTTAAGTGATATTAACATTTGTGAATATCCATAAAGTGGCATTTTTGTAAGGATATTGATAGCAGACAAATATCATGCTTTCACTTAAACTCAAGAACAAAAAATTATAATAGTATATTTACTCCATATTTCAACCTGTTTTAATTCTAACGTATGATAAAAGGCTAAACTTCTTAATGCTACTCACCATAGTATGCAGTTGATAACAACATTACACATAATAAAAGTGCGGTGCTACATGCATGAGTTTAGAATCAGGTATATAGATGCTATTTTTTAGGATCAATTAATATATACACTGAGTTTAGAAACAAGATGCAGATTCTATTTTTAGGATCAATTAGTAGAGAACTTTTTTTAAAAGTACTGTATATGATGGGCAATTTTGGAACTTCATGGCCGGACCAAAAGATTGCGCTTCCAAAACAACTATTAATAAAGATACGTATGATAATGTTGTGATTAGTGTCAGAGCATGCGATGTTGAAACCGGCGACCTTTCTATTAATATAGGATTACATCAAGGGTAGGCTTTAAGTCCCTATATTTTTGCGCTAGTGATGGAGAAGGTTACGAAGGGTATACAATGTGAGATTCCTTGGTTTATGTTCTTTACCGATAATGTTGTGCTAATTGACGAAAGTAGGATATGAGTTGATAGATTACCGGAATTGTGGAGGCAGGCTTTAGAATTAAGCGATTTAGGCTTAGCAGAAATAAAACAGAGTATGTGAAGTGTGAGTTCAACGGTGTTGGGTCAGCGGACGGAGAGTCACTCTGGTTGGACAAGTAGTACCCAAGAAGGAATCCTTTGGATATTTAGGATCAATGTTGTAGTATGATGGAGAGATTGATGAAGATGTTAGTTTTAAAATTCGAGCGAGATGGGTGAAATTGCGACTGTCGTCTGACATTCAATGTAACAAGAAAGTTCCGCAAAAACTTAAAGAAAAGTTCTACAGAACGCAATCAGCCCTGCAATGTTGTATGGTGCAGAATGTTGGTCTACTACAAGACAACACGCCCAGAAGATAAGTGTTGCAGAGATGCGTATGCTGCGACGGAGCTGTGGTCATACAAGACGAGATCGAATTAGAAATGATGATATACGTAACAAACTTGGAGTAGCACCAATTGAAGAGAAGCTATTTCAACACCGCTTAAGATGGTTTAGACAACTCCAACGGAGGCCTCTCGAGGCACCTGTGCGCGTTGGAATTATAGGCCGCATCGATTGCTCAAAAAAAGGTAGAGGTTGATCAAGATTGACACGGAAGAAAAATAACAAAAAGAAACTTAAAGGATTTGAATATATTCAAGGAGCTGGTGATGGACAGGAGCACATGGAGGTTAGCGATCCATGTATCATAATCATGAGCTAAGAGTTTTTTTTTACTTAGGATTGGCTTAGGGGTAGTGTTATAAGTTTTAGATTATATGATTAGTGAATAGAAGCTTAAGACGTAGTTTGGTCTTTGGTCACTATTACTTTTGGTACCATTATTACGATTATTATTATTATCATGGTTCTTTAAATATCATTATATATTTTTTATTTTTTATTTTTTATCCTTAATTTTATTTTACTTATTAATTATTCTTATTTGTTTAATTATTTTACTTTATCGTATTATTATTATCATGGTCTGTTATTGTTGTTATTACTTTTAAATTGACTTTGTCATTTAGTTTTGAGTTTCATCTCTGACCGACCCAAACTTGTTTGAAAATAATGGCTTAGTTGTTGTTGTTATAATTTATTATTATTGTTAATAGTTAATAATCTATAATTTATAACAATAATGTATAAATTATAACATATACAACTTAACATGCAATAGTTTATTATAACTACCGATTTATAATCAACGATTCAAAATTATATGATTAATGATTAATAATTTAAAGTTTATTATTTATTACAATTAATGGTTCATAATTAATAATTTATAAATAATAATTTATGATTTATACTAATATATAAATAATAGTTGATAAGGAGCGAATGCCCATGGCGGTGAAGTTAAATTTTAAAGCCAGTTGTGTAAATTTCAGTCACCGCTAAAACTTTTACTTTTCACTAAACTTAATTCCTAAGTTACTTATTCCCTTCCTAGATCTGGAAGCTCCATCTGCGAAAGCGTCAAAAATTAGTATAGAGAATTTTATACGTTGTTCTCATTTTTCTACAAACCTATGCAGCTGTAAAAAGACCGCCGTAGGAAAATCCCTACGAAAAAAGTAACGACATAGGAAAGGGGTTAGAAATTTACGTTGTCTTTCTTAGGAGAGATGGGAGTAGGAAACCCATAGATAATTTAATACGTTTTTTATACATAATATTTTGCATGTTTAAAAATCATAGGGTTGCCATCTCTATGCCTCAGTGACTGTTTACCTTCTTATCTTTTAGCAACACACTAATATCTCGTCCGCTTTTCATTCCATTAATCCCTACCAAAACTAAAACTCCAGACTGAAATAAAAAATCCCTAGCCGCAAATTCAACCGTGTCTTCCTCTCCTTCCAAATTCCACTGTGTCTTCAACTCTTTCTCGAATTCAACCGCATCTCCACCTCCAACCGCAACATCGACGGTATCTCCACCTCTAGCCACAACTTCAACCACGTGTGTTCACCTTCACCTCAGATCCGACCTTAAGTGTGATATGTAGACCTGTCAAAATTTGATCCAACCCATTAACACAACCCTCTACCCTACTTATAAATGGGTTGCGTCAACCCATTTATAAATACGAGTGTCACGGCACGCGCTTCGCGCGTGAATTATTTTTCTTGTAAATTATATATGTGTAAATCGGTAAAAAAATGATTTTTTATTTTAAGTGATATTAAAAATTGTGTATTTGTAAAGAATTATTCTAAATTTATGAAGGAGGTTTAATTTTAGATACTATTTTTAGAAGTGCTTTGAATTCATATTTATTGTTATATCCTATTTTTAGGGGCGTTTGGATTTGTAAAAGAAGTTTAAAATTAGATTCTATTTTTAAGTTATTAAGATTTGCTAATATATAGATAGACATTTTTGGTAGTTCACGTTGGTACTAAAAAAGTGTGATACCAAAGCTATTACAACTATTATTAAAAGATAAATTGTATATGTGTAAATCGGTAAAAAACAATGATTTTTTTATTTTCAAGTGATATTAAGAATTGTGTATTTGTAACGAAGTATTCTAAATTTATGAAGGAAGTTTAATTTTAGATACTATTTTTAGAAGTGTTTTGAATTTTCATATTCATTGTTAGATCCTATTTTTAGGGGCGTTTAAATTTGTAAAAGAAGTTTAAAATTAGATTCTATTTTTAAGTTATTAAGATTTGCAAACATATAGAGGAGCATTTTTGGTAGTTCACGTTGATACCAAAAAAGTGTGACACCAAACCTATTACAACTATTGTTAAAAATTATAAACTAGGTTATGGATTGGGTTGACCCATTTTTAAAAGGTTATAAATAGACAACCATTTATTATAAACATTAAATTTTAATATAAATTTGAAATAAGAATTTGAATATGCATTATAATTTTTCACGGAGACTGACAGTTGTACTTAGAAAATAACAGGCTACCACATCCACATATTTGAATTCCGCCTAGTACAGAAGCCGCTATTTTTTTGTTCAGACTACAATAACTTCTTCGTTTTAACTCGGAATCAAGCGAGACTTCGACCGATCAACTTCAACCTAAATTACAGACAGTATGGAACACTCGGATACCTCATCATGTGAACGTACACTGTAGTTTTCCAATGGGACAGACAGTTGTATTTAGAAGATAACAAACTACCACATCCCTATATTTGAACTACGCCTAGTGCAGGGCCGCTATTTTTTTGTTCGGATTGCAATAACTCCTTTGTTCTAACTTGGAATTAAACGAGACTTCGACCGATTAACTTCCGCCTAAATTACGGACATTATGGAACACTCGAATATTCCATTGTGTGAACGCACACTGTAGTTCTTCAAGGAGACTGGCAGTTGTACTTAGAAAATAACACGCTACCACATGTGTATATTGAACTCCGCTTAGTGCAGAAACCGCTATTTTTTCCAGACTGTAATAACTCCTTCGTTCTAACTTGAAATCAGACGATACTTCGACCGATCAACTCCCATTTAAATTACAGACAGTATGAAACACTCGGATACTTTATTGTATGAACGCACAATATAGTTCTCCAAGGGGCTGACAGTTTTACTTGGAAAATAACATGCTACAACATCCATGTATATGAACTCCGGCTAGTGTAGAAACCGCTATATTTTTGTTCAGACTACAATAACTCATTCGTTCTAACTCAGAATTCGACGGGACTTCGACTCATTAACTACCTTCAAAATTATGGATAGTATGCAACACTCGAATACTTTATCGTGTGAATGCAAACTGTAGTAGTTTTTCAAGAGTACTGACAGTTGTACTTCGAAAATAATAAGCTATTTCATCCTCATATTTGAATTTTGATAAAAAATTTAAATTTTTGTTGAATCTCAAAATATAAAAATTAGAATTAGAATTATATTATATTTATTTGTTTTTTATTATTCAAATTAAATTTAAATATTTAAATGGGTTAAAATGGGTAACTCGCATATTAAATGAGTTATATCATAAATAAGTTGAGTCAATAAAAGAGAATGAGTTATATATGGATTGGGTCAAACTCGACCTAACCCATTTTGATCCAAGCCAACCTGTTTGACAGGCCTAGTGACATGGCTCCAATTTGATGCCTCAATTCGTCCGCCCTGCTGGCAAGTATGTTTCGAATTTGGTATTCGAATTTCCATAGGTCATAGTTTACTTAATTATTGCAACTCTGTCACTTCTTATCATAACTAATATCTACTGTTTAACCTTACATACGGAGAAAATCGGTTGTACTGTTAGTAATGGAAAACTGATCTGTATGGTGGGCTGCTTTGAGAGGTTTATTTTAAGTTCGGTTTTGTTTTAAAATTGTGTACAAGATTTTCACAAGATATTTGTTGTATGCTAGTCTTTGTACTTCAGAACTCTTGCCTTCAACCTCTTTGATCTTTGCTAGATTTTGTTTCTGATAAAAGTTTTATAGCCATTATTTGCTCTCAGAATTTCACACTAGGATCAGTTAATATCATAGACAACTGAAAATTCACAAGCTTAAATGTTTGATGCAAATATGATAATTAAAAACGTGTAGTAAAATTGAAGACGTTGGGAACAAAAGAACGGTTCAGACTGGACTGGTATTGTTAAATGTGCAGTGTGCATATTTAAATCATACTTGACATAAGATATGTGAAGCTCATGTGTTATACTTGTAGTAGTAACGGTTTATCCAGTTAGCCATGCAAGTTCGCACAAAAGAAGAATGTATGAATTAGGACTTAGGAGTACCCGTGCATTTCTACTTCTCAAGACTAACATAAACCTCGACATGAACAAAATTATCACGAGCGTTACAGCATGCGTTTCGCTCGTGAATTGTTTTTCTACAAATCGTATATGTTTAACACATTCACAAAATAATGTGTACAAATATTTATATTTTTACGATGAAATCATATGTAGTTAGTTTGAATTTTTATTTTTACGTTGCAACATTTATTTTTTTATTAGTTTGAATTTTTATTTCTGTTATTAAACAATAAAGAATGAATTTGTAAAAGAAATTTATTTGTTAGATTCTATTTTTTTTAAGATGTTAAGATTTGATACTACTTGTAGATGAAAGTTTAAATTTGTAAAGAAAGTATATCCATTAGATTCTATTTTTAAGTGATATTAAGATTTAATAATATTTATAAATTGGCATTTTAAATTCGTAAAGATGCTTATTTGTTAGATCATATTCTCGAGTGATATCAAGATTTGATAATATATGTAAAGAGCGTTTTTGGTAGTCCGCGCTTAAAAAAAATGTGACACCAACGATATTATAGCTATTATTTTATCATATATTTTGCGGATTCTCTAGTATGTGCATTTGGTTTACCCTTTTTTATTTTATTTTTATGCTTTTAACGTACAATATTGCGTGTTTTCCATTTATCTTATTGAAGTTATTTTATCTTAATTAAATATATATGTCAAATTCATTTTTAGTAACTCATTTAATTCAGGTATATATTTTAATTTATAGATTAGGTTGATTAATTTAGGCGTGTACGCAATTATTAAACATTGGAATTATTAAGTGTGAAATTCCCTTCTTCGTTTAGGCATTAATTTGATTAATTTTGATACATTTTTAATTCGATCGATTTTACCCTTGTCAGCAACTTGTTGCTTGTGAAATTTTCTTGTTCTTTTTACACATTAAGATATTCCAATATTAGGTTTTCTCTTATTATAATAGTTTTTCTGTTATATAATTACTTAGGTTCTAAACAACGTGGCTATAAATAGCTAGTTACGAATTGTATAACAATCATCAGGTGGTAACAAAGTATTCATGTATTCAATACATTAATTCCGCAATTATCTTCATCCACCTCATCCTTGGAATTGCATGCCTACCCTTACGCTGGTTACGGTAGCAATCTCATAGATCGTAAGTCGATTACCGCCTTACGTATCTTTTTTGTCGATCCTCCTATATCTTGGAAGAGTAAGAAGCAATCTGTTTTTTTCTTATTTTTCAACTGAAACAGAGTATCATGCTATGGCATCTACTACAAAGTGATTGTTTGATTGTCTAGGTTACTTGCACATAACGAGTTGCCTCTTTCTGATCCTACTTCTAAGTGTTGTAACAACAAGAGTGTTGTTTAAATTTCTCGTAATTCGGTTTTTCATGAGTGGACCAAACATATTGAAATTGATTGTCATGTCACATGTCATCATCTTGAGAAATGTGTTATTATTTTACCTTTCGTTCCTTCTTCCATGCAGATTGCAGATCTTTTTACGAAATCACATTCAGTTTGGCATTTTCAATTTCTAGTTTGCAAACTCTTGATATTTATGACTGCCGCATCGCAAGTTTAAGGGGGGATGTTAAGAGATATTTATTTTATATTAAGGAATAAATCGAGGATATTTCAATATCTGGGCTTTCTTTTATTTCAACAGTTTTCCTATTGTATATAATAATTACTTAAGCTCTAAGCCACATGGCTATAAATAGTTGCTTATGAATTATATAACAATCATTAAGTGGTAATAAAGTATTAAGTATTTGATAGATCAATTCTCCAACTATCTTCAACACCTTGAAAGGGTATATGTTAATCGTTTATTGCATATAACTTGTGCCTTATGTTATCAATATATTTTAAACTTTTTCTTTAAGTAATGAGATATAAGTACTTCATCTTTTTATTAAGCTCCAAAACTAAATCCAATTTTCTTTTCCACGCAAAGATCATTAGTTAAATTTGATTTTAGTTCTTTTTTCAAATTTTATATCGAATATCTTTTAACTACTTTTTAAAATTATAATCCTATGTCCAAATTCTAAATGCATTTTTATTTTTATCAAAAAATAAAACGATTTTATCCTTTTTACCAAAATGCTAGATGTTTTTATCCTTGTAACAAAAAATACTTTTGTACACTTTTTAGTAAAAAATAAAGATTATGACTTCAACAAAAGAATATATTATTTTCAATATTAAGATTAAAGCGATTTCATATTACATCTTTACCGTGAATTATTTATTCAAAATAGAGCTTCTTCTACAAGAATACTTCTCATGGTCCACTTATTTTGAAAAAAATGATACATTATGACTGTAATAACATGAAAGTAAGGCTTAATGAAAGAAAACAGTGAAGATTACAAGCACTTAGTATTGATATTGACTTCAATACATTAACACAAGACCATATAACCATACAAGACTATCTTGATTGCAAAGAGCTAAACTAACAACAACTAGTAGAATACTTTAAAATGGGGACGGACCATGGAGTCGGCTATGTCTTCATTATGGAGTCGGTTGGGGATGGCCAAATTTCTATTAAATGTTGCGTCAGCTGAGGACAGTCTGCAACGGCTTGGTTCGGCTAGTGTTGTCTATTTAATTATTTTCCTAACATAATTCTTATATACACTTAATTTCGTTTGAAAAAATAAAAAACACTGCTAAAATGGCAAAATAAAATAAAATTGATATGTATGATTATTAATATTCATCCAACGACGGGTCGTGATAGGTTAAATTGGTATTTTCGATGATATATGTTCGTATAATTTGAAAAGTTATCGTTGTTGAAAATCTAACTCGCACGACAATTCGATGCTGCTTTTAATCAATCCATTATACAAATTCGATAAAGCTGGTTATATGTAACATTTTAAAGAATTAAAATAATTTTTACACCGTTGGGTAATCAATTATGAATTTTTAAATGTATTTGGTATAATAAAATTATATAAAATAAAATATGCGGTGTAAAAATAAATTATTTGGATCTTATGCCGATCTAAGGTATTTTGGACATGTTTACAGAATATGGTTTAAAAATACACGAATTTGGAGTATCGATCTTGAATTTCAAATTTATGGTCGTTCGTGAACTTTCGGACAAAAAACCCTTCGTTCGAAGACCGATTGACCTTCAAACGAGACCAAATTTGAACCAGTGACACCTCGTAGTGTTTTAATCGAATCCATACAGTTGGATTCACAAAAAAATCATCGAAAATGACATATTTCTTTGATAATTTTATTTTCGATGATTTTTTTGCGAATCCAACCGTACTGATTCGATTAAAACACTACGAAGCATCACTGGTTCAAATTTGGTCTCATTTGAAGGTGGTTCGGCCTTCAAACAAAGGTTTTTTTTATCCGAAAGTCCATGAACGACCATAAATTGAAATTCAAGATCGACGCATCAGATTCGTTTATTTTTAAACCATATTCTGAAAACATGTCTAAAATGCCTTAGATCGACATAAGATTCAAAGAATTTATTTTTACGCTGCAAATTTTATTTTATATAATTTTATTATACCAAATACATTTAAAAATTCATAATTGATTACCCAACGGTTTAAAAAATTATTTTATTTTTTTAAAATGTTACACATAACTACCTTTATCGAATTTGTATAACGGATCGACTACAAGTAGCATCGTATTGTCGTGCAAGTTAGATTTTCAACAACGAAAAATTTTGAATTATACGAACATATATCATCGAAAATATCAATTTAACCTATCAGGACCCGTCATAATTGAGTCAATAATAATAATAATAAATGTCAACTGCTTTTTACGGTAGTAGTGTTTTTTATTTTTTTTAAAGAAATAAGTGTAAAAAAAACAATTTAAAAAATATATATACGGGCCGACCCTAGCCGTCACTAAATAAGCGGATGCTAGCCGACGCCATATCGAGTATACAGGTTTCAGCCGAGAGCTTCTTCCTCACTTCCTTTGCTTATTAAAAAAAAATGATTTTTTTCTTTCTCATCACCGATTCCGACCCTCTCCAGCCGTCACCCTCCGTCGTCGTCACCGTACAAGCCTAGAACTCGCTGAAATCTCCTCTTTTTCTTGAATTTTGTAATTTTCTAAACCCTAATTTCGAATTAAATTGTTTAATTAGGTTTAAATGTACATTATTGTGATGATAATTGGGTGTAGGTATTGCTAATTTAGTGTATTAGGTTATTTTTAGTATGAAATCGTTGAATTTGAAAGTGTAAATTGAGAATAATTGGGTGTAGGTATTTAAAATTTGAAAGTGTGAATTGAGAATTGGGAGTTTGAAAGTGTGAAAGTGTGAATTTGAATTTTATTCCCGATCGATCCCTTATATTTTATATTTGGATTGAGTGAGGACGACTTGGTCGTTGACTGTTGTTTGACTGGCGTGTGCGCCTTGTATTTGGATTGAGTGAAGGCGACTTGGTCGTTGAGTGTTGTTTGACTGGCTTGTGCGCCATGTGTTTGGGTGTTTATTGCTTTATATGCAGTAAACATCTTGATATAAATGATTTAAAGAAAATAATTTATAAATAAATTTCTTATTTATTTTAGTCTATCTCTAATTTATATAAATAATTTAAACGAAAATAAGATAGCAACAAAGTCTTTAGTCCCAAAAGGCTTTGGTGGATTAGAAAATACGATAATAATCACATAAAACTTCAGATGCAATTATATGCGCATAGGAATAGAAAAGAAATGCTGTCGGAATTTCTAATATATATATATGTTTTTAAATTAGGAAAAGTGTTCAACTATCTTCTCGACCGTACCTGAATGTATGAAAGTCGAACAGAAACGAAAGGTTCAATGGAAAAACATTTAAGGATGGTGTACATATATTTGTTAAATTCGCTAAAGCTAATAATGAAGAAAGCGACACACAAATTCATTGTCCGTGTCGTAAATATCGAGATTTGCATTATCGGAAACCGGATTTAGTTATTGCACATTTGTGTAAATCCGGTTTTGTGCCAAATTATAATTTCTGAGATCGTCATAGAGAAAAAATTGGCGCATCTAATTCTATGGTGCCTGAGGCTGAGGTGAATAACAATAATGTTACGACGAATCCAATAGTAGATGTTCCATACTGTTCAAGTTAATGATGTAAAGGTCGAAGAATAACCGACCGAAGGGGTGAAAAGAATTTACGATTTACTGGATTCTGTGAAAAGACCGTTGTAGGAAGGTTGTAGTAGCGGAACAATCCAGTAAAACTTGTGTTGAAGTGGATTGAAGGGCTGAGGTGTCCTGATGGGATTTCTTTAAATCTCCGTAAATGTGTTGACATAAAAAACAATAAATTGAGTGGAATGAAAAGTCACGATTGCCATGTCATGATGGAAAATTTCTTACCCGTCATTTTCAAAGAAATATTGTCCATAAAAGTGTGGAGTGCTATAATAGAATTAAATCTGTTTTATAAAGAGCTTTGTTCGACCACATTAAAAGTTGATCGTATTCGTAAACTTGAAAATGACATCCCTATACTGCTCTGGAAACTTGAGAAAATATTTCCTCTAGGATTGTTTAATGTAATGGAGCATTTACATGTTCATTTTCCATATGAAGCACTTCTTCGAGGTCCTGTGCAATATGGATGGATGTATCTATTTGAGAGGTAATTTGAATATTTGAAATAATAATTTGAATTTGAATTTGATGCAAGTAAATTTTGATCAAATAAATTTTGTAATTGGTACTTAAATCGTCTCAAGAAAGAAGTTAGACAAAAAACACGAGTTGATGGTTCAATTTGCAAATCATATATCGAAGAAGAAGCTTTATTCTTTTTCTCTCACTATTTCAGCGACCATGTGAACTTATCATTTGCAAATGTTTCGCGTAATGATAAAGCCGTTGAACAAGATTGTTCTGAACCAACGTTTTTTATTTTTAGACAGAATGACCGAGCTGCTGAAAAATGTGTGGAAATATCGTTAGACGATAGATTACCATATATCACACACATACGTTCTTCTTAATTGTGCTGAAGTTGCACATTTATTAGGTAAATATTGAATGATAATTCTCAATAATAATACATATTTGCATTATTTACGAGTTACCCAATTTAAATTGATTTTGCACTTAATATACGTATACATATATTTGCAATATTTACGAATCAGAACATCCACTTGACGACCTCAGCAAAGAATTTGCTAACTGGTTTAAGAAATACGTTTATGATCAAAGAAATTGTGTCGATGACGAAGGATTGAAACGTCTTGCGATAGGACCAAAAAGAAATGTCAACACTTATCCAATATTCTTCGTGAATGGATTTAAGTTCAACACCAATGAATACGTGCTGAAAAAATGACTTATAACAGCGGTGTATTTGTCAAAGAGACTGATGATCCAGATGAACATATAAAAGATTTTTACGGCGTCTTAATACAGGTTTTGAAATTGACATATTCTGTTCAATCTGCAGAAAAAGTATTTTTATTCAGATGCAGTTGGTTTAGCAATGTTCCGGGCTCTGGTATCAACATGCACAAAGACTATAAACTTATTGAAATAAAACATAAATCACGTTACTCAAAGTATGATCCTTTCGTGTTAGCCAAACAAGCATTACAGGTTTATTTTGCTCCGTATCCATCACTAAAACGAGATAAAGCAGACTGATCGGCTGTTTTTAAAACAAAGACAAGATTTACACTTGACGGAAATAATATTCCAGACGAAGCAGCTTATCAAGCAGATCTTGAGCCAAATAATGAATTAATAATAACTGATGATCATGCTGATATAGGGCCTTTGAATAATGAATCAAATATTCTAATAGAAGCATTTGAGACTTTAGAGGGAAATGACGATATAGAGTGCGAGACCGAGTCAGAATCAGAAAACGACGAAGATATATTATTAATTAGTGATGATGTAATGTATATAAGATGGAAATTTGTATCGTATATTATATTATGTCAATTCTAAAACCTGTGTTAATGTAATAAAAATTCGTATCGTTTGTTGTATTATTCTTTTATTATTCTGTTGTGAGCTATATGTATGTGATTATTAATCAAACATGTTTTCTAATTATGAAATGATGTATGTTTTTTCATTATATGAAATGATATATGTGTGTGTGTGTGTGTGTGTGTGTGTGTGTGTGTGTGTGCATGTTTCTAGCGGATATTATGTCACACAGCAGGCGGTCCTAAGGTTCACGGGGCCCTGCCTTTGGCGATGGCAGTAGTAGTACGGGCGATAATCGCCAGAGAGCATACTAAGTGTCGAAGACCGATGGAGGGTAAGTATTTAATTTAATGCAACTTCATTATATTATTTAGTGCATGCTACTAGTATATTTATAATTTATTAACTGACAATATCAAAATGTATTCAAGGGTTTTGATTTACAGCCGTCCGAACCCATTCTAGCTGTGTCTCGCAACAGCTACCCTAGTAGGAAGACAGACTTGTGAGAGCATTGGGATATGATCCCACTTTATATCAGAGATCCCCTATGGGATGACCTCCAGGTAAGTATAAAATTCTAATTAATTTGAGATTGGCATATTTGATCTTTGAAAATTAATATACAATTTATATAATTCATTTAAATTTCAACGTGCAGGCATCCTTTATTGTGGATCCCAAAAATCTTGGGACGTTTAGGACCACTGGGAGAGGAAGATGAGAAAAAATAATAGAGGTACGCTCTCCAAGATGAAAAAGGCCGGTAAAAAGCCAAACTAGATGAGCGAAAATTTGTATGCGCGGTTTGTGAAATATTGGGAAAGCGAAGACGCGAAGGTAAATTTTCTACTTTCGTAGTCTGTAATTATAATTCGTTTAAATGTTTATATAATAGTTAAATTATATAGGCGGTAGCATCGAGGAACTGCGCAAACAGGCTCAGGAATCTTACAACACACCACGGTGGATTCAAGTCTTTTCAGCAATATAGAGAAGAAATGGTAAGTGTAAAAATTGTTATTTGTAATTTACTTATAACCTTGTTTAGTTGTATATATGTATGTATGTATGTATGTGTGTGTGTGTGTGTGTACATGCTTTAATCATATCTAATTTCAGACGAGGGAGAGGGGTGGTGTTGCAACGTCTCATTTGGACGTCTTCACCCAAACACACGCCGTCGAGCTTACAAATGAAGATGGCGTGGTAACATATGAATGGTCAGACGCCAAATAAGCGAATATCCGGGTATAAAGACTATAATTTTTTTTCTCCTATTTCACAATACATTAAACTGAATATTCATCTTCTCAAAATTATATTTTTAAACACAGAAGAGATGCGATCAGAAGATTGCTCGCGTGCTTGCAAAGTCTGGCAGGGAGCAGTTGACCGTTGAGGAGACGGACAGAATATTCGCTCATATTACCGACCCGTCAACCAGAAATAGACAATATGGATATGGCAATCAAGCGGTAATATTTATTGAATTTAATTAATTCATTAAACAGTTTATAAATTTTATTGAATATTATGTATAAACTATAACTATGAATTTATTAATACAAAGGCTGTCACGCAAGCCTCGTACAATAAACAACAGGCTAAATAAACAATAGCGGCCCTGCAAGCACAAGTGGCCGAGTTGAACGATTAGAGGAAGACTGGATTGAAGCAGCAACTAGACGAGGCGATTGCTGCTTATTTGTCAATATGCTGTCATCACAGGGATCTGGCGTTGCTGATGATTGGGGCGAGTGGTAGTAAGTTATTATATATGTTTTCTGATGAACTTTGAATTTCTTGTATATTTGATGAACCTTTGGTTGAATTTTGTAAATATTATGGATATTTTTTATGATGGATATTTGGAGATGTATATTAATGTTTTGTGGTTTTTAGTTGGGCAAATATGTGATGTATATTGTTGTTTGGTGAAGTATATTTGAGGAATATATATGATTGTGTGGATGGAAGGTAGAAATGGCTGCTGGAAATGCAGAAAAATTTACCCAGTATAGCGTCGGCTGGAGTCGGCTAAGGACGACCTATGGGTCATTTGTTTTTTTACACGTGGACTACACTTAGAGTCGGTCAGAGTCGGCTAGCCGATTCTAACCAACGCTAAACAAGGGGACGGACCCGTCACCATTGTCGTCACCGTTTCACTTGACGACGAGCTATTTAGCGTCGACTAGAATCGGCCGGAGTCGGCTCGAGTCGGCTAATTGCCGACGCTGAACAGTCTTCTCCTAGAAGGCTTAGATTTAGCGAGTATCTTACCAAGGTTGCTTTCACTATAAAAGCATTTGCTTTCACTAGAAGGCTTAGAATTAGCGAGTATCTTACCAAGGTTGTCTTTCAGTTCATTGTCCCGTTCCACCAACTAATTCACAACGAGATACCACGACCCATTTTGAGAATATGCGCTAATGGATGACACATGTAAGGTCACCATGCGCTCGCAATGCAAGACGTAAGCATCAAAACATCGAGGCATAAAATTTTCAAGTATACACTAAGACGTAAGTTATTATTGCTTTGTTATTATTAATTTTTGAGTAATACATTAAAGTTAACAGTTAATTATATAAATATGTAAATATATAACAATACAATACTTAACTTTAAAGAATTCGGTCCTAACGTTCACAATAGTATAAAAATAATTAAAACTTTAAAAATATAAAATTTAACCACTTGCATACATATATATGATTCAATCTTTTGAAGAGTTCGTATTCAATTTTCAACTCCGCAATAGTATGTATTTTTTTTCTTCCTCTCTCTATTTGTCGATTTTTCATCGTTTACAGTGGAATTGATCTCATTTACAAGCAGTATGAGAAAATGTAAGTTATTATTTTATTTATTTTTTCTTCTATCAGTTTTAAATCGATCCACAAAAATTATTTGAAGATTCAATATTGCCTATTAAGAAATTTTCTTTAAATAGGAATTGAGAAAATTATTATGTGGCTCTCGATCATTGTTTCAAAAACAGTCTTGCATAGTCATGTGGATATTGAAACAGAAAAGTCAAAAAAAAACACTAACTCTCATTTCCTTATTTTTTATCCTTTTTTCGCTTTTCATCACATAATTGAAGTTTAATAACTTCTGTTGATGTCAATATTTACAACCAAGGGTAAAAATAAAAATTCTTTGTACGTTTCTTATGCCTCGAGTTGTTGAGGCATAAGCCTTAAGTGGTAAAAGCTTTTTGAGGAAGTCTCAATGTGTTTTATCTTCCCTTTCGTTAAGGCACTTCTCGAAATGAATATTGATGCAGGTTTTTTAAAACAATGGTAAATATTCATATAAGAAAATCATTTTTGCATATATAAGCCCGTAGTTGGAAAGATGAAACAATTAAAGGCTCAAGCATGATTATACTTTTTTTCAAATGTAGTAGTAAAACGTTTGCATATGATATGTACAAGTGCACCACATTACAAATTTAACACGTAGAATGTCATGAATAGATCCCATGGTTGCATATTCATAAGATAACACGCGAAGATTTCAACCAATGTTGCAATCATGTAGGTCAGCCACATTTTCATGTTTTAATCTTGACACCATGCACATCTTACACATATTGCATTGATTTGTCAGCAATATACCAATCAAAATACACATTCAAATACTTGTAGTTGACATTTGATGAATACCATATAATTGTAAAATAGACAAAATGTTTCAACTATGAGATCAGGAACGTAAATGATTAAAAAAAAAAAAATCTAATCTAGTTTCTTTGAAGGTCCAATACTCTAACTTACCTGCTAATCGCAAAAATTGACATCATCAAACAACCTAACGAGAAGTAGGTATTTCACAACTGCAAACCAAAAGATAAACATTTTACTTCATGGTCATTCTTCTTAAGCTACATAGATGATAGAACTGATATTTTTAGCATAAGTTAGATTATATTATTGTATATGAATACCAAAAACGGACCTGTAATCAGTTTGTCGATGCACGTTTGTCCATGTATTGTGTTGCACGAACATTTTGAACTGTCCAGTAGATTGTTCCTCCTGACATAAAAACCAAATGTCAAATAATTGAATCAATATAAAAATCCAGAATATTTTAACATGAGAAAAAAGAGTTGATATACAATAAGGGAACAAAAAATAATTAAATATGGGTATGAGCACTTCCTACCTTTAATTTTAATAAATATATTTCGCTGTGAAATATTTTTATACAACTTTTATTCCTTCAATAAAAATTAGTTTGTTTGTGAATACCACCAAAAGCAAGAGCAAACGCAAGTCGAGCCAGTTATATTATCTCCAAAGTATCTAATGAAGGCTAACCTCTTTTTTTAATAGGCAATTCTTGCATCCTTAAAAGTTAAGCGGTTAGAATTCGAAGTAAAACAACCACATATATGAAAAATTGATCCATTAGATGTTGCCACAATTCTTAGAATTGATTTGTATGTTGCTTTGTATTATCTTCAAGTAAATAACAAGAAGCAAGAACTTCATATTATACCTCCATAGAAGGTATTAAATTGATAGAGCACCGAGTATATAATCATATCAAGTATCCGTTACTTATATAATTAAGCTAATATTTCATGTGGTGAAGATACATTCAAGTATTCAACATAATTTATTACTAATTACCTATATTCAATGGGCATAATATTGTTACACTATAAAATGTAGCTCTAACAATAAAGTATATAATTACGAAAATAAAATTAAATATCTTCTTCTTATTTGTCAATATACATCTAAGTTATATGCAACTCATGTGCAGTTATGCACAACATTGTTGTTCTTTTGGTATTATTTTATAAGACGCTATTCTATACTTCTACTTGTATAACTTAATAAAGACTGATTAACACTAGTGGTTATCTCTTGAACCATTGGAATGACAAAGTTCAGATTATGACTAGTGTCTCATCCTCACGAAAACAAAAATCATCTATTTATAAAAGTTTTCATGATATTTTTCATCATCCAAATCTGATTCAAACCTATTAGAATTGAGTAGGAATTGGATTCGGATTCGAGTGTTAGTAGAATTCGAATCAAAATAACAAAGGCTATATGTCTTTATCATTATCTGTGATTGTGAAAAGCCTACATATTTCTATTTTTGTGAATTTTCTATCTTTGTGAATCAAAATCTTACTCTTGTAAGATGGATACATAACAATCCATGAACTACTGAAGAGTTAAGAAAGTACCTTAGGACACTATATGAACGCCTGCGAACTTAAAACGCATGCGTACAGGAATCAAACAAATCGAAGAGCTGCACCTTGGAATTCCATCAAACGCATTCTATGCAGTGTTAGAAATCTTGAAAAACAACAGTTTGAGCTTGCTATATGAGCTTGTCACCCAAGAGGGAATTTGATTAACTTTCTACTTATGAAGCCTTCGAACGCGCGTTGACTTTGCAAGCGTTATGGAATGCTAAGGCGGTAGTGGGATCGATTTTGATTTTTAGGAATCTCACGAATGTGATGGAGATTTAGGGTTTAGGATCATGATTTTTAGGGTTGTTTCGTATGGTGAGCGAAGAGGAGGAGGAAGAGGACAATGACAACCACAAAAAAGGAAACGACGTGAGAAAGGTACGATGGAGGAACCAGTTGGAAAAGCAAGTCGAGGAGAGAACGAGGGTTTATTACGTTTGAAAAAATCAATAATTTTGTCCAAGGCTTTTATATCACGTAGACTGCCGAAACTGTTTAAATTCTATATTTACGTCAAAATATAGCCACAAAGAATGTCGACCGTTGAATTTGCCTCTGAATTTCACCTTTCTCATAAAGACAAAAAATTCAAGAGTTCGAATCTTTTGTTTTACCGTTCTGTGTTTAATTTTGTGTTCACATAACCTATATATATATATATACACACACACACACACACATATGAGGGATTTTCACTTTAAGGGCTTATTTGTAAAGGGAATAAGTTTTAAGGACACTATTTCTGAAAAATTAGTTTAAGGACATTTTACAGAAAAAAGATAAAAAAATTTATCATTTTCAGTTATACAGAAATAATGATAAAAGGATTTATCATTTTTCAGTATAACTTAAAAAGATAAATGAATTTATCATTATGCTGAAAATTGTCCTTAAAACTAATTATTTAGAAATGTTGTCCTTAAAACTTATTACCTTGCAAATAGAAGTCCTTCAACCTAATTTCCAATTTATATATATATATATATATATATATATATATATATATATATATATATAAAGATATAAAGTAATGTCCAATTAAATTTAATAAAATTTATGGGGTCAGCGTATATGGGTTCAAATATAGTTTGCAATTCAAAAATAAAAAATGTCAGTGCGGAGTATCCAAGACCTAATTTCCAGTGTTTGTTTACAGTTTTAACAATGTTTCATTTATTAAGCGGAGTTGCTTTGTGTTTGCATTCATCCGGTTGAGTTGGTTATTTTAAACGTCATATTTGAATCGGGTAAACATCTGGCGTTGAAGAGCGCTTCTGTTGCCTACCATGATTGTTTTCAAAACAACTTACAGTTATGTTCTAGCTTCAAACAATTGCCTAACTTCTGTTATTCAGTTTGGTATCCGTTTATTTTATTCAACTTAACGTGCACATTTACTCCAGCACGTGCAGTCAAAAAGAACATGGAGAAAATGCTTGAATCGATTGTTTCTAGAATACATCTTGGGTCGCCTAATAAAATTTATATTTTTAACAGTGTATAGACTAAGCAAAAAGGAGCATAAATCCAAAGAATATACTGTCAAACATAAAATTAGCACATGGATATTTTAACGTGTACTGTCAAACTAAACGCTTGTTTGTTCGTCTTTTCTTTCTTCTTCTTTCTAAGATGCACGTGTCTTCGTATAGTAATATATACTTTCGATCAGAGGTTTCTTAAACGTTTGGTAGCAGACATGTATTGAAAGTAGATGCGCTTAAAAAGTTGCAATGTCGGATATCTGTTTAATTTTTCTGTAAATAACATTGCAGCAGTCAAAGAAATATCCGCAAACTAAAATAGATTCATCCCTAGCTTTGGTTGACTTCGAACTCCAATATGATTAATTTAGTTAGGAATTGGATTTCGATTTTCGACAGGAATATCTTTTATGTCTGGCGCGTAACCGATCGTGGAAAAAATTGTTCACCGATGCAGCCTTTTAAGTTTTAAGCTATTATTTGGATTGAGAGGTTGTAAGATATTTCTTTTCATGTATAACCGCACAACGGTGGAGAAACTGACCGCTGTAGTATTTGATATTAAAGAAAAATGTTTTTGTAAAAAAAAATTCTTTATTATTAATTTAATGAAAAATTAACTACATTTAAAAAAGTAATGAAAATAATTGAAACCGTGTAAATTCAATAAATATCAATGATTGAAAATGTTGGTCAACTTGATATCAATGATGTGCTATCAATGTATTGATCTGAAATATCCACAGACACATATACATATACGTATCAAGAAGATTCAATATACACTTCATTTTGAGCTTATTTGTAGCTCTAACGTATTAATGAATTTTAAAAAAAAAAATCAAACAAATGCCATCTTAATATACATCATCATATTTTTCAATGCCTAATTAAAGAAGACTAGTAATGCAAAAATTGATTTAATAAATAAATCTCATAGTATTGAACTACAATGTTGAAATAAATTACCTAAAAATACCATTATTATATGAAAAACTAACACTGCTGAAGTAAAAATAAGAAATAAACTAAAATTACTAAAACAAAAAAACTAAACTTTGGATTCTACCATTATTGATATTTCTTCTAACATGAAACTTGATTCCGCCACATAATCAATAACCATTGAGACATAACATTGATTTTTTGTTTTTTTTTTCATTCATGTACTCAATTTGGGCAACATCAACTCTGAAAGGACGAGCGATCCATAATAACTCCTTTAGTTTTTGTTACTATATATCTTCACCTTCATCATTCTTAATCTTATAAAAATCATCAGCACTGCAACCTATGATTTCCTCTGTTGGTTCATTAAAGTAGTAATTCAAGCTTCAGCGGTTGGATCATTAATTTTCATTACCATAATATATCTGCATTAAACAAACATATTATTACATATATTACTGATTACTATAAATAATTAACTCAACTTTGGCACCAGAGGTCACAAGTTCGAAACTTGCGTAGCGTGATTCAAATATTTATTAACATGTGATATGTTATCTCAATGATATGCTGTATATAAAGTACCATTTCAAATAATAATAATAATAATAATAATAATAATAATAATAATAATAATAATAATAATAATAATTAGCCTTAAATTTTTACGACAAAATACAAGAGCTTTCATTCTGTTGTCATGCTTCACAAAAATGGCCCGATCCTACAGATTCAGTTATCCTTTTTTGCAACTATTACAGGCTTGATATCACAATCTCTGACTCTTCATATAAGTTATGTAAGCAAATACGCTGAAGAATGCAGACTATGAATGGAAAAAAAGTCGAAATGATATGGACAAACCTTGTCATGACTCAATGTTGGATAATTTATTATATGAGAAAGCATAACTCTGTCGTAAGTTGTAACAGTCTGGAATTTTCGACTTTCGAAAATTCAACATCGACACTCACTTTATCGACTGCTGAGAAATCGAAGGCCGGAAAACACGGAATGTTATGGGTTTTAAAAAAAGAATTCAAGAAAAGAAAAGAAAAAGGTAGAAGAAAATAGAAAGATAGAAAATAGAGAGAAGAGAGAAAAGAAGGTAGAACATTTTAAAATAGAAGAAAACTGAAAGAAAACAGAACAACAGAATCACATCAATTCGCAGCGGAACAACATATAATAATAAATGAATAATCTTTAAACAAAGAACTATATCAGTTATTACATTACATCACATTTTATTACATCATATTATCACATCAGAGTGTACAACAACATACAACAACATAACAGCGGAAAAAGAAGTACTATATACTAGTAATACGCCATGCCAATCCAGCTTGCCTCCAGCAACTCCAGAATATCCAGAATATCCTGATAAACCTAACTCTTAACTGCCCGTGTGGAAATTGGTGGGCACCCAGAGTTTAGGAAGGAAAACAATAAACTCCGAGTCAGTCATGTGACTGGTGTGAGAACTCAAAACAGTTTATTTAACTTTAAAATCAAAATAGAGGAATATTTTTAAATTCAATTCGCAATGCTTTTAAAAATGAGACTACCATAAGGCCTCCCGCACACACACACATGCAAACGCAGAATCGGAGGAGATTTCTCCTTATGATAGTCAAAGATGCTTGATACGCATTTAAAATAACATTTGATATTATTATTAGTGCATAGTGTATAACAAATTCATTTCGAAAGTAGAATATAAATCTTAGCCAACATACGACCATTATCGTATGCCTACTATAGCTACTATCCAAACAGTGGTGACCACCATAAGTGAATAGCAGGTTCTACAACTAATACCGTAAAAGTTTCGTATTGGGAATTGGATTTCCAACAAATGGTCAGGCCAAGGAACTTCCCATTGCCACATGAGAATGCCTCTGGATGGACATCCTCGAGAACCAAACCGGATCTCTACCAACACAAGGCCGGGTTACTCCTAACTGAGTAACAACTGACCGAATATGCCATCCCCCGGTCCTTTGGGACCTTTATCCGAGAGCGCTCTCTAATCAATTCACACAATCATAAAAACAAAGTGTTTCAACATGAGTAAGTATCTGGGCTCCATACCATGATACCACCCTTTTCCAGAAGGAAATGCACATATCCTAAAGGGCGCTACCCCTCATAACCTTGCTGCTTCTTTCCTGTTTTGACCATTCACGGGGTGTGAGGCTCGACGAATTCACGTCCACAAAAACATACTTTATACAAAAGCCATGCTTTGGGTCAACAAATGATCAACACAATGATCACAAGGATAGACGATCAAATAAATGATCCTATCACAAATAATCAACACAATGATCATTTCAGCATCACTCAGCATGTCACATTACCAAACTGGGAATATATCGCTGATAACTTCAACTATATAACCTTTGAGCTCGTACGTCTCAAAGAAGGGTGTTAAGCAAAGAATAAATTCTCCGCCACCAACAGAAATATATTTGAAAGAAATCGGCTTTATATCTCAAATTGTAATGTCAGACACACAATCCATACAAGTCTGTTCCGGGATCGAACAGAACCGAAGGCACTTACAAAGAAGTCCTTGCAATCCGGATATTCACAATCCTGATTGGATTTCCCATCACTTAGGGAGTCTCTATACCGTTGCAACTCAGTGCAGAGACAATCGATAGGTCATCCTATCGCTTTCGCAAATACCGGGTCTTCAACACCGATCTTCAATGCAATTCACAACGACGTATCACATATTCGGAATGGGTTATACGACCCCATGGTCCTTTCCCGGTTAACCCGAATAGTGAGCGCTTATTCAAAAATAAGTGTGGCATTCACATTCAAACAAATCACATCAATTACCCATTCAAAGGGAAATATTGATAGTCGGTTATTGAACTATCACTGAATATGCACACATCACCAGATTCCAAATAATTTTCCCAAATTATTTATTTTCCAAAATATCTATGCATATACGATTTCAATAATTCATTTCGATTTATCTTCAAAAAGATAAATTCTAATATTTACTTCTTATTGGAAAACATTTCCATACTTATTTATTCATAAGTAATTCACAAATCTTTTTATTTTCAATCCTTGGAAAATATTCAATATACTTAAATCGAATTAAGTATATATTTCATTATATTAAGAAAATCCTTTCTTAAACATATCTACTTGGGCCAAAACGAATGTTACGTAAAACATCGTTACGACAACCCAAAATCACTAGTATAGGGATTCGAAATTAAAATAGATATATAAATCCCAATACTATTCAAAACATTTCCTTTCGGAAATCATTTACTATAACAACAGTGTTATAGTCCACTATTCCCTTTTATTTCTCGAAAACATCTATTTCAACAATCAATGTTGAAATCTATGGTTTCGAATCTCAACACATTTTAAAACATCGTTAGATCGTTTTAATTCAATTTAAACATCTCATTCAAAACAATTTCTTTAACATATCATTCACTATTCAAAAACGTGAATATACTTCTTTAACAAATTCCATCCTTTTATTCATTTTAATTCAAAGAATTATTCACTGTCTAAAAACGTGAATATAACTCTATTTCTAAGTTATAATAATTAACTTATCAAAATAAGTCGTTTGCGAATTTATAAAACAACGTTCATAAATTCCATTTCTATTTATATATATATAAACTTCTTTTTTATAAATCTCATTTATTAACTTATTCGATTTATAACTCGGTTATAAACTACAGGTTCATATTATAAGTTAATTACTTATAAAACGATTATTTTACAAAATCGTTCATTTAACTTCCCAAATTATTAATCTTAACTTATAAGATTGTTTATTTATCCAAAATTCATTCTTTCGATAACTTTATAAATTTTATAAACCTATTGCTTATAAAATTTCATTTATAACTTCACAGTTTATAATTTCATAAATTTCATTCATTTAGGAAATTCATTTTCACTACATTCAAACACTTATAAAAACTCGTTTTATAATGTCCATAATTCAATTTATAAATATCCATTTATAAATCTCTTAATATAAATTAATTTATATTATTCTTTTAAACGTCTTTAAATTCCTTTAAAATTTCACCGTTCTCTTGATTTATAAAATAATCAAATTTTATAAATCTTATATTCAAACTTTTAATAATAAACTCAAAAATCCAGTTTAAACTATTTTATAAAATCATTGGTTCATATTTCTCAAAAATCGACTTTTAATCGTATTTCTAAAAATCAGCTTTTTAACTAAATTTCACAAAAACCATAATTTTTATAACTTTAAAAATTATAACGTTTATTTATTTGTAATGGATCAATTCCAAAAATATAGTATATTTCAAAAATCACTTTGAAAATCATTCTAAAATCCCAAAATCTGGGTCCAATGATGCTACACACCAAATAGTCAATCACGACTACAACGATATCATATATCGATATGATAATCCATCAAATATCAAAATATCTGAAATCAAATAAAACTGTTGAGGAATCCAGTTGGATCCCTCCAACCTGTTTTCCTGCATCCAAAAACATTAGCACAATACCAATTTCGCTCCAGTACGAAATTATCGCGGTATATGTTCTTAATAAATATTATCCGCTTAATAACGGCGTAATAGGGTCTCATCCGCTAAACAAAAAATGCGGGAAATCAACAACTGCAATATATACATATGCCAATATATATATATTGATATTATATATAATACCAATTTCACTGTTTATGAAATATTCGCGGTATATGTTTATAATAAATAACATCCGCTTACTAACGGCGTATAATGTCTATTTTAACAATCAATAATTTACAGTCATCATTCAAACATGCATTCAAATATTTTAAATCTAACTATTTAAAAATAAAATCGAAACTGATTCGATTGAGTGAGAAGTTCTCACCTTGGTTTTATTTTCCGTTTTAGCTTTTATTTCGAATAAAATTAAACGCGCGTTTAATTTTACCCGAAATTCTCACTAACTCCAAACGACTCCAAACCAACTCCATCGCGTAGTGCTCGTCCATACGATTCCAACGCAACTAAGTTTGCATTTTTTCGACCTCGTATGAAAAAGTTATGTATTTTACGAACATACACGAATTTTAAAACAAAATAAATTTACAAATTTTATTATACTTTAAACCTAATACCCTAATCACCGTACATTTTCTTGCTACCTGATCCCAGCCCCACGCGCATCTCCTTCTCCCTCCATCACATACGCAACCTACAGGTAGTGACCACGCGAAAGAACCCATAGCACGCAAGTTAGGTTTTAATTTCCTAGCCTCCTCGACGCACTTGAGCTCGATCAACTAGCAACACGTCGTAGCCCCATCCACCACCTTCCTTCGGCCCAAAAACGAGCAAGCTCGGCTGCCCCTCCTCGCCTAAAAACGCGTGCGAACGAGTGCACTTCACGGCCAGATTCTGGCGAATCCACTTCGAGTTTTTCCATCATAACCGTTGATTAGCTAGTTCGTGTTGCCCTCTTCAACATTGTAGTTGAAAATTTTTGATGAAACTGAATAGATTTGAAGAAATCAAAGAGAGAAGGGGAGAAAGTATCGGCCGTTCATAGAGATGGTGGCGGCTGCGTTAGTTTGACCTAGGTTTTTTTTTTTTTATTTATTTGTGAATTCAAGGCCTATTTATAGAAGAAAATCGAAACACTATTCATCCGATTTTCCAGAACTCCGATTTAGGCGCCGTAACCAGCGTACCTAGGGTTTACCCCGCGTTTCGGACACAATGGAACAGGTTTCGGAAGCTAATTCGGAAGTATGTGCGAGTTATGGCTGTAAACGCTCAATTTAAATTAAACCGATTTAAGTCGATTTCTAGGCGTTTTAATTCGTACCGGACAAACGGTAAATCCAATTGACTTGAAATTTGAAACCTTACAATAATATCACATTACGGATCCGATGAAACTGGTTTTGTCGAAATCCGAGACTTTTTGAAAAATGGCTATTTTGACTCGCCAAATTTAAATTAAAAACGATTCGATGCGTTTCGAGCTGCCACGATCAAACGATAGCTCCGATTGACACGAAAATTGAAATCCGGTAATAACTAACTATTACGGATCCAATGAAACTGGTTTCGTTCAATTCTGAGACTGTTCAAAAATTGGCTATTTTACAGTCGATTATTAAATATTAAAATATTCAATTTTCACAAATTAACTTTTAATTCGATTTTAAAAGTTCTAAAATATTTCTATAACTCCAGTATGATTAAATAAAATTTTCCACATTATTTTCAATCATTTTTAACTCCATTTTCAATTATTTCCATAATTTAACATATTAAATTATCGATTTAATTATTCAATTAAATCCAATAATTCAAATTAAAATTTATTTGACTTATAAATTCACTTATTAACATTTAAAATTAATTAAATATTCAAATTTAAATTAATAAAAATTCTGGGTCGTTACAATCTTTCCCCCTTAAAAGAATTTCGTCCTCGAAATTACAAGTAAGAAGATTACAGAATCTATTAATTTTCCCAAAATTTATAATTAAACTTCTTACCATACTTTGCTAAGTTTTCAAATCATACTTAGTTATCTTTTCAAAAACAATTACTATTGTTTAACTTTCAATTTCAAAACAAAGTTAAAGTTTTCAAAATTTTCCCATTTTTTCTCAAATTTTTCTAACGCCTTAAATTTCAGGAAAAATTCGCCATAGTCTCCTTTGCGCGGCTCGATCCGAAAAAAATGACAGTATATATATCACAAATATACATCTCATCAAGTAATGAGGCATCCCGAAGGGAAAAAGTATAAAAGTACGATATTTAATCCGAGATATGTACCTTATATTTTATTAGCAAGCATATACGGCTAATATAGCGCAAAAGCGAACTCCAAATGCGAAGCAAACGCGATCCGCACCTACTAAACACTCAACAAACAACATGAGAATCATGCACATATGCAAATAATCTCAATATACAACATATAGCAACATGATGACTATATATGTCACATAGCAATGCAACAATAGCAATATATATTCAACCATCAACCAACTACATCCATAACCAATCAATATTCATTTATATTCTCATTAGTATTCAATGAAACGGTTTTCACTCTAAATCATATTTGATTTATTAACATTGGATTTTATCAACATTCATTCTCAATTTTAATTAGTTTGCATTCACTAATTAAATCCAATTCACGTTCAATTCTATTCAAATTTATTTACTTCTAATTTGAATTCAATTACTTTAGCTTTAAATTTCATTAACACTTAATGAATTTATATACAATCAACTAACAACCATATAACAACAAAATCACTTTGCATATATTCATTCAATTTGGTTTTAACACCATCACTTTCAATTGGTTCAATTTAAATTGATTTTTATTCAATTTTATTCAACTTCTAATAACATTAGATTTTAATGAATTAATATTTATATTCATTATTTCTTATCAACTTTATTCACATTCAATTGATTATCATTCAATCCATTTATTCAATTCAATTACAAAGTTGAATTTCATTTATATAACTCAAGTTCATATCCATCACTTAACTTAATTAATTTACTTTGATACCCAAAATCAATTCCATTTACATTACTTAAGTTATATTTCATTTAATCTTGAAATTCACCTTTATTTACAACTCATATTCATATAATTTTACTTCTTATATATGTAAGTTTATTTCACAATTGTAAATACTTTAATTATAATTTCAATTCTTATAATTCTTTTGCTTATACAATTATTCTTTTATTTAGATTATTCAAACAACCTAACAATCAACTTATATACACTTTCATAATTCTGAAAAATTATTTCTTTATATATAAAATATAATCAAGGCAAAATTATTTCATTCACCCAATTTAAAACAATACTATGTCGATTTATCTTGTTTAAGAGTTTAGAAACCCCTATCTACGATAGTTAGCTAGACTAAATCGACGGGAATCTATAAACAATCAACCGATAAGTCAACACAATATAAAACAATTTTATTCACTAACAAATACGCTCTCATAGCTATTATTACACTCAAACTCATTCTAGAGTACTGCTGACTCTATCTCTAACGAGTAATACCCTACAGAACCATGGTTGTCGCTTAACCATCAGCTCTGATACCAAATGTAACAGTCTGGAATTTTCGACTTTCGAAAATTCAACATCGACACTCACTTTATCGACTGCTGAGAAATCGAAGGCTGGAAAACACGGAATGTTATGGGTTTTAAAAAAAGAATTCAAGAAAAGAAAAGAAAAAGGTAGAAGAAAATAGAAAGATAGAAAATAGAGAGAAGAGAGAAAAGAAGGTAGAACATTTTAAAATAGAAGAAAACTGAAAGAAAACAGAACAACAGAATCACATCAATTCGCAGCGGAACAACATATAATAATAAATGAATAATCTTTAAACAAAGAACTATATCAGTTATTACATTACATCACATTTTATTACATCATATTATCACATCAGAGTGTACAACAACATACAACAACATAACAGCGGAAAAAGAAGTACTATATACTAGTAATACGCCATGCCAATCCAGCTTGCCTCCAGCAACTCCAGAATATCCAGAATATCCTGATAAACCTAACTCTTAACTGCCCGTGTGGAAATTGGTGGGCACCCAGAGTTTAGGAAGGAAAACAATAAACTCCGAGTCAGTCATGTGACTGGTGTGAGAACTCAAAACAGTTTATTTAACTTTAAAATCAAAATAGAGGAATATTTTTAAATTCAATTCGCAATGCTTTTAAAAATGAGACTACCATAAGGCCTCCCGCACACACACACATGCAAACGCAGAATCGGAGGAGATTTCTCCTTATGATAGTCAAAGATGCTTGATACGCATTTAAAATAACATTTGATATTATTATTAGTGCATAGTGTATAACAAATTCATTTCGAAAGTAGAATATAAATCTTAGCCAACATACGACCATTATCGTATGCCTACTATAGCTACTATCCAAACAGTGGTGACCACCATAAGTGAATAGCAGGTTCTACAACTAATACCGTAAAAGTTTCGTATTGGGAATTGGATTTCCAACAAATGGTCAGGCCAAGGAACTTCCCATTGCCACATGAGAATGCCTCTGGATGGACATCCTCGAGAACCAAACCGGATCTCTACCAACACAAGGCCGGGTTACTCCTAACTGAGTAACAACTGACCGAATATGCCATCCCCCGGTCCTTTGGGACCTTTATCCGAGAGCGCTCTCTAATCAATTCACACAATCATAAAAACAAAGTGTTTCAACATGAGTAAGTATCTGGGCTCCATACCATGATACCACCCTTTTCCAGAAGGAAATGCACATATCCTAAAGGGCGCTACCCCTCATAACCTTGCTGCTTCTTTCCTGTTTTGACCATTCACGGGGTGTGAGGCTCGACGAATTCACGTCCACAAAAACATACTTTATACAAAAGCCATGCTTTGGGTCAACAAATGATCAACACAATGATCACAAGGATAGACGATCAAATAAATGATCCTATCACAAATAATCAACACAATGATCATTTCAGCATCACTCAGCATGTCACATTACCAAACTGGGAATATATCGCTGATAACTTCAACTATATAACCTTTGAGCTCGTACGTCTCAAAGAAGGGTGTTAAGCAAAGAATAAATTCTCCGCCACCAACAGAAATATATTTGAAAGAAATCGGCTTTATATCTCAAATTGTAATGTCAGACACACAATCCATACAAGTCTGTTCCGAGATCGAACAGAACCGAAGGCACTTACAAAGAAGTCCTTGCAATCCGGATATTCACAATCCTGATTGGATTTCCCATCACTTAGGGAGTCTCTATACCGTTGCAACTCAGTGCAGAGACAATCGATAGGTCATCCTATCGCTTTCGCAAATACCGGGTCTTCAACACCGATCTTCAATGCAATTCACAACGACGTATCACATATTCGGAATGGGTTATACGACCCCATGGTCCTTTCCCGGTTAACCCGAATAGTGAGCGCTTATTCAAAAATAAGTGTGGCATTCACATTCAAACAAATCACATCAATTACCCATTCAAAGGGAAATATTGATAGTCGGTTATTGAACTATCACTGAATATGCACACATCACCAGATTCCAAATAATTTTCCCAAATTATTTATTTTCCAAAATATCTATGCATATACGATTTCAATAATTCATTTCGATTTATCTTCAAAAAGATAAATTCTAATATTTACTTCTTATTGGAAAACATTTCCATACTTATTTATTCATAAGTAATTCACAAATCTTTTTATTTTCAATCCTTGGAAAATATTCAATATACTTAAATCGAATTAAGTATATATTTCATTATATTAAGAAAATCCTTTCTTAAACATATCTACTTGGGCCAAAACGAATGTTACGTAAAACATCGTTACGACAACCCAAAATCACTAGTATAGGGATTCGAAATTAAAATAGATATATAAATCCCAATACTATTCAAAACATTTCCTTTCGGAAATCATTTACTATAACAACAGTGTTATAGTCCACTATTCCCTTTTATTTCTCGAAAACATCTATTTCAACAATCAATGTTGAAATCTATGGTTTCGAATCTCAACACATTTTAAAACATCGTTAGATCGTTTTAATTCAATTTAAACATCTCATTCAAAACAATTTCTTTAACATATCATTCACTATTCAAAAACGTGAATATACTTCTTTAACAAATTCCATCCTTTTATTCATTTTAATTCAAAGAATTATTCACTGTCTAAAAACGTGAATATAACTCTATTTCTAAGTTATAATAATTAACTTATCAAAATAAGTCGTTTGCGAATTTATAAAACAACGTTCATAAATTCCATTTCTATTTATATATATATAAACTTCTTTTTTATAAATCTCATTTATTAACTTATTCGATTTATAACTCGGTTATAAACTACAGGTTCATATTATAAGTTAATTACTTATAAAACGATTATTTTACAAAATCGTTCATTTAACTTCCCAAATTATTAATCTTAACTTATAAGATTGTTTATTTATCCAAAATTCATTCTTTCGATAACTTTATAAATTTTATAAACCTATTGCTTATAAAATTTCATTTATAACTTCACAGTTTATAATTTCATAAATTTCATTCATTTAGGAAATTCATTTTCACTACATTCAAACACTTATAAAAACTCGTTTTATAATGTCCATAATTCAATTTATAAATATCCATTTATAAATCTCTTAATATAAATTAATTTATATTATTCTTTTAAACGTCTTTAAATTCCTTTAAAATTTCACCGTTCTCTTGATTTATAAAATAATCAAATTTTATAAATCTTATATTCAAACTTTTAATAATAAACTCAAAAATCCAGTTTAAACTATTTTATAAAATCATTGGTTCATATTTCTCAAAAATCGACTTTTAATCGTATTTCTAAAAATCAGCTTTTTAACTATATTTCACAAAAACCATAATTTTTATAACTTTAAAAATTATAACGTTTATTTATTTGTAATGGATCAATTCCAAAAATATAGTATATTTCAAAAATCACTTTGAAAATCATTCTAAAATCCCAAAATCTGGGTCCAATGATGCTACACACCAAATAGTCAATCACGACTACAACGATATCATATATCGATATGATAATCCATCAAATATCAAAATATCTGAAATCAAATAAAACTGTTGAGGAATCCAGTTGGATCCCTCCAACCTGTTTTCCTGCATCCAAAAACATTAGCACAATACCAATTTCGCTCCAGTACGGAATTATCGCGGTATATGTTCTTAATAAATATTATCCGCTTAATAACGGCGTAATAGGGTCTCATCCGCTAAACAAAAAATGCGGGAAATCAACAACTGCAATATATACATATGCCAATATATATATATTGATATTATATATAATACCAATTTCACTGTTTATGAAATATTCGCGGTATATGTTTATAATAAATAACATCCGCTTACTAACGGCGTATAATGTCTATTTTAACAATCAATAATTTACAGTCATCATTCAAACATGCATTCAAATATTTTAAATCTAACTATTTAAAAATAAAATCGAAACTGATTCGATTGAGTGAGAAGTTCTCACCTTGGTTTTATTTTCCGTTTTAGCTTTTATTTCGAATAAAATTAAACGCGCGTTTAATTTTACCCGAAATTCTCACTAACTCCAAACGACTCCAAACCAACTCCATCGCGTAGTGCTCGTCCATACGATTCCAACGCAACTGAGTTTGCATTTTTTCGACCTCGTATGAAAAAGTTATGTATTTTACGAACATACACGAATTTTAAAACAAAATAAATTTACAAATTTTATTATACTTTAAACCTAATACCCTAATCACCGTACATTTTCTTGCTACCTGATCCCAGCCCCACGCGCATCTCCTTCTCCCTCCATCACATACGCAACCTACAGGTAGTGACCACGCGAAAGAACCCATAGCACGCAAGTTAGGTTTTAATTTCCTAGCCTCCTCGACGCACTTGAGCTCGATCAACTAGCATCACGTCGTAGCCCCATCCACCACCTTCCTTCGGCCCAAAAACGAGCAAGCTCGGCTGCCCCTCCTCGCCTAAAAACGCGTGCGAACGAGTGCACTTCACGGCCAGATTCTGGCGAATCCACTTCGAGTTTTTCCATCATAACCGTTGATTAGCTAGTTCGTGTTGCCCTCTTCAACATTGTAGTTGAAAATTTTTGATGAAACTGAATAGATTTGAAGAAATCAAAGAGAGAAGGGGAGAAAGTATCGGCCGTTCATAGAGATGGTGGCGGCTGCGTTAGTTTGACCTAGGTTTTTTTTTTTTATTTATTTATTTGTGAATTCAAGGCCTATTTATAGAAGAAAATCGAAACACTATTCATCCGATTTTCCAGAACTCCGATTTAGGCGCCGTAACCAGAGTACCTAGGGTTTACCCCGCGTTCCGGACACAATGGAACAGGTTTCGGAAGCTAATTCGGAAGTATGTGCGAGTTATGGCTGTAAACGCTCAATTTAAATTAAACCGATTTAAGTCGATTTCTAGGCGTTTTAATTCGTACCGGACAAACGGTAAATCCAATTGACTTGAAATTTGAAACCTTACAATAATATCACATTACGGATCCGATGAAACTGGTTTCGTCGAAATCCGAGACTTTTTGAAAAATGGCTATTTTGACTCGCCAAATTTAAATTAAAAACGATTCGATGCGTTTCGAGCTGCCACGATCAAACGATAGCTCCGATTGACACGAAAATTGAAATCCGGTAATAACTAACTATTACGGATCCAATGAAACTGGTTTCGTTCAATTCTGAGACTGTTCAAAAATTGGCTATTTTACAGTCGATTATTAAATATTAAAATATTCAATTTTCACAAATTAACTTTTAATTCGATTTTACAAGTTCTAAAATATTTCTATAACTCCAGTATGATTAAATAAAATTTTCCACATTATTTTCAATCATTTTTAACTCCATTTTCAATTATTTCCATAATTTAACATATTAAATTATCGATTTAATTATTCAATTAAATCCAATAATTCAAATTAAAATTTATTTGACTTATAAATTCACTTATTAACATTTAAAATTAATTAAATATTCAAATTTAAATTAATAAAAATTCTGGGTCGTTACAATCTTTCCCCCTTAAAAGAATTTCGTCCTCGAAATTACAAGTAAGAAGATTACAGAATCTATTAATTTTCCCAAAATTTATAATTAAACTTCTTACCATACTTTGCTAAGTTTTCAAATCATACTTAGTTATCTTTTCAAAAACAATTACTATTGTTTAACTTTCAATTTCAAAACAAAGTTAAAGTTTTCAAAATTTTCCCATTTTTTCTCAAATTTTTCTAACGCCTTAAATTTCAGGAAAAATTCGCCATAGTCTCCTTTGCGCGGCTCGATCCGAAAAAAATGACAGTATATATATCACAAATATACATCTCATCAAGTAATGAGGCATCCCGAAGGGAAAAAGTATAAAAGTACGATATTTAATCCGAGATATGTACCTTATATTTTATTAGCAAGCATATACGGCTAATATAGCGCAAAAGCGAACTCCAAATGCGAAGCAAACGCGATCCGCACCTACTAAACACTCAACAAACAACATGAGAATCATGCACATATGCAAATAATCTCAATATACAACATATAGCAACATGATGACTATATATGTCACATAGCAATGCAACAATAGCAATATATATTCAACCATCAACCAACTACATCCATAACCAATCAATATTCATTTATATTCTCATTAGTATTCAATGAAACGGTTTTCACTCTAAATCATATTTGATTTATTAACATTGGATTTTATCAACATTCATTCTCAATTTTAATTAGTTTGCATTCACTAATTAAATCCAATTCACGTTCAATTCTATTCAAATTTATTTACTTCTAATTTGAATTCAATTACTTTAGCTTTAAATTTCATTAACACTTAATGAATTTATATACAATCAACTAACAACCATATAACAACAAAATCACTTTGCATATATTCATTCAATTTGGTTTTAACACCATCACTTTCAATTGGTTCAATTTAAATTGATTTTTATTCAATTTTATTCAACTTCTAATAACATTAGATTTTAATGAATTAATATTTATATTCATTATTTCTTATCAACTTTATTCACATTCAATTGATTATCATTCAATCCATTTATTCAATTCAATTACAAAGTTGAATTTCATTTATATAACTCAAGTTCATATCCATCACTTAACTTAATTAATTTACTTTGATACCCAAAATCAATTCCATTTACATTACTTAAGTTATATTTCATTTAATCTTGAAATTCACCTTTATTTACAACTCATATTCATATAATTTTACTTCTTATATATGTAAGTTTATTTCACAATTGTAAATACTTTAATTATAATTTCAATTCTTATAATTCTTTTGCTTATACAATTATTCTTTTATTTAGATTATTCAAACAACCTAACAATCAACTTATATACACTTTCATAATTCTGAAAAATTATTTCTTTATATATAAAATATAATCAAGGCAAAATTATTTCATTCACCCAATTTAAAACAATACTATGTCGATTTATCTTGTTTAAGAGTTTAGAAACCCCTATCTACGATAGTTAGCTAGACTAAATCGACGGGAATCTATAAACAATCAACCGATAAGTCAACACAATATAAAACAATTTTATTCACTAACAAATACGCTCTCATAGCTATTATTACACTCAAACTCATTCTAGAGTACTGCTGACTCTATCTCTAACGAGTAATACCCTACAGAACCATGGTTGTCGCTTAACCATCAGCTCTGATACCAAATGTAACAGTCTGGAATTTTCGACTTTCGAAAATTCAACATCGACACTCACTTTATCGACTGCTGAGAAATCGAAGGCCGGAAAACACGGAATGTTATGGGTTTTAAAAAAAGAATTCAAGAAAAGAAAAGAAAAAGGTAGAAGAAAATAGAAAGATAGAAAATAGAGAGAAGAGAGAAAAGAAGGTAGAACATTTTAAAATAGAAGAAAACTGAAAGAAAACAGAACAACAGAATCACATCAATTCGCAGCGGAACAACATATAATAATAAATGAATAATCTTTAAACAAAGAACTATATCAGTTATTACATTACATCACATTTTATTACATCATATTATCACATCAGAGTGTACAACAACATACAACAACATAACAGCGGAAAAAGAAGTACTATATACTAGTAATACGCCATGCCAATCCAGCTTGCCTCCAGCAACTCCAGAATATCCAGAATATCCTGATAAACCTAACTCTTAACTGCCCGTGTGGAAATTGGTGGGCACCCAGAGTTTAGGAAGGAAAACAATAAACTCCGAGTCAGTCATGTGACTGGTGTGAGAACTCAAAACAGTTTATTTAACTTTAAAATCAAAATAGAGGAATATTTTTAAATTCAATTCGCAATGCTTTTAAAAATGAGACTACCATAAGGCCTCCCGCACACACACACATGCAAACGCAGAATCGGAGGAGATTTCTCCTTATGATAGTCAAAGATGCTTGATACGCATTTAAAATAACATTTGATATTATTATTAGTGCATAGTGTATAACAAATTCATTTCGAAAGTAGAATATAAATCTTAGCCAACATACGACCATTATCGTATGCCTACTATAGCTACTATCCAAACAGTGGTGACCACCATAAGTGAATAGCAGGTTCTACAACTAATACCGTAAAAGTTTCGTATTGGGAATTGGATTTCCAACAAATGGTCAGGCCAAGGAACTTCCCATTGCCACATGAGAATGCCTCTGGATGGACATCCTCGAGAACCAAACCGGATCTCTACCAACACAAGGCCGGGTTACTCCTAACTGAGTAACAACTGACCGAATATGCCATCCCCCGGTCCTTTGGGACCTTTATCCGAGAGCGCTCTCTAATCAATTCACACAATCATAAAAACAAAGTGTTTCAACATGAGTAAGTATCTGGGCTCCATACCATGATACCACCCTTTTCCAGAAGGAAATGCACATATCCTAAAGGGCGCTACCCCTCATAACCTTGCTGCTTCTTTCCTGTTTTGACCATTCACGGGGTGTGAGGCTCGACGAATTCACGTCCACAAAAACATACTTTATACAAAAGCCATGCTTTGGGTCAACAAATGATCAACACAATGATCACAAGGATAGACGATCAAATAAATGATCCTATCACAAATAATCAACACAATGATCATTTCAGCATCACTCAGCATGTCACATTACCAAACTGGGAATATATCGCTGATAACTTCAACTATATAACCTTTGAGCTCGTACGTCTCAAAGAAGGGTGTTAAGCAAAGAATAAATTCTCCGCCACCAACAGAAATATATTTGAAAGAAATCGGCTTTATATCTCAAATTGTAATGTCAGACACACAATCCATACAAGTCTGTTCCGGGATCGAACAGAACCGAAGGCACTTACAAAGAAGTCCTTGCAATCCGGATATTCACAATCCTGATTGGATTTCCCATCACTTAGGGAGTCTCTATACCGTTGCAACTCAGTGCAGAGACAATCGATAGGTCATCCTATCGCTTTCGCAAATACCGGGTCTTCAACACCGATCTTCAATGCAATTCACAACGACGTATCACATATTCGGAATGGGTTATACGACCCCATGGTCCTTTCCCGGTTAACCCGAATAGTGAGCGCTTATTCAAAAATAAGTGTGGCATTCACATTCAAACAAATCACATCAATTACCCATTCAAAGGGAAATATTGATAGTCGGTTATTGAACTATCACTGAATATGCACACATCACCAGATTCCAAATAATTTTCCCAAATTATTTATTTTCCAAAATATCTATGCATATACGATTTCAATAATTCATTTCGATTTATCTTCAAAAAGATAAATTCTAATATTTACTTCTTATTGGAAAACATTTCCATACTTATTTATTCATAAGTAATTCACAAATCTTTTTATTTTCAATCCTTGGAAAATATTCAATATACTTAAATCGAATTAAGTATATATTTCATTATATTAAGAAAATCCTTTCTTAAACATATCTACTTGGGCCAAAACGAATGTTACGTAAAACATCGTTACGACAACCCAAAATCACTAGTATAGGGATTCGAAATTAAAATAGATATATAAATCCCAATACTATTCAAAACATTTCCTTTCGGAAATCATTTACTATAACAACAGTGTTATAGTCCACTATTCCCTTTTATTTCTCGAAAACATCTATTTCAACAATCAATGTTGAAATCTATGGTTTCGAATCTCAACACATTTTAAAACATCGTTAGATCGTTTTAATTCAATTTAAACATCTCATTCAAAACAATTTCTTTAACATATCATTCACTATTCAAAAACGTGAATATACTTCTTTAACAAATTCCATCCTTTTATTCATTTTAATTCAAAGAATTATTCACTGTCTAAAAACGTGAATATAACTCTATTTCTAAGTTATAATAATTAACTTATCAAAATAAGTCGTTTGCGAATTTATAAAACAACGTTCATAAATTCCATTTCTATTTATATATATATAAACTTCTTTTTTATAAATCTCATTTATTAACTTATTCGATTTATAACTCGGTTATAAACTACAGGTTCATATTATAAGTTAATTACTTATAAAACGATTATTTTACAAAATCGTTCATTTAACTTCCCAAATTATTAATCTTAACTTATAAGATTGTTTATTTATCCAAAATTCATTCTTTCGATAACTTTATAAATTTTATAAACCTATTGCTTATAAAATTTCATTTATAACTTCACAGTTTATAATTTCATAAATTTCATTCATTTAGGAAATTCATTTTCACTACATCCAAACACTTATAAAAACTCGTTTTATAATGTCCATAATTCAATTTATAAATATCCATTTATAAATCTCTTAATATAAATTAATTTATATTATTCTTTTAAACGTCTTTAAATTCCTTTAAAATTTCACCGTTCTCTTGATTTATAAAATAATCAAATTTTATAAATCTTATATTCAAACTTTTAATAATAAACTCAAAAATCCAGTTTAAACTATTTTATAAAATCATTGGTTCATATTTCTCAAAAATCGACTTTTAATCGTATTTCTAAAAATCAGCTTTTTAACTATATTTCACAAAAACCATAATTTTTATAACTTTAAAAATTATAACGTTTATTTATTTGTAATGGATCAATTCCAAAAATATAGTATATTTCAAAAATCACTTTGAAAATCATTCTAAAATCCCAAAATCTGGGTCCAATGATGCTACACACCAAATAGTCAATCACGACTACAACGATATCATATATCGATATGATAATCCATCAAATATCAAAATATCTGAAATCAAATAAAACTGTTGAGGAATCCAGTTGGATCCCTCCAACCTGTTTTCCTGCATCCAAAAACATTAGCACAATACCAATTTCGCTCCAGTACGAAATTATCGCGGTATATGTTCTTAATAAATATTATCCGCTTAATAACGGCGTAATAGGGTCTCATCCGCTAAACAAAAAATGCGGGAGATCAACAACTGCAATATATACATATGCCAATATATATATATTGATATTATATATAATACCAATTTCACTGTTTATGAAATATTCGCGGTATATGTTTATAATAAATAACATCCGCTTACTAACGGCGTATAATGTCTATTTTAACAATCAATAATTTACAGTCATCATTCAAACATGCATTCAAATATTTTAAATCTAACTATTTAAAAATAAAATCGAAACTGATTCGATTGAGTGAGAAGTTCTCACCTTGGTTTTATTTTCCGTTTTAGCTTTTATTTCGAATAAAATTAAACGCGCGTTTAATTTTACCCGAAATTCTCACTAACTCCAAACGACTCCAAACCAACTCCATCGCGTAGTGCTCGTCCATACGATTCCAACGCAACTGAGTTTGCATTTTTTCGACCTCGTATGAAAAAGTTATGTATTTTACGAACATACACGAATTTTAAAACAAAATAAATTTACAAATTTTATTATACTTTAAACCTAATACCCTAATCACCGTACATTTTCTTGCTACCTGATCCCAGCCCCACGCGCATCTCCTTCTCCCTCCATCACATACGCAACCTACAGGTAGTGACCACGCGAAAGAACCCATAGCACGCAAGTTAGGTTTTAATTTCCTAGCCTCCTCGACGCACTTGAGCTCGATCAACTAGCATCACGTCGTAGCCCCATCCACCACCTTCCTTCGGCCCAAAAACGAGCAAGCTCGGCTGCCCCTCCTCGCCTAAAAACGCGTGCGAACGAGTGCACTTCACGGCCAGATTCTGGCGAATCCACTTCGAGTTTTTCCATCATAACCGTTGATTAGCTAGTTCGTGTTGCCCTCTTCAACATTGTAGTTGAAAATTTTTGATGAAACTGAATAGATTTGAAGAAATCAAAGAGAGAAGGGGAGAAAGTATCGGCCGTTCATAGAGATGGTGGCGGCTGCGTTAGTTTGACCTAGGTTTTTTTTTTTATTTATTTATTTGTGAATTCAAGGCCTATTTATAGAAGAAAATCGAAACACTATTCATCCGATTTTCCAGAACTCCGATTTAGGCGCCGTAACCAGCGTACCTAGGGTTTACCCCGCGTTCCGGACACAATGGAACAGGTTTCGGAAGCTAATTCGGAAGTATGTGCGAGTTATGGCTGTAAACGCTCAATTTAAATTAAACCGATTTAAGTCGATTTCTAGGCGTTTTAATTCGTACCGGACAAACGGTAAATCCAATTGACTTGAAATTTGAAACCTTACAATAATATCACATTACGGATCCGATGAAACTGGTTTCGTCGAAATCCGAGACTTTTTGAAAAATGGCTATTTTGACTCGCCAAATTTAAATTAAAAACGATTCGATGCGTTTCGAGCTGCCACGATCAAACGATAGCTCCGATTGACACGAAAATTGAAATCCGGTAATAACTAACTATTACGGATCCAATGAAACTAGTTTCGTTCAATTCTGAGACTGTTCAAAAATTGGCTATTTTACAGTCGATTATTAAATATTAAAATATTCAATTTTCACAAATTAACTTTTAATTCGATTTTAAAAGTTCTAAAATATTTCTATAACTCCAGTATGATTAAATAAAATTTTCCACATTATTTTCAATCATTTTTAACACCATTTTCAATTATTTCCATAATTTAACATATTAAATTATCGATTTAATTATTCAATTAAATCCAATAATTCAAATTAAAATTTATTTGACTTATAAATTCACTTATTAACATTTAAAATTAATTAAATATTCAAATTTAAATTAATAAAAATTCTGGGTCGTTACATAAGTGGTAGATGAAATTATTGTATTTTTGCCTTTACAATTGTACCAACTTCTAAGCTTTTTAGCTTTAGGTATGTTTGGATTTATATATAACTTGCTTTTACTCAATGTTGATAAAGATAAACCTGCAATATGATTAAATAAATCTTAAAAAATGATGGCTTGGCAAGGACTAAAAAAACAGAACAATTTTTACATTGAAAATATCCAACTTTGGCATATTTAATAGCTACTATAGGACAATCATCAACCATTTGTACCAGCTCAGCACCGACTTTCAAAGCAAGTTCTCTCCATAAAATCACATTAACAGTTTTACTTCTATAATTTAAATCTAAGCATAAATATTTTGAGTAAACAATTTATTGGTTTAATATGTGTACTTACGAATCGTCTGCAATGATTATATCACGTTTTGGAATATTCCCATTGTTGATTTTTCTTCAAATGCCTTTAATTGATGAGACATCTTTGAACTAGGCCAATTACATCTAAAATATACTTATGTTAATAAAAAATACAATGATTTTGTAACAACCCAGTATTTTGTGATTATTTTAATTGTTTATTTTAATTATTTAAATTAAAGCTCCTGATTTAAAAAAAAAACTTTATTATATTTATTAAAAATGAATAAATTTTATTATTTTAAGAATATATTTTGATTTTTGTGTGAATTATAATTTCAAACCTGAATAAATAGGATATTTTTAGGAAATGTGGATTTTGGTCAATCTGGCCAAACTTTGACTTTTAGACTTAAAATTTAAAATTTTGAATCTTTGAATTTTATCTTTTATTATAAAAATAAATTTAATTTCAATAATACTGCTTTTCGTTTCGGTTAAATCCGATTTATATTGTGAAAGTTGTGTTTTTTACAATATTGTATGTAAATTGAATTATTTAGTAAAATTGTCTATTTTAATTTATATAAATAATATTTTATTTGTCAAATTATGTTATAATATGGGATATATGACATGCTAGGTATATATTTTATTTTAAAACATTTTTAATGTGATGTTATAATTTTTCCAAAGCTTAGTGCATTTATTTTCTATTTTTAAAGCCTAGTTTCCATTTTTCTGCTATTTTCTTCATTTAAATTGTATTTAATTAAAGTTATTTATTTATTTTTATGCATGCAATTTTATTTTGTGTTCTTATCTTTATTTATAAATATTTCAAGTACATAAAATTTTTCCAAAACTTGTTGCATTTATTTTCAAATTTTTAAGACTAGTTTACAATTTTTCTTAATTTAATTATATATAATTAATATTTATTTATTTATTTTTGTGTATTTACTAAATTTTCGTGTTTTATCTGAATTTATATGTATTTTTCAATTATTTAAAAATTTCTAAAAGAAATATGGTAAATTGAAGAGTTTGTGACCTTTGATTTGCTTAAGGCCTTTTTTGTCTTCTCATCTTTTCATTATCAACCAACACTTTAATTCATTTTGTTGTCTTAACTCCTACCTTTCAGCCGACCATTTCATTTTCATTTCACGGGAATTTTTTTCTTCCCATCTCACAAAAAATTCGGCCTCCTTGTGAAAAAAATTGGTAAAAATCTTCTTTTTTTTTTCCATTTTTATGCTTGAATTTTGTAATTTTGCTCTTACTTCCTTCACTTCTAGGTTCAGCCCCTGCCACCACCATCACCTTGGCCGCCTCCACCATCATCACAACCAGTCTCCACTACCTCAAGTCCAACCCCAAGCCATGCCACGGTCCATAGGTCGAAGATCCACTACACAAATGCACCAAACTCCACTTGCACCACCTAGCCGAGCACATCAAGTCATCCACCACCACAAACTCCACCTTGGCCGCCACTTGCACCACCATCTCCAGCCCCTACTTGACCTAACACCACTGACACATCATCCCCTGACCCCACCTGAACCTGGCCGTGCTCCTTTTTGTTTTGGCCGAGCCTATTTAGGCCTTGAAACCACTTGTAGTGGCCTTGTTTTGTGAATTATAGCTCACACACCTTTGCACCATCTTTTTCCCATGCTAGGCCGACCATGAACCCACAACCAGACCCAAACACACTCCTTAGCCATGCCTTTCCAGCCTATAACTGAAATACAAGTGGTAGAAAGCAAGTGCAAACACTTTGGTGATGTTTTGTGCATTCATTTCTAGCTTTGTTTACATTAATTTAGGTTGAAAACTTATGTTATTTATATTGTTTTGTTTGAATGTGTTCAAGGAAATTAATCTTTCGCTCTCTCAATATCAAATCATTGTCGTGCTTTCGTGCCCGAAAATCGTTGTTGTATGTTTTGGTTGTGTCTCCAGCTTATACTAGTGAGTTATTCTCACCAGACAGTTTTATACTTATATGACTAGTAAATCGATCACATTTGAATCTGTAAAATGCGTCACCATATTATATCAGCTATGTTATGATCATATGATGTTCACCCATGCTTATTTACCTATTATATCATATATTACTATTATTTTATGTTGTTCTGTTATTTATATCAGTTTATCACACTGCATGTTTCCTTTAGATTAGAATCACTATGGGTTGAAATGATACATACCCGAACGGACTTTAGAATAGGGGAAAATCGTTATGGACTGAAATGATAGGCCTAAATGATTTTTAATTATTTCATTTTAGTTGAGACTGCGGGTTTGAAATGATAAAACTAGGGTTTTGTTTGTAAATTACTGGTTGAAATGATATATTACCCGTTTCACTTTACCTACTGTAGAAAATGATATACAGACCCGTGGTTAAAATATATTTTTCTAAAAATTCAAAATATTTTAGAAATGTAAATATTATAATATTTTGATTTAAACTTAATTAAAAATGATTTTGTAAAGTATTTTGATTTTTCTGAGAATTTATAAGTGAAATAAATTAATGATAAAGTGGAAATTTGAAATATAAGTTATTTTGGAAATTTTGATTTAATTATAAATGTAATTTAAAATTAAAAATGAAAATACGATAAATTTATGATATTTTTAATTATGAATTTAAAATGATTTTATAATATATTAATGGATTTTGAATAAGTTAAAAATGTGAAATAAATGAATATTGAGTTGAATTTTGAAATATAACTTAAATTGGAAAATTTTGAATTTTTTTAAAAGTGAGTTTTGAAGTTAAGTAGATAAAATGAAAATAAGTTATATTTTGAAATTTAAAATTAAGTGTTAAGTTAAAAATTTAATTATATGAATTGAAATTGAATGTTCGAATTTAATGAGTGAACTATTGTTAAATATTGATTTTTGAATGGAAATTTAACTTTATAAAATCATGAATTTAAGGAAAATTAAATGATGGTTATAAAAGTGAAAAATATATGATTGTATAAGTTTGAAATGGTTTAAATAAAAATTTAATGGTTTGTGAAAGTATAGTGAATATTTGGAATTTAATTAACAGCATTTTGAAATGCTATTAATTCTAAAGTAAAGGATATTACATCATTTGTAAATGCTGTAGTTAATATAAATGAACTAAAGGGCTAAATTGAATTAAAGGCTATTATAGCACTTTGTAAGTGCTATAATTGTTGAATTTAACGAAGGTTTTATTTGAATTCAAGCAATCTTATTACAACATTTTGAATGCTGTCCTTTGTTAAATTGAATTGTTTTAAAGTAACTTTCCGTAGCAATTTCTAAATGCTGCGAAAGGTGAATTTTCATTGTTTTATTAAGTTTAAATGAATAAATGAACTTTGAACGATTTAGATTTTGGAAATTTAATACTTTAATTATTAAATATAATAACTTCATTTTTATGATTTAAAATGAAGTAGTTTGTTTTGAAATATAACTATTTTGAAATGTGTGTTGAAATGGTATTTTAAATAAATGAATGTGGTTTGGAAGATACGATAATTTGATATTTTGAAATGGATCTTTGAATGATATTGAATTTTGAAATGATATTTGATTTCGAAGTATAAAATACCATTTTGAAATTTTATCCACGGGATGTATTTAATTTATAGTTTAACCGATTCTTAAAGGATGGGCGATCCCATGCATCCTTTAAGTTATTGTGCATTTCTATTACAGTTCACTTGAGTTGGTTTACATTATATAAGTATATATGTCCTAACTCGAGTGTTTTGTGTTTTACTTTGCTCGGGTCAGCCTGAATATTTACATCTTGTTAACTCCGCTTTGCTAACGACCTAAGAGATAACACGAGTTAACAACCTAAAAGTATAACGACTTAGCGAGTTAAGGTATTGAGCGACTTAACGACTTAAAGAAGCCACGACTTAACAGTTTAAGAGGATGGACGACTTAAGGGACTGACGACTTACCAACTTAAGGAAGCTACGACCTAACGGCCTAAGAAAATAGACCAACTCAATACCATAAAGAAGTTGCCGACTCAGAGTAATTTACGACCTAAGGCATCCACGACTTAGGGTTTCTACACTCAAGGGAAACAACAACTCAACGGACCAAGAGGTCTACGACTTAAAGCCTCCGCGACTTAAGAAATGTCATGTCTCAGGGGAGGTGCACGAATTAAAGAGCCTGCGTGTTAAAAGCTTACGAGTTAAGGAACCAACGACCTAACAGAGTTAAGACCTAAGCGACTTAGGGAATGTCACGACTTAAGAAAGTCCACGACTTAAAGACGTTACGGCCTAAGACTTAGAGAACAAGTTCAATACCATGCCGTAATAAGATGACTTGTAGACGACTTACGACCTAGTTTAAGTCGTACACGACCTAAAACCGCAGAGCCAAGATTTTAGTACTGCCTCACTTTAAACCGTGACCTCTTAACTCGCGAACGAGTTAGGACTTGTATCCAAATGAACAAAGAAAAGCTCAGAACCACTTCACTTACTCCACCGCCTGCTGACTCTTGAACCTTGAGTCGAATGCGACTTACGACTCTCCATGAGTCGTGCACGACTCATGACTTGAGTGAAAAACTGCCGCCCAGAATCATACCTATAAATACGCGACCACCTCCAACATTCAAGGGACTTTTTGGCTCATTCTTTCCAAGCACCGATACTCTGCTACATTCCAAACCAACTCAACACTCAAAGCTTTCAAGACACGTAGAACGCTATCAACAACTTCAAGAAGAAATCTCATGCATCCGACATGGATTTGAGGACTTTCATTTACATTGAAGTTTAAGCTACTCGTTCAAAGTGTTTAGTAGTTCAAAGTGTATTGTACTTGGGAAGAATTGTATCAACTTGTAACGAAATCATCAATAAAGATATTCAGAGTGGACGTAGGCAAACTATTGAGCCGAACCACTATAAAATCGTTGTTATCTACTGCTTTTTCTGTAGTTTTCTGCTTATACTCTGTTCTCGAATCATCGGGTGGTGCTTTCACAACTACACTTTACTCACCGGGGTGTTAGCGTTCAAATTTTAGCGTTAACATTTTTGGTGCTTTCACTGAGAACCGAACTCAGGCGAATTATCATCATTGCTCCACGAAATTTTGTTGAAGTAATCTCTCTGAAGACTAGAAGTTAATCTGAAATCATGGCTCCGGGGAGAAGGAGTAGATCTGTTAGATCTGGAAATGTTCAAGAGGGAACCTCCGCTTCCCAGTACCTAATCAAGCCACTCCACCTCTTGGGGTTACAAAAGCGGAGTTGGATGCTGTAATCTTAGGGCTGAACCAGCAGATAAATGCCCAAAGTGCACAATTGGACGCTCAGAATGCCCAAAATGCCCTAATTTTGAATAAGTTGAACGATTTGCTTGGGGCAAACCATCAACCAACGGGTAATGAAAGGAACTTTGCTGGCAACGTTCATGATGCTGAAGAAAGGAACATTCCTGAGAGGGCTGCCACCCCCCTTGAGCAGACACTTCCTGAAGTTGGTGGATCTAAAGCTCGAAATGATGAGAGGTATCTTTCTGAAATGGTTCGACAAATCATGAAAGAGAGCATGCAAAGGGATGAAGACGAGAGAGAATGGGGTTTCGCTCCAAGTAAAACCCCGTTTACCGAAAGGATTTTAAAGGCAGAGTTTCCCAGGAAATTTGTACCTCCTACCATCCCAGCCTATCGAGGGACAAGTGACCCTAACCAATTTCTATACAGATACGATTGGCATATGACTGGGGCATGAGCATCGGATGAGATTAAATGTCGATATTTTCCAGTATATTTAGAAGGGGTGACTTTGCTTTGGTTCACTAAGCTACCGGTTCGATCCATAGACCAATTCTCCGATTTAACCCGAAAATTTAAAGAACAATTCAGGTTGTATGCGTCAAAGGCAAAAGATATAATGTCACTGTCCAGTATAGAACAATCGCCCGGAGAGCCCATCAAGTCTTTTTTGAACCGTTTTAATATAGCGTTAGCCGAGGTAGACAACGCGGAGCCCCGAATGATCCTTAATGCGGGCCATCGACAAGTCAAGTGAATTTGGGATGTGGCTTAAAATGAAGGAACCAAACTCACTCAAAAAGTTTTATAAAAAGGCCGACGAATTCATACGCCTAGAAAATCTCTCGGTGTCAGAAAAAGTAGTGGTGGCCGAAATTAAGAATAACGATGTCTTCTCTAACAAGAGAGGATTTGGGAACCAGGAAAGGGGAAGTGATGAAGGAAAGAAGCAGGGAAACAAGAAGAAACCTCGACGTTTTAATCCTTCAGATTTCACCCCCTTAACTGATACACCAGAAAGAATCTTCTTGGCAACAAAGGATGTTATCAAGTACCCTAAACCACCTGAGATGGGAAGAGGGGCAGTGCAAAATGGGAAGTTCTGTCGATTTCACAACCAACCTGGTCACGATACTGATCAATGTCGCCAGTTAAGAAGTGTGATTGAAGAATTGCTAAAACAGAATAAACTTCAACAATATGCGAAGAAAGACAAAATTGACCCAACCTCGTCTGCTCAGGGGCAACCGTGTCCTCCTTACCGACCCGGTTCAAGCAACAGAACTACGGAGCAAGAATCCGAGAAGCTAGTCATTGACTGACGCGTGAATCGCAGAATCATGGGACGACATTCATTTACACCCATATTCTACTTAATAGTGTTGCTTAACTTCGTAAAATGATGACGAATGAATAATTCTTGTGCTGTTAACCACTGTAAATGTGATGTGAATCAGTAATGAGCAATTATAAATCTTGTATTCTTTGATGCCGCTAAAATGCCTGTATCATTTCAATATGCAAATATTACTAAAAATCTCGATTTAGTATTGCAGGTTATCGAAAAAAAGCTTGTTCATCCAACACATCACGAAGCAAAGCAATTCCTACAAGTCATAGAGTTAAAATGTTCCGAATTCAAGTATTTCGAAAGAAGTGCAATTTGCAAACGATTGAGGACTCCACCAAAGAGGGCAATTTGCTAACCAACCACGATCGTTTATGTAAACGAACATCTGGTGGAGCAGCTTGCATCTGCCCCATGGATCCATTCAGCAATAAGGCACATTTCTTTTGCAAAAAAAAAAACGTGACATGTACTAAATAATTGTGAGGAATTGCTAAGAAGCGCAGGGTATAAAGACACAAGCGCAAATGCCACTCTTTAGAGTTCAAACTACTCTTCAGAGTCCAACGCTACTCTTCAGAGTCCAAATGCTTCTCTTCGGAGACCCAATGCCACTCTTTAGAGTTTAAACTACTCTTCAGAGTCCAACGCTACTCTTCAGAGTCCAAATGCTTCTCTTCGGAGACCCAATGCCACTCTTTAGAGTTCAAACTACTCTTCAGAGTCCAACGCTACTCTTCAGAGTCCAAATGCTTCTCTTCGGAGACCCAATGCCACTCTTTAGAGTTCAAACTATTCTTCAGAGTCCAACGCTACTCTTCAGAGTCCAAATGCTTCTCTTCGGAGACCCAATGCCACTCTTTAGAGTTCAAACTACTCTTCAGAGTTCAAAGCTACTCTTCAGAGTCCAAATGCTTCTCTTCGGAGACCCAATGCCACTCTTTAGAGTTCAAACTACTCTTCAGAGTCCAACGCTACTCTTCAGAGTCCAAATGCTTCTCTTCGGAGACCCAGTACCACTCTTCAGAGTCCAATGCTACCCTTCAGGGTCAAACGCTACTCTTCAGAGTCCAATGCTACTCTTCAGAGTCAAACGCTATTCTTCAGAGCCCAAATGCTTCTCTTCGGAGACCCAATGCCACTCTTTAGAGTTCAAACTACTCTTCAGAGTCCAGCGCTACTCTTCAGAGTCCAAACGCTACTCTTCAGAGTCCAATGCTACTCTTTAGAGTCCAAATCAAAGACCTCGAGCGGGCCTAACCAGAAAAAGGGAGATCTTTCTCAATACAAAGTTGCGGAATGATCGGTCGATACACTCCCGTGAATCCGTCCAACCGAGAGAAAGAAACCCCAAACTTCCAGGTAAAAGCCTTACTCAGAGGCACACGTTTCACCGAGATTGAAATAAAACTTCCAAGTGTTGAAACGTGAAGAAGCCCTCATCAAAGGCACACTCCAACTTTCAAAGGGAGAATAGTTCACCTATTCCGGAAAATACTCTTCCTCAAAAAAAGAAATTAAAGTACCCTTCAGAGGCCCGCTTTACCACATAGAAGAATTCACTTGATAAAATGTGTATTTGCGCAAAAGAAAAAGTGGTATCTTCGAAGGTTGAAGCGTAAAAACTTGTATGGAGGGAGTTGTACTTTTTTAACGAAATAATATTCCTCCAAGTATGGAATAATTATTCTCTAGGAAATAAAAGTACAAGTCCCCTCAAAATGTAAAATATTGCAACAGGCTTATGGTATAGGGGCAACATGGTATAACTACATTAGTGAAATTACGCTCAAAACAATATACCACAAGTTCACTGCAATATCATATAAATAAACTTGTACAAAAATGAATAATAAATGCATTCTCAAATTCAAACAAGAGTTTGTACAAATAAAGGATCATTTTATTCAATTGTATTACAGATACAAGTTTCAAAATAAATAAAAAAGTGGGGGCCGGTATCCGCACAATCCCCGACCAATACATCCAAAAAACGAAAAAGCTAAAAACTGGAATCTTCATTTCTTCTTGCCACCCTTGGACCCTTTACCCGGCCGGATGGTTAGCTTCTCGGGTCGATCTATAGGCATGAGGGAAGAAGGAGAGGGAGGTACAACTGGTTCAACTTCCGGTTCCTCTTCAGTAGCAGTAATGCTCTTCCTCCTCCTCTTTGATGTTCCGTGCTTCTTTCTCCTCTTTGAAGAAGACTCACTTCCTGGAGTAACAAGTTTAGACAAAATTATGTCATCAGAAGGAGTCCTCTCCGGGGATATCTCACCTCCCTCAAATCCTTCGTCCTTTTGCTCTTGTGAAGTAGCTGGGTCATCCAAGCCCCGGAGGGCACCTATTATTTCTTCCTGTGATCCCGGATGAGGAGTAGGAGTGATTGGGGAAGGCAGAGGAACAGTAGCTGGAAGTGAAGAAGTTTGAATGACGCTCGGCGCTTTCTCTACAAAGGAAAAGTCAAAAATGTCAGTAATTCCCATAAAAAGAGGAGACAATGGCTCATCGAGATTTAAGAAGTAGTCAAAAAGCTCATCAAGCTCGTAAGAAACAGATGAGCAGTCTACTTGGGCAAGATTGTCAGTATGGTTACCTGCAGAAGTAGGTTCCCTGACGTCAACTTCGTAAGCCTGTGCCCCAGCACTCTCGCCGCCTTCATCTCCACCTTGTATGCTTGTGATCTCGGTGGTAACTTTAGTAGGAGATGGGGAATGAGAACTAGAACCGATAATGTCAATTTCGGCTGAAGGAGAAGGTTGAATTGGAGCAGTTGAGATGATTTTTCCTGAATATTCTCCTGCCGCTGTTTCGGCCCTTAATTTTGCAAGCTGTTCTCTCCCCCTGGCGAGAGCGGCACGAGCATCATCATCAAGATAATGCTCCTCAAGAGCTGACTCAGCATAGCCAGCGCCGTTACCACCGAGCATATCGAGTGCGGCCTTCCAAACTTCAGCCAGAGTAATTTCATACTTGGAGCCCAGAAAGGCGAGGCTACCACGCCCCAAGATGCTATGCAGGTAGAAATCAAATAACGTTGAGCTGATGTTGGTCCTCGTTGCCTCGTGAGATTCTTCAGCTGTAATTTTGCCGGCAACGGCCTCATCACGCTCCCTTTCAGCTTTGGAAAGTTGAAGCTTAAGCATTTGAATCTCCGCCTCTTGGGAGCTGGTTTTCTTCCGAAGCTCTGCAACATCAGCAATATAGCCCTCACTGATCCTTTTTTGCACTTCGAGCCTGTCTTCGGCATCCCTTTGGCTGGCATGAGCATCTCTCACTTGTTTTAGGAGCACTTCTTCCTTTTGAGAATAGGAAGTAGAGGAAGCAGTAAGCTCTTGTTTCAGTTCTTCAACTTTTGCTTCAAGCTCTTCATTGTAAGAAGCAATGCTCCTCATCTCAGTGTCATGTTGCTCAAGAACCTTTTGCCATTCGGCTTTATCATTTTCCATGGTGAGCATGGCCTCTATGTTTGCACGATTAACCCTTTGGAGTTCGTCAACAAGTTTTTGCCAGTTCGACATCCTCTCAATATCAAGCTTGACGACATCGAGGTTTCGTAACATAGCAGACTTGTCAATGGGGACCAAGTCAAGGTCAAACCTTACTCCCTTCAGACACCACTGTGGAAACCGACTTTGCAAAGTGGCCGGACCCGATCCGACTTGGAATTTGGGCCTGCTAATTATTGTTTAGATGCATGTCTTCCCGAGAGCGGGAGAGCCGGAAGGAATGTCGAGCGGGGCAGGGGCAGTAACCTTTTTAGGAGTTGTAGAGGTGTGCTTCTCACCATGTCGGGCTCGCTTGCTCGAATCTTCAACCATATGACTTTTTCCTCTGTCATCATGGGATTTTCTTTTATGAGAATCATCGCCTCTCTGTGAAGAATCGTGGCGCTCCTCCCTCTCTCTTCTTTCATAACACTCCTCTTGAGCCTTCTTATCTTGAGCCTTTCGAGCGGCTCTTTCTTCATCAGATTCTCTGTAAGAGGGAAGGTAACGCCTGTAATCATATTGGCTACGCCTCCCGTAGCGCTGGAAATCATCATAGTAGGATCCGCTGCACCCCATCGGAGAATCTGAAATAAAAGAGTTAGAATTTGGAATTCTTCAAAGTACAAAAAGTCAGAAGCATAAAAGTGCAAAAAAAAAAATCTAAGTGTGTGGCGTGCAAACTACGCGCATCAAACTACGAACCACTCTTTAATTGAGGAGTGGTTGTGGGTGTAATAGTTAGCGTCAACTCTTGAGTCGACGGAGTCTGTTGCAGGACAGAAGTCGCTTCAACTACTGAAGAAGAAACCCCGGTAGTGATAGGATCATCTTTAAAGATCTCTTGCGAGGTGGCAAAGAGGTCGCTCAGCCCTTCGAAAGTATCGTCCCTGCTCTGCTTGGCAAGGCTAGTTTTTTCGGCTTCTTCGTCAGATTTCTGTGACAGTCGGGGAGATCCCTGGGGTTCTTCTTGCTCAATAACCGAGGTAAGTTCGACAGATGGCCCCGCAACATCAACCGAAGTGGAGCACTTCACTAGCGAAGCCTCGGGAGCAGGTCCTTTTGGTATGGATGTGTCTGTAGAAACCAGAGCATCTGATGCTTTAGGTGGGGAGTCTGGAACCTCGCAGGGGTGTGTGGAGCGAGAAGGGTGAAGAAGTCCGAACTGGTGAAGGAATTCGTCGTTCAGCAAAAATTTCATATCCCGTTCTTCAACCGGTACTGCTACAAGCCTCTCTAGGGTTGGCTTGTGACTGGGATCTCTACAAGGAGGGGGAAGCACTGAAATAAAAGAAAAGAAATGATGACGAAGTTAACACTTGGCAATTCGAACTTCAAAAGACTCAGAATATAAAGGAGGTAAAGGTAGATGATTTTACTTCCTTCTCTCCACACAACATAAAACCCCGGAGGGCAACGGACATAGAAAAATTGAGTCAAAAACCCATGAGCGCTGTCAGGAAGAGCGATGATCAATTTACGATTTCGAGCACTTCTCACGACGGTAATAGAGGGGTGATCTTTAGTCCTAGTGAAAGAGCATAAGAAGCAAATCTCGTCAAAGCTTGGGAATCGATCAAGCGTCCTCCTAAACAGTACGCACAACCCCATTAAAATGGCATAACCATTGGGGTGTAATTGGGATGGGGCGATGGCCAATTGACGAAGAAGTTGTTGGAAGAAGTCATTGAAAGGAGGAACGCCCCCACTCAGTTACATTTGTCGATTGACCGTTACAAAGCCAGGGGGTGCTATGTCAGCAGTATTGCTTCTCTCGGGAAGAATGGCATCTGATTCAGCAATGCCAAACTGAGCGCACAATTGGCGAAAAACTCTGTACGATAAAGTAGAAGAGGCTCTTTCGGGAGGATTGACTAGTGGAGCCGGAATAATAGTTGCCTCTCCAGTCTGAACCGTTGTATCTTCTTCCTGAGAAGTCATTCTACACAAGCAACTGGATATTCAAATGTGAAGGTGCACGTTTCCTAAAAGTGTGAAGTGTCGTGCAAAACTAATAAAATAGCAAGTAAATATAACTGGAATTAAACTAGTCGATGATTGATCGATTACAAAATTTCAGAACTTGTTAATATAAAGTTCAAGCATAATATTAGTGCAGGCTGGTCAGTTTCAATTGACTATTTCTGTATTGCTTTAATATTTTACTTGAAATTGATGAAAGCACTTCGTTCACACAATTTATTTAAGTTAATTATCTGTTATTAACTAATCTGTCATTTGACGTGGGCAGTCGATGGCAGTATATTTGTCCCATTTTTCTGCAAGTGTTGTGTTCAACAGGTTGATAGCATTAAAGTTAGAATAATCTGTAAAGAAATGCAACAAAGTTCGAGCAGTATATTTTGGCAATTCAAATTGGAAGTACAATCAAGTTTTGCCGACATCTTGAAGTTTACAAACTTTTGTTCAAGCCATTTAGTCACAGTCCAAAAATCCTTTAAGCCCTAAGTCATTCACAACCTAACAGAGGGATGAAATTTGCTTAGGAAACAATTCGGCAGTAAAAGATTATCCATGTGCTGAGTCGTCCACGACCTAAAGGTTAAAGTCGCAAAGCTTCAAATCAAGAAAGTATGAATCCGGCTAAGTCCTAAGTCGTCAGGAAATTAACACGACCTAAAAGTTGAGTCGTGTATAACCAAAGGCGGTCGATTCGAAAGCAAGCTAAGTCGTAAGAATTTCAAGTTATCCCCTCAACCAGCTAACCCCTCTCCAACCCGATACCCGTTATCGCCTAAATAACATCAAACCATCATCCCCTCAACTAAGCCTGTTATCCATTCACCCCATCAACTCATCAAACATCGATCCAAAATCATCATGAAGCCGCCATAAGTCTAGTGTGGTGCTGTAATCTTATGAATCGCGATGGCAACGTAGCTAACGGTGATTGTAATCGATCGCAACTTGACTCAAAAACTAGGCAAGGCGTGCGAAGATGATTTGGGGTCAGGGGGTAAAAGATTGGTGTTTCAGCAATAGTCGCAGTTGGTTTAGGGATCAAGTTCACTTAAAATGTAATGGAAAAGATGAACCGTTGATCGATTATCTTGGATTTGCCTTCGAAAACTTGAAAAGTCGCTAATGGCGGAAAAGGATATTGAAGCAGTAAAGAAGGAGGAAACGGGTTAATAGGCTATATAGAGGAAGAAGAGGAAAGTGAATGGACGCACGAGTTAGCCTATCCCTTAGGTCGCTCACGACCTTGCAGAATTAAGTCGAAGCACACAACCTACGACCTAGGTGTATGCTCCGAGGGGCAAATGTTAACTCCGCTTTGCTAACGACCTAAGAGATAACACGAGTTAACAACCTAAAAGTATAACGACTTAGCGAGTTAAGGTATTGAGCGACTTAACGACTTAAAGAAGCCACGACTTAACAGTTTAAGAGGATGGACGACTTAAGGGACTGACGACTTACCAACTTAAGGAAGCTACGACCTAACGGCCTAAGAAAATAGACCAACTCAATACCATAAAGAAGTTGCCGACTCAGAGTACTTTACGACCTAAGGCATCCACGACTTAGGGTTTCTACGACTCAAGGGAAACAGAAACTCAACGGACCAAGAGGTCTATGACTTAAAGCCTCCGCGACTTAAGATATGTCATGTCTCAGGGGAGGTGCACGAGTTAAAGAGCCTGCGAGTTAAAAGCTTACGAGTTAAGGAACCAACGACCTAACAGAGTTAAGACCTAAGCGACTTAGGGAATGTCACGACTTAAAGACGTTACGACCTAAGACTTAGAGAACAAGTTCAATACCATGCCGTAATAAGATGACTTGTAGACGACTTACGACCTAGTTTAAGTCGTACACGACCTAAAACCGCAGAGCCAAGATTTTAGTACTGCCTCACTTTAAACCGTGACCTCTTAACTCGCGAACGAGTTAGGACTTGTATCCAAATGAACAAAGAAAAGCTCAGAACCACTTCACTTACTCCACCGCCTGCTGACTCTTGAACCTTGAGTCGAATGCGACTTACGACTCTCCATGAGTCGTGCACGACTCATGACTTGAGTGAAAAAATGCCGCCCAGAATCACACCTATAAATACGCGACCACCTCCAACATTCAAGGGACTTTTTGGCTCATTCTTTCCAAGCACCGATACTCTGCTACATTCCAAACCAACTCAACACTCAAAGCTTTCAAGACACGTAGAATGCTATCAACAACTTCAAGAAGAAATATCATGCATCCGACATGGATTTGAGGACTTTCATTTACATTGAAGTTTAAGCTACTCGTTCAAAGTGTTTAGTAGTTCAAAGTGTATTGTACTTGGGAAGAATTGTATCAACTTGTAACGAAATCATCAATAAAGATATTCAGAGTGGACGTAGGCAAACTATTGAGCCGAACCACTATAAAATCGTTGTTATTTACTGCTTTTTCTGTGGTTTTCTGCTTATACTCTGTTTCCGAATCATCGGGTGGTGCTTTCACAACTACACTTTACTCACCGGGGTGTTAGCGTTCAAATTTTAGCGTTAACACATCTTAGCTTTGGATTTCTTTCCTTGAGCTAGGAATTGCTGGAGATTCTGCTTGTCTAGTATCTGTTTCCTTTCAATTTCAGTTTTTCTATTTCATTTGTGGTATTTATAGACTGCTATGTATTTGAGATTCTATTGTATATTTTTTCAGACTGATATTATGTATTTGTTTGAGAGTTTGTTATAGTAGCTTCATGAACTACTATGATATTTCAATTTCCGCAGCGAGTTATTCTGGTATTTCTATGTCTGTGATTCTGTGATTGTATTTCATTTGCTCCAAATTTATTTACAACGCGATATTTTGAGCAATTCAAGTCCAACATGTGTGGATGCGAATGGCTGAAAATATCGGGTTCTTACAGTTGGTATCAGAGCTTTAGTTTTAGGCAAACCTTAGCATGCGGAGCAAAAACTCAGTAGAGATAGGGTAGAAATACCCTAGAATGAGTGAAATCAATCTCAGAATCCTCTCTTTGTGAGAGAACGTATTTTCGAAGTATAAAATAATTTCCAAATGAATTTTAAAGGATTTTCAAAGATTATTTTGGTATAAAAATTTTCTTATTTTGAAACCAAGGTTTTCTAAACTTCATTCCTTTGTATCCACCTTGTTAGAAATCTCTTGGTTAGGATTTTTATCGATTATGATTCCTTAAACTTTGGAATGCTCCCACTTGTTCTGAAATCCATTCTTGTTTTCCCTATTTTATCCTTTTGATTTTAGAGCATTCCTTAACCCCACTTTGGAGTGACCTCTATAAAGATCAGTGATTCCGTAAATCTTTGAATGATTTGTAAAGGGGTGAAACTCCTTTACAATTGGCATTGATTCACCAGAGATTTCGGTATCCTCGGATTTCGATGCTATTTATCTCCTACTCTACCTGGATTCTATCTTTGGCGATCGAATGTCAATTTGCCTTAGATTTCCGAATTAATTATATTCGTGAAATCATGGTTAACCGGTTAAGGTCGTCCGCAATTTATATGGGCTTATCCATCTTCTATTTGGTAATAAAATTTAATTATCTTCGTTCGAGCTTATATTCGAACCAAAATTCTATTTGATTAGATTTCCTCTAAATTCGAAACTCCATATAGATTGAAATCTAACCTTGAATCACTCTTTGGAAATCTGTGTTTGATTGTATTTTGAATTTGTGCATACATTGAAATTATTATTTTGATAAGGATGACCCTATTTTGTATATAAAAGTGAAATATTTTCAATAAGGATTTCATTCTTTTGAAAATGAGAATTTGAAGTTTCGAAATGATTTGGAATTTTGAAAATTTATAAGAATTTGACCTATATGAAATGATTTATAATTGAAGGGTTTTGAATCTTGGATTTTGAGGAATCGAACTCCGGTGTTTTGAAATCGGTTTAAAGATTTTGGAAAATATATAATAATATTATGATTTAAAGATATTTATCCGAATAAAAATGTTTCAAATGTATTCGAATGAATTCCAGTGATTCGAAGTAAGTTCAAATAAGTTTCAAGAAAATAAAGTCCAGAACCGACTTATGTTGCTGGAAAATTATTTCGGTGATGAAGGCATGCATCATCGACATTGATTTTCTAGTTTCTGAGTGGGGGAGAGGCCACTCTAGTAGCTTTGCTATGCGATTGATTTTATGAAACCGGTTTTGATTTTAGATTTTGAAGTGTGATTTGGTATTCGAAAGATATATGTATATATGTATTTGCAATGATATAAAGTAAACCGATGTTTAGTCCTCGAGATTTAGATTTGTTTTGGTATAACCTTATCTATTGGAATTGATTAACTGATTTTTTGGTGATTTCCAACTGATTTGTTGGTGATTTCCAACTCTTGGATTTGAAAATATGATTTCTTCGACTATTTTGAAGGTTCGAACACTTTCAAATCAAGGTTAACTTTTCAAAGCTAAGAAATTTTGAAAGGTATAAGGTATTCGATAAAGAATATAAGTTTGGTTTGGTATGATTAACGTACAAAGTAATATCATTTATATAAGTTTGAAACTGTTTGTTGAGTGAAATAAATAAGACTATGTTGAATTATACTGCTATGAAATATAGATTTGAAATGTTTTGAATAAAGTATATATATAGAATAAAAATCTTTCCAATGGTAAATTGGATTTTCATACAGAAATAAATAATTTGAAGGTTTTAAAACAGACGGTTTTAAATTTTGTAACCATTTTTGATATTTTGATGATTGAAATGGTTTGGAAATGATTTAATCTTTATTTTGATAAAGAATGTGATTTTGAAATGATAATTGATTTTGATAAATGAATATTTGAAGTTTATATTTGTATGGAAGGATATTAGGTTTACTTGTAATTTGAGTTTATATAAAAATGATGGATTTATGAAATGAATATTTCAAAACTAGGTAATAATGAAGTAAAATTTGAGATATATGAAATTATAAATTCAGTTTTGAAATATGGTATATTTAAGCTTTGCAACATATTAAAGATTGAATAGTTTATTTTATGGATCAAAAAATTTGATAATATTTGAAATGGTTTTGTTGGAAAACTAAATTGAATTGAAACTGATGAATTGAATTGAATTAAAATTGGAAATTTTTAGATTTGGGTTTAATTGAATAAATTTGTGAAATGTAAAGAACTAAAAAAATGTTTTATGGTTTCAAATGTATGATTTCGAAAGGTTATGATTTTCAAAGTGTAATGATTTCAAGTATTTTGGTTTCGAAAGATTTATAACTTTGAAAATATTATGATTTTTGAAAGTAAATATATGGTGGAAATGGAAATGAATTTGTTTGACGTAAATTTTGTTCATTTGGAAATTTGGATTATTTTCTAAATCTATTGTTTTAAGAAACTTTGAAACTGAATATATGTAATTAGGAAGAAATGATTTGGCGAAATCATATATGATTTTGAAACTGAATTGATATTGCAATGGTTTGAAATTGAGAACCTTATTTTATTAAATACTTTGATTTGGGAGTTGTCGAACTTATATAAAATTGATTTGTATAGGTATGAAGTGATTTGAAAACTATTGATTTGTAAAGGTACTCAACTTGTAAATTGAAATCTCATATAATCGAAGCCTATATAAGGGTGATTTGAAACTATTGATTTGTAAAGGTACTCAATGTGTGAATTGAAATCTTATATAATCGAAGTCTATATAAGTGAGATTTGATATACTATTGATTTAGGGAAGTATTGGATTTGAAAATGAAATCTTATATATAATGGACTTAATATAAGTATGATATTTGAAAGTGATTTTGAAAGGTACTATATGATACATATTTGTGAAGTAAAGATATGGGAAGTGCCTTATGCTTGATATCCGCTTTGTGGCCACATTGTGGATTCATTCTATCGGTATTATTCTCTCTCTGATTTAGGTTTTTCGGATATGATACTCGAGTGTCCATCGAATTCCATGGCGATCTCCATGGTCTTATGTTTACGACTGCATAACGTAATTCGCCTGGCTGAGATGTCCTGGGGGTACGGATGTTTCCAGGGGGTCCAGGCATAACCATTGTGTATCCTGCGATCTATGTAGGTCGTAGTAGTAGCGAAATCCGCTGGCTGAGATAGCTTAAGGGTACAGATGTTTTTTGGGGGATCCAGACTTAACCATTGTGTATCTGCGGTCTACTAGTCATCATGGCGTAATTCGCAAGGCTGAGATAGCTTACAGATATGGATGTTTCTTGGGGAATCCAGGCGTAACCATTGTGTATCTGCGATTCATGGTTAGACAAATGTTTGGTTTGGTAGATTTGTTTGGATTGTACTTTCCATATCTGTTGTTTTAAAAGGTTTTCCAGTATTTTCACTGGATGTTGAAACAAGTCTACCAAGTACCTGGAGAATTCTAGCTTTGCGCCTAATCAACGCATAGCCAGAGTCTATAGGAACGAAAGTAAACTTGTTAAGACATCGAGTTATAAAAGTATTTTGATATATTATATTATATAAAGGATATTTTGATCATATATTTTATTTGTCTAAACAATTTAAAAATGTTTTAAATATTGTTTACTGTGAACTATCAAATTTGAATCAAATGACTATCCATCATATTATAAAATGTATATTGTAAAATGTTAAGTATAAAATTTTAAATTGAAACTTATATAGTGTTAAATATGGTTCATCCTTTTCTTTTAACCTACTCTGCCTTCTAGCTTTTTGTACCTTCTTCTTCTTTGAGGGTCCTTTCTGTATTACAGAAAGAGTTGGTTCTTTGGCTTATCGTTTGGATTTGCCCAAGAAGCATTCTGGAGTGCATGATGTATTCCACGTCTCACATCATCTCTGGTATCTTCTTGGCCTATCTCTTTTGTTCAGCCTTCTGCCCTTGATGGTTGGGATATTGAGCCTAATCTGACTGTCGAGAGTAAGCCATTTCGTATTGTCGACAGAGGTATGAAGCAGCTAAGAAGGAAATCTGTTAGTTTGATCGAAGTACGATGGGGTACCGATAATCGAGATTGTACCTGGGAAACGGAGGTGAGCATTTGTGCTTCGAATCTGAAATTGTTTTTCTAGATACTATTTGTTGTCTATCTTGCTTTTCCTTATTTTCCTTGTTCGTTCTTTTTGAGGACGAAAAGATTTGAGTGGGGGAGAGTGTAACAACCCAGTATTTTATGATTATTTTAACTGTTTATTTTTATTTAAATTGAAACTCCTGATTTAAAAAAACTTTATTATATTTATTAAAAATGAATAAATTTTATTATTTTAAGAATATATTTTGATTTTTGTGTGAATTATAATTTCAAAGCTGAATAAATAGGATATTTTCAAAAAATGTGGATTTTGGTCGATCTGGTCAAACTTTGACTTTTAAATTTTAAATTTAAAATTTTCAATTTTTTAATTTTATCTTTTATTATGAAAATAAATTTAATTTCAAGAATACTGCTTTTCGTTACGTTGAAATCCGATTTATATGGCGAAAGTTATGATTTTTACAATATTGTATGTAAATTGATTTATTTAGTAAAATTGTCTATTTTAATTTATATAAATAATAGTTTTATTTGTCAAATTATGTTCTAATTTGGATTATATTACATGTTAGGTATATATTTTATTTTAAAACATTTTTAAAGTGATGTTATAATTTTTCCAAAGCTTAGTGCATTTTTTTCTATTTTTGAAGCCTAGTTCCATTTTTCTGCTATTTTCTTCATTTAAATTGTATTTAATTAAAATTTATTTATTTATTTTTATGCATGCATTTTTATTTTGTGTTATTATCTTTATTTATAAATATTTTTCAAGTACATTAAAAATTTCCAAAACTTGTTGCATTTATTTTCAAAATTTTAAGACTAGTTTATTTGCTAAATGTTCGTGTTTTTATCTAAATTTTTATGTATTTTTCATCCATTTAAAAATTCCAAAAGAAATATGGTAAATTGAAGAGTTTGTGACCTTTGATTTGCTTAAGGCTTTTTGTCTTCTTGTCTTTTCATTATCAACCAACACTTAATTCATTTTGCTGCCTTAACTCCTTCCTTTCAGCCGACCATTTCATTTTCATTTCATGTGAATATCTTTTCTTCTCATCTCACAAAAAAATTCGGCATCCTTCCTTGTGAAAAAATTGGTAAAAATCTTCTTTTCTTTTCCATTTTTATGCTTGAATTTTGTAATTTTGCTCTTGCTTCCTTCACTTCTAAGTTCGGCCTTTGCCACGACTAGCACCTTGGCCGCCTCCACTATCACGACAACTAGTCTCCACCACCTCCAGTCCAACCCCAAGCCATGTCGTGGTCCATAGGTTGAAGATCCACCACACAAATGCACCAAACTCCACTTGCACCACCTAGCTGAGCACATCAAGTCATCCACCACCACAAACTCCACCTTGGCCGCCACTTGCACCACCATCTCCAGCCCCTACCTGACCTGACACGACTTCCACATCATCCCCTGACCCCACCTGAACCTGGCCATGCTCCTCTTTGTTTTGGCCGAGCTTATTTATGCCATGAAACCACTTGTAGTGGCCTTGTTTTGTGAATTATAGCTCACACACCTTTGCACCATCTTTTTCCCATACTAGGCTGACCATATGAACCCACAACCAGACCCAAACACACTTCTAAGCCGTGCCTTTCCAGCCTATAATTGAAACACAAGTGGTAGAAAGCAAGTGCAAACACTTTGGTGATGTTTTGTGCATTCATTTCTAGCTTTGTTTAATTGAATTTGGGTTGAAAAATTATGTTATTTATATTGTTTTGTTTGAAAGTGTTCAAGGCAATTAATCTTTGGCTCTCTCAATCTCAAATCGTTGTCGTGCTTTCGTGCCTCTGAAGATCGTTATTGTGTGTTTTGGTTGTGTAACGACCCAGGAATTTTAATTTATTAAAATTTGAATATTTAATTAATTTTAAATATTAATAAGTGAATTTATAAGTCAAATAAATTTTAATTTGAATAATTGGATTTAATTGAATAATTTAATCGATAATTTAATATGTTAAATTATGGAAATAATTGAAAATTGAGTTAAATATGATTGAAAATGATTTGTAAAATTTTATTTTATCATGTTGAAGTTAGAACGATATTTTAGAACTTTTAAAATCGAATTAAAAGTTAATTTGTGAAAATTGAATATTTTAATATTTAATAATCGACTGTAAAATAGCCAATTTTTGAACAGTCTCAGAATTGGACGAAACCAGTTCCATTGGATCCGTAATAGTTAGTTATTATCGGACTTTAATTTTCGTATCAATCGGAGTTATCGTTTGATCGTGGCAGCTCGAAACGCATCGAATTGTTTTTAATATTAATTTGGCGAGTTAAAATAGCCATTTTTCAAAAAGTCTCAGATTTCGACGAAACCAGTTTCATCGGATCCATAATGTGATATTATTGTAAGGTTTTAAATTTCGTGTCAATTGGATTTACCGTTTGTCCGGTACAAATTAAAACGCCTAGAAAATCGTTTAAATCGGTTTAATTTAAATTGAACGTTTATAGCCATATCTCGCACAGATGTCCGAATTAGCTTCCGAAACCTGTTCCATTGTATCCGGAACGCGGGATAAACCTTAGGAACGTCAGTTACGGCGCGTAAATCGGAGTTTGGAAAATCGGAATGAATAGTGTTCGTTCGGTTCCCTATAAATAGACCACTCTCTTCATAAATAAATAAAAAAATGAAACCCTAATAACCCTAGCCGCCAGTTACAAATGGAAGGCCGAAAATCACTCTCCTTTCCCTCTCGCTTTCTTCCAATCCACTAACAATTACAAGAATCTTTCAACTAGAAGATTGTAGAGCACACTGAGATCTACCAATCCAACGGTTGTGATTGGAAACGGAGCTGTAGATCGATGGAAAATTGGGCTCAAAGGCCATACGTTCGGCCTCGTGATGCGTGCGTATGTGGCGACCGAGTTCAGCAAGGTTATAGCCGAGAGTAGCTCGTGTCGTGCTCTTCGAGATGCAGGTACCTGATCGTGTTTTCATGCATCGTGGAGGCCACGTTATTTAACCCTAGATTTGAAAGTTGGGTTCGGTTTCGTACGCGATTGTCTGTAGAAGTGAACGAGACTTTGGGAAGAAGGCACGTACGGTCACGATGGGGGATGATGGATCGTGCGGCTATGATATTGCATAGGTTAAAATATAGTTAAATAAAGTTGTAAATTTAAGTTATAAAATCGTGTAACTTCAAAAATTCATAAGTTTTTCATACGAGGTCGAAAACGCGCGAAACCAGTTGCATTGGAATCGTATGGACGAGCACTACGCTATGGAATTGGATTGGAGTCGTTTGGAGTTAGTGAGAATTTCGGGTGAAATTAAACGTCCGTTTAATTTTATTCGAAATAAATCGCTAAAACGAAATCGAAATCAAGGTGAGAACTTCTCACTCAATCGAATCGGTTTCGATTTTATTTTAAATAGTTAGATTTAAAATACTTGAATGCATGTTTGAATGATGATTTTTATCTATTGATTGTTTAAATAGACATTATGCGCCGTTAGTAAACGGATGTTATTTATTAAAAACATATACCGCGAATATTTCATAAACAGTGAAATTGGTATTATATATAATAGCAATATATATATATATTGGCATATGTATATATTGGAGTTATTGATTTCCCGCATTTGTATAGCGGATGAGACCCTATTGCGCCGTCTATTAAGCGGATAATATTTTAAATCCCATATACCGCGATAATTTCGTACTGGAGCGAAATTGGTATTGTGCTAATGTTTGTGGATGCAGGAAAACAGGTTGGAGGGATCCAACTGGATTCCTCAACAGTATTTATTTGATGGATTATCATATCGATATATGATATCGTTGTTGTCGTGATTGGCTATCTGGTATGTAGCATCATTGGACCAAATTTGGAACTTTAAAATGATTTTTAAAGTGATTTTTGAAAGTATACGTTTATAAAATATTTTTGGAATTGATTTATTTTAAATAAATAAACGTTATAATTTTAATGTTATAAAAATTAGGATTTTTGAGAAATATGGGTTAATGTTTTTATAAGATAATTAAATTGGATTTTTGAATTTATTATAAAAAGTTTAAAAACAAGATTTATAAAATTTGATTATTTTATAAATCAAGAGAATGGTGAAATTATAAAGGAGATTAAAGATGTTTTAAAATAATAGTATAAATTGATTTTATAAAGGATTTATAAATTGATATTTATAAATTGAAACATTTGAATTATAAAACGAGTTTTTATAAGTGTTTGAATGAAGTGAAAATGGATTGCATAAGTGAATGGAATTCATAAAATTATAAATGGTGAAGTTATAAATGAAATTTATAAATAGTAAGATTTATAAATTTTGGGAAGTTATTAAATGATATATTTGGATAAATAATTGAATCTTATAAGTTATAAGATTTATAATTATGAAGTTTAAAAGAACGATTTTGTAAAATAATCGTTTTATAAGCATTTAACTTATAATGTGAACTTTTGGTTTATAATTGAGTTATAAATCGAATAGGTTAATAAAGGATGTATAAAAAGGAAGTAGTTATAAAACAAATAGAAATAGAATTTATAAACATTGTTTTATAAAATTCGCAAACGACTTATTTTGATAAGTTAATTTTTATAACTTATTTATGAAGTTATATTCACGTTTTATACAGTGAATAATCCTTTAAAATGAAATGTATAGAAATGATGAAATTGGTTAACGTAGTATATTCACGTTTTTGAATAGTGAATAATATGTTAAAGAAATTGTTTTGAATGTGACGTTTTAAATAGAATTAAAACGATCTAACGATGTTTTAAATGTGTTGAGATTCGAAACCATAGATTTCAACATTTATTGTTGAAATAGACGTTTTCGAGAAATAAAAGGAAATAGTGGACTATAACACTGTTGTTATAGTAAATGATTTCCGAAAGGAAATGTTTTGTATAGTATTGGGATTTATATATCTATTTTAATTTTGAATCCCTATACTAGTGATTTTGGATTGTCGTAACGATGTTTTACGTAACATTCGTTTTGGCCCAAATAAATATGTTAAGAGAATGATTTCCTTAAAGAATGAAATATATACTAAATTTTGATTTAAGTATATTGAATATTTTCCAATGGTTGAAAATAAATTAAATTTGTGAATTACTTATGAATAAATAAGTATGGAAATGTTTTTTCCAATGTGAAGTGAATGTTTTGAGAATTTATCTTTTTGAAGATAAATTGAAATGAATAATTGAAATCGTTATTCATAAATATTGTGAAATATAAATTCACTATGGAATTTATAAAAGAAAGTGGAATTTGTTTAAAAATAAATATTGATTTATTTTTGAAGTGTGAAAATTATATATATCTAGTAAAGATATTTTTGGGAAATAATTTGGAAAATTATTTGGAATCTGGTGATGTGTGCATATCCATTGATAGTTCAATAACCGACTATCAATATTTCCCTTTGAATGGGTAATTGATGTGATTTGTTTGAATTTGAATGCCACCCTTATTTTTGAATAAGCGCTCACTATTCGGGTTAACCGGGAAAGGACCATAGGGTCGTATAACCCATTCCGAATATGTGATACGTCGTTATGAATTGCATTTGAAGACCGGTGTTGAAGACCGGATCTTTTTGAAAGCGAAAGGACAACTCGTTGATTGTCTTTGCACCGAGTAGCTACGGTATAGAGACTCCCTATGTGATGGGAAGTCCGGACGTGATTAGAGATTATCCGGATTGCAAGGACTTCTTTGTAAGTGCTTTCGGTTCTGTTCGAGCCCGGAACAGACTTGTATGGATTGTATGTCTGACGTTACAAATTGAGATATAAAGCAGATTTCTTTCAAATATATTTCTGTTGGTGGCGGAGAAAATTTTCTTTTAGCTTAACACCCTTCTCTGAGACGTACGAGCTCAGAGGTTATGTAGTTGAAGGTTATCAGCAATATATTCCCAATTTGGTAATGTGACATGCTGAGTGTTGCTGTGAAATGATCATTGTGTTGATTATTTGTGATAGGATCATTTGTTTGATCGTCTATCCTGGTGATCATTTCTATGATCATTTGTTGACCCAAAGCATGGCTTTTGTATAAAGTATGTTTTTGTGGACGTGACTTCGTCGAGCCTCACACCTCGGGAATGGTCAAAACAGGAAAGATGCGGCAAGGTTATGAGGGGTAGCGCCCTTTAGGATATGTGCATTTCCTTCTGGAAAAGGGTGGTATCATGGTATGGAGCCCAGATGCTTACTCATGTTGAAAACACTTTATGATTGTGTGAATTGATTACGAGCGCTCGGTTGAAAGGTCCCAAAGGACCGGGGGATGGCATATTCGGTCAGTTGTTACTCAGTTAGGGGTAACCCGGCCTTGTGTTGGTAGAGATCCGGTTTGGTTCTCGGGGATGTCCATCCAGAGGCATTCTCATGTGGCAATGGGAAGTTCCTTGGCCTGATCATTCGTTGGAAATCCAAAGAAACAATACGAGACTTGTACGGTTTTAGTTGTATAACCTGCTATGGAATGTGGCGGTAACCTGCTATTGAACATAGTTAGCTATAGTAGGCATACGATAATGGTCGTATGTTGGCTAAGATATATATTCTACTTTCGAAATATTTTCCTACACTATGCACTAGTAATAATATCAAATGTCTTTTAAATGCGTATCAAGCATCTTTGACTATCATAAGGAGAAATCTCCTCCGATTCTGCGTTTGCATTGTGTGTGTGTGCGGGAGGCCTTATGGTAGTCTCATTTTTAAAAGCATTGCGAATTGACTTTAAAAAAAATATTCCTCTATTTTGATTTTAAAGATAAATAAACTGTTTTGAGTTCTCACACCAGTCACATGACTGACTCGGAGTTTATTGTTTTCCTTCCTAAACTCTGGGTGCCCACCAATTTCTACACAGGCAATCAAGAGTTAAGGTTTATCAGGATATTCAGGAGTTGCTGGAGGCAAGATGGATGGCATGGCGTATTACTAGTATATAGTATTTCTTTTTCCGCTGTTTGTTGTTATTTGTTATTGTACACTCTGATGATGATGTAATGTAATGTATAAAATGTAATAACTGATATAGTCCTTTGTTTAAAGATTATTTATTTATTTATTATATGTTGTTCCGCCGCGATTGTGAGATTCTGATGTTGTTCTGTTGTTTTCAGTTCCGTTCTATTTTCTACTTTCTTTTCTCTCTTTCTCTCTCTTTTTCTTCTTCTTAAACATTGATAATTCGTATTTCTGTTCATCTTGAATTAATCAATGGAGATTAGTGTATATTCAAGGAGTACGGATTTACGGGTCATCACAGGTTGCGTCTCCAGCTTATACCACTGAGTTATTCTCACCAGATAGTTTTATACTTATATGACTAGTAAATCGATCACATTTGAATCTGTAAAATGCATCACCATATTATATATGCTATGTTATGATCATATGATGTTCACCCATGCTTATTTACCTGTTTTATCATATATTACTGTTATTTTATGCTGTTTTGTTATTTATATCAGTTTATCACACTGCAAGTTCCCTTTAGATAAGAATCACTACGGGTTGAAATGATACATACCCGAACGGACTTTAGAATAGGGGAAAATCATCATGGGCTGAAATGATAGGCCTGAACGATTTTCAATTATTTCATTTTACTGGGACTACGGGTTTGAAATGATAAAACCCGGGTTTTCTTTGTAAATTACGGGTTGGAATGATATATACCCGTATCACTTTACCTAGTGTAGAAAATGATATACACACCCGTAGTCAAAATATATTTTTCTAAAATTTTTAAAATATTCTAGAAATGTAAATATTATAATATTTTGATTTAAACTTAACTAAAAATGATTTTGTAAAGTATTTTGATTTTTCTAAGAATTTATAAGTGAAATAAATTAATGATAAAGTGGAAATTTGAAATATAAGTTATTTTGGAAATTTTGATTTAATTATAAATGGAATTTAAAATTAAAAACGAAAACATAATAAATTTATGATATTTTGAATTAAATGAATTTAAAATGATTTTATAATATATTAATGGATTTTGAATAAGTTAAAAATGTGAAATAAATGAATACTGAGTTGAATTTTGAAATATAACTTAAATTGGAAAATTTTGAATTTTGTTTAAAAGTGAATTTTGAAGTTAAGTAAATAAAATGAAAATAAGTTATATTCTGAAATTTAAACTTAAGTGTTAAATTAAAATTTTAATTATATGAAATGAAATTGAATGTTGGAATTTAATAAGTGAATTATTGTTAAATATTGATTTTTGAAAGGAAATTTAACTTTATAAAATCATGAATTTAAGGAAAATTAAATAATGGTTATAAAAGTGAAAAATATATGATTGTATAAGTTTGAAATGGTTTAAATAAAAATTTAATGGTTTGTGAAAGTATAGTGAATATTTGGAATTTAATTAACAGCATTTTGAAATGCTATTAATTCTAAAGTAAAGGATATTACAGCATTTGTAAATGCTGTAGTTAATATAAATGAACTAAAGGGCTAAATTGAATTAAAGGCTATTATAGCACTTTGCAAGTGCTATAATTTTTGAATTTAACTAAGGTTTTATTTGAATTAGAGCAATCTTATTACAGCAATTTGAATGCTGTCCTTTGTTAAATTGAATTGTTTTAAAGTAACATTCCGTAGCAATTTCTAAATGCTGCGAAAGGTGAATTTTCATTGTTTTATTAAGTTTTAATGAATAAATGAACTTTTAAAGATCTAGATTTTGGAAATTTAACAATTTAATTATTAAATATTATAACTTTATTTTTATGATTTAAAATGAAGTAATTTGTTTTGAAATATAACTATTTTGAAATGTGTGTTGAAATGGTATTTTAAATAAATGAATGTGGTTTGGAAGATACGATATTTTGATATTTTGAAATGGATTTTTGAATGATATTGAATTTTGAAATGATATTTGATTTCGACGTATAAAATACCATTTTGAAATTTTAACCTTGGGATGTATTTAATTTATAGTTTAACTGATTCTTAAAGGATGGGCAATCCCAAGCATCCTTTAAGTTATTGTGCATTTCTACTACAGTTCACTTGAGTTGGTTTACATTATATAAGTATATATGTCCTGACTCGAGTGTTTTGTATTTTACTTTACGCTCAAGTCATCATGAGTATTTACAACTTAGCTTTGGATTTCTTTCCTGGAGCTAGTAGTCGCTGGAGATTCTGCTTGTCTAGTACCTGTTCCCTTTCAGTTTCAGTTTTTCTATTTCAGTTCAGGTATTTATAGACTACTATGTATTTGAGATTCTATTGTATATTTTTTTCAGACTGATATAATGTATTTGTTTGAGAGTTTGTTATAGTAGCTTCATGAACTACTATGGTATTTCATTTTCCGCTGCGAGTTATTCTGGTATTTCTGTGTCTGTGATTCTGTGATTGTATTTCATTTGCTCCAAATTTACTTACAACGCGGTATTTTGGGCAATTCAAGTCTGGCATGTGTGGATGTGAATGGCTGAAAATATCAGGTTGTTACAGTTGGTATCAGAGCTTTTGTTTTAGGCAAACCTTAGCCTGTGGAGCAAAAACTCATTATAGATAAGGTAGAAATACCATAGAATGAGTGAAATCAATCTCAAAACCCTTTCTTTGTGAGAGAACGTATTTTCGAAGTATAAAATAATTTCCAATGGTTTTTAAAGGATTTTCAAAGATTATTTTGGTATAAAAAATTTCTTATCTTGAAACCAAGATTTTCTAAATTTCATTCCTTCTATATCCACCTTGTTAGAAATCTCTTGGTTAGGATTCTTATCGATTAGGATTCCTTGAACTTTGGAACGCTCCCACTTGTTTTGAAATCCAGTCTTGTTTTCCCTATTTTATCCTTTTGATTTTGGAGCATTCCGTAACCCCACTTTGAAATGACCTATATAAAGATCAGCGATTCCGTAAATCTTTGAATGATTTGTAAGGGGGTGAAACTCCTTTAAAATTGGCATTGATTCACCGGAGATTTCGGTATCCTCGGATTTCGATGCTATTTATCTCCCGCTCTACCTGATTCTATCTCTGGCGATCGAATGTCGATTTGCCTTAGATTTTCGAATTGATTATATTCATGAAATCACGGTTGACCGGCTAAGGTCGCCCGCGATTTATATGGGCTTGTCCATCTTCTTTTTGGTAATAAATTTTAGTTATCTTCGTTCTTGCTTATCTTCGAACCAGAATTCTATTTGATTAGAGTTCCTATAAATTCGAATCTCCATATAGATTGAAATCTAACCTTGAATCAATCTTTGGAAATTTGTGTTTGATTGTATTTTGAATTTGTGCATGCATCAAAATTATTATTTTAATAAGGATGACCCTATTTTGTATATAAAAGTGAAATATTTTCAATAAGGATTTTATATCTTTTGAAAATGAGAATTTGAAGTTTCGAAATGATTTAAAATTTTGAAAATTATAAGAATTTGACTTATATAAAATGATTTATAATTGTAAGGTTTTGAATTTCGAGGAATCGAACTCCGGTATTTTGAAATCGATTTTAAGATTTTGGAAAATATATAATAATAATAATATGATTTAAAGATATTTCTCTGAATAAAAATGCTTCGAATGTATTCGAATGAATTTCAAAGATTTCGAAGTAATTTCAAATAAGTTTCAAGAAAATAAAGTCCAAAATCCACTTATGTAGCTGGAAAATAATTTCGGTGATGAATGCATGCATCATCGACATTGATTTTCGAGTTTCTGAGTGGGGGAGAGGCCACTCTGGTAGCTTTGCTATGCAATTGATTTTATGAAACCAATTTTGATTTCAGATTTTGAAGTATGATTTGATATTCAAAAGATATGTGTGTGTATATATATATATATATATATATATATATATATATATATATATTTGAAATGATATAAAGTAAACCGGTGTTTAGTTCTCGAGATTCGGATTTGTTTTGGTATATCCTTATCTATTGGAACTGATTTATTGATTTGTTGGTGATTTCCAACTGATTTGTTGGTGATTTCCAACTCTTGGATTTAAAAATATGATTTCTTCGACTATTTTGAAGGTTCGAACACTTCCAAATCAAGGTTAACTTTTCAAAGCTAAGAAATTTTGAAAGATATAAGGTATTTGATAAAGAATATAAGTTTGGTTTGGTATGATTAATGTATAAAGTAATATGATTTATATAAGTTTGAAACTATTTGTTGAGTGAAATCAATAAGACTATGTTGAATTATATTGGTATGAAATATAGATTTGAAATGTTTTGAATAAATTATATATATAGAATAGAAATCTTACCAAGGTAAATTGGATTTTCATACAGAAATAAATAATTTGAAGGTTTTAAAGGAGATGGTTTTAAACTTTATAACCATTTTTGATATTTTGATGATTGAAATGGTTTGGATATGATTTAATCTTTATTTTGATAAAGAATGTGAATTTGAAATGATAATTGATTTTGATAAATGAATATTTGAAGTTTATATTTGTATAGAAGGATATTAGGTGTACTTGTAATTTGAGTTTATTTAAAAATGATGGATTTATGAAATGAATATTTCAAAAACTAAGTAATAATGAAGTAAAATTTGAGATATATGAAATTATAAAATCAGTTTTGAAATATGGTATATTTAAGCTTTGAAACATATTAAAGATTGAATAGTTTATTTTATGGATCAAATCTTTATTTGAAATTTGATAATATTTGAAATGGTTTTGTTGGAAAACTAAATTGAATTGAAACTGATGGTTTGTATTGAATTAAAATTGGAAATTTTTAGATTTGGGTTTAATTGAATAAATTTGTGAAATGTAAAGAATTAAAGGAATGTTTCATGTTTAAAATGTATGATTTTGAAAGTTTATGATGTTCAAAATGTAATGATTTCAAGTATTTTGGTTTCGAAAGATTTATAACTTTGAAAATATTATGATTTTTGAAAGTAAATATAAGTTTGAAATGGAAATGAATTTGTTTGACATAAATTTTGTTGATTTGGAAATTTGGATTATTTTCTAAATCTATTGTTTTAAAAAACTTTAAAACTGAATATATGTGATTAGGAAGAAATGATTTGGCGAAATCATATACAATTTTGAAACTGAATTGATATTGAAATGGTTTGAAATTGAGAACCTTATTTTATTAAATACTTTGATTTGGGAGTTATCGTACTTATATAAAATTAATTTGTATAAGTATAAATTGATTTGAAAACTATTGATTTGTAAAGGTACTCACTTTTAAATTGAAATCTTATATAATCGAAGTGTATATAAGGGTGATTTGAAACTATTGGTTTGTAAAGGTACTCAATGTGTGAATTGAAATCTTATATAATCAAAGTCTATATAAGTGTGATTTGATATACTATTGATTTTGGGAAGTATTTGATTTGAAAATGAAATCTTATGTATAATGTACTTTATATAAGTATGATATTTGAAAGTGATTTTGAAAGGTACTATATGATACATATTTCGAAGTAAAGACATGGAAAGTGCCTTCTGCTTGATATCCGCTTTGTGGCCACATTGTGGATTCATTCTATCGATATTATTCTCTCTCTGATTTTGGTTTTCCGGATATGATACTCGAGTGTCCATCGAATTCCATGGCGATTTCCATGGTCCTGTGTTTACGGCTGCATAGCGTAATTCGCCTGGCTGAGATGTCCTTGGGGTACGGATGTTTCCTGGGGGATCCAGGCATAACCATTGTGTACCTACGATCTATGTAGGTCGTAGTAGTAGCGAAATCCGCTGGCTGAGATAGCTTAAGGGTACGGATGTTTTCTGGGGGATCCAGGCGTAACCATTGTGTATCTGCGGTCAATAGTCATCATGGCGTAATTCGCAGGGCTGGGATAGCTTACGGATACAGATGTTTCCTGAGGGATCCTGGCGTAATCATTGTGTATTTGTGATCCATGGTTAGAAAAATGTTTGGTTTTGTTGATTTGTTTGGATTCTACTTTCTATATCTGTTGTTTTAAAATGTTTTTCAGTATTTTCACTGGTGTTGAAACAAGTCTACCAAGTACCTGGAGAATTCTAGCTTTGCGTTTAATAAACATATAGCCAGAGTCTATAGGAACGAAAGTAAACTCGTTAAGACATCGAGTTATAAAAGTATTTTGATAAAGTATATTATATAAAGGATATTTTGATCATATATTTTATTTGTCTAAACAATTTAAAAATGTTTTAAATATTGTTTACTGTGAACTATCAAATTTGAATCAAATGACTATTCATAATATTATAAAATGTTTAAAATGTTAAATATAAAATTTAAATTGAAACTTATATAGTTTTAAATATGGTTCATCCTTTTCTTTGAACCTATTCTCCCTTCTAGCTATTTGTACCTTCTTCTTCTTTGAGGGTCCTTTCTGTATTACGGAAAGAATTGGTTCTTTGGCTTATCGTTTGGATTTGCCCAAGAAACATTCTGGGGTGCATGATGTATTCCACATCTCACATCATATTTGGTATCTTCTTGGTCTATCTCTTTTGTTCAACCTTCTTCCCTTGATGGTTGGGGATATTGAGCTTAATCTGACTGTCGAGAGTAAGCCACTTCGTATTGTCGACAGAGGTACGAAGCGGCTAAGATGGAAATCTGTTAGTTTGATCGAAGTACGATGGGGTACTGATGATCGAGATTGTACCTGGAAAACGGAGGAGAGCATTTGTGCTTCGAATCTGAAATTGTTTTTCCAGGTACTATTTATTGTCTATCTTGCTTTTTCTTATTTTCCTTATACGTTCTTTTCGAGGATGAAAAGATTTGAGTGGGGGAGAATGTAACAACCTAGTATTTTGTGATTATTTTAATTGTTTATTTTAATTATTTAAATTAAAACTCCTGATTTAAAAAAATTATTATATTTATTAAAAATGAATAAATTTTATTATTTTAAGAATATATTTTGATTTTTGTATGAATTATAATTTCAAACCTAAATAAATAGGATATTTTCAAAAAATGTGGATTTTGGTCAATTTGGTCATACTTTGACTTCTAATTTTAAAATTTAAAAATTTGAATTTTTGAATTTTATATTTTATTATGAAAATAAATTTAATTTCAAAAATACTGCTTTTCGTTTCGTTGAAATCCGATTTATATTGTGAAAGTTATGCTTTTTACAATATTGTATGTAAATTGATTTATTTAGTAAAATTGTCTTTTTTAATTTATATAAATAATATTTTTATTTGTCAAATTATGTTCTAATATGGGTTATGTGACATGTTAGGTATATATTTTATTTTAAAACATTTTTAAAGTGATGTTATAATTTTTCCAAAGCTTAGTGCATTTATTTTCTATTTTTAAAGCATAGTTTCTAATTTTCTGCTATTTTATTCTATAAATTTTATTTAATTAAATTTTATTTATTTATTTTAATGCATGCATTTTTATTTTGTGTTCTTATCTTTATTTATAAATATTTTTCAAGTACATAAATTTTTTCCAAAACTTGTTGAATTTATTTTCAAATTTTTAAGACTAGTTTACAATTTTTGCCCTTTTTATCAATTTAATTGTATATAATTAATATTTATTTATTTACTAAATTTTTGTGTTTTTATCTGAATTTATATATATTTTTTAGTTATTAAAAAATTCCAAAAGAAATATGGTAAATTGAAGAGTTTGTGACCTTTGATTTGCTTAAGGCTTTTTGTCTTCTTGTCTTTTCATTATCAACCAACACTTTAATTCATTTTGCTGCCTTAACTCCTACCTTTCGCCAACCATTTCATTTTCATTTCACGTGAATTTATTTTCTTCTAATCTCACAAAAAAATTCGTCCTCCTACCTTGTGAAAAAAATGGGTAAAAATCTTCTTTTCTTTTCCATTTTTATGCTTGAATTTTGTAATTTTGCTCTTGCTTCCTTCACTTCTAGGTTCGGCCCCTGCCACCACCAGCACCTTGGCCGCCTCCACCATCACCACAACCAGTCTCCACCATCTCCAGTCGAACCCCAAGCCATGCCGTGGCCCATAGGTTGAAGGTCCACCACACAAATGCACCAAACTCCACTTGCACCACCTAACCGATCACATCAATTCATCCACCACCACAAACTCCACCTTGGCCGTCACTTGCACCACCATCTCCAACCCCTACCTGACCTGACACCACTTACACATCATCCCCTGACCCCACCTTAACCTGGCCGTGCTCCTTTTTGTTTTGGCCGAGCCTATTTAGGCCTTGAAACCACTTGTAGTGGCCTTGTTTTGTGAATTATAGCTCACACACCTTTGCACCATCTTTTTCCCATGCTAGGCCGACCATATGAACCCACAACCGGACCCAAACACACTCCTTAGCCGTGCCTTTCCAGCCTATAACTGAAATACAAGTGGTAGAAAGCAAGTGCAAATACTCTGGTAATGTTTTGTGCATTCAAAACTAGCTTTGTTTAATTGAATTTGGGTTGAAAACTTATGTTATTTATATTGTTTTGTTTGAATGTGTTCAAGGCAATTAATATTTGACTCTCTCAAGCTCAAATCATTGTCATGCTTTCGTGCCTCTGAAGATCGTTGTTGTGTTTTTTGGTTGTGTCTCCAGCTTATACCGGTGAGTTATTCTCACCAGACAGTTTTATACTTGTATGACTAGTAAATCGATCATATTTGAATCTGTAAAATGCTTCACCATATTATATCTTCTATGTTATGATCATATGATGTTCACTCATGCTTATTTACCTGTTATATCATATATTACTAGTATTTTACGCATGTAACGAGACGGATTTTGCCCACTCAAAAATCGACATCCATACTTCAAATCGTATTCGAATGCCGTAGATTCGACCGTTCAAATCCGATTCGCCGGAGCTTATAACAACATTAAGTAAATAACACAGTGGAATAAAAGAATAATACATTGATATACAGCTTTGATACAATATCTGATACAACAGATGATCCAATACATATCAATATACATCAGAGATATGATCCAATAAAATAGCAGCGGAAAAGAAAATAGATGACATCTAGCAGCGAAACAAATAACTCTAAGATAGTCTTCAAGGAAGAACTCCAGAACTGTAACTCCATTTCCAAGAATCAATCCAACAGTAGCTCGAACTCCCAATAATATATCACAAAGCTCAGCAAGACTGGTGTGGTCCAAAGACTGAACCAACTCCAGATAATCCACTATATCTAACTATCTGTAAAACCCAACTCTAGACTGCTCGTGTAGAAAATAATGAGCACCCAGAGTTTAGGAAAGAAACAATAAACTCTGGATCAGTCGTGGGACTGGTGTGAGCAACAAAAACAGTTTATCTTTTAAAACATTCAAAGAAATATTTTAAAGTTAATTCGCAATGCTTTTTGAAATGAGACTACCATAAGACCTCCCGCCACACACACAATGCAAACGCAGACTTGGAGGAGATTTCTTCTTATGTTAGTCAAAGATGCTTGATACGTATTAAAAAGAAACATTTGATATTATTGCTAGTGCATAGTGTAGAAAAAATTCATTTCGAAAGTAGAATATAAATCTTAGCCAGCATAGGTACCATTATATTATGCCTACTATAGCTACCTCCCGAGGAAGCAGGTTCTACAACTAAAACCGTACAAGATCGTATTGTTTCTTTGGATTTACAACAAATGGTCAGGCCAAGGAACTTCCCATTGCCACATGAGAACGCCTCTGGATGGACGTCCCCGAGAACCAAACCGGATCTCTGCCAACACAAGGCCGGGTTACCCCTAACTGGGTAACAACTGACACGAGTATGCCATCCCCCGGTCCTTTGGGACCTTTCACCGAGCGCTCGCAATCAATTCACACAATCATAAAGTGTTTTCAACATGAGTAAGTATCTGGGCTCCATACCATGATACCACCCTTTTCCAGAAGGAAATGCACATACCCTAAAGGGAGCTACCCCTCATAACCTTGCCGCATCTTTCCTGTTTTGACCATTCCGGGGTGTGAGGCTCGACGAAGTCTCGTCCACAAAAACATACTTTATACAAAAGCCATGCTTTGGGTTAACAAATGATCATAGAGATGATCACCAGGATAGACGATCAAACAAATGATCCTATCACAAATAATCAACACAATGATCATTTCACAGCAACACTCAGCATGTCACATTACCAAATTGGGAATATATCGCTGATAACATTCAACTACATAACCTCTGAGCTCGTACGTCTCAGAGAAGGGTGTTAAGCTAAGAGAATAAATTCTCCGCCACCAACAGAAATATATTTGAAAGAAATCGGCTTTATATCTCAATTTGTAATGTCAGACATACAATCCATACAAGTCTGTTCCAGGCTCGAACAGAACCGAAGGCACTTACAAAGAAGTCCTTGCAATCCGGATATTCACTAATCACGTTCGGACTCCCCATCACATATGGAGTCTCTATACCGGGGACCATTCGATGCAAAGACATTCGACGAGTTGTCCTTACGTTTTCGAAAATATCCGGTCTTCACCACCGGTCTTCAAATGTTATCCATAACGACGTATCACATATTCGGAATGGGATATATGACACAAAGGTCCTCTCCCGGCTAAACCGAACAGTGAGCGCAGTATTTCAAAAACATATGGACATTGGGATTTCAATTAAGTCACAACTTATTACCCAAAACTTTTCTTCAAATGGCTTAACAAATCACCATTTCAAATCTTTTAAACAAAAGGATTCATTTTCACAACCTTTAACGGTTTAAACAATTTTCACAATTTTAATCTTTTAAACAAAAGATTCATTCACAGATTTTCCAAATCAATTTTCATTTCAATTTGATTAACTCGTTAAATCTTTAAATCAAAGATTTAACTTATAGCCTTCAAAACAATTTCATTTCAATTTGATTTAAACAAATCATCAATTTAAATCTGTTAAAAATAAACAGATTTAATTCATAGTATTCAAAAAGAATTCATTCATAACTTAGGAAAATCATTTCTCTATTCAATCTTGAAATTCCCCTAATTAACTGGAATCTCAATTCTTATCTAAAAGTGTTTATCATTTGAAAACAACAGTTTTCATTTTGGAAATCTGATTCATTTATACGAGTTGAAATCCCTGGGTTAAATTCAAATTCCCAAAAATAATACTTTAAAAATGATTTAACTCATAATGACTAGTATAATATCATTAATCCCTAGTTTCAAATTACAGAATTCAATTCCAAATATCGAATTCAAATTCAAATTGAATTATTTAAATTTCAAATCTTAATCAAGTAAATTAAAATAAATTTTAACTTGAAATTTCATTCCAAAAGCTTTTCACATTTATTCCGATTCCATTTCCAAAACATTTGAATTTAAATATTCAACTTTAAAAATCATTTTAAAGTTATTTTAAAATCTGTGACTTAATCGATTTCCTCGTGAAATCCATAATTGTGTGTGTATGGTGTGGTCCAGGGGTTTAACACACTAGTGCAACATCATTTCAATCATTACAGATTAAAAACACAGAAATATAGTTGATAAGCGATATAAAACTTATAACGCTTATCGTCTATTCACAAATTCACAGATAATAGGCGAATGTAAATAAATGAATAAACCATACACGGCACAAACCGCAGAATAAAATATCACAGATCAGACATGACAATCAATTCAAGGTATGTCATACAATACAATCATTCATATAATTGTTTAATCCTAATTAATTCGATTTATTTCCAATTAAATTTATTACTTATGAATTAATTATCCAATTCTGATTCATTACTTCGAAATCATTTGATATAAACTAATTTATCAAACACTTTAATTAATTAAATGATTCTTAATTAATCACATTAAATTAACCTTAAGTTAATTACATAATCATTTAAACTTAATTTAATTTCATTAAACAATTATCTTTAAGTAATTTATTACTTTTATAAATAAATCAACTTTTAATCACACTGAATGTAATTATATCTTAATCACTTGATTAATGAACTTTTATCATTATTTTTATAAATTTGACTAACCATTAATAATCTATTAGTTAATCCTAATTACTTAATTAATTAGGTGTTAATTGTAACTTAATTGGTTTTTTTATAATTAATAAATTTCTAATCATAAATTATCCGTTTTCATTTCAAATTGAAATTCTTTTAATACAATTTGGAAACCTATGATTCTTAATTAATCACATTAACTATCTCTTACTTAATCCTTAATTTATAAACTTAATTAATTTCAAAATTAATGAATTACCAATTATTAAATCCTGATTTACTTATAAGTAAAACTCATATTTTTATTAATGATTTAATTAACACTCACGAAATATTTGGAACATTGATTTTCAACTGGCTTTAAAATTACCTATTAAAGTATTACTTTTATAAAGAAGATTTTAAGAGAGTTTAAAAACAAATTCCTTTATAAACTTACATATTTAAAAATATACTTTAACATATATTTAATTAAACATTTAAATTTATAAGACTTACTTGATTTCAAAATCGAGGATTCAAACTTTATTCGCACCCAAACTAAATTTTGATTTAAACTTAGTTTAATTATCTGTTACACTTTAAAATGTGTAAACAATCATCTATTCGAACCCTAAGCAAAACACTTCGAGTTACTAACCAAAATACTTCGACTCAAACTTACACGCACACGAGTGAAAACCCTCAACAACTCGAGTAAGCAGACGAGTCCATCTGCTACCCATGCCTACCTGGATCCACTCGCGTACAACATCAAGCAAAACCCTTCCCTAGTTTTTTTTTCCAAGCTCGGCTACCCAAACTAAATTTCACCAGGCAACTTCCTTCCAGATGCACAACCCTGCACGGTGCACCTGCACCAGAGATCGACGCCGCTCCGGTGAACCTCACGATCCCAGGCAAGTCGCAAATCCCATGAAAACGCCAAATCCAAACTCGCGTGGTCGTCAAAATTTACGAATTGAAAAATAGCGGTTCACTCGAAAAACTGCAAACACCATCATCAACTAAAACGCCTCGCCACCGCCTCCTAGACCACCGGAGATCCTCAATCTTCGGCCACACCACGACAACGCAACCAGCTTCCACCCTTCAAAATCTTGTGACACTCGATCACGTCACAATGGCGAAATCGAATTTTTACAAAACACGAAAAGAACTAGAGCCCAAACCCTATATGTATCTCGAACTTAAAATTCTTGCAGCAGATAATTTTTTTACAATTATCCTAAACTCCATGATGTTCAACCATACTTCATATAAAATTTTAACATCTAAATATTTTCCAGGTAACAGAAATTGATTAAAATATGCTTTGAGTTCAACTGCGAGTTGCACTCTACATACTTGACTAAAAATCACTGTTTTTGTTTTAGAAATCATGTTAAGGTATAAAGATTTAGATTATATACCTGAATTCGCAACTAAAAATACTTGTATTTTAACAAATGTGGAGGTTAGCTCAGTTTTCTTACTTCCCAGAGATATTTACAAACTGTTTTAATTTAAATTGATTTTTAAAATTTAGTTTATGGTAAAACCAGCAGTTGTTGTTTTGATATTAAATCCAAACAATAGGTGGATTGTGCAAAAAAAAAAATATTTTTGAATTAAAGTCCTTGTTTATAAGCTGAGACAGGGAACACATGAAAACAACAGCTTGCTACCAATCCTTCAATCATGTAGATATTCACAAAACATTCAGATATAAACATATGTGTGTAAATATATTTATTCACAGATATATGCACAGATCATACTATTTGAGTTTAAATAAACAAAGGTTACTCACTTTTTTTTTTCAGAAGAATGAACAGAGTTCATTTGGTTGAAGAACTGCAGTTTTGTTTTTCCTGAAATCTTCCTCTAAATCTCTTTTCTCGTTTGTTGAATTGAACTTGAGTGATGATTTTTTTTTTCTGGCTTTGTAGTTGTTTGAATTATTGTTGTTGCTTAAATTGAAGTTTTCTTTCAGTTTCTAAGATGGTATTCATTTCAGTTTTACACAGCAAAGAATGAATGAACTAAAAAGAAGAAATTGAGTGATATATAGAAGATGTATGCAGGCTTGCATTTCTTTGCTGGTACAAGTGATACCATATCTTGTACAGGGTGTTTATATTATTTTAATAAAATAGGCATGGTTGAAGTGTATTAGAGGTATGTTGTAGGATATCTTCTTTGTGCCAGCCTTAAATGCTTTGGTACTTGTTTCATTTGTTATCTCTTGCCTTGCATTCTAAGCTTTATAGCAACAGGCTATACTTGCCTACTTTGTTGACTTCGGCTGATGGTTTACATTTTGATGGGGTTTAGGTATGCTATGGTGTACTAAAGCAAGGATATTAAATGCAAGTGTCTTCCATTTTGTTTACAGTAAATCCATATGCTTTGTATTTCTTTGTTTTGTTTATTTCTTGCTTTGTTACTTAGTACTTTGCATATTTATTCTCTTTAGTTTTGTTTTATACTTATTGTTTTTGTTTTATATATCAATGTTCTTATTTTATTCATAGCTTAAGTATAAATTGTTTTACTTTACAAAATAGGTGAACTTCTATTTTTATTGCCTAGCTTGTATTTGTATTTGTTTTGTTAATTTGTTTTTATCATTTTCATTCGACTATGTATATCTTTGTTTTGTTAATTTAGCTTATACTTTGTTTTATTGATTTGCTTACTTTTTTTTTCTATTTATTTGTTTATGCCATACTTCATTTGAATATCTTCTTGCTTGTATTTTTATAAATGTGCATTGATAACCAAATATTAATTGTTATTTTACTTTGATATTTATTGTCTTATATCATTTTATTTGCTCACACATTTTGTTTTAATGTTTAAATATAGCTGGTTTGTTTTGCAAGTTAATTCATATATATGTTTTGTTCCACTGCTTTGTCCTATTACTGTATAGTATGAATAACTTCTATGTTAACATGTTGTTAAAATCTATTTATGAGTTATTATATATATATAATTTTTTTCTTAATTTATTTTATAACTCAAATATTTATTAAACCATTCATCTAAGATTTAAATCCAAATCAAAATATATATATATATACACACACAAGATTCTATAATTTCAAATTGACTCATATATACCCAAATATACATATATATATATACATTCACATATATACATATATATACAATATTAAAAATTTAAATGATTTATATAGAATATATTTGAACTCGGGGAAACTCACATCACTAAATCGATTAATTTCACCGTTTTCTTCAAAAATAGATTTTAATTATCATTTTAAATATATATAAAAATCCGGGGTCGTTACAGACTTCCCCCCTTAAAAGAATTTCGTCCTCGAAATTCGCAGGCACGAAAACAACACAGAGATAGACAGATTCGATCTCCTATAATTCCTCAAATACAAGATATGGATTCCAAATTCAAGTCGAAATATCTCAAAATATATATACCAATTTGTCCCTCTTCGGACTTCAACCAACCCAAGAAATTACAACAGAATTTCAAAATTCGGTTTTAAACGAAATCATTTTATCGATACAATTCGATTTAGCTTCATCTTTTATTAATCAATTTTTAACTCAATTTAAAATTTCCAATTTATTCAAAATTCCTAATTTCAAATTTATTAAAGTTTAAATCAGAAATTGATAAGAAAGTTGTTTCCACTGTCACAGGGTATTGACCATTTATAGTCGTATTTCCCTGTCCCTCTATCACGTCCTCTTCTTGCACTCATACTCACTATCACTGGATAGTAAGAGAATTTACTGAGGCATTCAGACGGATATCTTAAAAATTACTCATTCTAGGGTTTACTTCACCCTATCTCTAATGAGTTACTTAATATGTTACACTCCTGAGCTAAAGTTTCACCTTAGCTCTGATACCAAATGTAACGAGACGGATTTTGCCCGCTCAAAAATCGACATCCATACTTCAAATCGTATTCGAATGCCGTAGATTCGACCGTTCAAATCCGATTCGCCGGAGCTTATAACAACATTAAGTAAATAACACAGCGGAATAAAAGAATAATACATTGATATACAGCTTTGATACAATATCTGATACAACAGATGATCCAATACATATCAATATACATCAGAGATATGATCCAATAAAATAGCAGCGGAAAAGAAAATAGATGACATCTAGCAGCGAAACAAATAACTCTAAGATAGTCTTCAAGGAAGAACTCCAGAACTGTAACTCCATTTCCAAGAATCAATCCAACAGTAGCTCGAACTCCCAATAATATATCACAAAGCTCAGCAAGACTGGTGTGGTCCAAAGACTGAACCAACTCCAGATAATCCACTATATCTAACTATCTGTAAAACCCAACTCTAGACTGCTCGTGTAGAAAATAATGAGCACCCAGAGTTTAGGAAAGAAACAATAAACTCTGGATCAGTCGTGGGACTGGTGTGAGCAACAAAAACAGTTTATCTTTTAAAACATTCAAAGAAATATTTTAAAGTTAATTCGCAATGCTTTTTGAAATGAGACTACCATAAGACCTCCCGCCACACACACAATGCAAACGCAAACTTGGAGGAGATTTCTTCTTATGTTAGTCAAAGATGCTTGATACGTATTAAAGAGAAACATTTGATATTATTGCTAGTGCATAGTGTAGAAAAAATTCATTTCGAAAGTAGAATATAAATCTTAGCCAGCATAGGTACCATTATATTATGCCTACTATAGCTACCTCCTGAGGAAGCAGGTTCTACAACTAAAACCGTACAAGATCGTATTGTTTCTTTGGATTTCCAACAAATGGTCAGGCCAAGGAACTTCCCATTGCCACATGAGAACGCCTCTGGATGGACGTCCCCGAGAACCAAACCGGATCTCTGCCAACACAAGGCCGGGTTACCCCTAACTGGGTAACAACTGACACGAGTATGCCATCCCCCGGTCCTTTGGGACCTTTCACCGAGCGCTCGCAATCAATTCACACAATCATAAAGTGTTTTCAACATGAGTAAGTATCTGGGCTCCATACCATGATACCACCCTTTTCCAGAAGGAAATGCACATACCCTAAAGGGAGCTACCCCTCATAACCTTGCCGCATCTTTCCTGTTTTGACCATTCCGGGGTGTGAGGCTCGACGAAGTCTCGTCCACAAAAACATACTTTATACAAAAGCCATGCTTTGGGTTAACAAATGATCATAGAGATGATCACCAGGATAGACGATCAAACAAATGATCCTATCACAAATAATCAACACAATGATCATTTCACAGCAACACTCAGCATGTCACATTACCAAATTGGGAATATATCGCTGATAACATTCAACTACATAACCTTTGAGCTCGTACGTCTCAGAGAAGGGTGCTAAGCTAAGAGAATAAATTCTCCGCCACCAACAGAAATATATTTGAAAGAAATCGGCTTTATATCTCAATTTGTAATGTCAGACATATAATCCATACAAGTCTGTTCCAGGCTCGAACAGAACCGAAGGCACTTACAAAGAAGTCCTTGCAATCCGGATATTCACTAATCACGTTCGGACTCCCCATCACATATGGAGTCTCTATACCGGGGACCATTCGATGCAAAGACATTCGACGAGTTGTCCTTACGTTTTCGAAAATATCCGGTCTTCACCACCGGTCTTCAAATGCTATCCATAACGACGTATCACATATTCGGAATGGGATATATGACACAAAGGTCCTCTCCCGGCTAAACCGAACAGTGAGCGCAGTATTTCAAAAACATATGGACATTGGGATTTCAATTAAGTCACAACTTATTACCCAAAACTTTTCTTCAAATGGCTTAACAAATAACCATTTCGAATCTTTTAAACAAAAGGATTCATTTTCACAACCTTTAACGGTTTAAACAATTTTCACAATTTTAATCTTTTAAACAAAAGATTCATTCACAGATTTTCCAAATCAATTTTCATTTCAATTTGATTAACTCGTTAAATCTTTAAATCAAAGATTTAACTTATAGCCTTCAAAACAATTTCATTTCAATTTGATTTAAACAAATCATCAATTTAAATCTGTTAAAAATAAACAGATTTAATTCATAGTATTCAAAAAGAATTCATTCATAACTTAGGAAAATCATTTCTCTATTCAATCTTGAAATTCCCCTAATTAACTGGAATCTCAATTCTTATCTAAAAGTGTTTATCATTTGAAAACAACAGTTTTCATTTTGGAAATCTGATTCATTTATACGAGTTGAAATCCCTGGGTTAAATTCAAATTCCCAAAAATAATACTTTAAAAATGATTTAACTCATAATGACTAGTATAATATCATTAATCCCTAGTTTCAAATTACAGAATTCAATTCCAAATATCGAATTCAAATTCAAATTGAATTATTTAAATTTCAAATCTTAATCAAGTAAATTAAAATAAATTTTAACTTGAAATTTCATTCCAAAAGCTTTTCACATTTATTCCGATTCCATTTCCAAAACATTTGAATTTAAATATTCAACTTTAAAAATCATTTTAAAGTTATTTTAAAATCTGTGACTTAATCGATTTCCTCGTGAAATCCATAATTGTGTGTGTATGGTGTGGTCCAGGGGTTTAACACACTAGTGCAACATCATTTCAATCATTACAGATTAAAAACACAGAAATATAGTTGATAAGCGATATAAAACTTATAACGCTTATCGTCTATTCACAAATTCACAGATAATAGGCGAATGTAAATAAATGAATAAACCATACACGGCACAAACCGCAGAATAAAATATCACAGATCAGACATGACAATCAATTCAAGGTATGTCATACAATACAATCATTCATATAATTGTTTAATCCTAATTAATTCGATTTATTTCCAATTAAATTTATTACTTATGAATTAATTATCCAATTCTGATTCATTAATTCGAAATCATTTGATATAAACTAATTTATCAAACACTTTAATTAATTAAATGATTCTTAATTAATCACATTAAATTAACCTTAAGTTAATTACATAATCATTTAAACTTAATTTAATTTCATTAAACAATTATCTTTAAGTAATTTATTACTTTTATAAATAAATCAACTTTTAATCACACTGAATGTAATTATATCTTAATCACTTGATTAATGAACTTTTATCATTATTTTTAGAAATTTGACTAACCATTAATAATCTATTAGTTAATCCTAATTACTTAATTAATTAGGTGTTAATTGCAACTTAATTGGTTTTTTTATAATTAATAAATTTCTAATCATAAATTATCCGTTTTCATTTCAAATTGAAATTCTTTTAATACAATTTGGAAACCTATGATTCTTAATTAATCACATTAACTATCTCTTACTTAATCCTTAATTTATAAACTTAATTAATTTCAAAATTAATGAATTACCAATTATTAAATCCTGATTTACTTATAAGTAAAACTCATATTTTTATTAATGATTTAATTAACACTCACGAAATATTTGGAACATTGATTTTCAACTGGCTTTAAAATTACCTATTAAAGTATTACTTTTATAAAGAAGATTTTAACAGAGTTTAAAAACAAATTCCTTTATAAACTTACATATTTAAAAATATACTTTAACATATATTTAATTAAACATTTAAATTTATAAGACTTACTTGATTTCAAAATCGAGGATTCAAACTTTATTCGCACCCAAACTAAATTTTGATTTAAACTTAGTTTAATTATCTGTTACACTTTAAAATGTGTAAACAATCATCTATTCGAACCCTAAGCAAAACACTTCGAGTTACTAACCAAAATACTTAGACTCAAACTTACACGCACACGAGTGAAAACCCTCAACAACTCGAGTAAGCAGACGAGTCCATCTGCTACCCATGCCTACCTGGATCCACTCGCGTACAACATCAAGCAAAACCCTTCCCCAGTTTTTTTTTCCAAGCTCGGCTACCCAAACTAAATTTCACCAGGCAACTTCCTTCCAGATGCACAACCCTGCACGGTGCACCTGCACCAGAGATCGACGCCGCTACGGTGAACCTCACGATCCCAGGCAAGTCGCAAATCCCATGAAAACGCCAAATCCAAACTCGCGTGGTCGTCAAAATTTACGAATTGAAAAATAGCGGTTCACTCGAAAAACTGCAAACACCATCATCAACTAAAACGCCTCGCCACCGCCTCCTAGACCACCGGAGATCCTCAATCTTCGGCCACACCACGACAACGCAACCAGCTTCCACCCTTCAAAATCTTGTGACACTCGATCACGTCACAATGGCGAAATCGAATTTTTACAGAACACGAAAGGAACTAGAGCCCAAACCCTATATGTATCTCGAACTTAAAATTCTTGCAGCAGATAATTTTTTTACAATTATCCTAAACTCCATGATGTTCAACCATACTTCATATAAAATTTTAACATCTAAATATTTTCCAGGTAACAGAAATTGATTAAAATATGCTTTGAGTTCAACTGCGAGTTGCACTCTACATACTTGACTAAAAATCACTGTTTTTGTTTTAGAAATCATGTTAAGGTATAAAGATTTAGATTATATACCTGAATTCGCAACTAAAAATACTTGTATTTTAACAAATGTGGAGGTTAGCTCAGTTTTCTTACTTCCCAGAGATATTTACAAACTGTTTTAATTTAAATTGATTTTTAAAATTTAGTTTATGGTAAAACCAGCAGTTGTTGTTTTGATATTAAATCCAAACAATAGGTGGATTGTGCAAAAAAAAAAATATTTTTGAATTAAAGTCCTTGTTTATAAGCTGAGACAGGGAACACATGAAAACAACAGCTTGCTACCAATCCTTCAATCATGTAGATATTCACAAAACATTCAGATATAAACATATGTGTGTAAATATATTTATTCACAGATATATGCACAGATCATACTATTTGAGTTTAAATAAACAAAGGTTACTCACTTTTTTTTTTCCAGAAGAATGAACAGAGTTCATTTGGTTGAAGAACTGCAGTTTTGTTTTTCCTGAAATCTTCCTCTAAATCTCTTTTCTCGTTTGTTGAATTGAACTTGAGTGATGATTTTTTTTTTCTGGCTTTGTAGTTGTTTGAATTATTGTTGTTGCTTAAATTGAAGTTTTCTTTCAGTTTCTAAGATGGTATTCATTTCAGTTTTACACAGCAAAGAATGAATGAACTAAAAAGAAGAAATTGAGTGATATATAGAAGATGTATGCAGGCTTGCATTTCTTTGCTGGTACAAGTGATACCATATCTTGTACAGGGTGTTTATATTATTTTAATAAAATAGGCATGGTTGAAGTGTATTAGAGGTATGTTGTAGGATATCTTCTTTGTGCCAGCCTTAAATGCTTTGGTACTTGTTTCATTTGTTATCTCTTGCCTTGCATTCTAAGCTTTATAGCAACAGGCTATACTTGCCTACTTTGTTGACTTCGGCTGATGGTTTACATTTTGATGGGGTTTAGGTATGCTATGGTGTACTAAAGCAAGGATATTAAATGCAAGTGTCTTCCATTTTGTTTACAGTAAATCCATATGCTTTGTATTTCTTTGTTTTGTTTATTTCTTGCTTTGTTACTTAGTACTTTGCATATTTATTCTCTTTAGTTTTGTTTTATACTTATTGTTTTTGTTTTATATATCAATGTTCTTATTTTATTCATAGCTTAAGTATAAATTGTTTTACTTTACAAAATAGGTGAACTTCTATTTTTATTGCCTAGCTTGTATTTGTATTTGTTTTGTTAATTTGTTTTTATCATTTTCATTCGACTATGTATATCTTTGTTTTGTTAATTTAGCTTATACTTTGTTTTATTGATTTGCTTACTTTTTTTTTTCTATTTATTTGTTTATGCCTTCATTTGAATATCTTCTTGCTTGTATTTTTATAAATGTGCATTGATAACCAAATATTAATTGTTATTTTACTTTGATATTTATTGTCTTATATCATTTTATTTGCTCACACATTTTGTTTTAATGTTTAAATATAGCTGGTTTGTTTTGCAAGTTAATTCATATATATGTTTTGTTCCACTGCTTTGTCCTATTACTGTATAGTATGAATAACTTCTATGTTAACATGTTGTTAAAATCTATTTATGAGTTATTATATATATATAATTTTTTTCTTAATTTATTTTATAACTCAAATATTTATTAAACCATTCATCTAAGATTTAAATCCAAATCAAAATATATATATATATATATATATATATATACACACACACACAAGATTCTATAATTTCAAATTGACTCATATATACCCAAATATACATATATATATATACATTCACATATATACATATATATACAATATTAAAAATTTAAATGATTTATATAGAATATATTTGAACTCGGGGAAACTCACATCACTAAATCGATTAATTTCACCATTTTCTTCAAAAATAGATTTTAATTATCATTTTAAATATATATAAAAATCCGGGGTCGTTACATTTTACGTCGTTCTGTTATTTATATCAGTTTATCACACTGCAAGTTCCCTTAAATTAGAATCACTATGGGTTGAAATGATATATACCCGAACGGACTTTAGAATAGGGGAAAATTGTTATGGGCTGAAATGATAGGCCTGAATGATTTTCAATTATTTCATTTTACTTGGGACTGTAGGTTTGAAATGATAAAACCCAGGTTTTCTTTGTAAATTACGGGTTGAAATGATATATTACCCGTATCACTTTACCTAGTGTAGAAAATGATATACAGACCCGTGGTTAAAATATATTTTTCTAAAACTTTTAAATTTTTTTAGAAATGTAAATATTGTAATATTTTGATTTAATCTTAATTAAAAATGATTTTGTATAGTATTTTGATTTTTCTGTGAATTTATAAGTGAAATAAATTAATGGTAAAGTGGAAATTTGAAATATAAGTTATTTTGGAAATTTTGATTTAATTATAAAAGGAATTTAAAATAAAAATGAAAATATGATAAATTTATGATATTTTGAATTAAACGAATTTAAAATGATTTTATAATATATTAATGGATTTTGAATAAGTTAAAAATGTGAAATAAATGAATATTGAGTTGAATTTTAAAATATAACTTAAATTGGAAAATTTTGAATTTGGTTTAAAAGTGAATTTTGAAGTTAAGTAAATAAAAAGAAAATAAGTTATATTTTGAAATTTAAACTTAAGTGTTAAGTTAAAAATTTAATTATATGAATTGAAATTGAATGCTGGAATTTAATAAGTGAATTATTATTAAATATTGATTTTTGAATGGAAATTTAACTTTATAAAATCATGAATTTAAGGAAAATTAAATGATGGTTATAAAAGTGAAAAATATATGATTTTATAAGTTTGAAATGATTTAAATAAAAATTTAATGGTTCATGAAAGTATAGTGAATATTTGAAATTTAATTAACAGCATTTTGAAATGCTATTAATTCTAAAGTAAAGGATATTACAGCATTTGTAAATGCTGTAGTTAATTTAAATGAACTAAAGGGCTAAATTGAAGTAAAGGCTATTATAGCACTTTGCAAGTGCTATAATTTTTGAATTTAACTATGGTTTTATTTGAATTAAAGCAATCTTATTACAGCATTTTGAATGCTGTCCTTTGTTAAATTGAATTGTTTTAACATAACTTTCCGTAGCAATTTCTAAATGCCGCGAAAAGTGAATTTTCATTGTTTTATTATGTTTAAATGAATAAATGAACTTTGAAAGATTTAGATTTTGGAAATTTAATAATTTAATTATTAAATATAATAACTTCATCTTTATGATTTACAATGAAGTAATTTGTTTTGAAATATAACTATTTTGAAATGTGCGTTGAAATGGTATTTTAAATAAATGAACATGGTTTGGAACATACGATATTTTGATATTTTAAATGGATTTTTGAATGATATTGAATTTTGAAATGATATTTGATTTCGAAGTATAAAATACCCTTTTTAAATTTTAACCACGGGATGTATTTAATTTATAGTTTAACTGATTCATAAAGGATGGGCGATCCCAAGCATCCTTTAAGTTATTTTGCGTTTCTACTACAGTTCACTTGAGTTGGTTTACATTATATAAGTATATATGTCCTAACTCGAGTGTTTTTACTTTACGCTCGGGTCAGCCTTGGTATTTACAGCTTAGCTTTGGATTTCTTTCCTGGAGCTAGGAATCGCTGGAGATTCTGCTTGTCTAGTATCTGTTCCTATCATTTTCAGTTTTTCTATTTCAGTTCTGGTATTTATAGACCACTATGTATTTGAAATTCTATTGTATATTTTTTTTCAGACTGATATTATGTATTTTTTTGAGAGTTTGTTATAGTAGCTTCATGAACTACTATGGTATTTCAATTTCCGCTGCGAGTTATTCTGGTATTTCTGTGTCTGTGATTCTGTGATTGTATTTCATTTGCTCCAAATTTATTTACGACGCGGTATTTTGAGCAATTCAAGTCCGGAATGTGTGGATGTGAACGGCTGAAAATATCGGGTTGTTACAGATTTATAAAAAATTAATAATATGGATGCATTACCTATGACTTCCTTTCCTGCAATATATTTTTGAAGTTGGTTAATCTTTACAAAGTTGTGTACGATATCTGGTATACTAGTGTTCGCATCATCCATCCATTCGACTAATGAGTACTCATTTATAATAATCTCTTACTCGTTTTTTATAGTACTAAATTATTTATTCACAGGCTTAATGGTTCCTTTAGAAGTATAATAAACTTTTCCACATTGAAATATATGATAGTACTTGTCTGCAGCTTTATTAAACATTGTAGCTTGAATTTGGGTACCCTGTCAATTTGAAGAGAACAATTATTGTACCAATAACCTAATGATAACACAAATAGAGAAAATATTATTGAAAGCTTTATGATTAATAAAAACTTACATCTTCATCGATGAGTTCTATTCTAAACACGCAACCTTCTCCTTTAATATTTTTATAAGATCTCAAATTGTCTTTATTTGTCACTCGAACTTTACTGCTCCAATTAGGAAGGTATGGATTCAGTAGTGCAAGAGGAAGAACATTTGTACCTAAATCCATTTGAGTAATAGTGCTAACATTGATTAATATAATATTAGAAAACAAACATAACACAAATTTTAACAAAGTGTGCTCAACAAGATTATATACATGATAATGCAACAATGACAGCTTAAGTGTATGAAATAATAAAATTATTAAGTGTATGAAGTAACTCAAATTTCTTTATATATATTTAGAGGAAGTATACAACAGTTGAATAGAAATGTGTGTTGTCTGATTAATGAACGGAATAAAGCACTAACTAGTTGCTTTATTCTATTCTTCATAATAGAAGTAACACATAATTGGGTTAGCTGCTACACCATTTTAATCATGTTTGACGTCAACCTATTTCTTTTACTAGGAGCACACATGATTTATTTTACAGTAGACAAGAATACATAAGCCAAAGAAAGTAAATAGAGCCCCTCATAGTATATTCTTATTTATGTTTAAAAATAAAATTTTCACCTTTCTATATATAAGAACTTATAAATAAGACGTGAGAAACATCAAAACTGTTCTATATATAAGAACTTCATCCAAAATTTGATACGAAAAGGAAAAAACTATTTTCTTAATAATATAATATGATACATATTATTTGTCATGACCTTCAAATGGTCCCTCATCGTTGTTCATTGAAGGCGATGTATTTAATATGATACATATTATTTGTCATATATGCCTGAACATGGTAAAAGGTAGTGAGTAATTAAACCAAATAAAAACTTTAACTCAGTTGACCAAACAATGGAGTTATATCAAATAATACAATAATAATTATCATAAAGGCAAATATTTTCTTTTATAGTTTATGATTCACAACTGAACTACAGGTTATTGATCTATATTAAAAACATATTTTAATATAATCCGCATATACATTTCTAATTTAATATTTATCTAATTAATCCATTTTAGGTGATTAATTAGCTCAGTAAGATAAAAAAAATATGGCTTTAGTCTGGCAATGACTTTTTTTTCAATAAATTTGTTTCTTCGGTCCGACTGTTACTTTCTCCACTTACAAAAATATTGTATTGCTAAATAACTTATATTTCGATTTTACAGTTTGCTTTATTTTTCTACATAAAATGGGACGTTATGTTTTAATACCAAGTAAACTCCATGTTGTTTGTAGACTCGTCAGAAAGAGACATTTGCAGAGCGTGTGTAGCAGATATATATAAGAAATGGGTGAATAGATTACAGCACCAAGTGATATTAGCACAGTCAAACAATTTGGAAACTGAAAAACTTGTATTTTCATGTTAATGCCAAATAGCTTATGACTAGAATACTTGTCCATATGGGCTAAAATAATGGTCTAAAAGACAGAAAATCCGCGTCCAAAGCCAAAAAACAATATAAGCTTGATCTTTGTGGTAAGAAAATGTATAGTCAAGGTACTCCCACATGTAAACTGCCTGATATTGTAAGCGGTTGATCATTTTATTTCTATCCTAAAATTTATGGTATAATAATATCACACACATTAAGTACATATACGATGTACCTCAATCTCCATACATTAATTTGTAGTATTTTATATGTACTTTTGTTAGTATAACAGAATTAACTTGCGGTATATCTCTACTCGAACTTCATGGCTAGTACCATTAAAAGGCCATACATGCGTATGCAGTTTTCACTGGAAATTATTGTTGACATGTGTACTTTTGATTATGTCTATACATTATACAGTTATATTTCTAGCTCATTATAATATATATAGCGGAATACACAAAATAATATGTGCATGACTCAAACCTTTCAGATGTCTCCTAAAGTAGTTTAGAAGCAGCTAAGCTCCCTCTTTGTAAATTGTTTTTACTAACATAACTGTTTCAGATATGCATTTACAGTTGAAACATCTTATAACAAAATCAAGCTATCAAAATCAATTATAGTGAAAATCGAAATATATTTTGTGTATTAAAATATATATAACTATAATACCTAATTGCAATTTATGATGAGATTGAACGCAACTTGAAGAAGTAACCAAATAGCGACGAACAAACGGATCTGGGGTGAATCGAGGTTTGTGATGAGGCAGCTCCGGATTTGGGGTGAATCGAGGTTTGTGATGAGGCGCCTTGCAACGTGAAGAAGTAATAAAATATCGACAAACTATAAACGGATCTGGGGTGAATCGAGATTTGAGATGAAGAGCGTTCGAGAAGAGGGGCGCGTCGAACAATATCTACCGGTGGATTTGGATTTTATTTGGTTTAGGGCGAAACGCAAGGGAAAGATTGACCGACGAAAACGGAAGCGAAACTTTTGAAGGTCAAATACGCGGTCGAGAAGAGAAATTTTGGGGGACGAGAAGCATAGCATAAATGAAGATGAAACAGCGGAAGTGATTTTTTTGGCTTCGGAAATTGATTTTGGACAGTGAACTCCCTAATCCCTAGGTTGTTTAAAAAAAAAATCTCTGATCAGCTTAAATTAACATGTATATTTTGGACTAGGTAAATTGCGTTCGCCTAGTTGAAATAGCATACATTTTTTCTCCTAATTCATAGACGGACTTTTTGATCAGGCATTTAATGGTTAAAATAGGAGAAACTAGTATAACAGCACAACGGTAGAGAAACCGACCGTTCGATTGTATAACTTTGATAAAAAATATACATTTAAAAAATTTGTTAATATTACTTAAACATTAAGTGATAATATGTTGAAAAATAATAAATTGAGATATGAATCTGAAAATATGAATTTCAAATTTAAATATTAATCAAAACATTCAAAATTGTCGATTTGAAATTGAAAATTTTAAAATTTTAAAATCATAATAGATTTGAATTTGAAATCTTTGATGCGCAAAATAAAAGGAGAAAGTTTAGGAAAACCGCGATGAGACAAGATCCACGTTTTTTGAGAAACCGCGATGAGACAAGATCCACGTTTTTTTGGCTTCAGGAAAATTGATTTTGGCTAGTAGAAGTAGACAAACCTCCCTACGCTCGTTTGATAAAATACTTCAATCCGTACACGTCATTTACTGGAGAGGAAATGATGGACAAAAAGGAAGAAACAGAATGAGAGGAGAAAGGTACCTCCATCAGTCAAACTTAGCCTGTCCAGTTGCTATAAAGAGAAATAAAGCGTGATAATTTTAGCCTATCTGTTTTGACTTTTCGGTCCTTTAGCAATAAATTTACATGAAGATCTTAGCATGAATCAGGCATGTCTAGTATTGATGATTAAAATCAATATCTGCAATAGTCTATGTTAACTTCTACCTTTGAAGCAGTTACATTTTATGGAACAAGCCCATATTTGGCATAGATAATTTTACTAATGATGAATATAGTATATATAAAAAATCATTTGAATCCAAAACTCTATTATGCAAAGATACAAAATAGGACCTTCGGAAGAGATATATAGGAGAGGGTATATAAGTTTCCAATGCAAACACATATATAAGTTAGAATTTACATTAGGATGTGCAATATTTTTATATTTCGATTCTACCTGAAAAAGAATAATGGAAACTGTAGCATGTAATCAGGATATGCAAAGTTTCATAGTGCAAAATACAAAGTACATAATACTTATGAAACCACTACTATAAATTTAATCATATCCTTAGATGACCCATCTTTAAAAGTTATAACTGTTATACACATGAATAAGCTTTTATAGTAAAACAACTACATTAGCCACAACAACAAATTCATTTTTTTTTTAATAATTTAGCTTGTGGATATATGTTAGAATATTGCATCATTCTTATGTCTTTAAGGGAGTTGTCTTGTTGTAGAAGCGCAACCAACCTCCTAGACTCCTAATGCATGATCTTTCAATGAATATCCCATCAGCAATGTGCCATCAGCAATGTACCGCTATTGTATAACTGTATTTTCTTTGTATTTTGGTATATTTCAATATGGAACTGTATTTTCTAAGACCTTCTTTGAGCTCGTCAAATGTAATTGCACCACTGTTGTCTACATCCATTGCTGTAAATTTCTCTCTTTGTCCAGCAATCTCCTCCTTTGATAAGATTTTTGCTATCACCTGGAAAAACATCATATAAATATATCATCATCTGCTTAATCAAAGATCAATGGGGTAGGCCGCATGAATTTTTTTACACAACAAATTTCTGTAATAAAATCATATCTTTAGTTAAGATTAATTTTGTATATCATTTCTAACACTTTCTTTCCATTTTAATTTGGGTTTTTTCTGTTGTCGTTTCCCTTTTATGTTGATATTATTTCCTCTTCCCATTTTCTCATTGGTCAGTCATTTTGTCTACATAGTATTTTTACTTATCTATATCATCTAAATGTATTAACACTTAAGTAATGTAAATTGCCCATGCAAAAAAATAAAAAATAAAAAAATAAAAGAAAGAAAGAAAGAAAAAGAAAAAGAAAAGTTTATGGGAAAAGAAAACGAACTTTATATCGTGTTTCCATTCAAAAATAACTGGGATGGTTATCAAAATTTAAACTTTCTGATGTGTGCAATAGGATTTACATAAAAATATAAGGATGGAAGATGCTCTTACTGTTAAAGTCATCTTCTTCAACTTTTTCATTGTACAGAGCTATCTGATGACTCCCTTCAGTACTGCATCAAATATTCCTTGTTATGTTTCTGACATTGATAAACAAAAAGTTTAAACATATGCCTGATTATACAGATAAACTTGCTTTGAAGTGATAATTTAAGCAATGACTGGTATAATCAAACCTGCCCAAAAGGTGGTACGCCACTTAACAGAATGTAGAATATAACTCCTACTGTCCATACACCAGCTTCTGGTCCATAACGCATACGTACTACTTTAGGCGCTATGTAATATGGACTCCCAACTACATACTTGAACACATGACCTGAGATATCACAAGGAGTTGAGTATTTTTATTGGATTTTTGCTAATTGTTATGATGTATCATCTCACAATAAGCAACCAAATTTTATGCAGATGGGTGAAATGGCTTTAGTATTTGACATGTACGATATCATGTTGTCTTCTGATGTTATATGTCCCTAGGAGACAAGAAAAGGCACATCCAACAATCATATATATCTCATTATTGACTGTTCTTGGGTTTTAAAATATCAAACACTTATAATATCAGGTTAAACGTTTTAATTTAAAGTAAAATACAAATACCAGGATTAATTTTTTTTAAGTTTCATTAATTGCTAATTTTACATAAAAGAAAAAATTTATTTGAAATTTTGAAAATAATAGTTGTTTTTACTTACCATTTATTCAACAGACATTGCATTCAAACGTTCTTCCTCTAATAATCTAGAAGGCATGCCTTTGGATCTTCCAATCTGTGCAAGTCTTTCAAAAGTAAACATAGGATTGAAAGCAAGATCCTCTAATTTTCTAGTCCTTGATAATGCAACAAACGTTAAACCAAGACTTTCTCGATCACTGATATTAATGATTGCTTGATCAAGTGTCAATCCTTGACTTTTATGTATTGTTATTGCCCAACATAGAGCTAAAGGTAACTGAGTTCTCATACATGTTGTACCAAAAGAAATTTTCTAATTTACTGTTTGCGGAGTTATTGGAATAACATTTGTTCCCTCACGAAATGGAGTATCATGGTATTTATCAAAATCGACTATGACCGCTAGCGGTAGATCGTTAGGAGAACGTGATGACTGTGAATATACAATATCCATAACAGTACCCATTGCACCATTAACCAATCCATTTTGCACTGAAAGATTAGATCGTAACATCACTTGAGCACCTACAGAAAGATAAATACACCGTTCTAAACCTTTTGCATCATCAACCGAAGCATTAGATGCTGCTTCACAGTTATTGAAAGAAGGAATGCATGCAATAGGTTTTCCAAGTTGAATCAAACGGTTTTTGTTATGTTCGTTAGCAGCAATTCTTATTGGAAAAAGACAAAGAGAAATCTTAAAGGTTTCCATCTCTTTGTTCGATAAAGTTGACCAATCTCTGGTTTTGAAAAGTTTTCAATCGTCTAAAGTAGATGTACCTCTAGTCAGTCTTTCTAAAGCTCCTCTTAAAGGTGCTTGCTCATCTCCAACTCGACGGAATATATATGATAGTCTTACACACTTATCAAAACTCATATATGCAATTCTATCACGTTGTTTGTAAGAGATTACCACCTTTCAAGTATAACGAACTATCACAAACATAAGGTAGTTGTCACATATCACCGACTAAGACAATAGAAATGCTACCGAATAAGTCATTTATTGAATAAATATCACGACACTGTAAATCAATATTTGCCATTATTGTTCTAACAAGCATACTATATTCATCTATTATAATCAACTTTGTATTTTAAATTCATCTTGCATACAATGACATTGCTCTGATGATATTTCTTTGTAGGATGGTTTTCTTTCCGTGGAGATTAGAAGTTCATGATGAATTATGCTACCACCAATATTAAATGCAGCCACTCAAGTTGGAGCCATAATGTGAACTGTTTTGCTGGTTCCAAAATGAGTAACAATTGTTCGAACAATGGCATTTACAAGCATTGATTTTCCTATACCAGCACCATCACATATAATCATTCAAATTGATTTTCCTTTAGATATTGCTTTAAATATCACATTATGTGCAATCCTCTATTTTGTAGACAAGCTCTCAAAAGGAACAACAGTAGAACTGTTTACGGTCTCACTTTCAGGTTTCATAATTGAACGTAAATTGGTATGGATAAAATTACATTCAATATCTATATTAGGGTATCTCTGAAGTGCTTCGTTCCAACTATGTAAAGTACCGAATTTTCTTAAGCTCGTTTCTGTTTCCTCTCCTGAAACAAACATTGGACCCATCGCAGCTTCTATCATCCATTCTTCTTTTTGATTTTCTTCTACATCATTGTTTATACTATCATCTTTGAAATCATCTTCTATAGCATCTGGGAGTGATCGATGTTGAATCAAACCTAAATTTACATATCTATCAGACCAAGCATCGAGGTTTCCTTTTGCTTCACTAAGATTTCTGTAGTGATGTAGTAGTACCTGTATTCATATTAATAAACAAGTTTACTTATGATTTCATATTTTAAATATAAATAAAATCAACGTAGTTTTTAATTATCAAAGTTCATTATTAATATTTGTAAAATTTGATCTAATAAAAAGCAGAGAAGTTGCATTAGCTGTTGTTCACAATATAATTCCCACTTTTCACCGAATGGAGTAATACTAGTACTTAGATCTGGTGCTATTCGTACAATTGCCTCTTTTCAAAACTTATGCCACCCTTTATTATTGTAATGGAAGTTTTTTGCCATATCAAGTAGTGAAAGGTTTTCAAATTTTCTTAGTCTATTTATATACTTTATAATAAAATTTGGGTCCGAATCAACGATATCTTCATCTATTGTTGTATTTCGACGTCGAATTATTGTTGATAACATGTTTTTTTCAGTTACGTTAAGTTGCACTATTGTTCTAGATGAACATACTGTAGGGTAAGATATCGGAAGATGGCATATCTCTTGTGTAGAAATGTCTCGTTCGGTACACTCTTGAGAAGTAGTTTCTTGATGGCGGAAGTTGATGTTTGACAAGGTCGATGACTATTTTCAACTATTGTTCTGAATGTTTCTATAAATCTCTTTGATATTGGTTCAGATTTGGCAGCATATTTTCCAATATAATTTACCACAACATCCACAGATAACACAGGAGACCAATCAATATTAGCACGCCAAACCTGAAGTACTTTTCTATTATATGAGCAGATCAAAAGATCATTGCATTGTGAAATAAATCGAAAGATTTTACTATTTAGAGGATCTTCTGCAATTTTAGATCGTGGAAGCACATCAAACGGATATTTAAAGCGACATGTCAATTGTTTGATTGTTCTATGTACTCACAAACAGTAGTTTCCACATCTGGAATGATGCATAACCCAAGTAACTTGATTTGCATAGTCGTTGTTATCGGTATCCAAATTTGCATCCGGTGGAATGACTTGCGCACATGGATGCTCTTGTTCCCATGAAGGTCCACCCATACTTGGGTTTATTGTACAAATAAGACGATCAAAATACTCAAAAATTGTAGAATTTTCATATGAATTTTCGATAATAGAAGATAAATCTAGTGCATCATGTAACCACAAAAAGCCATGGATATGTCCACTTCCACGATTTTTCCATTTAAAACGATAACAATAGTCCTTAACAGAAATTTCTGGCATCAAAAAATCTAGTACAAAATTTTTAACCTTGCTTGGAAAAACCAAGCAGCAACAAGTGGATTTTCATTTAGTAACTGTGCCTTTCTTTTTCTTTATTCATTGTAGCTTAATTTTTGCAATTCATTTGTTTGATCGAGAAGTTTATGAAGTTTTGGCCATTGCAAAATCGTTGAAGTTAATGTGAAAAATATAGTTGGTGCACCTAATTGTTTAACCATAGTTGTAAGCTATTTTAATCTTGCAGACCAGTAAGAAAGGCTTCCACGAATGCCTTTTGCATAGTAAGAAATGCATTGGGACAACTGCTTATCTCCCGATTTTAACATTTCACGGATATCATTTATAGATAGATTCCCATCATTCGGTTTTTTTGTACGTATATGCTACTAATATCTAACGCACGCCACCTGCTAATTGAATTATAGGCAAAATATCTAAATCTAGAATCTTTGCAAACCTTTGATCGTGAAATTTCATTAAGTATTAAAAATATTCTAGGGGTCTAAGTTTCCTTGGTCGTGCTTGTTGTAAATCAGCATTTCCTGATGGAAATAATGTTGGAAATGCCATCGAGATATATCCAGGAGTATTAAACTCATCAATAACAACAGAAGAAATAGGCATCTGAACAACTGTTTCATTTATTTCTTTATTTTATAAAAAGGATAATAGATAGGCTTGGTGGTTCGGTTGTACTGCAGCCATGGCTGCAACTGATATCTCAAATTCACCGATGTGAGTTATTTCGCTTTCAATTTTGGAGGTCCTAGAAAATCGTCGTTGTGAATTTGAGTTTGCGAAGTATCTTTAATATGAGGAAGATTTAAAGGTACACCGTCCTCTGGTAACTCATGGAGAGATACTCCATTAATGTGCACATTGGAATAAAGTATATTATTAGATTCAAGACAAAGTAGTGCATGTCTTACATGTTCACGCCTTACGCGAAACTCTTAACTTTCATTCGTTCCACTTCTATTGACAACTAATACTGTCGATAAATCATTTGGCCTAAAAGGGAGAGAACGTGCTATTGCATTGATATCCTGAGGGAAATTAACAATATTTCCACTATATTTATATTGTTGTCCTTTAAAACGGTAAACTGACATAACTGGATGAATGCGCTCAATTAGGATTCACTCAAGTTAGTAAGGCAGGATAATTCAGGTGGAACGGGATGGTGTTCCATTAGATTTTGAGAACTAAACTTGTAGGGAAGGCCATGTTGTGGTTTATCAGTACGATATCAGAGCATGAACTTGACATGACAATTAAATCCGAAAGAAATCGAGAACAAGTCTGGCAACTTGTCCGATTAATCTTTTGGCATGAGCTTATAAATTTGTGAGCATTTCTAACTGAAGATATTAACATTGTAGTGTTGATGTTTGAGGAATTGATATGAGTTCCTTTTTCTTTATATCTTGCTGCATCAACCGCTTTTCTACGTTGCTTTTGTTGATCAGTTTCTCTCAAACGTCTAGCTCGTTAAGTGGATGACCGATTTTCATTGTATTTGGCCATTATTTTTTCATATTGATGAAATATAGGCGAGTCTCTATTATAAAATATGTATGTCCAATTAAAAAATAACTCAAAAATAGTAGGAGTAATAATCTATTATTTGCATATTATAAGTAAATGTAGCATTATATACCTTTGTAAGGTGCATGATAGGTCTAAAGGTCAAATTGCATCAAATGACTCTTTTAAAACATCATGTGAATTTGAACCGGAAGGGGTGAATAAATCAACCTTGTTGGATGCATCAAAAGGAACAGAATCTCCATACAAATCATAAGATAACGATAATGGATCTTCTACGAGGATAGGTTGACGTAGTACATCATGTGGCATCTATGCTAGTATACAACAATTGAAAAAGTAAGGAAAAGGGTAATATGGGACATAAACTATCAAAGTGTTAAATATTTATACTATAGTATTATGTTTGATTACTGTAAAAATTAAACATTAAAATGAAAATACAGGTAAATTTGGAAGATAAAAATATAGCATGGAAGTTCACCTGTGTTGTTGACACTGCTTGCATATTATTGACATAACCTGATATTGATTGCTCCTCATTGTTAACCAAAGGTGGTGCATTCAGATTAATACAGTGCATATCAACTGTACAGGTGAAGACGAACAATATTAATCCTCATAAATTCAAAAACATCATAAAAACTTATAATAAAAGTGATAACAATTAATTTTTACTGATATATTATACAATTGTACATTATGGTAAAAGAGTCACCATGATCGTTAGTTTGTGTCTTTTCTAAAGTTTCTTCAAATATTGCGACAACTACTGATGATCTTGGATGTTCTTTGCATATTGCTTTAACCGGATTCTAAACATTTTAGTGCAAATATCATCCGAAACTTAATCATATGGCCGTCGAATAACTTGTATCATAAAGATTACAAATAAAACATAAATTTGACAGAAAGACAAATTAAATAATAATTATAGAAAATTTACCGTATGGAAGTTCGACTACAATGTTGATATCATTTGCGTATGATCAACATGATCTTCATATAATTGATCGTCATTACTAGACAACGGTAGTGCATTCAAATCAATAGGACATATACTATGCATCCCATTTTTCTGAACATGTGAAATAAATTAGTGTGCATGACTAATCATAGTAGAATTATCGTTAGTACAAAAATATATGTTTATCCATTATTTTATATGGCATGCATGTCTTTTTTTGACAATAGGTTCATTGAAACAAAATAAATACATTCATACTCACAGTATGAATTATCAATCATTATATACAAGTTTTAACTGTAATACGTTAAGAATGAAGCATGCTCATATACAAGCTTCATTGTAATACATTTTAATAATGAAACATGAAATTATTGAGAGATTGATAACTAAAATGATTACCATATCAAAGATTGACGTTGATACCACATGCTTATCATCGTCATGATCTTCAAATGGTTCCTCATCATTGTTCATTGAAGGCAATGTATTTAAATCAATATGATATATATTATTTGTCATATATGCCTGAACGTGATAAAAGATAGTGAGTAATTAAACAAAATAAATACTTTAACTCCATTAACCAAACAATGGAGTTATATCAAATAATACAATAATTATCATAAAGACAAATATTTTCTTGGAATCACATGCTTATTTCCTTGAATTACCACACATTTTTTAGGTGCTTAAACCATTCATAGAGTTGTAATTATATAATTGCTATAGACTCTTAATTTTTTTAATAGTTTGATGTATAATTTATAAATATAAATGGAATAGAAATATATATATATACACACAAATAATATAAGTTTGATCAGTTGAGGCTAATTTGAAGTTGAAACATTTAATACTTCAAAAAAATTAGGTGTAGAAAAATTTAAGATGCAAATGGAAACTGTTTTGAATTATAAGTTTGATCCATTGTTGCAGTGGTATGTGAATGCTAGAGAAGTATTTCCTGAAAGCTATCTATTAGTCAATTGAGTTGGTTTTTCCAAAAAAATGAAAAGTGATGTACACGTAAATCACTTACATAATGATGTAAATAACCTTTTGTATCATTCATGAAAAATAGCTTCATATATATGATCCATAACAGTGTTGATATTTAATGATAGCAATTTATCAAGGTGTCAGGAAAATTATTTGTATCAATATTGCTTATAACAACTTGAATTTTAGTTTATTTGTGTACACATACTCTCTTTTCTCATGGATTTTTTTAGTAATATGTTTATTAGAAATGAGAGTATTGCTTTTAATATATGGACAAATCACATGAATCATGGGGAAAAGTAAATGAAATAGTTATTATCAGTCATCGATGTATCTATTATTGTTATAATCAATATCCTGTCTGGTTTTTCTTAAAGTGAGTAAATGCATTCATGGAGACATCATTTTCTTAATTATGTATTGAGTCGTTTCTACTGGTGTTTTTAATTCCTTAATTTCATCTCTACTTTCATGCGTTAATAAGTCATGCCAGTTTGACATTACTAATTTGGTGGAAAATAAGAGCAAATCGAACTCGCATAACAAATCTGATGTATGATCATTTAGGATAAAACCATGGCTGTCCCAGACTCACTAAATTTAGAAAAATGCATACATCCATGGTGTACATTATCTCATATGGATAGAGATGGGAATCATCTTGTCTAGGATATGCTAACACTTTGATACAAGTATGCATAGTCCACTGTTGTTAATTCTTCGATCGACGTCAAAATTCAGGGTTTTTTTGGGTATCAAATTAAACATACTAAAAAAATATAAATATACTATTTTTACAGTTTTCTTATTCTATATATATTTTTCTCTAGATAAACTATGGTTAATAGTGTGTGCATAAAATGTGATTGTTTTCATTTTATAAAATTTTGAAAGATTTGAGTGATTAGGCACTCAAATTTACGTGCTTAGGCTATTGGGTGTATGTAAAACCTGCATGCATTACTCGATTTGTAGGTGCATTATTAGAAATTACCAGATAAATACAGGTAACGCAATGCTCATTTGGATTGATATCATTTATAGTAGTTTATTTTTCATAAAACATTTTAGTAGTTGAAAGATATTGGTTATTGGTTTCCTTCGTAATGCTATTGATTTAGACAGTGATACTGTTCATTAAGTTTTTCCCCTCATTTCTTGTGCAATTATATTCGAATTATTTATTTTCTCCTACTCACAAAGGACAGTGCTATAGTTTGGAAGAACAAACAATGATAGAGTTATACCATTTTATTTATGTTGATGCAAAATGTTATAATTTACAAGTGTTTGTTGCTTGAATCTTTTAATTTTAAATATATGCATTCATGTACTTTTGAAGTGCACCTACTGAACCACTTAGTACTAATACTTCTTGCACTATTTTCTTCTTTAATGGCATCTATTAACATTGACATTAAAGAGGCAATATCTTAATGCTCAAGTAATGATTAAGACTACACTCAAACTGTTCTTTTTGGCCAACTTAAGCAGTGTTATTATACTGTACTCAATAATGCAGATAACATTATTAAATTATCAATATTAATGCTTCAGGTAATCCTTAAGAGGAGATGGCCTGTGTGTAGATCCTTTGGACTGGGTTGACTTCAAACAACCCGTCATAGCTAAACTATGTACTAATGGTGATCCTAGATTGAAAGGTGATACAACTCAAGCGGAACACAAGTGTAGTTGTAAATGTAACTTTAGTTATGAACATAGAAGATGATATATTATTTGTCATACAAGGGTTGGACCACCACAAAAGTTTAATCATTATATGTGTATTTTTAACGATTAATTTGTTCACAACAAGTGTTAATTTTGTATCAACAAAACAACATAAAATTTAAAAGATCGGGAATGGAGGAAATTAAATCAATGGTTGGTATTCTTTAAAGAAAGTGGAATCTTAAATGGCCTTTCTTTGTCGGATTTTCCATCACCTGCGCTATCATCACTTAATGCACTGTCCGTTGAGGAAGATTCTAACAACTCCAAGGTCATGCAAGAACACAATAGAAGTTAATGCTTGGTGACTTTTGCATTGGTCGCCATGGCACCTGTTGATTTTATGTTTTGTAATCGGTAGCTTTTTGTAAATTGTATTTATATAATTGTATTTGTGCTATGCTAGAATAATTCCCGGCTTAGACATTATTTGTGCTATGAATCCTAACGATTAGTTCTTTCTTTTCACGTTAACTCTATATTCTATTAATTCCTCCTCTCTCTTAGATATATTATATATAAATACTTATGTTTAGGTTATGTATATCTTGCGCCGCTTAATCGCTTTTTTCTAATATATTACCATTCCCGGTATAATCAAACCAATGAAAAATTACAATAATTGTATCTTAGAAATATAGAATTCAACAGTCGGTTTCTTCACCGTTGTACATGCGTATGCAGTTTTCACCTGAAATTATTGTTGACATCTGTGCTTTTGACTATGTCTATACATTATACAGTTATATTTCTAGCATTTTATAATATATGCAAATATAAAAGTGAATATGCTTTTGTGTTTTTCTATTTAGTCCCACATCATGGAATATGTTTCATCTCATGCTCCAAGGCCTATATATAAAGGAGCCTATGTAATGTGATTGATCAATCAATATTATGTAACTGATATCAGTGTGAATAACATTTTCTCCTCTTTTCTAACAGCTTCTTATCTCTTTTTAGTTTATAACACGTTACCAGCACGATTTCTAAACAACAAAAAAAATTATAGATTTGAATTGTGGTAATCTAGAAGATCAGATCTACTTTGTTTTTCAGATCTAATTATAGTTTTCAAAACGGTAAGCAATTTTTCATATTTAATTATATTGATCTTATCTTTTTCAGATCTGTTTATATTAATTTTATCTTCTTAGATCTCATTAAATCATAGATCTAATTTTTTGAATCTTATTCTATTGAAGATCTTATGTTCTAGTTTTTTTAGATCTTTTGTAGATCTTAATATCATGCTCAAATGATATATCCTTGAGATCTATATATTTTAATCGTTAGATTTATTCTTTTTCATGTTTATTCATCCTTTTCTCTTATTTATTTATTGATATCAAGTATGACTTCTGAGATTACTTATTATTACATCTCTTTTAGTTGATGTAATTTTATTTATTCTTTCAGAATTTGTGCTTGATAAATAATCAGTTTGAATCGATTTAAAATTTCTAACAAGTGGTATTAGATCCATTCATCTTTGATTTCATTATGATTTTTTGATTTTTTTGAGTAAGTTTTGAATCGACTTTATTTATAAGTCATCGAATTCTTGTAATATCTTACTCAAATATCAGATCTATTTGATCTATGCACGAAATATATTTTTTTTGTTGATAATTTTGGATTTGGTTTGAAGCTAAGTTGTTTTTCGTAGATCAAAAGGTAGCTTCTGATGTAGAAAGAAAGATCTAAATGATCGGTATATAGTTTATGTAATTAAATAAAATTCTAAAATGTTATTATTTTTTTGGAAATAATCTTAATTCCCTAAATTACGAGATAACGTTTGAAGATTACCATGTTTGTTTTTCTATGTTTGGTAAAGAATTATGAAGTTAATTTTCTTATAAGGGAAATAATTTGGATCTTAGATGTATAGTTATTTATGATTGTGAATGATATGGATAGATCTGAGATGATAACGTTGTTTATTTTAGAAATTTTAATTATTGAGAGTAAACTTTCTTTTTAAGATGTCCATTTTAATTTTATTATTGAGTAATCTCGAACCTAGATCTGAGATGAAATTATGTTACTTTAACTATTGTTTGTTCAATTGATTCATATATATTTATAATGAAATCATTTTGTTGTGATAGTAGTTATATCTTAGATCACATAAAGGTTAAATGCATTTATTTTTATCATAAATGTATTAAATGCATTGGTTATTGTAAACTAAATAATAATTTATGTTTGCGTTTAGAATAAGAATCGACGTATGATGTATAATTTAATGTATTTATTTTGACAAGTAATGTCTGGCGTAATGGAAGAATTAGGTTTAACAACAACTTGAAGTTTTGCAAAGAAATTATTTTAATAGAAGTTGTATAACTAAAAATCCAAGACCTGAAGTCTTGAATTATGAAAAATAATTTCTGATAAAGTTTACAAGCTTGAATTCTTATCGTTATCTTTTTTACTTTGTCAAAATGTACAAGCTTCTAAAAAGGAAGTTTACACAAAATTTGAGAACCTGAAGTTTATAACAAAGTAATGAACTTGAAGTTCATGAATTAGAAGCTCAAAGATCTATAGAAATTATGTAAAATGATAAGTTTGTACTCCTTGAAGAAGTTAAAGGAAATTAATAAATCATCCCAAAATAGATGTTTTAGAGATTTATTTATATTTATATTGCAAAATCGAACATCCCAGAAGAAATGTTATAGGAATTTTATTTTTGTTACATTGCAATTCCTTAAAAAGAAATAGTATATTCCCTGAAGGAATAATGACATAAATGTTTTGAAGTAATAAAAAAAATTTATCCAAAAAAAATGATATTATATACCAATTCTACACTCCAAAAGTAGTGGTTTTATCTCTTGCATCTTACTTTCTGTTGGTGAATTTAATTTTTTCATTGTATTTAAAGTTTGATATGCCATTTTAAAAGCAGTTACAACAAAATCTCCAACATGTTATTTTATGCTACTTCGGTAGTAATTATGTAATTTATATAAAATAAATATTGTATATTGATATGACATTCTAATAGTGCACACACACACACACACATATATATATATATATATAGAAGAGAAAGTTCACTCCAAAAGTGGTGATACTAAAATATCTCTAGAAGAGATTTTGTATTGATCCCGCTTTTGAGTCAGTACTAATTTGATAATTAATTTGATTTTTGAAAGTAAATTGTGAATTAATTTGGTATTTTCCAAATTTAATAGATATTTGTGTGTTTATTAATATAAATGAATATAAAAAAATGATTTTTAAAGTAGGATTTCTAATTGGACATTCAGAAATAAATATTTTAATTATAAATTTAATTGTGAAATAATTTGAAATGTGGAATATATATATATATAATTATTTAAATAAAGAATTTTGATTTGGAAATTCAGAATGTATTAAAAATGAATTGGATTTAAAATTTTATTTTTAAGTTAATAAGAATTTGTTTTCTAGTTATAATTATTTGGAAGTTATATTTTGAAATTGATACAATAATTTTTGAATTGCTATTTGAAAGTTATAAATAAAATGTGATATAAATACAAATTGATTGTAAATTGAATTGAATTTGAATTTCAAAAATAAATATTTTAAAAGATAAGTTGAATTTGAAGATTCTATGATGTTAAGTTAATTTGTTTCCTAATTCTAATATATATACATTGTGATTTGGAAATGATATTTTTAATTTGATATATATATATATATATTTCAAAAGGCTATTTAAAGGTTAAAATCTGATTTATACATATTATTAGTATATAATTAAGTTTCAAAATCAATTTCCTTAAAAGTTATACATACACGCACACACAGATATATATATATATATATATATATATATATATATATATATATAAAATGCATTAATAATAGAATTGTATATATGAAAACATTTGTTTTTACCAAGTGTAAACAAGATGTATTATATATGTAAATAAGATTTGAATAATATGTTAATAAACATTTAAACATATGTTAAGATATAAATACTTAAGGGTTTAAAAATAAAAATTACATTGTTAAGACATTTGTAAAATAAGGATTTTATGATTTAAACATTTGTAAACATTATACAAGTATTAAGTCAAGTGTAACTTAATATGATTTACAAATATAACAAGTGCAACATTGTTTTTCTTTTAAAATTTTACTGTAAATAAATATCAGTTTTAAACCAAGCCTCACTTTTTCCTTCACTCCTAAATCTTGTTCTTATCTTTCAAAAGGAAACGAGCCTGTAAAACCAGAAAGAAATCAAATGATAAAAAACAATCATCAACAGGAAAAAGTAAATCCAAATCAAAGATAAAGTTTTAAACATATACATTAATCTGGAATCAAGTTTCAGATAGCAAGTATTTGTCTCGAAGCCAAGTTTAAACAACACTCAAATTCACTTCAGTATTAAATTAAACATTCCAGATCATCAATATCAAAACAGAAGTTCCAGATTCTAGTTTCCAGATTTTTGTTCAAACTTCACTACTTTAAAACCAATCCAGGTGAGCAGACTTTTATCTTAAACCTTGAATTTATTTATATGACTTAATGTTGTGGATGCAAATATGGTTTGTATATGTTTATACATGAGAATGTATGTGTGCATGAATGAATTTGCCTGTTCAAAACTTTGTGAATGAATATAAGTCCTCTGTTCATTATCCAAGCTTCTAAATTTATAGAAAAAATTCATATCTTTCCGGATATCTGTTGATAGGCAAAGATTTGTAAATAGAAAGTGATTGTAATCATATAAGCTAAATTAAAAAAAAAGATTCATAGATATATATGGATTGTTTATTTATAAAATAAATAAATTTCAAGCCAGATCAAAATTTAGTCCAAATTTAATTGTCAGGAATTTATGGATCAATTCTATAACCTGATTCTAGTTTGAAATTCATGAATAGGAATGATAATTTTTAGTTTGGAATTGGTTGAGATATTCGAGGTTGACCAGAATCTGTATTTTTTCCAAATTCTGGCGATCGGCATGGAATCAGTCGACATGGTCGATGTCGAGGGAAGCCTGAAAGTGGATGATCTCTGGAAAAATAGTGGAAGGTTTAATCATTCGTCGTGGTGGCCAGGGGACGGCAGGGTAGAGTTTCGTCGCCTATTTGGGTATCCTTGTTTTCGGGGCTGTCGCGTTATCGCTGGATCATCGTAGCCGATCGCGAGGCAGGAGATAGCGGTGTGGTGAAGTGGTGCTACTCTGGAAGAGAAGCCGGGGGTTCTGGCCGACGTGATTGACGGTGGGCGGAGGATTTGTTGTTGCGCTTCATTCCAGGAATGGGTCAAAAAGGCTGTTTTAAATACTCGAGTGATCTCGCAATTTTGGGTGATCGGAAAGTGTGCTATGCTCGTCGGTGACTTGTTGAAAATTCTGGCGATGGTCCGAAGTCGTCCAGTTGCGTGCACGTATAGTTGTGTGTATCTGGGTGTTTTATTAGTTTGGGAAGAAAGGTGATTCTCGAGTTTACTCTCGGAAGAACGAAGGGTTTGACTCGAAGGAAGAAGGATATTCGTGAAACTGGAGTTGTACTCGGAGCAAAATTGAAATGGCTCTGGGTTTTTTTTAGAAATCAGATTTTTAGATTTCAAAGAGAACATATTTTAAGGTTTAAATTTAAAAATAAATTAAGTACCAGTTTTGGAAGTGAATGAAAATGTAAAACTAAATTTTTAAATACAAAGAGGAACAAAGTTTTTTTTTTAAATATGTTAGAATTGTTTTTGGGTTTGGATAATTATATTGAAATAATTATTTAAATTATTTTTAAGTGTTTCAAATGAAATTTGATGATGTGATTAAAATAAGCGATTAAGATATATAGTTTATTTTAAGTTAATGAAGGCCTTGGGTAATTAAAGAACAATTTATTAATTAATAATTAAAGGTCAGTCATTAAGGAAAATTAATCTTTGTGATTAATTTAAGGGTAATCAATTAATTAATGTAATTAATTACTTAATGAAAATTATCAAAGGGTTGATTACTTAGTGAAAGCAATTAAATGATAATTACTTAAGGAAATTAATTAAGAGATAAATTCTTAAATTACTTAATGGATAATTAATTAATATGATTAATTAAAGGTTAATCAAGTAGTTAAAGATTAATTACTTATTAACTTAAGGTTAATTAATTTAGTAATTAAAGGATAATTAATTAAAGACAAATTAATTAATGATTAAGGAACAATTAACTTATAATTGGAAATTAATTAAAGGTTAATTAATTAAGTAATTGACTTAAGATAATCAATTTATGTGATAAATTTGGGATGATTAATTAATTAAGGATAATTATTTGAAATAATTAAGGATGATTACTTAATTTTATTGTTTAATATTAAATGATTTAAAATTAATTAATCAGGATGGGGTGATTAATTCATAAGTAATTAATTGGAAATTAAATTGAACTAACTAGGATTTGAACAATTAATTAATCCTGTTTATAGATGATTATTGAATTCTTGGATTGCTTATGAATTTATGAATCGTATTGTATGCTTGAATTGATTGTTATCTCTGATCTATGATATTTTGTTCTGTAAATGGAGCTGTGTGTATTTTATTTATTTATCTGTGATAAATTTATATTAATTATCTGCAAATATGTGAATGAAGATAAGCATTTAGATTATACCGCTTGTCGATATTGATATGATTGAATTTGTGATGATTGATGATGTCACACTATTGTGTGACACCCCTGGACTACACTATACACACACAAATATGGATTGCATGCGGAAATTGGTTAAGTCACAGACTTTTAAAATGGTTTTAAAAGTTGAATTTAAAATCCAAATAGTTTGGGAAGTGGATTTGGGTTAAATATAAAAATCTTTTGAAAAGAAATTTTGAAGATGAAAGTTATTTTGAATAACTTAATAAAGTTTTGAAATTTAAATAATTTGATTTGGATTTGAATTCAAGATTCGAAATTGAATTCTATGTTTGGAAGTTATGGTTTAAAAACGTTATACAAAGTTATAAATGTATTTATATGGGTTTTAAACTATTTTAAAAGTATTGTTTTGGAAATTTGAATTTAACCCAAGTTTTATACTTTAAAAGATATAGCTTGTGCAAATGTAACCGGATTTTTCCGAAATGAAAAGTATTTGTTTTCAAATATTAATAGCTTTCAATTTGTTTCGAAAGGATTTCAAGTTTGAAATGAAAATAGTTTGGAAGCTATGCATGAATCTTTGTGAAAGATTGTTGAACTTGGTTTTGAAATTAAAAAGGATCTAAAATGTGTATCTTTTGTATAAAAGATTTGAAAAAGAATTGTTTGGAAACTATGAATAAATCTTAGTGAAAGATTGGTGAACTTTGTGAAGTTAATCTTTTTGTTTCAAAAAGATTTAAAATGGTAATTTGCTTAAACCATTTGTTTTGGGTAATAAGTTGTGACTTAACTGAGATCCCATGTCCATATGTTTTTAAATATTGTGCTCATTATTCGTTTTAGCCGGGAGAGGACCTTTGTGTCATATAACCCATTCCAAATAATAATATGACGATATGGATAACATTTGTAGAACGGTGGTGAAGATCGCATATTTTCAAAAGCGAAAGGATAACCCGTCGAATGTCTCTGCATCAAATGGCCCCGGTATAGAGATTTGACCACTCTTTGTGATGGGGAGTCTGGACGTGATTAGGAATTATCCGGATTTGCAAGGGCTTCTTTGTGAAGTGCCTTCGTTTCTGTTCGAAGCCGGAGCAGACTTGTATGGATGTATGTCTGACATTACACTTTAAGATGTAAAGCTGGTTTCTATCAAATACATTTTTGTTTGGAGGCGGAGATTCATTCTCTTAACTTAACACCCTTCTTTGAGATGTACGAGCTCAGAGGTTATGTAGTTGATGGTTACTAGTGATACATTCCCAATTTGGTAGTGTGGCATACTGATGCTGCTGATCATTTGTTGATCGAAGCAAGGCTTTTGTGAAAAGCATAGCTTTGGGGACGAGACTGCATCAGGATCTTACTTTCTGGAAATGGTCGAAACAGGAAAGATGCGGTAAGGTTGCAGGGGTCGCGCCCCTAGGGTATGTCCATTCCTTTTGAAAAAGGGTGGCATCATGGTATGTAGCCCAGATACTTAACTCATGTGGACACTGCAAATTTATTTCTTTGTGGTTGCTTTATGGTTAAGAGCTCTCGGATAAATGTCGCAAATGACAAGGGATGGCATATCTTTAGGTGTTACTCTCGGGCAAGGAGGAAACCGGCCTTGTGTTGGCAGAGAGTCGGGTAGGTTCTCGGGGCGTCCTTCCAGAGGCGTTCCCATGTGGCAATAGGAAGTTCCTTAGCCTTACCATTTGTTGGAAATCCAATCACCAATACACGCCCTGTACGATTTTAGTTGTAGAACCTGCCATCTAACATGGTAGCTATAGTAGGCATACTATAATGGTACGTATGCTGACTAAGATTAATATTATACTTGTAAATGATTTCCACTATGCATTAATAATAATATCATAAAGGATTTTGCGTAGTTAGCATGTTGACCATCATAAGAAGAAATCTCCCTTAAGTGTGTGATTGCATGGGGTGTGTGTGTGCCGGGACGCCTTATGGTAGTTTCATTTTCCAAAAGCATTGCGGATTTCAAATTTAAATTCTTTTGTTGTTTGTTTTAAAGATAAACTGTTTTTGTTTTCTCACCGGTCTCATGACTAACCCGGAGTTTATTGTTCCCTTTCTAAACTCTGGGTGCCTACAATTTTCCACACGGGCAGTCTAGAGTTGGGTTTTTTAGATAAATTGTAGGTGTGGATTCGACAGTATTCAATCTTTGGATATTGGCAATCGCTTTTGGATCGAATTGCTTCAATTCAGCATGGATGGTGGTTCTTGATTTCTGGTTTTGAGTCCTTCTAGTCTTGGAGCATTAGAGCTTTGGCATTAAAGACTCAATTTGTTGGATTCTCGCTCTCTCTCTCTCTTGGAAATTATACTGAAGTTATCTCTCCACTGTGGATGGTTGCAAAGTCTAGACCATCCAGTTGTGTTATATATTTCTACTGTTATGTATCTCTGATTTTGTGATATTCGATGTATCGTCGTTGTATCAAAATTTAAATCCATTTATCTATTGTTTGGGTCTTGATATATTCTACGAGTTGTTAGTAACCCTTCGAGCTAACCGATGCCCTTTCATATTTCGTATACTAGATGAACCGAGTATCCTGTGTAATATTGAATGAGTCTGTTCTCATAATTATTGGTGATATTCTGATTTGGTAAGCCAAATACAGAATAGATATTCAGTTTGATCTGAAAACCTATTTCTCTATCTTTGTGTATCCATCTTTTGTTGGTCTCCCTGCTTGCAAATTTCGAGGACGATATTTTTTTAAGGGGGAATCTATAACGATCCCGTTTTTGAGCTAGTACCAATTTGATAATTAATTTAATTTTTGAAATTAAATTGTGAATTAATTTGGCATTTTCCAAATTTAGTAGATATTTGTTTGTTTACTAATATAAATGAATATAAAAAATTAATTTTAAAATAGGATTTCTAATTGGACATTCAAAAATAAATATTTTGAATACTATTTTAATTATAAATTTAATTGTGAAATAATTTGAAATGTGGAATATATATATAAGTTTTTAAATAAAGAATTTTGATTTGGAAATTCAAAATGTATTGTAAATGATTTGGATTTAAAATATTATTTTTATGTCAATAAGAATTTGTTTTCTAGCTATAATTATTTGGAAGTTATATTTTGAAATTAATAAAATAATTTTTGAATTGCTATTTGAAAGTTATAAATAAAATGTGGTATAAATACAAATTGATTGTAAATTGAATTGAATTTGAACTTCAAAAATAAATATTTTAAAAGATAAGTTGAATTTGAAGATTCTATGATGTTAAGTTAATTTGTTTCCTAATTCTAATATATATACATTGTGATTTGGAAATGATATTTTAAGTTTGATATATATATATATATATATATATAATATTAAAAAGGCTATTTAAAGGTTAAAATATAATATATATATATATATATTATCAGTACATAATTAAGTTTTAAAATCAACTTCCATAAAAGTTATATATATATAAAGAAATGCATTCATAATAGAACTGTATACATAAAAACATTTGATTTTATCAAGTGTAAACAAGATATATTATATATGTAAATAAGATTTGAATAAGATGTTAATAAACATTTAAACATATGTTAAGATATAAATTCTTAAGGGTTTAAACATAAAAATAACATTGTTAAGACATTTGTAAAATAAGGATTTTATGCTTTAAACATTTGTAAACATTCTAACAAGTATTAAAACAAGTGTAACTTAATATGATTTACAAATATAACAAGTGGCAACATTGTTTTTCTTTTGAAATTTTACTGTAAATAAATATCAGTGTTAAACCAAGCCTCACTTTTTCCTTCACTCCTAAATCTTCTTCTTATCTTTCAAAAGGAAATGAGAACCTGTAAAACCAGAAAGAAATCAAATGATCAAAAACAATCATCAATGGGCAAAAGTAAATCCAAATCAAAGATAAAGTTTCAAACAAATACATTAATTTCGAATCAAGCTTCAGATAGCAAGTACCAGTCTCGAATCCAAGTTTAAAATAACACTCAAATTCACTTCAGTATTAAATCAAACATTCCAGACCATCAAGATCAAAATAGAAGTTCTAGATTCCAGTTTCTAGATTTTTGTTCAAACTTCACTGCTTTAAAACCAATCCAGATGAGCAGATTTTATCTTAAACCTTGAATTTGTTTATAGGACTTAGTGTTGTGGATGCAAATATGGTTTGTATATGTTTATACATGAGAATGTTTGTGTGCATGAATGAATTTGCCTGTTCAAAACTATGTTCTGTTCATGATCCAAGCTTCTAAATTTATAGAGAAAATTCATATCTTTCCGGCTATCTGGTGATAGGCTAAGATTTGTAAATAGAAAGTTATTGTAAGCATACAAGCTAAATTAAAAAAAAGATTCATAGATATATATGGACTGTTTATTTATAAAATAAATAAATTTCAAGTCTGATCAAAATTTAGTCCAAATTTAACTGTGAGGAATTTGTGGATCAATTCTATATCCTGATTCTAGTTTGAAATTCACGAATTTAGGAATAGGAATGATAATTTTTAGTTTAAAATTGGTTGAGATATTCGGGGTTGACCAAAATCTATATTTTTGCCAAATTCTGGCGATCAGCATGGAATCGGTCGACATGGTCGATGTCGAGGGAATCCTGAAAGTGGATGATCTCTGGAAAAATAGTGGAAGGTTTAATCATTCGTCGTAGTGGCCAGGGGACGACAGGGTAGGGTTTCGTTGCCTATTTGGGCAGTCTTTGTTTTCGGGACTGTCGCGTTATCATTGGATCATCGTTGCCGATCGCGAGGTAGGGGATAGTGGCATGGTGATATGGTGCTTCTCTGGAAGAGAAGCCGGGGGTTCCAGTCGACGTTATTGACGGTGGGCAGAGGATTTGTTATTGTGCTTCATTCCAGGAATGGGTCGAAAAGGTTGTTTCAAATACTCGGGTGATCTCGCAATTTTGGGTGATCGGAAAGTGTGGTAGGCTCGTCGACGACTTATTTGAAGTTCTGGCGATGGTCGAAAGTCATCCAGTCGCATGTATACGTGCACATATAGTTGTGTGTATCTGGGTGATTTATTAGTTTGGAAAGAAAGGTGATTCTCGAGTCTACTCTCGGAAGAACGAATTGTTTGACTCGAAGGAAGAAGGATGTTTGTGAAACCGGAGTTGTACTCGAGGGAAAATTGAAATGGCTCAGTTTTTTTTTTAGAAACCATAATTTCAGATTTCAAAGAGAACATATTTTAAGGTTTAAATTAAAAAATAAATTAAGTACCAGTTTTGAAAGTGAACGAAAATGTAAAACTAAGTTCTCAAATACAAAGAGAAAACAAAGTTTTTTCTTTAAAAAATGTTAGAATTATTTTTGGGTTTGAATAGTTATATTGAAATAATTATTTGAATTATTTTTAAGTATTTCAAATGAAATTTGACGATGTGATTAAAATAAGTGATTAAGACAAGTAGTTTATCTTAAGGTAATGAAGGCCTTGGGTAATTAAAGAATAATTTATTAATTAATAATTAATGGTTAATCATTAAGGAAAATTAATCTTTGTAATTAATTTAAGGATAATCAATTAATTAATGTAACTAATTACTTAACGAAAATGATTAAAGGCTGATTACTTAGTGAAAGTAATTAAATGATAATTACTTAAGGAAATTAATTAAGAGATAAATTTCTTAAATTACTTAATAGATAATTAATTAATTTGATTAATTAAAGGTCAATCAAGTAGTTAAAGATTATGGACTTATTAACTTAAGGTTAATTAATTTAGTAATTAAAGGATAATTAATTAAAGATGAATTAATTAACGATTAAGGAATAATTAACTTATAATTGTAAATTAATTAAAGGTTAATTAATTAAGTAATTAACTTAAGATTAATCAATTTATGTGATAAATTTGGGATGACTAATTAATTAAGGATAATTAATTGAAATGATCAAGGACAATTAGTTAATTTTATTAATTAATCTTAAATGATTTAAAATTAATTAATCAGGATGGGGTGATTAATTCATAAGTAATTAATTGGAAATTAAATTGAACTAATTAGGATTTGAATAATTAATTAATCATGTTTATAGATGATTATTGAATTCTTGGATTGCTTATGAATGTATGAATCATATTGTATGCTTGAATTGATTGTTGCCTCTGATCTGTGATATTCTGCTCTGTAAATGGAGTTGTGTGTTTTTTATTTATTTATCCGTGATAAGTTTATATTAATTATCTGTGAACCTGTGAATGAAGATAGGCATTATAGATTATACTGCTTATCGATATTGATATGATTGAATTTGTGATGATTGATGATGTTGCACTATTGTGTGAAACCCCTGGACTACACTATACACACACAAATATGGATTGCACGAGGAAAATTGTTAAGTCACAGACTTTTGAAAATGGTTTTAAAAATTGAATTTAAAATCCAAATAGTTTTGGAAATGGATTTGGGTTAAATATAAAAAGCATTTGAAAAGAAGTTTTGAAGATGAAAGTTATTTTGAATAACTTAATAAAATTTTGAAATTTAAATAACTTGATTTGGATTTGAATTCAAGATTTGAAATTGAATTCTATGTTTGGAAATTATGGTTTAAAAAGGTTATACAAAGATATAAATGTATTTATATGCGTTTTAAACCATTTTAAAAGTATTGTTTTGGGAATTTGAATTTAATCCAAGTTTTATACTTTAAAAGATATAACATGTGCAAATGTAATCGTATTTTTCCAAAATGAAAAGTAATTGTTTTAAAATATTAATAGCTTTCAATTTGCGTCAAAAGGATTTCAAGTTTGAAATGAAAATAGTTTGGAAGCTATGCATGAATCTTTGTGAAAGATTGTTGAACTTGGTTTTGAAATTAAAAAGGATCTAAAATGCGTATCTTTTGTATAAAAGATTTGAAATAGAATTGTTTGGAAGCTATGAATAAATCTTTGTAAAACTGTAACGGCCCGCAAACCCGTACGCCTTGAGTCGACACTATTCTCCATTACTCAACTCAAGATGAACGGAAATACGAACCATTTGGGTTAAAGAAGAAAGAGGTAGAAGAAGAAAATAGAAACAACATCAGAATCTAACCCTCGCAGCGGAATAAAATATAATAGACAATAACAGATCTTTACATAAAAGGAAACTATATCTATTTTATATATATACATCATCAGAGCTCAATAACATCAATAACATACAACTGGACAGCCATATAAACTTATCCTCAAAACTGAATACACAACGGAACATTTAAAACAAGTACGGAAGTACATATCGCCATCCAGCTCGTCTCCTGAGCTCCACAACATCCTTTCCTGTACCCTATAATACTCGGTCTGGCCCGAGCATTATGGTGAAATAACACCCGAGTCAGTCTGGAATACCAGCGTGAGAAAACCACACTCAAATTGATTATTAAAGTTTCAAATTTCTTTTTAAAACAAAAGCATCTCTTAAGACCACGCCATAAATAAACATGTCGGGTTTTTACCTTATGATAGCTAAAACACTTTTTATTAAAATTCTCATATATTATAATAGTGTCTATAGAAAGTAAAATAGAATCTAGCTGAAATGCTTGCATCTCACGTTTCAGCAATAGTTGGGCACAATCAAAACCTTACGGGCGCGTAGGGAAAATGAATTTCCAACTAATGACTAGGCACTGGGGTACCACCTGTCACGGTACGTGGTCTCGATCAGCATACCGAGGATCACTCCCGACCCCCTGCAACACAAGACCGGGACTACACCTTACTGGATAATCTCGAATAAGATCACCCCACGGTTGGGATCAGCAACCCCACCACTAAGCCAAATAAAAGGGACATCTAGATAGAGATGGCCTCACCCTAATGGACGCTACCCACCTAGCCTTGCTACATAGCCCCTGATTTTCAGTCATTCCCGGTTGATGAGCTTGAGGCTAGGCGTTACCTTTTTAGATCGTTTCACTTAGAATGCTCATCGTCCACCTGACGATGTTCTGAAAGCATTCATCCATACAAGTCCATCCCGGGTTCGAACGTAACTGAAGGCACTACTCCTACTACATCCATTTTGGAATCGCCTCAGGACTAGCAGCGACTAGCTCTTGCACTTCACTGCTCCATCTTCGACTCCGAACTTGTCTTTCTCGCGAAAACGTACAAACCGGATCTAAGTGATTTTTGAGAAATTAATCCCGATCCTGGCCTCTTCGAAACGATCAGCGCATTGGCCAATATTGATAGTCGGTTATTTAACCATCAATTAACATTCACAACAACCATCAAACAATAAATAATTTCTCTAAATTATTTATTATTCCCAAAATATCTTTGCAAGATATATTTCCATTTCCAACCCTATTGAAAACAGTTTTCAAACCACATTCTTCTCATGGAATAAATTCCCAAATATTTATTTCCACTGGAAATACTAAGCACAAAAACCTTAGATTTTTTAAATAATTTAAAACACTTTATTTTAAAATATACTTTAAAACATTTAAGTTAAAACTACTTCGATACTTTATTAAAAATAATACCTTAGGAATATTTAAAATAGGGCTACTTTATAAAATATAAAACCAGATTTCTCTTTTAAAACAAAATACCAAGTCACCTTTAAAATAATTACTACGATAATAGATTTGAAAAATACTTACTTTAAAATTTAAACATTTAGAAATGATAAATTTTCCAAAACATGCTTTTTAAAACAACATTAAAGCCTTTACCTTGCATTTAAAATTTGACTTTGAAAATGAACTTGGCTATCCTGGGAAATATACTTCTCTTCACATCCTTTAAAAATAAATCGCTATTTATTTTTAAACAAATTTTCCCATTTCTTTAATAAATTCCTACCGTGAATTTATTCTTCCAAATATCCACTTATATATTACTTCACTTTTATAAACCCAGTTTATAAATTTCTTAGTCTCAACCCCTTCTAAAATTCCGATTCCAAACACTTTGATAAATTTCCAAATTGATTCCCAATTTACTCCCTTTGAAATAAATTTCTTTACTTACTCAGTTCATTTCAAAATCCATTAATTTCAGGCTTTATTCCTTAATTATGATTTAAAATCTTTTAACTGAAAACACCAATTTCAGATTTTTCCCAAATTCCTTCTTTATTTTTTTATAATTTAAATCTTAAATTTAGAATAAATGCTTTATTCTTTTAAATAATAACACTTAAGTTTAAAATTCATTATCTTCCTGTTTATTCAAAATCCCCTTTTCATACACGGAATTTAATTATTAAAATTTTATAATTACTTTTATTCTTTCCTAATTCATTCTTTAATTCATTTAAATTCTCTACAATTATTTCACTTACAAATTCTCTTCTTTTATTTTGTTTTCAAAAATCCAATTCTATATATTTTGATAACTCAGTGTACCGAAATATATTCAAGTAAACCATAGCATTAAATATTCCAATTATCAATAATATTCATCACAGAATATCAAATATTCATAACACAGAATATTAAACAATCTAAATAATTTTGAGAAATCCAGTTGGATCCCTCCAACCTGTTTCCCTTCCTCCACAGACATTAGCACAATATAAAATACCAATTCCACTTTGAGGTGGAATATCGCGGTATATGAGATTTATATAATATCGTCCGCTATTATGCGGCGCATAGGGTCTCATCCGCTATATAATGCGGGAAATCAATCATTCCAATATATTCTATATATATATATATACACACTACTATATATAATATAGCACATCCAAAATAATTCAACCATTCAACCAATTATTTAAATTTAACTATTTAAATTTAAATAATCCAGATGAGTGAGATTAACTCGCTTTTCCTAGTTGTAGTCCCCATCATCCCGAAATAGATTCTCGCAATTAATGACTTTGTATAATCGTTATACGACTTATTAACATCTGAGAGAATCTATGAAAATTTACCATTTAATAAATTTAGTTGACCAACAATTTAATTTAAACTAGTCATCTATATTTATTTATATTTATTTTTAAAAAAAATTTGATATTAACAAAATTTTCTTTTAATATATTATCTTTAGTAACCAAATAATTTATATAGATTTAAAAATCTATTTTTATATTAACTTTTTAACATTCCAAATCCTTATATATACACTTTCCTAATCTTATATATATATATAATAAATTAAAAACAAATTTGCCTTCGAAATGCTTTACTGTAAAACAAGAAAATATATTTTTATATACCCTTGAACATTTTATTTTCTGCTTCCAGTAAATAAATAAATAAATAAAAACAATAACTAAATAAAATTCGTAAAATATACCTTACAGCCACTAAAGAACCCAAACTCCTTCCTCCAATCATCACTCATCGTGTCGAGCCTATCTCCAATCTACAGTCACGACCATGCCTTCCTAGAATTTGCACGAACCTCCTCAATCGAGCTATCGCTCCTTCATGCGCGAGCTTAGCCCGCACGATGCCAACATCATCGCCTTTCCACGTTCGCTACAAAACCCAAACACGCCGTTGAGAACCCTATCAAACTCGACCTCACGCCTATTTCCTCACCTACGCCCTAGCCGAGCTCAGCCACATCGATCCCCTACCAAAGCTCTCCATCTCACCACCTCTTCCCACCATGCGCGTTGACCCAGAAGAGAGGTACATGCCATGCAATAGGTCACGACTCGATTGCGATGCCCTTATCGCCCCTTCGTGAAGTCAAATGAATTGATTATTCGAATCACTTCCGAGATTGAATACGAGGCTAAGCTAGGGTTGCTTGAGTTTGATATCGCGTAAACTCAGTAGCCCCTAATTTGAACGAGTTTCGTTCGCATCATTATATTTTTTTTGGGCAATTTATTTGAGTGAAAATGAATTTGAAGAAAGGGGAAAAAAGAAAATCACGTTTTGATTTGAACTGAGAAGGATGAAGGAGGAAAACAACAAATTTCGGTTATAGAAAAAAGAACAGGATTCTCATTCGACCTCTTTTTTTTATTTTCCTTTCTCGTTGATTAAAACTGTTGCGTGAAGAAAATTGCAGAGGAAGATTGCATGTTGGGAAAACAAGCTATAGTGACAGGGAAAAGTTGTGATGGGAAAGGAAGGCGGCTGATGGAAAAATATTTGACCAGTTAACCATATATATTTATAAATTTCAAATTTAAATTCAAATGCAACTTAAAATTTCAAACTCCTATCGAGGCGTGCCGCTAGGCGTTTATAATGTTATACCCCTATTCCGAATGCAATGGAAAATATTTCGAGCCCTAATTCGATCGTATGGAGAAGATAGCTTTTTGGACTCGGTTATTATATTTAATTTTCGATATAGATTTTAGCATGTTTATATATCGTACGATCACACGAAAACTTCAAATACTACGAAATTTGAAATCCGATAATAATACAATATTACGGATCCAATGGAATTGGTTTCGTCGAATTCTGAGACTATGCCTCGGAAGGCTATTTAAATATCAATTTTAAACGATATATTTTTAAACCCAAACGAATCACTTCCAATTTCAATTTAAAAGCTTTTACTATCTTCAGAACTATTAATATAAATTTTACAAGTCTTCAAATTATTTTTAACAGGCTTAAAACTCCAGATTCCACATTTTACCGAACTTCAAATTATTTAATTCAATAATTTAATTATCGAATAAATAGTGATATTTGAATTCAAGTTAAAAATTAACTTTTAAATATTTAAAATCAATTTAAATATTCCAAATGCAAACATCCAAAAATTTCGGGTCGTCACACTCCTCCCCCTTAAAAGAATTTCGCCCCCGAAATTACTAGTTAGGAAGAATGGTCCAATACCCGTTTACTTTTCTCAGAACCAACAATTCAACATCCAACCAAACCGTCTTTTTATAAAAGACCCATTATCATTCTTACTAACTTCCCAAACTCTTCCATAGTTTTCAAACAATACTATTTACTCAATCATTCAAATTTCAATTTAAAACCAAATTTTGAATTATCAAAATTTTCTAACTCCCAAAATTTCCAAAAAATTTCGCAAGCGTCTCCTTTGCGCGGCTTGCTCGGTACAACTACAAAATGCCTCTACGGGCTCCCAAATTCCAAAAGAAAACAAAAAGCCAAGTGGCTAGATCAAAAAACCAATCAAATTTCATACAGAAATTTAAACACATACCTTTTTTGTCGAGCAATTCTAATTTATCTTCTGAAATCAAAACCAATTTTCCTTTCCCTTTTTACAATACCTGTATATCCTACATCAATAATATCCAACCATAGCTTTTAAAATCATTTTATACATTTCCTTACAGAAGTTTTCATATCTATTTCATTCACATCCGTACGATGCACATATACCATCCGTACGCAATATCAAATTCGATCGCTCGTTCGATCACACAATTTCACTTCCGAACTAGTATCATCCACCCGACTTCCTAGTGTAGACTCAGATCTGGTTTCCTGATCAGAAACCGTCATTCTCCTTGCATAGTTATAACTATGATAGAGAATTTCCAGAATCAATCAAAATCCATATCCATGGTTCGCCGTCGAAAATCGAGTGAAAAATCCTAAGTGAAAACTCGGATCGATATAACTATCTCGAAATTCTGTGCTCGAATCTGGATCAAACTGCTATGCGAATAAAATAATGTACATACATCCTACGTATTTATCTCAATTAATTATCGACTATATCAATTTTCTTTTTATGCATATTCATTTTGACTTCTATTCACTTATTCACAATTATCACTTTTATTAAATCTTCATTCAAATATTAACTTAGAATATATTTCTAATGCCAAATTTTACTTAAGAATTCACCATTCCTTTCTTAAGTTTAATATAAGCATTTTATATGCTTCTTTATTTATTTTCACTTCACCACTTGAGTTTATATCTACTTCTATTCAAAATGATTCTCCCATTTCCATACGAATTCAATTTATCTTCAACGCTGAATATTGAATTTTATCTTCCATTTATAACCGATTCATATCATTATTTTAAATTAGTTTAATCCACTAATTTATTTCAATTTCCAATTTGAAATCGTTTTGTCGCTAACAAAATTTTTCTAAAAATTTTCTAGCTCCCAAATTTTTCGAATTTTTTTGGCAAAGTCTCCTTTGTACGGAGGAGCTTTTGCAATTTGACAAGAGATATAAATATATATACATCGACCCACACGGTCCTATTTTTATTGCGTAGGCGTACCTTTATTTAGCATTTTTAAGCAAGCGGCTTATTTAATTAGCATTTTGCACGATCTAATCCAGCCCAACGGCTTCCCGGTACCTGTACATACTCAACTAAGACATGTTAGTGCTATATATATGCGATTTACTAGAATTTCACTTATTTTAATATAGAAAACACATAAATTTCACATATAATGCATGTTATATAATTTCCATAAGCACATACACGGTTCCAACACTTATTACAATTGCCTACAACCAATTCTCAAACAATTCCATTCAGTTTAAGTGATTTACAACTTACTCGCTTATATTTAATTCATTCTAAGCAAAACAAACTCATATTCATTCCAATTGATTTCAAAATTATCCTATTTCACTTCTAATAACTCGTAGGATTTTATCTCATCTCGTTTACATCGAAAGATCCATTTTCTTATGCAATCCGACACTATTCATTTGAATAAATAATCACTTAAGCTTATAACCATTTTCAATTGACTCCAACTCAATTTATATTTAATTCCTTATATTTTAATTCATTCACAACCATTTTATTTCGCTCGACACATTCCATTTCAATTTTATTCACGATCCATTCATTTGCGTTTCATTTCTTTTTAACTTGTTGCAACTAAAACTACTCCATTTTTAACATTATATCATATGTTCATTTCACCAACAAACCTCCATTTCTTTTTGCAACAAGTTCTATTTTCATCTTTCTTTTGATTGTTATTTAATCAAATTCTATCCATTTAATTATTCAATACAATTAGTTTATTCACTCAATCCATTATGAATTTTAATTTCCATACTCAATTCATCCCGAATTTATTTTATTAATAACAAGGCCATTTCCAATTTATTTTACTTGGATTTTATTTGCAATGCAAACCATTACCACTTTAATCCAACTCCCTTTTTTTTACAACATCTCCACTTATTTTAATTCATTATCAATCCAGGTTGAATTCTATTTATAATTCGAGTTTATTTCCAAACTGCATTATTAACGTACAATCCATTTCATTTAACCGAGTAAAATTTTATTAACATACTCTATCAAATAATTTATTTAGCTTAAGTCAATTTAAATTTTATTCCTTTCAAATCATCATCAACTAAATTTTCCATAATTTAATTTCTCCATCCAATTCAATTTCAATTTATTTTTATTATTATTTTCTTAATCTCAATCCATTTAAATTTCAAAATTTTAATTTATTCACTTTATTCCAATTCAATTCTGTTTTAACTCAAATTTATTTTATTCAATTCGATTCAATTTTCTTCCTCAATCCAAGTTAATTTCATTTTTAACTTTTCACTTTAAATTTTAATTCCAACGTTCAAAGCTCATATTTTCCTTTCTTATTTAAAAATCATCTCAACTTTACAAGTTTATAACTTATCTCATTAGGATTTTCAATTCAAATAAGGATTCAGGATTTCAAACACCCGGCTTTTGGTTCAAATCATCCCAAAATCACATTTCTCAAATTTTTAAACCAATCATGGTTTTTACCCCCAACAAACTTCCTTTGAAATTTCAAAAACAAACTAGTTCGTCTAAATAAATCAATTTGGCAACAACCCATCACTTAGAAACTCGAAAATGAACATCGATGATGCTGCAGTCACCATCAAAGTTATTTTACAACGACTGAAGTGAGTTTAATGCTATTTCCCTTCCCAAAATTTATTCGAAACAATTTCCTTTCAGAAGTACTTTTAAAATAATAATGCTATTATTTGTCTTCAAAACACTTCGACAAACACTTCCAAAATCTCCTGCGTTTTAAATTTTCAAATTTTGACTTAATCAAATTTTAGCCATAATTCATTTGTGTAGTTTATGCTTATAAAAATTCCTATTTGATCATATTTAAATTTATAAATCATGTTTATAATTCACATTTATAAATTTCATTTTATAAATGAATTCATTTCCTTAACCTTTGGTTATATTTTCAATTTCTAGTTAAATTTTCACACAACAATGATAATAATTTAATATTATCATTCCTAACATCCAAGCAACCATATATTAGCTAAAATAGTTTATAAAAACTTTTCTTTTATATCAAAATATATTTTGGCACCCACCTTTAAAACAATACAGTGTCAATTTATCGTGTCAAGTGTTTATAAACTCTTCTCGAATAGCGGCCAACTTACCCGATCAGAATTCATATTCCACCCAACCAATAAGTCACCACAATATTAAAAAAAATTATATTCACTAACAAATACGCGCTCATATCTATTAATACACTCAAACACATTCTAGTGTACTGCGGACTCTATTTTCAATGAGTAATCCCCACCAGAGCCAAAGTTATCACCAACCTAAGCTCTGATACCAACTGTAACGGCCCGCAAACCCGTACCCCTTGAGTCGACACTCTTCTCCATCACTCAACTCAAGATGAAAGGATATATGAACCATTTGGGTTAAAGAAGAAAGAGGTAAAAGAAGAGAATAGAAACAACATCAGAATCTAACCCTCGCAGCGGAATAAATTATAATAGATAATAACAGATCTTTACACAAAAGAAAACTATATCTTTTTTATATATATATACATCATCAGAATGCATCATCAGAGCTCAACAACATTAATAACATACAACTGGACAGCCATATAAACTTATCCTCAAAACTGAATACACAGCGGAACATTTAAAACAAGTACGGAAGTACGTATCGCCATCCAGCTCGTCTCCTGAGCTCCAAAGCGTCCTTTCTTGTACCCTATAATACTCGGTCAGACCCGAGCATTATCGTGAAATAACACCCGAGTCAGTCTGAAATACCAGCGTGAGAAAACCACACTCAAATTGATTATTAAAGTTTCAAAATTCTTTTGAAAACAAAAGCATCTCTTAAGACCATGCCACAAATAAACATGTCAGGTTTTTACCTTACGATAGCTAAAACACTTTTTATTAAAATTCTCTGATATTATAATAATGTCTATAGAAAGTAAAATAGAGTCTAGCTGAAATGCTTGCATCTCACGTTTCAGCAATAGTTGGGCACAATCAAAACCGTACGGGCGTGTAGGGAAAATGGATTTCCAACTAATGGCTAGGCACTGGGGTACCACCTGTCACGGTACCTGGTCTAGATCAGCATACCGAGTATCACTCCCGACCCCCTGCAACACAGGACCGGGACTACCCCTTACTGGATTATCCCGAGTAAGATCACCCCACGGTTAGGATCAACAACCACACCACTAAGCCGAATAAAAGGGACATCTAGACAGGGATGACTTCATCCTAATAGGCGCTACCCACCTAGCCTTGCTGCATAACCCTTGATCTTCAGTCATTCCCGGTTGATGAGGCTTAAGGCTAAGCGTTACCTTTTTAGATCGTTTCACTTAGAATGCTCATCGTCCACTTGACGATGTTCTGAATGCATTCATCCATACAAGTCCGTCCCGGGTTCGAACGGAACTGAAGGTATTACTCCTACTACATCCATTTTGGAATCACCTCAGGATTAGTAACGACCAACCCTTGCACTCCACTGCTCCATCGTCGACTCCGAACTCGTCTTCCTTACGAAAACATACAAACCAGATCGAAGTGATTTTCGAGAAATTAATCACGATCCCGGTTTCTTCGAAACGATCAGCGCATTGGCCAATATTGATAATCGGTTATTTAACCATCAAGTAACATTCACAACAACCATCAAACAATAAATAATTTCTCTAAATTATTTATTATTCCCAAAATATCTTCGCAATATATATTTCCATTTCCAACCCTTTTGAAAACAGTTTTCAAACCACATTCTTCTCATGAAATAAATTACCAAATATTTATTTCCACTGAAAATACCAAGCACAAAAACCTTAGATTTTTTGAAATAATTTAAAACGGTTCATTTTAAAATATACTTTAAAACATTTAAGTTAAAACTACTTCAATACTTTATTAAAAATAATACCTTAGAATATTTAAAATGAGGCTACTTTATAAAATATAAAACCAGATTTCTCTTTTAAAACAAAATACCAAGTCACCTTTAAAATAATTACTACGATAATAGATTTGAAGAATACTTACTTTAAAATTTAAACATTTAGAAATAATAAATTTTCTAAATCATTCTTTTTAAAACAACATTAAAGCCTTTAACTTATATTTAAAAATTTACTTTGACAAAGGTACTTGGCTATCCTGGGAAATATACTTCTCTTCACATCCTTTAAAAACAAATCTCTATTTATTTTTAAACAAATTTTCCCATTTCTTTAATAAATTCCTACCGTGAATTTATTCTTTCAAATATCCACTGATATTTTGCTTCACTTTTATAAACCCAGTTTATAAATTTCTTAGTCTCAACACCCTTTTAAAATTCTGATTCCAAACACTTAGATAAATTTCCAAATTGATTCCCAATTTACTCCCTTTGAAATAAATTTCTTTACTTACTCAATTCATTTCAAAATCCATTAATTTCAGGCTTTATTCCTTAATTATGATTTAAAATCTTTTAACCGAAAACACCAATTTCGGATTTTTCACAAATTCCTTCTTTTATTTTTTTATAATTTATATCTAAAATTTAAAATAAATGCTTTATTCTTTTAATTAATAACACTTAAGTTAAAAATTCATTATCTTCCTGTTTATTCAAAATCCTCATTTCATACACGGAATTTAATTATTAAAAATTTATAATCACTTTTATTCTTTCCCAATTCATTCTTTAATTCATTTAAATTCTCTATAATTATTTCACTTATAAATTCTCTTTTTTATTTTCTTTTCAAAAATATAATTCTATATATTTTGATAACTCAGTGTACTGAAATATATTCAAGTAAACCATAAAATTAAATATTTCAATTATCAATAATATTCATCATAGAATATCAAATATTCATAACACGGAATATTAAACAATTTAAATAATTTTGAGGAATCCAGTTGTATCCCTCCAACCTGTTTCCCTGCATCCACAGACATTAGCACAATATAAAATACCAATTCCACTTCGAGGTGGAATATCGCAGTATATGCGATTTATATAATATCATCTGCTATTATGCGGCACATAGGGTCTCATCCGCAATATATTACGGGAAATCAACCACTTCAATATATTCTATATATATATATGTATATATACTACTATATATAATATAGCACATCCAAAACAATTCAATCATTCAATCAATTATTTAAATTTAACTATTTAAATTTAAATAATCCAGATGAGTGAGATTAACTCAACTTTCTTAGTTGTAGTCCACTTCATCCCCAACTTGATTCTCGCGATTAATGACCTTGTATAATCATTATACGACTTATTAACATCTGAGAGAATCTATAAAAATTTACCATTTAACAAATTTAGTTGACCAACAATTTAGTTTAAACTAGTCATCTATATTTATTTATTTTTATTTATTTTTAAAAATTTTGATATTAACAAATTTTTCTTTAAATAAATTATCTTTGGTAACCAAATAATTTATAATTTTTATATTAACTTTTTAACATTCCAAATCCTTATACATACACTTTCCTAATCTTAAACATATATATAATAAATTAAAAACAAATTTGCCTTCGAAATGCTTTACTGTAAAACAGGAAAATATATTTTTATATACCCTTAAACATTTTATTTTCTGCTTCCAGTAAATAAATAAATAAATAAAAACAATAACTAAATAAAATCCGCAAAATATACCTTACATCCCCTAAAGAACCCAAACTCCTTCCTCCAATCGTCACTTATCGTGCCGAGCCTATCTCCAATCTGCAGTCACGACTATGCCTACCAATAATTTGCGCGAACCTCCTCAATCGAGATGCCACTCCTTCGTGCGCGAGCTTCGCCCATGCTATGCCAACATCATCGCCTTTCCACTTTCGCCACAAAACCCAAACGCGCCGTCGAGAACACTATCGAATTTGACCACATGCCTATTGCCTCGCCTACGCCCTGGCCGAGCTCGGCCAACATCGAACCCGTACCAAAGCTCTCCATCTCGCCACCTCTTCCCACCGTGCGCATTGACCCAGAAGAGAGGCACATGTCATGCAATAGGTCCCTACTTGATCGCGATGCAATCATCCCCCCTTCCCGAAGTCAAAAGAATCGATTACTCGAATCGCTTCCGAGATTGAATACGAGGCTAAGCTAGGGTTGCTTGAGTTTGATATCGCGTAAACTCAGTCGCTTCTGATTCGAACGAGTTTCGTTCGCATCGTTATATTTTTTTCTGGGCAATTTATCTGAGTGAAAATGAATATGAAGAAAGGGGAAAAAAGAAAATCTCGTTTTAATTTAAACTAAGAAGGATGAAGGAGGAAAACAACAAATTTCGCTTATAAAAAGAAGAACAGGATTCTCATTCGACCCCTATTTTTATTTTCCTTTCTCTCTTATTAAAACTATTGCGTGAAGTAAATTGCAGAGGATGATTGCATGTTGGGAAAACAAGCTATAGTGACAGGGAAAAGTTGTGATGGGAAAGGAAGGCGGCTGATGGAAAAATATTTGACCAGTCAACCATATATATTTATAAATTTCAAATTTAAATTCAAGTGCAACTTAAAATTTCAAACTCCAATCGAGGCATGCGCTAGGCGTTTATAATGTTATACCCCTATTTTGAACGCAATGGAAATGGTTTCGAGCCCTAATTCGATCGTATGGAGAAGACCTTTTGGACTCAGTTATTATATTTAATTTTCGATATAGATTTAGGCACGTTTATATATCGTACGATCACACGTCAACTCCAAATACTACGAAATTTGAAATCCGATAATAATACAATATTGCGGATCCAATGGAACTGGTTATGTCGAATTTCGAGACTGTTCCTTGGAAGGCTATTTAAATTTCAATTTTAAACGATATATTTTTAAAACAGAACAAATCACTTCCAGTATCAATTTAAAAGCTTTTATTATCCTCAGAACCATTAGTATTAATTTTACAAGCCTTCAAATTATTTTTAACAGGCTTAAAACTCTAGATTCAACATTTTACCCAACTTCAAATTATTTAATTCAATAATTTAATTATCGAACAAATAGTGATATTTGAATTCAAATTAAAATTTTACTTTTAAATATTTAAAATCAATTTTAATATTCCAAATGCAAACATCTAAAAATTCTAGGTCGCCACAAAAAGATTAGTGAACTTTGTGAAGCGAATCTTTTTGTCTCAAAAAAATTTAAAATGGTAATTTGTTTAAACCATTTGTTTTGGGTAATAAGTTGTGACTTAACTGAGATTCCATATCCAGATGTTTTTAAATATTGCGCTCATTACTCGGTTTAGCCGGGAGAGGACCTTTGTGCCATATAACCCATTTCGAATAATGATACGACGATATGGATAACGTTTGAAGACCGGTGGTGAAGACCAGATATTTTCGAAAGCGAAAGGATAACCCGTCGAATGTCTCTGCACCGAATGGCCCCATTATAGAGATTTGATCACCCTTTGTGATGGTGAGTCTAAACGTGGTTAGGGATTATCCGGATTTGCAAGGGCTACTTTGTAAAGTGCCTTCAGTTCTGTTCGAACCTGAAACAGACTTGTATAGATGTATGTCTGACATTACACTTTGAGATGCAAAGCTGGTTTCTATCAAATATATTTCTGTTTGGTGGCGGAGATTTATTCTCTTAGCTTAACACCTTCTCTGAGACGTACGAGCTCAGAGGTTATGTAGTTGGTGGTTACTAGTGATACATTCCCAATTCGTTAGTATGGCATACTGAGTGCTGCTGTTCATTTGTTGATCGAAGCAAGACTTTTGTGAAAAGCATAGCTTTGTGGACGAGACTGCTTCAGGACCTCACTCGCCGAAAATGGTCGAAACAGGAAAGATGCGGCAAGGTTGCAAGGGTCGCACCCCTAGGGTATGTCTATTCCTTCTAGAAAAGGGTGGTGTCATGGTATGAAACCCAGATATTTAACTCTTGTGGACACTGCAAATTTATTTCTTTGTGGTTGCTTTGTGGTTGAGAGCTCTCGGATAAAGGTCGCAAATGACCGGGGATGACATATCTTTAGGTGTTACTCCTAGACATGGAGGAAACCGACCTTGTGTTAACAGAGAGCCGGGTAAGTTATCAAGGCGTCCCTCCAAAGGCATTCCCATGTGGCAATAGGAAGTTCCTTTGCCTGACCATTTGTTGGAAATCCAATCATCAATACGCGCCATGTACGGTTTTAGTAGTAGAACCTGCCATCTAACATAGTAGCTATAGTAGGCATACTATAATAGTACGTATGCTAGCTAAGATTAATATTATACTTGCAGATGTTTTCCACTATGCACTAATAATAATATCAAAAAGAATTTTGCGTAGTAAGCATGTTTGACTATCATAAGGAGAAATCTCCCCCAAGTGTGCGATTGCATGGTGTGTGTGCCGGGAGGCTTTATGGTAGTTTCATTTTCCAAAAATCATTGCGGATTTCAAATTTAAATTATTTTGTTGTTTGTTTTAAAGATAAACTCTATTTTTTGCTCATACCAGTCCCATGACCGAGCCGAAGTTTATTGTTCCCTTCCTAAACTCTGAGTGCCCACAATTTTCCACACGAGCAGTCTAGAGTTGGGTTTTTCAGATAAATGGTTGGTGTAGATTCGACAGCATTTAATCTTTGGATATTGGCAATTGCGTTTGGATCGAATTGCTTCACTTCATCATGGATGGTGGTTCTCGCTTTCTGGTTTGGAGTCCTAGTCTTGAAGCATTAGAGCTTTGGCATTGACAACTCAGGTTGTTGGATTCTCATTCTCTCTCTTGGAAATTCTATTGAAGTTATCTCTCCGCTGTCGATGGTTGCAAAGTCTAGACCATCCAGTTGTGTTATATATTTCCGCTGTTATGTATCACTGATTATGTGATATTCAATGTATCATCTTTGCGTCAAAATTTTGTTTATCAATGATATATATTCATTTCTTTTTCCGCTGTGTTGTTGTACTTAATGTGTTATAAACTCCGGCGAATTGGTTCGAACGTTTGAATCTGCGACATTCGAGTACAAGTGAAGTATGGGTGTCGATTTTTGAGTGCGAAAATTCGGATCGTCACAGATTTATAAATTTGAAAATGATAACATATCTCTAGAAGACATTTATTTATATATTGTGTAACAACCCAGAATTTTTGTTAATTAAAAGATGAATATTTAATTGAATTTAAATATTCATATTTGAAATTTATAAGTCGATTAAATTTTATTTCGAATAATTGGATTTAATTGGATAATTAAATCGATAATTTAATAATTGAAATTTCAGAAATAATTGAAAATTGGGTTAAATATGATTGAAAATGATTTGTAAAATTTTATTTTATCATATTGGAGTTAGAACGATATTTAAGAACTTTTAAAATTGAATTTAGAGTTAATTTGTGAAAATTGAATATTTTAATATTTAATCGACTAGTGAAATTAGCCAATTTTCAAACAGTCTCAGAATTGGACGAAACTAGTTCCATTGGATCCGTAATAGTTTGTTATTATCAGGTTTCAATTTTCGTAGCAATTGGAGTTTTCGTTTGACCGTGGCAGCTCGAAACGCGTCGAAATTGTTTTAACATTAATTTGGCGAGTTAAAATAGTCATTTTTCAAACAGTCTCGGATTTCGACAAAACCAGTTTCATCAGATCCGTAATGTGACATTATTGTAAGGTTTCAAATTTCAAGTCAATCGGATTTATCGTTTGTCCGGTGCAAGTTGAAACGCCTAGAAATTAGTTTAAATCGGTTTAATTTAAATCGATCGTTTATTGCCATATCTCGCACAGATGATCGAATTAGCTCCCGAGACACGTTCCAATGTGTTCGGAATGCGGGGTAAACCTTAGAAATGCCAACCGGCACGCTTTGTTTGGAGTTCGAAAAATCCGGGATGAATAGTGTCGCGTATTTTTCTATAAAAGCCCTCCATTATTCCTTCTTTTCACAAACCCTAGGTCAAAAGGCTCCAGCCGCCGTTTTTCAATCAATGACCAGGAAAATTTGAAATTTCATCCCTCAGTATTTCTCAATCCATAAACAATTAGTAAAAGCTTCCAACTACAATGTTGTAGAGATTCATGAGGGCTTTAATTCTATACGGTGATGATCGCGCGAAGTCGATCGATGGGGCGGCAATTCGTGCTCAAAGTTGCTGCAGTTGCACGCGTTTTTTGAAGCGTATAGACAGCCGAGCTTCATGGTACTTCAGCCTTGGGGGTAGCTCGTGTAGGCGCAAGGATGGGTGGTGGCCGATCGATGTTGATGTGGAAGAAAGGGTCGCGTAGTTGAGGGTTTTTGAACGTGTATTTGGGTTTCACGTACACGATGTTGAACGATGGGGAGAAGACAAAGACGTGCGGCCAGATCTGGTGTTTGCAAATCAAACGGCTCTGATTGGTTAGGGCTTAAAATTATAAAAGAAATTGTAAATTAATTATAATTTAAATCGTGTAAAGTTTAAAATGTTGTATCTTTGTCATACGAGGTCCGTTTTGGACGAAACAAATTGCGACTGGTTCGTATGGACGAGCACTATGCTATGGAATTGGACTGGAAGCAATTGGAGTCAGTGAAAATTTTAGGTAAAATTAAACGTCCGTTTAATTTTATTCGAAATAAAACGCGGAAAACTAAATTTAAATCAAGGTGAGAACTTCTCACTCAATTGAATCGGTTTCGATTTTAATTTTAAATAATTAGATTTAAAATTATTGATTGTATGCATGAATGATGATTGTTATCTATTGATTGTTAAAATAGACATTATGCGCCGTTAGTAAGCGGAGGCTATTTATTAAAAACATATACCGCGATAATTCCATCTTGATTGGAATTGGTATTATATATGTACTTGGAGTTGATTTTCCCACATTATATAGCGGATGAGACCCTATTGCGCCGTTTATTAAGCGGATAATATTTTATAAATCACATATACCGCGATAATACCGTATTGGAACGAAATTGGTATTGTGCTAACATCTTTGGATGCAGGGAAACAGGTTGGAGGGATCCAAGTGGATTCCTCAACTGTATTTATTTATTTACAGATATTGTGATATTTGTTGATTATCATATCGATATATGATATTTGAATGTCGTGATTCACTATTTGGCGCTGTTGCATCATTGGATTCATTTTTGAAGTTTTAAAATAATGATTTTGCTTTTTAAAAGAAATTTTAAAGTAATTTTTGAAGGTATACGTTTTATTAAATTTTTGAATTGATTTATTTTAAATAAATTAGCGTTATAAATTTAATGTTATAAAAGTTAAGATTTTTGTGAAATATAACCAAAAGGTGATTTTTGAGATAAGTAGTTAATAAATTTATAAAATAGTCAAATTGGGATTTTTGAGTTATTTTAAAACAGGTTATATAAAAGATGTATAAATTTGATATTTTAAAATTAAAAATATTGGAATTATAAAACGAGTTTTTATAAGTGTTAAAATGAAGTATAAATGGATTCATAAGTGAATGAAAATTTATAGATTTATGAATTATGAAGTTATAAAATGAATAGATGTTGTAAGACAAAAGATTTTAAGGAATTAACTTATAAATCGTATTTTTGCATTTAAATTGAAATCTTTGATGAAGCAAAAATGGTTTATAGTTGAGATTTATAAAATATATATTTTATAAATCGAAATAATAGAATTTTAAAAGGAGTTCTATTAATGTTGAAAATAAGGTTATAAAGGAAATCTTATAAGTAATAAGATTTATAATTTGTGAAGTTTTAAAAGAACGATTTTGTAAATAAATGGATTATAAGCATTTAACTTATAATATGGACTTTTGGTATATAATTGAGTTATATAAATTAAATTGGATTAATAAAGGAGATTTATAAATCGAAGCTTATATGTAGAAATGGAATTTATAGACATTGTTTATAAATTCGAAATCAATGGAATTTGATAAATTGAAAGTTGAAATTGGTTAAGGAAGTATATTCACGATTTAAGTATAGTGAATATATTATCAAATTAAATGGATATGCTTGGGAAAATGAATATTATAAAATGAAGTTAATCGTTTTAAAAATGTTTTAAAATGTATTATGAATCGAATACATAGATTTCAACATTCATTGTTGAAATAGACGTGTTCGAGAAATAAGGAAATGGTGGACTATAACACTGTTGTTATAGTAAATGATTTCCAAAGGAAATGTTTTGTATAGTATTGGGATTTATATATCTATTTTTATTTTGAATCCCTATTTGGGTCGTCGTAATGGTGTTTTATGCAACATTCGTTTTGACTCAAATAAATATGTTTAAGTGAATGTTTTCCTTAAAAAATGAAATATATACTTAATTTCGATATTAAGTATATTTAATATTTTCTAAGTATTGAAAATAAATGGTTTTGTGAATTACTTATTAATAAATAAGTATGGAAATGTTTTTCCAATGTGAAATGAAACGTTTTGAGAATTTATCTTTCTGAAGATAAATTGAAAATGAATAATTGAAATCGTATGTTCATAAATATTTTGGAATGTAAATTCACTATGGAATTTATAAAAGAAAGGGAAATTTGTTTAAAAATAAATGTTGATTTATTTTTGAAGTGTGGGAATAAATTTACGGATTTGGAACGTAAATATAAAGTAAATCGGTAAGGATTTATTTAATTGGTTTAAATGAACCATGTTGAAATGAAAGTATTTCGCGTAAGAAAAATGATTGAAATTTATTTTCAAAAGCGGTAAAGGTGAAAAGTGATTTGAAAATTTGTTTTCCAATGTTGAAGTGATAAAAATATATATCTTGTAAAGATATTTTGGAAAGTAAATAATTTAGGAAATTATTTGGAATCTGGTGATGTTGAACACGCCTATTGATAGTTAAATAACCGACTATCAATATTTACCTTTAAATAGGTATTTGTTGTGATTGTTTGAATTTGAATGCCACACTTATTTTTTTAAAATAAGCACTCACTATTCGGGTTAGCCGGGAAGGGACCTTGGGGTCGTATAACCCATTCCGAATATGTGATACGTCGTAATGGATTGCATTTGATGACCAGTGTTGAAGACCAGATATTTTTGAAAACGGAAGGATTACCGTTGAGTTACTTTGCATCGGCTGATCTCCGATATAGAGGTTTTATCACCCTTAGTGACGGGAGTCCGGACATGATTAGAAATTATCCGGAATGCAAGGACTTCTTTGTAAGTGCCTTCGGTTCTGTTCGAGCCCGGAACAGACTTGTATGGATTGTATGTCTGACATTATAAGTTGAGATATAAAGCTGATTTCTTTCAAATATATTTCTGTTGGTGACGGAGAATTTATTCTCTTAGCTTAACACCCTTCTCTGAGACGTACGAGCTCAGAGGTTATGCAGTTGAAGGTTATTAGTGATATACTCCCAATTTGGTAGTGTGGCATGCTGAGTGTTGCTGTGAGATGATTATTGTTTGATCATTTGTGATATGATCATTTATTTGATCATTTATCTTAGGGATCATTACTTTGATCATTTGTTGATCCAAAGCACAGCTTTTGTATAAAGCGTGGCTTTATGGATGAGACTTCGTCGGACCTCACACCCCGAAAATGGTCAAAACAGGAAGGATGCAGCAAGGTTATTAGGGGTAGCGCCCTTTAGTGTATGTCATTCCTTCTGGATAGAAGTGGTATCATGGTATGGAGCCCAGATACATAACCTATGTTGCTGCTGCAAATTTATTGCTTTGTGGTTGTTGGAAATCGAGGATCCTCGAATAGATCGGTTACGATCGGGGGAATGACATATTCGTGTCAATAGTTACCCAGTTAGGGGTAACCCGGCCTTGTGTTGGCAGAGATCCAGTTTGGTTCTCAGGTCGTCTTTCCAAAGGCGTACCTATGTGGCAATGGGAAGTTCCTTGGCCTGACCATTTGTTGGAAATCTAAAGAAACAATACGATCTTGTACGGTTTTAGTTGTATAACCTATGGAAAGCGGCGGTAACCTGATATTGAACATGGTAGCTATAGTAGGCATACGATAATGGTCGTATGTTGGCTAAGATTTATATCTTTACTTTTGAAATAACTTTTCCTACACTATGCACTAGTAATAATATCAAATGTTTCCTTTTAATGCGTATCAAGCATCTTTGACTATCATAAGGAGAAATCTCCTCCGATTCTGCGTTTGCATTGTGTGTGTGTGCGGGAGGCCTTATGGTAGTCTCATTTTTAAAAGCATTGCGAATCTATTTTAAAATTATCCTCTACTTTTAAAAAAAATTAAACTGTTTTAGTTCTCACACCAGTCACATGACTGACTCGGAGTTTATTGTTTTCCTTCCTAAACTCTGGGTGCCCACCAATTTCCACACGGGCAGTCAAGAGTAAGGGTTAGCAGGATATTCTGGAATTCAGGAGTTGTAGGAGGCAAGTTGGATGGCATGGCGTATTCACTAGTATATAGTATTTCTTTTCTGCTGTTTGTTGTTGTTTGTTGTTGTACACTCTGATGATGTAATGTAATGTAATATGATGAAATGTAAAAACTGATATAGTTCTTTGTTTAAAGATTATTCATTTACCTCTTATATGTTGTTCCGCCGCGATTGTGAGATTCTGATATTGTTCTGTTGTTTCTTTCTGTTCTGTTCTATCTTTTTCTCTGTTCTTCTACCTCTTTCTTCTTCTTTAACCCTAACGGTACGGTTTTCTGGCCTTCGATTGCTTGGCAGTTGATACAGTGGACGTATTGATGTTAGTTTTCGAGCGTCGAAAAATCGCGATCGTCACATATTGGGTAATTTTATTAAACCAAACAAGTGTACATAAATATGATTATGAAGGATCCTAATTTAGTTTGGATTAGATCCAAAAGGTTTAAGATTATCTCAAGAATACATTGTTCTGCTTTCATATGTTTAATTATACCATAAAACTCATATTCCTAGTTATTATTTCATAAGAAATATTATATGCATAATCATTTCTTGAAGAAATATCTTTAGATATTCTCCCGAAGAGATGGTCTATATTCCATATCATAATTTTCATGCAAGCTATGCACAATTTTTGATTATAATTCATCCCTTCTCCACCAATCAACCCATATAAAGGCCTTTCCATATTTTCAAGGGTAGTTTTTCATTCTCAAAGTAATTAATTAACGCAATTAATGAGATTGCATCTAGAGCTACCAAAAGGACGTAAATAAGAAATTATAGTCGCTTTTATAGATTATAGTTGGTTGTCTTTTACTATTTTGTTGTAATGTTTTTATTCTTTCACAGTAACTACTATCAGATATGAGTTCTTATTTTATGAAATGCATTAAATATATACCTATGAACAATATTTTGTTGCTTATCCATTTTTATTTCCACTGATAGTTGGTAATATGATAAACATAGCCAAGCTTGAATTTAAAACTTTGGACTTATTATGAGATAACTTTTTGTCATGGATATTGGATGCTGACATTCAATTACAATCTCAATGCTTAGAATATACCATTAAAATGATAATAATATATCCTAGTAGGATAAAACAAAGACTCTTATATTTTTAAGGTGTCATATCCACGACAATCTTAAAATAAGACATTTAATTGAAAAAAAAAATCATCTTTACTATAGAACTCGCTGAAGGACCGTTATAACCACTAGAAGATGGCCATACTTCCAAACACTAAACAGGAATGGTTGAACCTTAAGTTTCAACCAGTTGGAAGTTCGTACTTATATGTTTTTCTTTTCAGAACTAATTAAAATAACATACCGCGATGAATGTTGTGTTTTAATCAGTAGTCCATTTTATTTTATTTTGGAAAGTATTAGCATTTATTTAATGCTTACAAATTTTAACGGTTGACTAACTACATTGTCTTTAATTCTTAAGATATGGACCATCAGTATTTGTGTGGTAATATATGCTTACTAGATAGTGCAACGACTCATATGATTTTGAAAAACCGGAATTTTTTCTCTGAACTATCTGAAAATATTTTAGCTAAAAATTTCAACCATAGCAAATTTTCTATATAATTGAAGGGTCCGAAAGCGCCCATATAGTATTACCAAATGATACATATATCTTAATTCAAAATACATTATACTCAAGCAAATTTAAAAGAAAATTGTTGAGTTTTGAGGATATATAAATGAATGGCAACCATATTGGAACTATAATGAAAATGTCAAAGAATATCTTTGCGTTATCTCTACAAATTGAAAGCTGGAAGCTTATTTTAGAAAAATTTGGTACAATTTCAACTGGATTATATTTCACGAAATTTGGCATAATTGAATCCCATATTTAAGCACGTGCCAAAAGCTTACAGATATCACTTGAATGCATCTTATGAATTAATAAAAGAATTATCCTCCTATTATTAATATGTATGGTGTATTTGCTTGTAGCAATATGATAATGGATCAAAATGAGAATCCAAAGATGATTATTATTTAATGTGATAATGTTCCTCAACATTGAAGGGGAGGATAAAGGGATAAAAGTTCGTTTTGATCATCAATGTCAAATATTTGTTAACATGTATAATGATGCAAAATATTAAGTAACTTGAATAAATTATCAATAACATCCCTAGTATACTTTCTCCAATATAGATTTGAATCTCTGAATGATCAAAATGTGTAAACCATATTTGAAATATGGTACAAAAATAGGTTTGAAATACTTTGGGAGTAAGTAATAAAGATGCCAAATAAAAGATGTGAGTGTTCTTGAAGAAACACTTAAGGGTGCACTTAAAGAGACTAATGACATGATTGTCAAATTACCCTAAAAGTAGTTTAGGTACCTAAAACATGATAATCAAAGAGATCTCAATAAATCATGTCTAGAACTGACAATAAATAATTATTGATGATAAATTTATAAATAATAAAGCGCATATGTTTATAAATAGATTAAGAATCTTGAATTAGGGGAAAACATGACTGGCCATCATGAATCCTTTAACAGTAGAGAAATATGGACAAATAGTACGCAAAGTACTTGAAATGCTTAATATACTCCGAAGGTATAAATGTGGTTTAAATCGTATTAAATAATGAAAGTAAACAAATTCCTGAAAAATACAAATAACTTTCATTGTTATAAGGAATGCAAAGAACAAGGAGAGTAGATTTCAACCTCCTTTTAAGTATTGTTGCAATGAAAATCTTGATATAATTCATGATGAGTAGATTACTCCTATTTTTAAATATCGTTGTAATGAAACTCTTAATATCCACTGAAGTGATAGTTGTGATATGCAAACACTTATTAAAGTATACAAATTTCTGAAGAATATATATAACTTTTGTAGTTATAAAGAATGCAAATGAAATAAAGTATAGATTACAAATTTCTTCTAAGTATTGTTGTAATGAAAATCTTGATATATTTCAAGATGAGTAGATTACTTCGTGCTTTCTAGTAATATTGTAATGAAATTCTTAATATTCATGAAAGATGAATAGTTGCAATGCGCAAAATTAATTTGAAGCACAAAAATGAAAGCACATGAAGTGTTTTTCATAAAAGTAGCATACAAAATGCATAAAATGCAAACCATATTTGGAAGAAACAATCTTAGAAAGTTTGATTGTATCGAAGGAAACTATTAATGAATTGTATTATTAATGAGATTCATATTTATAGATCCAGAAGTATCTATAACCAATTTGAGTTATCGAAAGACGAATATGAATTCAGAGGAAAATTTTAAATCAGGGGAGCATCTATAACTATTTTATAATGCATTCTTTTTCCTTAACTAATATTTTTCCTACTGGGTTTTTATTAGTAAGGTTTTAATGAGGCATTATCTTGATCCAGAAGTATCAACTCCCCTGGAACATTTGAAAATAAATTACAACGTACTCTTTTCCCTTATTTAAGATTTTTCACATTATGGTTTTCTTACTAAGGTTTTAACGAGGCATTGTCTTGATCTAGAAGAATCAAACATCTTTTCAAGAAATAACATCTCAAATATGTTATTTAAGTTAAATTGTATTTTTATCTTTGACAAAGGTTTTTTCCATCGGGTTTGTCTTTATAAAGTTTATAATGAAGTATTATATTGATTCAGAAGTATCAAACTCTATTTGATTCTATTAATTATTGAAATATCTCATACTATATTGTACTCTTTTTTCCTTCACTAAGATTTTCCCATGGGGTTTTTCTTATTAAGGTTTTAATGAAGCATTAGTTTGATCCAGAAGTATCAAACTTCATTAGAACTGAACCAATGGATATATCAAAATTATTGAAATTAGGTCAGTCCACAACGAAGTAATTGGGTAAATACCATTTTCTTATACCTATTTGGTTCTTTAATGGGCATATGTAGTCTAATTCATTTAGAACTTTTCTAAATTTTCTATTAAGTAAAACCAATATTTTATTTGAATTTATAAAAAAAATATTATTTTATATATAATTTGTATTGTATTATATACATATGTATCATATGCACATATGTGTGTATGTGCATGTACAAAAGAGCGATATTTTCATGGTTTGACATGCTCGTGTATAAATGTTAGGATTTATATCGCGACGAACTTGTTAACCCCTTTTGTATTCGATTTGTTGTCTAAATGTGTTTGTGTATTGCATCATAATAATATATACAATTAAAATATAATATAAATACATACACACACATATTAAATATTGATTACAAATAATTTATAAATAAACCATTCATAAAATTTGTATTTATATGTATGTAGATATATATATATATATATATACATATATAATAATTAAATCACTAGATTAATTAAATATTAGTTTATAAAATAATTTTAACATATATATCTGTGTGTGTATCCATAATATAATATGAAAGCCTTGAATAATTTAATAAAATAATATTTTATTTTAAATTAATTTGTACAATAAATGTAAATATAAGTAATTAGATATTAATATATATAGTAATATAAATAATCAAATTTATTTTTTCAAAATTTATTTCTGCAAATTTTACTCTCGATTAATGATATATAAATTTAGTGTGTTAATTTCTTTTTGGGTTTTGGATTTTAATACTTTTTGAAAATCAAAAATCATGTAAAATTAAAATAAACATTATTCGAAAGTTTAATGTGTAATAAATGTTACACAATTTTTTTTCAATTATCACATACACACACATATACATACATACATACACACACACACGGAGAATGTTCAACTGCACCAACACCCTTGAAGCCCTATAATATCCACCACATGTTTATGTTTCTCTTTCTTCCCACTAACTCTCTATCCACTCACTCAATTATCTAAATAGAAACTTGTTGCTGAAACTGGGGTGCAATTGGGGTGCTCACAAACAGAGTTGCCATGGAGTGCTTCTATGTGTGTGTGTGTATAAATATTTTAAACCTCATCATCACTTTTAGGTTAAATAATTAATTAAATATATTTATTCAAAATAAAGCCTTTTCGTTCTTGCTGCTGAATGTATATATTATACTAATAAATTTAATTAAATTTTAAACATGTGTAAATGATTTATAAACTTTGGAAATAATTACTCGTTTACCGGAATCAATTATAATAATATTTTATTATATATATAAAAAATATTCTGGCCGTGGGCACTAAGTATAATAAACATTCACAAACTAATTATTTATTTATATAGATGTAATAATATATATAAACAATCAATTTGTGACAGCACTTCAATATACAAGATTTTAATATAATATAGCATCCTACTACATTAATAATATTACATATATATGGGATATAACAAAGATAAAATAGAGGTTTACCTTTTACCATAGCCCTTGCGTACACGTTGAAACATTGAATTGATCACTTTGAATTCGTTAACAAATCAGAAGTTGCTACATCCCGAACCGCCTTATCACGACGATCGAATTGAAGAGTTTTGATGTAATTTTGTATGGATTTTTGGGACGGTTGTTGGTCGAAAATATCGTAGAGAAAGGAGAGCAAAAATGAAAAGGAGTAAAAGGTGGCATATAAATAGGAAGTCGAGGGAGAGAAAAGTGGATCACGTCCTAATATCTCTCTCTTACCAATTCCACCCTTTTACCATTTAAATTCTCTCCAGTTGCCATCATATGGTCACCTAAACCATGTACCTATAACCAAAAATATCATGCTCGTATGGGCCTCAAATCCGATCCAAGTCCAAATAACATTCAATGCAATTTTAAACTTTATTTAACCAGATGCCAATATATTTATAATTATCATAAAAAAACTATTTAATTTTGTTCAAAATACACTAAATAAAATTTTATATTTATTATTTCATAAATATTAAGTAATTTATAGCAATTTATATATTAATTAAATCAGTTGGTAAAAGGATTATTCAAGGTTTCTGTTCTGTGACTCTTAGGTGTAAATTTGGTCAGCGATTAATATTGAACATTTCAAATATAATGTTCCCATATCACTTAGCAAGTGGAGTAACATTATGACCAAATTTATTGCTTGCTTAGTTTCACTAAAATATAATTTTAATTTATTAAGCATTATCTGTTAGTGACGACTATTTGCACCAATTCTCTTCGACTTTGAGTTGACTTCAGGTGACGGTGATACTAACCTCATATAACCGAGGAGACGAATACTCGCCTTCCACTCGACCAACCTATAATCGGTCGATGGACGTCGTGCCATGATTTAACTACAATCAATGTAGAGCTTGATAGAGTTAGAGGTATGCCATAGGGAAAATTATGTAATTTATTACTCTAACTCGTTGACCAATCTTGTTTGAATTGTAAATACTGCATAAGTTTTCAAAGTTACAATACTACATAAGTTTTCAAAATGTTTGAAAGGATAATGATATTTTCAAAATGTTTGAAAATATTTATATAATAATTTCAGATTTCAAATTTATTAATAAGATTAATAAAATAAATTAATTATGTTAATTAATTAATGTATGTATGCATGTAATATATATGCTGACATATGTTATGTTATTTTAAAATGTTTAGGATAACATAAGTATAAGTTTACGTAAACAAGATAAATTTTGAAATTAATAAATTTTAATAAAATTGTTTGATTGAATATATTAATTAAAGGTTAATTAATTAAATAAAATATACATATATATGATATATATGTGATACACTATAAAGGTTATAGTACTAACATAAAAGTTATGTTGGAATATTAATTTAAAATTAATTAAAGAGTTAATTGATTAAAATTAATTAGATAAGATTCAATTAACGATATATTATACGTAAGACTATCATATAATAAATATGAAATATAAAAGTTATAGAATAATAAAACTTATATGATATGTATATAAACGAAATATGGAGCATTAAAGAAACCCAAATAGACTTAAGAAAAAAATACATACGTAAATGTACATATACTGTGATTTTTGATGTGTTTGACGCTTGAATAACTGAGGTATTTCATAAAAAATATATTGTTCTATAAGTCGATGTCACTCAATATATATATTGAAGATTATGAATCTTCAATATAATGTTGTCCTCTACCGTATATATATTAATAAATTACTTATATACTCCTTAGTTGTTGAACAAACTCAAGCTAGGGATGTTATGCGTAGTATTATTAATATACTAAACTGATGAGTTAAGATAGCTGTATGTATTTGTTAAGAAAACTCAAGGTACATATATTATTCTTAGGCCATCACGATATGGTGGGCATGAGCGAATAATCTCTTTTGATTTGTTGAGCAAACTCAAGGTCGAAATGAACAAGGAAAAATGGGTTTGGGGTTGTATGTGATGCAACCGATGAGGAGTTATCTATCGTTTGTAGGGCTATGATTTGTTGAGCAACCTCATGGTCAGAATACCAAAACAAACAAGTCCTAACACCCATCAATGAGAAAACTGTTGGAGAAGTTGGAGTTAGATTCCATAATTGACATCAAGTGCAAGTGGGAGATTGATAGAGTAAGGTGTATGCTCTAGGGGCAATTATGTAATTTGTAACATATATCTAACTCGTTGACCAATCTTGTTCGTGATAAAAGTTATCTTCTTCCTATCACATATTTGATATAATGTGATTATATCAATTAAATAACTTAATTAAAAGTATATTTAATAGAAAAATCCATAAATGGTTTATTTTTTGATAGTAGGTACAAAGTGTTGTAACCATAGTAATTTACCACAATGAAACAAATATACCATTTTAGATGTTCCTAGTCAAGATACAGCGAGACTGGATATCGATGTATCCGCTGAGACTGGAGTACGTAACGCTCTTCAAATATTAGGCAGTGTGTTACTCATGACTACTGGGGGCACCTAGGGGTTACATATTAATAGTTATTGGATAATTATGGAACGACTCACTCAATAGTTTTCTTTTGATTATTATAACTAAGGCCAAACAAAAAATATCGATGTGACCGACTCATATAGTTCTTTCGACTTGAGAATACTGTGGATCTTCAATGTGAAAGTTCTGCTTTGATTATAGCCAAATCATGGCATAGCGTCCATCGAGTGACTATAGCTCGGTCGAGTGGAAGTATTGGAAGTGAGAAACTATTCAAGAGAGGATTCATCTCGTCAGTTATATATTGTTAGTATCGCAGTCAACTCAAGTCAACTCAAAGTCAAAGTCTCTAGCCAATTATTTCGGTTAATAATTGTTATTATTGAACCAAGGACTTTGTATTTGGACTATAAAGTTAAATGTGGGTGAGGTTGGGATTTTGACCATTACCAAATTCCATAAGTCCAAAGTGATATAGTTTTGACGAAGGGAATTGGTGTTAACAAATGTTACAACCGGGTAACGCTTATTAAACTAAAATTGAATTTTTACCGAAAATGAGTAAGCGATAAATTTGTCCATAATGTCACACAACCTACTAAGTAACGTGTGAATGTTAACATCGGAATAGTCGATGTTAATCGCTGACCAAATTCACAACCAAGAGTTACACAGCCGAAATGATGAATTTCCTTAAGACCCAATGATTTAATTAGTTTATAATTGTTGTAAATTAATTAATATTTATGAAATATTAATTGCAAGATTTGAATATGATTTGAGAAATAAATAATGTTATATATATTTATAATGGTAATAAATATATCGATCAATATACAATATCGACAATTGATTAAATTAGATTTAATTGCATAGTATTTTGATTTGGGCTTAGATGAGTTTAAGACCCATCATTAAGGCTGCAAAATTTTGGTTTTAGGAAGGTCTAGTGGTGGCTAAAACATAGAGAATTGGCTAGGATATATTTGGTTGAGATCAAGTGAGAATGGGTAAAAAGATTTTCCTCGTTTCTCTCTAATACAACCCTATATATAGATATGTATGTATGTATGTATCCCTAAAAATAAAAATAAAACATTTTTTGGCCGTCATTACCTTCTACATTACGGAGTAAAACATATCTCTCAATCCACTTTAAAATTCTCAAATATATTTCAAATTTAAATAATTCTATTCGATAGTTAGAGATCGGTGATTCCGGACTTGCAGTTTAACGAATCAAGAATAGTAAAAGGAAGGGAAGTCAATGCTTCAACATGGATTCAAAGGCATCATAAATTGGTAATTTCAATTTATATACAGTAATTAAATTATATCCTTTGATCCTATAATGAATAATTTCGTATCAATTTAAATATATTGCTACTATATGTTTAGTTATGTAAGATTTTTGTAAGTAGATGTGGTTGTCCGTAATCAGTTTGGCTATGTGCATAATTTGTTTGTTATACTAATTGATTTATATATAGACAAATGTTGTTTACTGTACAATATCAATGTTCTATCATTAATAATTGTTTTATATATATTTACCAATAAATTCATATATATATATATATATTAGTGTATATTTCTCTCTCATAATAGCACATATATGATTTAAAAAATTTGTACCCTTATTTATATATAATATGAATTTACAACTTCGAAAATTAATTATCATGCATATGTTCATATTTTTAAATTAACATTTATTGAAATTTTGAATTGGTTATTGTATATAAAATAATTATTACATTAAAAATTCAATTTTATGTTTTTTTTAAAATATTACATAATTTCAGAAACATATAGAAGAAATTTAGGAATTTTTCAATAAAGTTTATTATTTTTGATAACTAATATTATTTCGGAAAAACTGTTTATGATTTATTAAAAATAATAATTTAATTGAAAAATTCTTCAAATTTTTTATAATCTTTCATTCATGATCTTAGATTTTCAAAAATTTTAAAATTTGAATTTTAGTAGTATATTTTTCTATATTAAATACTTGTTGCCGAAATCAATGTATTTGTTTTAAAAAAAATATTTCAACTTTGAAAAATCTCCAAATATTTCCTAAGCTCTATTTTGTTATCCTAGATTTTCGAAGATTGTAAAATTTGAATTTTCATTAATAGATTATTTTATATTAATAATTTTTGGATGAAAATGTTATTTTATTCATAATATATCCAAACTAAAATACTAAAGTTATTATGGTTGCGAAACTAAGTTAATTTTGAATTTTAAACAATTTTTAATATTTTTTCACTCTATTTTGATATAAATGTTTATCTATACATAAATGTTTTATGTTTATATATTATATATAATATATTTATACTTACATATGTATGTATGTATGTGTGTGTTTATTTTGTAGCACATATACATGCACATTTTTGAACAACATACATGACATATCAAATGTGCTAATATGTCTATTGCGATGTAAATCTCAGCATCTACATATGGGCATACTACACCTTTCACGGATTAATATGTTACACATGCACTCACATATATATGTATGTGGTACATTTATGCAAAAACTAAATCAAATAAAATTAATTTCGTATCTTAATATATTTAAATTTAAATAAAATAAACGATTTTATTTAAATGAAATTTAGAAATGATCTAATTCAGTTAGACTTTATAGGCCCAATAAAAGATCCAATAGAGCAAAATTTTGAAATTCACCCATGACTTCCGCTGTGGGCTGGTCCAGTTCCAACAATGATATCGGAGCCCAATAGCCTATGTGATCTAATTTAGTCATATTATGACTAACTAATTAAGCTTGTCCGCTTAGTACGGTGTGTAGAAAGGCAATGTCTAGGATTGGAATTGGGTAATCAAGTACTCTGTCCAACCTGGTTCCCAGCTTGGCCCAAATGGTGAAGTGAGCCTAAATGTTGCTCTCAATAGAAAAGGCCCAACTTATTTAGGCCTTGGACTAATGTTCAAAATCGTTTTGAAAATTAATGTTAAAGAAAATTTAATAGTTAAATTTAATATAAAACATGTTTATTATAAAAGTTACAATACTATATAAGTTTTCAAAATGTTTGAAAGGACGATGATATTTTCAAAATGTTTGAAAATATTTATATAATAATTTCAAATTTATTAATAAGATTAATAAAATAAATAAATTAAATATGTTAGTTAATTAATGTATATATGAATGTATTATATATGTTATGTTATTTTAAAATATTTAAGATACCATAAGTACACATGATGTATACAAGATAAAATTTGAAATTATACTCTTTTAATAAAAATTGTATAATTTAATAAATTAATTAAAGGTTAATTAATTAAATAAATTACACATACATATGATATATGCGTGTTACACTATAAAGGTTATAGTATACACTATAAATATATAGTAGATATGTCCAATATAAAAGTTATATTGGAATACTAATTTAAAATTAGTTAAAGAGTTATTGATTAAAATTAATTAGATAAGGTTTAATTAATGATATATTATACGTATGACTATCATGTAAGTAATATGAAATATAAAAGTTATATAACAATAAAACTTATATGATATGTGATATAAACTAAATGTGTAACATTAAAGAAACCCAAGTAGACTTGAGAAATAAATACATATGTAAATGTACATATATTGTGATTTCTGATGTGTGTGACACTTGAATCGCTGGGGTATTTCGTAAGAAATATATTATTCTATAAGTCGATATCACTCAATATATATATATATATATATATATATTGAAGATTATGAATCTTCAATATAATGTTGTCCTCTACCAAACATATATATATTAATAAATTACTTACATATTCCTTAGTTGTTGAGAAAACTCAACTAGGGATGCTATGCGTAGCATTATTAATAAATTAAACAAATAAGGTAAGATAACTATATGTATTTGTTGAGCAAACTCAAGGTATGTATACTATACTTCGGCCATCACGATATGGTAGGTATAAGTGAATAATCTCTTTTGATTTTTTGAGCATACTCAAGGTTGAACTGAGATTAGAACAAGGAAAAATGGGTTAGGAGTTGTTTGCGATACAACATATAAGGAGTTATCCATCATTTGTGGGGCCATGATTTGTTGAGCAAACTCAAGGTCAGAATACCAAAACAAACGAGTCCTAACACCCACTAGTGAAGTTGTAAGACTTCTATGTTTCATCTTAGGGTTAGGAGAAACATAGAAGACTAGTGAGAGTCTTATTAGAAAAATGAAATGGTAACATTTAAACGTTCTAATATTGTAAGAACATATGCTATATAATGTTATAATTATCTACAATGATAAATTTGTGCATTTAATATGATTGGTAAAACGTTTGTCAATTAACATATATAAACAAACTGAATTGAAAGTTGACAAATAGAAATATAATATGTACTTACAAATAATTCTAATTGCATGTTATATAATGCTCCTATACCCATGCAAGTGCCTAATTTCAACTACTTAATACATTCGTAAGTTGGTCGCTTATATGTTTATTTGATTTAGACGGTATTTAGCATTTTATGAGTATTTGAACTCTAAATGCAACTCAAGACTATGGATATCTGACTAAATGCAACTCAAGACTATGGATATTTGATTCATGTACTTTCACATGTAAATGTTATATGATGAACAGTCATAGTTTGTATGCTACAATATTTCGATGAAGTCAGTTCACTCGAAGTAAGCCAATAAACAGTATTTTAAGATCATGTATTCAATATGAATGATTTCAAAAGAATCATATTGTGTTAATATAACACAAGACCATAAATTATGAGATACATCTATGAACTCGATTGTTGAAACGTCATCTTAATCGGTTTACATAAAGTGCAACATATTTAATGTCTTAAATTTAAGAATAATGGAATGCGCTTTTGTAAAAGGTTTGTTATGATAGTCCAGTAAGGTTTTCTTTCGAATAGTTTGACCATTTGAAAGAAAAACGAGTGTCTAAGAATGGATGTAATTTAAATTAAAGTTGGAATGAAGAGAATGAATAGTCACTTCTGCTTTATAAAGAAACATCAAAAACAAGAATTGTAATAATAATTGATGCTTCATATTGGAATATGAAATATGATTTTTATTTCGGAATGTATTTTCATATAAAAAATTGTTTTCTATAACATTTATTCCTTTGAGTTCAAGATATTTGATCAAAAAACTCTCCACTATAAACTAGTTGCAGCATATGAAATAAGTAAACAATATTAAGTGAATGTTGCGCATCTAAATTTAGTATGCTATTATAGTAATGGCCAAAATAGTGGGAGCATGCTATATAGCACCTAATGATTGCGTCAAATTATGAAAATTGTTTTTGTAAAATGCGACGAACATTATTTATGAAATAATGTTTTGGTATTGACTGAAAAATAGATATAATTATATTTCGATATGAGTATTAAGAATATTCATTACGAAATAGAACTATATTATGGAATTTGTTTTCATAGTAAAAGTGATGCAACAAAAATACATATGTATCTAATATTATTTACAATTTTTTTGGAATTATAGACTAAGCCGTAGTATTGAGAAATAATTTTACAATACGATTATGAATTATATGATGTAGGTTAGTTATATCTCAAACAATTAATGGCTATGCACCCATTCAGTGGGAGCATCATAAGAGTTGATGAACTCTTTGAATTAATGCATATTGATGTATGAAATTACAAGTCTATTAATACCAAAAGGGTTCGACATATTTTGTTATGTTCATCGATGATTTATTACCAACATGAACATGTGTATTAGATACACGTAGTAAGTTTATGATAAAATCATAGAATACAAATGAAAAGGAATTAAAATAATATGCAATAGAATAAAATGATTTGATTTGGTCAAATAAGTGAGTATATTGTAAAGAGTTTCAAATGAACCAAAAATGAATATAGATTTAATCTCATAAGTCACTCCTACATGTGATAAGTAACGATGCATCGATAAGGAGTAATCAGACATTGTTGGACAATTTACGATTAATTGTGAGTGAGGTTGAGTTAGTTTCTTTCTATAAGGTCATGTACTTATGGGTAGTACATAAGGTTGATGTTATTTCATCTAAACAATAGTTTACAAAATCATGCTAGATAAGGGTTTGTAAGAAATCCCAACATATCCTAGGCCAAGAAATTGGCAGGTTGTGCTATTCAAAAGATTGTACATAATAATTCTTCATGAGGGATCTTGTAAGAATCTCCAAAAAGTTTTTTGGAATGATCTATCATCAAATGAAATATTTATGTTTTAAATATAATTTTTTTAAACTAAAACCATTTTTTTTAAAAAGGTTCATAAACCATTTATGAATCCCTATTCTATTTGCACTAAGAAACAATTGTTGTTTCAAGATATATCAACTTCATTGTGAAGGAATTTCTTTGAGAAATTTTGGTAGTTAAATGTAATTGGATCCAATTCAAAGACAGAACTGATTATGTGAGATGAAGTGAAATTAACTAACTTAAATGAACATATAGCATTAGAATGTCTAATAAGTATTCTCGTACATCGAAGAGAAACTATGAGTTTCTTATTAATGTCGAAAATGTATATTGCTCTCGATGTTCAATTAAACCATTAAGATTGTTAACTATGTATGGTATGATGCGCAAATATGAAAGAATTTCAAGTACGCTATCAAAATATGATTTTGGTGGTCGTAACCAAAGAGATGTTGTATATCGGCCGAGATTGTATCTTTACTAGAAAGACTAATATGGTTAGAATTAAATGAGCAATGTTGATAAGAATAATATCGCAAATTTCAATTGTTGAAATTAGCATTATAGATTCGTTATTCGACATGCTCAAGTTAATTCAGATTTACTCACAAAATTGTCTCTCGATAAGACTTAGTGTTGGTACTTATATATTGAAACAGAAAATTCTAAATAATGATTTAGAGTAATCTATTTACATATATTAACCAAAAATGCCTCGAAGTCGGTAGGAGCGATATTGGGTTTACGAGTCGTTGGATATGATTCAAAAAATGATATGAACATATCAATTTATAAGCTTCAAGATTGAATAAGTATTTTGATAGAAATATCAAACAAATTGATTTTCAATCAAAGTGCAGAGTAAGTGTGTGTTCATAAGAAGGAACATTAAAAGATACATTGATTTTTCTAAAGTATAAGTAAACAACACGTTGTTGATTTTAACAATATTAAAATCAACTTTAGTTGTTTTAATATGCAATTTTGGACTATAAATGATGTCTTTTATGGTGAGTATAAAAGATATGGGGATTGTCCCAAAACAATATACAATAGCACTCTATTAAAAAGAGAACATGTAAGTTGTATTCCTTATGCATTAGCAATAAGAATTATCATACAAATAATGTTATTTATGATATTGTGTTTTGTTTATGTATTTGATTCATGGAGCAAGTATAAAATCCAAATTTATATCACTAAATGGTTGTTTGAGGTGTGCTCGCGTATTTATGAAATACTAGAGAATTGTTTATGGAAACAATAAACTCGTTATGATGGAATGTTTGGACACAAACTTTTATAAGTGTTATTGAGTATAACATGTCAATGATAAAATTCAAGTCAAAATATTTAATTTGAATTTTTTTCAAAATAAGTGATTGTCATCGATTCATGGAAATGTTTAGGACATTAACTTGAATAGCGCTACAATAAACCAATGTATATAGATATAAATGCACAAATTTATAATTGACCAAAGGCGATTCCAAATGTCGAGAATCCCATAATATTGTTATAAGATGACAATGTCATGAAATTGGTCATGAGAGAACTTAAAGCTCACTAGAAGTCAAAAGACATACTTCGAATTGTTTCACATCATTAAGGCAGTTTATCAGTGTCAGAGAGAGTTAATCGACAAAGTAGATAATTAAAACATAATACCATGCCCATTCACTAAGGGACTGGCCTAATTGGTTTTGAGAAAACTAATTGAAGATGTTGGATTTAGATTCCATAATTGAACCCAAATGCAAGTGAGAGATTGTAGAGTTAGGGGTATTCCCTAGAGGCAATTATTTAATTTGTTACATATATCTAACTCGTTGACCAATCTTGTTCGAAATTAAAGGTATTTTATTCTATTACATACTTGATACAATGTGATTATATTAATGAACTTAATTAAAAGTACATTTAATAGAAAAATCCATAAATGGTATATTTTGTAATAATAGTTTCAAAGTGTTGTAACCGTGAGTAATTTTTCACAACGAAACAAATATACCATTTTAAATGTTCCTAGTGAAGATGCATCGAGACTGGATATCGATGTATCCGTTGAGACTGGGGTACGTAACGCTCTCCAAATGTTGGGTAGTGTATAACTCATGACGGTAGGAGGCAACTAGGGGTTACATACTTGTAGTTATTGGATAACTATGGGACGACTCACTCGATGGTTTTCTGTTGGTAGGTCAAATTGAAAATATCGATGTGACTGATTTACAGAGTTCTCACAACTTGAGAATACTGTGTATCTTCAATATGGAGCTCATCTTTGATTATAGCCAAGTCATAGCATGGTGTCCATCGAGTGACTACAATTGGGTTGAGTGGAAGTATTGGAAGTGAAGCGCTATTCAAGAGAGGATTCGTCTCCTCAGTTATACGCGGCTAGTATCACAGTCAACTCAAGTCAACTCAAAGTCAAAGTCTCTGTCCAAGCATTTCGGTTAATAATAATTGTTACTATTGAACCAATGTCTTTGTATTTGGACTATAAAGTTGAATGTTGATGAGGTTGGAATTTTGACAATTACCAAATTCCATAAGTCTAAAGTGATAAAGTTATGACGAAGAGAATTGGTGTAAACAAATGTCAAACCGGGTAACGCTTATTAAACTAAAATTGGATTTTTATCGAAAATGAGTAAGAGATAAATTTGGCCATAATGTCACACCACCTGCTAAGTGACATGTGAACGTTAACATTAGAATAATTCGATGTTGATCGTTGATGAAATTTATACCCAAAGTTACACAACAAAATAGATGAATTCCCTTAAGACCGAACGATTTAATTTATAATTGCTATAAATTAATTAATACTTATGAAATATTAATTATGAAATTTGAATATGACTTAAGAAATAAATAATGTTATATATATTTATAACAATTATAAATATATCGATCGATATACAATATCGACAAGCGATTAAATTATATTTAATTGCATAGCGTGTTAGCTTGGGCTTAGATGGGTTTAAGGCCCCTCATTAGGGCTGCAAAATTTCGGATTTGGGAAGGTCTAGGGGTGGCTAAAACATAGGGAATTGACTTGGAGATAATGTGTTGAGAGCAAGTGAGAATGGGTAAAAAGGTTTTCCTCGTTTCTCTCTGATGCAACCCTATATGTATGTATGTCTGTATGTATGTATGTATGTATGTATGTATGTATGTATGTATGTATGTATGTGTGTATATTTATATGTATATATGTAAGTATATATGTATATATGTATGTATCTATGTATCTCTAAAAATAAAATATATTTTTTGGCCTTCATTGCCTTCTACATTGCTGATTAAAACATAGCACTCTATCTACTTCAAAATTCTCAAATATATTTCAAACTGAAATAATACTATTCGATAGTTAGAGGTCGGTGATTCAATTAAGGGAAGTCATTGCAATCTGATGAATCAAGAACAATGAAGGAAGGGAAGTCATTGCTTCAACATGGATTCAAAGGCATCAATAAATTAGTAATTTTAATTCATATCATAGTAATTAAATTATATTAAATGATCCTATATTGAGCAATTTCATATATGTTTAAACATATTGCTACTATATGTTTAGTTAGGTGAGATTTTTGTAAGTAGATGTGATTGTCACAAATGAGTTTGGTTATGTGCATAATTTGTTTATCATACTATTTGATTTATGTATAGACAAATGTTGTTTACTGTACGAAATCAATTTTTGTCATTAATAATTGTTTTATATATATTTATTAATAAATTCATATATATATATATATATATATATATTAGTGTATATTTCTCTCTCATAATAGCATATATGCATATATAATATATATATGATCTAAAAAAATTAGTACACTTATTTATATATGATATGAATTTACAAACTTGAAAATTAGTTAGCATACATATATTCTTATTTTTAAATTAACATTTATTTCATTTTTGAATTGTTTATTATATATAAAATAATTATTACATTAAAAATTCAATTTTGTATTTTAAAAAATATTATATCATTTCAAAAGCATATAGAAAAAATTTAGGAATTTTTCAATAAATTCTATTTTCTTTAATGATTAATATTATTTTGGAAAAACTTTTTGTGATTTATTAGAAATAATAATTTAGTTGAAAAATTCTTCAAAAATTTTCTTATCCTTTCATTCATGATCCTAAAAATTCCAAAATTTTGAAATTTAAATTTTTAATAATATATTTTTTATATTAAATAATTATTTTCGAAATCAATGTATTTGTTTTTAGAAATAATATTTCACTTTGAAAAATCTTTAGATTTTTCCTAAGCTCTATTTTATAATCTTAGATTTTCGATAATTGTAAAATTTAAATTTTTATCTGTAGATTATTTATGTTAATTATTTATGGATGAAAACATTATTTTATTCATAATATATACAAATTAAAATGCTAAAATATAATGTTTGCAAAACTAAGTTAACTTTGAATTATAAATAATTTTTAATAATTGTTCTCTCTCTTTCTATGTCTATATTTATATATATATATATATTTTATGTTCATATATTATATATATTATATTGATACATACATATGTACGTGTGTGTATTGTAACACGTATAATGCACATATTTGGACAACATACATGACATACAAAATGAGCTAATATGTATGTCGCGATGTAAATCCCAACATTTACATATGGACATATTATACCTTTCACGGATTATGATGTTACACATGCACTTACACATATATGTATGTGATACATTTAAGTATAAACTAAATCAAATAAAATTAATTTCATATCTTAATATATTTGAATCTAAATAAAATAAACGATTTTATTTAAATGAAAATTAGAAATATTCTAATTCATTTAGACTTCATAGGCCCAATAAAAGATCCAATAGGATAAAATTTAAAAATTCGCCCATAACTTCCGCTACGGGCTAGTCCAATTCCAACATATTCTAAATCATTATTCAAAATTTTTTATTTCAATACATATGTACCAAAACACAAAGTCATATCACGCGATAATTTTATGAGTAAAATCGGAATCAACTTGTGCCATCGAATGGTAAATATCTTATGTTAATTTCAACAGTTGAAATTTACGATGTTATTCTTATCAATGTTGCTCATTATATTCCAACTGCATTAGTTTTTCTCTTGAAGGCACATTTGCCATTGTTTGGGTACAACTGCTAAAATCATATTCTAATAACGTACTTGGAACCCACTTCAGATTTGTGCATCATAACATATTGTAGAGTCGATACTCTTTAATTGATAGCCGAGGATTATCTTTCTCGAATTGATAAGAAATTTATAGTTTCTCTTCAATATGCGAGAATGTTTATCAAACATTTTGATGTGCAGTGTTCATTTAGGTTTGGTTAATTTCATTTCATCCCTCATAATTAGTTTTATCCATGGATCGTATCCTAAACCATTTAACTACTAATAGTTTATAATATAAATTCTTTCACTATGAAGTTGGTATTTCTAGAGGGAACAATTATTCCTTTGCGCAACGGAATGGTTATTCATAAATAATTTATGAATTGCATGGTATATAAGATTGATTGGTTTTAGCTTATAATACTTATGTCCAAAACATAAATTGGTTTTCCATGACCATTTCCCAAACTTCTTTTGGGTTGACTCGTATAAGATCTTTCATGTACAATTGTTGCGTGCGGTATTTTGACTTGCAAAACCTACCAACTCATTACTCTAGGATATACTTGGGGTTTCTTGTAATCCTATATCTTGTATGATTTTGTAAATTATTCTTTAGATGAAATTAATTTTAACCTCGTATACTACTTTTAAGTGTACGACCTTATAAAAAGAAATCAACTTAGCTTCACTCGCTATTAATCATACTTTATTCAGCAAAATTCAATTACTCTTTTCAATACATTATTATGTATCATAGGAGGGGTGACTTTTGAGATTAAATCTTTATTCCTTTTTAGGTAAGTTTGGAACTATTTTCAATATACTCACCCATTCGACCAAATCGAATCTATTTTATTTTATGTCGCATGTTATTTTATTTACTTCCATTTCATACTCTATGAGTTTATCATAGGCATACCATATATGCATCAAATACGTATGCTCATGTCAGTGATAACACACCGGTGAATATAATAAAGTATGTGGAAATATTTATACTATTAGACTTGCAATTTCATACACCTATATGTATCAATTCGAAATGTTCATCAACTCTTATCGCACTTCCACTGATTGGGTGCTTTTCCTTTATTAGTTGATATATAATTCACTGATACTATATGATTCATAATCATATACTCAAATAATTATTTCTTCAAACTATGGCTTAGTCTAATTTTTCAGTGCATCATAAATACTGTTGTTATTGTTTTATGTAATAATGAATATTCATAATATTAATACTGAAATAAAACTACATCTATTTTTTAGTCAATACTAAAATATAGTTATTATTTCATAAATAATGTTTGGTATGTTTTACAAAAATAATTTTCATAACTTGATGCGACCAATAAGTGCCTTATGATGTGCTTCCACTATTTCTGTCGTTACTATAATAACATATGAAATACGAAGCTCCATTCAAACACTTATGTAACGAATTGTATTTTATGTATCAGAGGACCTAAAATAATGTTTTAAATTCATACATGGTCGTGCGACTCTATAACTTTGAAAAATGCTTATTAGTGACATTTTCTATTTTTAGAATTTTTCTAAATGATTATCCACTTGAAAACCTGTAACACCAATAATTTTGATAGAAGCAGAATTAGCGTCTAAGACCACTTCCAATAGAAAGATATGATAGCTTCACATTCAGTAGAATGGACATAGAATGATTTCGACTTTCTGGCTAGGAGATATGACTATTTGAAGATTGGTAGTTTTTGGAGCAGTTTAGTGCATCACTTAATGAGTTTGGAGGCAAACCCACTAACCCATTTCGGATTTGGAGGCTATATTTGGCAAACCATCGTCCCCAAATCATATTTACCACTTTTTAGATAGATCTAAGCATTCATTAACCCATTCTTCATCCAAAATCTTCTCTTTTCTCCTCTAAATCAATTTCAAATCATAGATTAAGGGTGGATTAGCAAGGAGATTCATTGTAGATCTTCAAATCAATATTTGTATAGAGGGGAAATTAGGTCTATGTTGTTGATTCTCAGATTTGCCTCGGTTTGCATGCAAATCTTTACTTTTTGGTTGTTTGGGAAGTGATTTATTATCTCATTCCGCGCTATATATACATATATATATATTTTGACATGTTTCAAACCAATTTCTAAAGCGAAAATGAAGTTTTAGTGCTGTTTTGAAGTGAAACCTGCAGTAAAGATGAATTTAAAATGTTTTAAAGTGTTGTAATCATGTTAATTTGATATGTGGTTGCCTTGATGTGCATTAGGCTAGGTTAGTGACGTAGTATTGGATGATTTGGCATGAATTATTGTATGTTTGCATGTTTGATGGTGTTTGCTTGATTGAAGATGCCCATTGGGGCAACTTAGAGTTAGGAATTGTGAAGCCAGGTTTCGATGGATTTACTCGAGATTGTTGGGAGTTTTATTTTTTCATGCAGAAGGCATTGAGATCAAAGAATGGAGCATAGCGGTGAAATTGACGTGAAAATGGAAGTTGGAGTCACTATAGAAGTTTGATTTGGTGGCAGGCATGTTAGATGGTAAGCCTGCTCGGTGATTGGTTGGTTCGGCTTGGACATCAGGTTTGGAAGGAGTTGGCTTGGGGAGAGGTTAGTCCAGCATTAGAGAAAGATCAAACAGCATTTGCTATCCGGTGGTGCATCAGAGACTGGACAACATTTGCTATGCAGTGATGACGTATGTAACACCTTGAAAATTTAAATAAAACAAGGGCTAAAATTAAATTTTCGTAAACATTCAAATTTGGATATGAAACTTGCACCACTGCATTCGTAACGATTTTTTGGACAATTTCATATATAACACTCTGAAATCAGAGTTAGTACGGAGAAGTCGGACGTTTGACAATTTGAAAATGGAATAAATTTAAGAATAAAAATTTACCAAAATTTACGGTCGATCTCTGAAGTTGAATGGTCGACCACTGAAGTAGAATGGTATACAACTGGAGATGAATGCTCAACCTTTGGAGTTGAATGGTCTATCATTGGCGAGAAATTTTTCGGATTTGAGCGTGCATTCGAACGGTTGTGATCGACCCAGATATATTGCTTCATGGCCAATTATAACCATATGATCGAGATGAGAAGAAAGATTCTCCATGGAAAATCCAATTCCCCAAATGAGTCTCTTAACCCTATAAATTATCATCTTGGCTGACCCCGATTTCATTAGGAAATTCATAACACTCTGAAACTCTACCAAAACTTCTTCACCCCACTTCTCAAATTTCTTTCAAAAATAAGATAAAATCAAAGGAAAAGCACATTAGTAAGTCTGATCTAGAAGAAGGCAAGCTAACAGGTGTCGATTCATAAGTAAGGAACAAACTGAGAGCTTTAATCTAAGTTGAGTGGGAAGAGGTTTAGTAAGTTAATTATTTACAATTGAATTTGAACCTCGACCTAAGGCCAAGGTTACAAATAAAATTAAATAAATTATTAGTTGTATGTATAGCCTTATTATATGCATATGCATGCTTCTTAGACATAGTAGGGAAGCTAGTTCCCTATGAGATGACGCTAGGACGTTGCAGAATTAAGTAAATGCACTTTACCCAATGGGATTCGATTATTCAAGTGGGGAAATTTTATCGCAAATGACACTCGCAGGAGGTTCTATAATAAACGCATAGCACTGACTGATGCATGATGAAATGTGTGGGCCTGACATAATGGGACTTCTAGGCATACACAATTCTAACGCAATGTGATACTGTGTAGTAGATGGAGCCCGTTACATGCAATAAGAGGCATATACTATCGTTGAGAGGTGAACAAAGATGCAGCGATGAGACACCCTGAGGAGTCAGCATTTTGGGTTCCCTCTCGGTGTGTATGCAACATTCCTCTTTCTAGATCAAATTTAAATTGGTAATTAATTTAATTTTTGAAATTTAATTGTAAATAATTTGGTATTTTCCAAATTAAACAGATATTTTTTTGTTTATTAATATAAATGTATATAAATACGATTTTAAAATAGAATTTGTAAATGGAAATTCAGAAATAAATATTCTGAATAATACATTGATTATAAACTTAATTTTGGATTCATTTGAAAATGTGGCAATAAAAATATATGTTGAAAGTAAAGATTTGGAAAATAAATAAATTATGATTGGAATAAAATAAGTATTTGTAAAAAGATATTGTTTGATTGTGTATTAATTTTTGAAATTGAAATCTAAAAATAAAAGTTTTGAATATATATTGGATTTGAAAAGCTCTATTTCAAAAAATTAATAGAAATTTGTTTTCTAATTTATAATATACACATGTAATATATATTTTGAAAGTTGTATTGGAAATTCAATAATAAAATCTTAGAGAATAAATTGAATTTAAAATTTACATTTTGAAATTGATAGAAAATTTGTTTTCTAATTATATTAAACATGCATTTCGGTTTGGAAATAATGTTTTGGATTTGGTATAATAAATTTTTCAAAGGTTAATTAAGAACTAAATTCTAATATATTTGTTCATGTATAATTAAATTTTAAAATACTTTTTCTTTAAAAGATTATATAAATGATAAATAAAGAAAATGTATTTATTTAATAGGAAATATAATATAAAGTTATATTTAAAATGTTTAAAATGTAAACATAAAAGTGTGAAGTAATTTATAAAACTAAAAGGGGTTTAAAAAAAGTTTTAAATTTAATAAAGTAAGGGCTTTAAAACATTTTTATAAATAAATTAAAGGATTTTAATAAAATTTATAAATAAATTTATCAAAAAGGACAACATAATTAAGTCAAAGGTGACATTTGTAAATTGATAATATCTTGAATTTAACAAGTGTTAATAAAATGAACAAGTGTCATGATTTTAAAATTTATTTTCAAAATAAAAAAGAAGAAGAGAAAAATAAGTCACGTAGACACATCTATTCCCTCCTTTCTCATTTTTTCCCCATACACTTCAAAACTAAAGAAATAAGATTTCAAAACCTGAGGGATTAAAACCTGTAAATCAAAGTGTTCTCAGTTTCAAAAACATGTTTCAAGCTAAGGCTAAGCAAAATCCAAGAATCAAGCAAGTTTAAAATAAAAGCCTGAAACAAATTATGAAGCAAGCAAGATATTGATCTAACATTCCAGAATTTAAAAAAAAAGCAAGATCAAGTCTCAGATTCAAGTTCAAATCTGGAAGTCAAAGCAAATCATCGTAGTATTAAAACAAAGATCGAGCTCAACCTGATCTAGAGAAGTTCAAACAAATCAGAACCCAATTCCTGTTTTCAAAATTAAAAAAAAAAGCTTCTCTATTCTTCCATCTATAGGTGAGCAAACTGACCATTTCTAAGTTGAATCTACAGATACATGTGATCCTCTCTGAAATTTGATATGAGTTATGCCTGCATAAATATATGTATAAGTTTTTTTATGTATATTTGTCAGGGAAACAGGAGAATACAACCTCTGTTTTAGTTTACAGGTTTGTAAATTAAGTTCAAAAATTCAATCCATCCTACCCAAACAATTTTAGACCTTGATCTCTGAACAAAAAATGTTTGTAGGTGTACAACTTCATTTTTAAAAATAAATTCGAGGAAAAATATTGGGTAAATATTTCAAAAATGGAAATATACACCGAGAAATCAAAGATAAGCTAAAAACCAATGTTTATAATTTTGAGTTTGGATTTCATAACCAGATTCATATTAGAAAATAGTGATTTTTAACAATAGTATCACGATTTTTAAGATTGGGGTTGATACGAATTTACGAGTTGGATAGGATTGGCATTTTTGTCAATCTCTGGTGATCAAGTGGTTTGGGAACTTCGGGGTTGAGGATGGAGTATGGTTGTCGGTAGGCAACTTCAAGAAAAATGATGAATGAATTTATAAATCGCCGGGGTTGCCAAACAATAAAGGTTTAGGGTTTCATGGCTAGTTTTGGGTATCGTCGATTCATGTGCTCACGTGTCGTTAAGGATGGATCAGAATCAATGGGACTAGGGGGATTGGTGTGTGAAGTGTGTAACAACCCAATATTTTCAGTCATTCGCATCCACACACACCGGACTTGAATTACTTAAAATACCGCATTGTAAATAAATTTGGAGCAAATGAAATACAAATCACAGAATCATAGACATGGAAATATCAGAATAACTCGCAGCGGAAATTAAAATAACATAGTAGTTCATGAAGCTACTATAACAAACTCTCAAAACATAATACAAAATATCAGTCTGAAAAACATATACAATAGAAATCTCAAATACATGGCAGTTTATAAATACCAGAGCTGAAATAGAATAACTGAAACTGAAAGGGAACAGATAACTATACAAACAGAATCTCCAGCGATTCCTAGCTCCGGAAAAGAAATCCAAAGCTAAGCTGTAAATAATCAGGCTGACCGGAGCGTAAAGTAAAACACAAAACACTCGAGTCAGGACATGTATACTTATATAATGTAAACCAACTCAAGTGATTGTAGTAGTAACGTACACTAACTTAAAGGATGCGTGGGGTCGCCCATCCTTTAAGGATTAGTTAAACTATAAATTAAATACATTCCATGGTTGAAATTTCAAAATAGTAAATTATACTTCGAAATCAAATATCATTTCAAAAATTCAATATCCTTCAACTCCATTTCAAAATATCAAAATATCGTATCTTTCAAAACCATATTCAAATATTTTTTAATACCATTTCAACACACATTTCAAAATAATTTATATTTCAAAATAAATTACTTCATTTTAAATCATAAAATGAAGTTATTATATTTAATAATTAAATTATTAAATTTCCAAAATTTTAATCTTTCAAATCTCATTTATTCACTTAAATTTATTAAACAATGAAAATTCAACTTTCGTAGCAATTTAGAAAAATGTTACGGAAAGTTACTTTAAAACAATTCAATTTAACAAAAGGCAGCATTCAAAATACTGTAACAGGGTTACATTAATTCAAAATAAAAACCTTAGTTAAATTCAACAATTATAGCACTTACAAAGTGCTATAATAGCCTTTAATTCAATTTAGCCCTTTAGTTCATTTATATTAACTACAGCATTGACAAATGCTGTAATATCTTTTACTTTAGAAAATAATAGCATTTCAAAATGCTGCTAATTAAATTCCAACTATTCACTACACTTTCACAAACCATTAAATTTTTATTTAAACCATTTCAAACTTATAAAATCATATATTTTTCACTTTTATAACCATCATTTAATTTTCCTTAAGTTCATGATTTTATAAAGTTAAATTTCCATTCAAAAATCAATATTTAATAATAATTCATTTATTAAATTCTGACATTCAATTTCAATTCATATAATTAAATTTTTAACTTAACACTTAAGTTTAAATTTCAAAATATAACTTATTTTACATTTTATTTACTTAACTTCAAAATTCACTTTTGAACAAAATTCACAATTTTCCAATTTAAGTTATATTTCAAAATTCAACTCAATATTCATTTATTTCACATTTAACTTATTCAAAACCCATTAATATATTATAAAAATCATTCTAAATTCATTTAATTCAAAATATCGTAAATTTATCATATTTTCATATTTAATTTAAATTCCATTTGTAATTAAATCAAAATTTCCAAAATAACTTTTATTTCAAATTTCCACTTTATCATTAATTTACTTCACTTATAAAGTCTCAAAAAAATCATAATACTTTACAAAATACTTTAAAAAAAATTTAAAAATATATTTTAACCACGGGTAAGACCCTTTCATTTTCTACCCTAGGTAAAGTGATATGGGTAATATATCATTTCAACCCGTAATTTACAAGGAAAACCCGGGTTTTATCATTTCAAACCTGCAGTTAAGTAAAATGGAATAATTGAAAATCATTCAGGCCTATCATTTCAGCCCATAACGATTTTCCTCTGTTCTAAAGTCCTTTCGAGTATGTATCATTTCAACCCATAATGATTCTAACCTAAAGGGAACTTGCAGTGTGATAAACTGATATAAATAACAGAACAACATAATATAACAGTAACAGATGTTATAATAGGTGTTTAAGCATGGGTGAACGTCATATGGTCATAATATAGCAGATATAATATGGTGATGCATTTTACAGACTCAAATGAAATCAGTTTGCAAGTTATATAGGTATAAACTGTATAGTGAGAACAACTCACAGGAATAGGCTGGAGATGACAACTGAAACACACAAACAACGATCTTCAGAGGCACGAACGCACGACAAAGATTCGAGTGGGAGAGCCAAAGATTAATTTCCTTGAATACAATTCAAACAAAACAATATAACAAACATAATCTTTCAACCCAAAATACGATTAAACAATGCTAGAATTAATTGCATAAAACAAAGCTAAAAGCTTTGCACTTGCTTTCAACCTTCCTTAGGCTCGGCCATAGGTTGGAATACATGGCTAAGGCACGGTTTTGATCTAGTTGTGGGTTCAATTGGGTTGGCCAAACATGTATGGTGATGGGGCAAAAGTATGGTGCATGTGAAACAACATAAAACAAGGTTTCGATGCAATTCAAGGCCACAACCAAGGCACAGGTGGGCACGACCATCTCTGGTAGGGTAAGGGGATGACATGGCAGAGGTGTCAAGTCAAGCTGGAGGTGGTGGTGGTGGTGTAGGTGGCGGCCAAGGAGTGGTTGAAGGTGATGGATGCATAGATGCTTGGCTAGGTCATATAGGTGAATCATTTTGCATTTGGTGATGGATCTACATCCAAGGGTGGCTCGGCAAGGGATGGCCAGTGAGGAGGAGGTGGTGGTGATGGGTTCTAGTGGTGATGGAGGTGCAAGGTTGAAAGAGGAGGCAGGGACGAACCTAGAAGAGGAAGAAACAGGTGCAAATCAATATAAAACAATGAAAAAAGTGAAATAGAAAAAGAAAATTTACCAACGTTTTTGAACAAGGAGAGGCCGAATTTTTTTCTCAGGTTGGAGGTAAGAATTCACGTGAAAAATGAAATGAGATAGTGGTCGGCTGAAGAGGGAGTGATATGGCAACAAAAATTGAATATGTGTTGGTTGGAGTTGAAAAGGTGAGAATACAAAGAGGCTTAAGCAAATAAAGAGTCACAAAACTTTTCAAATTACCATATTCCTTTTTGTAATTTTAAATAACTGAAATATATATAAAAACACAGGTAAAATATGAAAATTTAGTAAATAAACAAAAATAAATAAATAAATATTAATTATATAAAATTAAATTAAGAAAATAGCACAGAAAATGAAAACTAGTCAAGAAAATTTGAAAATAAATGGAATAAACTTTGGAAAATTTTTATGTACATGAAAAATATTTATAAATAAAGATAAGAATATAAAATCAAAATGCATTCACCAAAATAAATAAATTTTTAATTAAATATAATTTAAATGAAGAAAATAGCAGAAAAATAGAAACCAGGCTTTAAAAATAGGAAATAAACGCAATAAATTTTGGAAAAATTATATTATCACTTTAAAAATATTTATAAATGAAATCTTACAAATAAAAATAATTTCAAATAAAAAATAAAGTCAAATTTAAATTATGTTCAAAAATCTAGGGTTGTTACACTCTCCCCCACTCAAATCTTTTCGTCCTCGAAAAGAACGGCAACGAAAATAAAGAGAAACAAGATAATAAAAAATGGTACCTGAAACGAACAATCCCGGATTTGAAGCACGAATGCTCTCCTCCGATTCCCTGGTATAATCTCGATCGTTAGTACTCCACTGTACTTTGGCCAGATTAACAGATTTCCTTCTTAGCTGCTTCGTACCACTGTCGACAATACGAAGTGGCTTCCTCTCGACAGTTAGATTAGGCTCAATATCCAAACTATCAAGAGCAGAAGGTTGGACAATAAGAGATAGATCATGAAGATGACGGCGAAGGTGCGAGACATGGAATACATCATGCACTCCAGAAAGTTTCTCGGGCAAATCTAAACGATAAGCCAAAGAACCAATTCTTTCCATAATGCAGAAGAACCCTCAAAGAAGAAGAAGGTAGGAATAGCTAGGAGGAAAAATAGGTTGGAACACAAGGATGGACCATTATTTTAAAACTATATACATTTCAATTTAAAATTTTATATTTACCACATTTTAAACATTTTTATAATATGATAAATAGTCATTTGATTCAAATTTGATAGTTCGAAGTAAACAATATTTAAAACATTTTACATAAATGATCAAAATATCTTTTATACAATACTTTATCAAAATACTTTTATAACTCGATGTCTTAACAAGTTTACTTTCGTTCCTGTAAACTCTGGCTATGCGTTAATCAGGCGCAAAGCTAGAATTCTTCCGGTACTTGGTAGACTTGTTTCAACACCCAGTGAAAATACTGGTAAACTTTTTTTTAAAACAACAGATATGGAAAGTACAATCCAAACAAATCAACCAAACCAAAACATTTGCCTAACCATAGATCGCAGATACACAATGGTTATGCCTGGATCCCTCAGGAAACAATCCATATCCGTAAGCTTTCTCAGCCCTGTGAGTTACGCCATGATGACTAGTAGAGTGCAGGATACACAATGGTTACGCCTGGATCCCCCAGGAAACAATCCGTACCCCTAGGCCGTCAGAGCCAGGCAGTTTCGCTACTAATGCGACCTACATAGATTGCAGGATACACAATGGTTAAGGTTGGATCCCCCAGGAAATAATCCATACCCCTAGGCTATCTCAGCCAGGCAGTTGCGCTATGTAGTCACCCCTGTAAGACCATGGAGATTTCCATGGAATTCGATGGACACTCGAGTATCATATCCGAAAAACCCAAATCAGAGAGAGAATAATATCGATAGAATGAATCAGTGTGGCCACAAAGCGGATATCAAGCAGAAGACACTTTCCATATCTTTACTTCGAAAATATGTATCATATAGTACCTTTCAAAATCTCTTTCAAATATCATACTTATATAAAGTCCATTATATATAAGATTTCATTTCAAATCGAATACTTTCCAAAATCAATGGTATATTAAATCCTTATATAGACTTCGATTATATAAGATTTCAATTTACAAATTGAGTACCTTTACAGATCAATAGTTTCAAATCACTTTATACTTATACAAATCAATTTTTATATAAGTTTGATAACTCCCAAATCAAGTATTTAGTAATTCAAATTTATCAAATTCAATTCCTTTCAATAACGCTTCAGTTTCACAATCATATATGGTTTTGCCAAATCATTTCTTCCAAATTACATATATTTAGTTTCAACGTTTCTTAAAATAATAGATTTAGAAAATAATCCAAATTTCCAAATCAACAAAATTTAGATCAAATAAATTAATTTCCATTTCAAACATATATCCACTTTAAAAAATCATGATACTTTCAAAGTTATAAATCTTTCGAAACCAAAACACTTGAAATCATTACACTTTGAAAATCATAACATTTTGGATCATACATTTGAAATCCTAAAACATTCCTTTAATTCTTTACATTTCATGAATTTATTCAATTAAACCCAAATCTAAAATTTCCAATTTTAATTCAATTCAAACCATCAGTTTCAATTCAATTTAGTTTTTCAACAACACCTTCAAACTATGTATTTCTATATGAAAAATCCAATTTACCATTGGAAAGATTATTATTCTATATATATACTTTATTCAAAACGTTTCAAATCTATATTTCGTACCAGAATAATTCAAATTAGTCTATTTACTTCACTCAACAAACAGTTTCAAACTTATATAAGTTATATTACATTATACATTAATCATACAAAACTCAACCTTTATTCTTTATCAAATACGTTATACCTTTCAACATTTCTTAGCCTTGAAAAGTTAACCTCGATTCGGAAGTGCTCAAACCTTCAAAATAGTCGAATAATTCATATTTTCAATCCAAGAGTTGGAAATCACCGACAAATCAGTAAACCAATTCCAAAAGGTAGGGTTATACCAAAACAAATCTGAATCTCGAGGACTAAACACTGGCTTACTTTAAATTATTTCAAATACACACACACACATATATCTTTCGAATATCAAACCGTACTTCGAAATCTGAAATCAAAGATTTGGTTTCTCAAAATCACTCGCACAACAAAGCTACTAGAGTGGCCTCTCCCCCTCTCAGAAACTTGAAAATCAATGTCGATGATGCATGCATTCATCACCGAAATTATTTTCCAGCGACATAAGTGGGTTCTGGACTTTTATTTTCTTGGAAACTTCTTTGAAATCTCTTCAAAATCATTGGTATTCAATCGAATACATTTGAAACATTTTTTATTCAGAAAATATTTTTAAATCATATTATTGTTATATATTTTCCAAAATCTTAAAACCGATTTCTAAACACCGGAGTTCAATTCCTCGAAATTCAAATTCAAAACCCTTCAATTATAAATCATTTATATAAGTCAAATTCTTATAAAATTTTCAAATTTTTAAATCCTTTCGAAATTTCAAATTTTCATTTTTAAAAGGTATATAATCCTTATCGAAAACATTTCACCTTTATATACAAAATTGGGTCAACCTTATCAAAATAATAATTTCGATGTATGCAAAAATTCAAACTACAATCAAATACAAATTTCCAAAGAATGATTCAAGGTTAGATTTCAAACTATACGGAGATTCGAATTTAGAGGAACTCTAATCAAATAGAATTCTGGTTCGAAGATAAGCTTAAACAAAGATAATTAAATTTTATTACCAAATAGAAGATGGATAAGCCCATATAAATCGCGGGCGACCTTAACCGGTCAACCGTGATTTTATGAATATAATCAATTCGGAAATCTAAGGAAAATCAATATTTGATCGCCAGATATAGAATCTAGATGGAGCAGAAAATAAATAACATCGAAAACCGAGGATACAGAATCTCCAGTGAATCAATGCCAATTATAAAGGAATTTCACCCATTTACAAATCATTCAAAGATTTGAGGAATCACCGATCTTTATAGAGGTCATTCCAAAGTGGAGTTATGGGATGTCCCAAAATCAAAAGTATAAAATAGGTAAGACAAGAATGGATTTCATAATAAGTGGGAGCGTTCCAAAGTTTAAGGAATCCTAATCGATAAGAATCCTAACCAAGAGATTTCTAACAAGGTGGATACCCAAGGGATGAAGTTTTGAAATCTTGGTTTCAAAATAAGAAAATTTTTATACCAAAATAATCTTTGAAAATACTTTAAAAATCATTTGGAAATCATTTTATACTTTGAAAATACGTTCTCTCACAAAGAAAGGATACTAAAATTGATTTCACTCATTCTAGGGTATTTCCACCCTATCTCTAATGAGTTTTTGCTCCACAGGTTAAGGTTTGCCTAAAACCAAAGCTCTGATACCAACTGTAACAACCCGATATTTTCAACCATTCGCATCCACACATGCCAGACTTGAATTTCTCAAAATACCGCATTGTAAATAAATTTGGAGCAAATGAAATACAAATCACAGAATCACAGACACGGAAATATCAGAATCACTCGCAGCGGATATTAAAATAACATAGTAGTTCATGAAGCTACTATAACAGACTCTTAAAACATAATACATAATATCAGTCTGAAAAACATATACAATAGAAATCTCAAATACATAGAAGTTTACAAATACCATAGCTGAAATAGAATAACTGAAACCGAAAGGGAACAGATAACTAGACAAGCAGAATCTCCAGCGATTCCTAGCTCCAGAAAAGAAATCCAAAGCTAAGCTGTAAATACTCAGGCTGACCCGAGCGTAAAGTAAAATACAAAACACTCGAGTCAGGACATTTATACTTATATAATGTAAACCAACTCAAGTGACTGTAGTAGTAATGTACACTAACTTAAAGGATGCTTGGGGTCGCCCATCCTTTAAGGATTAGTTAAACTATAAATTAAGTACATCCCGTGGTTGAAATTTCAAAATAGTAAATTATACTTAGAAATCAAATATCATTTCAAAAATTCAATATCCTTCAAACTCCATTTCAAAATATCAAAATATCGTATCTTTCAAAACCATATTCAATTTTTTTAAAACATTTCAACACACATTTCAAAATAATTTATATTTCAAAACAAATTACTTCATTCTAAATCATAAAATGAAGTTATTACATTTAATAATTAAATTTCCAAAATTTTAATCTTTTAAAATATCATTTATTCACTTAAATTTATTAAAACAATGAAAATTCAATTTTCGCAGCAATTTAGAAAAATGCTACGGAAAGTTGCTTTTAAAACAATTCAATTTAACAAAAGGCAGCATTCAAAATACTATAATAAGGTTACGTTAATTCAAATAAAAATCTTAGTTAAATTCAACAATTATAGCACTTACAAAGTGCTATAATAGCCTTTAATTCAATTTAGCACTTTAGTTCATTTATATTAAATACAGCATTTACAAATGCAGTAATATCTTTTACTTTAGAAAATAATAGCATTTCAAAATGCTGCTAATTAAATTCCAACTATTCACTACACTTTCACAAACCATTAAATTTCTATTTAAACCATTTAAAACTTATAAAATCATATATTTTTCATTTTTATAACCATCATTTAATTTTCCTTAAGTTCATGATTTTATAAAGTTAAATTTTCATCCAAAAATCAATATTTAATAATAATTCACTTATTAAATTCCAACATTCAATTTCAATTCATATAATTAAATTTTAACTTAACATTTAAGTTTAAATTTCAAAATATAACTTATTTTACATTTTATTTACTTAACTTCAAAATTCACTTTTAAACAAAATTCACAATTTTCCAATTTAAGTTATATTTCAAAATTCAACTCAATATTCATTTATTTCACATTTAACTTATTCAAAATCCATTAATATATTGTAAAATCATTTTAAATTCATTTAATTCAAAATATCATAAATTTATCATATTTTCATATTTAATTTAAATTCCATTTATAATTAAATCAAAATTTCCACAATAACTTTTATTTCAAATTTCCACTTTATCATTAATTTATTTCACTTATAAATTCTCAGAAAAATCAAAATACTTTACAAAAATAATTTTTAATTAAGTGTAAGTCAAAATTTTATAATATTTACATTTCTAAAATATTTTAAAAATTTAAGAAAAATATATTTTAACCACGGGTATGACCCTATCATTTTCTACCCTAGGTAAAGTGATACGGGTAATATATCATTTCAACCCGTAATTTACAAGGAAAACCCGGGTTTTATCATTTCAAACCCGTAATCCCAAGTAAAATGAAATAATTGAAAATCATTCAGGCCTATCATTTCAGCCCATAATGATTTTTCCCTATTCTAAAGTCCGTTCGGGTATGTATCATTTCAACCCATAGTGATTCTAATCTAAAGGGAACTTGCAGCGTGATAAACTGATATAAATAACAGAACATCATAATATAATAGTAACAGATGTTATAACAGGTGTTTAAGCATGGGCGAACATCATACAGTCATAATATAGCAGATATAATATGGTGATGCATTTTACAGATTCAAATGAAATCTGTTTACAAGTTATATAGGTATAAACTTTCTGGTGAGGACAACTCACAGGTATAGGTTGGAGATGACAACTGAAACACACAAACAACAATCTTCAGAGGCACGAAAGCACGACAAAAATTCGAGTGGGAGAGCCAAAGATTAATTTCCTTGAATACAATTCAAACAACAAATATATATAAATGATAAGCATCGTATTTCTTGTTTGAAAATTAGTTAAAGATTTTAAAAATGAATTATTCCCATTAATCAAGTTTTAAGTGTTTATAGGAGTATACTTCCATTTATTATTTCTTAAGATTATTTTAAATAAAATTTAGTAGCTTATTTAAAAGGTTTATTACGAAGATAAAATAAGTGACTTGAGAATATGAATAAATTTATTTGTTAATAATAAATATATATAAAGGTTTAAGTTAATCGTCTTTAAGATTAAAATTGATTTGGTTTTAAATTAATCTTGTATAAGGTTAATTAATCTAAATCCTTGAGTGTTTTCAAATAAAATAAAATTAATTAAGAGTTAAGTAATTGATTAAGATAAATGGGTTATCTTTTGATTAACTAAGGTTGAGAGAAATTTCTTAATGAAATTTTTTTATCTCCCAATGTAATTAAGGGGATAATTACTTTGTGTAATTACATTTAAGGGTAATTAATAAATGAAGATTAATTTATGATAACTAAGAAAAGGGTAATTAATTACTTAAGACTAATTACTTAATTAAAAGTAATTAATTGATGATTAAAGTTAATTAATCAATTATAATTAATTAGTGTAATTAATACGTAATTTATTAATATAAATGATTAGGGATAATCACTTATTGCAATTAATTAAGGATAATTAATTAAATAGTAATTAATCAAGGGTTAATTAATTTATTAATTTACTAATAAAGGATAATTAATTAAGGGTTAATTTTTGTATTTATTAATTAATTAATTAAGGGTAATTAAATAATTAAGAATAATTCTTTAATGATTAAAGGTTGAATTATTTATTAATTAAGGTTAATTAATAAATAATTAAAGGATAATTAATTAACATAAATTGTAGTTAAATTAATGTTAATTAACATGGATTAGTGATTAATCTGGTTTCAATTAATCAAATGATCAATTAACCTTACTTATGGATGTTTGAATTATATGAAATGCTGTGAATTGTTTGATATCTTTACTGTGTGATGCTTTCTGATATGAATTGTTTTAATTCAAGCTGCGATGAATGTAATTTATTTTATTTGTGATTTATCTGTGGATCTGTGAATAGAAGATGAGCGTTATAAAAGTATACCGCTTATCTATAATTGATGTGCTTGAATCTATGATGATTGAATGATGTTGCACTATTGTGTAAAACCACTGGACTACACCATACACACACAAATGTGGATTGCACGAGGAAATTGGTTAAGTCACAGATTTTGAAATGCTTTTAAAAGTTGAATTTTGAATCCAAATGGTTTTGGAAATGGAATTGGGTTAAATATAAAAAGCTTTTGAAAAGGAGTTTGAAAATAAAAGTTATTTTGAATAACTTGATAAAGTCGGAATTTTAAATTTGATTTGAATTTAAATTCAAGATTTGAAATTGAATTCTTTGTTTGGAAATTATGGTTTAAAAAGGATATACAAGCTATAAATGTGTTTATATGGGTTTTAAACCATTTTAAAAGTATTATTTTAGGCATTTGAATTTAATCCAAGTTTTATACTTGAAAAGCTTTAACTTGTGCAAATATAATCGGATTTTTCCGAACAAAAACTATTTGTTTTCAAATAATAATAGCTTTCATATAGTGGAAGGTTTTTCAAGTTGTATTGAAAGGATTTCAAGTTTTGAAATGAAACTATTTTGAAAGCTATAAATGAATCTTTGTGAAAGATGGTTGAACCTTGTTTTGAAATTTAAGAGAATCTTAAAGGTGTATCTTTTGTATAAAAGATTTGAAATGGAATTGCTTCGAAATTTATAAAGGAATCTTTGTGAAATATTTGGTGAACTTTTTTTTCAAACAAAAGGGAATCTCAAAGATAGATCTTTTGTTTACATATTGTGAATGAATCTTTATGAAGGATTGGTGAACTTTGTGAGGTGAATCTTTTTGTTTAAAAGATTAAAATGGTAATTTGTTTAACCGTTTGAAAGAAAAGTTTTGGGTAACAAGTTATGACTTAACTGAGATCCCATTATCCATATGGTTCTAAAATATTACGCTCACTATTTGGTTTAGCCGAGAGAGGACTTTGTGTCATATAACCCATTCCAAATAGTGAATGACGAAACGGATAACATTTGAAGACCGATGGTGAAGACCGGGTGTCTTTGAGAACGATAGGATAACCTGTCGAATGACTCTGCACTGAGTTGCTCCGGTATAGAGATCTCCATATGTGATGGGGAGTCCGATTGGGATTGAGGATGCCCGGATTGCAAGGGCTTCTTTTAAAGTGCCTTCGGTTCAGTTCGAAACCGGAACAGACTTGTATGGATGTGTATCTGGCGTTACACTTTGAGATGTAAAGCTGGTTTATATCAAATATTTTTCTGTTCGGTGGCGGAGATTTATTCTCTTAGCTTACACCCTTCTCTGAGACGTATGAACTTAGAGGTTATGTAGTTGATGGTTACTAGTGATATATTCCCAATTTGGTAATGTGGCATACAAAGTGCTGCTGATCATTTGTTGATCGAAGCATGGCTTTTGTGTAAAGCATAGCATTGTGGACGAGACTTCGTCGAGCCTCACAACCCGGTAATGGTCAAAACATGAATCGTTGTAGCAAGGTTATTTGGGGGTAGTGCCCCTTGAGGATATGTCCATTTCCTTCTGGATTATAAGTGGTATCATGGTACAGAGCCTAGATACTTAACTTTGTGGTTGCTGCAAATATATGGCTTTGCAGTTGTTGGTTGAGAGGTACATCGAATAAAGGTTGGTAACGATCGGGGGATGACATGCTCGTGTCAGTAGTTACCTAGTTACAGAGGTAACACGACCTTGTGTTGGCAGAGATCCAGTTAGGTTTTCAAGGACGTCCCTCCAGAGGCGTTCCATTTGTGTGGGAAGTTCCTTTGCCTGACCATTGTTGGAAACCCAATCATCCAATACGCGCCTTGTACGGTTTTAGTTGTAGAACCTTCCATTTAACATGGTAGCTATAGTAGGCATACTATAATGGCACGTATGTTAGCTAAGATTAGTATTATACTTGCAAAGGTTTTCTGCACTATGCACTAATAATAATATCAAAAGGATTTTCGCGTACTTTGACTATCATAAGGAGAAATCTCCTTCAAGTTTGCGCTTGCATTGTGTGTGTGGCGGTAGACCTTATGGCAGTTTCATTTTCCAAAAGCATAGTGAATTTCTTCTACTTCTTCCGTTGCTTGTTTTAAAAAGATAAAACTGTTTTTGTTTGCTCATACCAGTCCCATGACTGACCTGGAGTTTATTGTTCCCTATCTAAACTTTGGGTGCACACAATTTTCCATGCGGGCAGTCTAGAATTGGGTATTTCAGATAATCAAATAATAGGTGTAGATTCGATAGCCATCAGCCCCTTCTTTGGTAGCTTTTGGAAATCATTGGAGTCTTTGGATTTTTGGGATTGGATTTACTATAACTTCAGCATTGATTATGGGTCGAACTTTCGATTTGGAGTTAGAGTTTTGGCTTTGGAGCTTTGGATTGGAGATATAAATTGTGGATTTTCTCTCTATTAAAGATCATATTGGAGTTATCTCTTCCGTTGTTATCCTTTCCGCTATTGTTATTGTCTCTGACATTGTTGTATCATATTGTATCAAATATTGTATATCAATAATATTCATTTTTCTTCCGCTGTGTCATTGTACTTAATGTGTTATAAGCTCCGGCGAACCAGATTCGACATTTGGATCTGTGGCATTCGAATACGAGTGATGTATTCAGTGCCGACTTTCGAAGGTCGAGTCAGGGTCGTTATAGTGTGGTTGGGTTAAGCATAGTCGTAGTTATGGGAAATTTATTCCCATATAGCCTAGTGGAGGTGTTTCCATGTCTGGTGGCCTAATGGTGGTATTTCCACATCGAGTAGCTTTAGCAGCGGTGGCTGATTATTAGTTATCGAGGTTCAATTCATAGTTCGATCCTTGTAGTAGCCCGCACAAGTTATAATGTAGGTATTTGTTGGATAAAACCCCTTAAGTAAAAGACCCTAGGAATACACGAACACTTGTAGGACACCCTATGATAGTTAGGGTAGGACTAAAGTCAACTACACATGATCACCACATATTAATCTTATACTCGTTCAATAGACTTTTTTCTGACCTACCCCTTTCTTTTCACTTTTCTCCTCCATAGGATGACAGGCTTGAAGTTGATTCGGCATAGTACAAGAAGGAAAGAGCTAAAATTTTGAGTTCTTATATTCTTTGTTATTCCTCATGTGGCTCTTTATTTTACAAAATATCTATTAAAGCTTATATTTTAATTTGGAAATAGTGTATACGACAATTAAATTTTTCGAGTCTATTTTTTTTCTGAAACGTCTATTTTCAGTACTTGTAATTTCCTTCTGCAGTGAGATCTGAAAGTGTAGAAAGTGTTAGAATTTACCCTCATAATTATGCTCTAAAATGTTATGGAAACTAACAGCTCGTATTTCTCAGCATAACGCATGTCCAAAAGCCACCCTATACTTTGTATCGGGATGTCGGAAAGTGTAGGTTTTTACATTTGATATCAGAGCTTAGTTTTTAAAATTTTATAGGATTTAGGCACCTATTGAGGGAATGTACTTGAAAAGTTTAAAAAAAAATTGTAAAAGGGTTTTTCAAAATGGACCTTTGAAAGGGGTATATATATGTATATTTCAATGGTTTTACACATATATATAAAAGTAAAACAACAAAGAAAACTATCACTTATTCTTGTTAGTTTTATCTATTGAAAGTTGCAAACAATTTCCAAATACAAATAGTGAGAATGATTAATTTTTAGAGGAAATGGCTTTGGTAAGACGTCTAAGATTTCGAGTGTGAACATCCCTATATAGTTCCATCGATATCTACAAGCGAGGTGACAAGATGAGCCTGACCCAACTAAAGAAGCATAATTATTATTTTCTGATATGTGTATTAATCCACAACAAGCTATACATTTTGTCTCATAAAGTAGTTGTTGACTTATCCCTTATGTAAGCAAACAATTAAGGTTTAGAATAAATGTTAAGGTTATATCAATTGAGGTGAAAAATAAAACTTTCACGTTTATTATGATTTGCTCCATATAGAAATGCTAGCATAGTTATCCTATACCAACTAGCAGTAGCAAGTAAATTATGGATTTAAAGGGTGAGTGAAAAATAATAGCACCACAAGACCCTTATAATAAGAATATAATGTTGAAAAAGCATTAGGGGAACATAAAAGGGAACTTTACAAACTTAAGGTGAATTCCCTCCGTTAAGTACAAGTCTCATTCTCATATTGGTAGTAGTTGCAAAGACTCCCATTTATTTAATAGTATAGCTAAAGTATTTCCATCTGAAGTTTGGCATTGTATTAGATAATAAACTGGAGTTAACCATCCTTAGAAAAAGGGACAAAAACCTTATGCATTTAAAGCTTGGTTATGTAGAAGTGAGTTTATGTAATTAAGTTGCTATTGTCTACTCCGATTTAAATGATAAACCAACTAAAATGTTTTCTAAAAGCTATAAATTACAGATGGATGATATTTTAAATAAAAAATGCGAGTTTATGATTTTATATAAAATAAGCAGATAGACTTTATGGAATTTTTAAAAAAGGAGAAATTTAAAGAATTTGATAAAACATGATTTTTCTACAATTGTTTTAAAGCTTTTGCTTTGTCTTTTGGACACATTGTTACACTTACCCTCAGTACGCACTTTATTTTTAATAATAAAACTTTTGAAGAAAAAAATTAAGAAGTATGAAAGACCCAACTTTTGAACATCTTTTATAAATAAGAAACGGTTAGTACTTGAAAGCGTCTTTTATTGATGTTTCTGTCAAACTCTAAAATAATAATAAGTCGAAAATATCATATTATCTTTAAAAATGTATTTGTGTAAATCCTTATTTACAAAAGAATATTTTTTGGAAACGTGTGTTTTATCTACGTTTTGCTAAGTTAAGCCTAAGCATTTTGATAATTCATTAAAATGTCATTATCTTAATAAGAAGGAAACACATGTAAAAGAAACGAACGGAGGGTTTTACAGTTTTAAAAACTTACTAATATTATTGAAATGATGTTAAAATCAATAGTTTTGATTTAAAAAATTAAAGTAAAAACATTATGACTATCACTTAAACTAAAAAGGAAGAAAATAGATTAGAGTTAGATGAATAGGATTAAATGACCAACTAAGACAAAACCGACTATGGAATTTAGGAAACATTAAAATAGTTGGGATAGAGATAAAAAGTAGCATGAGAATTTAGTGACATTTTCAATCAACTGTTGAGTTAGAAGGATATAGTACAAGGTCGAACTTCCTTTAATAGTGAAGAGTGAACGACATCTTGTGTTTTTCTACTGAAGTATAATTTATGTTGATTCTTGGTGCAAGATAGTTTGGAAAGTATGATTTGGGTTATATTTTCAAATAAAGAGAGAGTAAGACAAGATGCTTTATCATATCAAAGAATGCCATGGATGCAAAAAAGAAGTATAATTTAAGGTTGATTCTTGGTGCAAGATAGTTTGGAAAGGATGAATTGGGCAAAGATATTTTCGAATAAGGAAAGAGTGTTCCAGAATGCTTTATTATATCAAAGAATGTCGTGGATGCAAAACAAAATTTGGTTTAGAGGGTAAAAATGGCCAGTTTGGTCTACTTCGATCCATATATAGTGCGCTAAGTGACAAAGGGGCAATTTTTCGATTATATTAGGCAATCTAAATGGAACGGTAAGTATAGAATTGATGCTATGCCATCAAGGTGGTACCATATAGGTGAGGAGAGGATACCTGTAGGCTAAGGGCGGTTCGAGTATTGTGTTGTTCCCTGAAGGCTATTGGCAAACCAGGTGGACATAAATGGGAAAGTATATCTCTTAGTCTTTATTATTGGGTTTATATCATTGTAGATATGTTCCACGTATTCCTAAATGTAGATCTTGGAATTGTAGCGTTAAGTATTGCATATACTTGAATATGGAAAATAATGGAAAAGGTATTCCCTAAATTTATAAGGCAATTCATTAAGGAAATTGCCTGGAAATTCCAGGTTTTTTGCGGTAATTGATATTGATAACACTACAAGGTACAACATCATTTCTAACGACATATAACCATCGGCGGTTGTTGGTAGTCGATGGCACCCATCGAAAAAAGCCATTGGAAAGAAGGTCGTCACAGTGTTTCCAACAGCTTTCCAACGGCATCATCGGAAGGTTTCGGATGGCCCCAACGGTATTACCGATGGCATTTCAATGACTACCTTGTACACGTGATTAGCCATGGTTTAATCACACTTGTGTCGGCTGCCGTCGGGAGCCGTTGGTAGCTAGTCGTCGAAAATCGTTGGCAATTAGCCATCGGAAGCCATTGATTATTGTTTACTAATAAGCCTATGTAACCAACGGAAAACTGTTTTTTACTTTATTTTTTGCCGTCACTCGAATCTCATGCAATACATAACATATCGATATATATCGCGGCTCAATTTCATGCATATAAATCATACATACATACATACATACATACATACATACATACATACATACATACATACATACATATATATATGAGCTCAACTCACATATAAAGCATTAATGACAAGAAAACATCAATATTCATAATAAATCAAACTCAAACAGTCCACTATACAATAAAACATTCCAACAACATACATAATCGACATCCAACATCTCAAAATATATCAATAATGTCAAAACAACCTAGCACACCATCCAACGTCTCCTCAAAATGTATCAGACGTATCAAAATACATCATCCTCACCATCTCAAAGTGCAAACAGGAACTAAACAAATCATACATATCAAGCCTCATCATCGCCTCTGGAAATAGTTGACGAAGGAAACGTGCCATGCTGCTACATATACGCAGTAATGCGCACATCCAACTATGTCATCTCTACAGCGCGACGGCGGTCTCGTTCCTCCAGCTCAGCAATCCTAGCTCTCGGGTCCAGAATCTCTTCTTGGTCCATTGCTTTTTGGTAGGCGCTCTGCTTAGTTTATCCTGCAACACTTATATGATTTAATAAGAGATTTTTGTCTAATGGCTAGAAAAAAATATATGGGTTTAGCAGCCGCTATAATAATCTGATACATAAGATCATATAAGAAAGTGATTTTATAAGCTACATCTAATTTTAATTATAAGATGATATAGTATCATATTTAGCAGTATTTTATATGAAATGGTGAAGGTGAGTAGAGGATCATGGAGGAGGTGTGAAATGGAATAGCATTGGTATTCAAAGACATTATTACCTTACTTGCTTTGGGTAAATTTAGAAAGGTTAAGGTATCTTCTCAATCTAATGTTTGTGCATGTATATATATTAAAGAGAAACCGAATTGATATTATATGGATAGATGATCATGATTATTTATAGAACCAAAATCTTGCTTACGTTTGTTATTAAAATTTCATCTTGATAATCTACCCATTTTATTATATAAATTATAAGATCTAATTTTAGTTTGATCTTAAATTTTTAATCTGCATCTAATTTGTCCAAACTATAAATCTGATCCAACTCAATTTGAAAATTAATTGGTTGGGGTGATTTATATCAGTTATTGCAAAAAAAATTCGAAAATTTATACGTAAGGATATTTCTTTACAAAATAACTAATTCGGTCACATCTTATTTTATAAGCTATATTAATTAATATTTTAAGAAGAATTTGTTTTTACATTAGGCAGTCATATAATATTCATCTCATTATCTAAATATATTATGATGTGCGGTTAACTTTTATATAAAAAGGTGATTTTATAAGCTACATCTAATTTTAATTTTAAGATCATATATTATCAGATTTAGCGAAATCATATACTATCATGTATTATCCATAACATTTTTCCTATTACTTGGAAGACCAAAAGCAAGTAAGCAATACATATGACTTTCAGTTTTAAACCCAAAAACTATTTTCGACGAATAATCTAAACAATTTTAAGTTCACTATGGTCGAGAGATCAGTAAATAGTCAAACCTAAACCTACTATTCATTACCTCTTGGTTTCCAAAGCTATAACATCTATTCCATGTTGGCGGGTCCATGACAACATCAAAAATCACGTCCTCCTTAGCAATAGTCAACTACGCATGTCCCATCCCCTCAAGCAGCTGCGCTTGTTATTGGATAAATTTTTCCTGCGTTTTGGAATAAAAATACGATTGAAATTAACACTACATTATTACAATTCTTTATAACTAATTAATTAAACCAATTATTAATAACTTATAATTTAAAACATGCTTACATGGGCCTATTGTGATTTTGAGTTATGCCATGTGTATGTGAGTGTGCCGTCTTCCTTTTCATGCTAGATGGCATGAGTACGGACAAATGCATCCATGTAAGAGATGGACCCAGACGGTCTTTTTTTAAAAATAATTTCTCCAGTTTGCAGAACAGTATAGAGATATGTACTTCTAGTTTACGTAGATGTTCAACTTTTAACTTTGTCGAACAAAGCTTTTTATAAAACAAAACAAGTTCTGTTATAACCGTCCAAACTTTGACGGGCAATAGTTCTTTGAAAGCGATTAGTAACAAATTTTTCATCATTCCTTGACAGTCATGGCTTTTCATCTCCCTCAATTTACCGTTTTTAGAGTCGACATGTCTACGAAGACTAGAAGAAATTCCATTATGAAATATCAATCCTTCCTTCCATTATAACAGAACTTTATCTTGGTTTTTGTCAAACTCATAGCATGCTTTGGGTTTTTTAGTGTCATTTGACATGATATGAAGCTTGGGACGCTTGCATAATTTTTGTATATCACGTCTTAATTTTAAATTGCCCTCAATCTTTCCCTTAACGTTCAAAAATATATTAATTACATTATCAAACACGTTTTTCTCATTGTGCATCAAGTCAATATTACGATGAAGTAGGAGATCTTTCCAATAAGGCGACTGCCAAAATATATATTTTGTTTGCACCAACTACGAATCATCGATTTACTTGGAATTTCACTATATACTCAAGTTTTATGCATCTTTGGATAATCCTTTACGAGTTCGTATATTCCTTTGCTTGACCAAATCGTTGTTGGTGGCATAGTCTCTGCTCTATTAGCAGTAAAAAAAAATTTGTTTCTCTTCCAAAAGGATGACTAATATGGAGAAAACACCAATGATAATCAAACCATGAAATTTTCTTCCCATGTGGTGAAGAAAATGCTCATGTTTCTTCCATGAACTAAGGACAAGCTAGACGACCGACCATACTCCAACCTGAAAGCATTTACGTAGGAAAATAGCAAATAGTCCGTAACAAAGAACCAAAAACACAAAATTCTTTTTTTCTAAATATCGTATGTTTCAACTCCTTCATTCCACATTGTTTTCAACTCTTCAATTATGATTGTAAATAAACATCAATTCCTTATGTCAGATCATCCGGGCTGGGAATGGTAATTGTGAAAAACATATATGGAGTTTTCATACACATCCACGGAGGTAGATTATAAGATGTAACGGTAACAAGTCAAGATGAATATTTAGAACCAAATTGAGGGAATGGTGAAAATCCATCTATACATAAATCAAGTGTAACGTTACCTCTTTCTGCTGCAAAAGTGGGATATGCCTTATCAAAATGCTTTCATGCTTCTTCATCAGCTAGATGTATTAACTTACCTTCTCCTCACGTTCTCACATTGTACCATCTCATACGAAGTGCTGTTACAGAAGATGCATATAACCCTTGATGCCTAGGAGTGATGGGTAAGTAATGCATACACTTGTATGGAACTTACTTTCCCTTTTTCTCTTAGTTTGTATCTTTCCTCGTCGCGTATTCTACACTTCTTAAGATCGACGTCCCATATCACAAACAATATGAAACCATTTAAACATGTATCTATTTTTTGATACGACAAACCAAAAACAGACATAAATTTTTTCACTTCATAATGGTTTCACGCATTAAATTATCAGGTGGCATATGTCGTTTTGCAGCTTGCACAATAGCTATAAATCCAGCTTCTGTGAAGTTGTGTTATGATTTCATCGCAATGTATTCTGCAATTACTGATAAATGGGTGTTCTTTTACAGCCATCACCAGGGGGTTTCTTAGCAGCATCCAATAAATCATAGATTTTCTTTGTTCCAATATTTACTTCTTCTTCGACACTTACATCATTATCATAAACTTCAACCGTAGGAAAGGTTGATCGTACTGCATATTCTACCATATCTTCTATGGGATTCGCCATAACAAAGTTATTACCTACCTCATCCTCTAATTATACAGGATTAGGTGATATAAGTTCTCCCTGACAATCCCACACAAAATAATCCAGCATGGAACCATTTTGTCACAAATGAACTTAGACCATATCAGATATCAAATATTTCTGTTTGCATTTGCTACATGGACAAAAAATTTCTTCGTCGTTTCCATTATTACTTGAAGTGAATTCGATAAATACGTGTACACCATTATAAAAATGTGACTTTGTTGAGCCTCCCAACCCCTTTCTTTGATACACCCAGCTCTTCCGGTTAACAAAATAATTGATCATTTTTCCTATTTAAAAGATATGATAGAAATTCAAAGAATTATTGACATTTTATTTTTTCAATTCATTTACACATTTTAATGTTTAATTAATCATTGACATTTCAATTCATTTATACATTTTCAATTTTAACAAATTATTAGCATAATATTAAAATTTTAGTTTATTGGTTTCTATTTTGATAATCATTCATCATACTTCTCATTACAAACATAATAATAATTCCATTTTAAATGATTTAATAAAATTTCGGCAACGCTTCCCCTTTGTTCAATGTATTGTACACAAATGTGTGTACATAGGGAACAAAAAGGAAATGCTATCGAAATTTTGTGAACTGTTTATGATGAAATGATTTATAAAATTTAATTACTTTATTATGTTTGTAGCTTGTCCAATGCAGGGACAAATCTGACAAATATTATACCAGATAAATATAAATGTCTGTTTTGTGACAAAAATGAATATCCATATAACAATCATATACAACACTTTCTAAATGGGGCCAAAAACTCTATAAGGGATTTAAAATAATAAAGCACATTCTGCACCAATTTTATTATATATTACCATTACATATACATTATAATTTTTTATTAATTATATAATATGTTAGCATTTATACAATAATTTGTTTATATTTTAATGTTTTATTAATTATATAACATATTATATAATTTTTATGTTTTTATAAATATTTTATGTTTTCAAATTTAAAGAATTATGGGTGTAATATTATATTTTAAAAATAAACTACAATACACATTAATTTACCGCACGACACGCATTCTAGCAAATTAGGTTTTATACATAATGAAGGGTCAAAATAATGAACGATTATATAAATAAATTATTATCTTCGACATTTTAGAAAACTCACATAATAATTATCTGCTTATACACTAATTTACCCAAGCTAGCTATAAGCACTAAACTATGGGCATATACACTAGTCAACGCATATATACATACTGTGAATTATACAATATTTTTCGAATTTAAACAAGAATAACTATAATTAGCATTCGATAGGGTATAATAAATAATCAATAAGGTGTTATAAATATCTAGAATCACAAATTAATGCAGTTTAGCAATTCAAAAATAATTAGGGTTGGTAAAAAATACCTGATTGGAGCTGAATTAATGGTCTGGGCTTATTGAGATTTAAGAATAATGAATTTGATGATGGTCATGGAGTCCTATGAGCAACCAATGGTGGGTTGAGGTGGAAAGAGCTATGGTTTTGGTGTGATTTGGAGGAGAAGATGAAATGAAGAAGCTCTCGGTCAGTTGCTTGTATGATCATGACATTCTGATTGTAACATCCCGCCTTTTTGGACATTTTAAGCAGACACACATGCCAACTCAAACCATACAGAAGGGCAGATTGTTATTGGGGTAAATAAGAAAAAGAAGAAAGAGAAAAATACAAAATAGATTCTTGCAGCGGAATGACAAATTATAATAATCAAATAACAGTTCATGAAGTTATTTACAAAACATTTGATTATACTTATACAACACAGAATCCGAGTTACACATATCAGAGATAAATAAATAACAATACAACGGAACAGCATGATGCAGTGGAATAATATAGTAAATAATATAATAAAACCTTCGTCTTCATCCTCCAGAATAAGGTCTTCAAATCCTGAAATGCTCAGGCTGACTCGAGCGAATTGAAAAAACAGAACACTGGAGTCAAAACTAAAAGATCTTATGTAAGTTAAATCATCGGTAAATAAATACGAGCGGAACGTCGTCAGAGATATTTACGCGGTTTGACATCTCCTATCCAGTGTCTAATGTGAGTGCAGTAACTTAAGAGAGCTTGGGATTCACACCTCCTAAGGATCCATTAAACTATCTACTATGTAGTGATATACGCTATTATAATAATGTCTATAGTAAAGTAAACTATTAAAATAGCGTTAAAGTGTTACATTTTCCTCCTTAACACATTTTTATAATGTCAATAGTCTATACAGTACCGTAACTCACTGTAAACTGGGGCCACCAGAGGATACCACACATACGATATAAAACAAACTCATAGAAGGCGCGTTAGGGTAGGTGACACGGCACAACAAAGCAATGCCAGGGTAGATATACCAATTACGCTTTCGACTGTTGGTAACGTATAGCCGCAAGTACCGCCCAACTCGAAACACACTCCCAAGAAAATATCGAAGGGTGGCCACCTAATAAATCACAAAGTCGGAATATAGATCGATGGAGTGTGCCCGACCGGAGGAATGACCTCACTTGACCCATCAATTCCTCCTGTTTTACCTACCTTAAGCCAACTCATGGGAGTCAAGTCCACGTATATACCTCATATAGGTACGTCGCCACCATCCTACTTCATTTTGGAATCTCCACCGCATACACAGTTGTCAAAGTGGTTTTCAGTATTGGCAGAGAGTATGACAATATCTGATCCCGGTCTTTTTAACAACCACTCGCTTAATACACACCGGATGGTTCTTTTACATTTCCAAAATCATTTCATAATTGATATCAAAATATCATATTCAATTCAAATCATATCACTTTCGAAATTATTACTTACTTTCGAAATCATATTCGCCTTTGAAATCATAGTTTGATAATTATATTTCCTTTCAAAGTCAAATTCATAGTTTATATCAATATATCGTGTTATCAAAAATACTATATCACTTTCAAATCATATATCTTTCAAAAATCATATTTTAAAAACAGGTTACGTTCTTACTTCAAAATCATCATTTCGATTTATTATAACATTCAAAATTCCAACTTAGTTTATAACATCATTTAATCATATTCTCTTTTTAGACCAGTTGAAATGAATATAAACTCTTCCACGTACTTTGTTTGGAAATTTGAAATTTAGTTTAAATTGTTCTAAATAGTTAAAATGCTTTAAACAGTTTAATTATAGGTAAATTATTTTAAATTGATTTATCATAGTTAAATAGATTTAAATTAGATTAAATATAATTAAAATAGATTAAATAGCTTAAAATAGATAAATTAGATTTAAAATAAATTAAAAGGGTTTATTAGTTTTTAAAATAAATTAAATTGGTTTAAAATAGATCAAAATAATATATATAGTTAATATTGGTTAAATTTGAATAAATTTGAAAATCTTAAAAATTTGAAATTTTAAAATAATATGTTTTTTAGCGGTTTATAATAAAATATGAATTTGGAATTTATATCAAATTAAACTATTCATTCATTTCAAAACATTTAGACCAATTTAAATTTCCAAATCGACAAACCCAATTTCCAAACCTTTCAATTTTTTCAATTTCAATAACTATCGAATTTCAAATCGGTTTCAATCCATGTTCAAATATCAATTCGAATCACATCAATTCCAAAAATATTTCAAATTAATTTTCAAACAAACTTAATAATTCAATTTCGATAGAATTTCATTTATACTTAAAAGTTTAACTTCGAACTTCCAATTTAATTTCTTAAAGAAATTCCTTTTTAAACCAATTCACATTTCAATGCAAAACTTGATTTTTCAATAATACTTCGATTTATATGAATCAAATTTCCATCTCAAAATATCATTTTATTAAATTCAAAATTTTAAGGATTTTAAATCATTTAATTTAACCAATCCGGTGTCCGTATATAATTTTCTACCCTAAAATCAAGTGATACGGATATTTATTATTTCAATCCGCAATTTAAACATTTTACGGTTGTATATCATTTCAAATCGCAATCTCGAAATAAATAAAAATCCATAACGAACTTGCAGTTTATAATAGTACAAAATACTACATCCATTCAACCAACGTCAACAATCCACATCCATAACAATCATCATCCAAAATAATCAATCTGTAACAGTATTGAACTTGTAATCAATAACAGGTATTTAACTGGAAATTTGTATTTAATAATAAATTAAATAATGACTTAATTCAAATAAATTCAAATAAACTGAAATGATGCTTAAAATATACCAAACAACCATAAATAAATTTCTAATCACATCATAAATTTAATTTAACAAACATAAGAAATTTTAGAAGTTGTGAGTGGATTAAAACACTCACCTTTGAATTTAAATCCAATTTGAACACAAAATTCAAAAACTTTTCGAATTCATCCAAACCAGTGTTAAAATTTCTAGAATTTCGATACAATCTTAGTGGAGAAAACCGCACATGATTGGACCTCGTACGCAAAAGTTATTAGCATTAGAAGTTATACGAATTTAATTTTTTTTTAAATAAATAAAAAAATGTCACGTACATGTCAAAACGACCTCGTTTCAGCTGAACCCTAGCCGATCCACTGTTCGAACACGCAGCTGTGTCAAACTACAATCGTTGACCACGAATCATGTTTACCGACGCCGACATCACCTTGATCAAAGGCCGCTGCTCGCCTCGCCTGCCAAGGCGCAATAGGCCACGCCTCCATCAACTTCCGATCGCCGGAAATCACCGCTAGCTGCTGCACTTATGGCATGAACCCTAGAAAATCTGATGATCTTTGACCCAAAACAGTTGTGCCAATGTGCTCCCCTTGACGTCATCTTCCTCCCGAAACTTCCCGATCGATCGCAGGATGACGATCAACCGTCAAATTCTCGAGCCCTAGAATGAACGACCGAGAAATAATCGTGAATTTATGGTCACCCACAAACCCAGATTGAAAAACAAACAATAGAATTGACTTGCGCTCTTCAAGAGCTTCAAATCGATATATAATTCGATGGTATTTGAGGAGTTTGAATTTTCGATTTGAATTTGATTCTGAAAATGGATTTGAGAAGTTTGTTTGGCTTGTCTGCCATTGAAAAGGCGGTGAAGACTGAAATGTACGTACATACAAATGAAAATAAGAAGTGGCTAGGATTTATAATAGGTTATTTATAGGTAGGGCTGAAAATAAAAAGAATGGACCAGATCGATTTGGATTGGAACGATAAACAACCCAAAAAGCCCGTTCTGCCTCCGAAACGAAAATGGGTCAACCCATATATCAAAATAGATGTTTTCAAAAATTTTAAACTAAATGGAACACGTTTCAGGTCCTAATTCCATCGTACGAAGAAGTTATGTTAGAATTAGCTTATTTCAAATTGATTTCAATTAAATTAATTTCTAGGCGTTTCGAGTCCGTACAATCAAATGACAAGTCTGATCATTACGAAACTTGAAGTCCTATAATAACTCACCGTTACGGATCCAATGAAACTGGCTTCGTCGAAATCCAAGACAGTGGCAAAAATGGCTATTTTTCACTTAATTAAATTAATTAATCACTTTTCGATTAAATATTTAATAATTTACAGTTTTCATCGCTCTGAATTACTTAGTGATTTATAGTCCTTTAAAACAAATTCCTATATCAATTTACTGCGGAATATTTCACAATTATAAGGTTTTAATTTCAATTTCAATATATTCAGAGATTATAATTAAATTTCCAAAATCCAGTTTAATTTGCTTTCCATCTTGTTATTAAACCAATTATTATCCTGAGGCTATAATTACACTAGTTTATATTTCATTACACTAATAATTTCCAGTTTCATCCAAATCCCTATTAAGGTGATGTTTAATTCCATTTAATTGCAATTCAAAATTAATATACAGATTAAATATATAGGCAATTTATAATAATTGTTGCCATTAACTCTTAATCACCCTTTTATAAGTTCAATATATTTCAAACAAGTATTATACTTACTTATGTAAAACTGATTTAATCCAATTGCCATCAATTACATACTATTCCACTAATCTATTCCATACTTACGTTTGTTTTCTTATATTCAATTCATAGCCAAGTAAACATTTTAATTATTACAACTAATTAGAGTTTCATACACATTGTTAATAATCACTTACATTAACACTGTTACACTTTTACTTTAGTGTTTATTTCATTATTAAATTATAGATTTTTATTTCTTCACTATTAAATTACCAAAATCTTATTAAATTAACGAATTTTATTATCAAAAATTGTGGGTCATTACACTGATGGCTTCCAACGACCGTCGACGACTTTAAGTAGCGATGGCTTCCAGCGGCTGCAATATATTTTATTTATTGCAATTTCATTCTTTTTAAAATAAATTTAAGATAAATTAATTTTTTTGAAAATTTTATTATGTAGGAAAAATTGAATAGCTTATATTAGTTAACAATGAGTATGAAATAGACATTGATGATTACAACCTCTTTTGCTTGCCTTTTTAAATTAATTAATTTTTTTAAATTATGATTATACACAATGTTTATAAAATGAATTCACAAAAATATTATGTATCATAAGTTTCATCAAGATTTTACAATTGATAGACTGAAACTTGTAGAAAATGATTGTTTATGTTCGATTTTCAATAAAGTCACTTATCGAATATTATTATTATACAAAAAAAGAATATCGACAACACTAATTTAATATTTAAATAAATAAAATGACCAGCCATCAACAACCATCGAAAGTCAAATGACTAAGCCGCCGGCGGCCATCGGAACCTTCCATCGCAATTTACTGTATATCTTGTAGTTATAAGTAAATACAAATTAGAAGTTGTTATAAATTGGAATGATATTTAAGTTGTATTTTAATTCATTGAATAAAATGTGTAGCAATGTAAGTTTTTATAAATTATCCAGTTTTAATACAAAAGTGTATCATTTGAAATAACAAGAAATATACCCAAGAGGAAGAGATATACAAAATAGGGACGGTTACCGTATTTACTATCTATTTTAAAAATAACAGAAAAGATAATTCTAGTGCATTAAAATGCAGAAACCCTATGTATGAACCAAAGTATTGTTCATTGTGTATTGGATTAAAATATTTAGGCACCATTCCATATTGAGTTGTCTTAACTATGAAATAGCTGGATAAAGAGGTTACATTTGGTAAAAAGATCTCATTTATGGAAGAACATTAAGAAATGGTAAGGTTTTAGAAATCCAAATCACAAAAGGTATCCCAGATTAAAAAATTAGTCAATATTTGTGGAAGGGATGGTTAATTCAAGAATTTGGGTCTCGGTCAAGAAAAAGATATTGTACTTTGCACACATGGAGAATGTAAGGCGATTTTCATAGAAAATAAGATTGAGAAATTTTTGGTAAGATTTGGAGGAAGGGTTAAAAGGATTCTTTTTAATCATCTCTAGAATCAGAAAAAGACTATTTGCCTTATGAAATTCATGGAAGACTAACTAGTTTGTGTTGCGTAACAATCGCATGTGAACGGAGTAACACTTAGGTGATTATCAACAATGCTAGAATATTCTATGTTATAACTTCAATGAATTTTAGGACTTTTATTTTTTGGGTTGAATGGGAAGATAGACCAAACTTTCGCTAATAGGACATCTAAGTACTCACTCGTTGAACATAGGATGGATCCCTACGGACTATAAATGTGATATCTAAGTGCCATGATTCTTGAAAGGCCGAAGAATAAATTTAAAGTAAAACGAGATGACTTAAGTTGAATCAAATTGGGAAAGAAGTTATGATATTTTCAATAGTTAAGAAATGACAAGTTCTCATATCGTTGGGTGAAAATGGAGAAGTAGCAAAAAGGGCTATGTAGAAATTACTAAGGAGAGGACATCATCCACTTTCACGGTGTCTTACATTACCATATAGAAGATGAAGTGATTATGTATACCACTGGATGATTTAAGATTGTGGGACGCCCTACCTCTATACCCACGCTAGCCAAGAACATTACGGTGTAATGCTGTCAACTAGCACGGAGAATAAGGTTGTAGAGGAGCGACCATCCGTGTAATTGCTTTGTGCGAGCACCAATATGTCAGATAGTACAATGAAGTCCGACATGCTGGTACAAACTCAAGGCTACTACACAGTGGCTATATATATACTTCGGAAACAAACATAGAAAGAAACATAACACAAATCATTCACAGACGTCCATATCACCAAGGCGGAAAAAGATATGAATATAACACATGAAAGTGTACATCAGAGTAGTGGTCAAACAAGATCCACAATATCACAAAAGAATGGTTACAAGTGCTAGACAAAATAACATGTATACATCAAAGAGTCTATATCTCAAAGGTATACAACAAAAACTACTAATCTAAGTAGTTAGCCAAAAGTCAGGATGATAATCCAGAAGTGAAGTCAAGCAGAAGCACCTGTAACATCTCGGTCTGACCCGAGTATTATTTATAAGAAAATAATAAACGGATCAGTCTAGCTATAAATATCAAACAAAATGATATAGAATAAGAGATATGACATAACATATGATAACCATAAAGCCATACTGTCATAAGTATGAAATAGAAAATCAACAAGAGGTTAATCAATATCACCAGAATCTTCTCAAAGATCAAAAAGAATGTCATACTAAATATCTTCATTCACAAAAAAGTTAATAACACACAAATTCACCAATGCACAAATATTGATAACACATATCAATGAAAATCACGAAAATCGATGAAACATGAATTCTAGAAATTATCAATGAAAATCCATAAATCACAAAAAGGGGGAAGCCTATCACAAAACGGGAGCATGAAAACTCACCAACACGTGTATCACAAAATGGAACGCTATTCCTTGGCTGCTAACCATTAATTTTGAACCAAAGCTCCATAAATCGGCCCAAAGACCATGGGTCACTACCCCACCAATTTGAGCCGAAGCTCCACAGAAACGGGGTTTAGTCTCCCTCGTAGACAAAGAGACATCACACAATTGCTAGTCTAAATCACAAAAATGATCATCAACGAGCATCAAGAAGTATCAATTACATTAAGCTAGCAAATATAAAAGCTTAGCTTCATGCCCCATAACCACTAGCTTAACGTGAATATTTACGAACAAATTGTAGATCTCCACTCGAAAATTGTCACAAGAGATTCAAGCGAACAAGTCCAAGAATTAACCGACGAAGTAAACACGAGCGTTTCATACCACTTGTTTTACTAAGCCGTTTAATTAGATTTCTCGTACGAGTGAGGTAAAGGTTTGTATATTTTTAAAATGACAAATCACAAAAATGCTTGTAGAAACAATAGGTCATAAAAATTCATGTTCGAAGACGTGAATAAAATCCAAAGAATTCGATCCCAAAGCCATCCAAGTGTAAATACGCCTGCGACATAACATAGTTCAATACAGGAAATTGGCACGACCAACAGGGAGCGACCAGAGGGGGTGAACGACCTAAAACGGTCGAGCTAAGCATTGGATCGACCTAACGAGGTGCGACCTAAGGGATGGTGCGACACAACATGGTGCGACCTAATGGTGCAATCAGGTCGTGCGACCTAAGGATGGTCAACGAGCTAAGAGATAAGGGGCCGAGCGACTTAATGGGAATGGTGCATCCCAACACATGGCCGACCTAACGTGCAAACGACCTAAGGGAAGGGCCGAGTGACCTAACACATGCACGACCTAACGTGCATACGACCTAAGGAGGCGGCCAAGGTGGAGCGACCTAAGGGGTACGCGACCTAAACAACAAGGCGCGACCTAAGCACGAGCGAGCTAGTTGTGCGACCTAAGGGGGTTGCGGCCTAACGACCTAAGGCGCAAATAGGGGCCGAGTGACCTAGCGACCCAATGGTGCACGCGACCTGTATCTATGACCTAAGACCGAGCGACCTACGACCTAAGGCCGAGCGACCTAAAACCGAGCGAGCTAACTGCAGGCCGAAAACCTTCCATATGCAGGCAGAACGACCTAACTGTTTTAGAGTGCAAAACTCGCCCAATTTGCAACCGATCGAGCACGGACGCTAGGGGATTATGCCAATAGGCTACTCGATCTATTGGCTCCTCGATGCATCACCAAAAACGTGTTCAAACATCAAAGTTAGGATTTTTAAGGATTTGAACCCAAAGCACTAAATATTGGGATTTTTCACATATTCAATCCAAATCAATGACAAATGCATATGTAAAAGTGTTAGGAATTCATACCCAACAATCAAAGATGGTTATATACAAAGATGTGAGATAAAAATCTCACCTTTACACAAAATTTATGAAGAAGAAGCTTGAAAGCAAGGAGGAATCAACCCAAGAAGCTTGAATCAATGTCTTCTATTTGAATTTTAAGTTGGATGTTGGATTTGCAAATGGTCTTGAGCTTGGAGTTTTAATTTCCCATTCCTTCCTTCATTTTTGATGAAGCTTGAGTGTTAGGAAATGAAAGCAAAGTTATGAAGGGAAGGGGGTTGAGCTAGAGTAAATAGTTTAGGCTAATGGGCTAAACCAAACCCAAAGTCCAAAGTGAAAAGGTAGCAAAATTCCACTAACTCCAAACATATCAAAGTTTATACTCAAAAAGATCGCAAACGGTGTTTTGAACTCAATGGAAGTGGTTCCAGGTCCTAATTCAACCGTATGCAAAAAGTAACTTTTCGGACTAAAATCCGACTAACGATAAAATATTTAAATATCAAATCGTAAAATATGCGGGTTGTAACAGACTCCCCTCCTTAAAGAAATTGCGTCCTCACAATAATTAAGAAGAAAATATATGGTAACAACCATAAAAGCATATTCAGCACAAAAGGAGTTTGAAATAAGAAATTCACCTCAAAGAGCAAGATAAAGTAAGTCCGGATGTGTTCGCTCGATGAATTCTCTAGATTCCTAAGAGCGGTCCTTAGGATTTGAGGACCATTGAACTTTAACAAGCGGAACATCTTTATTTCGAAGGCGCTTGACCTCCGAAGCAATAATACGAATAGGATGTTGCTCATAAGTCAAATTAGGTGAAACTTCAATTTATTCCACAACACCGGGCTCAAGAATAGAATCGGAATCTCAAAGGCACTTCCGTAATTAAGAAACGTGAAACACGTCATGAATAGCAGAAAATTGAGCTGGTAATAAAAGGCGATAAGCCACGGAACCAATACGTTCGGTGATAGGAAATGGCCCAATATATCGAGGCGCCACTTTTCCTGATCGACTGAAACGTACAACACCCTTCATAGGTGAAACACGGATAAACACAAGATCTTCCATAGAAAATTATAATTTCCTTCTTCGGTTATCGGCCTAGGATTTTTGTCTACTTTGGGCTTCTTTCATCCTATGACGAATAAGGTCAATCTTCTCTGTGGAATCACGAATAAAATCAGGACCTAAAACCAGCCTCAAGCCAACAAGAAGGAGATCGGCATGGCCTTCCATAGAGTGCCTCGAAAGGAGCCATACCAATACTAGATTGGAAGCTATTATTATAGGAAAATTCAACGAGAGAAATATGATCTTCCCAACTTCCACCAAAATCAAGAACACATACACGAAGAAGATCTTCAAGAGTTTGATTCACACGCTCGGTTTGTCCATCGGACTGAGGATGATAAGCAGTGCTAAAATTAAGCTTCGTTACTAAAGCCTTTTGAAAAATCTTCCAAAATCCACTAGTAAACAATGGATCATGATCACTAACAATAGAAAAAGGAACTCCATGCAATTTTACAATCTCTTTAATAAAGAGTTTGACCAAGGGAGGAACGGTTCGATTGGACCGAACGGGAATAAAATGGGCGGATTTAGTAAGTCTATCAACTATCAGCCATAAGCTATCATGACCCGAACGAGAACGGGGAAGGCCGTCTATAAAATCCATGGAAATTTGATCCCTCTTTCAAATTGGAATTTTCAAAGGTTGTAATAACCCACCGGGCCTTTGATGCTCGGCCTTAATGAGTTGGCAAGTCATGCAACACTTAACGAAGTTAGCAATATCAGATTTCATTCCCTCCCAATAATAAAGTCGCTTCATATCCGCATACATTTTACTACTTCCGGGATGAATGGTAAATTTAGAACGATGAGAATCTTCTAAAATGTCTTTACGAAGATTACTAATATTTGGCACGACAAGTCTACCAAATTTTCGAATACCGCCACGAGAACCAATCCATTCAGGACATAGGATTTGGGCTTCATAACGATTAAGCCAATCCATTCCCAAAATCATTCCAAAGCCTAAGTAGCGCATGACATGCAAATCGGCTCGGAAAGAAAAATCACACAAAATAATCTTGACATCTTTACACAATAAACTGATTGTTGTGGATCCACCAACCAGATTCGCAATTCTCAGAGAAGTCATTAAACACATAACATCCAAAGAAAAAGTATCAACAAGTTCTTTTGATATAAAAGAATGGGACGCACCCGTATAAAAAAGAACTCGAATAGGATGATCACGAAATAAAATAATGCCATCAAGGATAGAATGAGAAATACCTTTACCACGAGATGTGTTGCTAGGGGCTTGAGCAATATTAAGCTTTCCCTCCTTCCTGCCTTGAAGTTTGGTACAAGAAGATAAATAATGATTCGGTCTTTTGCAATAGCGACAAGCACAAGGCTTTGAACACTTTTTCGCATAATGGTCCTTAGAACCACAGTTGTAGCATTGCCCAACACTAGAACTAGGAGCCTTAGCTGCCGGAGAGGCTTGCTTCCCTTTCTTATTATTGGGATACGGACCCTTGAACTTATTGGGCATTTTCTTGTTGTTGAAGTTTGGTTTAGACTCACAACTTCAACATCATTCTCTCTATCTGCCTCTTCAAGTCGAAGAGCGGTATCAACAAGTTGATCAAAAGAAACTTCTAGAAGTAACGGCTTCTTGAGATTTTTATTCGAGCCATAGACGAATCTCTGATTTTTCTTCAATAGGGTATTAATGTATTCAACCCCGTATTTAGAAAGAGATTCAAAAGACGCGACATAGTCTACCACAGAGGATTCACTTTGAACAAGGTCAATGAAACGGTGAGTCAATGTCACCTTCTCAGCTTCTGGCACAAATTTTAATTCGAAGCGCTCCCGGAATTTCTCACAAGTAAGATCTGCTTCAACTATTTCAGAAGTAAGAAGCTCATACTAATCTAATGCTCTTTCTTGGAGCATACTAGAGGCCACCTGAACACGGTGAAGATCAATAAGATTCATGCGAGAAAAGATTCGATCGCACGATCTCAGCCAAGTCTGGACTTCGATAATAGTCTCAGAACCTTTGAATGGCTTCCACCAAAATTGGTATAATCGTTGCACAAACGTGCAAATCCAGACCTAGGGCGAGTAAACTCCGGATTAGATCCGGCTGCTTGAGCATTCCTCACTAGATCAAGAAGCTGCTGGGCAGACATAAATACTCCATCCTGGGGAGTTGCACGAGATTGACTGGCACTGGGACGGCCAGGTCTAACCATTTCTCTTCCTTTTTGGAAGAAAGAAAGAAGAAGGATAAGGTTATTCACCAAACGAATATCAAGCAATCTTGATAAATAAACAAGGAATCATAAAGAAAATAGGATGAATCGGTACAAAGACTCGAATTAAATCCTAATGCACGATTCCAAAGATGGACTTAGGACGATGATCCTTGCTAGATTATTCTACATTGTTCCAAAGATTGGCTCTGATACCAAGCTGTGACGCCCCACCTCTATACCCACGCTAGCCAAGAACATTACGGTGTAATGCTGTCAACTAGCACGGAGAATAAGGTTGTAGAGGAGCGACCATCCATGTAATTGCTTTGTGCGAGCACCAATATGTCAGATAGTACAATGAAGTCCGACATGCCGGTACAAACTCAAGGCTACTACACAATGGCTATATATGCTTCGGAAACAAACATAGAAATAAACATAACACAAATCATTCACAGACATCCATATCACCAAGGCAGAAAAAGATATGAATATAACACATGAAAATGTACATCAGAGAAGTGGTCAAACAAGATCCACAATATCACAAAAGAATGGTTACAAGTGCTTGACAAAAGAATATGTATACATCAAGGAGTCTATATCTCAAAAGTATACAACAAAAACTACTAATCTAAGTAGTTAGCCAAAAGTCGGGATGATAATCCAGAAGTGAAGTCAAGCAGAAGCACCTGTAACATCTCGGTCTGACCTGAGTATTATTTATAAAAAAATAATAAACGGATCAGTCTAGCTACAAATATCAGACAAAATGATATAGAATAAGAGATATGACATAACATATGATAACCATAAAGCCATACCGTGATAAGTATGAAATTGAAAATCAACAAGAGGTTAATCAATATCACCAGAATCTTCTCAAATATCAAAGGGAATGTCATACTAAATATCTTCGTTCACAAAAAAGTAGATGACACACAAATTCACCAATGCACAAATATTGATAACACATATCAATGAAAATCACGAAAATTGGTGAAACACGAATTCTAGAAATCATCAATGAAAATCCAGAAATCACAAAAGGGAGAGGCCAATCACAAAACAGGAGCATGAAAACTCACCAACACGTGTATCACAAAATGGAATGCTATTCCATGGTTGCTACCATTAATTTTGAGCCGAAGCTCCACAAATCGGCCCGAAGACCATGGGTCGCTACTCCACCAATTTGAGCCGAAGCTCCACAGAAACGGGGTTTAGTCTCCCTCGTAGACAAAGAGACATCGCACAATTGCTAGTCTAAATCACAAAAATGATCATCAATGATCATCAAGAAGTATCAATTACAATAAGCTAGTAAATATAAAAGCTTAGCTTTATGTCCCATAACCACTAGCTTAACTTGAATATTTACGAACAAATTGTAGATCTCCACCCGAAAATTGTCATAAGAGATTCAATCGAACAAGTCCAAGAATTAACCGACGAAGTAAACGCGAGCGTTTCATACCACTTGCTTTACTATGCCGTTTAATTAGATTTCTCGTACAAGTGAGGTAAAGGTTTGTATATTTTTAAAATGACAAATCACAAAAATGCTTGTAGAAACAATAGGTCAAAAAAATTCACGTTCGAAGACGTGAATAAAATCCAAAGAATTCGATCCCAAAGCCATCCAAGTGTAAATACGCCTGGACATAACATAGTTCAATACAGGAAATTGGCGCGACCAAAGGGGGTGAATGACCTAACACGGTCGAGCCAAGCATTGGAGCGACCTAACGAGGTGCGACCTAAGGGATGGTGCGACACAACATGGTGCGACCTAAAGGTGCAATCAGGTCATGCGACCTAAGGATGGTCAACGACCTAAGAGATAAGGGGCCGAGCGACTTAATGGGAATGGTGCATCCCAACACATGGCCGACCTAACGTGCAAACGACCTAAGGGAAGGGCCAAGCGACCTAACACATGCACGACCTAACGTGCATACGACCTAAGGAGGCGACCAAGGTGGAGGGACCTAAGGGGTACGCGACCTAAACAACAAGGCGCGACCTAAGCACGAGCGAGTTAGCTGTGCGACCTAAGGGGGTTGCGGCCTAACGACCTAAGGCGCAAAAAAGGGCCGAGCGACCTAGCGACCCAATGGTGCACGCGACCTATATCTATGACCTAAGGCCGAGCGACCTATGACCTAACAACCTAAGGCCGAGCGACCTAAAACCGAACGAGCTAACTGCAGGCCGAAAACCTTCCATATGCAGGCAGAACGACCTAACTGTTTTAGAGTGCAAAACTCTCCCAATTTGCAACCGATCGAGCACGGACGCTAGGGGATTATGCCAGTAGGCTACCCGGTCGTATTGGCTTCTCGATGCATCACCAAAAACGCGTTCAAACATCAAAGTTAGGATTTTTAAGGATTTGAACCCAAAACACTAAAAATTGGGATTTTTCACCAATTCAATCCAAATCAATGACAAATGCATATGTAAAAGTGTTAGGAATTCATACCCAACAATCAAAGATGGTTATAGACAAAGATGTGAGATAAAAATCTCACCTTTACACAAAATTTATGAAGAAGAAGCTTGAAAGCAAGGAGGAATCAACCCAAGAAGCTTGAATCAATGTCTTCTCTTTGAATTTGAAGTTGGATGTTGGATTTGCAAATGATCTTAAGCTTGGAGTTTTAATTTACCATTCCTTCCTCCATTTTTGATGAAGCTTGAGTGTTAGTAAATGAAAGCAAAGTTATGAGGGGAAGGGGTTTGAGCTAGAGTAAATAGTTTAGGCTAATGGGCTAAACCAAACCCAAAGTCCAAAGTGAAAAGGTAGCAAAATTCCACTAACTCCAAACATATCAAAGTTTACACTCAAAAAGATGGCAAGCGGTGCTTTGAACTCAATGGAAGTGGTTCCGAGTCCTAATTCAACCGTATGCAAAAAGTAACTTTTCAGACTAAGATCCGACTAACGATAAAATATCTAAATATCAAATCGTAAAATATGCGGGTTGTTACAGATTGTACGAATATACATTGAGGATTGCATGGGCTTATAGTTTCATGAGAGCATACTTCTACTCAAGTTACTTAGCATGGTACAAGTAGACATAATCAATGATTGTAGAGGGTTACCAATGCATATGCATTTGGATTAAAGGTTCATACCAGTGGCAAAGGTTTATAAAGGCTGTCAGAAGGATGGTCCAGTTAGAAGTACTTAAAGAGAGGATTCAATTCATAGAAGATAAGGACTACATAGATAGGTAGAAAGATTACAATTACAAAAGACACATGGAGTTGTAGTTCGTGATGATGGCATAGTCCTTATGAACATATTGCCACTTATATTCGTATTGGTTTGGTAGTTTGGAAAAGTTACCACCGAAAGTGTAGGGCCTTTTTCGATTTTGGATCGAGTAGGGAAGTTAGCCTATGGGCAGAGCTCCCTGGAGAGTTGGCGGGAGTTCACAATGTTTATTTGATGTCACTCATATAAGTGTTTATGTGATACAGTTACCATGGTTGAGTCGTGTCAGTTAAGGAAAGTTAAAAAAGATAGGCGAGCCTCTTGTTCGCCATGCACCTACCCATATTTTTAGGCCTAGGATGAGTTGATTCGGTGATAAAGTAATGAAATGGGTTAGAACCAATACAGAGACAATCCAATTGTGAGTACAGGGGAGCTTGAGGAGAAGGTCTGAGCTACCTATCTCGAACTCTTTTTTGGTACGCTTTTAACTTTAGAAACGTACAGATTACTTTTATATTTACGTTCAATCATAGGTAGAGACCATTAGATGGAAGGAATGGCTGTGGACAGGTTATTAGAACATGTTATGGATGGTGCATGCAAGTGGTTGTATTGTTGGGTTGTTTCTTGTACACATTTAGGTCAGTATATCATCTAGGTAGTACACATACATTCACATTATCTCTTGTATATTATTTATCTTGTTGGATATTATGCATATGGATTCTTAGTTATTGTTTATCTTGTTGAATAACATGCATATGGATTGAATGGTTGTGCATACATGTGGAATTGCAAGTATATTTACTTAGGATGTTGCAGACATTTTTGATTCATGGCATAAGCATTTATATGACATGAGGTCGACCATATATGTATAGCACCTATTCTTTGCATCAGTATAGGTTCAAGTGTATTTCACACTTGCATATAAGTACACACACACATATACAAGCATACTACATTTGAAAAATTACTAAGGACAATGATTGCTCATGAATGATGGATGGGTATGTGGTTGTAGCTATTGTTTATTGTGCATACACGTTATATTTTTTCATCTGAGTGATTTTGGGGAAGAAATACTTTTTAATAGGGGAGAATGTAACACCCCAAAAATTTAGTAAGAAAAATAAAATTAAATATAATAAGGGTCAAAATGGAAATTTCACAAACATCCGAATATGGCTATGAAACTTAAATCATTGCGTTCGTAGCTATTTTCTGAATAATTTTAATTTATAACACTTCAAAATTGGAGTTAGTACAGAGAAGTTACAGAATGTTTGAAAATTTCAAATGGAGTAAATTTTAAAATAAAAATTTACGAAAATTTACCGTCGACCTCTAAAGTCGAATGGTCGAACGCTAAAGTTGAATGGTCGACCACTGGAGTTGAATGGTCGACCATTGACACAATTTTCTTTAAGAATTTGAGCATACTTACGGATGGTTTTGATCGACTCAAATATATAACTTTGTGGCAAAATTTCTACTGTAAAAATGAGATGAGAACAAAGATTCTCCAAGGAAAATCCAGCACTCCAAATACATCTCTTACTTCTACAAATTAACACCTAGGCTAACCCTAATTTCATTAGAAAATTTATAGCATACTGAAACTCTACCAAAGCTTCTTCTCTCCACTTCTAATGTAACGACCCAGAATTTATGTCATTTGAAATTTTTATATTTAATTGATTTTTAATATTAACAAGAAAAATTTTTAAGTCGAATAAATTTTATTTCGAATATCTAGATTTAATTGGATAATTAAATCGATAATTTAATATTTGAAATTATAGAAATAATTGGAAATTGGGTTTAAAGTGATTAGAATTGATTTGTAAAGTTGTATTAAATCATATTGGAGTTAGAATGATGTTATCGAACTTTTAAATCGAATTAAAAGTTAATTTGTGGAAATTGAATATTTTAATATTTAATTGACGAGTAAAAATAGTCATTTTTCAAATAGTCTCGGATTTCGACGAAACGAGTTTTATCGGATCCGTAATGTTATATTATTGTAAGATTTCAAATTTCGTGTCAATCAGATTTACGGTTTGTCCGGGACAAGCCGTAACGCACTGAAATCGATTTAAGTGAATTTTAAATTTAAATAGTCGATTTGAAATCCTATCTTCCAAATACGATCGAATTGGCTCCTGATATATATTCCATTGCGTTCGGAATGAGGATAAAACATTATGAATGCCAAGCGGCACGCTTCGTTTGAAGTTCGGAAAATTTTGGGTGAATAGTGCACGAATATTTTCTATATAAGGCCCCCTATTTTCATTATTTTCACAAACCCTAATTTTCTATAACCCAGCCGCCATCAACAGTTCAATGGCCGAAAACTCATCGCGTTCTTCTTCATTTTCCTTCCAATCCACAAATAAATTCAAGAAATTTTCTTCTGCAATATTGTAGAGCGCGTTGAGATATACATTCTCAACGGCTATGATCATAAATGGAGCTACGAATCGACGTGAATCTCGATGCAAAGTTCATACATTTTGGCACGAATTTCAAGACAATGGTAAGGCCGAGCTCGATGATAATCAAGGCGGTGATGGAACTCGGCAGTGACTTCGAGGCGGCGGCCTCTGATCGTCGTCAAAATGATCCTATGTGGCGCGTCGATCTAGGGTTTCGATCGGCTATAGGTTATAATCGTGTGCGTCTTTTACTGATGAAGAAGAAGTTGCTCGTGCGGCCCTGATGCAAGCATATGGAATGAACGGCCGAGATTTAGGTTATAAAATAAATAAGAAAATTGTAAATTATTTTATTATAAATTCGTTCAAACTTTAAAATGCCATAATTCTTTCATACGTGGTCTGTTTCGCACGAAACGAGTTGCGTCGGGTTCGTATTGACGAATACTACGCGATGTAGCTGGATTGGAGTTGATTGGAGCTAGTGTGAATTTTGGGTAAAATTAAACGCGTGTTTAATTTTATTCGAAATAAACGCTGAATCCACTATTGGAAACAAGGTGAGAACTTCTCACTCAATCGAATTGTGTTTCGATATAAATTTTAAATAGTTAAATTTAAAATTGCTTGATTGTATGATTGAATGGTAAATTGCTATCTGTTGTATTGAAATAGACCCTATACGCAGTATATTAAGCGGATGTTATTTACTAAACACATATACCGCGATATTCCACCGTGAATGGAATTGATATTACATATGTACTTGGAGTTGATTTTCCCGCATTTTATAGCGGATGAGACCCTATTGTGCCGCATAATAGCGGATAATATTTTATATAAACCCATGTACCGCGATATTCCGTCTTGAAACGGGATTGGTACTGTGCTAACATCTGCGGATGTAGGGAAACAGGTTAGAGGGATCCAACTGGATTCCTCAACAGTATTAATTTATTTACAGATATTTGAGATATATTCTGTTATAATATTGATATATGATGTTTGGATGCCGTGGTTGATGTATTGGTGCTGCTGCAATATTGGGCCTATTTTTGGAGTTTTAAAAATGTTAAAGTAATGATTTTGAATTTAAAAGGATTTTCAAGTGATTTTTGAAAGTATACATTTTATTGAATTTTAGAATTAATTCATTTTAAATAAATAAACATTATATTTTTTATGTCATAAAAATTATGATTTTTGTGAAATATAACCGAAATGTGATTTTTGAAATAAGTAGTTGAAAAATTTGTAAAATGGTTTAAATTGGGGTTTTTGAATTATTATAAACGGTTTCTATAAAAGATTATTAAAATTGATATTTATAGATTAAAATATTGGAATTATAAAACGAGTTTTTTTATAAGTGTTAAAATGAAGTATAAATGGATTTCATAAGTGAATGAAATTTATAGATTTATAAATTGTGAAGTTATAAAATGAATAGATTTTGTAAAATAAAAGATTTATAAGTAATTAACTTATAAATTGGATTTTTGCATTTAGATGGGATTTAAATAGAATTTGTTAATTAAGGGATTTTATAAGTTGAAGTTTTATAAAATATATATAAATGTGAATTTATAAACATTGTTTTATAAATCCGAAATCAATTGAATTTGATAAGTAAATATGAAAGCTTATTAAAGAAGATATATCCACGATTTTGGACAGTGGATAATCCTTTAAATTAAATATGTAGAAGTGTTGAATTTGGTAAATGATTTATATTCACGATTTTGGACAGTGAATAATATATTAAAGAAATGTTTTAGGAAGTGATCTTTTAAATAGAATTAAACGATTTGAAGTTGTTTTAAAATGTGTTAAGGATCGAAACCATAGATTTCAACATTCATTGTTGGAATAGAGGTTTTTGAGAAATATGGAAAAGATGGACTATAACACTGTTTTTATAGTAAATGATTTTCGAAAGGAAATGTTTTTGTATAGTATTGGGATTTATATATCTATCGTATTTTCGAATCCCTATGCTATTGATTTTGGGTTGTTGTAACGATGTTTTACGCAACATTCGTTTTGACCCAAATAAATGTGTTTAAAGAGAACGTTTTCCTTAAAAGAATAAAATATATACTTAATCGTGTTTTAGGTATATTGAATATTTTCTAAGTATTGAAAATAAATAGATTTGTGAATTACTTATTGTTAAATAAGTATTTGGAAATGTTTTCCAATGTAGAAATTGAAATGGTTTAGAGAATATATATTTCAAAGATAATTTGAAGTGAATATTTGGCAAGTTATTTAATTTATGGAAGATTAATAAAAGGGCCTAGTGATTGTTATGGTGCTGAATATTTGTTGGTTTGCTTTGATAATTAAATAACCGACTGTCAATATTTACCTTTAAATGGGTATTGGTTGTGATTTGCTTGAATTTGAATGCTACACTTATTTTAAAATAAGCGCTCGTTATTCGGTGTAGCCGGGAGTAGACCTTTGGGTCATGAATCCCATTCCGAATAGTGATACGTCGTAATGGATAGCATTTGAAGACCAGTGTTGAAGACCGGATATTTTCGAAAATGGGTGGATTATCGTCGAATGTCTCTACATCGGCTGATCCCCGATATAGAGATTTTATCACCCTTTGTGATGGGAATTCCGGACGTGATTACTGAATATCCGGATTGCAAGAGCTTCTTTGGAAGTGTCTTCGGTTCCGTTCAATCCTGGAATGGACTTGTATGGATTGTATGTCTGACATTACATTTTGAGATGTAAAGCTGGTTTCTATCGAATACATTTCTGTTGGCGGTGGAGAATTTATTCTCTTAGCTTAACACCCTTCTCTGAGACGTACAAGCTCAGAGGTTATGTAGTTGATGGTTACTAGTGATATATTCCCAATTTGGTAAAGTGGCATGCTGAGCGCTGCTGATTATTTGTTAATCAAAGCATGGCTTTTATGAAAAGCGTAGCTTTGTGGACGAGACTTCGTCGGACCTCACACCCCGGAAATGGTCAAAACAGGAAGAATGCAGCAAGGTTATTTGGGGATAGTGCCTCCATAGTGTATGTTCATTTCCTTCTGGATAGAGGTGGTATTGTGGTATGGAGCCCTGATACTTAACCTATGTGGTTGCTGCAAATTTATTTCTTTGTGGTTGTTGTTGAATCCAAGGATAAAGGTTGGTTACGACCGGGGGATGACATACACGTGTTAGTTGTTGCCTAGCTAGAGGTAACCAGGCCTTGTGTTGGCAGAGATCCGGTTAGGTTCTCAGGGAATCTTTCCAGAGGCGTACCCATGTGGCAATGGAAAGTTCCTTGGCCTGACCATTTGTTGGAAAACCGAAGAAACAATACGAGCCCTGTACGGTTTTAGTTGTATAACCTACCATGCAATGTGGCGGTAACCTGCTATTGAACATGGTAGCTATAGTAGGCATACTATAATGGTCGTATGTTGGCTAAGATTTATATCATACTTTCGAAATGTATTCCTACACTTTGCACTTATAGTAATAATATCAATGAAATTTGCGTATCAAGCATGTTTGACTATCATAAGGAGAAATCTCCTCCGATTCTGCGTTTGCATTGTGTGTGTGTGTGTGCTGGACGCCTTATGGTAGTCACATTTTCTAAAAGCATCGCGAATCTATTTTAAAATATTTCTATGTTTATTTTTAAAGATAAACTATTTTAAGTTCTCACACCAATTCCATGACTGACCTGGAGTTTATTGTTCCCTTCCTAAACTCTAGGTGCCCATCATTTTCCACACGACCAGTTTAGAGTCAGGTTATCAGGTCATTCTGGAATCAGGAGATGCTGTGGAGATCAGGAGCAAGAGCTGGATGGCATGGCGTATCGACTAGTATATAGTATTTCTTTTCTGCTGATTGTTGTTGTAAACTCTGATAATGTATATTGACTCTGAAGATGTAATGCATAAAATGTACAGTTCTTTTGGTTTAAAAGATTATTCATTTATCTATTATATGTTGTTCCGCTGCAATTGTGAGATTCTGATATTGTTTCTGTTGCTTCTTCTTTCTTTCTTCTTCTACCTCTTCTTCTTTAACCCTAACAATTTGGGTTTCCAGCCTTCGATTTCTCGGCAGTTGATACAGAGGACGTATAAATGTCAATTTTCGAAAGTCGAAAATCCCGAACGTTACATCTGGTATCAAAGCATTTGGTTAAGAGACAAGCTTGGCTCTGTTGGGAATTTCTCATTAGAGATAGAGTCAGTAGTACTCTAGAATGAGTGTGAGTGTAATCATAGATACGAGCGCGTATTTGTTTGTGAATATGAAATTGTTTTGTATTGTGTTGACTTATCAGTTGATTGTTTATAGATTCTCGTCGGTGCAGTCTAGCTAACTGGATCGATAGGGGTTTCTAAACTCTTAAACGAGATAAACTGACACGGTATCATTTTAAATTGGGTAAATGAAATAATTTTACCTTGATTATATTTTATATATAAAAGAATAATTTTTCAAAAATTATTAAAGTGTATATAAATTGATTGTTTGGTTGTTGGAAATGTAAGAATATATATATATATATATATAAGTTAATTAAAAGATGTTTGAATAATCTAATTAAAAGAATAATGGTATAAGCAAATAAATTATTAAGTATGGAATTTTATTTAAAGTGATTTACAATTGTGAAATAATCTTATATATAAGAAGTGAAACTATATGAATACATTTATAAATATGAGTTGTAAATAAAAATAAATTTGGACTATGAATTTGAAAGTTTTGAATCCCGTCTATTTTGAAAATATTATAAATATGAGTTGTAAATAAAAATAAATTTGGACTATGAATTTGAAAGTTTTGAATCCCGTCTATTTTGAAAGTTGTTTTTCAAAGTTAAAGATGTCATATTATTAAGTAAGATAAATCAATTTGGGATAATCTTATGTAAGTGAAGTGGAATAGTGAAATTCTATAAGAAAAAGACTTATAAATGTGAGTTATAAGTAAAAGGAATTTTTTTGAAAGAATATTAAGCACTAAATTCACTATTGTTGCTGGGAAATAATAAGGGTGATGACTGCAGCATCATTAGTATCATTTTCGAGTTTCTGTGTGATAGATTTGCTACCATAGTAAATTGAAAATTGAAGTTGGTTGTGATAAACAAATTTGAAATTAAAATCCGAGTTGTAATTGTTGAATATAAGTGAAACGAGTTTTGGACTTATAATATGAAATAATAAATTTGGCTTTGGTAAAGAATAAAGAATTTGGGTTAGCATAATAAATATATGATTTGAAATTTAACTAAAGGGAAAGTTAAATATAATTTACTTTAGAATAGGAATCTGAATTGGGTTTATAAGTGGAAATTTAAGTTAAATAAATGGATTGAATATTAATAAATCGAATGTGGATGAATTGATATAGAATAATGAATGTAAGTGTTAATTCATTAGAAGCTAATGAAGTTGAAAAAAAATGAATAATTGAAAGAAAAGTCAATTAGATATGAAACCAATTGGAATTAAAAGTGTTAAACCAAATTGAATGTAAATTTTAATAATTTGGTTGTGTTGGTTATGATTTGGTAGTTATATGATTGTTAGTTGATTGTATATAATTCATTAAGTGTTAATGAAATTGAATTGATAAATGGAAAGCTATGTAATTTGATTAGATTGTGGAAGTGTACGAACTTGAATGTAAATTAGTGAATATAAACTAATTGAAAATGAATAAATGAATGTTAGTAAAGTCCAATGTTAATGAATCAAATTTGATTAAATGAAAAACCAATTCATTGAATATTAATGAGAAGTGCATTTATATTGATTTGATATGGATTTGTTGGATAAGTTGTTGGATGATAGTTGTTTGGTGGTTACATTTATTGCTTTTTGTTGCATTTTCTATATTGGCACATATTGTTGGTGCTTATGGTATATGTTGTATATCGATATTATTTTCTATATACATGTTTCTCATTGTTGTTGAGTGTTTAGTAGGTGCGGATTGCGCTTGCTTCGCTTTTGGAGCTCGCTTTCACGCTATATTAGTTGTATATGCTCGTTAATAATATATAAGGTACATATCTCGGATTACATATCGTACATTTACACTTTTTTCCCTGCGGGATGCCTCATTACTTTGATGAGATGTATATTTGTGATATATATATATTGCCATTTTTTTTTTCGAATCGAGCCGCGCAAAGGAGACGCTGGCGAAATTTTTCGAAAATTTAAGACGTTGGAATATTTTTGAGAAAATTGAAATTTTTTGAAAACTATAACTTTGATTTTTGAATGAAAAGCTAAACGATATAGTTGGTTCTGAAAAGATAACTAAGTATGATTGAAAACTTAGTAAAGCTTTTATAAGAAGTTTAACCATGCATTTTGGAAAAGTTAAAATGTTTAAATGAATTTGAAATTTAATTTGAACAAATGGTTTTGAAAAGTTAATGGATTCTATAAATTTTTCTTACTTGGCAATTTCGAGGACGAAATTCTTTTAAAGGGGGAAGTTTGTAACGACCCAGAATTTCTGTCATTTGAAATTTGTATATTTAATTGATTTTTAATATTAATAAGTAAAATTTGTAAACCGAATAAATTTTATTTCGAATATTTAGATTTAATTGGATAATTAAACCGATAATTTAATACTTGAAATTACAGAAATAATTGGAAATTGGGTTTAAAGTGATTAGAATTGATTTGTAAAGTTGTATTAAATAATATTGGAGTTATAATGATGTTATCGAACTTTTAAAATCGAATTAAAAGTTAATTTGTGGAAATTGAATATTTTAATATTTAACTGACGAGTAAAAATAGTCATTTTTCAAATAGTCTCGGATTTCGACAAAACGAGTTTTATCGGATCCGTAGTGTTATATTATTGTAAGATTTCAAATTTCGTGTCAATCGGATTTACGGTTTGTCCGGGACAAGCTGAAACGCACTGAAATCGATTTAAGTGAATTTTAAATTTAAATAGTCGATTTGAAATCCTATCTTCCAAATGCGACCGAATTGGCTCCCGATATATATTCCATTGCGTTCGGAATGGGGGTAAAACATTATGAATGCCAAGCGGCATGCTTCGTTTGGAGTTCGAAAAAAATTCGAGTGAATAGTGCACGAATATTTTCTATATAAGGCCCCCTATTTTCACAAACCCTAATTTTCCATAACCTAGCCGCCATCAACAGTTCAATGGCCGAAAAATCATCGCATTCTTCTTCATTTTCCTTCCAATCCACAAATCAATTCAAGAAATTTTCTTCTGCAATATTGTAGAGCACGTTGAGATCTACATTCTCAACGGCTATGATCGTAAATGGAGCTATGAATCGACGTGAATCTCGATGCAAAGTTCATACGTTTCGGCATGAATTTTGAGACAATGGCAAGGCCGAGCTCGATGATAATTAAGGCAGTGATGGAATTCGATGGTGGCTTCGATGCGGCGCCCTCTGATCGTCATCAAAATAATCCTCTGTGGCGCGTCGATCTAGGGTTTCGATCGGCTATGGGTTATAATAGCGTGCATCTTTTACTCATAAAGAAGAAGTTGCGCGTGCGGCCCTGATGCAAGCATATGGAAAGAACGCCCGATATTTAGGTTATAAAATAAATAAGAAAATTGTAAATTATTTTATTATAAATTCGTTTAAACTTTAAAATGCTATAACTCTTTCATACAAGGTCAATTTCGCACGAAACGAGTTGCGTCGGGTTCGTATTGACGAATACTACGCGATGGAGCTGGATTGGAGTTGATTGGAGCTAGTGTGAATTTTGGGTAAATGTAAACGCGTGTTTAATTTTATTCGAAATAAACGCTAAAACCACTATTGGAAACAAGGTAAGAACTTGTCACTCAATCGAATTGTGTTTCAATATAAATTTTAAATAGTTAAATTTAAAATTGCTTGATTGTGTGATTGAATGAGAAATTGCTATCTGTTGTATTCAAATAGACCCTATACGCAGTATATTAAGCGGATGTTATTTATTAAACACATGTACCGCGAAATTCCACCGTGAATGGAATTGGTATTATATATGTACTTGGAGTTTATTTTCCCGCAATTTATAGCGGATGAGACCCTATTGCGCCGCATAATAGCGGATAATATTTTATATAAACCCATGTACCGCGATATCCCGTCTTGAAACGGGATTGGTACTGTGCTAACATCTGTGGATGCAGGGAAAGAGGTTGGAGGCATCCAACTGGATTCCTCAACAGTATTAATTTGTTCACAGATATTTGAGATATATTCTGTTATCATATTGATATATGATGTTTGGATGCCGTGGTTGATGTATTGGTGCTGTTGCAGCATAGGGCCTATTTTTGGAGTTTTAAAAATGTTAAAGTAGCGATTCTGAATTTAAAAGGATTTTCAAGTGATTATTGAAAGTATACATTTTATTGAATTTTGGAATGATTCATTTTAAATAAATAAACGTTATAATTTTTATGTTATAAAAATTATGATTTTTATGAAATATAACCGAAATGTGATTTTTGAAATAAGTAGTTGATAAATTTGTAAAATGGTTTAAATTGGGATTTTTGAATTATTATAAACAGTTTATATAAAAGATTTATAAAATTGATATTTATAAATTGAAATATTGGAATTATAAAATGGGTTTTTTTATAAGTGTTAAAATGAAGTATAATGGATTTCATAAGTGAATGAAATTTGTAGATTTATAAATTGTGAAGTTATAAAATGAATAGATTTTGTAAAATAAAAGATTTACAAGTAATTAACTTATAAATTGGATTTTTGCATTTAAATGAGATTTAAATAGAATTTGTTAATTAAGGGATTTTATAAGTTGAAGTTTTTATAAAATATATATAAATGTGAATTTATAAACATTGTTTTATAAATCTGAAATCAATTGAATTGGTAAGTAAATATGAAAGCTTATTAAAGGAGATATATCCACGATTTTGGACAGTGGATAATCCTTTAAATTAAATATGTAGAAGTGTTGAATTTGGTAAACGATTTATATTCACGATTTTGGACAGTGAATAATATATTAAAGAAATGTTTTAGGAAGTGATCTTTTAAATAGAATTAAAACGATTTGAAGTTGTTTTAAAATGTGTTAAATATCGAAACCATAGATTTCAACATTCATTGTTGGAACATACGTTTTCAAGAAATAAGGAAAAGATGGACTATAAAACTGTTTTTATAGTAAATGATTTTTGAAAGGAAATGTTTTTGTATAGTATTGGGATTTATATATCTATCGTATTTTCGAATCCCTATGCTATTGATTTTGGGTTGTCGTAACGATGTTTTACGCAACATTCGTTTTGACCCAAATAAATGTGTTTAAAGAGAACGTTTTCCTTAAAAGAATAAAATATATACTTAATCGTGTTTTAGGTATGTTGAATATCTTCTAAGTATTGAAAATAAATAGATTTGTGAATTACTTATTGTTAAATAAGTATTAGGAAATGTTTTCCAATGTAGAAATTGAAATGGTTTGGAGAATATATATTTCAAAGATAATTTGAAGTGAATATTTGGCAAGTTATTTAATTTATGGAAGATTAATAAAAGGGCCTGGTGATTGTTATGGTGCTGAATATTTGTTGGTTTGCTTTGATAGTTAAATAACCGACTATCAATATTTACCTTTAAATGGGTATTAATTGTGATTTGCTTGAATTTGAATGCTACACTTATTTTAGAATAAGCACTCGTTATTCGGTTTAGCCAGGAGAAGACCTTTTGGTCATGAATCCCATTCCGAATAGTGATATGTCGTAATGGATAACATTTGAAGACCGGTGTTGAAGACCGGATATTTTTTAAAACGGGAGGATTACCGTCGAATGTCTATGCATCGGCTGATCTCCGATATAGAGATTTTATCACCCTTTGTGATGGGAATTCCGGACGTAATTAGTGAAATATCCGGATTGCAAGGGCTTCTTTGAAAGTGCCTTCGGTTCCATTCGATCACGGAATGGACTTGTATGGATTGTATGTCTGACATTACATTTTGAGATGTAAGCTGGTTTCTATCAAATACATTTCTGTTGGTGGCAGAGAATTTATTCTCTTAGCTTAACACCCTTCTCTGAGACGTACGAGCTCAGAGGTTATGTAGTTGATGGTTACTAGTGATATATTCCCAATTTGGTAATGTGGCATGCTGAGTGCTGCTGATCATTTGTTGATCAAAGCGTGGCTTTTGTGAAAAGCGTGACTTTGTGGACGAGACTTCGTCGGTCCTCAAACCTCGAAAATGGTCAAAACAGGAAGAATGCAGCAAGGTTATTTGGGGATAGTGCCATCATAGTCTATGTTCATTTCCTTTTGTATGGAGGTGGTATTATGGTATGGAGCCCTGATACTTAACCTATGTGGTTGCTGCAAATTTATTTTTTTGTGGTTGTTGGTGAATCCTGGGATAAAGGTTGGTTACGATCGGGGGATGGCATACTCGTGTCAGTTGTTACCTAGCTAGAGGTAATCCGGCCTTGTGTTGGCAGAGATCCGGCTAGGTTCTCGAGGCATCTTTCCGTAGGCGTACCCATGTGGCAATGGGAAGTTCCTTGGCCTGACCATTTGTTGGAAATCCAAAGAAACAATACGAGCTCTGTACGGTTTTGTTGCATAACCTACCATGGAATGTGGCGGTAACCTGCTATTGAACATAGTAGCTATAGTAGGCATACGATAATGGTCGTATGTTGGCTAAGATTTATATCATACTTTCGAAATATTTTCCTACACTTTGCACTTATAGTAATAATATCAAAGAAATTTTCGTATCAAGCATGTTTGACTATCATAAGGAGAAATCTCCTTCGATTCTGCGTTTGCATTGTGTGTGTGTGCGGGAAGCCTTATGGTAGTCACATTTTCTAAAAGCATTGCAGATCTATTTTAAAATATTTCTTTGTTTATTTTTAAAGGTAAACTGTTTTAAGTTCTCATACCAGTCCCATGACTGACCTGGAGTTTATTGTTCCCTTCCTAAACTCTGGGTGCCCATTATTTTCCACACGGGCAGTCTAGAGTCAGGTTATCAGGTCATTCTGGAGTTTAGGAGATGCTGTGGAGATCAGGAGCAAGAGCTGGATGGCATGGCGTATCGACTAGTATATAGTATTTCTTTTCCGCTGTTTGTTGTTGTAAACTCTAATAATGTATATTGACTCTGAAGATATAATGTATAAAATGTACAGTTCTTTTAATTTAAAAGATTATTCATTTATCTATTATAAGTTGTTCCGCCGCGATTGTGAGATTCTAATATTGTTTCCGTTGCTTCTTCTTTCTTTCTTCTTCTACCTCTTCTTCCTTAACCCTAACAATTCGGGTTTCCGACCTTCAATTTCTCGGCAGTTGATACAGAGGACGTATAAATGTTGATTTTCGAAAGTCGAAAATCCCGAACGTTACATCTAAAATTTGTTTCAAAAATAAAATAAAATCAGAGCTAGTGCATATTTGTACATCAGATCTCGAAAAGGGCAAGCTAATGGGTGTCAATTCACGAGGAAGGACAAAGTTAGAGCTTTGATCTAAGGCGAGTGGGAATAGGTTTAGTAAGTTGATCATTTACGGTTGAATTCAACATATTCTACTTGATCTAGCATGTTAGTGATTAAACTGGAAACTATCAACCCTAATTGTTAAATCTAATTGCTAAACCTAAAATATGAATTGAAAACTAGTATTGATATGAATTGCTTAATCTCATTTAAATCTAGGATTAAACTATTTTTCTTATTGAATTGGAACCCTAAAAATTGGTTAACTCAAAAGTAAGTTAGTATAAGTAACCTGCTAAAATTTATGAATTTGAAACCAATAAAAATAAGGTAAAATCTCATAGAAGACCGGTCACTGTAAATTACATAGGGTTCACTATGTATGCCTAATTAATATAATTAACAATAATTAAAAATTAAATCAAAAAACTAAGAAAACCCTAATTTCTGTAATGCGACCAGTCGACCACTCACTTTGTACGGTCGACCGCAAGTGGCCCATCGATAAGGAGTAGTGATCACTAGTTATGCCTAAATTGCAGAATCTGAACCTCGACCTAAGGTCGAGGTTAGAAATAAAATAAATTATTAGTTGTATGTATAGCTGTATTATATGCATATGTGTGCTTGTTAGAGATAGTAGGAAAGCTAGTCCCCTATGAGATGATGCTAGGACGTTGCGGAATTGGGTAAACACCCTTTACCCAATAGGGGTCGATTATTCGAGTGAGGCGATTTTATTGCAAACGACACATACGAGAAGTTCTACAGTGTACACACAGCGCTAGCTAATGCTTAATGAAGTGTGTAGGCCTGGCACAATAGGACTCCTTGGCATGCACGATTCTCATGCGTTGTTATACTATGTGGTAGAAGGAGCTTAGTGCGTGCTATAAGAGGCATACACACCATAGAGAGGTGAACACGAATGCAGACGATGAAACACCCTGACGAGCAGCATTTCGTATTCCCCCTCGATGTGTAGTTAGGTTATGTGTAGTTGTAGGTATTGGAAAATTGTTCACAAATAAACTAGTGGCAATGTTTCCATGTCTAGCATCCTAGTGGCGATGCTTCCATATCGAGTAGCTCTAGGAGCGGTGGCCGATCATTAGGTAGTGATGTTCGATTCACAGTTCGATCCTTGTGGTAGCCTGCAAAAGTTATAGCGTATGTGTGTGTTGGATAAAAACCCATAAGTAAAAACCCTTAGGAATACACAGACACTTGTAGGACACCTTAGGACACTTAGGATGGAATTAAAGTCAACTACACATAATCACCATATATTAATCCAATACTCATTCACCAGACTTTTGTCTGACCCACCCCTTTTCTTTTCACTTTCTCCCACCACAAGATGACATGTTTGAAGTTGATTAGGCATAGTATAAGGAGAAAGAAGTTGAACGTTGGAGTTCTTATATTCCTCATTATTCCTCATGTAGCTCTTTATTGTACAAAATATCTATTAACGATTATATTGTACTTTGGAAATAGTGTATATGATAATTAAATATTTTGGATACTATTTTTTCTGAAATTTTTCAGTACTTGTAATTTAATTTCCTTCCAATGTGAAATCTGAAAGTGTAGAATAAGTTAGAATTTACCAGTATAATTATGCTCTAAAATGTTATAAAAACCGTATACTTTGGATTGGGGTATCCCAAAATACAGATTGTTACAACGTGGAGAACCGGATAGGATTTGTTGTTCGGAAGTAGAGAAAATATTGAACAACATTTGATGTCTGATGGTATCATTGGGTACCAAACAACATTTACTGTTTGGTGATGCCGTTGGAGACCTGAAAGACTTTTCTGTCCTGTGGAGCTATACCCAAGTACCAAACAAGAAAGGGTACTTGGGGTTGCATCATGGCTTTGGTTTGGCTATATATGGGGATTAGATAGAACATGTGATAATGTTTTGGGATGTTTACTTTGGGCTCGACATGGAGGGACTTCGGGGTAAAACTTGGGGTTACTTGGTGGTTTTGGGAGACGGTTTAGAGCAGGGATGGATGACTCCAGGATAGCTTCTTGACTTTGGTGATGGAAAATCGATGGTGTATTGAGTTAGGTTTCGATAATAGTGGCTTGATGTTGAAGGGAGTGAGAGTGGTTGTCCACGAAGGGTGGGTTCTAGGAAGGGTGACCCGTGGATAGAATATGGAATGGTTCAATCGTGGAAAAAAAGGAATGTGGAATGGTTCCTTGAAGATAATGGAAAATAGATAGAGCAAGGAAAGGGCTTAGATACACGTGCTAAGGGATCGTTGATACCCGAAGTGTTTTATGATGTTCTAGAAAGCAGGGATATTATGAGTGCACTCATTGATATTTATAAAAGCTACCCCCGAATCATTTGAAAGGATCCGTATAACTTGACCAACGAAAAGGGTCTAATATTAGCTTTCGACTAAAGATGAATACGCTGACAACCGAGATTTCCATTAGTCCCTGGCATGGATAAGGCCACACGAGTTATCGTATATTTAGAGCACGTTAAGTGATGGTAAGGATTGTTTAATGGATGGCGTGGTTGATTTGATTGTTTTCTTCCATAGTCTATCACTCTAGGGTTATCACTAGAGATAGGTATTGAGGATAGAGATATTTGTACACCCGACATCATATTTATTTCAAAGTATACCTTTATGATATTCGTAAAGTAGCATATTATGTTTGTTATGTGCTAACTCTTTGATTGCAGGGATATGTCAGGTATGGTTCTTCATACCTTAGCCCCATGTTCACTGTATATGATTTTTATAGCATATTATGTCAAGTATGTCAAGTTTATGGTTTCTTCTTATTATCTCGGGTATTCTTAAATGAGTAGATTAGGGATAACAGGTCTGAATAGTTCATGCAACTATACAGAGTATGTGTAGGAGGCTGCGCTATCATATTTCTATATTTGAGTTTACTACCGCTTATATTCCATTGTGCAGTACTGTAGAGTTATACTAGTTCTTGTATCACTTTAGAGACATTTTGGAGTTTATTTTGGAGATTTGGGATGTATGAACTCTGTTATTATAGTTTTTTTGTATAATATACGAACCCATTTCACTCTAATGTTCTTATTTGTGGTTCAGTTGATTATACCATCGCCTTGCCTATTTTACATCTATGTTATCATATTACATTTTATTTTGTGCAGTGAGAGTTCTACAAGTATTGTGCTTGGATTTTCTTTGCTTTTCGCCCTTGACTTTTGTCCTACATCAGCTGGTTACCTCCACGGTGCATTATACATGTATATTTGGTGCCGGTGGTGTAAGTTGATCGTCACATTTGGTATCGAAGCTTAGGTTGCATATACGACCTGAGATGATACTTGAATCCATTAGAGATAAGGAAGGAGCTATCACCTTAGAATGGATCATGCGATATGTGAGAGAGCGTACTTGTTATATTTTGGTTCTCAAAAACTATATAGTTGATATTATAATAAGTTGTCTTGCACCTATGAGTACCCTTGATGTTGTTTTCCTCTATAATAAACTGATCATTCTTATTACAGTTATAAGAATGGACAAAAATACTAGGAATTCTGCATTGGAAGCGAAGGATGGAAGGGTCAATGTGATTGCTAATGACCCAGAAGTGCAGGCAGTGTTGATCCGTATGATGGTGAGCGTAATGCGAGTAACCCAAAGAGGAACTACATGGATAGTGGATTGTGGTGCTCAAATGCAAGTGTATCAGGGTGTTGTTGCTCAAGAAGAAGCTAATTCACAAGTAGGCAGAAGTAGCAAGAGAATGAGGGACAAAGAAGGTGGGCAAGTCCCAAAAGAAAGGTGGCTAAAAGAAAGGCAAGTGGGTGTAGAGGTGTTTAACTACAATGGGGGGTGTTATATTAGTGAGGACTATAAGGACACAAAAGATGGTGAGAGGAAGTGCTTCAATTGTGGTAGGGTTGGGCACGTCAAGATATACTGTCCAGAGCCGGTTATGGAGGCATGACCCTAAATGAAGAATGGTCCAAGGAAGAGTAAATGGAATCCTATTTGCTATGATTGTGGGGAAAAGGACCATATTGATATAGATTGTAAGGCAGGAGGCAAGAAGATCTACAATTGCAACAAGATTGGGCATATCAAGAAGGAATTCCCTGAAATGCTTAGGAGTAAGCAAGATGACCCTACTTATGCTATGAGTGTTGTCCTAGTTTCGTCAAGTTCTCCATCGACGAAGGAGAAGGGAAAGAGTGTCATTACTCTTGGTATGTTTTGTATTTTTGATACACGTGTTCATGTTTTAGTCAATGTCGAGACTTCATATCCCTATACATCTACTGATTTGGTTGATAGACTAGGATTGAAACCCAAGATACTGGACTGACCTTTACCTATTGCGGGTTTAGCCAGCCTCTGTATGGTTCATAAAGACATTGCCTTACTGAGTCATAGATATTTATTTGTTCGTGATTTCTTTGTTTTGGGCTTTGTGGGGTTTGATTTTATATTAGAGATGGAGTAGTTGAGGAGGTACGAAGTAGTGGTGGACCGTGAGAGGCTGTTGATAATGGCAGGGATGGATAATGGGCATGGATTGGAGATAAGTCGTATACCCAAGGAGTAGGTGATGGTTAATGTTATCCCACCTTTTGATCATGCAATATACGGACGAACCCAATGAACCAAACTTCAAAATTATCAAGGTAAGGTGTCTGGAGGGATGACCATGGAACCCAAAACCAAAGTACAACCAAGATCATAACAAGGGCGTAAGTCCACCGACCACAAGTGTAGGATCGGCACGGACCCCTACCCATACGTTGGTGCTGACTCCCAAGAAAACCTCCATGGGGTTTCATCTTCTTCCTCCTTGTCCCTCTTGATGTTAGGAACCCATTTACAATATTTTTATGTTGATTCAATATAGATTTTCTATCAATCTCCATGAAATCTACAACTCTGTTCTTTCACAACTCTATCAATTGGACTCCGAAACAAGCTAATATTGGTACAAACAACTATGGAATCACAAAGTTAACCAGAAGACGGTCTGAAATGAAGAGTTGAAGGTGCCTCGTTTTGCTAACTTAGGGGTCGGTATTGACCCATACCCACGAAGTCGTATCGACCCGTAATACTTCATGACATGGCACTCTATTTTCATGGAGGACAAGTCTAAACCTCGAATAATGGCCTGGAGATATTTTGTGCATGATATTAGGTTCTCTTCCTCTATAAATAGGAAAATAGGGCTCATTTTTCATGATCTCTTGGCTCTAGCTCTAATCTACTCCATATTTTTATATTTCTGAAAATCTAGTGTCAGAGTTGTACCGACCCCTAAGAACTTTCGCCTTTAAGTTAGAAGTAAGCAATAAAATCATTAAGTGGATGTAGGCCAGAGTTTGCCAAACCATTATCAAACTTTGTGTATTCATCCCTCACTCATTTTAATTTGTTTTTTCCGCTTTTTATTCTCTTATACTTTTTTTTGGGTGTTTATGCCATTTTTGATTCAAATATTTTGATGCTTTCACTGAGAAACATTCGAACTTACTAATGTAAGATTTGAAAAGGATTCTAAATGGTTGGACAATCAACTAGAAGGACTTTGTTGGAGGAAATCAGCCAGGGTGGCAACCAAGAGGCATCCTCAGGAGCTAACCTCCCATTAATATACATAATCGGGGATGGGATGAAAACTATGATGAATGGATTACAGGAAAGGATGATGGCTCTCTAGGAAGAGATGATGGAAAACTTCTTCGGGGGGATGAAATAGATGGGAACAAATGGAGTTATGGAAAATCAGAATCAGAGACCAAAAGCCGGAGCCCTGGTAGCTGGTGTTGGAGTAGAACAACTCGAAGCAAACCCTGATCCAGAGCAAACCCGGACCTAAACTTATGGGTCGGTACTGATCCACCCTCAGGGGCTTGGTGGCATGGGTCATCCTGGCTTTGGAAGGAATGACATGCATATTGGAGCTAAAGAGGAGCATTTGAAAGTTGATCAGAATGCAGAAGCATAGTCGGTGGAGTATTTATCGGTATTCCCTCGCAGAGTTGAGGGATAGGATGAGAATGCTAACCTTAGAGTTCCTTTGAATGACGATGTAAACTTGCTGAGTTAGTGAGACAAGCTATAGGGGGTGGATTGCCTAGTCAGAGCATGGGAGATGTGAACTTGACTCTGTTCTCTCCAAATATTCAATATGCTAGGAATCTGCCAGATTTCAAGTTACCAACATTGGAAACATACAATAGGAAGACGGGTCCAACTGTTTATTTGATGAGGTACATCCGGCATATGGGAGTGTTGGGTGCATCTGAAGAATTTGTAGGATAGTGTTTCCCTCTGCATCTGACGGATTTGGTTGCATAGTGGTTTATACAGCTAGAGAAAGGTTCCATTTGCACATGAGCTAAGTTAGTAAAGTAGATTTCTAAAGCAGTTCTAGGTCCATATCTCATAATCTAAGAATGTGATAACACTAGTAAGCATGAAGTAGAGTGCTAGAGAGATCCTCATGACTTTTCTAATGGGATTCAGTATGGTGGCAGGTCAGATGATAAACCAGACCCATCGATGGTTTTGATGGTAGTGCTTCCAGGAATAGTCGCTAAGACGGATTTCAAGATTACACTGGAACAGGATCTTCCGAGGGATCTTGTAGAGTTTTATCATGAGGCTAAAAGTTTTCTACATTAGAAGGACGCTGAAGCTGATGAGGAAGAGGTTAATGCTTTGGATGTAGGAGGATTGCTTCAAGAAGGATCTAACAAGGACAAGGGAAAGTAGAAGACCGGTGAAAGCTTTGATGGATCAAATCAGCAAAGGAGGGAGCTAAGATTCTCTTCTTACATGGATTTAAATGAAACATTGGAATGGATCTATCTAGATACTAGGGGACAAATCCCCTACTGGAAACCAACAAGAAGAGAACCCAAAGACACCGAGAGGAAGTCAGGAAAACACTACATGTTCCATGAGCTAGATGGGCATAACACGGATGACTGCAAACACTTAAGGGATTCGATTGAGGAACAGGTCAGAGAAAATAGATTACAACAATATATGGCAAACTGAATGGCGGTAGCAGGACAAGAGCAGCCATCAACCATAGCGAATCGAAATGGCCTTAGATCAAGGTCAAGGATAGTCATCTCTTGATCATGATGGTAGGGGATCATTGATTCTCGTACTCTATTTTCCTTTTTCTATAAACCACGCAATAATACAGTCTAGACACTTACTCTTGTATGGGATCCCGGACAGTCCCTAGGCACGCTCTAAGCTAGATGCTAGGCAGTAACACCTAAAGAGGAAACTAACTTGACATTAGACTTTATGTTTTTATGTTTGAACTTGATTCTGTTAGATGAACCTTTGATTATAAAATCCACATGAATGTGATAACTAATATTGATTGCTTTATGTTCCGTCCAGACGGACGGAACCGAAGTGCAAGAAGTCAGTACCCTAACTAGAGAGTGAGCAGATGGTCTTGCTTGTTATTGAGTTCCCTCGCTAGAGAGCAAGTAGATTGGGCTCAATAAAGGTCCGAAGAGAACGTGGATTTTATTATCGACACTGAAAGGTCACCCACCTTGAATGGCTATATCGACCTCAAAGGGTCGTCTACCTCGAATGTAAATGAATCTAACTGTCGACCTCGAGCGGTCATATGCCTTGAACGACCATGAATCTGATTTCGATTACAAATAGCCATCCGCCTCCAATGGCCATCGATCCCAAATGACCAAGGATTTGATTGTCAATCCTGAACAACAACAAATTTGACTACCAGCCTCAAACCTCCATCAACCTCAAACGGCTATTGATTTAACTATAGACCCTAAATGGTCGCGAATTTGATTACAGATACATAGAGCTCACACTTTGAAAACTGAACATTAAATGATTCAGAGAAATCTTATATTTAAACCGAATCAAAAACAATCTGGAGAGATCAAATCTTAAATTATATATTGATTTTGATAAAAGGATTTGAACGCTTTGAAATTAGAACGAAAAAAATAAACCTTGGTGAACATGGGACGATTTTAATATGTAATAACTCTAAACGAAATTAGAGTGACGAATGATGCAAATCCTGGATGAACATGGGATGGTTTTGATATGTGATGTAACGGCTCTAAATAAAATCAGAATTATGATAATGTGTAGACATCTCCTAGGCAGAGTCATATTTTTAGGTTGTAACAGGTCAGGAACGGCCCGTAATTGATGAGAAAATCCAAAGAAGCTAGAAAATTCACTAAGATTGAAGTATCCAGAGAGTTCAACTATCAAAGGTTGACAACACATTTGTTCTTGAACAAAGCACATTTACCATCTGCAAGGCATGCTCTGGGGGTAAGTATTATCCTACCTTTTGACTAGGCAGTATACGGACGAACCAAACAATTCACCAAGGCAGTATACGGATGAACCAAACCAAAGTACAACCGAGATCACAACAAGGACATGAGTCCATCACCAAAGTTCAAGGAACTACCAACCACAAGTGTGGGGTCGGGACCGATCCTTACCCATGGCTTAGTGCTGACTCCAAAGAACTCCTCAATGAGGGTTCATCTTGTGCCTACTTTTCCCTCTTGATGTTAAGAACCCATTTCCAATGTTGTTGTATCGATTCAATACTAATTTTTTTACCAATCCCTACGAAATCCTAAATGTGCAACTTTGTTCATTAACAATTCCATCATTTGGACTCCGAAACAAGTTGATATTGGTGCAAACAACTATGGAATCATAAAGTTAACCATAGTCGATCTGAAGTGAAGAATTGAAGACACCCAGTTTTGCTAACTTAGGGATCGATACCAACCCCTACCCATGGAGTAATACCATCCCGTAATACTTGATGACCTGGCACTCTATTTTCATGGAAGACTTGGTCTAAATCTCGAGTAATGGCCTAGAGATATTTCATGCGAGATATTTGACTCCTTTCCTCCACAAATAGGAATGTAGGGCTCATTTTTCAAGATCTCTTGGATCTAGCTCTACTCTTCTTCATACTCTTGTAATTTTGAAAACTTAAGTGTCGGAGTTGTACCGACCCCTAAGAACTTCTGTCTCCAAGTCAAAAGTAAGCAATAAAATCATTAAATGGACGTGAGCCCAGTTTGCCAAGCCACTATAAAACTATGTTTATTTATTTCTTACTAATTTAATTTGTTTTTCTCCACATTTTATTCTCTTCTAATTTCTATTGGGTGTTTGTGCCATTTATGGTTCAAACAATTAGCCTAGTTGTATTTACACGAGATCCCCTATATCGAGTTATCATCTTTGCCTATAGCTAGAGTGTATCCTGACATATTCGAGGAGGTGACTGGATTACCACTATACAGAGAGATCAAGTACCATATTGATTCGATAAAGGATGTCAGATTGATAGTTAAGCATTTGAGGCATTTGTCACCTAGAAGGCAAAAAGAGTTGGAGGTGGAAGTAAATGACCTATTGAAGAGAGGGTTCATTCATAGGAGTCTAACTGAGTATGGCATACCTGTAGTATTTTCCACTAAGGCAGATGGCTTTCTAAGGTTGCATGTAGGTTATCGTAAGCTGAATAAGGTGATTGAAAAAATACATATCCACTCCCACGTATTGATGACTTGTTCAATCATCTCTATGGTGCCAGGGTGTATTTCAGTTGGACCTTGCGACAAGGTTTCATCAATTGAGAATAGCGAATGAAAGTGTGATGATCACTGCGTTTCATATGTTGTCTGGTTTCTATGAGAGGTTGGTTATGCTGCTTGTGTTAGCTGACGCGCCGACATACTTTGTTGAACTTATGAATCGTCCCAAGGATTAATTAAATAAGTTTATACTTATGTTCATAGAAGATATCCTTGTTTATTCGAGGTTGAAGAAAGAACATAAGGCGCATTTGAGGATTGTTCTCGAGGGGTTGAGAAAGCATGGAGTGAAGGCAAAGTTTTCGAAATGCCACTTCTGGAGGAGCGAAATCTTATTTTTAGGTCACGTTTTTTTAACAGGGTATTGCTATAAATCCTACAAAGGTGGTAATAGTGTAGGATTGGGATCGACCGAAGACCACTATAGTTGGGAGAGGTTCCCTTGGCTTGGCAGGATCTTGTAGTTGCTTTTTCAGGACTTCTCTAAGGTAGCGGCACCATTAATCAACTTGACGAATAAGGATCAAACATTTATTTGGGACGCAAGATGCGAGCATGCGTTCATGAGTCTGGAGGAAAATGGCGATGATCGTGCTGATGCTATTCATTCCAAGTGGGAATGAGTAGCCAACAGTAAACACAAAAAAATGCGTTACTGGATTAGGTGTGGTGTTGATGTATAGGGAAAAGGTTGTCGCCTATGCTAGTCAACTATTGAAACCGCACAAGAGGAAGTATCTGACTCGCGAATGGGAGTTGGCAGCGATAGTATTCACTTTAAGATGAAGAGGGATTATTTTCTTGGGCAAGGGTTCGAGTTGTAAAGGGACCACAAGTCATTGAAGTATTTATTCTTCCAAAAGGACCTTAATCTTCGTCAATAGTGAAGGTCATAGTTCCTACCCTCCTATGACTTTGAAATCCTATATGCCTATTAAGGGAAATGCAGTTGCCGATGCATTGAGTAGAAGACGTGCCATTTTGGGAGTGCTGTTCTTGGAATGGAAGTAGTCGGAGTATATTGCTGGCTATGACTTCAGACCTTGTTGAAAATTAGAGCCAGAGATGTTGGCAAGTTTGACGATCAGACTTACTTTGATTGCGTGGATCGGTACTAGTAAGAGGCATCTTGCTAGACTGGTATAGATCATAGCAAATTTAAAAGGAGGAGCAGAGTTTGAAGGTACTGAGCAATATTGACTTGACCGAGAAGGTTGGCTCCGTAAAGATGGAAGATTATTTGTCCCAGATGTTGATGGATTATGAGACGAGAGTGCCACTATTCTAGATCGACCATATTTCTCGTCGATAATAAGATGTACCAAGATATGAAGTAGACCTATTATTGGGAGGGGATGAAGAAGGACGTTGGGGCATTTATCTTAAAGTGCATGAAATGTAGTAAAGGCAGAGCAGAAGAAGCGAAGTGATTTGCTGCAACCGCTTGAGATTCATGAGTGGAAGTGGGAACAAGTTTTGATGGACTTCATTAATGGATTGCTGAAGACTGGAAGATGGTACTATAGCATTTGGGTCACAGGCGATAGACTGACAAATATTTCCCAATTCATACCCGTTAATTCAAGTAAAAGATATCCAAGTTGGTCGAGCTATATATGAAATGGGTTGTGCGGTTCATTGGTGTGCCGAAGGGCATTATGAGCGATTGAGACCTTTTGTTCACCAGTGGGTTTTGGAAAAGATTATAAGAGGAGATGGGATGAAACTATGTCTCAGTATAGCTTCTCACCCACAAACCGATGGGCAGACCAAGAGAACGAATCTTATCTTGGAGGATCTCTTACGAGCTTGCGTTCTCCATTTAGGTGGATCAAGGGATAATCATCTACAATTAATAGAGATTGCATGCAACAATAGCTATCAGTCCAGTATCGGTATGACACCATTTAAGGCATTATATTATCGACAATGCTCCTTTATATTGGAGGGTAGCAGGCTAGAAATGGATACTCGGGCCAGATATGGTTATAGAGATTTCATAGAAGATCGAGATCATTCGACAATGAAAGCTACTAAGGACAGACAGAAGAGCTACGCTGATAGGAGAAGACATGACTTAGAGTTCTCCATTTACGATATGGTATTTATCAAGATCTCTTCATTGAAGAATGTTGTTCGATTTCGTACTAAGGGGAAGTTGGCACCGAGATGCGTTTGTCCTTATTCGATACTTAAAAGTAACGTGAACCTGGCTTATAGAGTCGACTTATTGCAGAACTTAGCGGGCATGCATAATGTGTTCCATTTTTCCCACTTTTGGAAGTTTGTGCATGGCTCAGGCATAATAATTCAACCGAATCATCTTGATGATATCAAGATTGAACCGAAATCATCGATACCTCGTAGACCTAATCTTGAATTTTCTACAGGTTCTATGCTTGAATTTTCTTTGCTTTTTCACCTTGGACTACCGTCCTACATTCCTACATCAGTCGGGTACCACCACATCGTATTATACAGGTAAATTGGGTACCAGAGGTATAAGGTGGTCGTCATAACTTAATATAGGCTATTTATTTCATTTTCAGTAACTGGTTTACAGTCGAGAACTTTCATATCAAACAACTTAAACTCAATGAAGTAAATCTCATAGAAAATAATTTTCTATATGAAAATACACACCGAAATAGAAATCATATTTCTCAATCAATGTTAAGCATCGATTATTATTTTACAATTCTCGTTTCCAGTTTTTCTTTATATAGAAATAGTGGCCATTCATCTTTTCATCCCAATGGTGCCTTTGGTCACGTCCACTCTTTTACATTTGGTTTCTTTTTTAAACAGTCGCACAATTCAAGGAAATCCTTACTACAATATCATAGTGAACTCTTTACAAAGATGCATTTGGTCATCCTTAACTTTTAAGGATATCAAATAAATTGCATTTTGCATGAACTGATCAAACCGGCATTTCAATAATCGATTTCTTAGATCTATCTTATAGCCTTTGGTCCAATGTTACATTCAACACAACAAGATCATTATTGTAATCAATCATATGGAATACATGATCTCACACTATAGTTTACTTGCATATTTCAATGAACTAATTTCATCATGATTTTGTACATTACGAATTTGTGACCATTCGCCATATAACATTTATACATGATCGTTTATGGACCAAATATCCATATTCTTGTATTATTTTCAAAGTTCGAAACTCATTGAAGACAATACACGATGTCAAACAAGTAAACCTGTAAGAGACTAAATTACAGACGTATGTAGTGGTTGCATAATTAGGCTCTTACATGGGTCAACATGTTAAAGTTAATTTGTAAGTATACTTTATTTTTCCGTTTTTCAATATTATTTCAGTTCATTTGTGTATTTTAACCGATAAACATTTTATCAATTATATAACCTGCACAAATTTATCAATGTAGATTACTATAAATATACATAGCAGATGTTCTTACAATATTAGAAATGTTAAATATTATCATTTCATTTTTTCTAATAAGGCTCCCACTAATCTTTTATTTTCTCCAAACCCAGAGATGAAACATAGAAATCTTTCGACTTCACTAGTGGATGTTAGGACTCATCTGTCTTTAGATTCTGACCATGAGTTTGCTTAACAAGTCATAGCCCCACAAACAATGGATATCTCCTTGTTGGTTGTATTATATAGAATTCCTAACCTATGGTTCCTTGACCTAATCACATTTCAACCTTGAGTTTGCTCAAAAAATAGGAAAATATTATTCACTCGTACCTATAATTTCGCAACAGCCTAATTATAGCATATTTACCTTGAGTTTGCTTAACAAATACATATAGTTATCTTACCTCGTCTAGTCAATATATTAATAATACAACATGTAACATCTCTAACTTGAGTTTGCTTAACAAACAAAGAGTATGCAAGTAATTTATTAATATACAAATGGTAGGCAACACTTATATTAAAGATTCATAATGTTCAATGTATTATATAGAGTGCTATCGACCTATATGGAATAATGTATTTCCAATGAAATACCCTCGTAATTTAAGTGTTGGACACATCATGAATCATGGCATATATACATTTACGTGTGTATTTTTTCCTTAAGTCTATTCACGGTTTTTTAAAATGTTCCACCTTTAGTTTATACATTCATATTATATAAGTTTCATTATTATATAACTTATATATTTTAGTTAGCTTATATAATATTCTTATGTACAACATTAGATTATTAAATCATATTTAATTCATTTTAATTAAATAACTCTTTAATCAATTGTTTTTTATTCAATCTTAACATATTATATTGAATATATACACACACCATAACTTTTCTAACAATACACATATATATATATTATATATATATATATATGTATATGTATGTATTTTAATTTATTTATTTAATTAAAAAATTGAATTAATTTTTTTTAATTTGGAAGTTTCTTTTATACACACGTATACTCATATTGTCTTGAACAATTCAAGACAACATGACATATTTCATTATATATATAATACATGTATATATATTTAATTAATCAATTTATTTAATTAATTCATATATTTTATTAATCTTATTAATAAATAATATTCTTGAAACTAATTTTATAACATTTTTAAATATTTTAAAAATATATAATAGCTTTTATAATATGTATTTTATTTTAAATTCGACTTTTAAATTTAAAATTTCTATTTTAACTTTCAAAGCAACTTGAAAATATGTATTATAACATTTATAATATTTGTCATTATTTAAATTTAAATTTAACTTTTAAATTTGAAACTTTTGTTTTCAATTTCAAAATAATTTTGAAATTAGCCCAAGGCCCAATTCAAATTGTGCATTTTCTATTAGGGGCGACCTTTGGACTCACATAATTGTTCCGGCTAAGCCAGTAGCCAGATAGGACATGGTACTTGATTACCTAACAATCTACCTTAGACACTAGCTTTGTAAGACACCCTACAAACTATATTGTAAGCTTTATTAGTCAGCTGTAATATGACTAATTTAGACCGCGTAGGCTATTAAGCTCCAATACCATGGTATGAACTAGGCCAACCCGCAATGGAGTAATCGGGTAAATTTTACTTTTTTTAACCTATTTGGATCTTTAGTCGGCCTATGTATTCTTATTCAGTTAGAACTTTTCTATTAAATAAAATCAATATTTTATTTGAATTTGTAAAATAGTTTTATTTTATATTTTTTTGTTATATTATATATGCATGTGTATCATATACACATATGTATGACCTTGCACATACAACAGAGCAATGTATACGTGGTTTGACATGCCCGTATATTGATATGGAGATTTAGACCGCAATAGACATGTTAGTCCCTCTTGTATTCAATTTTTTATCTAAACGTGTGTGTATACATATATATTTGCATCATAATAATACATAAAAGTAAATATATAATATAAATATAAATAAATATATGCATATACTAAATGTTAGTTATGAACAATTTATAAATAAAAAATTTATAAAATTTATATTTATATGTATATTTATGTATCTAGATATATAAATAATTAAATCACTAAATTAATTAAATATTAGTTTATAAAATGATTCTATTGTGTGTGTGTGTGTATATGAATTCATAATATAACACGAAAGCTGTGAATAATTTAATAAAATAATATTTTATTTTTAAAATTAATTTATATAATACATGTAAATATATTAATTAGAAATCGATATACAAATATATAAATAATTCTAACAATATATATATATATATATATATAACTATACAAACATGTTTAAATCAAATATAAAGTATATTAAATATAATATTTTTTTGTAAGGCCGAAAACAGTACATGTGTAAATATAATTATATAATTATATATATATATATATTGAATACTTATATACACAGACATCTATGTGTGCGTACAATAATAAGTATATATTAATACAAATAAAATCGTTAAAATAATTTATATTAAATATATAATCACCGGGTCATGTGCATAGCTTGGAATATTTTAATTTTTAATTTAAGATTTTATAAAATATACATGTATATTATAATAAAACCATAATATAATTTTTAAAAAAAAAATAATTTTCAAAACAAGTTTTGACTTTTAAATTTCTAATAAAAATTTAGGTGAAAATTTTACAGTTGAAAATTTGTTATATTATTTTTTAATTTAAAATAATTTAAAATGTATTTTTAATTTTTCGATTTTATTTCAATATCTAAAATACATTTAATTTTTTTATTTCCAATCGAGAATATAATTTGTACCAATCTAATTTTATAAAATATAAAACATATTTCATAATACATATACATATTTATATAATTATTTATATGATTAATCGATTAAATATTTTTTAAAATAATATATAAATATATATAATTATTTTCTTTCTATCGAAAATATTATGCTTATTAAACATTATGTATAACATTATATTTTCATATTTTATATAAGTATAATGTAATATTTAATTGTGAACTACATGAATATAGATATTTATATATATATATTATTTGAATAATAATAAAATGTTTTTCTGTAGACACTGAATCATGTTGTATATAGATATGCTATCTTAATTTTCTTTTGAATATATATACATATATATATACAACCAATCAAAATTGTGACGATATATTTATATGTTGGAATCGTCACCTAACTAACATATATAAAATAAATAACATAAATGTATATTAAATTTTATAATAATGTTCAGAATATGCCTTATATCCGTAGCCTATAAACACACCGTGAAAGTATAAGATTCGATCCTCGAACTGATTCCAATTTTGGCAGATTGCTAGTCTCTGAAGCGTTGACCACCAACTGTCGATTAGCACTGAATATTTGATTTGAACTTGATATGGAAGGAAGATGGAGGGGAGAAGTCGGCCTGAAATGTAGAGAATATGGAGGCTTCAAAAGTTCTCCAAATAATGAGGGCAGAGATCTTTATATAAAGAAGAGAATGAGAAAAGTTTGGATCTAATCTTTTAGTCATTCTCCTTCCATCTTAGCCATCCATTTCAAAGCTTACTAACCCCACAGTAGGCCACTTATAACCCCATACCGCAGCCAAATTAACTAGCCCCTTTCATGGGTGTTAAACCCATTTAAGGCCCGAACATATAATATTGCAATCAGATCCAATTTAACGCTTATTGATATCGTATATTGATTAACATATTTATAACTATTATAAATATATTTAATAATATTTTTCATCAAAACGAAATTAAATTTTATAATTAATTTCATAAATTCTATTAATTTTATTAATTTATAACAATTACAAATTATTTAAATTGTTTGGTCAAAAGAACGTTCATCGTTTTGGTTGCATGACTCGTTAGGTGTAAATTTGGTCAGCAATTAATATCGAACTATTCGAATATTATTGTTCACACGTCACTCAGTTGGTGGCGTGATATTTTAGCCAAATTCATCACTTATATGGTTTCCGTAAAATCCAATTTTGCTTTGTTAAGCGTTATCTTGTTTGCTTTTATTTGCATCAAGTATCTTCTTCAAAACTTTATCACTTTCGACTTATGGAATTTGGTAATGGTGAAATTTCCAATATCGTCCATATTCAACTCCATAGTCCAAAAACAACGTCCTTGGTTCAATAATCAAATTTATTATTAACCGAACTAATTTGGCCAGAGTTTTTGACTTTGAGTCGACTTGAGTTGACTAGAGTTGACCATGATACTAACCCCACATAACCGAGGAGACAAATCCTCTCTTGAATAGTGCACTTCAAATACTTCCACTCGACCCAACTATAGTCACTCGATGGATGTTGTGCCATGATTTGACTATAATTAAAGGAAAGATTTTATATTAAAGATTAACAGTGTTCTTAAGTCGAGAGAACTATGTAAATCAGTTATAACTATATTTTCTCTCCGACTTTAGTTTTATTAACCAATAGAAAACTGCCAAGTGAGTCGTTTAATAGCTATTTGATAAATATCAGTATATAATCCTAAGTGCCCCCAACTATCATGAGTAATACACTGTCTAAAATTTTAAGAGCATTACGTACTCTAATCTCTATAGATAAATCGATATCCATCTCGAAGCATCCTGACTAGGAACATTTAAAATGACGTGTTTTATAATATTGTGATATAATACTCATTAACTATTTGTAATTACTATCACAAACACACCACTTATGGATTTTCTATTAAATACATTTCAGTTAAACATTTAATTATTTATAACACACTATAACAAATATATAACAAAAAGAAATACACTTTAATACAAACAAGTGTTGAACATAGAGTTAGTTAATTTACAATAAACTATAGAATTATTCCTAGGGCAAACTCCTAACTCTACCAATCTTCCACTTGCACTTGGGCCAATTATGGAATCTCAATCCCATTCCTTCAATCAGCTTCTTGAGAGCTAACCGAGCTAGACCATTTGTGAATGGATCATCTATGTTGTCCTTGGTATCTAGCCTTTGTATCACGACCTCTTTCTTCCCAATGAATTTTCTAATCAGGTGGAACTTCCAAAGAATATGTCATGACTTCTTATGTATTCTGAGCTCTTTTGCAATCTGCATCGTCCCGTTGTTATTAGTGTGGGAATCAATCAGAGCTCACTCAAAAACTTGCACATTTAGACTGCCTCTTTAGCTGCTTCATTAAGGGAGATGTACTTGGCCTCTGTCGTGGAATCATCAATTATTTCTTGCTTGGAACTTTTCCAACTAATGGCTCTGCCGTTAAGCGTAAGGACATAACAAGACACTGATTTACTATCATCTATATCACATGAAAGCTCGAATACCTATACCCATTCATAAGGAATGTATTCCCGTATATATGGAATAAGTCCAAAATATTTCTTAAATACTTCAACAAACATTTTACGACCGTCCAACGTTTTTCTTCGGGATTAGAATGGTAGTGGCTTACACATCTTAGTGCGTAACGCATATCTGGTCCGGTACATAGCATAGTCAACATTATGGATCCTACAGCTGAAGCATAGGGGATCCTCTTCATATGCTCTTTCACCTCATCGGTATGAGGAGCGTCTTTTTGGAAAGGACAATTCCCAACTGCATTGGAACATTTCCACGCATTTAATTCTCCATACTGAAATTTTTTTAGTATGGCATCTATGTATAGGGATTGGGACAATCCCAACTACCTCTTAAATCTGCATACCAAGTATATAGGCTGCTTCTCCTAAATCCTTCATGAAGAAGTTCTTGAAAATCTAAGCTTAAATTGATTGCAACAATAAAGTGTCATTGCCAATCAATAACAATTCATTGACATAGAGTACTAGGAATACAATAGCATTTCCATATTCCTTTTTGTATATGCACACTTTCTCTTTGTTTCGATCCAAACCAAACTGTTTGATTACCTTATCAAAACACTTGTTCTAACTCCTTGAAGCTTGTTTAAGTCTATAAATAGACTTTAACAACTTGCAAGCCTTTCCCTCACATCCATTGACAACAAAATACTCGGCCTGTGACATATAAATAGTTTTTCCTAAATTAACATTTAGAAAATCCGTCTTTACATCCATTTGCCATGCTTCGTGGTCATAGAATATAACCATGGCTAGCATAATCTGAATGGACTTAAGCATGACTATGTACGAAAAGTTCTCATCACAATCAACCCCTTGAATTTGGCGAAATCCTCTCGCAACTAGCCTTGGCTTATAAGTCTCTATTTTGCCATCTTCATTTACCTTTTTCTTAAAAATCCATTCTTAGCCATTGTGATTTACCCCTTCAGGTACATCTAATAAAGTCCAAACTTTGTTTTCGTACATGCAATCCAACACGAATTTCAAAACTCCATGCCAAAGCGCAAAGTCTTTACTCTACAGTGCTTTTTGAAAAGACAGAGGAGTATTGTCGTCTAAGACGCGCTCCTCTTTCTGGCCATCCATGAGAAATCCATGGTATCTCTCCAGTGAGCAAGATTCTCCACTAGACCTAATAGGTTGCGTGTTTTTGTATACGGGTAAACTTGGTTTTCTTACTGGTTCGACCTTAGTGTTAATTTCTTGGATTTCATCCAAGTCACAACCTCGCTGTTAATTTCCTTTGATAGAAATTCCTTTTTTAAAACAACAATGTGTCAAAGAATAATAAACTTTTATTCCTCGATATTGTAGAATATATATCCTATCGAGTTTAAGGGATATCCTATAAATTTACATAGTACCAATCTTGCCTTAAGTTTATTCGAACTAACGTTCTTGACGTATGCTAGACAACACCACACCTTCATATATTTGAGTTAGGGTTTTTTTTCATACCACATCTCATATGGCATTTTAGGCATAGATTTAGTGGACAACAAATTCAACATATGCATTGCAGTTTCTAGCACATATCCCTAAAAGGACAGAGATAACCCAGCCTTACTCATCGTCGAGCAAACCATACCTGATAGGGTTTGGTTTCTTCACTTCGACACACCATTATGTTGTAGAGTATAGGGTGGAGTAACCAGAGAGATAATCCTGTTATCTTTTAAGTATTATTGGAAACCTTATCTGTAACGACCCATAAAATTTCATTAATTTTTAATTGGTTTTATAACGTATTTAATTTGGATTTTGAGAAATTTTAATAATAATATTTTGAAATAAAGTTTTAATATTTGGTTTACGTATAATTAAATATAGCAAATGGTAAATTTTCAATTAATTATATGAAGGTTAATTTATTATATAATTCTATTAAATTCAAATCAGTTAATAATTGGTGAAAATAAATTTATTTTCAAGACCTAAATATTTTTATATAGAAAAATTCTAAATCATCTTTTGACTGAGACGTCATTTTTCATTTTCCTAAATTTGGACTTCTATAGCTCCGTCGATCTTATTTTCTGCGTTTTTACTGCATTTTTTCTGCTAGTGAAAATTCGAAGTTTTATAATTCAACCGTACCACCAATATCTATAACCATTTTGATCGTCTCGTTGTACTGATCACTACGGTATATTTATTTCTGTATTTTGAGATCCGATACGCGACGAAAACAATAAAAACGTGCGTCATCGGTGCTGAAATTTGTGACTTGGATTTATCTACTTTTCAAATTTGAAACCGTACAACTCATACCATATTAAATTTCTTTTAAAGGTTTTAGCTAAATCTATGGGTGAGCGTTGCCACACCTTTCCACCTTATATTTAATTCTCTGCCGTTTCAATTTGCATTCTATCCGTTCACATTTCATTTATTCTTTTTCTACCATATATTCAATTATCTCTTTCTGCTATTTGCTAATTGCTATTTGCTCATTCACGCGATCATTTAATTGAAATCAAAATTTCAACCCTTACTTCTCTTTTCTTTTCAAATTTGAAACGTACTATTAAATCAAGCCATTAGTTGCTTTTATTTTTTTCCTTAAATCAACGTACAGCTCAAACAATTATAAATTGCATTAAATTTTCTGATGAACCACACCATGACCATTTATATTACATTCATTTGGAATATATTCATTTGTTTGAAATCTTTCCCTTTCTCTCTCATCTCAGTTGGGAATAAAATAAATTTCAGAAACCAAGTTTCAGTGCTTTTAACTCTTTATAACTTTGATAAAATTTTCTATCCTTTTTGAAACTAAAACGTATAGGGATATACGTTTCTCATTTATTAATTTCTATATCGTCCTGTTGTCCTTTTCATGTATGATATATTTATTTATATTTTAACATTTTCTATTTATTTCACTCATCTCCCTACACGTTTTTATTTATTTGCCGATTTGTTGCATACGTTTCGTAATGGAAAAATGCGGTTCATTCCTATTTATTTCATTTCTCACATTTATTTCATCTTTTACTGAAATTTGACCGTTGCCACGCCATACCATTTTGTAAGTATGAATGTACAAAACATGCATATGTTTTATATTCATTTAATTGGAACGGTCACTTTAATTTTCGCCTTTAAAATTCCATTTTCTTCACTACAGCTGGAAAGTTATAAAACATTTAAAAAAAATTGAAAGCTCACCTTAAATTGTGCGAAACATTTTTCTCAGCCTTTATAACTTTGGGTTATGCCAGCTGTTACTTTTTTTTCCATCAATTCAACATTATTATTTGTCATTCCATTTTTGGGTCTCTTCATTCTCCTTTATCAACTTCCATATATTTATTTACCTAGTCACTTTAAAACGTTTTATAATAATAATTAATATATAGCCGTTTCATTTTAAAGCTTTTCATACGTTTTATATATGTTAAAAAAAGATGTGAATGGATATTTACCTGAGGCCCACACCGTTTTGAATTATACGTTTTTTATTTTTATTTATTAATTCTTTTACGGCTCATTTTATTTCACCTTTATAAGGTTTTTTTTGGGTAAAGCAAGGATCTACTGTCACTTTCTTCTCCTCAATTTTTCTTTCTCCACCCTCTCTCTTCTTTCACACTCTTACACGCAGCCGTATCTCACCTAGTCACGCATTTTGCCTTGCAAAAAACTTTTAACATATATATATGATATCTTGAAAGGTAATACAACTTGTGTGTTTGTCTCATTAAGTATTGTGTTTTTTTTTTTGTGCGCAAGTTATTGTTTTATTTTATTTCATATATATACGCCTAAGTATTGTTTCTAAAAACTTTAGATATTTGCATGGGTGCATATTTTCATATTGGGTTGGTTGTATAGATATACTATTATGCATTTCAGAGCTTTATAGGTTTGTATTAGTTATAATATATATATATATATATATATATAATTTTTATTTTACCTTCATCTATTGTCAGGTGTTGTTTAAAATATAATATGTATACAAGTTAGGTATAACGGCTGCTGTGAATATGTGTAACAATATATGTATAACATTTTTTAAACATGTATATATCAGCCCATATAAAGGTTTGATTGTACACACTTTATTGTACATATAAAATGTAGGTTTTCATGTCAATATTGGTAAGCATAAGCATCCTTTCTCCATTTTTCTACTAGCATTGTGTTAGCATATTTTCATTTTTGGTAAAAAATAGAGAAAAATAATAATAATAACAATTGCAGTATATTATTTGTAAAGGAAGTCTGCATTTGGTTAAACTATTAGATTTCTTTAAACTTACATTATTTACTATTATGTATATCTTTGGATGTTAATTTGGTTATGTACATTTAGTTTCAGATATTGATGTTTCAAATATAACGTATATACTATAAGATAGAGTGAATTTGGTTTTTATTTTTTTTATATGTTTGATTTCTATAAATATATTTAATTTAAGACTTATATAAAATGTATATATACTTTAATTTTAATTTTGGGTTTAAGGAGGATAATAATATAAAAATACATCTCGCCTAAATTTTTATCGAGCTAATTTGACCCGTTCCCATCGATTTCTTTTACCAGCTTTGATCGTCGATTCGTGCCGATCTTACTTTGCTTTGAGATTCGTGCTTGGGTTTCGTAACTCAACTTCATTGTCCATCTCTCTAACCTCGAAAGGTGAGCAATCACTCACGATTAACGTTCTTTTATTTATTAAATTTGGTTTCAATTGAAACGGCAATTGAAATATGAGGCTGTAGTTATTTAAATTGTTATATATGCTATTATCTATAATTGTTCACTTATGGGATATGACACAATATCCTATTATTTATATTTATTTTCATGATATATACATGTTGTTATTATTATTTTCATATCTGTTATCACTCTGCAAGTTCCCTATTAGTGTAGAAATCATTATGGATTGAAATGATACATACCCGAACGGCCTTTAGAATAGGAGAAAATCGTTATGGGTTGAAATGATAAACCCAAGCGATTTTCATTTAATTGAATTTAGGATTACGGGTTGAAATGATATCCACCCGTATATATTTAGTGGACGGGTTGAAATGATAAATATCCGTAGCACTTGATAATATGATAGGAAATATATACAGACACCGTTGGTCCATATAAATATTTTGAAAATAAATTTCTACAGTTGAAAAGAAATATATGGGATTTAATAAATATTGGTTCTTAAAATATTATATATATATATAAATGGAAATTTTATATATAGATTTAATAGTAATATTATTAAGATTGATTTAATCCGTATAATATGTTTGAGTATTATTTAAGATTTATATTTCAAAATTTACCTTGAAAAAGTTGAATAATTAAGATTGGGAGATAAATATTTAAATAAGGATTTATATAATTAAATCGATTTGAAATTATTGACTGGAAAATTTAAAGGTAAGATTTTGTAACTGGATTTTTGATTTAAGTGATTTAATGAATATTTCACGTTTAACAAAATTAAAGAAAATATTGAGTAAAATGTAATTTAAGGTTACTTAAATGATATTAAATCTAATAAGGGAGTATTTAAAGACTAAATAATAATGAGGTTAAATCGAGATCTATATGAAACTGTTATATAGAACATTTAAATATTAAAGCCTTGAACTATATTGGAATTTAAATGGTTTATGTTGAGATTCGGACCTGTATTTGAAATCAACTTAGTTGAATTTGTTATTTAGCAACTAAATTGAATTAAAGTGAAATTTAGGTTGAACCAAATTTGAATTTATTATTTAGAAAACTAAATTGAATAAAAATTTAGTTGAAACGTTGAATACTTAAAGTTTTGAAATATAATGAAATATAAAGGGGTATTTTTGTGATTACAAATCCGAATTTGAGATCAATAAATTGAAGTGTTTATTTTAGAAATTGAGTTGAATTTGAATTGATAAATTGAGATTGAATTAATTTAAATGGGAAGGTCGAGTTGATGTTGAAACGATTTGTTAAGTTGAGGGAATTGAAAATACTTTATTGTATAAATTATTTAATATATATAAATACTATTTTGGGAAATATAGATATATTTGAAGTGAAATGATATTTGGTTTTGAAGTATAAATTAAGCTGAAATGACCACGGTGTTATAGTGTATATTTCTACCTTGTAGATAGTTCCATGGACCCTTAGAGGATAGTTATCCCAAATATCCTTTAAGTTATTTGTATTTCAGTTGATATTTCACTTGAGTTGGATTTATTGATATAAGAATGTTAATCCTGACTACAGTGTTTTGTGTTTTTCTTTACGCTCGGGTCAGACCGAGTGATACAGCATTAGAGACTCACCTTTTGAGTTCGGAGTTTCATTTAGAGATCCAATTATCGATTCAGACTCCAGCCTTTCCAGTTGATTGGTTTAGAGAAGTCATCTGTTGCATTGGAGACTTCACTGCATTTGAACTATTCGGTTGTATTTTATTTCTAACTCTGATGTATATAGTAGCTTCATGAACTACTATTCTTTATCTATTCCGCTGCATTATATTACTCTATGATCTGTGATTGATTTATGTATTGTATATTTTAAGTTTTGCCAAATTTTAATTAACAATTCGGTATTTTGAATTATTCAAGTCGGATATGTATGGTTTTATTGTCGATTTGAATGGTCCAAAATAGAGGGTCGTTACAGTTGGTATCAGAGCTTTGGCTCTAGGAAAAATTTAGCATATATGGTAAATTTATTTACAGAATCATTTTCGTTCAAGTTGAATCTCTTCCTTTCTGACTCGATTTCCTTTGAATTTTGGAATATCCCTCGGTTCCGAAATTCATTCTTGTCTCTTTCTATTTATATTCGTTTGATTCTAGAGTATCTCATAACTCCACTGAATGTTTTGTAAAGGGGGTGAAAACTCCTTTACAATCGGCATTGATTCACCGAATATTTCTGTATCCTCAGTTTACGATGCTGCTATATCTTGATATGCTGAATTCTATCTCTGGCGATTGAATTTCGATTTGTTTTGGAATTCCGCATCGATTATATTCCTAAGGTCACGGTTGACCTGATTAAGGTCGCCGCGATTTGTAGAAGTATATTCATCTTCTATTTGGTAATTTAATTATCTCATCTTCGATCGAGTCTATCTTCGAATCAGGATTCTATTCATTGGAGTTCCTCTAATTTAAATCTCTATCTTTGTTTTGAAATCCATTCTTGAATCACCCTTTGAAAAATCGGGTATGTTGTATTTTTGAAATTGTTTATACCAAATTATTATTTTGATAACTATGATTTTATTCTATATATAAAAGTAAAATTGTTTTCGATAAGGATTATATACCTATATATAAAGCAAATAAGAAATGTTATTCTATATATAAAAGGTTTGAAAGGATTCAAAATTTTGAAAATTTATAAGAAATTGATTTATATAAAAATGATTTATAACTGAAGGGTTAAATTTGAAATTCGAGAATTGAATTCCGGTATTTTGAAATTGGTTTTAAGATTTTGGAAAATATATAAAAATAATACAATTTAAAAGTATTTTTCGAATAAGAAATGTTTCAAACGAGTTCAAATGAATTCCAATAATTTTGAAGAAATTTCAAAGAAGTTTTCAAGAAAATAGAAGTCCAGAACTCACTTATGTCGTCGGAAAATAATTTCGGTGATGAGTGCACGCATCATCGACATTGATTTTCGAGTTTCAGAGTGGGGGAGAGGCATCTTTAATAGTTTCGCTATGCGAGTGATTTTGTAAAACCGTTTTGATTTCAAATTCCGAAGTATAATTTGATATTTTCGAAAGATATACGTATATATTTGAAACAATTTGAAGTGAGACCGGTGTTCCGTCCTCGAGTTTCGGATTTGATTTAGTATAATCCTATCTATTGAAATTGATTTATTGATTTATGTTGATTTTCAACTCTTGAATTTGGAAATTTGATTTCCCTAACTATTTTGAATGTTCGAACACTTCCAAATCGAGATTAAATTTTCAAAGCTAAGAAATTTTGAAGTGTATAAAATGTTTGATAAAGAATATAAATTTAGTTTTGAAATGTTTTGAAAAAAATAGTTTTGAATAATGGTTTTCAGAAAGGTAAATTGAATATTTCAAATAGAAATAGATAGTTTAAAAGTTTTAAAGGGATAATTATAAATTTGAAAATCATTTTGAGTATAATTGATTTTGAGAAAATATTGTGTTTTGAAATTAAATTGAAATTAAAAACCAGTACTTATATGGTGATTTTGAAAATGAATTTGTTTAACTTGAATTATTTTAATTTGGAAACTGGGATAATTTTCTAAACCTATTATTTAGGGAACTTTGAAATTTAGATATTTAATTTGGAAGAAAAATTGGTGAAATCATATATAATTTTGAAATTGAATTGATATTGAAATGATTTGAAATTGAGAACCTTATATTATTAAGCACTTGATTTGGGAGTGGTCAAACTTATATAAAATGGATTTGTATAAGTATGAAGTTGATTTGAAATCTATTGATTTGAAAGGTACTCAATTTGGAAAGAGAATTTTATACAATCCAAGTTTATATAAGTATGATTTGATATACTATTGATTTGGAAAGTATTCGATTTGAAAAAAAAAGAATCCTATATATAATGACTTTATATAAGTACGATATTTGAAGGTATTTGAAGAGGTACTATATGATATATATATTTTCGAAGCAATGATATGGAAAGTGACTTCTGTTTGATATCCGCTTTGTGGCCACATTGTGGATTCATTCTATCGATATTATTCTCTCTGATTTTTTGTTTTCCGGATGTGATACTCGAGTGTTCCCACCGTGGCGTAACCCATGGTTCTTTTTCTCTCGCGACTGCATAGCGAAATTGCCTGGCTGAGTCTGGCCTAGGGGTACAGATTGTTTTCTGGGGAATCCAGGCGTAACCATTGTGTACGATACAATCTGTGTAGGTCGCGATTAGTAGCGAAACTGCCTGGCTGAGACGGCCTAGGGGTACGGATTGTTTCCTGGGGGACCCGGGCGTAACCATTGTGTATCCTGCACTCTACTAGTCATCATGGCGTAACTCGCAGAGCTGAGAAAACTTACGGGTACAGATGGTTTCCTGGGGGATCCAGGCGTAACCATTGTGTATCTGCGAACCATGGTTGGACAAAGGTTTTGGTTTGGTTGTTTTGTTTGGATTGTACTTTCCATATCTGTTTTAAAGGTTTTTCAAGTATTTTCACTGGGTGTTGAAACAAGTCTATTAAGTACTTGAAAAATTCTAGCTTCGCGCCTGATCAACGCATGGCCAGAGTCTGCAAGAACAAGGATAAACTTGTTGAAACATCGAGTTATAAAAATATTTTTGAAAGAAAGATTTATTTCGATATAAAGGTATTTTATTATAAAGGTATTTTTCAATAAAGAAATTTTGTGTTAATATTTGAAATTGAAACTCTTATGGTTTGAAATTTACGATTCGTGCCCGATTCTATTCTTTAAATCTACCTTATCTTCTCAGCTTTAGTTATTCACCTTGATTCTGTTTTTCCGAATCTACCTTCTTTCCTTTTTGAATATAATCTTTTAAATATTGTTTATTTGTATACTACATTGTTTAATAGAAAATTTTAGTGTTATAAATATTTTTGAAGTTATTAATTAAATAAAACATATTTAAAGTGAATGATTTATTAATAATGTTTGATAAGTATCTAAAGACAAATTTATAAATTTATGAATTATGGATTTAATGTTTTCAATAGCTTCTTTGTAAATATAACTAATGATGCAAATAATTGTTTTCAAATAGCTTTCATATATGTATAAAGGTGTTAGTTAAACATATTAAAGTCCAATGAGTTTTGAAAATTTTAAAGTATTAAAGATAACTGAATCGCAAATGAAGTTTTCAAATGAATATTTCAAGTAAAATTTATATAGTTTTAAATTAATTGTTTACCCTTGACTTTCAATCTACCTTTATTTCTGGTTGTTCTATTCTCCTACCTCCTTTCTTTTCGGGGACGAAAAGTTTTGAGTGCGGGAGTGTGTAACGACCCATAAAATTTTATTAATTTTTAATTGGTTTTACAACGTATTTAATTTGGATTTTGAGAAATTTTAATAATAATATTTTGAAATAAAGTTTTAATATTTGGTTTACGTATAATTAAATATAGCAAATGGTAAATTTTCAATTAATTATATGAAGGTTAATTTATTATATAATTCTATTAAATTCAAATCAGTCAATAATTGGTGAAAATAAATTTATTTTCAAGACCTGAATATTTTTGCATAGAAAAATTCTAAATCATCTTTTGACTGAGGCGTCATTTTTCGTTTTCCCAAATTTGGACTGCTATAGCTCCGTCGATCTTATTTTCTGCGTTTTTACTGCATTTTTTCTGCTAGTGAAAATTCGAATTTCTATAATTCAAGCATACCACCAATATCTATATACCATTTTGATCTTCTCGTTGTACTGATCACTACGGTATATTTATTTCTGTATTTTGAGATCCGATACGCGACGGAAACAATAAAAACGTGCGTCATCGGTGCCGAAATTTGTGACTTGGATTTATCTACTTTTCAAATTTGAAACCGTACAACTCATACCATATTAAATTTCTTTTAAAGGTTTTAGCTAAATCTATGGGTGAGCGTTGCCACACCTTTCCACCTTTAATTCTCTGTCGTTTCAATTTGCATTCTATCCATTCACATTTCATCTATTCCTTTTCTACCATATATTCCATTATCTCTTTCTGCTATTTGCTAATTGCTATTTGCTCATTCACGCGATCATTTAATTGAAATCGAAATTTCAACCCTTACTTCTCTTTTCTTTTCAAATTTGAAACGTACTATTAAATCGAGCCATTAATTGCTTTTATTTTTTTCCTTAAATCAACGTACAGCTCACACAATTATAAATTGCATTAAATTTTCTGATGAACCACACCATGACCGTTTATATTACATTCATTTGGAATATATTCATTTATTTGAAATCTTTCCCTTTCTCTCTCATCTCAGTTGGGAATAAATAAATTTCAACGGGAACCAAGTTTCAATGCTTTTAACTCTTTATAACTTTTGATAAAATTTTCTGTCCTTTTTAAAACTAAAACGTATAGGGATATACGTTTCTCGTTTATTAATTTCAAAATCATCATGTTGTCCTTTTCATGTATGTTATATTTATTTATATTTTAGCATTTTCTATTTATTTCACTCATCTCCCTACACATTTCTATTTATTTGCTGATTTGTTGCATACGTTTCGTTTTGGAAAAATGCAGTTCATTCCTATTTATTTCATTTCTCACATTTATTTCATCTTTTACTGAAATTTGACCGTTGCCACGCCATACCATTTTGGAAGTATGAATGTACAAAACATGCATACGGTTTATATTCATTTAATTGGAACGGTCACTTTAATTTTTGCCTTTAAAATTCCATTTTCTTCACTACAGCTGGAAAGTTATAAAACATTCAAAAAAATTTGAAAACTCACCTTAAATTGTGCAAAGCGTTTTCCTCTGCCTTTATAACTTTGGGTTATGCCAGTTGTTACTTTTTTTTTCCATCAATTCAAAATTATTATTTATCATTCCATTTTTGGGTCTCTTCGTTCTCCTTTATCAACTTTCATATATTTATTTCCCTAGTCACTTTAAAACGTTTTATAATAATAATAATTAATATATAGCCGTTTCATTTTAAAGCTTTTCATAAGTTTTATATATGTCAAAAAAAAATGTGAATGGATATTTACCTGAGGCCCACACCGTGTTGAATTATACGTTTTTTTTGTATTCATTAATTCTTTTACGGCTCATTTTATTTCACCTTTATAAGCTTTTTTTTTTTGGTAAAGCAAGGATCTACTGTCACTTTCTTCTCCTCAATTTTTCTTTCTCCACCCTCTCTCTTCTTTCACACACTTACACGCAGCCGTATCTCACCTTGTCACGCATTTTGCCTTGCAAAAAACTTTTAACGTATATATATATATGATATCTTGAAAGGTAATACAACTTGTGCGTTTGTCTCATTAAGTATTGTGTTTTTTGTGTGTGCGTAATCTATTGTTTTGTTTTATTTTATATATATACGCCTAAGTATTGTTTCTAAAAACTTTGGATATTTGCATGGGTACATATTTTCATATTGGGTTGGTTGTATAGATATACTAGTATACATTTCAGAGCTTTATAAGTTTGTATTAGTTATAATATATACATATACATATACATATATATATATATATATATATATATATATTATTTTTATTTTACCTTCATCTATTGTCAGGTTTTGTTTAAAATATAATATGTATACAAGTTAGGTATAATGGCTGCTGTGAATATGTGTAACAATATATGTATAACATTTTTTAAACACGTATATAGCAGCCCATATAAAGGTTTGTTTGTACACACTTTGTTGTACATATAAAATGTAGGTTTGCATGTCAATATTGGTAAGCATAAGCATCCTTTCTCCATTTTTCTACTAGCATTGTGTTAGCGTATTTTTATTTTTGGTAATAATAATAATAATGATGATGATGATGATGATTACAGTATATTATTTGTAAAGGAAGTCTACATTTGGTTAAACTATTAGATTTCTTTAAACTTACATTATTTACTGTTATGTATATCTTTGGATGTTAGGTTGGTTATGTACATTTAGTTTCAGATATTGATGTTTCAAATATAACGTATATACTATAAGATAGAGTGAATTTGGTTTTGATTTTTTTCTTATATGTTTCATTTCAATAAATATATTTAATTTAAGACTTATATAAAATGTATACATACTTTAATTTGAATTTTGGGTTTAAGGGGGATAATAATATAAAAATACATCTCGCTTAAATTTTTATCGAGCTAATTTGACCCGTTCCCATCGATTTCTTTTACCAGCTTTGATCGTCGATTCATGCCGATCTTACTTTGCTTTGAGATTCGTGCATGGGTTTCGTAACTCAACTTCATTGTCTATCTCTCTTATCTCGAAAGGTGAGCAATCACTCACGATTAACGTTCTTTTATTTATTAAATTTGATTTCAATTGAAACGACAATTGAAATATGAGGCTGTAGTTATTTAAATTGTTATATATGCTATTATCTATAACTGTTCACTTATGGGATATGACACCATATCCTACTTTTATATTTATTTTGATGATATATGCCTGTTGTTATTATTATTTTCATATCTGTTATCACTCTGCAAGTTTCCTATTAGTATAGAAATCATTATGGGTTGAAATGATACATACCCGAATGGACTTTAGAATAGGAGAAAATCGTTATGGGTTGAAATGATGAACCCAAGCGATTTTCATTTAATTGAATTTGGGATTACGGATTGAAATGATATCCACCCGTATATATTTAGTGTGCGGGTTGAAATGATAAATATCCGTAGCACTTGACTGTATGATAGGAAATATATACAGACACCGTTGGTCCATATAAATATTTTGAAAATAAATTTCTACAGTTGAAAAGAAATATATGGGATTTAATAAATATTGGTTCTTAAAATATTATTAATGGAAATTTTATATATATATTTAATAATATTGAGATTGATTTAATCCATATAATATGTTTGAGTATTATTTAAGATTTATATTTCAAAATGTACCGTTGAAAAAGTTGAATAATTAAGATTAGGAGATAAATTTGGGTTTATTAAAAATGGTATTTAAATATGAATTTATATAATTAAATAGATTTAAAATTATTGAATGGAAAATTTAAAGGTAAGATTTTGTAACTGGATTTTTGATTTAAGTGATTTAATGAATATTTCACGTTTAACAAAATTAAAGAACATATTGAGTAAAATGTAATTTAAGGTTACTTAAATGATATTGAATCTAATAAGGGAGTATTTCAAGACTAAATAATAATGAGGTTAAATCGAGATCTATATGAAACTGTTATATAGAACATTTAAATATTAAAGCCTTGAACTATATTGGAATTTAAATGATTTATGTTGAGATTCGGATCTGTATTTGAAATCAACGTAGTTGAATTTGTTATTTAGCATCTAAATTGAATTAAAGTGAATTTAGGTTGAACCAAATTTGAAGTTATTATTTAGAAAACTAAATTGAATAAAAAATTAGTTGAAACGTTGAATACTTAAAGTTTTGAAATATATTGAAATATAAAGGGGTATTTTTATGATTACAAATCCGAATTTGAGATCGATAAATTGAAGTGTTTATTTTAGGAATTGAGTTGAATTTAAATTGTAAATTGAGATTGAATTTAATTTAAATGGGAAGGTCGGGTTGATGTTGAAACGATTTGTTAAGTTGAGGGAATCGAAAATACTTTATTGTATAAATTATTTAATATATATAAATACTATTTTGGGAAATATAGATATATTTGAAGTGAAATGATATTTGGTTTTGAAGTATAAATTAAGCTGAAATGACCACGGTGTTATAGTGTATATTTTACCTTGTAGATAGTTCCATGGACCCTTAGAGGATGGTTATCCCAAAAATCTTTAAGTTATTTGTATTTTAGTTGATATTTCACTTGATTTGGATTTATTGATATCAGAATGTTAATCCTAACTCGAAGTTTTGTGTTTTGCTTTACGCTCGGGTCAGACTGAGTGATACAACATTAGAGACTCGCCTTTGGAGTTCGGAGTTTCATTTGGAGATCCAACTATCGATTGAGATTCCAGCCTTTCCAGCTGATTGGTTCAGAGAAGTCATCTGTTGCATTGGAGACTTCACTGCATTTGAACTATTCGGTTGTATTTTATTTCTAACTTTGATGTATATAGTAGCTTTATGAACTACTATTCTTTATCTATTCTGCTGCATTATATTACTCTGTGATCTGTGATTGATTTATTTATTGTATATTTTAATTTTTGCCAAATTTTAGTTAACAATTCGATATTTTGAATTATTCAAGTCGGATATGTATGGTTTTATTGTCGATTTGAATGGTCCAAAATAGCGGGTCGTTACATTATCCAATATACTCATCTCCTCGATCTGATCGAATAACCTTAATCTTATGGCCCTCTGATTTTCTACTACATTTTTATATTCAAAAATTTAGCATAGACGCTGCATAAGAACTATATATCCTTGTCTTGAGAAATCATCAGTGAAGGTAACAAAGTAAGAACTATTGTCTTTAGTGGTTATACGCATCAGGCCATATACATCACTATGTACCAACCCTAAGAGTTCATCAACTCTTTCATTTCTCCCACTAAGGTGCTTGGTCATTTTGCCTTTGAGATACGATCACACGTGTCAAATGATTCAGAATCAATTGACAGTAAAATTCCTTCGATTTTGGATTTGTATTGTTATTTCTCACTAATATGACCCAGTCTATATCAAAGATAACTATCATTTATCTTGTTATAAGAATTATTCACATAACACACATAATCAGTATTAATAACATAAATGTCATTTTCAAGAATACCATCACCGACTTTATTTCCATCCAAACTAATGTTCATAACATTATTTGCACAATGAAATATACATCAAGTCTCAAACAATCTAGAAACAAAAATATTTCCATAAATAAAGTCTTCTACAAAATAGCAATTATTTAATATTAATACTACTCCACTAGAAAAAACTAAATGACAGTCTCCTACAGTCGTTGGATCTATAATAGATCCATCAACAACTTGGTCATCGCTCCTTTTGCCAAGCGATGCCAGTTCCTAAGCCCTTGTACGGAATTATAAATATAAGTACTAGATTCAGTATATAAGACGCAATACATTTTATTGATTGCAAAATAATTTCAAATCATAAATGTACCTGATGGAAATGTAGAATTATTCTGCTTCTTTTCATTAACAATCTTCAAGCAGTTAGGACAATTCCTTTTCCAGTGACATTTCTTATGGTGGTTGTGACATTCACCCTTGTCACCAGTCTTCTTACTTTTTTTTTCCTACCTTCTCTTTTCTACTTCTTTGAACTCTACGAAGATGATGCACCATCCTTTATTGCAAGTATTATCCCTCGATCCTTAGATTGTGACTCGCACTATGAGAAAAAACGAATCAGACAACCGATATGCTCTATTGTCTGAATGAATACCTATCTGTCGTCTATTTTCATGCCGTCTCATTACATATCAGACCACATATATGCACCATCGTCTGATATGCACTGACACATCAAAAGAAAAAATCAAACGTTGTTTGATGTTGTAGTATCATTTCTAAATTTTTTTTTTGAAAAGCAAGAGCATAGGCTCATTTTATTGACTTAATCAACATTACAACAAACAACTACAATACCACAACTTACAATCAGTTACAACCCTAAACTTGACTAGTATCAAAACCAATAATACAAAACAAAAAACACAATCTGACAAGTACCCTGAAAAAAATATACTGAAACAAACTAGTATCACAACAGAAACTAGCTATGCTTATGCTCTTGTACAGATTCAGGTTAAGATCAGGCTATCCAGTTGCTCACATTCCAGCATTGATAGAACCTTCAAACTTCAAATAATGACAATCTTTAAGTATATAGGAATCCAGGCACATCATATTAAACAAATTTAGAAGAAAACCATCTGCAAATCTTCCAAGAAAATCAAGCAAGCTTCAGATACAGTCTGTTTTCAAATCTCTAAGTACACTGCCATGAATCATATTATAGAGTTGAGAAGAATTTTTGATAGCAATACCAAACACTCTATTATTTCTTTCTGTCCATACTGCATATATCAGCCTCTTCAGTAGCTTTAGAAGCAGTCTAGTCATTCTGGTCTTCCATCTAGTTGCTTTAAACACATTAAACCATTCAGTAGAACTGACTGGTGAGGGTTTATAAAATCCACCATTTGACAAAAGCCTATACCATATCTGAAATACATAAGTGCACTCAAAAAACAAATGAGTATTTGTTTCAGATTTCGATGTACAAAGAACACAAATATCCTCTGAAATAATACCCATTCTACAGAGCTTATCTTTAGTGTTTAATGCATTTGCATCACCTTCCACAACAATAAATTTTCTTTAGCACTTCCACCAATATTCCAAATTCTTGAATGCCATGGAAAATAAGAACCAACTCCACAGAGAGATTTATAAACATGCCTAATAGAATGAAGCTTACCCTTATCTGACCAGATCAAAACATTTCCATTATTCTTAATGGGATTACTGCTAATAACATTCCATAAATTCCTAAGCTGAAAAGAACTAGAATATGGTAAAACTATACAATCTCCATGAATAAATTCATCAACAGTTGCCAAATCATAAATACCAGAATTCCTTCTCAAATTATAATCAACAACAGAACTTAAAATCAAACCTTGTTTAGCCCATGGAGAATGCCAGAATAATAGGCCTTTAATTAAAGCATAGTTACATTGTAAGAGAGGAATAAATGTTTCCCTAAGCTTAAGAATACATCTCCAACTCCAACTGCAGTTTTGTGGAATTTGCATAGTCCAAAAATTCCTCTTACCAATCAGATTATGATTTACCCATTGTGACCATAAATTTCTATCAGATTCAAAGATCTTATTGTAGTATACAGACATGGCTGCCTTATTCCACAAAAAAATATTAGTTATTCCAAGACCACCATTCTTTTTAGAATCAAACAGTTTATAATATGAAATAGGGATGAGCTTCCTAGAAAAAGGATCACCATGCCAGAGGAATTTGTTAAGAGCACTAGAAATCATGTTTATCAACTTAACAGGGAGTATATAATGTCTTGTCCAATAATTTGTCATAGCCACAGCAATGGATTGTATAATAGTAAGCCTACCAGCTTGTGACAGTTTATCAATAGGCCATACTCGAAGTCTTTCAATGATCTTCTCAAAGAGTGGCAAACAATTTTGTTTTGTAATTCTAGAACTTAAGATAGGTAAACCCAAATAGTAAGAATTCTAAGACAATTCTTGAAGACCTGAATATTTTATGATATCATTCCTCTGAATAGAATTTAGACCAGCAACCATGATATTTGATTTATGGAGATTAATTTGCAGGCCAGTGATTGAATAGAAAAATTTAAGAGATAAAGTAATACATTGAATATTATGGTAAGTGGGCTTTGTAAAAATGATAAGATCATCTGCAAAAAGAAGATGAGTGATTATTGGATTTTTACATTTGGGATGAAGCTGAATTTTTTTTTCAACTACAAGATCCATCAAGGTAGAATTAAGAAGCTCCATAACTATTATGAACAAATAAGCAGAGACTGGATCACCTTGCCTAACACCTTGATTACCTTTAAAATAACCATACAACCCACCCTCTCTCGAAGTAGAATACATTGGTGATGATATACATGTGTAAATCCAAGCTAAAAAAGGTTTTAGGAAGTTCATTCTAGACATAATAGCTAATATTGAAGGCCAAGCAATGGAATCAAATGCCTTCTTAATGTCTAATTTTAACATGCACCTTGGAGAAATGATTGTCCTCTCATATCCATACAACAATTCTTGAGTCAAAAGGATATTATCACTTATTGATCTACCAGTAATATATGCAGCTTGATTGTTTGTGATAATGGATGGTAAAACTATTTGTAATCTATTAGCTATAACCTTTGATATAATCTTGTATATAATATTACAACATGAAATTGGCCTAAAATCAGCAACTGAAGATGGATTAATGATCTTGGAAATTAAAGCAATAGCAGTGGCAGCAAGTCCAACAGGGGGCTTATTATAAAGAAAAAAATGCTGAATGGCCTTTACAATATCTGATCCAATTATTTTCCAACTCTGCTGAATAAAATGTGCATTAAAACCATCTGGACCACCACAACTATCACTATCTAAGCTAAAAACTGCAGTTTCAATTTCATTATCTGATATTGCACTAATCGGAGTATTTGACTGAGAGGTAGTTATGGTTGGAAGATTAATATCATAAAGAGGATTGATATCAGGAATGAATAAGTTGGTTGGAGCTAAGATAGATGTGAAATACTGAACAAATGCTTCATTTATTCCATCAAAAGTATTCACCATATTTCCAAACATGTCCTTTATCTGAAAAATGCATTCATGGTTCCTTTTAACTATTAGAAAATTATGGAAGTACTTAGTATTCCTATCAGCCTCTCTTTCCATTCTCAAATGTATTTTCTGTTTGATTGAAGAAACTTCCTTTTGTATAACTTGATCCAGAGCATATTTTAATTGCAATTCAAAATGAAGTAAAGTAGCATCAAAAGGCCTATCATTGAGGATATCTTGTATTCTAATGAGCTCATTCCGAATCTGAGTTGATAGTTTAGAATCCTTACCAAAGTTAGCAGCAGACCAATTCTTAAGTTGAAATTTAAGAGCTTTCATCTTGAGAATAATATTTGTAAGAGGATCCTTTCCATATTGCATCTTCCAAACCTGCTTTAAAATAACATGATAATCAACTTGTTTAGTCCAGAAATTAAAAAATTTAAAAGAGTGTTTCCCACCACGAAAATCATCAGCTCCACAATGAAATAATAATGGACTATGATCAGATAAAGAAGGCTGTAAGATATGATAAAAAGATTTCGGCCAAAGATGAAGAAAAGGAATGTTTAAGAAAATATGATCAAGCTTACATAAAGTAGAATTTCCACTCCTATTACTGTTAGACCAGGTAAAGTCTGAACCGAGATATTTAGCAGAGATATGATTTGATTGAATTAAAGCACTATTTAAAGGAGAAATATCCTTGAGAGATAATGGACAACCACCACATTTTTGATTACTTGCAAACATACAATTAAAATCACCACCAATAAGCCAAGGAGTGGAAGATGAGTTTAAAGATGGAAGAAAATCCAGAAAAACTTGTCTCAAAGTTAATGTGTTTTGAGCATAAACAGAGGTAAGATGGAAAGAAACATTTGATGGCAAGTGAGTACAAAGATAGTGTATATATTGATCAGAAGCATTTATTCTGGAAAGTTTGAAAAAATTTGGATTCCATAAAGTGAGCAATCTGCCATAATTAGCTTCAAGAAAGTTATTATCATATAACCAGAATGGAGCAATCAAACGCATAGCCTTAATGGTTGATTGAATATCAAGCTTAGTTTCAGAAACACACATTAACTGAATATTTTTTTCCTGTATAAGATTTTTGATCTCAATTTGCTTAGATGATAAGTTAGCCCCTCTTATATTCCAAAAAGCAATATTATTCATTTATGGGGAAGTGGAGGAAACAAAGGTGAAGGATTTTTCCTAGTATGCCTATGATGGGAGTTATTTTTTGATGAGGATAAAGGTAAGACCTCATGAGGTTTATAATCTTTACCTTTGTTGAGATCATCAGTGCTTACAACATTAGTATCGCCAGGATTTGACATAAGATCAGAACACTCACTAGATACTGAAGGAGGAGGAAGTAAAATATGATTTGGTGGAGACAAATGCAGATAAGGTGAGGATGGATTAGAAATTGGGGATTTTGAACTAAATTGAGAGCTACAAGAAGCTGAAATAGATGTGGTTACACTAGGAAGTACAGATGAGACAACTATATTTGCAGATGTAGATGAAAGATTTGATAGTGTTTCAGCTAGTAAAAAAGTAGCAGAAGGAACAGAATCACTAACAGATGATACAACATATAAATATTGACTGATATGCATATCAATCACCCTTATGTTATATTTGCAAAATGAAATAATGAATCATAATTTATTTAAACAAATATTTTATTTTAAATCAAATTGAAATACAATACAACTTTCACTATATTTACATTTTCAAATATAATACAACTTTCACTATTCTTGCATTTTCAAATACGATACAACTTTCGGTATCACTCTCATATATAGAACTTTTCTCTACACTCTCATATATAACATTTTTTAACTAGCACTCGCTTACACTCACTCGAGTTTATTTTTTATATTAATCTTCATTTGCTTGCTCCAGCTTGTGTCCAGCCTTCTCATATACTTGTCAAATAAACAACATAGTAAAATGAAAAATAAAATAAACCTGAATTGCAAAAATTAAATTAAATTTGAATATAAATATTGCCTCGGTTTATGGATTTGTTTTCTCCTCATGTTTTAGACATGGCTGGACAAATATATATGTGCACGGAAAGCATATGATATGCACAATGTATGACTATGAATATCACAAGGTCGGACATTGATTAAATCTCACGAACTATTGCAAAGGTCAAGCCCGAGGGCTCAACATAGTGCAACTATCCACAAGGTCAAGCCCAAGCCTCATCGGGCTCAACTCAAGTGCGTAAGGAAATGAAACTCAAACTAGAAAATCAACCCAAAAATATACAAACCAGAAAATCAAACTCAGGTGCACACTCAGGTGCTCCAACTAGAAATATACAAGTGCAGCTGGGAAAATACACGTTCAAGCCAGAGCTACCAGTGCACATAATGTAACCAATGTCACTCAGGTCCTCCAACCAGTTTTACATGCACATAGGGGAGATGTGTAACCAATGTTACCAGTGCACCTAATGTAACCAATGTCACTCAAGAAGATGTTACTAGTGAACATATGAAACAACTTCAGTAGTGCAGCAAGGTTATTTGAGTTTTAACAAAAGGAAGGACAACCAGACTTTAACAAAAGGCAAACCACACGCTGCAACAAGATTAACGATGACATAAAATAAGTGTAGCGCAAATATGTGCAATGAGTACATAGTGAATACAAGTTTCATCAATACAACAAACGCAAGAGTACATAGTAAATACAAGGCAAAAAGTCTCAAAACAATTTATACATATTGCACATAGGATAAGAATGAACAAAGCTGAAGTGCACATGTATAAACCAGACAAAAACAAGGAAAAACATGGCAATATTTCACACATATATGATACATATGTATGTATGTATACACATGGAAGTAATAAGCAAGAAGACTGCATATATTAGTAAGAACCATTCAAGGTTTCAGACCATTCAAGGTTCAGGTTATTCAGGTATCAATTTCTGGCCATTCAAGGTTCGGGGAAGGTAATGATATATACATTCAAGGTTCAGGGAAAGCAATCAAAGAAAAATGCATTTTGGTATCAAAGCATATATACATGTGTAAATCTTTATTGCTTTGATACTTGAATTGCCTGAAATTGATACATGTATACATATATACATACATATGTATGTATGTATGCATGTATGTATGTATAAACCATTCAAATCAAAATGCATACATGTGTATATGTATAAACCTTGAATGTGTACATGTATATATGTATAAACCAAAATGCATACAAAAGGATGTATACATGTATCAAAATGCATTCAAGGTTTAGTGAAAGCAATCAAACCAAAATCCATTCAAGTAAATGCATCAGAAATTCAACATATGAACCCATGAACAATTCAAAAGCAGCTCAAAGCAATTCAAAATCATATCAAAGCACATATGTATATACATATATACATGAACACATGAACAACTCAAAAGCAACTCAAAGCTATTCAAAATCTGGTTAAGAAATTTTACATGTATATACATGTATACGTACATATATTTATATATATAACATATTAACACATGAACAATTCAATGCACATGGAGATGCACAAGGTCGAGCAGCAGCAAACCAAATTCATGGCAGAATCAAGTATGAACCAACATCCAACATAAGTATCAAAGTTCCAGGAAACTGTAACATGGATGAACCACATTTTAAGTATCAAAGTTCATACGAGTATATACAAGTACATACGAGTTTATACAAGTACATACGAGTATATACAAGCATATATGTTCAAGTATAAGTATAGTAAGAACACACATATACTCATATGCACATATGTATATACATGTATACATGCATATATGCAACACATGTTTAGAGATGAGCAACAAGCAAGTGGAACAAAAAACATAAATCAAGTGTACACTAACTCGGACATGGACATGAAAAAGGTAATGTGCAAGCAAAAGAACATTCACACATACACACACATATGTATATACACGGAAGTTCAAAACTTCCACTAACTGGAACATGAACTCAAGAGTACACTAACTTGTTTATACATATATACACATATGTATATACATGTATATATGACATAGTGAGCAGAAAAGCGTCAAGTATATCACTCAGTGTCAAGCATCGGCATAACATTTCATTTTAGTTCAAAGAAAACACTAATAGATAAGTGAAAGAATCACAAGTGTAAGGGGGCAACAAAACAAGCACATGAACTTGTAAGGTGCAAGAATCAATTGAACATGAATCAAAAGAACATTCACACGTATATACATACATATGTATGTAAATACATGAACGTTCAAAATATCCACTAAATCACACATGAACTAATGAAGCAACAACCAAAGTTTTCACCATCACAACATAAATATCTCAAAACATATATGTACATATATACACATATATACAGAAATCAAAAAACACATATGTCTCAAAGCATATGAACTTAAGTGCAACTCATACATGGTATATACATATATACACATATATGAACATATATACACATGAACTCAAGTGAAACTTAGCCAGCAAGTACATTCACAAGTACATCGAAAACTCATATAATAAACTCGGATAATACTAACAAGCTCAAGTGCAGAAAACTCAGACAATAAACTTAAGTGCGGGAATCAGAAAATTAGATAATACTAACGTCAATCAGATTTCAAAATCACTAATAAAGCAACCAAATCAACAAGTATATCGGTATTCACAAAATATAGGGGTTTAATCCTTATAAATTACCCAAAATCATCACTGGCATACCAATTTTTAACACACGGCATCAAAAGTCGAGAACGCAATAAATCAAAAAGGGGCAATAATCATACTGAGTAGTTGAATTCATATATCACCGACTCACGAAAGCAATCGATTGTGAAACCCTTATTTTTGAAGGCAACTCGAAGACAAAAGGAGCGACCTAAAGCAAGTGTTTGGAAGAAACCCTAATTCACTAACCCACGTTTTGATAGGGAGAGAGTATCGGGTTCTAAAAATGAGAGGAAGAAGCAAGCGTTTTTAGAGGAACGAAGACAGTGAAGAACTGGAACGCAATTTTTTTCTTTTACAGATGAAAGAATTAAGAGAGGAATGAATTGGAAAGAAGGCAGCCACGAAATAATGTACTGAACGTTGAGAGGGAAACCCAAATTTTGATAACTTAAATCAGACGTCTTAAAACTGTTGTCTAAGTAACAAGCTTGTACATAGAGATTTCACGGGCTATTCAGACAACGAATGAAAGATTTTATGGCTCTTTAGACAACAAATGGATTTGTCATGTGTTCTATGAAAAAGTGGGATAAAAGAAAATCTACCTTATGTCGTGTGATCACTGTTATCTGATTCACTTTGTGGCATAGTGTCGGCTGATCTCAATATATTAAGGAGCTCCACGAGATTCACATTCAATTGGTTCATATTATAATTCAATATGAATGGTTCATACCGAGGAGTAAGAGAACCAAGGTCAAATCTACTTGCAATTTGTTGTTTATACGTATGTCCAACTACGAACGCTTATCAATATAGCTCTTCATCATCGGTACATACTCGTCAACTTTCTACCCTTTGGTCATTTTGGTATTAAAAAGTTCTTCGCAAGCTCGTATCTTATGGAATGTAACTGTTCACCAAACAGTGGCTTGAGACTATTAAATATCTCGTGGACAGATAGATTTTTGTGTAACCTTTGCAATGGTTTGTCTAACATAGACAACATAAAAACTAGAGCGATCTCTAAGTCTCACACCCATTTTTCATAGGCAAGTCATGGTTCGAGGTCCACAACATTAGTGGGCCTTTCTTTAGGTTCGTATGTAATAGTAGTCCAAAGGCGCTCGTAAATTAAGGCTATTCTAATAGCTCTTAGTCCATCAGTATAGTTTGGTCCAACAAGCTTATTATTTTCAGAAAACAGTTCTGGAGTTGTTATTTTCTACAAGTTAAAGTATTATATTATTAGAACAAATCATAGTTTATGTTCGTATAATATCAGTAAGGTTAAACACTACGCTTCATTTTACCAATAAGCTCCCACTTATCTTTTATTTTTTGTCAAACCCTAAGTCGAAACATATAAGTATTTTGACTTCACTGGTAGGTGTTAGAACTCGTCCATCTTGGAATTTTGACCATGAGTTTGCTCAACAAGTCATAACTCCATGGATGATGGATAACTCTTTATCAATTGTATTATATACAACTCCTATTCCTTGGTACCTTGTCCTAATTTCACTTCGATTTTGAGTTTGCTCAACAAATCGAAATGAAATCATTTGCTCGTACCTACCATGTCATAATGGCCTAAATATAGTATATGTATCTTGATTTTTCTCAACAAATACATTTAGTTATCTGACATCGTCTATTCAATATATTAATGATACTAAATATAACATCCCTGATTTGCTCAACAACTAATGAGCATGTATGTAATTTATTAATATGTAGATGGTAGAGGACAACATTATGTTGAAGATTTCTAATCTTTAATATATTACATTGAGTGATATCAACTTATGGAATAATGTAATTCTTATGAATTACTCTCACGATCAAGTGTTGGACACATCGAAAATCACGGTACATGTACATTTGCGTATGTATTTATTTCTTAAGTCTATTTAGGGTTTCTTAATGTTCTATCTTTAATTTTATACATTTATATATATTAGTTTTATTATTATATAATTTCTATATTTCATATTACTTATATAACAGTCTAATGTATTATATTATAATAATTAAATGTTATTTAATTAATTTTAAATAATTAACATTTAAGTTAATTTATATTATCTTAATATAACATTTATATATAACATTAATTATACACTATAACTTTTGTAGTATAACACATATATCATATACATGTGTATATTATTTAATTAATTGACCTTTTAATTAATTTAACTAATTAAACTATTTAAATTAAATTATCTTAATTTCAAAATTCATTCCATGCATATTACTTATATTATTTTAAATATTTTAAAACAACATAACATATATTATAATAGATGATACATATATACATTTATTAATTAGTTAGCTTATTTAAATAATTTCTTTTATTAATCTTACTAACAAAATTTTAAAATTTTCAATATATATATATATATATATATATATATGTTTTCAAAAAATTTAATTTTTTTACCATGTAATACCTTTTATAATATATTTATATCTAATTTAAAATTTAACTTTTAAATTTAAAACGGTATATTCTTAATTTTCCAAACAATTTTAGAAGTTATCTCAAGGCCCAATTCAAATTTAGGCATTTCCTATTAGTGACAACCTTTGGACTCACATATCCGTTCGGGCCAAGTTGGTACCCAGATAGGGTAGAGTATTTGATTACCCAAACACAATCCTAGACACTACCTTTCTAAACACTCTACTATTTAAGCCGTGAGATTAACAGTTAACCATAACATGACTATTTTAGACCGCATGTGCTATTAGACTTTGATACCATTGTTGGAACTGGCTAGTCTGCAGCGGAAGTTATGGACGAACTTCAAATTTATTTCACCACATTAGATCTTTATTGGCCTATAAAGTATAATCTATTTAGAATATTTCTAAAACTTTGTAAATAAAATCTTCATTTTATTTAAATTTTTATAATAATATATTAAATTTAATTTATGTTATATTATGTGTGTGTGTATATGCTTGTACAATATACACACATACGCACACACATAATATGTGTATGTTTGTATGTATGTATATAATATGTGTATGCATGTGCATGTATAACATATAAATCCATGCAACGCACAACACGACTGTGTATAGATGTTGGGATTTACATTGTAATAGATATGTTAGCTCATCCGATATGCAAATATATTATTCAAATGTATGTATATATACTTTTAATTTAATATAAAATATTACTATATATATGTATGTGTATGTATAATCTATAAATATACAAACATGATTAAAACAATTATTTATAGAGCTATGTGTATGCCCTAGGGGCGATTATGTGATTTGTTACATTTATCTAACACATTGACCAATCTTGTTTGAAATAAAAGGAATTTTCTTTCTGTTATATACTTGATATAATGTGGTTATATTGATTAATCAATTTAATAAGAAGTATATTTAATAGAAAATCCATAAATGGTATGTTTTGTGATAGTAGTTACAAAGTGTTGTAACCATAAGTAATTTATCACAATGAAACAAATATACCATTCTAAATATTCCTAGTTAAGATGTATTGAGACTAGAGTACGTAACGCTCTCCAAGTGTTGGGCAGTGTATTACTCATGACTACTGGGGCACCAAGGGGTTATGTACTATAGTTATTTGATAATTATGGAATGACTCACTCGATAGTTTCTTATTGGTTAATATAACTAAGGTTACGCAGAGTATATAAATGTGACTAATTTACACAATTCTCTCGACTTGAGAGTACTGTTGATCTTCAATGTAGAAGCTCCTCTTTGATATAGTTAAATCGCGGCACGACATCCATCGAATGACTATAGTTGGTTCCGGTGGAAGTATTATAAGTGAAACACTATTCAATAGAGGATTCGTCTCCTCAGTTATACGAGGTTAACATCACGGTCATCTCCTCAGTTTGACGAAGTGAACTGTAAACACTCCCTATATGTTGCACTTGCATAATATTTACTATGGATATATTTACAGTTCATGTCATATTTTGATTAGTCAATAATGTAAATTTATTAATCAATTATTTAATTTAATTAAGAGATGGAAATGAAAAGTTTCAATTTCTAACTAAATTTATGATCCCTCATTAATTGAATAATTTAAGAAAATAAAAAGTTTCATTCTCTAAATAAATTTATGCCGCTAATTAATTGAATAAGTTAAGAGAAAGGAAATGAAATATTTCCTTCTCTAAATAAATTTGGAAAGTAAATATTACACACAAATTTGTACATATGAGTATATTTGATATACTCCACCTTATCCACATTAAATTATAGTGAAACTTTATTTGTGAAGTTAAATAAAATATTGATTTTATCTAAAAGAATCTTAGAAAAGTTCTAAGTATATTTGGACGTTATAGGCCCATTAAAGATCTAAAATGGTTAATTTTTTGAAATTCACTCATTTCTTCCACTGTGGGTTGACCAGTTCAACAATGTTATCAGAGCTCAATAGCCTATGTAGTCTAAATTAGTTATATCAGGGCTTACTAATTAAGCTTACACACTTAGTATGGTGTCTAGAAAGGTAATTCTAGGATTGGAATTGGGTAATCAAGTACCACGTCCTACCTAGTTACTTGCCTGACCTGAAAGGTGAAGAGAGCCCAAAAGTTTCCCCTAATAGAAAAGGCCCACTTTGAATTAGGCTTTGGGCTAGTTTTCAAAATAATTTTAAAAATTAAGACAAGATTTTTAATTTTAAAGTTAAATTTACATTAAAATCATGTTTATTATAATTGGTTATAATATAACATAAATTTTCAAAATGTTTGAAAACGCAATGAAAATTTCAAAATGTTTGAAATTATTTAAATATTAATTTCAAAATATAATTTATTAATAAGATTAATAAAACAAATTAATTAATTAAGTTTATTAATTAATATTTATGTGCATGTACTATATATGTTGATATATGTTACGTTATTTTAAAGTGTTTAAGATAACATAAGTATACATGTATGTATATAAGATAGATTTTGAAATTAATATAATTTAAATTAAATTGTTTAATTAAATTATTTAATTAAATAATAATTAATTAAATAAAAATATGCACATATAAGATATATGTTTTACATTATAAAGGTTATAGTATACACTATAAAGGTTATAATAGATATGTCCAATATAACTATTGCATTGGAATACTAAAATAAAATTAATTGAAGAGTTAATTAATTTAAAAATAAAATATTATACATAAGACTATCATATAAATAATATGAAATATAAAAGTTACATACCAATAAAACTTATATGATATGAACATATAAACTAAAGATGGAAGATTAAAGAAACCAAAATAGACTTAAGGAATAAATACATATGCAAATGTACATATATCGTGATTTCTAATGTGTCTGACACTTGAATCAAGAGGGTATTTAACAGAAGTACATTAGTCCATAAGTCGATATCACTCAACATAATATGTTGAAGATTATGAATCTTTAATATAATGTTGTCCTCTATCATATGTATTAATAAATTACTTGCATACTCATTAGTCGTTGAGCAAACTCAAGCTAGGGACGTTATGTGTTGTATGTAATATATTGAATATACGATGTAAGATAACCATGTGTATTTGTTGAGAAAACTCAAGGTACATGTATTATACTTAGGCCGTCGTGATATGATAGGTACGAGTGAATAATCTCTTACCATTTGTTGAGCAAACTCAAGGTCAAAACTAGATCGGGACAATGAAACATGGGTAAGGAGTTGTATGTGATATAACCGATAAGGAGTTATCCATCATTTGTGGGCTATGATTTGTTGAGCAAACTCAAGTTCAGAATATCAAGACAAACGAGTCCTAACACCCACTAGTGAAGTCGAAAGACTTCTATGTTTCATCTTAGGGTTTGAAGAAATATAAAAGACTAGTAAGAGCCTTCTTAGAAAAATTAAGTGGTAACATTTAACCTTTCTAGTATTGTAAGAACATATGCTAAATAATGATATAATTATCTACAATGATAAATTTGTGCATTCAATAAGATTGGTAAAATGTTTATAAATTAAGATATAAAAATGAATTGAAGATTGACAAATAGAAATATAGCTTATACTAACCAATAAAAGATTATTGCATGTCAACATTTTAACACACATGTAAGTGCATGATTTTACAACTATTGCATACATTCGTTGTTTGGTCAATTACGTGTTTATTTGGTTGAGACCATCTATTGAATTCTATGAATTTCGAACTCTAAAAGCAATACAAGACTATGGATATTTAATCCATATACAATTGCATATAAATTTAATATGGTGAACGGTCAAATTGTGTAATGTATAATATTTCGGTGAAATTAGTTTATCTTGAAAACCAAACATACCTTAGCGTAAGAATGAGTATTCAATCTGATTGGTTACAAAAGGATCATATCATGTTAAATGTAACACTAGACAAAACTACAATATAAATCTAAGAGCTCGATCACTGAAATGTCATTTTGATTAGTTTACATAATGCAGAACATATCTAATGTCCTCAAAAGCTAAGGATAATAGAATACGCTTTTGTAAAGAGTTCATTAAGATATTGTAGTAATGGTTTTGTCTTGAATGGTTTCAACATTTAGAAAGAATAACAAATGTAAAAGAGTAGATATGATCTAAGGTACAGCTGGGATGAAGAGAGTGAATAATCAAGTCTGCTTCATAAAGAAACAACGGAAACGAGAATTGTTATAATAGTGATTGATGCTTAACATTCGAATAAGAAATGTGATTTCTATTTCAAAATGTATTTTCGTATAGAAAATTGTTTTTTATGAAATTTACTTCTTTGGGTCCAGGATAATTGATCAAAGAACTTTCCACTATAAGTTAGGTACAATATATGAAATAAATAAACTATATTAAGTGAACGATGGACCTTCAAATTTAGTATGCCATTATAGTAATGGTGGAAATAGTGGGAGCATTCCATATAGCACTTATTGATTGCATTATATTATGAAAATTGTTTTCATAAAATGTACAAACATTATTTAAGAAATAATGACTATTTTTTAGTATCGATTGAGAAATAGACAGAGCGATATTTTAATATGAATATTCGTTATGGAATAAAACTACAACGTGGTATTTGTTTTCATAACAAAAGTGATGCATTGAAAATACAATAGTATCTAAAAAAAATTACAATTATTTTGGAATTATAGACTAAGTCATAGTTTTGAGAAATAATTTTTATTATATGATGATTATGAATCATATGACCTGGTGAATTATATCTCAAACAGAGTTAGGCGCCCAATTAGTGGAAGCATCATAATAGTTTATGAACTTTTCGGATTGATATATATAGATGTATACAATCGTAGGTCTAGTAATGCCAAAATGGTTTCGCGTACTTCGCCATATTCACCGATGAGTTATCACTAACATGGACATGTGCATTTGATACACATGTAGTATGTCTATAATAAACTCATAGAGTATAAAACAAAAGTAAATAAAATAGCATGGGACAGAAATGATTCAATTTGATCGAATGAGTGAGTGTATTGGAAAGGGTTCCGAACGTACCTAAAAAAATGAACAAAGATTCAATCTCAAAAGGTCACTCCTCCATGTGACACATAATGATGCATCGATAAGGAGTAATCAAACTTTATTGGACAATATACAATTAATTATGAGTGAAGCTGAGTTAGTTTCTTTCTATAAGGTCGTGTATTTAAGAGTAGTATGAAAGGTTAATATTATTTCATCTGAATAACAGTTTACAAAATCACACAAAGGATTTATAAGAAACTACAACATATCCTAGGCTAAGGAGTTGGCAGGTTGTGCGAGTCAAAAGATTGCACATAACAATTATTCATGAGGGATCTTGTATGAATCTGCCCAAAAGTATTTGGAAAAGACTGTTATTAGATAACATATTTATATTTTGAACTTACATTTTGTAAACTAAAACCAAATTAGTTTTGTAAATAAAAAAATTTATAAACATTTATAAATACCTATTCTGTTGCACTGAGAGATAGTTATTGTTTCAGGAAACACAAACTTCATTGTGAAGAAATTATTTTAAGCTATTATTGGTAGTAAAATGGAATTGAATACAATCCATAAGTAAAACTGATTAGATGAGATGTGATGTGCACATACAAGTGCATGTTTTTACTTCCATATTTAATCTACTATTATTTAATAAATGAGCATATAGGGTAGTTTACATGTTAAATTTAAATTTAAATTGTTTTCAAATCATCATTTATTCATCTTCATATGGGGGCAATATGGTCATTTTTTGTATAATTTAATTTGAGAAAATTTACTTGGACATTTTAATGTTGTTTTGTAGGAATTTGGATTTAACTTGGAAATGGTTTCGTGTATGTAAGCTTGCACAAGAGAAGGAAGCCAAAGAGATGAAGAAATAAAAGCATTCATGTAATCATGGAGGAGCCCACCTACCCACCAACCTATGGACCACAATTAAAAGCCGATGGAGATTAGAATGCACATGCACATGTTAATGGTGGATTGGGTAGAAGAAAATGATTACTTGGAGGTTACACTTCCTAAAGGGCATTTTGGGTAGCACACTAAAATATGGATTAGGGTTTTAGACATATATAAATACCCCTTATGTTTCATGTAGATGGTATTACCTTCTCTTTAGTAGTTTAGTTATAGTCATAAAATGTACACATAAACTCTCTTTCTCTTTAATGGCTTCTTTCTTAACCTCTTCTTTATGTCATTTACTTATATGTAATTTTAATTCATGCACTTTTAATTCATGTTCCTTTCTTTTATGTTTTTTTTATGCTAGTAGTTTAGATCTCTTTCTTTAATGCAAGTAGACTAGCTTTTTATTTTATTTTAATTAGCTCTCTTCTTTCATGTTGGAATCACTTTATGTTATAATAAATTCAAATATGAGAAGTTAAGCCCCTTCAATTTATGGCTGATGAAGCTCTCATGAATCACATAACACTAACATAGTGATTTCATTTGATCTCTTTTTGCGCTTAATGAAATTTTTTGATATGGTAAAGTTTTGTTGTTTACATTGAATTTGATAGCCTATGTTGACATTAAATAGGCTACGCTTAAGCAAAAATAAACACAAATTACCTCTTCATCTATATATGATTTTAGTAGTGAAGTGGATTTTAGAATCAAAATTTGATGGTCTATGTTATTAATCAATAGTAAATAGATCATGCTTAGAATAGATTTTATTTTTAATTTCATTATCATATTCATAAAAGTCGACAAGTGGTTTGGAAGGTGTGTTAAAGTTTGATGGTTTATGTTCGGTTAATTAATAGCAAAAATAGACCATATTTAGGATAAACACATCAACTAAATTCAGAAATGATTAATAAGAAATTATAATTTCATTATGTTAATTTATGTGATCATGAGAAAAGTTTTGCCCATAAATTGTCCTCTACTCTCATATTTTTATTTACTTTTGCTTGTAGTTAGTTTTTACAATTTTTTTAGCTTAACACGGCTTGAAACTCTTGGATTAATTTGATTAAAGTTTGACAGTTTCATATGACCTCGAACGACGATCGTTCGGGATCGTATGCCATTTGAGGTGAATCGGGACCGTTCGCCGTCGATGTCGTTCGCGGCGAATGATGAGACGGGACCATTCGCGGTCGATGCCGTTCGTGGAAAAAGATGAAATGAGACCGTTCGCGGTCGGATGCCGCCCGTGGAAGATGATGCAATGGGACCGTTCGCGGTCGGATGCCATTTGTGGCGAATCGTCGAATGAGACCGTTCGCGGTCGGATGCCGTTCGTGGCAAAAGATGAAATGGGACCGTTCACGGTCGGATGCCGTTCGTGGCAAATGTTGATTGTTCGCGATCGAGTGCCGTTCAAGACGGATTGTGACCGTTTGAGGTCGGGTGGCGCTCGAGGCGAATTACGACCGTTCGAGGTCGGGTGCCGATCGAGGCAGAGTGTGATCGTTCGCGATCGTGTGCCGTTCGAGACGAATTATGATCGTTCGAGGTCGGGCGCCGTTCAAGGCAAATTGGTGTGCCTGGGGGGACTTAGTATTATTGATGTCAGATTTCACGTTCGGAGGGGTTTCAGAATCAAAGACTTTGGCGGTTCATCACCATACAGGAGGTGCTCATGGACCGTTCGCGATCCAACGGGCATACAAGTAAATTCTTTCAAATAATTGCAAATATCAAAGCAATGATCATACGAATCCCACAACAGAAATGTCCAAACAAGCAAAGTCTAAATGTCCAAATCAAAACGAAACAAAAGCAAAGCAAGGATGTCAAAGTGTAAATTCACACTATGGTGCGGTCAGTAGTCATTCAGAGCATGCCTATGGATCGTGCGCGATCTCTTACATGTGTAAATGATTTAACCATGTTAGTGAGAGGTTTACGACTTGTTCATCATTATTTCAGTCAATCAATCAATTGATAATCAAACGTTGTCCCGGTTCAGGGTCACCTCTAGATGATGTAGACGGTGGTCGCTCTGGCTCCACCACTGGAGCTCGCCTCCTCACATATTGAAGTAGCATACCGTTCCTGATATGCCCTTCTACCTCATCCTTCAGATGCCTACAATCATTAGTAAGCATGATCTATTTACTATTGATTAGTAACATAGACCATCAAATTTTGATTTTAAAATTCACTTCATTACCAAAATCATATGTAGATGAGGAGGTAATTTGTGTTTATGTTTGCTTAAGCATAGCCTATTTGGTGTCAACAACATAGGCTATCAAATTGAATGTTAAACACAAATTTTTTGCCACATTAAAAATTTCCATTAAGCACAAAAGAAGGTGAAATGAAATCACTATGTTAACTTTATGTGATTCATGAGAGCTTCATCACCCCTAAATTGAAGAGGATTAACTTCTCATATTTGAATTCATTGTAACATAAAGTGATTTCAACATGAAAGAAGAGAGCTAATTAAAATAAACTAAAAAGCCAATCTACTTGCATTAAAGAAAGAGATCTAAACTACTAGCATAAAAAAACATAAAAGAAAGGAACATGAATTAAAGTTGCATATAATAAATTGCATAAAGAAGAGGCTAAGAAAGTAGCCGGTAAAGAGAAAGAGAGTTTATGTGTACATTTTGTGGTACAACTGAACTAACTAAAGAGAAGGTAAGAGCCTCTACATAAAACATAATGAGGTATTTATACATACCTAAAACCCTAATCCATATTTTAGGAAGCTACCCAAAATGCCCTTTAGGAAGTGAAACCTCCAAGTAATCATTTGCTTTTACCTAATCCACCATTAACATGTGCATGTGCATTTTAATCTCCATTAACTTTTAATTGTGGTCCATGAGTTAGTGGGCAGGTGGGCTCCTCCACCATTACATGATTTCTTTTATTTCTTCATTTCTTTGGCTTCCTTCTCTTGTGCAAGCTTACATACATGAAACCACTTCCAAGTTAAATCCAAACTCGTACAAAACAACATTAAAATATCCTAACGAATTTTCTCAAATTAAATCATACATAAAAATGACCATAATGCCCCCATACGAAGATGAATAAATGATGATTTGAAAACAATTTAACTTTTGGTTTAAACATGTAAAATAACCTAATATTCTCATTTATTATAAAAGTAGATAAAATATGGAAGTAAAAATATGCACTTTGACGCGCATCAAATGAAATGAAAATAACTAGCCTAAACGAACACTTCATATTAGTGTCTAATAAATATTCTCACGCATGGAAGAGAAATTATGAGTTTCTTATCAATATCGAAATATATAATCCTCGGTTGTTTAGTTAAACCATTAAGAGTACTGACTCTATGATATGGTATGATGCGCAAACCCGAAAGAATTCCAAGTACGCTATCAAAATATGATTTTGGTAGTCGTAACCGAAGGGATGTGATCTACCTTTCGCAATTGTGTCGCTATGAGCAAGGCTAATGCAGTTGAAAGTAAATGAGCAATGTTGATAAGAATAATATCGTAAATTTTAATTATTGAAATTAGCTAATATATTTGGTATTCAACGTTCCCAAGTCAATTCGGATTTACTCACAAAATTACCACTTAATCTGATTTTATGTTTGGCACATATGTATTGAAAAAAAATTATAAATAATAATTCAGAGTAAACTGTTTATACATAATAACCAAAATGTCTCGAAGTCAGTGGGAGCGATATTGAGTTTGTGAGTTTGTGGATATGATTGACGAAATGATAGAAAGTATCATTTTCTAAGCATCGAAATTGAACAAATATTTTAATAGAAATATCAAACAGTTTAATTATTAATCAAAATGCAGAGGAACGTGTGTTCATAATAAAGAACGTTAAAATGTACATTGATATTTCTAAACACAAGTAAACAACATGTTGTTGATTTTAAACGATTTGTGTTAAAATCAACCTTAGTTGTTTTAATGCTCAAATTTGGATTGTAAATGATGTCTTTTATAGCGAGTATTAAAGATATTGGAAATGTTCAAAATCGATATGCAAAGACACCTTATTAAATTGTTTCATATGGAATATGTGAGATGAGTTCCTTTTGCATTGGCAATAGGAATTATCATACATGTTATGTTTTCTACGAGATCGTGATATTTTGTGTATTTGATGCATGAAGCAAATACCAAACCCAAAATGATATCACTAAATGGTTGTTTGAAGTGTTCTCATGTATTTATGAAATACAAGGGAATTGTTTATAGAGATAATAACACCTTATGGAGCAGTGTTCGGACTCAAACTTCATAAGTGATATTGAGTATAATATGTCAATAATAAATTCATGTTAAGAATCTTTAAGTTAGAAATGTTCCACATGAAAGACCATGGCTGATTCAATGAAAATGACTAAGTATATTACCTTGAATAGCGCCACAATAAAGATAATGTATATAAACATATAAGTGCACAAATTTATAACTGATCCGATTCCAAATGTTGAGAATCTCATAACATTTTTATATGATAACAATGTTGCAATATAGTTCATAACAGAACTTAAAGCTGACTACAAGTCAAGAGACATACTTCGAATTATTCCATGTGATAAAACAGTTTATCACCATCGGAGAAAGTTGATTGATAGAGTAGGTAATTAAAACATAATAGTATGCCCATTTACAAAGGGACTGACCCAATTGGTTATGAGAAAACTGATTGGAGAAGTTAGAATAAGATTTCATGATTGACGTCAAGTGCAAGTGGAAGATTTATAGAGTTGGGGGCATACCCTAATGGCAATTATGTAATAATTTACATATATCTAACTCATTGATCAATTGTGTTTGAAATAAAAGGTATTTTTTTCTGTTATATTCTTGATATAATGTAGTTATATTAATTAATCAATTTAATTAAAAGTATATTTAGTAGAAAATCCATAATTGTTATGTTTTGTGATAGTAGTTACAAAGTGTTGTAACCGTGAGTAATTTTTCACACCGAAACAAATATATCATTTAAAATATTCCTAGTCAAGATGTATCGAGACTAGATATCGATGCATTCGTTGAAACTAGAGTACATAATGCTCTCCAAATGTTAGGCAGTGTATTACTCATGATTGTTAGGACACCAAGGGGTTACGTATTGATAGTTATTGGATAACTATGAAATGACCCACTCGATAGTTTTCTATTGTTTTACTAAGTTTATGCGGAGAATATCAATATGATTAATTTACACAGTTCTCTTGACTTGAGAATACTGTTGATCTTCGATATGGACGATGTAAATTATAGTTAAATCATTGCACGACATCCATCGAAAGATTACAGTTGGATCAAGTGGAAGCATTGGAAGTGAAACACTATTCGAGAGAGGATTTGTCTCCTTAGTTATATGAGGTTAGCATCACGGTCAACTAAAGTCAACTCAAAGTCAAAATCTCTGGCCAGAGCATTTTTGTTAATAATTATTGTTATTATTAAACTAAGGATTTTTTGTTTGGACTATAAAAATGAATGTGGACGAAGTTTGAATTTTGACCGTTACCAAATTCCATAAGTCCTAACATGACATAGTTTTGATGAAGAGAATTGGTGTAAATAATTGTCACTATCGAATACTGCTTATAATAAGTAAAACTGAATTTTACCAAAAGATGTGTAAGCGTTAAATTTGGCCAAAATATCACACCACCTACTAAGTGACGTGTGAACGTTAATATTTGAATAGTTCGATTTTAATCGCTGTCTAAATTTACACCGTTGAGTCGCACGACAGTAATGATGAATTCTCTAAAAAACCACATGATTTAATTAATTTACAGAATGTTGTAAATTGGTTAAATCAATTGATATTTGAGAAATATTAATTATTATTATTTTGATGTTTGAATTTTTTTTGTAATTATTTTACTGCATTTATAAAAGTTATATTTGCACGCTTTGGTATACGATATCAACGTAATTTAAAGATAATTGCCGAGACGGGAATGTGGGACGGCCCTACGCGCAGACAGCAGCAACACCGGCTCTATGAATCTTTCTGTTGGCTTTCCCGTGAATAAGAATTCATTGTTGGGCATGGTGAAGCGAGCGCTTCTCGCTTTCTTCTTTCTTATAGTGGCGGCTATTATGTATGCCATGGCGAAAATGAACGAAAAGAGCGAGAGAAAGTGCACAAATCCATTTCGAGCTATCACTCGACTCCATGACGTCACCAAGGTCCATCCGCTCATCTTGGACTACATGAATAGCATAGCACAAATTATCACAAAAGCTAAGATAGTTCCAATCACCACATCTTTCGAGCGGTCTTATAGTATGACGACCAAGCCGAGTAGCAATACCATCACCCAAACTCCCTTCAACTCCACTTGAACCGAATCTTCTCTAGAATCATGCACATCACCAACACTACTGGAGGAACCTTGTGGACTATGTGATGTAACATCAACCGCTACATCCTCACAAGCATCTCCAACTACACTACTCTCACTACTCCTTGGACAAAATGTGGAAATGATTTCCTTCTCCTTCTACTCATCATGAACCAAGTCCGAAACATCCTTTGAGCTTTCTTTCTCCTTGAACATCGCTGACTCAACAAAAGTAACATGACAAGAATTCATTACGTTCTTCGTTTACGGATTACAAATCTGATAGCCTTTTACTTCATTCGTATAACCAAACAAAATCCCCTTGAAAGATCTAGGTTCAAGTTTATCATTATCCGGATCATGCACATAAACAGGATTACCAAACACACGAAGATAACTTAAGTCAATGCTCTTTACCTTCCACACTTCCTTTAGATTTTTGTTACCAATAGCTGAGCATGGAATTTGATTAATAATATTCCTGTGCAATTAATGCGCTCGGTAGATTCAAAGCGGTGTAGGTGCAAAAAGTCATAGCGGTGATACAGCGAGGATATAGCGGGATATAGCGGATGGCTCTAAAATAGCATATAAAACTTGTACTTAATGTTTTTACAAATATATAGATGGTAATTAAATGAAAAATTATCATTCAATTGAATTATAAATAATACATAAATAATTTTAAATAAAAACATGTGCGAATATACTTTAAATAAACGAAAATTTTTATATAACATAATTGAATTTGGTAGAATATTAGCATATTTTCATTTTTGAAAATATATTAAAAATTCAAATAAATTAGTTTCATAATTTTATAACGTATAAATGCAATTTTTCAATTCATTTTATTAAAAAGATATAGCGAGAATAGCAGAATATAGCGGAGATAAAGGGATATAGCGGAAATAGCGGAGATTAAAGCGGAAAGACTATATTCTAGGGCTATATGAAAAAATCGTAGCAGAAGAAATCCGCTATGAGAAATAGCGGGGTTGTCGCGGGGTAATAGCAGGGCATTAACTACACAGTAATATGCACTGCGGTTGACAAAGCTTCGGCCCAAAATCCCTTAGCCAAGCCCGATGCCAATCTCAAGCATCGAGCTTTCTAAAGTAGAGTACAATTCATCCTCTTCGCAACACCATTCGACTATGGATCTCCAAGTGTATTAAAATGCTTTCGAATACCATGATGCTTGAAAAACTCCAAAAATTCTCCGAAAACATAATCTCCACCATTGTCAGACCTTAGAACCTTCAAAGATTTTCCACTCTCATTCTCAACAAGAGCTTTCCATGTTTTGAACTTTGCAAATGCCTTCGACTTGGACTTCATTACATACACCCAAACTTTTCGAGAAAAGTCATCTATGAAAGAAATATAATAGCGAGCTCCACCCAAAGAAGCTACCGGCACAGGTCCCCAAGCATCCGTGTGAACATACTCAAGAACCCTTCTCGAATCATGCTTTCCCTCACCGAAAGAAACTTTAGTTTTCTTCCCCATGGCGCATTCTTCGCAAAACTCTAACCTATTGAAACTTTCTCCATCGATCATCTCCCTCTTTCGAAGATCATCCAAACTCCTCTCCGAGACATGACCTAACCTCAAATGCCACAATCTAGTCACATCCAAACCACGAGAACTATCAACTCCTATACAAGTTTCGCCTTCTACAGTCACTCCTTGAAGCAAATAAATTCCATGAGTCCTAACACCCTTCATCACCTCAAGCGCCCCTTCTGAAACCCGCAAGCTATCACTCTCAATAGTGATCTTACAACCTAAAGAATCTAGCTGCCCTAGAGAGATAAGAGACTTCTTAAGTCCCCGAACATAGCGTACATTAGTGAGAGTACAAACCACTCTGTCCAACATCCGAATTTGCACGGAACCATTGCCTTTGGACTTACAAATAGCACTATTTCACATAAAAATTGAATTTCCTTCTTTGTCGATGTAAAAAGAAAAACAATTCCTATTTGGCGTCATATGATAAGACGTCCCTGAATCGAGCACCCATTCGCTACTCGAAACATCCTATGCTACCGTTGACAAAACATCTACATCTCCCTTACCAATTTCACTCTCCGCCGCTACTGATGAAGATGCTACTTCCTTCTTTGTATTCTCCTTTTCCGGACACTCATTCTTCCAATGACCGACCTTCTTGCAAATATAGCACTTGTATTTTCTTTTCTTCTACTTCCTCTCCAGCTAGGGCTCCTTGATTTAAAATGCCCCCAGTACTCATTCTTCACGTACCTCTCATTCTCCACAAATAAACCGTGACCATTACTAGCACCACTACTTCAATTACCTAACTCCTTCATTTGATCCTGCAACTTCACGCTAAGAAGATCCGTCTTGACATCATTAAGAGTCAATGTATTCCGGCTATAGATCAAACTATTTGAGAAACCTGTATAGCGATCGGGCAACGAACAAACCAATACCATCGTCTTTTGTTGTTCCTCAATCTTCAAATCTACCGCCTTAATCTTCATTAGCAAATCATCAAAAGTATTTATGTGCACCTTTCGCGAAGTACCTTCCTTCATCTTATATGTGAAGAACGTTCGTAATAAGATCAAACGATTTGTCAGTGACTTCTTCATATATAACTCATCCAACTTGTCCTAAATACTCTTAACGGTAGTCTCACCACTAATTTCAGAGATAACATTCTCTCCCATAGCAAGTTGAAGTGCAGTGAATGTCCACTCTTCCATCTCCTCTCTCTCAACATCTCAGATGTCTGCTGGCAACAAATGTGTGTCAAGCACTACCCTAGGGTCCTAATTCCTCCTTAGAACCGTTTTCATCTTCCATTGTCATTTTTCAAAATTATTATCGCCATTCCACTTGTCTATTATCAATTGTGATCCTGAAGCTGCATACGAACCACGTACTTAAGGAGTTATCACCCACTGAGGAACTACTTGAGGTATTATATGATTCCAATATTTCTACAACCACCTACCATCACCAATGTTTTGAAACCAAATGTTGGAGCGAGATTCAAACTGGGGACCACTCAAATCGAAACCCCACAAGCACAGCAGAAGACGGGATCGTGGTAAGAAGTGTAAAAACAACCAATCAATAACTCAATTCCAATCTCAACCAATCCAAAAGCAATCATAATTCCAAACAAGCAATATAGAAATCAAAGCAAATAACCAAAAATAAATCACACAGAGATTTATAGTGGTTCTACTAACGTTGTGTTAGTGTACATCCACTTTAAGTGAAAGTTTTTATTAATATTGATGAGAAGAGTAAAAGAGATTGAATACAATGATCGAAATTTTAATTGGAATTTATTTGTGGGGAAGAGAATTAAAGAAAATTAGGTTTTGATAAACTCTAATTAGTGGAGGCTAATCTCTTGTTGTCGCTTTCCGTCGTTTGCACGCGCCTTAGATCTTTATGTAGGAGAATAGAAACCCTAGACAATGTTTCGAAATTGCCTTTATAGATATCACAAATTCTCATGCCAAGCCCACGTATGAAAAATAGACGGAAGTCGCCTCAGACGTCTGTCCAAAATGACAGACGTCTGTCCATATCCTCTGAAAAAGGTTCTTTACAGGCTCAGACGTCTGGCCATTTGGTCAGACGTCTGACCTAAGCTTTTGAAAGAAATTTTGCATAGACTCAGACGTCTGACCATTTGCTCAGACATCTGACCTAACTCTTTGGAACAAGTCTGGTGCAAATTTGCTGAAGCGTCAGACGTCTAGATTTTTTCCTCAGATTCTGTCGCCATCAATAGTCTACTTCATCTTTTCCTTTATAACTTCTATCTCCGAAATTCGATTTACGAACCGTTTTCTCCGTTATTCGAATCTACTTCCGACCTCTACAATTCTCCATATAGTGTTATCAAAATTTAGCATGTTCATCATGCAACCAATGATAGATGAGGTTGAAACTGTATTAACTTTTAGATATTTTTGGAGTTACTGTGTACTGTTATTAGTTAAATCGAGTTTAATTAAGAAACAAGTACTACAGCAAGTGCTAAGAATTTGAATAAGTATTTGATACACTGTTTGTTTGATGTACTATTTTATTTAGTAAATTCGTTGTAGTCTTTTGTCTATGTAATGTGTGATAATCGCAACTACTACCACTATCAATGCAAAATCTTACTTTAAACTACATGCACTCAACATTTTCATCGAAAAGACTATATCCAGCCAACCCCTGCTTTACTTCTATCCAGAGACATCAATTCACCAACATTTAAAGATCATGCTTTAGAAGTTAGTAACCTCTTTTGGTGCCAAATGAGAAAATTAACGTTGCACCATGATAACCGAAACACAGGACCGAATCCTTTCTAGGAGTTTCAAATCCTTTTGAGCATATCCAATTTGGAGTTATAATTTTCCGAAGTACAGATCCGTACATTTTTTATACAACAACGTTACACGCATAACAGAAAATACTGTAAAGCACTGAACATTTTTAATGTTCAAATGCACTAATTAAGATAGAATAAAAAAGGTATGGCAGGAATGGTAGTCTGAAATTTTCTTCCTAGAAAGTTCTTGTATATATTTACAACCAAACGGTGTAATAATAAAAAGTGGGAGAAGTGGAGAGAACTGAACAGTAACAAACATGATTGGACCATGTACAGTATGCAAGAAGTTTCAAGAATTTTCATCACTGTCCCTATACAAACTCTACAAAGTGCCGATTCATTTTCATCCGCCTAACCTATAATGTTTAGCATATCAAAAAAATAGAAATTTTTACCTACCCAACCACTCACTTAGCTTTCACTACTAGAGAATCCGATCATTCCAGCTTGCACTCCAACTCTGTTTCACACCTATAAATGCACCCATCTCTCCATTTCCCATCAATTCGCTCAAACTTTAAAGCTTTTCTTCTTTCATCTTTGAATTCTGTTAATACATTATGAAACGCTTGGTCATTTTAACCTTCATTCTTCTTTTTACTCTTTTTTCCTCCTCCTTTCTCCAAACTACTATCGCTGGTTCAGGTAACAAACAGGCTTTGTGTGTGATGCATATCGTATAACTTTATATTTTGCATATAACATTTCTTTGGCTTTTAAGATTGAAACACACCATTGTGTCTTTATCACTGCACCCTTTATAGCTGATAGAATCATTATGAATTTGATGCCACTGCATAAATAACTTAAGTGAGGAGATCAAGTCTCTCTAAGATGTGAAGCGAATCATTCTGGGATAGTTCTTTTTCTTGCTTTTGTGTATATTTGTTGCTGGTAACAAAAACAATAACTGATTTGATTTTATTAAAAGTAAAACTAACAAGAATAAGAAATGATGCAGCATTTTGTGATTCAAAGTGCAAAGTAAGATGCTCAAAAGCAGGTGTACAAGACAGGTGTCTTAAGTATTGTGGAATTTGCTGTGCAAAATGCAACTGTGTGCCTTCAGGAACTTATGGCAACAAAGATGAGTGCCCTTGTTACAGAGATATGGTCAGCAGCAAGAATAAGCCCAAATGCCCTTAATTAACCAACTCTTGTTTAATTAATAGAATAAATGCTATGGCCTTTTTGTTTAACCTATGTTGTATCTTTCTGTAATTTATACAGAATATTGACAAATAATTCTGTTCAATGTTTGCAATTCAATTAGCTTGCTCCACATCTTTTGTTCCGAGGAGTTGGGACACAAGACTAATATCTTAGGATCATGAAGTTTCAAGGATAGATGTTTATGTCTGCGCAATAATCCAATCTTTATATAGGTTCTACTTTTGTTTTAATTTAAATCAGTAATTTTTCTTGATCGTCCGTGATGAGTAAATAAGTTTGCATAAATAAAAGCGGCCATGTTGACTATTTGTACAGATTAATGACAAACTGTAACAAAAATATTTCATATCGCATAATAGCAGGCAAAGTAGACCACAGCATGCAAATATGAAACAGTAATCTATGACCAAAAGTGAACGACTAATTACAACATATGCGTTAAACTGACATACATTCAAATACCTAAGAATGCGCGGTGCCACCAGGGTTTTTTTAGAACCAGCCTGCTCTGCTGTCCTGTTAGAGAATCACATATTATCACAAAATCAACTGGTGATATGAATTGGTGGTATAATGTTAGAGAACCAATGTTAGATTAGGGTATTTTTCACCGCCAGTTCGAGGACTAGTAAGCTCTATACAATAGACAATTGGCCAGGTTACCTCCTCTGGCGACCAACATATCTTCAAAGTAATATATAGTTCCACGTAAATATTGTGATAACACAAGTAATTCTCCGATGAAAGCTAATTCTAACCTTAAACTTTTTAATATATAAGATAATATTATTCACCTTCTCTCTAATTTAACAAGAAACAATCCCCACAAAAATAGTACATTCATACAAAATTTCTTTGTTGACCTTACTGTAAATTAGATAACTTAAAAGCTATCCCATTGGCCAACTTATTACATTTGCTTAAATGGTACTGCAAAAAGGTAAACATGTAAACAGTTGGATACCTGCATCGCCAGTGATTTTATAGTTTATACAAAGAAGTTGACTTTATCATTTGCCAAATAAACACGAGGTGAGACTAAAAGCCATCAAGTAAGCACTTTAGCCTCCTTCAACTCTAATCTAGTTCCAACGCTGGGTAAACTGATTTAGAACCGCACACAGGGTCGGCAATGCAAATGGAATGGATTTGTATTCCCAATGGAGGAATATATACGCTAAAAAAATCGAAGGCAAATTCTATTTCAGTTGGAATATTTACATAGTAGCTCAAAAAAATTAAAAAATTCTATAAGTTCAAAAAATAACTTAGTGGCCCTTACCATACTACCTTTTCCATCACGCAGAATATAAAAAATTGAATTTTTTCTTCATTAATTTAGAAGATACGGTTAGAATTTTTTTTCCACTGATTTGGAAACTTAATAGTGAAAAATTGAATTTTTTCTTAGCAAAATATGTATACTCAAAAATTAAACTAGTAGCGAAAAATTAAAAAAATTTCGCTAATTTAGAAGCTTAATTCATATTTTCTTCAGAACTACGGCTAAAAAAGTCTGCAAATCTAAAAAATAATTTATTAGTAAAAAATTAAATTTTTTCTGAAACCAATTTAAAAATTAGGATTTGAAGAAGCGGTAGTCTAAACAGTAAGAAACCGACGTAAGAAGATAATGGAATTGAGAAGAAAGAAAATATGCAGCTTTCTAAACGTATTTTAGTCTTTAAAATTTTATTTATTTCAGGCAGAGCTACTAAGTAATCACCTCTGTTGAAATAAAATTTGCCAAAGTTGAATACCGACAGCTGGTGGTGACGGTTTCCAACGGCCTATTTTCGATGGCTTTCGACGGGCCATCGGAAGCCATCGCAAATTCGCGAATCATAGGCACGGTCAAATTAAGTCTTTCTTCCTCATTCTTTCGGCACGAAAATTAGATCTCAGAACCCCCAAAATCCCAATTTCTTGCTTCGTACCCAAACAAATTTAAGTTTTCGGATCCTCCACGGCTGCCTAATCATACTATGTTGCCTTCAATCTCAGGTATATAATTTTTTATTTTCGCAAAAAAATTAATTTTCACTATAAATCTACATTTGCATAAGTTGATAAATTAAGGCTAATTGGTGATTCTAATTGTTTCTAATATGGATGGTTTATAGTATCACATGGTTTACCTATATCATTTGTCAGTGTGAAATTGTAAAGAGTAGGTATAATTTGTGATTTTGTGTGTATGTATAAAGCGTTATATATGTGTTGTTTCTACCATTGTCTTGTGTTCATTAGAATAAGTCATAGAATTTAGGTATCAAAAAACAGAGATACATTCTACTTCATTCGGAGTTAGAATCATCCATGTCCATTGCTTTTAAACATCTTGACTTGTATATAAATGAATGCATGAGTCTAAAAAGAAAATTGACTGCATCGAAAAATGACAGCAACATCAAAGCAACCTTATTCGATAAAATGCGTGGAATAATGTGGTAAATTAATAATTTTTTGAAATATATAAAATTAGTAAATTTTCAGCCTTTTACAAACAATAATATGCTACATAATAAATAAGAAGATAAATTATAAAACATCCACTTTTTGTATAAACTACTTTTTTATTACGTCCCTTAGAGAGTTTTTGGTCCCGTCCAACAAGTGTTGTTCATGATCGTTACATAAATATTCGTTCTTGTCACAAAACATACATTTATATTCATCCGTACAATACTTGTTGGATTTGTCCTTGTATTGGACAGGTTATAAACACAGTACACAACCACATCGCGTACAATATTTCATTTTAAACGGTTCATAAAATTTCACATCACTTTTCTTTTTTGTTTCTTGTGTACATGCATTTGTGTACAATGCAGGAAATAATAGGGAAGTACTGCCGAAATTTTGTTGAATCGTTTAATACGAAATGTAAGTGCTATGTTGGTAATAGAAAGTAGGATGACTGACTAGTAAAAAAGAAAATCATAAAGCACAACATTTTAATATTGTATTTTTAAGTGGGGTAAAATTGACGCGTATAAGTTTATGTATCAATACATTGAAAAATAAAATGTCAAATCGTAAAATGGCCAATATTTGTTTTGAATTTGTGACATATTTTATTTAAATTGGAAAAATGATCGATTATTTTGTTGATCGAAGTTGAGAGGTCAATAAAGGAAAGATTTTTATAATAGTATAAACGTATTAGTTGAATTCACTTTAAATAGTAGTGGAAACGATATAGAAATTCGTTGTCCGTGCAGTAGATGTAAACATTCAAAATATTGTTACCCGATATTGTGAAAGTCCATTTGTGCAAAAACGGTTTCGTACCGGAGTATTTTGTTTGGGATCGTCATGGAGAAGTTGTAGCACATACTTCTGCAGAGTCTGAATTAGATATTGCTAGTAATGAAATTGTAATGACGAACCGTACAAGAAATATGGTTGAAGATGCAGCATAATCAATATTGCATACGGTTGAAGTTGATGACGACGATGTAAATTTTTAAGAACCAAATATTGAAGCAGATTTTTTTACGATTTATTGGATGCTGCTAAGAAACCTCTTTGGGATGGTTGTAAAAGCGTCACTCGGCTATCAATAATCGCAGAATACATTGCAATGATGTCAAAATACAACATCACCGAATTTGGATTTACAGTTGTTGTACAAGCTGCAAAAACACATACGCTGTTGGATAATTTAATATGTGAATATTATTATGAAGTTAAAAAACTTATGTCGGCTTTTGGTTTACCTTATCAAAAAATATATACATGTTTAAATGGTTGCATGTTGTTTTGGATAGTGGACATCACTCGTAGAAAGTGTACAACATGTAACGAAGAAAGGTACAAATCAAGAAGAAACAAGGGAAGGGAAGTTTCATACAAACGCATGAACTATTTGCCCATCACTCCTAGGCTTTAATGATTATATGCATCTTCTGTAACTGCACCTCATAGGAGATGACATAGTATGAGAACAGAGAAAGAATGTACGTTTACACATCCAGTCGAAGGAGAAGCATAGAAGTATTTCGACAAAAGTTATCCCAATTTTGCAGCGGTGAGTCGTAATGTTAGACTTGAATTATATACAGGTGGTTTTTTTTACCATTTTCTCAGTTTGGTGCTAAATATTCATCTTGACCCATTATCATCACACCTTATAGTTTACCTATGCTGATGTGTAACAAAACGCAATATATGTTTCTTACTGTTGTCGTTCCTGGCCCCGACAATTCGACACAATAAATTGATGTTTATATTAACCGTTAACTGAGGAGTTAAAAACACTATAGAAAAACGGAGTAGAAACATACGACGTTTCAAAGAATTTTTTTCCCCATATATTTGCTTCTTTGTTGTGGACTATAAGTGATTTTCCTACTTATGCAATGCTTTAAGAATGGAGTACATCTGGTTGTCTAGCTTGTCCTTAATGCATGGAAGAAACATATGCATTTTCTTTACCGAATGGTAAGAAAATTTCATGCTTTGGTTGTCATCGATGTTTTCTCTATGTCAATCATCCCTTTAGATAAGATGAAAAAAAAAAATTAGCTAATAGAGTAGAAACCAGACAATCACCAACGATATGGTCAAATGTAAACATATACGAACTTGTAAGGGACTATCTAAAGATATACAAAACTTGAGTGCAAACAGAAATTGTAGCTAAATCGACTATTCATAATTAGTGCAACAAAAAAAGTATATTTTGGGAGTTACCTTATTGGAAACATCTTCTAATTCGTCATAATATTGATGTGATGCACAACGAGAAAAATATATTTGATAATGTTTTCAACATAATCTTGAATGATAAGGGGAAAATTAAGGACAAGTTGAAATCAAGACGCGATATACAAAAATTATGCATACGTTTTGAGCTTCATATGAAACCAAATGACAGTAAAAAATCCAAAGCGTGTTATGAGTTAGATAATAATCAAGTTAAAGTTGTGTTAAAATGGGTGGAAGGATTAAAATTTCCTGATGGGATTTCATCAAATCTTCGTAGATGTGTTGACTTTAAAAACTATAGATTGATTGGAGTGAAAAGTCATGACTGTCATATAATGATGAAAAATTTATTACTTGTGGTATTCAAAGAACTATTGCCCTTAAAAGATTGGAAGGTAATAACGAAACTTAGTCTGTTTTACAAAGAGCTTTGTTTGACTACATTAAAAATGTGACGCTTACATAAACTTGAAAAAGATATCCCACTACAAGAAAATGTATTATTAATAACGCCATTTAATAACGCATTATTCTAAAGCGTTATTGTTTGCCTTTAATTATTTGTTTTTTTACTCTACTTGTTTTGTACTGTTCACATGCAACGCCTTCACAAAGCGCGAAATCTCCAAAAAAAAATGTGGCCGCGGGTTTCTCAAATTATTTCCCTCTCCATCTTTCCCCTTTCATTTCGTTCCACTTTTCCTTAGTCTCCTATGCTAGTGGAATCTAATCCCCAAATCACCCCTTCAAATCCATCCCTCCTTCATAAACCCTAATCGGATCTAGTTAAATCCTATGCATCAACAGGACCGAGTTCTATTCACCTAGACCCACCTACCATGGCCCCCTCATCCCTCTCCTCCTCCTCTTACTTCTCACCATCACAATCTTCCACACCCACTGCGAAGCCCGACCCGCATTCGCGTGCGTGAGGCCGGGAAGCAACCTCCCATTCTGCAAAACCAACCTACCTATAAAAGTACGAGTCCAGGACCTTGTGAGTCGGCTGACCATGCCGGAGAAGATCAGGCAGCTCGTCAAAATTGCCATCTCTGTGCCCCAACTGGGTATTAGCAGCTACGAGTGGTGGTCCGCGGCCCTACACAGTGTCTCCAATACCGGCCCTGGTGTCAAGTTGAGGGGTGCTTTTCCTGGTGCCATTAGCTTTCCTCAAGTCATCACCACTGCCGCTTCCTTCAATGCTTCCCTCTGGTAGCTCATCGGCTAGGTATTCATTCTATTAATCTCCTTGTAGACTTTTAGTCCCCACCTAACTTGATATTTTCATCCTTTCTTTCCCCTAATTACAATTTTTATGGCGAAAAAGAAAAGGTTGTGTCGGTTCTAAAATAGTGCAGAATACGTAGTTATAGTAGTAGAAGTTAACATTGTCAATAGCTAATTGAGCTTTTGAATGATTCCTATATTGTATGTAGATAGTGGAACAATGCATAGGATGCAAACATATAAGCAGATAAATTATTATACATTTTCTCATTTAAAGTTATTATGAATTTACTGACATGATTATTAGTTAGTAAACCAAACTGCGGGTGATGAAATGGATGTTTAGAATTCAACTATAGCTCCCATACTATGCAAATTTCAAGCTCAATTTGGTACATAACGCACGTGGAAATGTTGATATATAATATCAGTGCTTAGTTATATATAGATATAGATGGTGATCGATATGGTTGAAGTTTTTTTAAATATAAGTCACGCAAGAGTTGTAGAATGAAATTCTGGTTGGTAATATTGAACTTCTAACTATCTATTCCATTTATTTTCATGAAAATGTGCATTGTTCTGAATTTTTGATCAGTGGTCGTAACACAAATTATGGTTACAGGGACCTCTTGTTGCACCAGTTCTACAATTGCCGACGAAAGACGATTTAAGTAAGTTCAACTTCGGTGAGTTTCGTGAGTTGGATATCAATGGCGCCAAATGCTTCCTTACAAGAACTGGTATGTTAATGTATAATAATGAAAGTTTACGTCTATTCTTCCTATTCCTTAATAGATTTTACTCATTTAACGGTGTTGGTTAAAGAGAACATTTGCATCGACTATCATTAAGAAAAATAGAAGTGAATGGTTTAATCATATTTACATGAGATATATAAGCAATTTAGCATGATGGTTTATTGAGTGGTAGAGTTATTTAATGGACTTATGAAGCAACTTACATTGCTTATAATTTCATTTTTTTGGGTTTGATAATTCATCAGTTAGCGGAACTTTCTTAGATCTCTTTTAAAGAGCATGTTTGGTTTATCATTTTGGAAACGTCAAAGTTTTCTGAAACACTCAAAATGTTTTTGGTCTGTTGGTCTTTAAAATGTATTTTAAAAAGACTCGTTTGTGACAACGATACAATTCGTCAAACTCAAAAGAAGTTTTATTTGAATATGTCTAGAAGAAAACGATACTAATCCAAACCGGCTTTCTTTTTCTCATTTTGAAATATTTAAAAGCTAAATACGTTTTCTTATTTTTTGTATTATTTTTTACTATTTATAAACTGAAAAGGTAAAATGGACTGAAAAAACATAGAACATAACAATATAAAACCAAATCCAAAACCACCTTGTATATTTGAAATGTGTAACAACTCAAAAAGACCTAGTCTTTACTAATAAAGCAACTACTTAAAAAATGGGAAGCTTTTATAATTGTCTAAACTAATTTTAATTCGTAATTACTAAAATATATATCTTAGATCCTTAATTTAAGTCCATGAATTTTTTTCCTTATCTCATTCATTCAAATCTTAAATTTAATTTATAACATTCAAAAGCTATATGTTAAATTATATTTTATATTTTGAATAGAAAATCAACTCTTTTTTCAAGATAACCACACTGAATCCAAGGTACAAAATATTGGTTCATATAAAATATGAAGAAAAAGCAAACTAAAACGTATACAAATATGCACATTTTTACTCAAGGATCATAGAAAAATGAAAAAGACAACGAAGTTGAAACATTTTTTCTTCGAAATTCAGATACACAGGTGAAGATGATTTTGAAATATCAGTTCCTCATGAAAACACTATCGACCTTGCAAAAGCAATTCTTGAAAAATCAAAAGATAAAGTGAGACTAACGGGGCTAGGTGCTTGGGACAATATTAGACTTGAAACTGGCCTTTGCTTATACAGAAATGACATGTAGCAGCATATTACTCCAGTAGAGGCTGGATTGACCTGGGCTATTGGTAAAAGACGAATGGAAGAAGGCGGTTTCATTGGGGCTGATGTTATCCTCAAGCAACTGCAAGAAGGCCCAAGCATTAGGCGTGTCGCTTTCATCTCAACTGGTATAACTGTTTTTATTCACTGTTTTTTATAACTTTTTTTTTATAGTTTGATCATTTAAAATTAAATAAATGGAACTTTTGTAACACGCCCTCTTTAAGTTTCAAAATACGCATATGTTCCTCAAAAACATGTTATAAAAAACACCTTTGTTTATAATTACTATAATAATAATAAATTAATTATTAGTTTTATAAAAATACTAAGTTTATAATAATAAGTTATAAAATATTAAACAAGTTAGATAATATTGGTAACAATTAACTAAATTAACATAGTAATTATACTAATAATCAAAATTAATTAACTTAGATTATAAAAACTAACTAAGTTTGTAATAATAATACTAATAATAACAACAACAACAATCATAATAGTAATAGTAACACTAAATAAACTAAGTTTATAAAAATTAATTAAGTTTAATATTCATTAACTAAGTTTAAAATACTAATAATATTAACAATAACAACAATAATAATAGATTATAAAATATATAACAAAGTGTGCTAAGTTTACAAAAATAGTGTTCTTATCGAATTTGATAAAAAAATCCAAATTTTAGTATGTAGTGCAGATATAGGAATAATACCTTCTGTTGTTGTTTATAAACTTGATTAGAAACTTTTGTTATTTATAAACCTTTTGGTTACTTCAACTTTATGAATTTATGAGTTTTCTATTGGTTGAATATTTTCATTTTCCTGGTGTTAATTATAATGCTTCTAAATTATACCCATGTTATATATTTCATGCTTCTATTTTTAAAAGTTTCATGAAGATTTCAAAATTTAAATATAAACTGAAATTTTCAATTTATCAATTTTTTTGGTAATTTTCAATCTTTAAATTACTATTGTTATACTATATGTGCTTTTAACAGAAGATTGTCAAAATACCTATATATTTCATACGAAAAGTAAGTAACTTGAATAAGAACAAGAGGTGGAGGCATCCTATAAAGATCTGAAAGGATAGAAGGATTTGACTCAAAGTGGTAGTAGAGCTATTGGTGGACAGTAATATCTAACGGATATTCAAGTTTTCTATCCAAAAAATTTGTTAAAGTGCCCTTCCTTTCTATCTAGTATCGCCTTATTCTAGCTAGCTCTATATGTATCAACTCTGTTTCATTTGGGTTAGAGTTTCAATTATCAGTGGGTTAATGGGTTTTTGTGTTGGTGTTCCTCTCAAGATTATCAACAAGGTTACACGTAATTGTATGCGAGAAATCGATTTTTACGCCACAGGTAGACTACAATTACCTGTTTTTCCACTACAGTCCACCTGCGTGATCTGGAATTTTACCCAGTCTTCCCATGGAGTAAGAATTCAGATCACGTTGGCAACCTATTATTGGTAGTTATTAATAAAATAAAATAAATGCAAGGCCGAGGGGTGTTTGTAGGAGATGTGGCGGTTCTATTGGTTTGGTGATATGCAGGTAACAGTTAGTGGAAGATTGTTGTGAAATGTTAGAGATTGATATGGAGGAAGTAGGAGAATGGCAGTTGTTGGTTGATGTTGTGAGGGTTGGCAGTGAAATGAGGTGATTTGGAAGGGGATTGATGGGGTAGAAGTTGTTATGTGCACTGTATGTGCAATGGTATGTTTGAAGTTGTGATGCGTGAAGTATGTTGTATTTCTTGTGTGCAGGCAGTGGTATTGTTGTTATGTGTGCAGAAGTTTTAATGTAATGGAGCAAGGAGGTTTGGGGTCGAAGGTGAAGTGAAGTATGTAGTAGATACTTTGTGGTGAAATGTGTTTGCAGTTTGAGGTGATGTTGATGAAGGAGGAAGAACAGGTTATGGAACAGTGATGATATGCAAGTATGTAAATGGGGATGGTTAGGGCAATAGGAGGGTTGACTGCAGTGGGGTATTCAATGTGGTAATGTAACATTGATGGAGGAGGTTGTGTATGTTGTAGTGAAAGCAGTGGATATATGTTTGCAGTGTTACTAGTGGTGAACGGTGAAACAGAGATGGTTGGCAGTATGATGGCAGACAATGTGGTGATAAGCTGGTAAAGAGGTTGTGGTCAGGGTTGTTGGTTGGTATGGTGCATTGACAGTTTGGAGAGGGAATGCAAGTAGTTGTATTGGTTGTGGTTATGTGACAGAAGTGGCAGTGTTTGGTTGAATAGGCAGTGTGGTATAGTTTGGGTGATGAAGTTGTATGGTGTTGTGTTTGTATAGGGAATCGAGAAAGGCCATAGGAGTGGTGAAATGATATGGCGGTAGTTGTTGTATGGTAGAGAGAGAGTCAGGAGGGTATGAAGTGCAGTGATATTCATAGTCAGGCAGTGCACGGTGCACAATTTGAAGAAGGCAGTGATGTAGAAATTTGAAGTTGAAGTAAGTGCAGGAAGGTTGTGGAGGTGATGTTACTGGTGATGGGTAGAATGATAGTTCAGGTGAAGGATGTTGTGGATGGAGATTTATTGACAGCAGTGGATGGATTATATGTAAAGCAATGAGATGGTGAAAGGAAGTTGTTTTGAAATGAGGCAGCAGAAATGACTTTGATGGTTGGAAGAAATGTAGTGTTTTGTTGCTGTGATGAAGAGGAATAAGGGATGTGGTTGAGTGGTTGAAATGTGTTCGGTAGTGTTAGTGTGGAATTTTTGGTGCTGGAGGATATGAACTGATGGCAGTGGTTGACTGTAGTGGGTGACTGGATGCTTGAAGCAGTGACAGTGGTAGGTTTCCGATGGCAATTGAAACTAGTGTAGAAGTTTTTTCGAGGAGATGGTATGATGGCAGTTGAAAGTGCTACTGGATATGTGCACTAAGAGGATGAATGTTCATAGTGGAAGAGAATATGCAGGGCAGCGAGCAAACATTGAAATGGTGAAGTTGCATTTATAATTGCATATTATGAAATGTTTGTACACCTATTAAATTGGCATTATTTTCTGTTTCTCTGTGTTAACTTGGCTGCAGACTTATGTTTCATTCAATGGTTATGCACTTGCTTTAATGTTTGTACACTGTAATGAAAAATATATCATATTTCTTTCTGAGCATGCTCTTGCGTTATATTTGTTGATTATAATCTTTATTTGTTTATGAAGATTTAGTTTGATTGCTATTATTAAAATGTAATATATAGGCATAGCTCTTGAAAAGTGTATCTACAATTTTTATAGCGGCATATATGAGCTGCAAAAGAATTTATCAATACTATAACATGTTGATTTCATAGCGTGAAATGACCGCTATTGAATACATATTTTATAGCGGCAAAATGGTGTTATAAAGATTTCCAGTTCCATTGAGATTTAGCTGTATTATATGGGCTATAATGAGTTATTGAATTAACGTGCCATAGCGGCAAATTTGCGTTATAAAATTAAGCTCAACCATAGCGGCATATTTTGTGTTATAAATATTCAACAGTTTTTTATAACATGTCGATATACAGCGCTTATCAAACCACTATGGTTGTGATTAATAGCGGGTATATGCCGCTATAAAAGACACTTTTTGTTGTAATGTCCCTATAGTGCTCTGCAAATTGGAGAAAATATTTCCACCAGGTTTTTTTTTATGTAATGAAACATTTACCTGTTCATCTCCCATCTAAAGCACGACTCTGTGGTCCTGTGCAATATGGATGAAAGTTATGATACATGTTGCCTATTAATTTAATTATATTCGAAAGTTAGTTAATATAAATTAATTTTACATAGATACTTGAATCATCTGAAGAAAAAAGTGAGGCAAAAAGTATGAGTTGAAGGTTCGATATGTAAATCTTATATCGAAGAAAAAGTTTCATTTTTTTCTACTCGTTATTTCAGAGACCATGTGAACATATCATTTGAAAGTTTTTCACGTAATGATGAGGGCGACGAACAAGAGTCCTCTCAAACAATGTTATCTATTTTTAGACAATATGGTCGATCTTCTGAAAATTGTGTAGAAGTATGGTAGACGATAGAGATCTTCATATAGCACACACTTATATTCTTTTTAATTGCGCTGATATTGCACCATTTGTTAGGTAATATGAAATAATAATTTTTGATTTATTCATTTTAATTATGCAAGCGCATGTAGAATTTAAGGCAATATTTTATTCATATATATGTAGTATTTAGAAAGTGAACATCCACACGGAGACCTTAATAAAGAATTTTCTGATTGGTTTGCAAAGTACGTTTATGACCAGAGAAATTGTGTAGTCGACGAAGGATTGAAACATCTTGTGTTGGGACCTAAAAGAAATGTTAAGACATATCTAATATATTTCATCAATGGATATAAACCAAAGAATATAGTGCATAAAAATTAACTAATAATACATGTGTATTTGTTAAAAGTAGTGATGATCTAGAGTATCACAAATAATTTTTATGACGTTTTAACTCAAATTTTGCAACTGACATATTTCTCACGACTCGTGGAGGATATGTTTCTGTTTAGATGCAATTGGTTCAACAATGTTTCAGGTTCTGAAATTAATATGCACAAAGATTATAATATTATTGAAATAAAGCACACATCACATTATCACAAGTACGATCCTCTTGTACTAGCCAAACAAGAATTGCAAGTTTATTATACTCCTTATCCGTCCCTAAAAAGAGATAAAGCAAATAATTTGTCAGCAGTTTTTAAAACAAAGGCAAGATTTATGTTTGATGAGAAGAATATTTCAGACGAACAAACTTATCAGGCAAATCTTTAGCAAAACAACGAAATAATAATAACAGATGATTATACTAATTTTGGACCTCTGAACAATGAATCAAACGTTTTGTTAGAAGCATTTGAGAGTGGGAAGAAAAATAACGTAGAATATGAGACCGTATCTAAATCAGAAGACGATGAGGATTGATATAAATATTATGTTGAAGTTTTATGTATTATGAAATTTATATAATTAATGAGATTTATGTAATTTATGTAATCAGAGGACAAATGTATTTTGCAAGTTATGTAATTTATGTTATTGATGAAACCGAATCTGCTTATCGTCATTTACATCATTTATGTCATTACCATTTCTGTCATTCATTTAGCAATTTATGTTAAAAATGCAATATATTCTGCTTATCATCGGAATATGAGACCCAATCCGAATCAGGTAATTTTTGCACTTTATGTCATTTAACTATAAAATATATTTTATTATTATGTTATTATTCTCTTTTAAAATGATGTATCTGTGACAGGTATCATGTCATTTAGAAGGAGGAGTTCTTCTCATTCATCAGGAGGTGATGACAGCGGCCCATCGCAGCCGCCAAAGCATCCCGCTGTATATCTTATACCTAGAGTGGAGGGGTAAGTGTTAAACTTTTTTCAGCATCTTAAATATTTTGTGTACGATATAATAATCGGTATCATAACTAACACAGGAGGTTTGATCAACAGCCATCAGCTGTATTTCTATCAGTTTCGAGAGATTTGTACAAAAATAGGATGACGGCTTGTCGGCTCAAATGGGATAATATCCATTCCCACATCCTGGAGTGTATATGTCAAGATTTCATATAAGTATAATCTTTTATTTCTCATTCTTAATTTTTTTTTGTCGCATATTTATTGTTTACCTTTTATTGTTTAACTATTTATCGCTTGTTTATCATGAAATGCAGGTCACAGTCGACATACAATTAGATGACCTTAAGTTGGTATGACACTGTTGGGTACAGAAGATGAGGAAAAATTACCAGGATTCTATGTCGACTGTGAAACATAAATGATAGAAGCCGAATTGGATGGGAGCGAGTGTGTGGGAAGGTTGGCTGGCGCATTGGGATAGTGACGAAGCGAAGGTAAGTATACTAAACTTTTATTAATTATTTGATTCATACGTAAATATCAAAAAATATTTAGTAAATAAATAATGCATTGTTTATTTAAATGTATAAGTAGAGTCGGAAAGAAACTCTGCAAATAGGAACATAAATCCTGTCACTCATCAAGGAGGGTCCAAGTCGTTCCAACAATATCGACAGGAGCTGGTAAATTATTAAATGTGAATTGTAAATATTTATTATGCTGTATAATTTTGAATGTACAATAATAGCACACAATAATCAATTTCAGAAAGCTGAGACATAGGGTCCCATATCGTACATGGATGTATTTATCCGTACTCATGTCATTGAGCATGTAAATCCAGACGGACGGGACAATTTCATATACATAGCATGACGGTAAATCAAGAAAAAATCATGTAAGCATATTTTAATTTATATACTATTAGTAACTGTCTTAATTATTAAAGTATAAGTAATTAAGACGTCATGTTATCAATTTCAAATGTATTTTTAAGGTTTATGGAACAACGGTAGAAACTTTTGAAGGAAAGTTGTCGAGAGCAGCTGACTATGGACGAGGAGGCTGTCATTTTTGAGTCAGTTATGAATCCACTATCACGGAACGGACAAGTAGCAGTGAATAATATATTAAGATATAACAGTTTAGTAATTTTTCAGTTTTAAAGAACTTCACAATGATTTAGTTTCAATAATAAGTTTATAGACATAACAATTAACATATTATGTTGTAGCGTTGATAGTAAAATTTTAATAATTGAATTTTTACTAAATTAAATAAATATTGCGGGGAAGACAGAGGAGAGCCACCAAAGCAAAGCTCGGATCGATCTAGCAGAGATCGAAGAGTTGAAAGTTAGGGTGACGCAGTTGGAGGAGCAGAACCATCGGCAGACCATTTAGATGACACAACTGCTGGACCAACGTATTGCTAAGTACATGCAACAATATGGTGGCCGCTTTCCATCTTCAACTGGTTCCGGAGGTTCTGAAGGTAATTAATAAGAGTTATACGTATGTTTTTTGTTTTGCGTCAATGTTTAGTAATATTTGATGATACATTGAGTTAGTGGAGTTGGATACTTTGAAATGTTGAGTATATTATTTGATTATACATTTGGTGATGGCAATTTTGACATTTGGGAGTTGATGGTGGTGGATTTGATGAAGGATTAATGTATATTTTGTACAATTAGATGTACGAGCGTAATGGCACGCGCTTCGCGCGTGATGAAGAAGACTGAATTGTTTTTCTACAAATTGTATTTATTTAATATGTTAAAAAAATTGATTTCCATATATATTATTCATATTTTTGTGTTGAATCATACGTAAATAATTTGAAAATTTATTTCTAGGTTGCAATATCTAATTTCTCGTAAGTTTAAATTTTTATTTATATTATTAATTAATATAATTTTTTTGTCAAGTAGTTTATTTGCTAGATCATATTTTTAAGTGATATTAAGACTTAATAAATATTTGTAGATGAATTTTGAATTTGTAAAATAAGCTTGATTGTCAGATCCTAATTTTAAGCGATGTTAAATTTTAGTAATATATGTAGAGAGGCATTTTTAATATTTGATGCTGATACCAAAAGAGTGCGACAACAAATATATTACAACTATTAATAAAAATTACATATAAAGGGCAATTTTAGAAGTTCATGGTCAGACCAAAAGTTTGCGCCTCCAAACCAACTATTAATTAAGATATGTTTAAATCGGTAAAAAAAAATTTTTTTATTTTCAAGTGATATTAAGATTTGTGTATTTGAAAAGAAGTATTCTAAATTTATAAAGGAAGTTTAATTTTAGATACTATTTTTAGAAGTGTTTTGAATTCGTAAAGCATTTTTTATCGTTAGATCCTACTTTTAGGCGCGTTTGAATTTGTAAAAGAAGTTTAATTTTAGATCCTATTTTTAAGTTATTAAGATTTGATAATATATAAAGGGCATTTTCGGTAGTTCACGTTGATACCAAAAAAAAGTGTGACACCAAAGCTATTACAACTATTATTAAAGATGTACATTATGTTAACGAGGTGTTGGTTTGATTTTATGCAAGTTATACTTGGTTTATTTCTTTATGTGATTTTATAATATTTCTATGATTCAATATTATATTGAACATCCGAATTGGATATATGCTTATGTGGTGGTATATATTGTGTTTATGGATTGTGTATGGAAGGTAAGAATACAGCTGGAAAGCGCCAAAAAAAATTCAAGAATTCTGACGGCCCATAGGTCGATTTTCTCAGACGGCTTGCGACGGAAGAAAATCGACGGCTTCCGACGGCTAGCGACGGTTTTTTGCATCCTCGGTGATTGTCCACTTGTCTTCGATGACGTCGGAAGCCGTCGGTTACTCCGTTGATAGCCGTCGAAAATGATACGACGGGTGCTAATGGAAACCATCGGAAATCTTGTTCCGCGACGAATATTTTTGCTACGCCTTTTTCCAACGGCTTCCGATGACTTGCGAGGGCAGAAAACCGACGGCTAGTGACGGCTTTTACATTCTTGTGATCGTTCACGTGTCTTCAGCCGCTATCGGGAGCCGTCTGTTACTCCGTTGGCAGCCGTAAGAAACGACGGGTGTTGTCGGAAACCGTCGAAAATCCTATTCGGCTACGGGTATTTTTGCTAGGGCTTTTTCCGATGGCCACCAACGGCGCTCTGCCATCGAAAATTGTAACTTTTCTTGTAGTGATTCATCCATATGTTTTGATGTTAAGTGAAATTCAATTTTATTTTGTACACGTATATGCACATACACATGCATGCATACATAAGTACACATGTTTTGATGTTAAATAATAAACTACCTTTGTGCACTAAGAGCAACATGAAAGATGAAATACATTCGACTAAGGCAACTGAATTACCGACCCTACCCTCCTTCGATTTCTTATCAAAAAATAAAATAAAAAATGAATGAATAATTGGACAAAAAAATGAATTTAATTACTAAAATAATTACACTGATAAACTTAACAAATGGTATAAATAAAATAAAAAAGTATAACCAATTCAGTAAGACTAATGAAATAAGTAAATATGTACACAATAATGGAACTAATCAAAAAGGATAGACATCATCAATGATCATAGTGGGCGACGACAAAGCTTTTTAGAAGGATGAATACTTGGAAACTCCTCTCTATCTTTTTCATAATCAATCTGTGGGTAGTTCAAATCAAAATCTCTTAGTTTGCTATTTGTAGCGTTTGCAGTGTTAGTAGTAACAGTCTTTTCCGTCGTTTCCAAGTTAGGATCATGATAGTGACATCTCTTATGACCGCCAAGAGCTTGCCCAGAGGTAAAATTCCTACAACAAACATTGCATTTGTGTGTGCCATCATTCAATTCAGTAGATTTAGATGGTTCATGAACATCTGTAATGAACTTGTAATCTGGCGGCGATTTCCGATGACTAGATTTATGTCCGCCTAAAGCTTGGTACGAAGAAAATGATTTGTTGCATGTGTTGCATATGTACTGTGATAGCTGTAATGGAGGAAGGTAGGTTTTTGAGGATGGGTATGCATGCAGCCGGTACCAATATGGTTTGAATTTATCCTGAAAAGAAGGGATTTGAAGACCCATTTGAATATACATATATATTTTTTGATTATGGGAAGAGATGTAGCATTTTAATGGTTTATATATGCAGTTGAATTGGATAAGAAATAGGATGGAGGAAAGTTCGGAGTTGAGACTTGATTGCGGCGGTGAAGCAATATAGTTGAAAATTTACATTGAGATAAAGGAGACATACGCGTTTAATGTATTTGGTAGTCAATGCCCAGGGACTATTACCTAATTTACTTTATTTTTTAAATTGAATTTCCAAAAACTAGGAGCGACGCATCATGCATTATCAAACTTGGGAACTGGTCAAAGGGTGTTGTTGAGCATTTATTTGGCTGACCAAGGTGCCGGTCGAAAGCTTCTATTCTAAAGAAAAAAAATACCCCAATTCAGTTTCACCTCAACGTAGAAATGATCCGTAGATCGAATGGAAAATTTTGATACATTTGCTTGCTGGTCCGTTTGATATTAATTAGTTAAATTTAAATTTTTATCTAAAATTAATAACTAGTACGGGTGAAGTCCGTTTGACACTCGTTTTTTTACGTTAGGATCATATCAAAGTGCTCTACATTATGTAGTCAGTTTGAGCTGAATCTGAGTAATTGCAAATTATTAACACATTTTATTTACTAAATAACAAATAATTAGTTAATAAACTATAAATCAATTAAATTAAAAATCACAACTTAAATGTTCCGTTCAAATACCTCGTGCGTAGCTGCAAATGTATTTTCCGTTCACTCAACTTCCTGTTCAAATGACCCGCTCAAATTCAGCTCTAATTAGTGATATAATTTGACATATTTTGTTAGCATCCATCGTGTAAAAGTAAATTACGGATTTTTAACACAAGCGCTTCGTACCCAGAATCTAATTGTTCCCAGGACATCATTCCAAAAGATAAAGTTGAAATTTTAGAGCAATCGGTGCAATTGCCGTGAAATGATACGAGGCGAAGAGGAACGTTACGGCGATGAGATTCGTTAATTTCGCCATTTTCGTCTATAAATTTGCTTCCTTTTCTCTTTCGAAAAAAGTTCTTTCTCTCTCTCAGGAGAGGTCCAACAACTCTACTCATCATCTCAGACGAAATAAAAAAGACTAATTCTATTTTAATCAAATAGATCACTATATAGCCCCAAAAAATCAATATAGTTCTTACATCCTTTTTCTTTTTGCTGATTAGCCTCATAAATTACTAAAATGGTTCCAATTTTACCCCTTATCATTTACGCATAGAAGAAAAATAAGCTGAAACCATAAATTTTTATTGAATTTAAAAGCCTAATCGAATCTACTCAAATAAGAATCTAAAGTCCTAACTGAATCCACTCAAATGAAATCTGATGAATTAATTTGATGCATTTCAAGCTTTGCATTTTTTTACTTCAGAATAATCACAACGTAAAGTTGCTCTAAGATTAGGAATTGTACAACGAGTAAAAAATTCTAATCACGTAGTTGCACCATGTGAATCATACTTTTATCATGTACTTGGCCTGCCGTGGTAAAAATCTGATTCCTGCACTATGACTTTTGTAATACAACAAAATTTTCAACTAAACTAAAATATGCGCATGTGTGTGTATAATTGACTTTATTTTCAATTGTTGAAAAATTTCATCACCCTTATCAACATCAATTAATTTGAAAAGAAATTGAATTTATTTGGCTAAAATTAAAAATTATGGTTTGTGAAATTAAGCGAGTTAAAGCTAAAGATGTTTCATGTATGTACTATTAAAAAGAAAAATTAAGGGTTAAACCAGACGCCTTCTTTTTTTTTTTTTTTTTGAGCGTACCGCTATTAGCGCCCTAGTGTCCTCTTCTAAGGCCACCACAAGAAAATTGCCTACCCACTTCTTAACACCAACTTCTATTTCATTCTACCAAAACAGGCACCCTTTCCCTCTTCTTCACGAACAGTCGAAGGAAGAAAAAGTAACGCACACCATTGAAGCTCGATCATCATGCCATTGAAGCTCGATCGTCTGCGTCTACTCAATGGGAAAGAAAGTTCGCTCATCTCAGCAATCGACATCTTTTGTTCAACCTAGTGGTTTGCGTAAGCACTTTCAACTATGATGTAATCGTGCGGCGTTGAGAAACTATAAGGTTTAGAAATATCACGGTAGTGAAACGCCGAACTCCTGATACTTACTAGTAGCAAAAATCAATATTTTCTAACGGTGGTGCATGACCGAAATTAACATGGTAGAATGACACACCACCACCAATCAATTGATTTACCAATATATGTTATTATCTTTACGGCGTTCAACCACCGAAAAAATACAAAATTTTCGACCATGAAGAATCATACGAGCGGTCTACTGTCGCTTGTTTGTTAGAGTACTCGGTCTCAAGGCACCAAACTTCTGACACATGATTACATTGCATTGCATGTGTAATTAGAATCAATAAAAATAATTTACATTCCATTACAAGAAGAATCAACACTAATCAACACATCAAAATTAATTACATGTTAAATTAGAATCAACACCAATTCCATTTTAGAAAACCCTAAGCAATATTTTCTAAAAAGCAATAGAAAACCATAAACAACATATAAAAAGTAATTTTTTTTTTATCTTCTCCTTCCATCATCTAATCAGTAAAAGTGAATGTTTCTTTTTTTAGGGTTTGGATTTTTAGGGAAGTACGTGTTATTGAGAAGAGGAATTAAGGTGGGAATGCTAATTAAATTTTAATGCCTAAATAGAATTAGCCAATAAGAAAAAAAAAAGTAGCAATTTTACTTTAAATCTTCATCGATTGACGTTTTAACAACAAATCCACTATCTTCTTCATAAAATCCACCCTTTTATCCGCGATTCAGCTAGAAACATATGCACCTTTTGTACTAAATCAGTTGCTCGAAGACGTTTTGCAAGTCAAATCAGGTATAATACTTCATTAACTAAACTATTTAGGGTTATGCGATGAATTTCAAGCTCATTGAATTTAATGCTTTGACTATTGATTTCTGATCTGCTTGATTATTATGTATTATGCAACGACCCGTAATTTTCGACGTTTAAAATTCATTAATTTAAAAGGTGTTTGGCAATTGAAATTGGAATAAATAAAATTTATAATTTGTCAATGAACTAATAAAGAAAATGAAATGTAAAAGTGTAATGCAAGTTAATAAATAACTAATTTAGTACAACCAAATTAATTGAACCAATTGTAAGATTTTAACTGATTGTAATTAATAAATTTGAGAAATAATTTCAAAGTATATTTATTGATGAAATAATACGTAATAAACTGTAACTTGATAAAATCAATGTTAGTGTAAATTAAGGAAATAATTGAAAATAATGTTAATTCTATTTATAATATGACAATTAGTTGATTTAAAGAACGGATATTGAGGTTTATTAACTTATTGAAATTTAAATTATAATAATTTGATTAATTGCAATAAAATAAAAGTAAGCACTGTACTGGGTAAATTGATTAACTTTGAAATTTACATCAAACTTGTTTAAATTTTTGTAATTGTCTAAGAAGTCAAAAATGATAAGATTTGTTAATTTTGAAACTGAAATTGAAAAAGTAATTTAATTAATTAATTATTAATTTATTTAATTAACTAGAAAATAGCCATTTCGGCAACTGACTCGGATTTCGACAAAACCAGTTTCATCGAATCCGTAACGGTGAATTATTGTAGGATTTCAAGTTTCGTAGCGATCGGACTCATCGTTTGATCGTGCCGGCTCGAAACGTGCATAAATCAATGAAATTGAAATCAATTTGAAATAATTTGATTTTTGCACAACTTCTTCATACGATGGAATTAGAACTTGGAACCTGTTCCATCGAGTTTATAATATTCAAAAACATCTATTTTGATATATGGGTTGATCCATTTTCGTTCCGAATGTAGAATTGGCTTTTCGGGTCGTTATCGTTTCAATCCAAATCAATCTGGTCCATTCATTCTATTTTTCTGATCTGCCTATAAATACCTCATTATAAACCCTAATTATTTATTATTTCTCATTTCTATACTTACAATTCTATTTGTTTCTCCTCTTTCAATGGCAGACAGAACCCTAAATCCCAAATTGCAATTTCAAATCAAATTCAAAGCCAAAAATTCAGACTCTTCAAACTGTATCATATTATATATCGATTTGAAGCTCTCGACGAGCGCAAGTCAAATCCACTGTCTTTTCTTCGATTTGGCTTTCAATGCGTCCGGAATTCAATGAAATATTTTCGGTCGTTCATCACGTTCCAATGAACGTCGACTGATCGTCAAATAAGCGGTACGGGGCTGTGGAGAGTCGCGAGGGGGTTGCATCGGCATGAGTTGTTTGAGAAGTTGACGGCTGGATTTGGCAAATAATTAGAACTAGGGTTCGAATATTTGCGGTGGCGGTTGCTCGTTTCTCGAAGTGGAGATGACCGGAGTCAGGTCATTAGTGGCGTCTCATCATGGGGAAGAGAGCGGCGGTGGTCGGCGTGGCATTAGGCGGCCAGAGGTGGTCGATTTTCATGGTCAACGGCATGGTCAATGTCGCCCTTGGTAGTGTGTGCGCGCGTCTGTAGTTCAGGTGAGAGAGCCGCATGATGACGTGGCAATGGTTGAAGAGGTATATTCGTTTCATTTTTTTATTTATTTTAATTGAATTTCAATCACTCTAATTGACATAACTCTCTCATACGAGGTCCATTTTATGTGCGGTTTTCTCCGCTAAGTTCGTATTGAAATTCCGGATATTTTGACACTTGTTTGGACGAATTCTGAGACTGTTCAAATTTTGGGTTTAAATTGGATTTAAATTCAAAAGGTGAGTGTTTTAATCCACTCACAACTTCTAAAAATTCTTATGTTTGTTAAATTCAATTAGGATGTGATTAGAAATATATTTATGGTTGTTTGGCATATTTTAATCATCATTTCAGTTAAAATGAATTTATTGAATTAAATTGTTATTTAATTTATTATTGCATATAAACTGCCAGCTAAATTATTATTTAATTTATTATTGAATATAAACTACCAGTAAATACCTGTTATTTATTATCTGTTCTATATTGGTGTTATTGATTGAATTGGATAATGATTTTCATAAATGTTTGATGATTGATATTGGATGAATGTATGTTGCATTTTATACTGTTATAAACTGCAAGTTGTTATGTATTTTATTTCATTTTGGATTTTGGTTTGGAATGATATATAACCGTATTTATATTGTAAATTGCGGATTGAAATGATAAATATCTGTATCACTTGACCATATGATAGAAAATTATATAAAGACACTGTGGTCTACATATAAAAATATTTTGAAGTGATTTCTATGGTTTTGTAAAGAAATATATGGTTTTATATAAGTACTGATCTAGATATTTTATAAATGATATTTTACTCTCGATTATTAAGCTATGTATAAAATTGTTTTATTATCAAATAATACGTTAAGTATCTAAATTTTATTTTAATATAGAGTTTATAATGATTTAAATAAAATGAAAGTTAAAAGGTAAATTGTAAATTTATTTGAAATTGAATTTACTTAAGAATTAAACGCAAATAAGTTGATGTGAAATTTATTAAATTGGAAATTTTGAAAGGTATAATTATTATAACTTGATTTTGGAGTCAAGGTGAATTAAATGAGTATTTCAAGTATAAATGAATTGAAGGAAATATTTAGTTATTTGTAATTTGAGTTTTATTTAAATGATAATGTATTTGTTATGAATTTTTTTTTCAAAACTAAATATTAGAAATTGGGTTATATATATATATATATATATATATATATATATATATATATATATATATATGTATGTATGTATGAAATTTCCAAACTTATCGAAATTGAAGTGTTTCGAAGTTATGAATTTCAAAGTATCATGTTTTAAAAGTGTTATAATTTCAAATGTTTGGTTTCGAAGTGTTATAACATTGAAAGTGCTATGATTGTGGGAAAGAGGATATATTTGAAATAAAAATGATCTTATATTGATTTGGGTTTTATAAAAATGATATCATATTGATTTGGGTTGTAAAACGAAAATGATATCGTATTTATATGGGTTTGAACTGGATATTATATTCTGGTTTTAAAAGTGTAAACTATTTCGAAAAGACCGCGGTGTTATAATAACGTTTGGTTGTTAAAGAGACCGGGATCGAAAGTTGTCATACTTTCTGCCGACTCCGAAAACCTCTTTAACAACCAAGTACGCGGTGGAGATTCCAGAATGAAGTAGAATGGTGGCGGCGTTCCTTTGAGGTATGAATGTGGATCTGACTCCAGTGAGTTGGCTTAAGGTGGCTAAAACAGGAGCAATCTCGGGTCAGTGAGGTAGCCCCTCTTATCGGACACACTCCTTCGATACCATTCTATTATTCAGTGATTGATTGGGGCCCTTTGATTTTTGAGGGTGTGGCTCGAGGCGGGCGGTAGCTACGCGCTATGCGTCACCACCAGCCCATGTGCATAATTGGTATATCTACCTGGCATTGCCTTATGTGCCGTGTCACCTACCCTAGCGAGCCTTGTACGAGTTTGATTTGTGTCGTACCTATGGAGTATCTTCTCGTAGTCTCCCGATCAGGAGATATGCAGGTACTGTATAGACTACTGGCACAATTACGTGTTAAGGGCTATATGGGTAATACCTTAACGCTATTTTAAAGTAAGTTTATTTTACTAATAGACATTATTATAATAGCGAAATATTACTACATAGTAAATAGTTTAACGGATCCTTAGAAAATGTGAATCTTGGGCATCTCCTAAGTTACTACACTCACGTTTGACACTGGATAGGAGATGTCATATCCCTTTAAACATCTCTGACGCCATTACACTCATATTTATTTCTGTTGATTTAACTTACATAAGATCTTTTAGTTCTGACTCGAGTGTTTTGTCTTTTCAATTCGCTCGGGTCAGTCTAAGCATTTCAGGGTTTGAAGACCTTATTTTTGGAGGATGAAGACGAAGACTTTATTATTACTATTATTTACTGTATTGTCTCACTGCATCACACTGTTCCGTTGTATCATTATTTATTATTTTCTGGTATGTGTAACTTTGATATTGATTATATAAGTATAATCAAATGTTTTGTAAACAACTTCATGAACTATTTTTATTATTATTATATTTTGTCGTTCCGCTGTGAGATTCTGTTTTATTTCTATCTCTACTTTTCTTATTCACCCCAATAACAATCCTCCTTTCTGTACGGTTTAAGTCTGACGTGTATGGTTTATCGTCGATTTAAAACGTACAAAAAGGAGGGATGTTACATTTGGTATCATAGCTTTGGTTTAGAGATAAACCTTAGCTTTGTCGGGTCTGACTCTTTATTAATAGGATAGTAATACCCTGTGATGAGTCATTGAGCGTATATATATGAGAGAGCGTATTTGTTAGTGTTATAAAAGGTTTTGATATTGTGTTATTTGTTCCGTTTTGTATTTATAAATTCTGGTTGGTGCATAGGACGCTTTGACATCAATAGGGATTTCTAAACACTTAATTAGACAGACCGACATTATATTTGTTTTGAATGTAGGTGAATGAAATAATTTTGCCTATTATATTTTCTATATATAAAAAAAAATTATAAAAAATTATATTTGGTTGTAATATATTGGTTGTTAGGTAGTGGAATTCTTAAATGTTGATTGGAAATAAGATTTGAAGAAACTAAAATAAATGAAATTTGGAAATTTTAGAACTTAAGTTCCGGGATTTTTAAATTTCTTTTAAAGGATTTTGTAATATAATAATATTATTAGAAGTAATTTCAGATATAAATATTCCAATAAGATTTGAAAGAATAATTTTTAAAGAAAATTTTGCAAAGAAATAAGTTATGTACTCTCCCCTCTGTCGTTGGAAAATAATTTCGGTGATGAGTGCACGCATCATCGACATTCATTTTCGAGTTTCGAAGTGGGAAGGCCACTGTAGTAGTTTTACTACGGATTTATTTTAATAACCAAATACAAAATTTTAATTGTTTTAAATATAATTGGATATATAAGTTGTAAGTATATATTTATCTATTATTTTATTACTTTAAAATGATTTAAAATTAAACCCGGTATTTAGTTCTTAAGTTTCCGTTAATTAATAGTTTTGGTCATTGTAGTGAAATGGAATATCAAACTAATAATCGAAACCCCTAAATGAAAAAAAGAGATTTAATGCTGAGTTATAAAGGGGATTAAAAGAAATTTGAAATTGTAACCTATGAAACAAAAGATGTGGTTATTGAACATTAAATTAATTAAAAGAAATGAGAAAAACTTGTATAACTTTCAGTTACATTCTTAAAGCATATATATAACTTACCAAATGTTAAAATTTGAATGTTTAATAAGAAAATGTAATGGAAATTGTACGAGTAAATTTATATTATGAAAGTGTTCAATAAATTGCTTATATTAAGAAGAATTGATGTTATAATTGTATGTACTTAAGTTATAATTATAGAAGGTTATTGTAATTAATGTGATAGAAAAAGTGATTGTTGTAAGCAAAAGATTATAAACTTAAGTTAATGAAATTGTTATGCCATGTAACTGAATTGAACATGAATATTATTAATAAGTGGATGTAAATAAATGAATTATGTAGTGAATAAATGAATATAATACAATAAAAAGAAAACTTACATGATCCAAATAAATGAAAGTGAATGGAAAGGATTTTTAAGAATTAAATGTAAATTTAAAGTTGAATCATTTTACGTATGAAAAGGAAATCAAACAACAAATATTGTGAAATGAAATTACTAAGAATGAACTTGATCTATTGGTTGAAATTGTTGTTGGTTTGGTTTATGGTTGTTTGGGCAAAGATACTTTAAAATTGTTTGGATGAATGAATAATCTATTTTGTTTCATCTAAGACTGTTGAGTAAATGGTGCACTTAGTATTTTATTTTCATTCTGTACAATTTAAAGTTTTTGAACCCGAAAAACTATTTGTCTTGTTGGATATGAAGGGATGATTGATTTGTATTGATTTTATGTGATGATTGTATGTCTTGTTGCAAGCGATTGTTGGTTATATTGGTTTGTTTGTTAGCGGGTGAAACAACTTGAATATTTCATTTTTTATAATTATTAACTCTTTTGCATTATATAAGTGAAATACAGGTTATGGAAACAACTGCTACCGATTTTGATTTCATAATTAAGCATCAATTGCCCGACAAATAGGTACGTTTTCGAATTTCGATTTTCTAATGTTATTATATGTTTTCCCGTTGTTGGGATATACTATTTTGAGATACTGTGATATATTGTATATTTGATATTATATTTTCTCCCATGCCTCTTCGTACAAAGGAGACTTTGCCGAAATTTTCCGTAAATTTTGGACTTAGAAATTTTTTAAAAATATTTTCCAAAATTTATCTATTTGAGTATAAAAATATTTAATGGTTATAAATTGGTATATTTTATTTAAATTATTTAATTTTGTAAATTTATTTGTTTATAAAGTTAATATTTTTGAATAGGATATTGTTTACTCAATTCTTTCTTTCGCTCCTTTTTCCTTTTCGGGAACGAAAAGTTTTGAGTGGGGAGAGTGTAACGATCGGTAATTTTTGACGTTTAAAATTTGTTAATTTAAAGGGAGTTTGGTAATTGGAATAAATAAAATTTATAATTTGTTAATGAATTAATAAAGGAAATGAATTGTAAGAGTGTAGTGCAAGTTAATAAACAACTAATTTAGTGCAAACCAAATTAATTGAACCAATTATAAGATTTTAACTGATTGTAATTAATAAATTTGAGAAATAAATTCAAAGTATATTTATTGATGAATAATACGTAATAAGCTATAATTTGATAAAATCAATGTTAGTGTAAATTAAGGAAATAATTGGAAATAATTTTAATTCTATTTATAATATGACAATTGGTTGATTTAAAGAACAGATATCGAGGTTTATTAACTTATTGAAATTTAAACTATAATAATTGGATTAATTGCAATAAAATAAAAGTAAGCACTGTATTTGGTAAATTGATTAACTTTGAAATTTACATCTAAACTTGTTTAAATTTTTGTAATTGTCTAAGAAGTCAAATATGATAAGATTTGTTAATTTTGAAATTGAAATTGAAAAAGTGATTTGATTAATTAATTATTAATTTATTTAATTAACTAGAAAATAGTCATTTTGGCCACTGACTCGGATTTCAACGAAACCAGTTTCATCGGATCCGTGACGGTGAATTATTGTAAGATTTCAAGTTTCGTAGCGATCAGACTTGTTGTTTGATCGTGTGGGCTCGAAACGCGAGAAATCAATGAAATTGGAATCAATTTGAAATAGTTTGATTTTTGCATAAATTCTTCATACGATGGAATTAGGACTTGAAACCTGTTCCATCGAGTTTAAAATATTCAAAAACATCTATTTTGACATATGGTTTGATCCATTTTCATTCGGGAGGTAGAACGTGATTATTGGGTCGTTATATCTACAACAAAATACCTCTTTTACAACGGGCAATGCCCGTTGTAATAGAGGTTTTGCAACGAGCATAAGCACGTTGTATTATGCGATGTTGTAATAGAGTGGATGAATTTTACAACGGTTATTGCCCGTTGCAATAAGGGTCTTTTACAACGGTTTTTTCCCGTGCAATAGAGTCTTTTACAACTATTTTTGCCCATTGTAATTAATCCTTTTACAACTGTTTTTGCCCATTGCAAAAGGGTCTTTTGCAACTATTTTTTCCCGTTGTTAAAAAAATTCAAATGAGGAAAAAAATAAAACTACTACCATACACGTGTAAATTTTAAACAAATTTAATTTGAATGAAACAAAATTATTATACCAATGACAATCATATTTATTTATATTTACTTAAAATAGCAAAAGAAGTTCATATTTCAAAATAACCAAAAGATTTATCTATTCACATCATTCATAAAATTTTACGTAGTTACAAAGCATCGAATACAACCCTAAACTAACATAACACGTAGTACATACAAATAATAAAACAAGATTTAAAATTTAGACCGAACAGCATTGAAGCAAACCTTGAACCATAATATTTTAGTTAATCAAAATCCACATAACACATTTTCTCTTCAAAAATTCCTTTGCTTCTGCTATGTCCTGCCATACATACAAAGATAATGTAAATTACACATATACACGTGTGTGTGTTAAAATGATAAACATGCATCTCCTAACACAAATGAGTAAGCATGGCCAAAAGCAACATATATAGGGAATCAGTTTTACTTAACTAGAAAACTTCATTGCATGTGTTCATTCCTAAAGCTTTACTCTTGATACGTTGGACCTGGAGTCAACTCATTTCCCTGGATCTAGATAACTTGTATATCTTTGTTTATATTATAAATTCTCTAGTTGTAATTGCAAGTGTTATTTTACTAACATAAAGAAGATTGATTTCCACATCACGTCACCTGTAGAGAACGCCTTTATAACTATTCCTTTAGACAACAAAAAGTAAAACATTTGCTATAATTTCTTTTTTTTTTTCCAGTATGAAGATAATGGGAGAAAGATTGTTAACGATTGAAAATCAGCTCTCAGCTTTAAAGTGCATGTGGATCAAATTTAAAATAGAAAGAAATCAGGTATTGTGCAAGAGTGATGCAGCAGCGAAGTAATTAAGGGTAATTTAGTAACTTGGTTTTGGTGGTTTTGTAAATAGAAGCGGATCTGTATGTTTTGATCGAGAGGAATGTTTTGTGGTTTTTGAAACAAAATAAGGATCTTTGCCACAACTTCCCTGTAAAAATGTGAAAACAAACCTTGACCATTGTATCACGCATGAAGTCAAACTCGAAATGCTTCAGTTGAAGTTGTAGAACAGCGGGGAATCGATAAAAAGAACACCTTTCTTAGCATCCTGAAAAGTAAAAATTGATATGGTATTAAACGTTACATCAGAGCTTAAGAAACCAGGTCTCTAGGTTAAAACAAGGAAATAGAGTAACGAAAAATGGTTTGAGACAAAATTAAAGTTCAGCGTGGTCTGCAGAAAATAAATTGTGGATGACCTATGGAATCAGATATGTATTATCTATGCAAATGCTTGGAACAAGAATCAAACTGGATGCTAGACCTCATGATATTATAGTTCAAGTGTTTAGTGGAAAATGAAATTTGAGTATTGCAAGTTATTAATGAGAAGTTTACACTGCTAATTTACATACTCATGTTACTGAATCAACAAAATGTGGATATACTAAAGATTTCTGTGGATTTATGCAGTGTTATATATAAGAACTAGGATAGTGATAACTGATTTACGACCCAGAGATACTGTTTACTAGAAATTGATCTGGACAGTCAAAGATTGCTAGCTATGTGATTATACTGAAGATATTGATTGGAACAAAAAATGGTTTTTTTGGATTGACCATATACAATAACTGTTTCATGCAAATCATCGACTAGAAAAATTTCTGAAATGAAGAAAATGGCTATGCACCATCTTCATGAAACTGTTCAACTCGATGAAGCTTAATTTAACCACTTGCATGAATCTCTAGATCATTTGTGATGTCCAGTTATTTATATAAAGACCAATTTCCTAAAGAAATTGGATAAGGATCGAATTATAATTCTGATTGCTCTTTGCTTGAATGCCATATTTATATTGAAGGAATAGTTCTACCAATAAAATTATAAGAGATCGAAGAAGCTCACACGTTGTTCAAAAGATATGCTTTCCCTCGAATACAGTGGAATGACTGATACACATGCACACAAAAATATAAACAACGCTATAATAAATCAAAATACTGTTAATACATCATTACAAAAGAAAATTTCTTGCATACTTATGCTTTCATCTTTCATATGTAAAAGGATAATGTATCATAAATTCTATATCTTAATTCTTATACAAATTTTCTCTGCATAATGTTCAAGCTGAGCATACCAAATTCTTACTTTCCAGTCTCAACAAGGGAAAACAACACTAAACTAAGAAAATGGCTCCTGAGATATAATCAGCATGCATTCTCATTGTAAGGCAGCATATATTTTATATCAAAGTCAAATTAGCTGAGAATACACGCATGCAGTAAGCACATATACAAATTGTCAGATAACAGCAATAATCCACAACGAGTCCCAAATTTGCCTTAATGGTTGAAATTTAAAGAATGATACCCCCTAGACCAATTTCTGATACGAAACCATAAAAAATCAACTTAAAAGGGGCTACTCATGATTATCTAGCAAGTTTTAATCTTTACAGCATAACCAACGAAAAAGCAAAAGCTTTCAAATTGGGTTAGTGGCAAACTACTACATTTACCATTAAAACTAATAAAAGGTAAATAAAATTGCATACTTTGGAGATGATATCTTCAGCAAGAGCCAAATGGGTCTGACAAAATCGGTACTTATAGATCCTTCCGTACAATTCAACCGTAAATATTCGACCCATGAATTATCAGACCCTTATTCGTGAGAAAAATTGTAAGAAGATTGATTACTTTTATGTGGTAAATTTAAAGAGGTATTATGAAGCAAAAGAGGTATCATGATATTATTACTCATACCTTCTGTTACTTTTCTTCATTTCCTTGAACATACGATGTTTCCCCTCTTTCTCCCAATCAGACTCAGCACATTGTCCATACTCAAATTGTGCGCCTCTACCATACAGATGCAGCAACATGACCTTTACCATCTCATATCTGTTCCAGATTGATGCACAACCCAGCTACTGCAGCAATCCAAACTACTATATCAGCAAATAAAAGAGAAGGTATGCGAAGGGGTGATAGGCAGCGGGGCGATGGAGGATGGATTCGCGATGCCAAAAAGGGTAAATGATGGAGAAGTTTGGGTTAAAAGGAGACGAAGTGTATAAGACTCAAAAGAGCGTTTGGGCATAGAGAAAAAAATGGAAGAGGCGGCTAGCCCTAGTCTCCAAGGAAATGTGATTTTGTTTTAGGGTTGCTGATTTGGGCTTTAAGAGCGTATTTCCTGTGGTTTTGTTTTAAAATTATGGCGGAACTTCAAATTTTTTAAGTTTTCCCTGCATGGGAAGATTAAAAAATGAAAGAAGGAAAGCTGAAAAATGTGTGGATTTTTTTTAATTATTGTTAATTATAATCCATAAGATATTAATTATAAATCATTATATGATAAAAAATTAATTCAAAATTATTAATCATTATTTATAAATTATTAGTTGATATAATTAATAACTATAAATTGCTAAATTTTAAGTATACATTATTATTAAAAATTATTAATTAACTAATTAATTATTAATAAATTTATGAATATAGCTAATTAATTATGAATATAATTTTATCAAAATTTCAAATTTCAAATTTTATGAATATTTATAAATTTATTTTGAAAATTTTCAAAATTTTAATTTTTTCCAATTATTAAATGTTAAATATAACTAATATTTGGAATTTCTAAAAGAATTAATAAATATGACTTTTTAATTATTAAAGATTAGTTATTACAAAATAAATTATAAAATATTAAATATTAATTATTACTTCTAAAGTATTTAATAGTAATTATTAATCGTTGATTATAAAATAATAGATATTAATTATTAAATGTTAATTATTAATTATTAATAGTAATAATTCAATATTTATTATTAATCATTTAATAGTAATTATTAGTTATTAATTATTATTACATAATATTAAATATTTTTTAAATATATTTATTAATCATAGTTTGAAAATATTAAATACTAAATGTTACTTCTTAATTATTAATATTACTTATTAATTATGAATTATTGGATATTGATTTTAATTATTGATTAGTATTAATTATTAATTTTTTAATGATAGTTATAAATGATTAATATAATATTATTAATGATTAATTGTTAAATATTGGTAAATAATATTATATTATTAGTTATTAGTAAATAATAATTAGTATTATAATATTATAATTAGTAATTAGTACATATGAATAATATAAATTATTAATGATTAAGTATTAAATATTAATAAATAATAAATATTAATTTGAAGAAAGCATTGTAATTATTAATTATTTAATGTCGAAAATCGGCAACATACATTTTTTACAATGGGTATTTTATGATCAATGTAAAATTGGCATCGGCTAAAATAGGCATTTTATGACCGTTGTAAAATCTGCTAAAATAATCATTAATTACTATAAGTTATAAATGATTGATATAATATTATTAATGATTAATTATTAAATATAAATTATTAAATATCAATAAATAATATAATATTATTAATTATTAGTGATATAATATTATAATTAGTAATTAGTAACATATGATTAACATAATATTATTAATATTCAATTATTAAATATTAATAAATAATAAATATTAATTTTAAGACAGCATTGTAATTATTAATTATTGATTGTGAAAGTTGGTAAAGGACATTACTTACAACATGCATTTATAATCGTTGTAAAATTTGTATTGGTTAAAACGGGAATTTTATGACCGCCGTAAAATTGGCTCCTATTACAATGGGCATTTTTAGCCCGTTGTAAAATTTGCGCCTATTACAACGAGCGTTATGAGTGTTGTAAAATTGGCACCTCTTACAACGGGTATTTTGCGACCGTTGTAAAATTGGCATCTATTACAACGAGCGTTTTGTGAACGTTGTAAAATTGTCATTTATTACAACAGGTATGAAAGGACCGTTGTAATAGCATATTACAACGGGTAGTTAATGCCCATTGTAAAAAGGACGTTGTATAGGGCATCTATTACAACGGTCCTAAATGCACCGTTGTAATAGCCTTCTATTACAACGGGAAGCCAATGCCAGTTGTAAAAGTGGCGTTGTAATAGGGTATTTTTGTTGTAGTATATCGTTCCAATCCAAATCAATCTGGTCCATTCATTCTATTTTTTTGATCTGCCTATAAATATCTCGTTATAAACCCTAATTATTTCTTATTCCTCATTTCCATACGTACAATTCTATTTGCTTCTCCTCTTTAATGGCAAACAGAACCCTGAATCCCAAAATGCAATTTCAAATTAAATTCAAAGCCAAAAATTCAAACTCCTCAAACTGTATCATATTATATATCGATTTGAAGCTCTCGACGAGCGAAAGTCAAATCCACTCTCTGTTCTTCAATTTAGCTTTCGGTGCATCTAGAATTCGATGAAATATTTTCGGCCGTTTATCACGTTCCGATGAACGTCGACCGATCGTCAAATAAAAGGTACGGGGCTGTAGAGAGTCGCGAGGGGTTGCATCGGCATGAGTTGTTTGAGGAGTTGACGACTGGATTTGGCGAAAAATTCGAACTAGGTTTCGAATATTTGCGGCAGTGGCTGCTCGTTTCTCGAGGAGGAAATGACCGGAGTCAGGTCATTGGGGGCGTCTCATCACGGGGAAGACAGCGGCAGTGTTCGGCGTGGCATTAGGCGGCCGGAGGTGGTCAATTTTCATGGTCAACGGCGTGGTTAATGTCAACCTGGGCAGTATGCGTGCGCGTTTGTAGTTCAGGTGAAAGAGCCGCGTGATGACGTGGCAAGGGTTGAAGAGGTATATTCGTTTCTTTCTTTATTTATTTTAATTGAATTTCAATCACTCTAATCGACATAACTCTCTCATACGAGGTATGTTTCACGCGCAGTTTCCTCCGTTAGGTTCGTATCGAAATTCTGGACATTCTGACACTAGTTTGGACGAATTCTGAGACTATTCAAATTTTGGGTTTTAATTGGATTTAAATTCAAAGGTGAATGTTTTAACCCACTCACAACTTCTAAAAATTCTTATGTTTGTTAAATTCGATTAGGATATGATTAGAAATTTATTTATGACTATTTGGCATATTTTAATCATCATTTCGGTTAAACTGAATTTATTAAATTAAATTGTTATTTAATTTATTTTTGCATACGAGTATATACGTACGTCCAGGTGGGCCTGCATCAGGTTGGCCTGCATCTAATCATCGTGTATATGCATTAATACAACAACATGTGGACATTTAAAAATGCTGGGCATATAAAAATAACATTGTGTTTAATATTTAACATTAAAAATACTTCCAGCCTTATGCAATCAAGGAACAAAATAGTACTGATTTTGGAAGGTTAACACATTAAGGCGCTAATTTTAAATAGACCTATATAAGTCCATCTTATGACAGAGATGTTTTGTTGTGACACATGCTATTCTAATTTGATTTCCATTTTACAGTTCATGCTGAGTTTTATAATTCAAAATCTTACTCTAATCAAATTTAAATATTACAAATTAAATTGTGATTAATTTATGAAAATATTAATTTTTCGGATGGTACCCCTACAATTCTTGTTGGAAAATGCACCAACTCTTTCGTGTATGGATATACCTACCTATTATCATGTCACATGTGTGCATGTTCAGGTATACTTAGAATATAAATGCTTAGTCAATGTGGATGCGTATATATTAATCATGTTATGATTGCGGAAGATGTTGAATGTGTTATTTACGCGTCAGGTGTACATCTAACTAAAACACTTTCAAGGTTTTTTTATTCAAAAGTCAAGTTAATAAATATGAAATTTAAAGAGGTTGTACGTTTTTCATAGGGTGTCATTATAATCATTGGGAATTTCTCAAACTGCCTGTGTATAATAATTAAGATTTTCATAGATATCATAGCAATTTCTTACATCAGTTTCTTAAATTTCATAAATGAATAATTTTTGTTTATAATCAACTTTTATATATAAGATAATTCAAAATATTAATTTGAGTAAAATTTTAAATAAATAAAACAATTGAGGTGAAGATTCTTCCCTAAAGTGATTTAATTTTAATTATCATCAAGCTTGTTTGTGATACACATATACTAAGGCTTTTATGGTCTAAAGCATTATAAGCTTGCGGTTATAATGACTATATTTTATGATTTTACGTTAAAAATAATTATCCTGGGTATTAAGTAGAAACTTCAAATTTTAACGAAGTAAAAAAATTATAATCCTTTAAGATTTTCATAAAAATGCATATTCTTCTGCAAGTCATATGCATGTACACCGTCGTCATTTAATCTGGTATAGGGCTTTTTGTACAGGTTTCTTGAGAAAAACAAATAAAAGTATGACATGTAATAGCCAAAACATCACTAATACAATATTTCAATTACATAAAAGCTACATAAATTCCAAGTGATCATGTGGAGTACGTTAACCCAATATACAAATTTTAAAAAATGTTTCATACATAATGGAAAGAATTAATCAACATACCACACAAAGACAAATGCAAACTAAAATCACAAATCTTCAAGATGTGCATGAAATAGGCCTCACCGAATGCACCGGTTCGTCAAAGATCTCACTCGAAAAATCATCAAAGAAAACATCCAAATTTTCGAACCATGGGTACTAAAGTCAAAGAACAACTCACTATTCAAACCTTCTTGAAAGCTCAAATCCACTTATAAATCAATACGCGGACAATCAAACGATAACTAAAATTATTCTATAATTGACATATAAATCTATGTTGTAACCGATCCATCATTATACTCCAAAACCATAACTGAAATTTAATAATCTATGTTGAGTCACCAAGCACCTGGATTATAATCCTATCAACTGACCAATTAAGCCTGCATGCTACTATAATCGACAACTTATATACCTAGCATGAAGAAATTCATGGTAGATTACCAACTGTTAACATATTTACCAACAATTTGCCTAAAATAGCTATTAATTCTATATAATTTACTCTTCTACTTTTATAAGCTGAAGTATATCTATTTATGATATAAAAAGATAGACTCTCGAAGAGTTGTTGGCCTATAACTTGATTTATATTTTTGCACCACCATTTAAAACGAACTACAACCAAATAGCAACATATAAATTTTCACAATGTGTACAGATTTTAGCTCAACTGCCCTTGGTAGCATGCATAACGGGTCATATTCATGATGAACAGAATATAAAAATCATAATGAATTGGGTTTAGAACACTCTTATTTTAGATCAAGTAAAAGTCAAACCCAGTTGGATGGCAGATCTTTGAATCCACAATTGTTCCCAAAAATAATGCAATAATTCTCAAGACAAAAAGCAAACCCAAGCTTACTCTGAAAACTTTTATTTTAAGAATTGTATGCTAACCTGGTAAAATGTTTCTACTTTTATAAACATAACGATTATCCATGTAGTCATTTGCAAAGAGTCTTGTATGATGACGTTTTTGGACTACTATAAAAGTTACCGTTGGTTGATAATTATGCTCAGGAGATTCACATGCCTAACCCTAACAATCCAGAGTTATAAAATGTATGTCAGTCCAAAGTATTATAGTCATTATTCAGGAAATATACTCCATGAGATTACCTTTCTGATGGCATCTATCTCATGCAACAACACTTTGGAAAAACGGCCCCTCAGTGACGCCATCCTTGGAAAATGCGCAATATAAGCATTTTTGTGCAAGGAATGAAACATCAGACGGTATACACAACATAAAGATAGTTAACAATAACCTGTAAAATATTCGGGCTTCTGTCCAGTTTCTCTATAGAAAGTTCTCAAAAGGTCCCTGTGCAATTAACCCATATATGTAAAAAAAAAAAAAACTGATCATTCCTAAAGTGCTTTTTTTCAATAAAAAAAGGTAAGAAAGACAAACAAATACAAAAAAAATACAAAAAACAATAGAATAAAGACTACCTGACCATTCCACCAAAGTCCTTGCCTTTTTGTGTATCTTGCCACTCTATGTAAAGATCATCAATCAACTATTGACGATTGACTTGAGCAGAAACCAACCCAGCATATTCTGTGATCTTAGGCCAATCTTGTGATGCAACAACCTGCATTCCACATCATAGTGAGCAATAATATATCACATACACACATACATAGAATATTATCCTCCTTTCAAGTTATTACAAAATCAGCCCACGTTCAAAACATATTACCCATATAGGTCTATTTTGCGATGCTAGCGATATTTTAACATTTTGCATTGAAGTGATCTAAGATTACATAATACAGTTTCATCAAATAATTTCGCATTATAGTGATTTGAGATTGCACTAATGCAATTTCATCCAATAATTTTTCATAGGAGTGATTTGAGATTGCACTAATGCAATTTCATCTTCAAAAAAATCATTTGAAATTGTGCCAATGCAAGTTCTTTAAAAAGAACATTAGTAACAGCGTGATATTTTTTACATTTTTAGCTTATATAGAAAGGGTATGTTTTTGTGATTACTTTTGAAAAGTGAGCTGGATTGAAAAGAAAACCCTATAAATAAATTTAACGGTAAAGAAAAACCTCAATCATGTAATGGAATGGTCGATTAGTATGTGCTGTAAGATCTCTGTATACTTCCTCAATATGTTTATGGACAATGTCCACTTCAATTGGGACAACAAACCTTATTGAAAAAAACATCAATATGAATCAGTTCTCATTTGGTCCGAATCAAGTGAATATACCTCAAAATGGACCAAGCAATCTCTCTTTCTTGGCACACTTACTTTCTACTACATTGACATGGTCAACAATATGAACACCTAGAGACTTCAACGAATTATCATCTAAGTATACATGAAATCCTTAGCATAACAACTTGATATGTTGAATGAAAATGGAGTACCTTCAAGACTATATGTAGAAGAAAAAAATAGAGTAGTCATCAGCCTTACTTTAGATCTGATATACTTTGCTCACCCAATCATCCGTATACTCCTGAGCATCAAGTTACTGGACTTTCTATTTATACCTACAACCAATATATGGAAAAGATCACGATTTTATTATAGCATTTCTCTCTATGTAGTAAAATGAATATTTTCAATTTTCATCCATGTATGATAAAAGTTGGTTTGGAATGCTAGATGTCAGTTTTTATTCAGGTATATTTCCTAATTATTACAATTATCATAAAGCATCTGCAAATGAGTTTGGTTATACAAAACTGACACAAATTAAAGTTATTATCATGTCAACAACTAAACTTAATTATGCATACTACAGTTTGTTTTTTGATTATTTTAGAGTGCAAAATTATACTTAAATATGAAACTTATGTACAATTATGAAACAAATTGATATTATGTATGTAGTGCAAATGGTTACTCCCAAATTACATATTCTAAGTTATGACTGAAGCAATGGGCCTGTATGCAGAACTATATTGTCAGATCAATGGATTTTCTAATTTTATTCTTGACAAATATATCAAAACATCAAAGAAACTGGTTGGGAAGTGCAATCCTTAAACTTCTTTTTGGTATCAAGATATTGGAGTCTTTCTACATACAGTTGCACATTACATTAGGAATTTAAGATTATATAGATGCAGAACTCTTATATGTGTACGCCCTTGTAGGCCTGCGTTTACTTGTTTGGGTATGTATATGCTATTGTTTTTAATGATCATATTCTTTTCTTCGTTACAATCTATTTGATAATTCTTGTACTCACCCGTTATTGATCTAGATGTTCATTACTTTTTCTTGCCTCAATATTTCAATGTTGCAGTCGGTTTTTCACTCACTTTCTTAGTTCTTTTCTATTACCAGTGGATCAAATATCTTGCTAAATCTCTGTCATTCGCCTCTTCCACAAAGAACATAGAGAGCTAGAATTAGACAATTGATATATTTGTTACTTAGTTGCTTGCTTCTACATTTGTTAAGCGAATGCATTTAAAAATAAATGTATCCAATGTTCACCCAAATTCAACATTATTTGATGCATGACTTAGAATTTCCATATTCTAATACTGATTTGTAGACATGTAGCATAGAAATTTTGTAGCTCATTAAAAATAAAATTATTCTTTTATGCTAACTAATATTCTATGTTGAAAACAAAGAAAAAACAAAGTTGATTTCCAATCACAAACATCAATGAGACGCATAACTCATAATCTTATCACCTATCGACAAAATGGCAACATATATCGTTTTCTTGCCTGATGTATATTTGTACTAAATTCTAAACATATGATAAAGTCTTTAGCACTATTTGTTTACCTCATTAGGCAGTTGTCATATCTTCTTCATTGCCTTCAGGGACTCCACCAGTCTACACTTACACATTAATGGTTGAAACATATAAATATGTTGGGCGTATATCAGTGACATTTACTAAAATTATAATGATTTTGGATGGGTCGTCACCGCACTCTTAAATTATTAGAGATATAAAAAAGTCTCCGCATTCTTGGATAAATTACCATAACGTTACAAAAAACATAGAAAAGTAAATTGTCATCTTTCATTACCTTAGTTTACTTTTCAAGATGCATCAATTAATAGCAAGATTTTCTGCAATAGAATTACCTGAAATGAAAAAATGCTGACATGTTCATTTAGAACAAACATATGTTAGGCATTCCAAGTACTTCATATGTTTGAAATACTGGTTTTATACAATGCATACATTATTATACCAACTATAGGCTTATCAAAATAGCTACTCCATTTATCTACTTCTTTAGGCCTGCTTATAATTGATTTTATAATTTATATCCTCACGGAATCAAAGTATTGAATGAAAAAATTGGTACATGAAAAACTACTAAGAATTCCTTTTTTCCATTCACATGTTCATATTATATACATACATACATACATACATACATATACATATACACATACATACATACATACATACATACATACATACATATATATATGCTATTGATAATAATAACCTACAACCTCAATAACCAAAATAGTACCGATCATCTTAACATCTCATCACAAAATACTATATATGCTAATAATAATAATAACTTACAATCTAAATAGCCAAAATAGTGTCGATCATCTTAGCAGCTCATCACAAAATACTAATCTTGGCACAGTAAGAAAACACATCTTTGGCACACATAAAAACAAAAGTCAAAAAGGCAAAATAAAAGCAAGTGCCAACTCATGAAGATTGACCTTGAGTCTCTGATTCTTCCCCAGTTTGCATAGATTGTGAATAACTTTCACATTTAAATTAGCAGGTGCATCTTTGCCCCACATAAAAACCGAAAGTCAAAAAGCAAAATAAACGTATGTACCAACCCATAAAGACTGATCTTGAATCTCTAATTATTTCCAAGTGTGCATAGATTGAGAAAAGCTTTAACATTTTTCATCAACAGTGCATAGAGTTCGAGTAGTGTCATTTCTTTAGCAAGACAGGTAGCACTCCTATGTTTTATTTATAGTCCCCACTTCCAGGTGCATAGAGTCCAAGTACTGTCATTTCTTTAGCGATGAATTATCGCTAGCTCTATTAGGAAATAGTCATATTTCATAGCCAACTAAGGCTGTGCAGAAATTCAGCATAATATGCATTTATCATTAGTTCTTTTATGGTAATATTTGTACAAATATGAGGAGTGAAAGATAACATGTCAAATAGCCTAATCAAGTGATTATTTTTCTATTTTGAAATAAACTTTAAAGCAAAATTTGAAAACACTAAACATTTCTAAAAGTTTTGAGAAACAAACAAAACAGTACCATATGTATCTTCTCATATTTGCTAGTCATGTGTAAATGAAATTCCAAATGTCTTTTCCAACATAAGTGATATTTAACCTTCTTCTACTTCAAAGAGTATATCTTATATTTTTAACCTGATTTTGATAAATTTTGGTATTTAGTTAAAAATAATGAACATTGATTGTATGATTCCCTAAACATATTTCTAACTTTATAAAATATATTCCATACTTCTCAATATTTACTTTTTTCTGTTTGTCACTTCATAAATTCTGCAAGAAAATTAAAATTCCTAATCAAATATAGAAAGAAATATATATTATACCTAAAAAAACTTCGAAGCAAAATTTGAAAGCATTAAACATATCTCAAAGTTTTGAGAAACTATTAAAACAATACCATATATATTTGTTTTTTCCTCGTATTTGTATTCAGGCGGAAAGAATGAATATTGATTGCATAATTCTCTAAACTTGTTTCCAACTTTAGAAAATATATCTTGTATTTCTCCTCAATATTTACTTCTTTACATTTATCACATCATAAATTCTGGCAAAAAAATAAAATTCCTAATCAGATATATAAATAGCAATATATATTATACTCGAAATAAACATTGAAACAAAAATTGAAGACATTAAACCTATCTTAAAATTTTGAGAAACTAATAACATAATAAAATATTTATTCGTTTTCTTCTCGTATTTGGTATTTAGATATAAAGAATGAACAGTGATTGCATAATTCCCTGAACCTGTTTCCAACTTTAGAAAATATATCTTATACTTAGAAAATATATCTTATACTTCTCCTCGATATTTACTTCTTTACATTTTTCACCTCATAAATTCTGGCAGAAAATTAAAATTCCTAATCAAATATTTAAATAGCAATATGTAATATACTCAAAATAAATTTTGAAGCAAAATTTGAAAACATTAAACATATCTCAAAGTTTTGATAAACTAATAAAACAATACAATATATATTCCTTTTCTCTCGTATTTGGTATTTAAATGTAAAGAATGAACAGTGATTGTATAATTCCCTAAACCTGTTTCCAATTTTTAAAAATATATCTTATACCTCTCCTCAATATTTACTTCTTTTCATTTGTCACTTCATAAATTCTGGTGAAAAAAAGATTCCTAATCAAATATATAAATAGCAGTATATATTATACTTGAAATAAACTTTGAAGCAAAATTTAAAAACTGCAAACATATCTCAAAGTTTTGAGAAACGTAAAAAACAATACCATATATATTTGTTTTCTTCCCATATTTGATGGTCATGTATAAATCATATTCTGCATGTCATTTCCATGAGGACATAAGTGAAAACATATTTTGCTACTCTACTTTCATTCATTCAGAAAACTTAAATTTTGGACCCCCGCTGTCTTTTGTTTTGTTCCTTATATATATTTTTTATACGCTCAAAACACACCCAAAGCAGCTTCAAGTCTATAGGAGATCGGAACAAATTATGCATATATCTTTTCACTATCTACAAAAAGTTTATTATGTTTTTAGATATTCATTAAATCTGCTCTTCATTTTTTATTTCTATGGTGGAGTTGATTTTTGATTACAATCACTGATTGGCCCTCTCCTTTCTATTTTTTTGGATTATCGTTGAATCGATACTAAAATTGATGAAATCAAACTTAACACAATCAGGCACAATAATTATTTTCAGTTTGTGTAGTAAGGAGAAAGTAGTAAAACAAAACAATAAGTAGCCTACAGAAAGTAGTAATTACTCATAATTTGAAGTAATGAAAATAGTGAATAGTTACATGAGATTCAAATTTGAAGGATATCAGATATGATAGATACTACTCAAAATCCTAAGTAATTCTTGCTCAATCGTCTAATTGCCGGTGCAGATTCTAATCGATTATTGCTCTAATTAAAATCGAAAGAAGTTGATGAAAATAATCAAATAATTACCTGCGTCTGAAATCTGACGGATATCAAGTGGTATGCTTAACTCTTAACGTGTTGGTCGATAGTGGCCATTAGAGGCGAGATCGCTGATCTAGGGTTTTTATTTTTTCCTGTAGCAAGTGAAAAAATCAAAAGAAATATCTTATAAGTTTCATATTTGGCTGAATATAGAGAAATAAAATGTAGAAGGGATGCTAATCAAAATCGTTAGCAATTGAGAATTAGCAAATAATAATATAAGTGTGGAATCTTACAATAATCGATCCTTGAGCTGAACAGTTAATAGATAATCGACATTAGAGATGAGTGAGCCGATTTAAGTCTCCTTTTCGCAGCAAAGAAAGGGGACAAACGCATAGAAAAAAAACATAAAAAAAGTGAAGGGTATTTTGGGTATTTCAGAATGGCGCGGTTGAATTCATATTCAATGAATTTTCATTATAAACAGTAGAGATAAACTGCCAGTTAAATTATTATTTAATTTATTATTGAACATAAACTACCAGTAATTACTTGTTATTTATTATCTGTACTATATTGATGTTATTGATCGAGTTGGATGATGATTTTGATAAATGTTTGATGATTGATATTGGATGAATGTATGTTGTATTTTATACTATTATAAACTGCAAGTTGTTATGTATTTTATTTCATTCGAGATTGCGGTTTGAAATGATATATAACTGTATTTATATTTTACATTACGGACTGAAATGATAAACATCCGTATCACTTGACCATAGGATAGAAAATTATATACAGACACCGTGGTCTATATATAAAATATTTTGAAGTGATTTCTATGGTTTTGTAAAGAAACATATGGTTTTATATAAGTATTGATTCTAGATATTTTATAAATGATATTTTACTCTCGATTATTAAGCTATGTATAAAATTGTTTTATTATCGAATAAGCTTAATAATAAGTTTGATTTTATTGAAGATAATACGGTTAAGCATCTAAATTTTATTTTAATATAGAGTTTATAATGATTTAAATAAAACGAAGGTTGAAAGGTAAATTGGAAATTTATTTGAAATTGAATTTACTTAAGAATTAAATGCAAATAAATTGATGTGAAATTTATTAAATTGGAAATTTTAAATGGTATAATTATTATAACTTGATTTTGGGGTCAAGGTGAATTAAATGAGTATTTCAAGTATAAATGAATTGAAGGAAATATTTAGTTATTTCTAATTTGAGTTTTATTTAAATGATAATGGATTTATTATGAATTTTTTTTCCAAAACTAAATATTAGAATTTGGGTTTGATATTTATATATATGAAATTTTCAAACTTATCGAAATTGAAGTGTTTCGAAGTTATGAATTTCAAAGTATTATGTTTTAAAAGTGTTATAATTTCAAGTGTTTGGTTTCAAAGTGTTGTTACATTGAAAGTGCTATGATTTTGGAAAAGATGATATATTTGAAATAAAAATGATCTTATACTGATTTGGGTTTTATGAAAATGATATCATATTAATTTGGGTTTTAAAATGAAAATGATATCGTATTTATGTGGGTTTGAAATGAATATTATATTCTGGTTTTAAAAGTGTAAACTATTTTGGAAAGACCGCGGTATTATAATAACGTTTGATTGTTAAAGAGACCGGGATCGGAAGACGTCATACTCTCTGCCAACTACGAAAATTTAACAACCGGATACGCGGTGGAGACTCCAGAATGAAGTAGGATGGTGGCGGCATTCCTTTAAGGAATGAACGTGGACCCGACTCCCATGAGTTGGCTTTAGGTGGCTAAAACAGGAGCGATCTCGGGCCAGTGAGGTAGCCCCTCTTATCGGACACACTCCTTCGATACCATTCTATTATTCAGTGATTGATTAGGGCCCTTTGATTTTTGGGGATGTGGCTCGAGGTGGGCGGAAGCTGCGCGCTATGCATCACCACCAGTCCGTGTGTGTAGTTGGTATATCTACCCTAGCATTGCCTTGTGTGTCGTGTCACCTACCCTAGCGAGCCTTGTACGAGTTTGATTTGTGTCGTACCTATGGAGTATCTTCTCATAGTCTCCAGATCAGGAGATGTGCAGGTACTGTATAGACTAATGGCACCATTACGTGTTAAGGGTTATATGGGTAATCCCTTAAAGCTATTTTAAAGTAAGTTTATTTTATTAATAGACATTATTATAATAGTGAAATATTACTACATAGTAAATAGTTTAACGGATCCTTAGGAGATGTGAATCCTGAGCATCTTCTAAGTTACTACAATCATGTTTGACACTAGATAGGGGATGTCAAATTTCGTAAACATCTCTGAAGCCGTTACACTCATATTTATTTCTGTTGATTTAACTTACATAAGATCTTTTAGTTCTGACTCGAGTGTTTTGTCTTTTCAATTCGCTCGGGTCAGTCTGAGCATTTCAGGGTTTGAAGACCTTATTTTGGAGGACGAAGACGAAGACTTTATTATTACTATTATTTACTATATTGTCCCACTGCATCACACTGTTCCGCTACATCATTATTTATTATTTTCTGGTATGTGTAACTCTAATATGTATTGTATAAGTATAATCAAATGTTTTGTAAACAGCTTCATGAACTGTTTATTTGATTATTATATTTTGTTATTCCGCTGTGAGATTCTGTTTTATTTCTTTCTCTGCTTTTCTTATTCACCCTAATAACAATCCGCCCTTCTGTATGGTTTAAGTCTGACGTGTGTGGTTTATCGTCGATTTAAAACTTACAAAAGGCAGGATGTTACATATTACTATTCCTTTCCCAAGTAAAGACTTATTTGGACTACATGTTGATGAAGATTGTTATGCTGCTATAAATGAAGGATTTGATGCTGTATTGTATTCAAAACCTTATGTATTGTTTGGTTCATTGTTTTTTATTTTGGGTCTTCGTCCATACAAAAATACACATGACGTATGTAAATTGTCAAAATGACCAATTTAAAACACGAAATTAACATAAAAGTAGATTTTTTTTTCTGTGTTTTGAAAAATAACACAAGCACGTGAAACAATCCATTCTTCCATTGCCCTTTTATCTCCTTCGTCCTTCCATCCGTCTTTCTTTCTTCCACTCCATCGTCCCTCCATTCTTCTCATATTTTACAAACATATTGAAAACCAAAAACACAAGATTAATTTTTAAACCAAACATTACCCTAGTTTTTACAGAAAAGGTAAATTGACTTTTCCTTAAAAGGTAAATCTATTTATCATTATATCTAAATAAAGGTTGTATGAGTTTTATATTCACAATCAATAAATTTACCTTTGTTCAAAATGCTTACTTTTCTTATTTGTTACTTAGAAGGTAAATACAAATGAAAATTCATACTTAGAAAAAAAATCAATAACATTTCCAAGAGAAGATAATTTAATTGTCTCTTAGTTCAAAAAATAAATGTATATATTAATTCATTGTTTCGAAACTTAATCCATTTATCTTTTTACGAAAGGTAATTCTATTTGTCATCATATATATTCTAATAAATTATATTCTGTCTTTTGCTTAAAAGGTAAATTCATTTATTATTTTATTTGAATGGTAAATATATTGATCTTTTGGATATAGCCGATTGATTCACTGTTATTGGATGCTTAATTTGGTCATCTATTATCTAAAAAATAAATGAAAAATGATAGCATTATATGGAAAGATATTCAAATGTAATAATTTGATTAAACCGATCATTTATTTGTCCAAGGATAAATTTCTTTACCTTATTGCCAAAAAATTAAACTCACTTATCATTTGGTTTAATGATAAAATTATTAAAAAAGGATTATTATTAAATGTAAGTCTAAATATTGTGTTTGTTATTGATTGATTTATCATTAATCAATATTTAATTTATTTAATTTATTTAATTTATTTATTTTAAAAGCTAAATATCAATGAATGAGTCTTTGAAAAAAAATACAATGTATCTTTAATTCGAAGATAAATTAGTTTAGCTTTTCACTGAAAAATACGAATATAATGTAAGACCTATTCACAGGTAGATAAATTCGTTTATATTTTAGTTAGAATATAAATTCTTATGTCATTTTCGAAACTTAATTATTTATCCACTATTAAATTATTATTTTTTAAATCCATACATAAACAAAATATTAAAATGCATATATTTTGATAAAAAATTAAAAAAAACATTATTAAAAATGAATTGGTTCATCATTTTCCTTATCACACAAACTTAGTTACCTACATGTTTAATGATAAATGTGAAACATTTGTTATTTTTTTTTTAAAAAATTAATACCTCCGTGATCTGACTTACGTTAAGTTTGATTAAAAAATATTGCTATTCATTTTGTTCAAAATATGAATCTTGTTTAAATGATAAATGAAATTTATCAACCCTAAATCATGTTTGTTGTCTCAAGATGCCAATGGTTCTACTTTTGTATGTTTATCTTCGTTTGTCGCTTTGATGAAATAGAATTTGGTTTGTGCTGTATTAAGAATTTTAAATTTTTTGTCTACAATGAGGTTATGATGGTTCTGAATGGTTATGAAGTGGTTGTTTAACATCTTTCTTAAAAAAAAATTAATAAGTTTCTATGTTATTAAAGCCCTCACCTAGGCATGCCTATGCACCAGAAAGCCATAGGCGCTGGCCTACAGCTCTTTTACCTTTTAAAGCGTCGACGATGCGTAAGGTGCTAAAAAAGCACCAAAGACGCCAAAGTACTCGAGTTTTGAAGCGTTGAAAAAGCCCACTATGGAGTCTAATTACATTTCAAAATCCAACAGCAAGAGATAAAAGTTTTTATTCATCTCGAGTTCAATATCAAATGTGAAAAACATCGTTCTTTTAATATCGATAAAAAAATAGTAGATTGAAATTGTCGCCGCCGCTAGCCTTTTGCCGCCAACCTATTTGTCACCGCCGCCAGCCTATTCGCCGCTTGTCAGCCTGCTCGCAACTGTTTGCCGCCACTAACCTCATCACCTCCGGCTCTGGTATATGTTTTAGTTGATAAAAAGTTCGATTAAATAGTTTCATGCCTTCTTAGTTTGATTAATGATGATCGTATGTTGTTTTCTCAACAGTGCATTTATATGCAATTTTTTTGAAATCAAAAATTTAGTTTTAGTATATTTTTTAATTGCATTTCTTTTGGCTGCAAAATAGAAGAAGAAAAACTGATGCCATCCAAAAAGCCCTAGATGCAAAAAAAGCACTAGGTGGAACCTGAGGCTTTTTCGTCTTGACAACTATGATAAGTTTTTAGGTAAAAAGTTATCGATTCATATAAAAGGTTATAAGGACAAGTATATTCATACAAAAATAAACCAATTTATCTTTTGTCTCTGTTATAAAAACCGTAAATTAATTTTCCCAAGATAAATTAAATTACAGATGTATATAAAAAGATAAGAATTGTTACCTTGATCTTTTATCTTTCATCCTTCATCATTTAAGTTTTATCGTATTATATTTAGGTATAAGTAATTAACAAGTTATTCATCTTTTAAAAGCGTTACAACACGTGTTTCGTGTGTGATGATGACACACACTTTGTGTGTGGATTTTTTTTTCAAATTGTATATGTTTAACACATTCGAGAAAAAAATGATTTGTACAGATATTTTGCCATATTTTCACATTGAAATAATACGTAGTTAGTTTGAATTTTTATTTATGTAATTAATTAATAAAGCAAGGATTTGTAAAGTAACTTTATTTGTTAGATCCTACTTTTAAATGATAGTAAGAATCGGTAATATTTTTAGAGGGGCATCTTGAATTTGTAAATGAGGTTTATTTATTAGATATTATTTTTTTTAGTGATATTAAAATTTGATAATATTTGTAGAAGGGAGTTTTTGGTAGTGTATGTTGACATCAAAAAAACGTGACGCCAAATGTATTACAATTATTATCAATTTTTTTAATGTTTTATATTTTACCATTAAATATAAAAATAAAACATTATAAAATTTTAGAACATTTGGTAAGTTTGTCTTCGTTTGTTGCTTTGATGAAATAGAATTTGATTTGTGCTAAATTACGAATTTTAAATGTTTTGTCTACGATGAGGTTGGTTTGACTATAAATGGTAACATTTTTCTTAAAAAATATACGATAAGTTTTTAGGTGAAAGGTTATCGATTCATAAAAGTTACAAGAATTAGTATATTCATACAAAGATAAACCGATTCATCTTTTGTCTCTATTATAAAAATTATAATTTAATTTTCTTAAGATAAATTAATTTACCGATGTATATGAAAAGATAAGAATTTATTACTTCGAACACAAAGATATAACAATTTATTAAGTTCTTTATCTTTATCTTTCATCTTTTATGTTTTATCGTATTATATTTAATCTTTAAGCAATTGGCATGTTATTTATCTTCCATTAAATATAAAAATAAAACATTATAAATTTGTAGAAAATGATAGTTGAGATCACCTTTATCTTTTATCATTACATACAAAAAGATAAATAAATAAAATATTTTATATAAAAAGATAAAATAATCACCATTTTGTATAAAATTATTTATTAAATGATAAAATTTATCTTTCTAATGAAATCAATATTTTAATGTAGGCTTTATTTGAATGAGTGGGCTATACGGTAGGATCGTGTAATATGGAATAATGAAATAGTCTAGGTATATAAAGTAGGTAAATGCAAGGAGACACCACGATTTTATACTGGTTCGGACCTCTCGTCCTACGTCCAGTCCCTAAGCTCCTCTTAGTAATTTCACTAACTAACACCCTCACTTCACCCGGAGGAATAGGTTTACAACTTACCCGAACAACCGAACGGGATTTCTTGCCTCAACTACTAAAGAGGACTTCAACTCAATTACTAAAATACAATATTCGACTTGTTGTGTTCATGTCAACACTAATTAGTCTAATGTAGTACAATATTCCTATAATCTTATCCTCGAGAGTATGAAATGTGTTTGTGAAGATTTAGGAAATGTGAATTGCTAGGAATCAAAAGAATGTTATAAACAAAAACAGTGATTCAAGCAATAGAATAGTGAATGCTTTGAGAATATCTAGAAAATATGAACAAGAGAATAGTAAGATTAAAGCAAGAGAATTTGGTTAATTGAATGATGTTTGAATCATGTATTTATAGTTGTAAAAAGGATGCATGTATTGCCAAGAGTTGTAGATAAGAGAAGCTTCCATTTCTATTGAAGAATGGTCGCAACTCTTGGGAAGAAGAATGTGTCCTTTCATGCAAAATTCGCAGGTTCAAATTCAGTCGACTGTGCAGGAAATTCAGTCGACTGAAAATATGAAAAAATATTCTCAGGAACAATTTCAGTCGACTGTGCAGGAAATTTAGTCGACTGAAACTGTGCATGTATGTTAAACTGTACAGATTCAGTCGACTGACTCAGGTTATTCAGTCGACTGAATTCTGTTGTTAAATAAAAACAACAGTAGCTCATTTGGTTAGAGTACATGCCTTCTAAACTAGTGACCTGGGTTCGAGCCCTGCTCCATGCATTTTTTGAAAACTTGATTTTGATTAAAATATGCATGCAAGTTTATTTGAATGTGAATGATGATTCTTGAGGAAAGATTTTAACAAAGCACTTACTAGACTCTATATACATATTTGATGACTCTTGTTAAAATATATAACTATATGAACCATACTTTGAGTCGTTGAGTCAGGATGATGTCGTAGTCGTAGATTCGTGAATTTTTGTCAGCAATCAAAACCTATGATCCAACATTCTCCCCCTTTTTGATGATGACAACTCCATTTTCTATGAACGAATCCTTGACAAGCTTTGTTGATCATATCTCTCCCACTGAATATCTTTCCGTAATTGTGCTATCGATTTCTCCCCCTGAATCTATGCTATATATTCCTATTTAATCTTTTTCCCCCTTATCTGTGCTTACATGGTTTATTCCTGCAAATTGTGTTAGAGAGCAATATCTTTCTCCCCCTTTGTCATCGACAAAAAGTAGAGTTTATATGATGATATAAAATATATTTTACATAAGTGTTAACATAGAGCAATATAAAACAAAATAACTACTACTTATAATGTAAGGTATCAGAAAAAAATTAACATTTAAAGCATGCGATACCCAAGGTTCTTATAATTTCCTAATTTTTAGGAAACCATACCCATTTGGGTGTGGTTGAACCTTTATAAATATAATTTTCATTATTAACTACCATATCAAAATAATCATTAATGTATTTTTCTCTATTTTTCCAATTAACAGGAACTCATATACTTAGATAATTTTTATTCATATTTCCTGTTAATGATTTTGTACTTCTAAAGAAATTATCAATATTATATGTCATAGTAGTATTTGAATTTCTATAAAAATTGGATTTAGGCTTTACTCGAAATTTAGTACTAGCACTATCATTTTTACTATACATGAAAGCATATCTAGTGTTATTTCTACGATCAGTTTTATTATATCCTAAACCACTTTTATCATTGAGAGCTTTTGAATTCTTAACATAACCTAATCCCTTCTTATTTGAAGCAGGTTGAGAATTTTCAATAATCCTGGATAAATTTTCTCTCCCTTTATTAAAATTGGAAATATTTTTAGTAATGTCATCAAGCTTAGTTTTGAGACTAGTGTTATCTAACTCAATAATTTTAATTTTTGTTTTTAACTCATGATTCTCAGAAGCTAGAGCATTATTCTTTTCTTTTTGAGCTTCTATTTCTTGACTTAATAGAGCGAGTTGAGAATTGTCAAAGAGTGAATCTTGAATTTTCTCAAGTTCTTCTTCTAATATTTTCTTCTCGTCTTTAAGCATATCTCTTTCGAATTCTGCTTTCTTCTGATTTTCTAGAGCTTCCTTATATTTTCTTTTGAGACTTTTTAAAGTGTCTAGAAGTTCTGAATTTATTTCTATCATATCATCAAAAGTTAGATCACTAACCTCATTATCTTTTGCCATGAAGCATTTGTTTGTTTTCTCCTTTGATTTTTCTTTATTGCTCTTCCTCTTCTTATTGCCTTGACTAGATCTCTTTGTAGCCATTTATTCTAGGATGTTGTTACGATCTCTAGAATACCAGGCTCTGATACCAATTGAATGAGTGGGCTATACGGTAGGATCGTGTAATATGGAATAATGAAATAGTCTAGGTATATAAAGTAGGTAAATGCAAGGAGACACCACGATTTTATACTGGTTCGGACCTCTCGTCCTACGTCCAGTCCCTAAGCTCCTCTTAGGAATTTCACTAACTAACACCCTCACTTCACCCGGAGGAATAGGTTTACAACTTACCCGAACAACCGAACGGGATTTCTTGCCTCAACTACTAAAGAGGACTTCAACTCAATTACTAAAATACAATATTCGACTTGTTGTGTTCTTGTCAACACTAATTAGTCTAATGTAGTACAATATTCCTATAATCTTATCCTCGAGAGTATGAAATGTGTTTGTGAAGATTTAGGAAATGTGAATTGCTATGGATCAAAAGAATGTTATAAACAAAAACAGTGATTCAAGCAATAGAATAGTGAATGCTTTGAGAATATCTAGAAAATATGAACAAGAGAATAGTAAGATTAAAGCAAGAGAATTTGGTTAATTGAATGATGTTTGAATCATGTATTTATAGTTGTAAGTTGTAGATAAGAGAAGCTTCCATTTCTATTGAAGAATGGTCGCAACTCTTGGGAAGAAGAAGGTGTACTTTCATGCAAAATTCGCAGGTTCAAATTCAGTCGACTATGCAGGAAATTCAGTCGACTGAAAATATGAAAAAAAATTCTCAGGAACAATTTCAGTCGACTGTGCAGGAAATTCAGTCGACTGAAACTGTGCATGTATGTTAAACTGCACAGATTCAGTCGACTGACTCAGGTTATTCAGTCGACTGAATTCTGTTGTTAAACAAAAACAACAGTAGCTCATTTGGTTAGAGTACATGCCTTCTAAACTAGTGACCCGGGTTCGAGCCTCGCTCCATGCATTTTTTGAAAACTTGATTTTGATTAAAATATGCATGCAAGTTTATTTGAATGTGAATGATGATTCTTGAGGAAAGATTTTAACAAAGCACTTACTAGACTCTATATACATATTTGATGACTCTTGTTAAAATATATAACTATATGAACCATACTTTGAGTCGTTGAGTCAGGATGATGTCGTAGTCGTAGATTCGTGAATTTTTGTCAGCAATCAAAACCTATGATCCAACATTATTTACATACTGTTACCCGACACTTTGGTCTGGCTACATAGCGATGGTCGTAGAACCTACGGTTGAATTTAGGCGAGACCTAAGCCAAGAAAGAGGTGGAAGTGTAAGAGACTAGTGTAACTAAAGTTAGGTTCAGCTAATACATGGCTTGGTATGTTTAGCACTGGCTCGGCCAAGGCAGCTCGGCGCCGGAGTGAAGTCAGGGCAGTTCGGCCCAGATGGGAAAGAGCAAGTGGTTCGGTCGAAATGATTTCAGACATAGTGGATCGGTGTAAATGTGGTTCGGCCTTCGTTGCTCGATTGGTTGTGGTCTGCCTTCAGAAGCATTAGGGCAGTCGTCGCCCAGTCGAGGAAGGGAGATCAAGATTCTTTGGTCAAGATATCCTATGAGGGGTCACCCGGAAAGGGTGGCTCTACACTTGACGGACCTGCCACAGAGGAATTGGTTCATTTGGTTCGACATTTAGTGGCTCGGCCTTGAGGTGTTTGGTACGAATACCTCGGCCATGTCGGCTCGACTTTGTGGGTTCGACCCTGTTGGATCAGACAAGATAGTTGTTGTTGAAGTAGTGTGTTCGGCCTTCCTTTGCTACAACTCGTACCACAACTTCCCTTGAGTTATGTGAGGGCACGCTTCGAGTTACTAACGAAAATACTCGAGGTAGGCTAGGATCGTTCGACAACCATCGTTCCGTTCGGTAGCTATCACTCGGCAATCATCATTCGAAATTGGTGGCGCGAAATGCGCGGTTCGATGAATGCGAGTTGCCTACTGTGAGCCGAAGTATCTTGGTCATGGGTCTACGCAGGTGGACCAGCCTATCTTCATCTATAAATAGAGGGGCAGGGTGCAGTGAAATGGACCTTTTTTCGATAACTCCAGGGAGACTCTGCCATTGTTTATGCACTCCTCTTTTTTATTCAAACTTTTACTCAACCTGTTTGTTTATTGATTGTATCTGTATTCAAGTATTTGAAAAAAGAAATAAAGATCACGTTGAAAGTGGCCCTAGGTAGTTACACCGAACCACTATAATTCTGGTGTTCTCGATTCTGTTGTTAGTTTTGCATATTTTCCTTTGTTTCAATTACTATCTTCATCAATCTCTCGGCACAAATCTATTGTTAGGCGTTACTGACCAATTCTGGTGCTAACATTTTGGTGCTTTCACTAAGAACAGCATTCTCAGGCTGTCAGGATCTATTTCGTCGCTACTGGATTAAAGAAATCCCCCGAAGGAGGTCCAAGTTTATTCTCTAGATTTCACATATTCTATTCAGAGTTCATACAGATAACTCTAATATGGTAAGACCACATACTAGATCATCCTCCTACAATGAGGATGTCAATGATACCGCCAGTATCTAGCAAGTAGGACCTAGCAATCAACAACCTGATCCAGGTGCAGGTGCCGCCTCCATCCTAAACCAATCAGAAGCTGTCACCAGAGTAGAGTTCAATGAGCGGATGAGGGAACTCGTGGAAAGCAGAAGACAACTTAACAAGCAAATTCAAGCCAACGCCAATCTCATGACCCAGATTACTCAACAACAACATCAAAATGTGGGAGGAAGCCCTGCTTCCGCTTCGTCTGATAGGCATCACATGCGTAGATGCTGTAGAATTGAAACAGCACAAACAGGCGCAGCAGAACAATCCAACAGGAATGGTCTAGGTTCCTTACCTGGAACCACGGACCCTCGCATGCACCTGGGAAATCGCACTCAAGTTGGGATGGAAAACTTAGGATCTGGAACATGAGTGGAAGCTGTTCGACCGGCTCACTAAGGATGCGATGAAGCGGGTCCCCAGGACATTCGTTTAGGAAATCTCCAATCAAGGAGGCACCAGCCGGAATGGTCACGTAGGACGGAGTCCAACTTGCCACCTCCCATCCAGACCCCGAATCTATCAGCTATGGTCAGACAGCTAATGAGTGAAAATCAGGGCTTATCTAATGATGATTGAGGCACAACTAGGACTCATACTCCATTCGTAGATGCTACCATACAAGCTGAGTACCCCCCGAAAGTTCAGCATGCCGACTATTAGCCTAGAAAGGGAAGATTGATCCTTGATAATATGTAATGAGATACGGATGGATGATGGACTCGGCTAGGAAAAATGATGCGACAAAATGTAGATGTTTTCCAGTAACCCTATCTGGAATCGCTACCATGTGGTTCGCCAAACTACCTCCGCGATCAATCTCCAGGTTTGAAGAGTTACAACGAAATTTATGGAGCAATTTATAATTCATACCATTTGCCCAAAGGACGTGATGTCTTTATCTAGTGTATTCCGGGCTCCAGGGGTGTCGTTAAAGGAATATTTGCAAAGATTTCACGTTGCTGCAACCGAAGTTAGTAACCCAAATGACCACGCTATTCTTATGGCCGTGATGCGAGGAGTAGATCTGGATTCGAAGTTTGGCTGGCAGGAAAACCTCCGGCTACCCTGTAACGTTTTTATTCATAGGCGCACCAATTCATGAGAAGGGAGGAAGACAGGTGGGCAAGGCGAGGCAGTGCGCCAGGGACTGGCAAGGAGACGGTGCAAAGCAACATTGCAGTAAAACAAGCTGGCGATAACTCTGGAAAGGTCCGGGTCAATGTTCAAAACAAGCCCGAGCAGTTAAAAGGATCCGGAGGAGGAAATTTCGGAAGGAAGAGGGAAGCAGGAAAATAAAAACCGTGGATTCCAACCTATAATGAATACACTCCTCTGAACATGTATCTAGAGAATATTTATTCATCAACTTGTAATACATTCCAGTACCAAAGGCGCGTCTAAAGGATCCATTAAGGAACAAAAACGGACAGGAAAGTACTGCCAGTTCCATGAGAACTACGGACACAACACTGAGGAAGGTAGACACCTCCATGATGCTAAAGAAAACTGATTCGGCAAAAGAAGTTACAGCAGTTTCTTAAGAATCTACAGGAAGGCGGACAAAGGACATCCGACCCCAGTCGTAGGCAGGCTCTACGTCAATCTGAGAAGCCCGCTCGGACCGTAGGTAGACTGATCATAAACTTGATAGTCGGTGGGCCTCATCCAAGAAACAAGAGTTGGTAATAAATGGAACGCCATGCTAATTGCCTAAAGCATGTGGATTTCGAATGCTGCTCGAATTCGAAAGACGGGACTACAGCGAAACAGCAACGAATGATGACGGATGATATAGTATTCAGGAGTAGAGATGCCGATCGGGTGAAGGCACCTACCATAGAACCGATGGTTATTTCGACCACGATTGGACCAGCGTTTGTGAGAACGATACTGATTGATTGTGAGAGTTCTGTTAATATTATTTTCAAAAAGGCGTATGACCAAATCAAGATGGAGGCGAAGGATTTAAAACCATCTAAAGCACACATTCACGGTTTTAATGGTGCAGCCACTGATGCGATTGGTTTTGTAGAGTTGCCAGTTGAGTTAAGGGAAGGTGAACATAGGAGGGTATGGATCCTATCATTCATTGTTTTGGATGTTGATTCCCCGTATAATGTGTTTTTGGACCAACCAGCCCTAGCGGAGTTTGAGGCAGCTTTGGCCCCATGGTGTTTAACCTTGAAATATCCGACGGATAGAGGATTTGGTGTAATGCATTGCGATCAAGCAACCGGTCATGCATGTTATGTTGCTAAGCTGAGAGAGGCCCAACGAAGAGAGAAGGGTTAGATTGTGGACAACTCTGTCCATATCCATGGTTCTAAAAATTGACAAGTAATGACAGCAGGTTCGGATCTACAGAGACATAGATCCGAGAGACGATATTGAAGAATACAAGGAGTCTAAAGTAGCACCAACTGAATTGACGACTGACAATCCAGTCAGCCATGATGACCCATCACGGGTGCTTAAGATTGGATCACAACTCACCCCCTCGATGACTGAGAATCTTGCTAATTTTCTCCGAATGAATCTAGATGTTTTCGCTTGGACCCACTCTGATATGTATGGGATTTCTCCCGCCATCTCAAGTCATATGTTGAACATTGACCCAAAGTATGTGCCAGTGAAACAAAAAAGGAGAGGCATGGACCTAGAGAGGTCTGCTTCTCTCAGAGAGGAGGTAAACAAACTCAAAGTCAATGGGTTCATCCACGACGCCCTCTATCCTGAATGGGTATCTAACCCCGTTCTAGTGAGAAAAACAAATGGAAAATGGAGGACCAGTGTTGATTACTCAAACCTAAACAAGGCGTGCCCTAAGGATAGTTTCCCTTTACCAAAAATTGATCAGTTAGTCAACTCAACATCGGGATATGAATTATTGTCATTCATGGATGTGAATTCGAGGTACAATCAAATTCCAATGCACAATCCAGATCAGGAACACACTAGTTTTTTCATGGATGTTGGACCGTACTTTTATGTAGTGATGCCCTTTGGGTTGAAGAATGCAGGGGCGACTTATCAATGTTTGATAAATCGGATGTTTAACGATCAAATTGTAGCACAATGGAAGTCTATGTGAATGACATGCACGTGAAGTCACGGTAGTCAAACGACCACATTCGAGACTTAGCGGAGATGTTCGGTATACTCAGATACTATGGAACGAAAATCAATCCATTGAAGTGTTTCTTTGGTGTTGCATCGGGAAATTTTTGGGTTTTATTGTCAATGTGTGAGGAATCAAAGCTAACCCAGAAAAGATTCAGGCTATCCGAGACATACAAGTTCCCAGAACTATAAAGCAAGCACAAAGACTAAATGGAAAAGTTGCCGCGTTGAGCCGATTCATATCCAGAGCAACCGACAAATGCGTTCCTTTTTTCGATGTGATAAGGAAAGGAAAGAGAAATTTTGAATGGACGTCATACTGTGAGGATGGGTTTCGAGCTCTAGTGAGGCACTTGGAGAGTCCATCGGTTGTGTCAATGCCTGTAGACTATAAAGAGTTATATGTTTACTTAGCCATATCCCAGCATGCCATCAGTACATCCTTGGTTTGTGAGGAGGGTCGAATTCAAAAGTCGGTGTACTATGTCAGCAAACATTTAGAAAGGTCAAAAAGGAACTATCCTAAGATTGAAAATCTAGCCTATTGCTTGGTGATTGCATACACGAGCTCCGTACGTACTTTCAGGCACACCCGATTAGTGTTTATACCGATCAAACTTTGCGATAGGTGCTCCAACGGCCAGAAACATCTAGGAGGTTACTTAAGTGGAACATTGAGTTAAGTCAATTCGATATCACGTACTTTCCCCGAAGGGTAAGCGCTAGCAGACTTCATTGCAGAGTTCGCCATATCAGACGAGCCAAGCGGTAGTAATGTAATCCCCCCCACTCGATGGAAGCTATACACCGATGGGGCATCCTACGACCGTTGTTTTGGGGATGGTGTTATTCTTGTAACTCTTGAAAACCGATCAATTTGTTATGCTTTGAAAATCGACTTTCTAGCTACAATAACGAAGCCGAATATGAAGCATTGATTGCTGGCTTGAAATTTACCAAGGAACTCGAAGTAAAATCGTGTCGAAATCCTTTGTGACTCATTGATGTGTCAAGTACGGGGAGACTATCAAGCAAAGGGACAGAGACTTACCCTTACCTTGCTCGGGTCCAAGTACTATTGGAAGACCTTGAATACTACGATGTTTCACATATACCAGTGAACAAAGTAGGGAAGCTGATTCATTGGCAAAATTCGCAAGTTCTGGTGATGCACAACAGATGGGGCTTAGTTTCCATCCAAATCTTACATGCCCCGAGTATAAACGTAGTGGAAGCGGATGTTGTGTTTGGGAAGGAAATCGAAAGGGAGTCGTGGATGACCCCGTTCAAAGAATATATGTTACATGGAATTTTGCCCAAAAGAAAAAATGAAAGACGACAAGTCATTCGCAAAGGCTCACGGTATATAATGCAAGATGGAGTAACGTATTGAAAATGATTCTCCGTTCCCTTACTTCGGTGCATTGCCAATGACGAAATAAAGAGGGTCTTGAAAAAGGTTCATGAAGGAGAATGTAGCGATCATACTGGGGGGTAGACATTATCCCAAAATATCCTCCGCTATGGATACTATTGGCCAATCGTGAATCGAGATGCTACGGACTATGTAAGAAGATGCGGAAAATGTCAAAAGTATGTGAAGATCCAAAGAGCTCCGCCGACGGAACTCACACAAATGGTTAGTCCTTGGCCAATTGTAATAGGAGAGATCGATATAATTGGCTCCTTGCCGATCTCCAAAAATGGTGCAAAATATGCAATTGTTGCACTTGATTATTTCACCAAGTGGGCGGAAGCATAGCCCTTAGCTGTGATCACCTTCAATAAGGTCATCAATTTTGTTGTACGAAACATTATATGTCGTTTTGGCCTTCCATGAACCATCATCACGGATAACGGAACTCAGTTTGGGGGTAACGAGTTTAAAGAGTTCGGCCAAAAATATTGTATTGAAATATGGTTTGCGGCAGTCGCTCACCCAAAAGCCAATGGACAAGTTGAAGCCGTAAATAAAATAATCAAGTCTGTATTGAAAAAACGTTTAGAGAAGGCTAGAGGTAGGTGGGTAGATGAGCTTCCGACAGCACTCTGGGCTTATAGAACCACCCATAAATCTGTGACTCGCTACGCTCCATTTACCTTAGCATATGGCACTAAAATTGTTATACCCATGGAACTTGAAGTTTCCTCTCACTGAGTGACTCATTATGATCCTAAGACGAATTAGGATCTCTTACTGGAATCGCTGGACTTTGTCGACAAAAAACGTGAAGAAGCTGATTGAAGGGTGGCTGCATATAGGTAACGAGTCGCTCGAATTTATAATGAAAATGTTCGACCGAGGGTCTTTGATGTGGGTGATCTTGTTTTGAAGCGAGTTTTTCCAATCCCATCACATACGAATCCCACATGGAAAGGTCCTTACGTCATCCAATGGAAGCTTGGAGAAGGAACCTTCAAGCTAGCGACTGTTGATGGTGTGACACTCCCCAAAGCATGGAATAGCGAGCACTTACGTCATTATTACACTTACTCTACTTCCTTTGCATTTTAGTAGAAGTTGTTTCCAGTGTATCTTTCCTTTTGTTGTTCTTTATTTCTAACATGTAATAAGACAATTCAGCTTGTCCCTATTTTTTATAATAATCAATAAAGGCTTGAATCCATTTTTTCCATGAACTATTGACGTCTTATATGTTACAATTTCATGGTAAAAAGTTAAGTTGCGTTATTATTTATGATGTATGAAAACATATACAAAATTAGAAGTTAATAAACGATTCAAGAATCTCTAAGTCTCTGAAGCGCGAACCGGAGTACTCTGAGTCCCTGGAGTGCGGACCAAAGTATAAACGATTCAAAAAATCTCTAAGTCCCCGGAGCGCGGGCTAGAGTAATATGAGTCCCCGGAGTACAGGCTAAAGTATAAACAATTCAAAAAATCTCTAAGTCCCCGGAGCGTGGACCAGAGTACTTTGAGTTCCCGTAGTGCGGAGTGAAGTATAAATGATTCAAAAAGAATCTCTAAGTCCCCAAAGCGCGGACTAGAGTACTCTTAGTCCTCGGAGTACGGACTAGAGTACAAACGATTTAAAAAATGTCTAAGTCCTAAGAGCATGGACTAGATTATTCTGAGTCCCCACAGTGCGGACTAGAGTATAAATGATTCGAAAATCTCTAAGGTGCCTAGAGTACAATGAATCTCCGAAGTGTGGACTGGAGTACAAACGATTCAAAAATTATCTAAGTCCCTGGAGCGCAGACTAGAGTACTTTTAATCCCCGAAGTGCGGACTAGAGTATAAACGGTTCAAAAAATCTCTAAGTCTCCGAGCACGGATTAGAGTACTTTGAGTCCTTGGAGTGCGGACTAGAGTATGAATGATACAAAAACTCTCTAAGTCACTGGAGCGCGGACTGGAGTACTCCGAGTCTCGGGAGTGCGGACTAGAGTATAAACGACTAAAAAAATCTCTATGTCCACAGAGTGCGGACTAGAGTACTTTGAGTCCCCGTAGTGCGCACTAGAGTATAAATGATTCAAAAAATCTCTAAGTCCCCGGAGCGCGGACTAGAGTACTTTGAGTCCCCGGAGTGCAGGCTAGAGTATAAACGATTCAAAAACCTCTAAGTCTCCGGAGCGTGGACTGGAGTACTCTGAGTCCCCGGAGTGCGGACTAGAGTATAAACGCTTCAAAAGGTCTCTAAGTCCCCGGAGCGAGGACTAGAGTACTCTGAGTGCCCGGAATGTGGACTAGAGTATAAAAATTCAAAATCTCTAAGTTCTCGGGGCATGGACTAGAATACTCTGAGTCCACGGAGTATGGACTAGAGTATAAAATATTCAAAATATCTCTAAGTCCCCGAAGCATGGACTAGAGTATCTGAGTCCCCAAAGTGCGGACTGGAGTATAAACGATTCAAAAAAATCTTTAAATCCCCGGATTACGAACTAGAGTACTCCGAGTCCCCAGGGTGCGACTTGGAGTATAAACGATTCAAAAAAATCTCTAAGTCCCTGGAGCACGGACTAGAGTACTTTGAGTCTTCAATGTGCAGAGTAGAATATAAACAATTCAAAAAATCTCTATGTCCCCGAAGCGCAGACTGGAGTACTCTGAGTCCCCAGAGTGCGGACTAAAGTATAAGCGATTCAAAAAATTTCCAAGTCACGTGGAAGCGGACTGGAGCTTATGTAACCCACAAGATTCCAAATTTCAACTACAAGTTAGGCAATAAGTTAAATAATGAAAGTCGTGGGAGATAAAGAAACAAAATTTTATTTACTAATCCAAAATTAAGTTCCATTACAACTTTTCTGGAGTTTGGAGAAAAAGACTATTCACAACAACTACAAAAATAAATAGAAACAACTACATGATTCAGGTTTATTCAAGAACGAGGCATGGCCGGATATCTACCTTTTTTTTTCTCCTTCTTCGGTTTCTTCAAAGGATCCTCACCCGAGCGTTTTCTCTTAGACGCCTTGCTTCCTAATGAGAAGGTATCTAGGGAAGGAAGAGGAACCTCTGGATGGGTGGTTCCACCTGGAAGAATTACCTTCAAGGGCCTATTTAGAGGATCGTCATGTTCCATCACCTGAGGTTCAATCTTAATTTTGGCCTTCATTTTCTTCTCCTCCACGATTCGTTTCCCCATGCTAAGTTTTGAAGTAGTTCGGAAGAGCCCGTGATTTCAACCTCGTCATGTTCATCCACAAGCGAGGGATTCTCGGGTTTGTCCTCATCGAGTGCTCCGATTACTTCCGCTATTTTTTCTTCCTTCTCTGTGGCAACATCGCTCCTTGGAGTTGGTTCGGGATCAGAATAACCTACATAGAGTCGTTAAGGATAAGTGTTAGAATATATCTACCATTTGTCAAAAGTGATGGTTCTTTGGATCCTAGAAGAAAAAATTACATACCGACTTCCGACTAACTCTTAGCTGTTTTGGGAGTCTCACCCTCTATAATAGGGGATAGAACGTGAACATCAAGCTTGAGCTTCTCTGGGTCATGGCCAACATGCTGCTCGAAAGCATCGAGTGATGAGCAACCAGCCGGCTGAGCGGAAGAAGGAACTAGAGGCTTAGTTGCGGACGGGCCAGCAATGTCGTCCTTCCCCTTTGATGAGGAGGAGTCACTTCATAAAAGAGCTTTCGCCGTAGACAGGTCGAAAGGTTCATTTCCTCGAAGCACTTCCTTTACCAAGCATCTTCATCAACCTCTTCGGTGCCCAGCTTAACTCTTTTTTTTTTTAAAGTATCTTCGACCTATGATTCGCGGTAACCCTCGCCTAGAAAATATAGATCTTGATGCATGAGAACTCGAGCATTATATTCAGCGATAAGTGGGTCAAACAAGCATTTAATTTCTTCTTTGTCGGTGTCAGCAGCTGCCTCGAGGAGAGAATCGATTTCTATCGGCGCCATTCTTTTACCTTACTTACAGGCTGCATCCTTCAGCGCTTCAGCCTTAGAAGGTCCCTCATCAAGCTTCGTCTTTGCGAGTCTTGTTGCGACAATTTCATCGTAATATTGTAGTGACTCTTCCTATGCAGCAGTTTTTTCTTCTTTCTCTTTAAGACCAGCTCCTCCAGCCCTTTAACCCATCGAACGAGAATATCTTTTTCCTTCTGGATGGAGTCTTTCTCCAAGGCAAGAGCACCACTATGTTGGATTGCCTCATCAAGTTCCTTGTTTTGAGTGGCCTCCAAAAGACTAACCGCCTTGGTTATATCCTTGGTTTTTTTATGCGACCTCAAGTTGAGATTTGTGCGAGGATAGTTCTTCATCCTGGGCTTTAATGATATCTTTGTCATGAATGGCTTTAAATTTCAGGCGATCGATTTCATATTGTCGTTTCATGGAAACCTCTGAAACTTTCTTCGCCAAATGAACAAATGCGTCATGTTGGACATAGACATCATTATTGCAGGCAATTGGGCTTTGTTTGACATGCCATGGAATGAGATAAATCGTAGGAAGAAACTTTAATCCAGCGAAGAATATCTTTGGGAATGTGGTCTTAAGCTCGGCTAATTTTTCCACTGTCGACGGATCGTGTGCAAAGACTGGGGGAGTTTTCATAGACGAGATCACAGAATTTTTATAAGGCTCATGAGATTGCTTGATGCTGGATGAGTCAGAGCGTTGGTCACGGGGAGCTTCAAATTAAGATTCCTTCTGAGCAGATTTCTCCCTACTGTGCTCTGAATGAGGGAGAGGATCATTGGGATACGAAGACTGGCTGTAAGTTTTTTTCGATAAGACGATGAATCTCTATGGAGGTAGTCCATGTCACCGCTGTCATCCCTATCTCGGCGTCTACTTGATCCTGAATCCCAACTGCAATGGTGGAAGATAGAGGACCCGCGAAGGCGGTCGAATCCGTAAGTGCGCCTCATATCACCTACACAGAAACCAAGCGAGGACAACATTGTGAGTATCGTATAATGGCTAAAATCTAAGTGCAGGGTGAAGTGTGAGTGTTTGTATGTATCCTAGTGTTACCTCCCGATGGACCAGTTTCTTTTACTTTACTCATTGGGGTTTTATCTCCTCGATGACGAGCCTGATCGCCCTCATCGCCTCTCGTGAGTGAATTAAGCCAGATGGCCTCTGGATCATTAATTCCATAATTAATCAATTCGTCGGGGATGGTCAGGTCTTATAGACCTTTTAGTGAATCCTCTAGATGTGGGGGAGACAAATCTTTTTCGACTAGAGTAACTGTGACTTTTGAAGTTCTGCCCACCGTTTTCTTTCTTAGTTTGTAAGCTAGGCCCTTCTTCCTTTATGAAGGAGGAGGTGGTTCATCAATGCCAAGTGCTAGAGTCACTAGCACTAAGTCGGTATTTATATTCTCATCAAACGCTCCTGGCACCCTGGCCTCTTTAATTTCACATTCTTCAGATGTATCAGGAGCCCCACCTACAGGAGGCACCAAAGCCCTGGCCTGCTCTTTGCCTTTTTCTGCCACGGATCCAGTTGTAGTGGCACCAGTGGGGATGCTAGTTCGATGACTCTCCACCAAAAATCCAAACTTCTAAAGCAATTCATTGGAAATAACGGATTTGATCTCCCGGTCTCTCACGGAAATAGCTCGAATGGCTTCGACGGCCTCGGAATATCCAGTGCCTTTAGTCCGTGGGCGGATACCTATAGAAGTCGAAAGAAATTTAGAAATAATGCATCTCGAGCCTCAAATAAATATTAGCTAATGAATAAAACTTACTCCCTTCTAGCCATCTCCTCACAAAACCGGGGAGGGGACAACGTACGTAGAACCACCCTTGCTTATACTGGGTAAATTTACTCCATGCCCCCATTAGGATTTGGCATTTAGAATGTGGTTCGTGAAATATGAAGGATGGGCTGTAAGACCGTCTTTTGAAGTAGTAGATATAACGGATATCGTCGGGGGTAGGAAGTCTAAGTAAGGTGCTCATGAAGAGGATACAAATGCCATAACGCATGACTATTGGGGTGTAGCTGTGCCGGAGCAATCCCAATATACCGTAACACTTCACGAAGAAAAGAGTTGAAAGGTGGCACGCTACCGACCCTGGACATGAATTTATTGCATGTTGTATACCCAGTTGGGAGTAGGTGTGTGACGACCCGGAATTTTTGGATGTTTGAAATCGGAATATTTAATTGATTTTAAATATTTAAAAGTTAGTTTTTAACTTGAATTCAAATATCACTATTTATTTGATAATCAAATTATTGAATTAAATAATTTGAAATTGGGTAAAATGTTGAATCTGGAGTTTTAAGCCTGTTAAAAATAATTTGAAGGTTTGTAAAATTTATATTGATAATACTGAATATAGTAAAAGTGCTAAAATTGAATTTAACAGTGATTTTTTCAGTTTTGAAAATATATCGTTTAAATCGACGTTTAAAAATAGCCTTCCGAGACACAATCTCGGATTTCGACGAAACTATTTCCATTGGATCTGTAATATTGTATTATTATCGGATTTCAATTTTCGTAATGTTTTGAGTTGTTGTGTGAGAGTACGATATATAAACGTGCTGAATTTACATCGAAAATTAAATATAATAACTAATTCAAAAAGCTGCCTTCTCCTTACGATCGAATCGAGGCTCGAAACTTATTCCATTGCGTTCGGAATAGAGATATAACATTAGAAATGCCTAGCGGCATGCCTCAATCAGGGTTTTGGATTAAATATCTAGATATTTTGAATTTAAATCGATTTAAACTATACGCTGAACCCTTTCTTTTCAGCCGCACCTATATCCACTTCGGCCACCCTATAATCGTGTTGACTCTTTCTTCTTTTAAATGCCTCTTTTCTCTTCAGTTTTAAAACACAGCAGAAGAAACAAAAATGGCCGAACGTAAACTTTTTTTTGAAATTGAAATCGTGGCCCTCTTTATTCTTCCTCATTACTAGTTCGAAGCCGATGCTTCCTCCTCTTTCAATTCAAATCAAGGTCATGCCCTCTTCATCTTCAAAATTGAATTCGACAGCAACCAAGAGAAAAAGAAAATACACTCCAAAGTCGTTCGATTTCTTATTATTAGGGAATTCAATCACCTTGAAGAGGTTGCACGATTTGAGTTCCATGAAGGCGAAGGAGGAGGGGATGCATCGACAGTGGAGATGGCGTGTACGCAGAAGCTAACGCAGGGGGTATCGCGAATGGGATTAGGAGGCAGAGTCGTGCTTAGGGGCTGGAGCATGCGCAAACGTGGACTGTGGAGGTCGCGAGGAGACCTGAGGCGAAGTCGCAGTGACGTCTTCGAGCTTGGGGTTAGTCGGCATCAATTGGAGGGGATTTTGCATCATTCGATGGTTTGGTGATGGTAAGGGGTTTTGCGAACGACTTCGTGATGGTGAGGAAGATCCGCCAGAGTCTGGGTTCTTCTTTTCTGTAAAGTATATTAACATTGATTTTAAAGCCTTGATTTTAAAAAAAGGTAAGTTTAGAGTTGCTGATTTCAAATAGTGAATTAACAAAAGGTTTAAACAATTTTATTTTGGGATCAGTTATGTATATAGGACAGTAAGTAAATCTGGGAATTTTAATAACATTTTAAAATTTTAAAGTGGACTTCAATTCGAACAAATTGGTTTAAATAAAATTAATAAATAAATGTTAATAGATTGTTCGATATTTTCAAAATATCAATAAACCATATGGACGTCTATACAAGGTCTAAATTCAATGGGAACAAGTCAAGATGGAATGGATTGCAATTACAAAATCAAAGGTGAGTTAATCTCACTCTTCTGGATTGCTATTTAAATTTAAATGGTTAAATTTAAATAATTGGTTGAATGATTGAATTGATTGATGTGGTATATTATATAGTAAAATATAGTATATATTGGAGTGAATGATTTCCCGCATTATATAGTGGATGAGACCCTATGCGCCGCATAATAACGGATGATATTATATTAATCCCATATACCATGATATTCCACCTTGAAGTGGAATTAGTATTGTGCTAACATCTGTGGATGCAGGGAAACAGGTTGGAGGGATCCAACTGGATTCCTCAAAATTATTTAGATTGTTTAATATTCTATGTTATGAATATTTGATATTCTGTGATGAATTATGTTGATAATTGGAATATTGAATGCTATGGTTTGCTTGAATATATTCCTGTATACTGAGTTATCAAAATATATAGAATTGCATTTTTGAAAAGAAACATAAGAGTGAATTTTGAAATTGAAATAATTATAGAATAAAAAATAAGAATGAATTGGGAAGAAGTAAAAGTGACTTTTAAAAACTGAAATTAAATTGTAAAGTAGAGATTAAAAACAAGCTTTAAATCAAAAAAATTAAATCTGGGATTCAAGTTAGTGAATTTCAGTTTTTAACAAATAAATTTTTTAAATTTAAAATTGTTTTAACAACTTGAATGTTAAAGTGTATTTTTAAATTGATTTGAATTTAAAAATGAACTTGGTTTTAAATTCCTTTAAACTTCTTTTGTAAAATGAGTAATTAATTTATTTAATGAAGAAAATTAATTACTGGTTGAGATTAATCAGGAGTGATTAATATTTTTGGTTTAATTAATGATTAATTACTTAATGTAATTAAATTAGATTAGGATAAATTAAAATATAATTAGAAATCATTAATTTATATAATTAATGATGCAGTTAAAGGTTGATTAATTAAGATAAATTAATCGATAATAATTGATTTATGAGAAACTAATTAATATAAGTAATTAAGGATTAATGTAATTAATTATAGTTAATTAATTTGTGAAGTAATTAAAGACTAATTACTGTTTTTGGTTAAGAATAATTAATTTGTGTAATTAATTAAAGATAATTACTTGGATGTAATTAAAGGATAATAAATCTAGGGTGATTAACTAACATGGATAATTAAGGAATGATTAATTAATTGATTTAAAATTAATTAATGTCAAGTGAAGGAATATAAGTGACTGAGTTTAGAAATTCAATTAGAATTAATTAAATTAATTTTGAAAGTGATCAAGCTTTGCTTATGGATGATTGAATGGTATTGGATGCTTTGAATGAGTTGATATCTCTGATATGAAATGTTGTGTATTTCATTTGGATAACTTGGGTTAGGATGACATGAGACTCGAAGAGACCGGGGTCGGGTATTAGAAAATACCCGAAACCACTTCGAATTTTATAGATTAATATGTGGAATCAATAGGCTGGAATGAAATGATTTAAGTCAATTGGACTATTTGATCTAAATTTTGGTACTTAGAAAATTGATGTGTGAAATAAGTGGTGTCTATAACAAATTGTGAATTTGTAAATTAATACGAGTTACCCCGGGTTTTATTTAAGTTGTATGTTTTTATTCCATGATGGATGTGTTTACTCACGCTGGTTTCCAGCCTGACCCGGGTGTTACTTTGATGTAATGCTCGGGTCAGACCGAGTGTTACAGATTTTCAGGTAAGGACGTTCTGGAGCTTAGGAGGCGAGCTTGATGGCAGGAATATATGGAGTGTTTCCGCTGTAATATATTTCTGATTATCTGAGACATGTTGATTTGTATATGTCCAGTGTTTGGGTATGTGTGTAACTTTGATGTATTAAAATGTAATCGATAGATATAGTATTCTTTTATAAACTGTTATTATTCGATATTATATTTTGATCCGCTGCGAATGTGAGAATTTGTATTGTGTTTTCTGTTTCTTCTTCTTCTATCACTTTTTTCTTTTCCTAACTATCTGGAATTTTCGGGATCGAAAATTTCGGGTTGTTACAGTTGGTATCAGAGCTGAAAGGTTAAGAGAGAAACGTGGCTCTGGTGGGGATTACTCATTAAATAGAGTCCGTAGTACTCTGGAATGAGTTTATATATATATATATATTATATATATAATATATATATATATATATGAGTGCATACTTGTTATTTCCTTATATAAATGTTTTAAATGATTTTATATAAGAATATATTTTGATATATAAAGTAATATTTCTTTCTAATAAATATTAAGATAATTGGTTGTTATATTATCTGAAAATTTTAATAATGAGAATTAAGTGGTAATAGAAATACAACCAAATTAAAATTTAATGGAGATAAGTTTGAAATGGATTCGGAATTAAATGGTTTAAAGAGATAAGTTGATTTGATTTAAAGGATTAAATCAACATTTAAACATTTAACTCGAATTTATATAATTCAGGATAGTTTAAATTTGAAATTCGAATTGAATTCGTTCAAATTGAATCTGATTTGAATTAATTGGATTTGTGATTGAAGATGTATAAGTTTAAAAATTTAAATGGAAAATTTGAATTGGGACTAATTCAAACAGGAATTGAAGTGATTTGAAATTGAGGTGGGTTCAAATTGATTGGAATAATTTAGAATTGTAATTAAAGTTGAATAGGTTTAAAATCAAATGGAATTTTATTTGAATTTGGAAAGAAATCAAGATTAATTCAACTTGAATTGGGGAATTGAACAGTTTGGCTCTGGACTATTTTCATATAAATCTATTTTCCAAATTATTTACTATACAACTTTTCTTTTTAAATTCCAAAACAATCTTATATTTACTTAACAACTACTTTCGGAACTATTTAACTATTTTACAACTATTTTATAAACTAGTTATTATTTTTCCAACTGCTTCATAACTAGTTACTATTTTACCTTTATTTTGCAATTATTTTACTATTTTTCAACTATTTTACAATTACTTAACTATTTTACAGCTATTTTACACACTAATAATTATTTTTCAACTACTTGTCTATTTTTAATCTTTTCAAGCTATTTTTGAATTTAAGCTGGACAGAGTTCAAACTGTTATTAATTAAATACCCAACTGAGATAAGAATTGAAGTGATAATTCAAATGGGGATTAAGGCAATTGTGATTATGTGGATAGAAATTAAAGGAAATGTGAATAGAAAGAGAAATTGATTTAGTTAATAATCAATGAAAATAAATACGTAGGATGTATGTATATTATTCTATTCGCATAGTGATTTGATCCAGATTCGAGCACAGAATTTCGAGATAGTTATATTGATCCGAGTTGGGATTTTTCACTCGATTTTCGACGGCAAACGTGGATATGGATTGTTGATTGGTTCTGGATATTCTCTATCATAGTTATGGCTATGCAAGGAGAATGACGATTTTTGATCAAGAAACCATATCTGTGTCCGCACTAGGAAGTCGGGTGGACGATACTAGTTCGGAAGTGTAATTGTGTGATCAGTGAGCGATCAGATTGGTATAGCATACGGATGATAAGTGTACATCGTACGGATTTGAATGAAATTGATATTGAAAAATTGTGAATAAGAAATGTGAAATGATTTCTTTTTAAATGAAAGTATATTTTGTGAAATATACAATGGATAAAAGTGAAAGTTGGATATTTTTATGATGATAAGTAAGATGGAAATAACTTTATAAAAGAGTAATCAAATTTGAATATTTGATTTAGAATAAACAAAGTTATATACTTTGCTATATAAGATAAAACTCCCCTTGTTGAATCTATTGCAGAAGGAAAGGATTTTGAAAGTGTTTGAAGTAAAAAGGGAATTTTATACAAGTTTGAAATGATCCAAAGTTTTAAAAATGATATATATATATATATATATATATATATATATATATATATAAAGGATCTTATGAGGAATTGGGAAAAAGGTTTTGGGTACCTTTTGATTTGGAAAGGCTTTTAATTTTTGGGTAAAATCAATATTAGTTTTGGAAAGCCTAGTTTGAGAATTATCGATTTTGGGATAATCGATTTTGAGAAAAGAAGATTTATATGAGATTCATACTAGGTGTATGATTTGGAAGATACAATATGTGTATAGTATAAAGTGTTTTGAAAATGGCTCTGGGGAAAAAGGCGCTCCCTTGAAATGAACTTCTCAGGAGTGCCAGAAAGTGGTACTGCCTTGAGCCCTAAGGGGGGGTTCTAAAGTTGATCCTGTGAGGAGTCCGGACAAAACTAGTTCCTGAGGATTATGAGTAGTGTGTACGAAAATCGAGGGCGCTGATGCCTACAGAGGCATTTGGGTTATGCTGTGACGATAGTGTAACTCGATGTCACTACGATCTACTGCTGACCATAGCGAAAGTCGTGTATGCCGCTGAGAGCCAACAGTCTACGTTTGATTTTAATTGGTAGACTGCGACCTATGGTAACATAGCGAAAGTCGTGCGTACCGCTGAGAGCCAACGGTCTACGTTTGATTTTACATCGGTAGACTGCGACCTATGTGGGAGTGGAGAAGTTTCATTTTTTATAGCGAAAATCGAGGGCGTTGATGCCTACAGTTACATGGACTTTTGCTGCGATGGCAACGTAACCTTGGAATCTAACTGCGATCTGTTATGGGTTCCATGGCGTAATCGAGGGACGCGGAGTGCCTACAGTTACATGGACTTTTGCTGTGATGGCAACGTAATCCAGGATGTAACTGCGACCATGGATGGGGGTGATGATTTCCAAAGCATTCTCACCAAAGATATTTCCTCTGTTTTCAAAAATTGTTTTCTATATTTTCAATAAAATTATTTTTCCAAGTATTTTCACTGGGTGTTGAAACGGGTTTACCAAGTACTTATAGATTTTCAGTCCCACGCCTGATCAGCGTATGACTGAATTTCTATGAGAACAATGATGGACTGGTTGAGACATCGAGTTATAAGAAATATCTTTATAAAAAGCTATTTTAATAGTATTATGTAAATTTAAAAGTATTTCTAAAATTTTAAAATAAAAATGTTGGAATTTTGGAAAATGAAAGAAATCCAAACTGGAATTATGAAAAAAAATTTGAATTCCGGAAAATTTAATGAAGTGATTTTTGTAATAAAATCGAATATTGAATTAAAAGTTGGAAGTAAGCTAATTAGCTAAATAATTATTTGATAGAGTATGTTAATAAAATTTAACTCGGTTAAATAAAATGGAATTGGATTATAATAGAAATGATTTGAGTTACAAAAAAAAATCCAATTCGAGTATAAATGAGTTAATTATGTGCTTGGGTATTATTTTTATAAATTGAGAATGTGAATTAAAATTAAAATGGATGGGCTAACTGAATTAAATGGAATTTGATTAAATGAGAATCAAATAGAAGTGAACTTAAGTTTGATGTTGGAATAAACTAAAGTAAATTAACTTATGTTTAAAATTTATGGAAGTTTGGCTTCGAATAAGGGTGAAAGCCCATTAAATAAAAGCTTGGTTAAATTAATTTGGGAATGGTTAGTAGTACACAAGCATGGAATGTGTCGAGCTAAATAAAATGGTTGTGAATAAATTAAAATGGAATTGAATTAAATAAAATTGAGTCGGAATCAATTTAAATTGGTTATAAAACTTAAGTAAATACTTATTCACATGGATATCATCAATTTGCGTAGAAATGATTGTCGTTTGACGTAAACGAGATTTAATTAAATTCTATGAACTAGTGGATGCAAATAAAATTGATTTTTGAATCAATTGATATGAATATGAGTTTGTTTGGAATTATAAATGAATTGAAGGTAAGTAAATGAGTTGTACATCACTCAAATTGAATGCAAGGGTAAGAAAAGCGAGTGAAAGCAAATGAATTGGAGATTGAAACTTTGTTAATTACTTTTAAGAGCTATTTGGTAGGTATGGCTTATGAAATCCATGTGTTAGCTATTGAAAATGAGTGAAATGTAAATAAATTTCCTATATATGGCACTTGCATATTTGAATTGAGTAAGTATAGGTACCTGAAGGTCGTTTGGCTGGATTTGGACGCGCTAATTGCTAAATTAATAAGCCGCTTGCTTAAAAATGCTAAACAAATGTACGCCTACGTAATAAAAATAAGAAATATGATTTGTTTTTGTTTTTCCGACCGTGTGGGTCGATGTATATATATTTATATCTCTTGTCAAATTGCAAAAGCTCCTCCGTACAAAGGAGACTGCCAAAATTTTAGGAGTTAGAAAATTTTTGAAAAAAGTTTTGAAATTTTTTTGTTAGCGACAAAACGATTTCAAATTTGATATTGAAATAAATTAGTGGATGAAAATAATTTAAAATAGTGATGTGAATCAGTTATAAATGGAAGATAAAATTCAATATTCAGAGTTGAAGATAAATTGAATTCATATGGAAATGGAAAAACTAAGTTGAATAGAAGTAGATATGAAAACTTCTGTAAGAAAATGTATAAAATGAATTTAAAAGCCATGATTGGATATTATTGCTAAGTAGGATATGCAGATATTATGAAGGGAAAGGAAAATTGATTTCGATTTCAGAAGATAAATTTGAATTGCTCGACAGAAAGGTATGTTTTTTAAATTTCTGTATGAAATTTGATTGGGTTTTTGATTTAGCAACTTGGGTTTTTGTTTTCTTTTGGAATTTGGGAGCCCGTAGAGGCATTTTGTAGTTGTACCGAGCTAGTCGCGCAAAGGAGACGCAGGAAAAAAATTTCAAAAAATTAGAGAGTTAGAATTTTTTTGAGAAAGTTGTTATAATTTAAATTTAAATTTGAATAAGTGGAGTAAATAATGTTGTTGGAAACTATGGAAGGTTTTGAGAAGTTGGTTGAAGTAATAATGGGTCTTTAATAAAAGATAGGTTATGGCAAGTTGATAAAACTATTTGGTTTTGAAAAAATAGTAATGGGTATTGGACCATTCTTTTTAACTAGTAATTTCGAAGACAAAATTCTTTTAAGGGGGAGGAATGTGATGACCCGGAATTTTCGGATGTTTGAATTCGGAATATTTAATTGATTTTAAATATTTAAAAGTTAATTTTTAACTTGAATCCAAATATCACTATTTATTTGATAATTAAATTATTGAATTAAATCATTTGAATTTGGCTAAACTGTTAAATATGGAGTTTTAAGCCTGTTAAAAATAATTTAAAGGCTTGTAAAATTTATATTGATAATACTGAATATAGTAAAAGTGTTAAAATTGAATTTAAAAGTGATTTGTTCGGTTTTGAAAATATATCGTTTAAATCAACGTTTAAAAGTAGTCTTCCGAGACACAGCCTCGGATTTCGACGAAACTAGTTCCATTGGATCCATAATATTGTATTATTATCGGATTTCAATTTTCGTAATGTTTGGAGTTGTTGTGGCCCTCTTTATTCTTCCTCCTTACTAGTTCGAAGCCGATGCTTCCTCCTCTTTCAATTCAAATCAAAGTCATGCCCTCTTCATCTTCAAAATTGAATTCGACAGCAACCAAGAGAAAAAGAAAAAAACTCCAAAGCCGTTCGATTTCTTATTATTAGGGAATGCAATAACCTCGAAGAGGTTGCACGATTCGAGTTCTGTGATGGCGAAGGGGGAGGAGATGCATCGGCAGTGGAGATGGCGTGTACGTAGAAGTTAACGCAAGGGGATATCGCGAACAGGATTAGGAGGCAGAGTCGTGCTTAGGGGCTCAAGCGTGCGCAAACGTGGACTGTGGAGGTCGCGAGGAGGCCTGAGGCGAAGTCGCGGTGGCGTCTTCGAGCTTGGGGTTAGTCGGCGTCAATTGGAGGGTGTTTTGCATCGTTCGATGGTTTGGTGATGGTAAGGGGTTTTGCGAATGACTTCGCGATGGTGAGGAAAATCCGCCAGAGTCTGGGTTCATCTTTTCCGTAAGGTATATTAACATTAATTTCAAAGCCTTGATTTAAAAAAAAAGGTAAGTTTAGAGTTGTTGATTTCAAATAGTGAATTAACAAAAGGTTTAAACAATTTTATTTTGGGATCAGTTATGTATATAGGACAGTAAGTAAATATGGGAATTTTAGTAATACTTTAAAATTTTAAAGTGGACTTCAATTCGAACAAATTGGTTTAAATAAAATTAATAAATAAATGTTAATATATTGTCCGATATTTTCAAAATATTAATAAACCATATGAACGTTTATACAAGGTCTAAATTCATGGGGAACCAGTCGAGATGGAATGGATTGCGATTAGAAAATCAAAGATGAGTTAATCTCACTCTTCTGGATTGATATTTAAATTTAAATGGTTAAATTTAAATAATTGGTTGAATGATTGAATTAATTGATGTAGTATATTATATAGTAAAATATAGTATATATTGTAGTGAATGATTTCCCGCATTATATAGCGGATGAGACCCTATACGCCGCTAATAGCGGATGATATTATATTAATCCCATATACCCCGATATTCCACCTTGAAGTGGAATTGGTATAGTGCTAACATCTGTGGATGCAGAAAACAGGTTGGAGGGATCCAACTGGATTACTCAAAATTATTTAGATTGTTTAATATTATGTATTATGAATATTTGATATTCTTTAATGAATTATGTTGATAATTGGAATATTAATTGCTATGGTTTGCTTGAATATATTCCGGTACACTGAGTTATCAAAATATATAGAATTGGATTTTTGAAAAGAAATATAAGAGTGAATTTTGGAAGTGAAATAATTATAGAATAAAAATAAGAATGAATTGGGAAGTAAAAGTGATTTTTAAAAACTGAAGTTAAATTGTAAAGTAGAGATTTAAAACAAGTTTTAAATCAAAAAAATTAAATCTGGGATTCAAGTTAGTGAATTTCAGTTTTTAACAAATAAAGTTTTTAAATTTAAAATTGTTTTAACAACTTGAATGTTAAAGTGCATTTTAATTGATTTGAATTTAAAAAAATGAACTTGATTTTAAATTCCTTTAAACTTCTTTTATAAAATGAGTAATTAATTTATTTAATGAAGAAAATTAATTACTGGTTGAGATTAATCAGGAGTGATTAATATTTTTGGTTTAATTAATGACTAATTACTTAATGTAATTAAATTAGATTAGGATAAATTAAAATATAATTAGAAATCATTAATTTATATAATTAATGATGCAGTTAAAGGTTGATTAATTAAGATAAATTAATCGATAATAATTGATTTATGAGAAACTAATTAATATAAGTAATTAAGGATTAATGTAATTAATTATAGTTAATTAATTTGTGAATTAATTAAAGATTAATTACTGTTTTTGGTTAAGAATAATTAATTTGTGTAATTAATTAAAGATAATTACTTGGATGTAATTGAAGGATAATAAGTCCAGGGTGATTAATTAAGATGGATAATTAAGGGATGATTAATTAATTGATTTGAAATTAATTAAAGTCAAGTGAAGGAATCTAAGTGACTGAGGTTAGAAATTCAATTAGAATTAATTAAATTAATTTTTGAAGTAATCAAGCTTTGCTTATGGATGTTTGAATGGTATTGGATGCATTGAATGAGTTGATATCTCTGATATGAAATGTTGTGTATTTCATTTGGATAACTTGGGTTAGGATGACATGAGACTCGAAGAGACCGGGGTCGAGTATTAGAAAATACCCGAAACCAATTCAAATTTTATAGATTAATATGCGGAATCAATAGGCTGGAATGAAATGATTTAAGTCAATTGGACTATTTGATCTAAATTTTGGTACTTAGAAAATTGATGTGTGAAATAAGTATAACAGATTGTGAATTTGTAAATTAATACGAGTTACCTCGGGTTTTATTTAAGTTGTATGCTTTCTATTCCATGATGGATGGGTTTACTCACGCCGGTTTCCATCCTAACTCGGGTGTTACTTTGATGTAATGCTCGGGTCAGACCGAGTATTACAGATTTTCAGGTAAGGACGTTCTGGAGCTCAGGAGGCGAGCTTGATGGCAGGAACATATGGAGTGTTTCTGCAGTAATATATTTCTGATTATCTGAGACATGTTGATTTGTATATGTCCAGCGTTTGAGTATGTGTGTAACTCTTATGTAATATAATGTAATCGATAGATATAGTATTCTTTTGTAAACTGTTATTATATGATATTATATTTTGATCCGCTGCGAATGTGAGAATTTGTGTTGTGTTTTCTGTTTCTTCTTCTTCGATCTCTTTCTTCTTTTCTTAACTATCTGGAATTTTCGAGATCGAAAATTTTGGGTCGTTACAAGGTGAGGCCGATCTTGTTCTGACGAAATAAAACTTCGTCGGAAGCGATTCCATTAAATGAGCACGACCGACCAAGAGCGATTTCGTCGATTTTTGAAGTTTGTGAATCAATAGGATTGTCCAGAATAACTGCTCCGTCTATAACATCAGGAGCCGGGCCAATAACTACAGCAGATGGATCCGGAATACCCTTTGTAGAGGTGGTCGATGGATTCGAATTTCCTACTACCTCCTACTGAGAACATGGCTCCGGCTTATTAAAAACTCTAGCGGAGCTGGATCTTTTGGACATCTTCAACGAGTGTTTAATATGGGTAGATACCTATTTAACTTGAAAGACAATCGACATAAGATATAAAGGCAATAATATATTCCCCCCGCATGGTGTGTGAAATAGTGCAATCATTCAAGCATGAGTATAAACGAATTAAAGATTTAAAGACCGATGAACTGTGATTGAGCATTAAATTATCATCTTCGAAGACCGTCATCGCTAACCGTCTCCGAGAGCTTGTCCTATGTTCGGTAGTGGGGTCTCGAAATCAAACATTGGCATCATATGTTAAAGGCTGTTAATTGCTTTTGTTGAGTAGAATTCGCGTTCCTAATTGTTAAAACTATGGAGTTATTAGTCCGAACTAGTTCCATATGCTCGTATGCTTAAGTTCTTATCATTGTTTATTGTTCCATGGTCAGACGTGGGAATATGTGGTCCTGACATATGTTGTGTTCAAGTTGAGGTGATTTTAATTACCAACGCCGATGCCAAAGCTCGAATTCGATCGCCTCTCTAAGCCTACATACAGAACCACTCATCTACAAGCTACCGAACGACGCTCTAGACCAACACCACCAACCCACACACTCTCCTCTCCATCACTCTCTGGACACTGAACGACCCACTGGGACTATACCGAACCACATTCACACTTGAATCACTGAACCCCTCTTCTCAATATCTTTTTCACCGAGCGACGTCCTCCATCCTCCTCCTAAGTCCCGACATCCGAGTTAAGAGACGACAACTACTCCTACAGGCGATTTATGCCATCGTCCATCAGAGTCAGGCCGAGGCCCTAACCTAAAGTCCACTCTTATCCTAATTCATCTCTTTCCCTCTTCTAGATCATCTTCTACCTTTTCTTATAACAAAAGAAGGGAGGACCATTCACTTGAGCACTGAAACTTTATATGACTCCGGGTTTGGAAAGAAATTCATACCTATGAAAAGCTCGAGGTATGCGGTGGTTTCGAGGTGTTGGGCTGGGGTTTGTTCGAATTCGTGAGCAATTAGAGTCGCGAAGTTGGCAATCTGGGTTCGATGAAAGGCTAAATAATGAGTAAAGCTCAAAGAGGAGTGAATTGATGACTTTGGGAAAGTAGAGAAGAAGGAGAAGGAATGAAGGCTGGGATTTATATATGAGAGAGGGGAGATGAATGGGTTGTCTCCTATAGACCCGGTCGTTATGCTTTGGGAAGTCAGCTACTAGACATGCTTACCCCATCTCAAGTAAACTGACCATGTGGATCGACCTCCGTACGCCGACCTACCCCTTATCTTGAAAAAAAATAAAAATAAAAATAAATAAATTAATAAATACACACACACGCACATATATATATATATGATGGACGAAGTGACAACGACAATAGTGAATAAAATGATAATAATAAATAAAATAATGAGTAAATGAAAATGATATTAAAAAGAAATGTGTATATGTACATGCTTGTAATAATAAATAAAGATAATAACGCAACGGAAAGTTGGATTTCACCTGATAGACGGAGAAGCATGGGTTTGAGAAACCTAGTATGATTCAACCTTTGAAAGGTTATATATATTCGTCTTTTGGAGGGTTAAAACAGGATGTCAAGAATCTCTCGAAGACTGAATTTATACATTCAGATGACACGAAACTTCATCGGAGGCCAATGAAGCAGCAGCAGTCAATTATCTTTTTGAATGAACTAGTTTCTTACAGCAGGAGCTACTCACTGGTTCAAAGCGCGTCATGTTGATTAACAAGACGCACTTTAGGGGGCAAATGTTACCCCGCACTTTGGCTCGGCTACATAACGATGGTCGCAGAACCTATGGTTGAACTTGAACGAGCCTCAAGCTGAGAAAGAGGTGGAAGTATAAGCGACCAGTGTAACTAAAGTTTGGTTCGGCCAATACATGGCTCGGTATGTTCGGCACTGGCTTGGCCAAGGCAGCTCAACGCCTGAGTGAAGTCAGGGTAGTTCGGCCAAGATGGGAAAGAGCAAGTGGTTGAGTCGAAATGATTTCAGACATAGTGGATCGGTGTAAATTTGGTTCGACCTTGGTTGCTCGATTGGTTGTTGTCCGACTTCAGAAGCATTAGGGCAGTTGTCGCCCGGTCGAGGAAGGGAGATCAAGATGGTTCGGTCAAGATGTCCTAGGAGGGGTCGCTCGGCAAGGGTGGCTCAACATTTGATGGACCGACCCTAAAGGAATTGATCATTTGGTTTAGTATTTAGTGGCTCGACCTTGGGGCGTTCGGCACGAATACCTCGGCCATGTCGGCTAGGCTATGTTGGTTATGCCCTGTTGGATCAGACAATACGGTTGCGAAATGGTGTGTTCGGCCTTCCTTTGCTACAACTCGCACCACAACTTCCCTCGAGTTATGTGAGGACACGCTTTGAGTTACTAACGAAAAGACCGGAGGTCGGCTAGGAGCGTTCGGCAACCATCGTTCCATTCGGCAGCCATCGTTCGGCATTGGTGGCTCAGAATGCCCGGTTCGGTGAACACGAGTTGCCTATTATGGGCTGAAGTATCTTGGTCATGGGCCTACGCAGGTGGACCAGCCTATATTTGTCTATAAGTAGAGGGGCAGCGGTGCAGTGAAAGGGAGCTTTTTTCGAGAACTCCTGAGAGACTCTGCCGTTGTTTATACACTTTTCTTTTTGATTCAATCTAGTATTCAAGCTGTTTGTTTACGGATTGTGTCTGTATTCAAGTATTTGAAAAAAGCAATAAAGATCACGTTAAAAGTGGATGTAAGCAGTTACGCCGAACCGCTATAATTCTGGTATTCTCGACTCTGTTATTTGTTTAGCATATTTTCCTCTATTTTAATTTATTATCTTCATTAATCTCTCTACATAAATCTATTCTTGGACGTCAGTGATCAATTCTGATGCTAACACATACATCTATTGTGATCACAGTTATGTCCAAAGAGATAGAAGTATTATTTTATTCTTTAGCATTATATATGAAACAATAAATGAATTCATCATTTCATACGATTATGATTGGGATTAATTCAATATGAGTTGTTCTACGTAAAATATACCAAATGATAAATATTTTGATCCTTTTCAATTATTTATAATAGTTGATTAATAAAATGAGTTTTGTTGATTGTCAATTTTTCTTTACTTGTTTATTAAGGCGTCTATGATAAATAGGGAAGGAACATGCTTGTATAATATCATTGTCAAAACCTGAGAAACCATAACTGCAGTAGACCAAAAAAATCAGAAGTCCGCCTATTATTGTTAAAGCTTTGAATATTACTTACTCTACTCTAGTGCAAAGGAGAAATTCTTTATACTGATGCAGTATGTTGTATTATGTGTAGTAAATAATGTAGACAAACTAATTAGATCAACTACTGGTATAAGCTCCATTTCTACCCTTCGCGTAGTTAGAAGAAAGTAGCACTTTAAGAAAGCATGGAAACTTTTCTTTAAATTGCACTATAGAAGGACATTCATCTTGCAAATGTGAATTACTGAAACTATTGAGCCAACATATGAAATTAATGTGAATTATTGAAGCACTTGAGCCAACATATGAAATTATGTTTTGAGTTAGTTCATCACAAATAGTATGGATCTAGTTTATGCAGCTTAATAACATATAACAGGTCATTGTAATGATAAAATCTATGATTAGAAACATAATTAGATCTATCAACGGATACTTTCGAACGTGGATAGTGTCATATCCGCATTCGCGGACACGGACGGATATCAGATAATTATCCTATATGCTAACGACCTATAAATCAAGAAATATATGTAGAAAATTTTAGTTTAACATAAACTTTTTCAATCCCATTAATTATTAAGATGTTAAAAATAAAAAAAATACGACGATAGTAAATAGTTTTGAGCAGTTAATATGTATTAAGTGTCCGTGGGTGCGGCGCAGTGGAAAGGAGGTCTGGGTTCTGATAAAAAGACCCAGGTTTGATTCCTACCACGCGCTTCCCTATTCTATATAAATTTAGCCGGAGGTATGTAGGCTTGGATTAGCGGACGACTTTACTATACACTCCTCAGGAGTTTACCGGTCCGTCGGGTTCTCCTGGGTTTTCAAAAAAAAAAAAAATATGTATTAAGTATGTATGATATAAACGTCTAGCTTAATAAAACCATAAATAAATATCTTTCACTGTACTAAAATGCATATAATTTAAACCATAATCTTGAAAAATGTTGGACGGATAATTTGCGGATGTGGATGCCTTCGTATTTGCATCCACATCCGTTTTTTGGGATATCGAGTATTAATTCGATTTTCGGATGCGGATACGGACGGATTTCAAATTTTTTTTGATATCCATTGGCACCTCTAAATGTAATGCAAAAAAAAAAACAACCTAGGAAGGTAACATTTATCGGGGCAACATCTCGTCGGCTATTGATTTATTGTCCACTTGGTGGATTCGCAGCACAGGTAAGTCTCTTCGGTCTATCCTGTATCGTCTGATTCCTTGTCTTATTTGCTGGCACATCTGGTGTGCTCGGAATAAGGCAATCTTTGAAGACTGCCCTATGGATCGTTTCTCTGTTATCCGTCGGGTTCGAAACGATATTTACTTGGCCTTCCGTGGTCGCCCTTTCCGCGGTTCGGTCAGTCATCGCTCGAGTCGCTTTGTGAGCCTTTTATCTATCTCTTGCTCGCAATCTTCTGATCGAGCGGGAATTGGTTGATGTTGATGCTGCGGTTTGGTGTGTATTGCTTTGCAGAATCATGCTTCTTAGTCTTTTGCCACCTACCCCCCCCCCCCCCCTTTTAAACTTTAATGGTGCGCGTCTGTGATGTTTGCTTTCAGGTTCAGGCTGTGGTGGCGTGGTTTTATGCCATCTATTGCTGTCTCGTTCTGATATTGCTTTTGCCTGGTGCTATTGCTGTCTCGTTTTGCCATATCAGTTTAGTTTGGGATGGTAGCTTTGCTGTTGGTGGGGGTGATCGGCTTCTTCTTTCCATTGTCGTATCGGGTGGAGGGTATTCTTTATTCTATATTGTATGCCAACATTGTCTTCGGGCGGTGGCCTTGCCGGAGTTCGAAGACGATGCTGGTTGATCTTCTCTGGTATTTGGATCCTTGGTGCCAGTTTAGTGGTGCTCGCTTTTTTGTATTCTGTTACATTTGCCGTAGGTTCAGATCTGTTGTTTGTGGTTGTATAGTTCTTTTAGTGGCTATAGTTTTATTCTTCCTTGTTTGGGTTACCTGTCAGGCCTGTTGACAGCTTTTGATAAACCTAAAGGAATAAAAGAGTCAGTTTACAAAAAAAAAAAAAAAAAAAAAAAAAAAAAATAATCTGAAGACTAGCTTGTCTAAGTTGATATTAAAGTAAGATACCAGAACCTTATTGTACCAAACTAGTTTTAACAAATTGGTCAGTTTAGATTAAAGTTGTGAAAAGTCGCTTGAAAGGATAAATGCTCTTATCTTCTTGCACTATATATATATATATATTTTATTTTAAATGTTTACAAATGCAATTTGTATGGAAAGATACATGATAATATGATATGTTTGTTTTCTACATGGAGAAAAGCATATCATCACTTAAGAAAGATGAACGTAAACGAATTTATCATGCGAAGATACATGAGTTTATCTCTACATACTGGAAGTCTTGGGATGTATGCAGTCAATAGGTTAGCATCCACATGCACAATTATTAAATATTAAACTGTATGTGGTTTTTGATATCTCAGCTAAACTGTCGTTCTTTGTTTATTTGTCGACTGATTTCTCTTATGTAGAAGCTGGTTTAAATACATGCATGCTTCGCCTTTTAACTGACAGCGACCCTTCCATTTCAAACCGTCTTAAGCAACTCGTAAAGGTACATGCCTTTTTAACATAACGGATTTTTGTGACAAGGCTCTTTCAAACTCTTGGAACTGCTCAGCTCTTGTTCCCACTTAGGCTTTGTATCTGTCTAGGTCAAAGACTTAAGATGGTGGTTTCTGAGAAAAAACAATGTGGAGGGAGTCCTATTAATGATTCTCTGCTTGGGGAAGGAAAAAGTAAAAATGGGTGGGCTCTGGCTTGATGGATATGTACAAAGTACAAACTATAACTGAAGATCCATTTGTTGCTTTGCTGTTTCCACTTTCGTCTCTGCAAATGTCAGATATAGATAACAAGCAGCAACCGTTGATGTAGGAGTAGATGACGTGACAGTAGTATGAGTAAAATGAAATGCAGGAGCAAGCAAATTTGTATATAACAAATTATTCTTGCTCGCAGTATGGCATGCCACGTATTAATGGAAGCGAAGAAAAAGGCTTTGAATTCCTGGTAACATGGGTCATTGGGTCTCATGAAAAAGGGTTCGAATTTTTTTGGCATAAATCTTGTTAACTTTACTGAAATCATAAAAGTCACCACTAGCTTTTGATACCTCACTTATGTCCTAGATAACCTGCAAAGTTTGCTCCACTACACTGCCTGAAAAGAATTTTTCTATCTCTGAAACAAGACCAAGAACACCAGATGCAAAAAATATGTAGGTTTTGATAGCCCGAGTATAAGATCTCAATGTAGCCGGTGCTTCAAGAGAATGATCGATAATCCAACTGTGTTATGGGTTGTGAGTTTGCGGTGGTGGCTGTTGATCAATGGAAACTTGGATTAACTTATTTTTAGATGCAGCCAATATTTATTTTTAAGGAGCAACATATAAGCAAGCAATATATATTTGTGTTACTTTATTTTGTACTTAAATTTAGGGGTGGGCGTGGGTCGGCTTGGTGCGGTTTGGAGTTCAAACCGCTTCCGCACCGCATCAAACGGTTAATCAAAAATATAAACCATTATACAAATCCTTTGAACGGTTCGGTTTCGGTCCGGTTTGAATGTAAAACTGTTCGGTTTTGGTCCGGTCCGGTTTGAATCCGTATTAAATATGAAATAAAAGAATTACTTCTATCAGCAATCAATTTACGAATGCAACTGTTTGAAATTTTTACATTTAAAGATTAATACACACAATGTTATACTGAAATGAAAGGTTAGTTCTTAATTGTATGAATATTTCAATTTGACATTTACTTACAAGTGAAATTATTTTTGGTAGATTAATCAAACATCAACATTAATCAATATATAATCATTAAAGAAAATGACTAGAATAAGATTACAATTAGAATTTATTCACAAACAAAATGAGATGAAAAGTAATATGCCAAACTTTAACTTCTTTCTTTATGTCTGCGATTATTATTAATATAACAACAACATACGCTAAAAATAAAATGTACATCGATAGAATCTAAAATAAGATAGGAGTGTTTATATTTTTATCATAAGATTACTAACATAAATTTTCGGTTCGATCTGGTTTAATATGGTTGGTTCAATCGTCCAAACCGCAACCGAACCATATCGATGCGGGTCGGTCCGGTTTGGGGTATCAGCTTTGGTTAGAAGATTTGGTGCGAAAACCCGCACCGTTTTTGCGGTCCGGTACGGGCAGTTTCCATATAGCGGTGCGGTTTATGTCCACCCCTACTTAAATTCTCTGTTCAGCACAAAATTTATACATGTATGCATTATTAAACGGGGATTTTCATTTGAAGGGTCTGAATGCAGGACTGAATAAGGGTGTTTTTCTTAAGGAAATTGGTTGAAAAAAGGGTAAGTTCGCGAAAGAGGAATGCGTTCTTTTTACGAAAGGGATAATGTGAAAGAAGCAAAATTATTATTTATATTATTATTTTATTTGCATAAATTATTTTTTAAATAAAATAGATATATACCAAATACAGAATCCAGAATACATAATACTGAATGCAGTTCAGAATTCAAACTGCAGAATACAAAATACAAAATACAAAGCAGAATCTACAAATACAAACTACAGAATGAAGAATGCGTAATACTATTGGCCTAATAATATCCATAGACATTAACAAAACAGAATCCAGAACTTTATGAAAATAACAGCTAACTGTGTTAAGTGATCGTTTAAATCTTTCAGCAACCTGCAGCACAGGAATAGCCAAAACGATTGTATATAGAAAGATGACTACCATTTCTCTAACTGTAATGTGCGCCACCGACCGCAAACCATAACTTTCTAGCCGCTCACACAATGACATAAAACAAAGCCTCTTCATTCGGAAATTTCGTTGACAACGTTCTGCATGGCATGTAAGCATATCATTAACCCAATAAATACCAGTAACTTCAAAATCATGTATCTGGCTCATTTGAGATCCACATGTGGCATAATATAGTCTAAGAAACGGATATCTTGCAAATCTTCAAAATCAGAATTATCACTTTCTCCTTTGAATCTACCATTAGGGATGAAGAAAGTATGAGAGAAGATAGTAGAATAAGATGATGAATAAGAGGAAGAAAGTAATAAATATGTAGGAGAAGTAGTTCAGTCGAGCCGTTGTAGGGAGTTGTTCGCGCCTACGTCGCGTTGGACGCCAACGGCTCTCCAACAACTATTCACCCGAACTGGGCAAACTAGTGGGTCCCACGTTTGCTACGTCCAACACGTCGAACGCGTCTGATGCAGATGCCAACTTCATCTGGTCATTTCAGCAAAAGAACAGTACCTAAGTTTGCAAGAACCAACTTAAAAAATTTAGGTCCTGTATGGTTTCATTTTATTGTGTTTTGCATTTTCAACATTCATAAATACGAGGATAATAAAAGAGAAACTTAAATATTACGACGACGATTGAGGATGGCGGAGGGGATGAAGGGACGACGGAGTGGATGGATTGCTTTTCATTCTTTTGTTATTTCTTAAACACGAAAAACAAAATAAATTTGTTTTTTGTGTGTTAGCTTTGTTTTCTAAATTTATTGTTTTTGACAACATACATGCGTCATTTGTACGTTTTTTGAACGAAAATACAAAACTAAAAATAGAAAATCAAACGAGGCCTTAAGTTTTCAGGACAAAACTTTTCAAACCACAAACTTACCTCATGTCATTCATTTCATTCTTTACCCACACAAAAAGTTGTACCCTACAAGCTAAATTTAACTCAGAGCCGATCTCTTATCAACTTCAATATTCCTGTCTTAAGCGATTACGTTCTTTGAATATACTCGTCATTTCATATCGCCAAAATGCTCCATCAACGACTTCTCCTTTTCATGACCTAGTTTGATTGGACTTTGTTCATTGTTGATTCACTTGAAACCACTATCGCGATTTGAAGTAAATGAGCAGTTGTCGCCCCCTCCGTCTCCATTGTCATGGTTGCAACATAGAATCTGGTTATTTTAGTGGTGATTTCTTCCTATCAAGTTAGTTTTTTTATCGTTTTAGTTTAGGGTTAGTCTAAGGATTTCAACTAGCTTATATTTATAGGGTTATGACCTTAAGTTTTGTTAATTTTATATTAGAAATGATTAAATCTATCTTTCAAAATTATCTTCGACTAACTGAGTAACATTGTGACGCCCCACCTCTATACCCACGCTAGCCAAGAACATTACGGTGAATGTTGTCAACTAGCACGGAGAATAAGGCTGTTGAGGAGCGACCATCCGTGTAATTGCTTTGCGCGAGCATCGATATGTCAGATAGTATAACATGCATTTTCTTTATCAAGAGGAGATCCGACACACCGACACAAACTCAAATCTACTACACAGTGGCTATAAAGGTCTTCGGAAACAAATATAGAAATAAACATAACATAAATCAGTCACAGACAATTCATATCACAAAGGCGGAAATAGATATGAATATTACACATGAAAGTGTACATCAGAGTAGTGGTCAAAAGGATCCACAATAATACAAAGGAATAGATACAAGTGCTAGACAAAAGAATAAGTATACATCATAGAGTCTGTATCTCAAATGTATACAACAAAAACTACTAAACTAGAGTAGTTAGCCAAAAGTCAGAAGATGGTTCCAGGTAGGAAGCCATGAGTAAGCACCTCTAATATCTCAGTCTGACCCGAGTATTAATTAAGAAGAAAATAATAAACGGATCAGTCTAGCTATAAATATCAGATAAAGTGATATATAATAAGAGATATGACACAAACATATAATAATCACAATGCCAAGCTGTGATAAATAAGTAATTGAAAATCAATAAGAGATTAATCAATATCACAATAATCTACTCAAGATAAAAAGGAATGTCATACTCCTAATTTCATTCACCAATCCATAATAATTGACATATATATCAATGCCCATCGTAAAAGTTGGTGAAACATAAATTTCAGAAATCAACACACGAAATCCAGAAATCACAAAAAGGTATGTGTGAGTGGAATCACACAAGTGGTGTCTAGGCTAACCGAAAAGGTATGTGCGAATGGAATCGCACAAGTGGTGGAATCGCACAAGTGGTGTCTAGCCTAACCAAATCACAAAAAGTATGTGTGAACGGAATCACACAAGTGGTGTCTAGGCTAACCGAAAAGGTATGTGCGAATGGAATCGCACAAGTGGTGTCTAGCCTAACCAAATCATAAAAAGTATGTGTGAACAGAATCACACAAGTGGTGTCTAGGCTAACCGAAAAGGTATGTGCGAATGGAATCGCACAAGTGGTGTCTAGCCTAACCAAATCACAAAAAGTATGTGTGAACGGAATCACACAAGTGGTGTCTAGGCTAACCGAAAAGGTATGTGCGAATGGAATCGCACAAGTGGTGTCTAGCCTAACCAAATCACAAAAAGTATGTGTGAACGGAATCACACAAGTGGTGTCTAGGCTAACCGAAAAGGTATGTGCGAATGGAATCGCACAAGTGGTGTCTAGCCTAACCAAATCACAAACAAAGAGACATCGCACATTGCTAGTCTAAACCATAAAGATGATCGTCATGATCAACGAGAAGTGTCAATTACAATAAGCTAGTAAATATATGAGCTTAGCTTCATGTCCCATAACCACTAGCTTAACTTAAAATTTACGAACAAATTGTAGATCTCCACTAGAAAATTGTCACAAGAGATTCAATCGAACAAGTCCAAGAATTAACCGACGAAGTAAACGCAAGCGTTTCATACCACTTGTTTTACTAAGTCGTTTAATTAGATTTCTCATACGAGTGAGGTAAAGGTTTGTATATACTAATAGATTGGAAATTGGTTTGAGAAAACGAGCTTTGTAATAAAATAGTGTTGAAATCATTTGAAGGAAGAGTTTTGATATTTACTATTAGTACAGAAAACCTTTATATTTTTAAAGTGACAAATCATAGAAGTGATTGTAGAAACAATCGGGCATAAAAATTCACATTCAGAGACGTGAATAAAATCCAAAGAAATCGATATAAAATCCATCAAAGTGGATATATCTAAAATTCCCAAAGAAAAGGTCATCAAAGTCGATAATAAATGACAACAACAAATGGGAGACAACACGAATCGATTAAAGTTGGATATTCAAACGGATTAGCAAAATAGGCTAATCTGGCAAAAATCATCAGGTCGGTCGACCAGACTCCCTGAGTCGGTCGACCGAACCAAAGGTTGGGAACCTCTCGGGACAGCAGGTCGGTCGACCGAACCCTGTACTCGGTCGACCGAACCTTAAAACAGAAAGTGGTTATGCACTTGGAAGCAGGTCGGTCGACCGGACCAGAGGGGTCGGTCGGCCGAGCCTGTTTCCAGCCTCATCCATGCCTATTACAAATGAGGTTCAATCTTGACCAAATTGCATTCTTTCGAGCAACGACGCTAAGGGATTATGCCAATCGACTACCCGGCCCTATAAGCTCTTCGATGCATCTCCAAAAACATGATCAAAGATCAAAGCTATGATTTTTAAGGAATTGAACCCAAACTCTAAAAATTGGAATGTTCACCAAATAAATCCAAACCAAAAGCAAATGCACACGAATAAGTGTTAGGAATTCATACCTAACAATCGAAGATAAATATAAGCATAGATGTGAGATAAAAATCTCACCTTTTTAACTCAAAAACAAGAAGAAGAAGCTCAAATGCAAAGGAAAGGCTAACCACTCTTCACTCTTACTCAACAAGCTTCAATCTAAGAATAAAACACATATTTTCCTAAATTAGGTTTAGGATATTTTCTGAAATTGAAGAGGAGAAGAGATGGAGAAGATGGAGAAGAGGCTTACCTATCCTTCTCTTTGAATTTGGAGCAAGAATTTGGATTATCAAGAGCAACTAGGGCTTGGGAGTTTCTATTTCCTCTTTCCTTCCCCCATTAACATAAAAGCTTGAGTATTAGGAAAATAGAAAAGAAGTGAATGAAGAGGAGAGGGTTGGAACTGAATACATAAGTGGGCTCAGCCCAAACCAAAACCCTAAGTGAAAAGCAACTTTCTCCAAATATATCGAAGCTTATACTCAAAAAGGTCGCAAACGTCATTTTGAACTCAATGGGGGTGGTCTCGAGTCCCAATTCGACTGTTTGCAAAAAGTAGCTTTTCGGACCAAAATCCGATTAACGATAAAATATTTAAATATAAAATCGATAAATATGCGGGTTGTTACAGACTCCCCTCCTTAAAGAAATTGCGTCCTCGCAATACTTAAGAGGAAAATAAGAAGCAACAACCATGGAAGCATATCAACACAAAAGAAAATTTGAAATAGGAAGTTCACCATAAAGTGCATGAAAGAGTTAGCAAGAAATCTGGTGAAACTTCAATTTCCACAATAACACCGGGCTCAAGAATGAAAACCGGAATCCCTAAGGCATTTCCGTAGATAAAAGACGTGGGGAACGTCAAGAATAGCAGAAAATTGAGCCGGTGCAACGGCGTAGTACAAAAACGGTACGCCCGAGAAACTAGAAACTCAAACAATTTGGGACATCAGCGTAGTACAAAAACGGTACGCCCAATGAACCAAAGCAAAGACATTGATGTAGTACATACGGTACATCCAATGAATTAAATAGCAGAAACATTGATGTAGTACAAACGGTACATCCAATGAATCAAAAGCAAAGTCATTGATGTAGTACAAACGGTATATCCAATGAATCAAATAGCAAAGTCATTGATGTAGTACAAACGGTACATCCAATGAATTAAATAGCAGAAACATTGATGTAGTACAAACGGTACATCCAATGAATCCAAAAGAAAAGACATTGATGTAGTACAACGGTACATCCAATGTATCAAATAGCAAAGACATTGATGTAGTACAACGGTACATCCAATGAATCAAAAGGAAAGACATTGATGTAGTACAACGGTACATCCAATGAATCAAAAGCAAAGTCATTGATGTAGTACAAACGGTGCATCCAATGAATCAAATAGCAAAGACATTGATGTAGTACAAACGGTACATCCAATGAATCAAAAAAAAGGACGGAACATCGATGTAGTATAATAACAGTACATCCGATGAACCGAACACCATAAAAGAACATTGGACACTATTCCATAAAAGGAATGAGATAAAACTCAATAAAACGAAGTGTACCAAAACGTCCGATGAACTTGATGAAAAGATAATTCCATTCAGACAACATCAAAGAATCAACCACTTGTTGCTTACGACAAAGCGCATTGGCAACACGATTTCCCTTCCAGGAATAAAAAGAATATCAAGATCGTAAGATGTCAGGAACTCGAGTCAACATGGAGTTCCATATGAGAAAATAATTATTCCAAAGATTTATGATCGAGGTAGAGAACAAATTTCTCATCCGAATATGATGATGCCAAATTCCAAAAGTAAAAACAATAGCCGAGAGCACCAAATCATGAGTGGCATATCTAGTCTCGATAAGCTATAATGATCTAGAAGCACAAGAGATAGCACGTTCTCCTTTGCAAGAGAACGACATCCAAACCAATACGACTAGTATCGGTACAAATAGCAAAGTCTTGGTCCCCCTCTAGGAATCACAAGAATAAAAGTATCGAAAAGAAAGAATTTCTTTTAAATAATCTTCTTTCCTGAAAAGTTAAAACTTTCAAAATTACATTTATCATTATGTAATAATCTTTCTAGAAAAATTTACTATTTTCAAGTTAATATACTGTGTCTGACTGTCTCATCAAAGCGTTTAGGAAATTCCTATCGATAACGTTGATCAAGCGCATCGACCAAAATTCTTAAAACACTAAATGGGCAATACAATCACAAAATCATCTTCTAGATAATAAACATGTTTCTTAAAAACTTTTAAGAATATTCTTTGTTCATTTTAAGAACAAAAATCAAATTGTACTTATAAATAAATCTTATGAAAAAGATTTTCAAAATTTTTAAATTGCTATTTTCATCCAAAATCAATAAGTACAAGAAAATCATCGAGATATTCATAGAATATTCGATCTATAAAATGGATGAAATAAGCTGGACAAACTGGATGACAAAATAAGTCATTCATAGGAATCATAACAAGTGCGGAATGCGGTAAGTGGAATGCTAACTTCCGCAACTCGTAGCAAATGAAAACCGGTGGTAAGTTCAAACTAAAAAGACCTTAACACCACACAAAAGATTACTTAGGTGATAATCCTAAGACAAGCTCAAAAATACCGAAAAATTTCTCAACTATTTAGATAAGAGAAACAACACTTTCCTTATAAGTGGGCTTAAGGAATAAAATGATGCCATCAAGTTGGAATCAAAATCATAAAGGAAAAATAGAAATCTTCTTAACAGATTGGAAATGTCGAAGAGGAAAAGTCCACACGAGAAAATAGGATATGGGCTTCACAACGATTAAGCCAATCCAATGCTCTTTCTTGGAGCATGCTAGAAGCTACTTGGACACGATGTAAATCAATAAGGTTCATGTGAGAAAAGATGCGATCGCATGATTTAAGCCAAGCTTGAATTTCTATAACACTCTCGGATCCCTTGAATGGCCTTCCACCCAAATCGGTGTAGTCTCTGCACAAGCATGCAAAACCGGATCTAGGATGAGTAGGCTCTGGATTGGGACCGGCTGCTTGAGTGTTCTTTACTAGATCAAGAAGCTGCTGGGCAGACATAAATACTCCATCCTGAGGAGTAGCACTAGATTGACCGGCGCTGGGACGGCCTGGTCTAACCATTTCTCTTCTTTAAGAAAGAAAGAAGGAGAAAAGTTATTCTCAAAATAAATATCAAGCAATCTTGATAGATAAAACAAGGAATCATAAAATAAAGTAGGATAGAACGGTACGAAGACCCGAATAAAATCCTAAAGCACAACTCCTAAGAAAGACTTAGGACATGATCCTTGTTATAATATTCCATATTGTTCCGAAGTTTGGCTCTAATACCAAGCTATGACGCCCCACCTCTATACCCACGCTAGCCAAGAACATTACGGTGAATGCTGTCAACTAGCACGGAGAATAAGGCTGTTGAGGAGCGACCATCCGTATAATTGCTTTGCGCGAGCATCGATATGTCAGATAGTATAACATGCATTTTCTTTATCAAGAGGAGATCCGACACACCGACACAAACTCAAATCTACTACACAGTGGCTATAAAGGTCTTCGGAAACAAATACAGAAATAAACATAACATAAATCAGTCACAGAAAATTCATATCACAAAGACGGAAATAGATATGAATATTACACATGAAAGTGTACATCAGAGTAGTGGTCAAAAGGATCCACAATAATACAAAGGAATAGATACAAGTGCTAGACAAAAGAATAAGTATACATCATAGAGTCTGTATCTCAAATGTATACAACAAAAACTACTAAACTAGAGTAGTTAGCCAAAAGTCAGAAGATGGTTCAAGGTAGGAAGCCATGAGTAAGCACCTGTAATATCTCTGTCTGACCCGAGTATTATTTAAGAAGAAAATAATAAACGGATCAGTCTAGCTATAAATATCAGATGAAGTGATATATAATAAGAGATATGACACAAACATATAATAATCACAATGCCAAGCTGTGATAAATAAGTAATTGAAAATCAACAAGAGATTAATCAATATCACAATAATCTACTCAAGATAAAAGGAATGTCGTACTCCTAATTTCATTCACCAATCCACAATAATTGGCATATATATCAATGCCCATCGTAAAAGTTGGTGAAACATAAATTTCAGAAATCAAAACACGAAATCCAGAAATCACAAAAAGGTATGTGTGAGTGGAATCACACAAGTGGTGTCTAGGCTAACCGAAAAGGTATATGCGAATGGAATCGCACAAGTGGTGTCTAGCCTAACCAAATCACAAAAAGTATGTGTGAACGGAATCACACAAGTGGTGTCTAGGCTAACCGAAAAGGTATGTGCGAATGGAATCGCACAAGTGGTGTCTAGCCTAACCAAATCACAAAAAGTACGTGTGAACGGAATCACACAAGTGGTGTCTAGGCTAACCGAAAAGGTATGTGCGAATGGAATCGCACAAGTGGTGTCTAGCCTAACCAAATCACAAAAAGTATGTGTGAACGGAATCACACAAGTGGTGTCTAGGCTAACCGAAAAGGTATGTGCGAATGGAATCGCACAAGTGGTGTCTAGCCTAACCAAATCACAAAAAGTATATGTGAACGGAATCACACAAGTGGTGTCTAGGCTAACCGAAAAGGTATGTGCGAATGGAATCGCACAAGTGGTGTCTAGCCTAACCAAATCACAAACAAAGAGACATCGCATATTGCTAGTCTAAACCATAAAGATGATCATCATGATCAACGAGAAGTGTCAATTACAATAAGCTAGTAAATATATGAGCTTAGCTTCATGTCCCATAACCACTAGCTTAACTTAAATATTTACGAACAAATTGTAGATCTTCACTAGAAAATTGTCACAAGAGATTCAATCGAACAAGTCCAAGAATTAACCGACGAAGTAAACGCAAGCGTTTCATACCACTTGTTTTACTAAGTCGTTTAATTAGATTTCTCATACGAGTGAGGTAAAGGTTTGTATATACTAATAGATTGGAAATCGGTTTGAGAAAACGAGCTTCGTAATAAAATAGTGTTGAAATCATTTAAAGGAAGAGTTTTGATATTTACTACCAGTATAGAAAACCTTTATATTTTTAAAGTGACAAATCATAGAAGTGATTGTAGAAACAATCGGGCATAAAAATTCACATTCAGAGACGTGAATAAAATCCAAAGAAATCGATATAAAATCCATCAAAGTGGATATATCTAAAATTCCCAAAGAAAAGGTCATCAAAGTCGATAATAAATGACAATAACAAAAGGGAGACAACACGAGTCGATTAAAGTTGGATATTCAAACGGATTAGCAAAATAGGCTAATCTGACAAAAATCATCAGGTCGGTCGACCAGACTCCCTGAGTCGGTCGACCAGACTCCCTGAGTCGGTCGACCGAACCAAAGGTTGGGAACCTCTCGGGACAGCAGGTCGGTCGACCGAACCCTGTACTCGGTCGACCGAACCTTAAAACAGAAAGTGCTTATGCACTTGGAAGCAGGTCGGTCGACCGGACCAGAGGGGTCGGTCGGCCGAGTCTGTTTCCAGCCTCATCCATGCCTATTACAAATGAGGTTCAATCTTGACCAAATTGCATTCTCTCGAGCAACGGCGCTAAGAGATTATGCCAATCGACTACCCGGCCCTATAAGCTCTTCGATGCATCTCCAAAAACATGATCAAAGATCAAAGCTATGATTTTTAAGGAATTGAACCCAAACTCTAAAAATTGGAATGTTCACCAAATCAATCCAAACCAAAAGCAAATGCACACGAATGAGTGTTAGGAATTCATACCTAACAATCGAAGATAAATATAAGCATAGATGTGAGATAAAAATCTCACCTTTTTAACTCAAGAACAAGAAGAAGAAGCTCAAATGCAAAGGAAAGGCTAACCACTCTTCACTCTTACTCAACAAGCTTCAATCTAAGAATAAAACACATATTTTCCTAAATTAGGTTTAGTATATTTTCTGAAATTGAAGAGGAGAAGAGATGGAGAAGATGGAGAAGAGGCTTACCTATCCTTCTCTTTGAATTTGGAGCAAGAATTTGGATTATCAAGAGAAACTGGGGCTTGGGAGTTTCTATTTCCTCTTTCCTTCCCCCATTAACATAAAAGCTTGAGTATTAGGAAAATAGAAAAGAAGTGAATGAAGAGGAGAGGGTTGGAACTGAATACATAAGTGGGCTCAGCCCAAACCAAAACCCTAAGTGAAAAGTAGCAAAATTCAACTTTCTCCAAACATATCGAAGCTTATACTCAAAAAGGTCGCAAACGTCATTTTGAACTCAATGGGGGTGGTCTCGAGTCCCAATTCGACTGTTTGCAAAAAGTAGCTTTTCGGACCAAAATTCGATTAACGATAAAATATTTAAATATAAAATCGATAAATATGCGGGTTGTTACAAACATGCATGCAGATTACGTCATTCATCTCTCCGATGTGTTTGTCTCATGAAGATAAATGAATTTGTCTTTTTCTTAAAGACAAATTTAGTTTTATCATTTTGAATTTAACCATCTCAAAATTAAATTAATTCATCTTTTTATAATATAATCGAGTTTTATCTTTTTTTATAAATGATAAATGAACTTTACCCTTTTTTTAAGAAATAAACAAATTTGTTGTTTCAAAAGCAATAATAAATGAATTTAAATAGCCAAACTAAATTATCTTTTCTAAAAATAAAATAAATTATCATTATACAAACGAAAAGGATAAATTAATTTATTTCAAAGAAGAAGTAAAAGATAAATGAGTTTATCTATTTTATGAAAAGTAGATAAATGAACTTATATGGATAATAATAATGATATTTTTTAAGAAAAAGATAAATAAATTGATCCTTTTTTCAAAAGATGAATTTACTTTTATCATTTCAAAATTATATTTTATTAAAAGATAAATGAGTTAATCTATTTTTTCTATACTACAACCCTAAATAGAATGAAGTACGTTGGACTATGATAAATAAAACTACTGATTATAGTATGTTAATTAGTGTTAAAAGATGAATTTTAAAAGTTATTCTGTCTATAAACTAGGAATAATTTATATATCATTACCGTTAATTAGTTTATAGAAAGGAAACCTAGTTTTATGCAGCTTTCTTTTTATTTTTTCACATCTAGTTTTATCATTTATAATGTTTCTGTAATGATAAACAATTTATCTTTTATCTTTTGGCTTCATTGCTTTATCTAATTTACTCTTTTATCATTTTAAATATAATAATATCACACATAATTGTAACATTGCAAAAGTAATTCATCTTTGATCTTTTGGCTTCTAAATTTAACATTTATGATTTGCGAAGAAAAAAAATTCATGTTTCTTTTTTTAGCAAAACTAGCGGGATAGGATGGTCCCCTACCATTTTATTGAATAATCGAAGAATACAAAGTTATTTTAAGTTGCTAACAACATAAACTTAGACATATTGCAAAGAAAACAACATAAAATAATCAAAAAGAAACCCCAATTAAAACAGAAATCAAATAATACCTGTAGAAATTATGTGGATTTTCAAATTTGAGTGGGAAAACTTCTTGCCAGGCGACTAAACAACGTCTTCACTGACTTCCTCGAACCATTAAAGATCCCTGCATTCCTTTCTTCCCATATCAATGACACAAGTTCTTTAGCACACGGAGCAATAAAATCCCATTCCTAGTTTTATATCTAATGCTTTTGAAAGTAGAGTACCATTCAAGATTCGAGTCAATTGAAGGATTGTGAAGGTTCGACAAGTTTAGAATTCATTTCCAGATAAAAAATGAATAAGAACAGGCGAAAAACAGGTGGGTAGTGCTTTCAGTGGAGTATTGACACAAAACATGTTTTGAATTTTGCAGAAGCCCTCTCTACGCACTAAATTATTCTCCGTGTGAATGGCATTAGATATAATCTTCCAAAGCAGTAGATTCTTCTTAGGGTTGTAAGAGGAAGACCAAATCCGAGAATGCCAAAGGAAAATCTGATGCTGATCAGACTTGGAGATGGATTTGCAAACCGTGGAAATGGAATGAGGCCGGTCACACCATAAAACAGATTCTAAACTAGACTTGTAAAGATTGCCTTCTAGGATAGACCAAACCTTCCTAACCATCATTGAACTAGAATAAGACATTTGAATTTTATCATTAATCATGAAATTACATAAGGATGTCGTGTTAGGGATATCATTCAAGCATGAAGGTTGTGATCAAGAAGGGCAGAAAGAATAATTCCCTGAGCAGGCCAAGGATTATGCCAAAAAGACAGGGAATGAGCATTCTTCACAGTGCTTCGGAATATGGGTAAAAATATAATTCTAAACTTCAACAGGTTTCTCCAAGTCAACTATAATCAGGAGAAATTTGCATGGTCCAAAAGTTAGCCTTAGACTAATCAGCACATAGGTTAGGCTCAAAGCATAAGAGCTTATTAAAAAGAGTGTAAAATGCATCCTTGTTCCAAAGTTTGATATTCATGATGTCTAACCCACCTCTATCAAAAGGAAGAGCTACCTTCTTAAATGAAATAGAAATAAGTTTATTAGATCTAGGGATACCATTCCAAATGAAGTGATTAAGAGCATCATTCACCATATTAATGAGCTTAAAAGGGAGAGTATATATCCTAGCATAGTAAAAGCACAAGAAGGTAGTAATAGGCTTCACAATGGTAATTCTACCTACAGTAGATAATTTAGATACTTGCCAAGTTGAGAGCTTAATTAGATAATGCAAGAAGTTAATGGAGCACCAAGATAAACTTCATTAGAAGGTAATGTGTCTAAAGTAGTGATAGTAGTTAAATTACACTTTTCATTTCAGAAATACCCGTAGTGAGAATCTTTGACATCGCCTTGTTAATTAAGAGCCCGGTATAATCGTAAAAAGAGTTTAGAACATTGAGAGAGTTGATGATGGATTTTGCATTTGGCTTAGTAAAGAGTATTAGATCATCAGTAAACATAAGGGAGGAAATCCTTGGACCTTTTCACATTGTAGGAATGTCAATTGCCTTATTTATCAATACAAATAAGCAGTTCCATAACCAAGATAAATAGATAAGAGATCAGTTCTCCTTGCCTGATGCCACCAGTCCGTGAAAATAACCAAAGGTCCCAACGTTTAATGAAATAGAGTAGTTAACTGTAGACATACAAGTGTATAACCAAGCAAGAAAAGGAGGTGGGAAGTTCATATAATGCATAATGTTAACAATGGATTTCCATGGCACAATATCAAAAGCTTTTTGTATGTCTAGCTTTAACAAACGTCTAAGGGAAATATTCTTCTTTTTGTAAACCCTTATCAATTCCTGAGTTAAAAGAAATGTTCTTCTTAGGAAGAAAAGCGTTTTGGTCGGAAGAAATAATAAGAGCTAAAGAAAATTTCAATCATGAAGCAATGATTCTAGATATGCACTTACAGATAGCATTATAACAAGCAATAGGACGGAATTGAGTGACATTTGCCAGTTGAGGAATTTTGGGATCATGGCAAGTTTAGTAGTATTGATGCCAGAGATCATCCTATTACTCCTAAAGAAGTTTTGAACAGACTTAACTACATCATCACTAATGATGTCCTATGAGGTTTTGAAAATAGGCATTGAAACCGTCAGGCCCAGGGGAGCTTGTGTTGAATTTGGAAGATTCAGATATCTGTTAAAAAGGAAAGAAATTGATTAATTGATTCAATCGAATCAATTAGTTTGGCTGGTATATGCAAGGATATTTTGAAGGAAACTAATTAATTAGTGAATCAATTAATTAGTCAATGTATATTTGCAATATGAAGAAATAAATGATTAGGCATGGAAAATAAAGGAAAGATATGGAAACGAAGATTACGCCATCTATTTGTACTAAAATCAAGTCATGCAAATTGGAAAGAAATTTCATCTTCATATGTAACAAGCAAGTGTGAGAGTATCCACCATTATTCTTTCCTCTCTTTTATACTCTTTTCTTTAGTGAAATAAAAAGTTGTTGGGTCTCCATGGACGTAGGATATTCATATCCGAACCACGTTAAATCTTCTATATCTCTTATTTCTGTTATTTTTCTGTGAGACTGCATAATTCTTTTTAAAGTGTTATTGGTATCTAAAAAGTCAATACTAGATCCTGATCAAATAAAACGCTTCCACTCAAATTAAAATAAAATTTCACTACAGTTTGGTATCGGAGCTAGTGTTATTGTTCATGTTTGGATATTAATGGCTGCTTCTAGTAAGTCTATTAGCAGATCTGGTGTCAATTATGGAGTAACACGTTTTGACGGAAAAGGAGATTTTGGTACTTGGAAGATGAAGATGGAGGCTGTATTGAAGAAGGAGAAGACTTACAAGGTTGTTTCTGCACCTGAGAAATTGAAAGGTATTGATGCAGCTGATTTGGAAGAGATGGAAGATGAAGCTCTCACAACAATTCAGTTGAGCCTTTCAAATGAAGTTTTTAGATAATTCTCTTAGAAGAAGACGGTGAAAGAACTATGTGATACATCATCGGATGCATATCAAGACAAGTCTCTCACTAATCGGATTATTCTTCAGCAACAACTCTATTCACTCAAGATGAAGCCTGGAGCTGATCTTGTGGAGCTTGTAGATGCTTTGACGACTTTGATTATGAACCTGAAGGCAGCGGAAGTTGATATTACCGATGAGGCTCAAGTTGTGATCCTCTTATGTTCCTTGCCTAAGGAGTATACTGCTTTTGTTAATTCCATGATTTATGGCCGCAGTAAAATTAGCCTGTCTGATGTAAAGGTTGGACTTCATAATAAAGTATTAAGAGGTAGATTGGCGAGCACTAGCTTGGATAGTGATACCGAAGGCTTATCTGTTCATGGAGGTAGAGGTCAAAGCAGGTCGAAGAAAGGTGGAGGATGGAATTCTTCACGGTCTCAGTCTAGAGGGCCTAAGAATTTGACTTGTCATTATTGTAAGAAACCAGGGCACTTCATAGCACAATGTCCCAAGCTTGAAGGTAGAAGAAAAGATCCAAAGCAAGCCTCGACTTCTACAGTAGAGAAATCAGATACAGAAAGTGACACCGATGTATTTACAGCTTCTGGCTCTTCTGGGAAGAGCAACTTATGGCTGATTGATTCTGGCGCATCCTATCATATGACACCTAACAGGAACTGCTTTTCCACTTACTGTGAAATTGATGGAGGAGAAGTTCCGATGGGTAATGATGCTTCTTGCCGTATGGTGGGTGTTGGTAGCGTGATGACTAGGATATTTGATGGTGTTATTCCTACGATCACCGATGTTAGACATGTACCTAATTTGAGGAGGAGCTTGATTTTTGTTGGGGCATTGAGTAGACTTGGCTTGAAGATTGTAGTGGAAGGAGAAAAAATGAAGATATCGAAGGGTTCCATGATTGTTATGAGAGGTGTGAGGGCAGGAAATCTTTATCTATTAAAGGGCACTACTGTAATTGGTGAATCAGCTTTTGTTACATCTGTTGATTCAGATTCTTCCAGATTATGGCACTTACGGATGAGTCACATCGGTGAGCGCGGCATGGATGAGTTGAAAAAAACGAGGATTGATTGATGTGTTGAAACCTTCGTGTTTACGGTATTTCGTAAATACGATATTTTGACTATGACAACTATATAATCATTCATATACTAACTTGTTTATTTTGCAGGAGTTGATCTATGACAACTATATATAATTTTATATCCTTACCTAGAAGTTAAAATATGTTAAAATCTCTCATATATGATATATACTACATTATCATTTCATATATTTGGTTTAAAAGAAAAATCTCATTTTTATGTTACATTCAGACGTCTGAATGCTTCAATCCAGACGTCTGATGCTGGAAATTTGAATGTTGTAAAATACAATATTCAGACGTTTGAAGGGTATAAATCAGACGTCTGAATATGACAACTTTTTGCTTATTTTCTTTCTGGTTTGATTTCGTTGCATTTCAGAAGTCTGAATATTTACAACGGCTACTTTTTTGAAAAGGCATTTCCATTCATGAAGAGTTGCAATCTTTAATCCAACAGATAATCATAACTCTTGATGATAACTCTTCATGAACAATTGCAACTATTTATTATCTATATAAACACATTAGAATCAAGTTTTCAAAACATCGATTCTATTGATTATTATTCTATTCTTGAAATTCTTGATTCTAATACATTTGTGCTTTCAACATCATTCAAATTCAGTTTCCTACTTCCTTAATCTTCATGCATTCACACACATATCATAAAGGAGAAAGATTATTGGAAGTTTGTACTATCAAGAGACAAATTCATGTTATTAAGAACACATTGTGTCACATACATTCTGTATAAGTTGAAGTCCTCTTCGGCTGTTGAGGCGAAATCCTGTTCTGTTGCTCAGATCCATTGTTTGGTTGTTCAAGGGTTGTATAAACCTATTCCTCCGGTTTAAGTAAGGATTGTTGTTAGTGAAATTCCAGAAAGGAGTCTGGGACTGGACATAGAACGGGAAGTTCGAACCAGTATAAAAATTTCTGGTGTGCTTGTTTTATTTTTTACTTACTTTACATTACTATAGTTTATTTCTACACTAGTTTAATATTATTCCATATAGCATGATCCACACAGTCTTTTCATTTGGTATCAGAGCCAGGCATCTCATAACCGTTACACGTTATCTGATATCTTGTTAATATGAAAACAACACCAGCACTACCACTAACTCTAGTTTTATTGAGGGTCAATCTACTGCACGACCTCCATTATTCAATGGCATGAATTACAACTATTGGGCAACACGAATGCGTATTTATATGCAAGCTAGTAGTTTTGATGCATGGAATGTTACATAAGCAGAATATACTGCACCTACTGCTGAATATACTACATGGACAGCTGCATAAAAACAAGATGCTTCTGCTAATGCTAAAGTTATTAATATGTTGTTTTATGCATTAGATAAAAATGAATTTAACCGAGTTAGTTTATATAACACTTCATATGAAATATGGAGAACACTTAAAGTAACTCATGAAGGTACTAACAAGGTCAAACAGAGTAAAATATCTATGATTAAGAATCAATTTCAAAATTTTAGGATGAAGCAAGATGAATCTATAAATGATGTGTACTCCAGATTTCAAGATATTCATCATTCTTTACTAGGACTAGGAGAAATATACTCCGATTTTGATATTGTTTCAAAAATCCTTAACTCTTTAACGGATGAATAGGAAAGAAAAGTCTTAGCTATTGAAGAAGCTAATGATCTTTCTACCATGAAACCAGAAGAGTTGATAGGAAATCTAATGTCCTATGAAGTGAATTTGCAGGCTAAAAGAGTACAAGCACAAGACAAAAAGAATATGGCATTTCGTGTAGAAAAAGAAGAATCAGACTCGGATGAAGAAGACTTAGCATACATTGCTAAAAACTTTAAAAAGTTTTTGAAGTACAGAAAAGGAAATCGAAACAACGGGAAAAGAAACTTCAACAACGATAAGCATCTTCATCAATATTAGAATGCTTTAATTGCCATAAGAAGGGACACATGCAAAAAGATTGTCCAGAATAAAAGAAGACATATCACAATAAGAATTGAAAGGACAAGTCTAAAAGAAAAGCATTTTCAGTAACATGGGACGACTCGAATTCTTCTTCTTCAGAAAGCAACAGTGATAGTGAAAAGAACAAGCAAATGTTTGTTTTATGGCTACAGAGAATGACGTAAACGATCTTACTTTTGATGATATGATTGAAATTAATTCAGAATTTCTTGATAACTTAAAAAGTATCAAAATAAAATATAAAGAGGCTCTATAAAATCAGAGAAAAGCAAAATTCGAGAGAGATATGCTAAATGATGAAAAGAAAATATTAGAAGAAGGACTTGAAAAACTTCAACATACCTTCTCTAATGATAACTCTCAACTTACTTTGTTGAGTCAAGAAATTGAAACTCAAAAAGAAAAGAATGATTCTCTTGTCTATGAAAATCATGAGCTGAAAACTAAGATGAAAATGATAGTATTAGATAATACTTGCCTCAAAACCAAGTTAGATAATATTACTAGAAATGTTTCTAACTTTAATAAAGGACGAGAAAATTTATCCAATATTCTTGAAAATTCTCAATCTACTTCTAATAAAAAGGGATTAGGATACCCTAAGAAATCAATGGCTTCATCTAAAAAGGAGATTAGGAAAAATATTTTTCCTACTACTCGTCCAAAAAGAAATAATAATTCAAAAACCATAAAAATATGGGCTCCTAAAACAAACAATAGTTTGATTAGGAATAAATATATAAATACCTTTTTGGAAACTGTTCATAAAAATCAAAATTATATTTTTAAGGGGGATACTGCACCTACTTGGTTTTGGTTTCCTAAGACCTAACTCTTAGGACCCTATCACAAAGTGGGTACCAATTTTATTATTATTTTTTACAGGACCCGTTTAAAAAGAGAGGAAAACGGATACTCGACGGCGGTTGCTCAAAACATATGACTGGAGACAAAAATATGCTATCAAACATTACTTACTCAAATGGAGACTCTGTCACTTTTGAAGACAATTCCAAAGGATGTATCATTGGAAAAGGTGACGTCAGCAATGTCGGAACATCTAATTTACCTCTTATTTCTAATGTCTTACTAGTCAAAAATTTAAAATACAATCTTTTAAGTATCAGCCAGTTATGTGACAAAGGTTTCAAAATCTCTTTTTCTGAAGATAAATGCAGCATTTTTGATAAAAATCAAAATCTTATATTTGAAGGAAACAGAGATAGAAATATCTATGTTCTAAATATGAAAATCAATCACAATTCAGATATGTGCTTAATAGCTAATGAAAATAATCCTTGGCTATGGCACAAAAGATTCTGTCATATCAACTTCAAAACTATAAACAAACTTTCTAAAAATGATTTAGTCAGAGGATTATCAAAAATGAACTTCAAAGTCAATCATATCTGTGATGCATGTCAATTAGGAAAATTGACCAAGTCGTCTTTTAAATCTAAAAAGGTTATCTCTACATTACAACCACTTGAATTACTACACATGGGTTTATTTGGGCCAACTCAAGTTCAATTCTTAAACCACAATAGATATGTTTTTGTAATAGTAGATGATTTTTCTAGATATACTTGGACCATTTTTATGAAAAACAAAAGTGATACGTTTGAGCATTTTAAAATTTTTGTCAAACGAATTCAAAATTTAAAAGGTTTAAAGATAAAGAATATAAGAAGTGATCATGGAGGATAATTTGAAAATTAAGTTTTTGACTATTTCTGTAAAAAGAAAGGAATTTTTCATAACCTTTCGTTTCCTAGTACTCCACAACAAAATGGGGTTGTAGAACGTAAAAACAGAATTTTACAAGAATGTGCATGAACTTTGTTAAATGGAAGCACTCTTCCATAACATTTTGGGCAGAAGCTGTTACAACTGCTTGTTATGTTTTGAATCGTGTTTCTATTCAACCTCTAACGAAAAACACTTCTTATGAACTTTTTACTGGAAGAAAACCAAAGATTTCTTATTTTAAAGTTTTTGGTTCAAAATGTTTTATATTAAATACAAAAGATCAGCTTGGAAATTCGATGCGAAATCCAACGAAAGAATCTTTCTAGGATTTTCAGATCGTAGCAAAGCTTATCATGTATTTAATAAAAGATCTAATACTGTTGAAGAAACGTTACACGTATCCTTCGATGAAAATTTTCTATAAAAACCAAGTATAGAAGATGATGAAGATTTTCCAGATAACATTACAAATATAGAAACTACAAATATTGAAAATGATGAAAACATCGTTGATAATAATGATGGATTAAGATCTCCATCAAAAATATTACGGGATCATCCTGTTCAAAATGTTATTGGAGAAATTAATTCAAATGTTCGAACTAGAAGTCAACTACATCAAATGGGCCACGTATCATTCCTTTCTAATATCGAACCAAAGAATCCCAAAGAAGCTACCACAGACGACTACTGGATAATTGCAATGCAAGAAGAGCTAAACCAGTTTGAACGCAATGAAGTTTGGAATTAGTTCCTCGATCAAGTGATCAAACTGTTATTGGAACAAAATGGGTCTACAAGAACAAAGCAAATGAACAAGGTAACATCACTAGAAATAAAGCAAGATTAGTTGCACAAGGATATAATCAAGAAGAAGGAATTGACTATGAAGAAACGTTTGCTCCAGTCGAAGACTAGAAGTAATACAGATCTTAATGGCCTATGCATGTTTTCACAATTTCAAACTTTATCAAATGGACATTAAAAGTGCTTTTCTGAATGGTTATATAAAAGAAAAAGTATATGCTGAACAACCTCCATTATTTATTCACGAGAAATTTTCTAATCATGTTTATAAACTTAAGAAAGCTCTTTACGGTTTAAAACAAGCACCACGTGTTTGGCATGATCGATTAAAGACTTATCTAATTTCTTCGGGATTTTAAATTGGGAAAGTTGATCAAAAACTTTTTATTAAACATTTGAAAAAGGATATTTTAATAGTTCAAATTTATGTTGATGATATCATTTTTGGTTCTACTAATGACCAGTTGTGTCAGGACTTCTCTGAAATAATGACCAAGGAATTTGAAATGTCTCACATGGGAGAATAAACATATTTTCTTGGTTTAAAAATTAAACAACTTCAGAATGGCATATTCATTAATCAAGAAAAATATTGTGATAATTTAATCAAACATTTCGGAATGGAAAATACTTCTGCCAAATCAACTCAATGAATACAACAACACATCTTGAAAAAGATGACAATGGCAAAAGTATTGACCAGAAACTATACCGAAGTATGATTGGATCATTACTACATTTGATGGCAAGTCGACCTGACATAATGATGAGTGTCTGTTTGTGTGGTAGATTCCAAGCCAATCCAAAGGAATCACATTTAGGAGTAGTGCAACGTATATTACATTATCTCACAAACACAAAAGATTTTGGTCTGTTCTATCCTAAAGAATGTCCATTCGAGTTAGTTTTATATAGTGATGCTGACTTCAATGGTTCTCGAACAGATCGAAAAAGTACAAGTGGTACGTGCCATTTTATTGGAAAATCACTTGTATCTTGGTTTAGTAGGAAACAAAACTATGTTTCTCTTTCTACATATGAAGCAGAATATATTTCTGCTGCTTTGGCTTGTACTCAAGTAATCTATATGCAACAAACACTTAAAGATTTCAATATAAACTTAACAAATTCAACTATATATTGTGACAACTCTAGTGCAATTAACTTATCTAAAGATCCTGTCAATCATTCACGAACAAAACATATTGACATCCGTCATCATTTTCTTCGTGACAATGTTGAAAAAGGAACAGTAAGTTTGGATTTTGTTTCGTCTGAAAATCAGTTGGCTGATATTTTTACAAAACCTCTTTTAGCAAATGTTTTTATCAAACTCAGACGAGAGCTTGGTTTATCTCTCTTAAAAATCTATGATATCTTTTATGAGATGTTAATATTTGTTACTTATTCTTTACTTCAATATTTCATAACAAATCATTTTGCACTGTTTGTTTTTTAAAAATTACCGACGTTTCTTTTGGTATGTAACTAAAACATACGCTACTATTGTTTGGCTCTTTGTATCTTGTGATGATTCTGATGCTTCTTTGTTCTCCTATTCTTGTTTATATTTTGTTACATCTATGATATGCATGATATTTTAACTTTCCTTTTTTTTCGATGTCAAAGGGGGAGATAGACGGGGGAGTTTATATTAAGGGGAAGTATTTTTTTTCTTGCTTCTATATGATCTTACTATAATTTTATATAATTGTCATCGTCAAATACCAAAAGACATGGGGAGTTTATATTAAGGGGAAGTATTTTTTTTCTTGCTTCTATATGATCTTACTATAATTTTATATAATTTTCATCGTCAAAAAGGGAGAGAATGTTGAAACCTTCGTGTTTACGGTATTTCGTAAATACGATATTTTGACTATGACAAGTATATAATCATTCATATACTAACTTGTTTATTTTGCAGGAGTTGATTTATGACAACTATATATAATTTTATATCCTTATCTAGAAGTTAAAATATGTTAAAATCTCTCCTATATGATATATACTACATTATCATTTCATATATTTGGTTTAAAAGAAAAATCTTATTTTTATGTTACATTCAGACGTCTGAATGCTTCAATCCAGACGTCTGATGCTGGAAATTTGAATGTTGTAAAATACAATATTCAGACGTCTGAAGGGTATAAATCAGACGTCTGAATATGACAAATTTTTGCCTATTTTCTTTCTGGTTTGATTTCGTTGCATTTCAGAAGTCTGAATTTTTAATTTCAGAAATCTGAATATTTACAACGACTACTTTTCTGAAAAGGCATTTCCATTCATGAAGAGTTGCAATCTTTAATCCAACAGATAATCATAACTCGTGATGATAATTCTTCATGAACAATTGCAACTATTTATTATTTATATAAACACATTAGAATTAAGTTTTCAAAACACCAATTCTATTTTTGAAATTTTTGATTCTAATACATTTGTGCTTTCAACATCATTCAAATTCAGTTTCCTACTTCCTTAGTCTTCACGAATTCACACATATATCATAAAGGAGAAAGATTATAGGAAGTTTGTACTATCAAGAGACAAATTCGTGTTATTAAGAACGCATTGTGTCACATACATTCTGTATAAGTTGAAGTCATCTTCGGCTGTTGAGGCGAAATCTCGTTCTGCTGCTCAGGTCCCTTGTTCGGTTGTTCAAGAGTTGTATAAACCTATTCCTTCGGGTTAAGTGAGGATTGTTGTTAGTGAAATTCCAGAAAGGAGTCTAGGACTGGACGTAGAACAGGAAGTTCGAACCGGTATAAAAATTCGTGGTGTGCTTGTTTTATTTTTTACTTACTTTACATTGCTATAGTTTATTTCTACACTAGTTTAATATTATTCCATATAGCACGAGCCACACAGTCTTTTCATGATGGAGTTCAACATTCAAAACTTGGTTTTTGTGAAGAGTGTGTTCTTGGAAAGCATACGAAGATTTCTTTTGGTATAAGAGAGCATAAAGCAAAAGCTGTCTTGGATTATGTTTATACAGATGTCTAGGGTCCCTCCCCTTGTCAGTCTTTAGGTGGAGCCAGATATTTCATTTCATTTATAGATGATTTCTCTTATAAAGTATGGGTATACTTTCTTCAGTCAAAGAGTGAAACCTTTGCCATGTTTCAGAAGTGGAAATCTATGGCTGAAAAGCAGTCAGGAAAGAAACTGAAAGTTCTCCGTTCAGATAATGGCGGTGAATTTATATCACAGGAATTCATCGATTATTGTGAGCCTGAAGGAATTAAGAGGCATTACACCACACCAGGCAACCCCCAGTCTAATGGAGTTGCAGAAAGGATGAATCGGACATTATTGGAGAGAACAAGATGCCTTAGACTGGCTGCTAAATTGAAGAAGGGATTTTGAGCTGAAGCTTTAACTATGGTAGCTTTCCCCATCAAACGCACACCTTCTACTGCCATAGATATGAAGATCCCTGAAGAAGTATGGAAAAAAGAGCCTGTTAGATATTCGTTTCTCAAAGTTTTTGGTTGCCCAGCTTATGTGCATGAGAGAAAAGGAAAGCTGGAACCTAGAGCTCGCAAGTGTATTTTTCTAGGTCATAGGAGAGGAGTGAAGGGATATAGGTTGTGGTGTCCTATTAGCAAGAAGATCATTATGAGAAGGCATGTGAATTTTGATGAGAAGGCTATGTTTAAGGTGGATCCTTCCTCATCAGATGACAATGAGAGGACATGTGAAGAATACCAGACACAAAGCAAGTCATTTGTTAATTCTTTCCATAGACGTTCAAATGGTGTTTTCGTTGACACCGTGGTTGATGTGGATAATATCGATGTTGGTGCAGAGGATCAAACTCAAGGTGGAGCTCATTCAGAACATAGGCCTATCAGACAAAGAAGAAAGCCTAAGTAGCTTGATGAGTTTGTTGGATTGAGCATCGAAGATATTAACTTCGATGATATGGCAACATATGCTTTGAATGTTGTCCATGATGAGCCCTGCGATTATAGAGAAGCTATCGCATCTGTTAGCAATTCCAGTTGGTTAGTTGTTATGGAGGAGGAGATGGAATCATTGCAGAGAAATCATACTTGGGATTTGGTGCCTCTTCCCACCGATAAGAGAGCTATTGGATGCAACTGGATCTATAGAGTGAAAGACGGTGAAAATGGTAATCTCAGATACAAGGCAAGGTTAGTCGTAAAGGGCACTACTAGAAAAAAGCGAAATAGCGACGGCTGGGGGCGACGGCTTCCGACGGCGAATTTCCGACGGCTTCCGACGGGCCGTCGGCGGCCGTCGGAAGCCGTCGGAAATTCGCGAATACCTGCAGCCGGCCGAGCCTTTCTTCCTCATTTTCCAGCTTCCCCCAATCTCACCAAAAACCCCCAAATTCACATTTTCCACCTCCATTCGCCAATTTCGTGATTTTTTCTCCTTCCACACTGCTGATTCAACACCTCTTTCTCTCAATCTCAGGTATAATCTCTTATTTTTCTGAAAATTTCAGTTTTTATCCTAATTTTAGATTTGCATAAATTGATAAATTAGGGCGAATTAGCGATTGAAATTGTTTGCATTAGCGTAACAATGGTTTATAGCATCACATGACATACATATTTCATCTTTTATCGTGAAATTGTGAAAAATACGTATACTTTGTGGTTGTTCATGTATATGTAAATTGTTGTATATGTCCTGATTCGACGATTGTATACGTTATTTGGCATACGATAAAATGATTGAATGAACTAGGAGTATTATATTGTGCACGTATTTACTTATGAAACAAAAAAATGCATTACTCTAAATTATAATTGTGCGTATTAAAAAAAAGACAAAAATGTTAAACCAGCCTTTTTGATGCGTAATACGTCGAATAACTGTGTTAAATTTTTATATATTTTTGTAAATGTGAACAGTGAGTAAAACTGTATTTTTGAGTAAAATGCGCGCATGTTAACCGACAAATGTCCCTTAGAGAGTTTTTGGCCCCGTCTGACGAGTGTTGTACATGATCGTTGTATAAATAGTCGTTTTTTTCGAAAAACGACCATTTATATTCATCTGGTACAATGTTTGTCGGATTTGTCCCTGTATTGGACAAGTTATGAACACAGTAAGAATTTACATTTTGTATACTACTTCGTCTCAAACGGTTCATAAAATTTCGCCCTAACTTTTCTTTTTTGTTTCCTGCGTACACGCATTTGTGTACAATGCAGGGAACAAAAGGGAAATGCTGCCGAAATTTTATTGAATCGTTTGGGACGAAGTAATATACGAAATGTAAATGCTTACTGTGTTTGTAATGGGAGGTAGGATGTCTGACCAATGAAAAAAAATTATATATTTTTAATCGTTACGTACGTTAAAAAATGAAATGTGCCCTATTTGAAAATATTTTTAAATTTGTGAAGTTGTTCTTTAAATTCAAAATATTATACGAACATGAAAATAATCTTTTTCGAATGTGTATTCTTCAAAATAAATATTAAATTTTGAACTTCTCATTTTGTCAAATAGGAAAAATGATTGATTATTTTGTTGATCGAAGGAGATGGATGTACCAAAGAAAAGGAATGAGGGGCTCAATAAAAGAAGATTTTTATAACGGTATAAACGTGTTTGTTGAATTCGCCTTAAGTAATAACGGAAACGATCCAGAAATTCGTTGTCCGTGTAGTAGGTGTAGACATTTGAAGTTTTTGTTACCAGATATTGTGAAAGTTCATTTGTGCCAACACGGTTTCACACCCGAATATTATGTTTGGGATCGGCATGGAGAAGTTGTAGCAAATACTTCTGTAGAGTCTGAAAGTGTCGTTAACGAAATAGTTTCAACGACCCGTATAGAAAATATGGTCGAAGATGCAGCACGATCAATGTTTCCTATGGTTGAAGTTGACGACGATGATGTAAATGTTGAAGAACCAAATATTGAAGCTAAGAAAATTTATGATTTACTAGATGCAGCTAAAAAACCTATTTGGGATGGTTGTAAAAGCGGCACGCAGCTGTCAGTAATCGCAGAATACATTGCGATGAAGTCAAAATACAACATCACTGAAGCTGGGTTTACGGCTGTTGTACAAGCTGCAAAAAGACATATGCCGCCCGATAATCTAATGTGTGAAAATCACTACGAAGTTAAAAAACTTATGTCGGCTTTTGGTTTACCGTATCAGAAAATAGATACATGTTTAAAAGGATGCATGTTGTTTTGGAAAGAAGACGCAAACCTTAGAAATTGTAAAGTTTGTAACCAGGAGAGATACAAACCAAGAAAAAAGAAGGGTAAGGAAGTTCCGTACAAGCGTATGCACTACTTACCCATAACTCCAAGACTTCAAAGATTATACGCATCTTCTGTAACTGCGTCTAATATGAGGTGGCATAGCGTGAGAACGGAGGAAGAGGGTACGTTGACACATCCGGCCGATGGAGAAGCATGGAAGCATTTCGATAAAACGTATCCAAATTTTGCAGCGGAGAGTCGAAATGTTAGATTAGGATTATGTACGGACGGTTTTTCTCCATTTTCTCAATTTGGTTCTAAATATTCATCCTGGCCCATTATCGTCACACCGTATAATTTACCTCCATGGATGTGCATGAAAACGCAATATATGTTTCTTACTGTTGTCGTTCCTGGCCCCGACGATCCGACACAAGGAATCGATGTATATTTACAACCGTTGATTGAGGAGTTAAAAATACTGTGGAACGAAGGAGTAGAAACATACGATGTGTCAAAGAAGAAAAATTTTCGTATGTTTGCTTCTTTGTTGTGGACTATAAGTGATTTTCCTGCCTATGCAATGCTTTCGGGATGGAGTACTGCCGGTCGTCTAGCATGTCCATATTGCATGGATGAAACACGAGCGTTTTCTTTACCTCATGGTAAGAAAATTTCATGGTTTGACTGTCATCGATATTTTCTCCATGTAAATCATCCCTTCAGAGGAGACAAGAAAAACTTTTTAGCTAATAGAGTAGAAAATAGACAACCACCGACGATATGGTCAAGCGAAGACATATATGAACTTGTTAAGGACTATCCAAAGATATATGAAACGGGGGAGCAAACAGAAATTGAAGGCAAATCAGTTGTTCATAACTGGTGCAAACAAACTATTTTTTGGGAGTTGCCGTATTGGAAACATCTTCTGCTTCGCCATAACATAGATGTGATGCACAATGAGAAAAATGTATTTGATAATGTGTTTAACACAATTTTGAATGTGAAAGGGAAGACGAAGGATGATTTGAAATCAAGACGTGATATAGAAGAATTATGCAAACGTCCCGAGCTTCATATGAAACCAAATGACAGTAAAAAACCAAAAGCTTGTTACGAATTAGATAATAATCAAGTTAAAGCTGTGTTAAAATGGGTGGAAGGGTTAAGATTTCCTGATGGGATATCATCAAATCTTCGTAGATGTGTTGACTTTAAAAATAGTAGATTGAGCGGAATGAAAACTCACGACTGTCACATAATGATGGAAAATTTATTTCCCGTTATGTTTAAAGAACTACTGCCGTTAAAAGTTTGGAAGGTAGTAACGGAGCTTAGTATGTTTTACAAAGAGCTTTGTTCGACTACTTTAAAAGTGCAACGTTTACGTAAACTTGAAGTGGACATTCCTATATTGCTTTGCAAATTAGAGAAAATATTTCCGCCAGGTTTTTTTAATGTGATGGAACATTTACCTGTTCATCTTCCATCTGAAGCACGACTTCGAGGTCCTGTCCAATACGGATGGATGTATCCATTTGAGAGGTATGTAATATGTTATAACGTAATTTAATTGCATTTGAAAGATGAAGTTAATATAAATTAATGTTGCATAGATATTTGAATCATCTGAAGAAAAAAGTGAGACAAAAAGCACGAGTTGAAGGTTCGATATGTAAATCTTACATCGAAGAAGAAGCTTCGTTCTTTTTCTCTCACTATTTCAGTGACCATGTGAATATTTCATTTCAAAGTGTTCCTCGTAATGATGAAGGCGACGAACAAGAGTCCTCTCAAGCAATGTTATCTATTTTTAGACAACATGGTCGGCCTTCTGGAAAATGTGTGGAAATATGGCTAGACGATAGAGATCTTCGTGTAGCACACACTTATATTCTTCTAAATTGTGCCGAGGTTGCACCGTTTGTTAGGTATTCTGAAATAATAATTTTTGTTTTATTCTTTTCTGTAATGCATGCGCGTGTATAACCTAATGTAATAATTTGTTTATATAAACAGTGTTTATGAACGGGAACATCCGAACGGAGATCTCAGTAAAGAATTTTCCCGTTGGTTTTCAAATTACGTTTATGAGCCGAAAAATTGTGTTGTTGACGAAGGGTTGAAACATCTTGCAATGGGACCAAAAAGAGTGGTCAAGACATATCCAATATATTTCGTCAATGGATACAAATTTAACACTAAAGAATACGGTGCAGAAAAATTAACAAATAATACTGGTGTATTTGTTAAAGGTAGTGACGATCCAGAAAACCATTTAAATGATTTTTATGGCGTTCTAACACAAATTTTGCAACTGACATATTTCTCAAGACCCGCGGAGGAGGTGTTTCTATTTAGATGCAATTGGTTTAGCAATGTTCCAGGTTCTGGAATTAATGTGCATAAGGATTATAATCTTATCGAAATAAAGCATACATCGCACTATCACAAGTATGATCCTTTTGTACTAGCCAAACAAGCATTGCAAGTTTATTACGCTCCTTATCCGTCTCTAAAAAGAGATAAAGCAGATTGGTCTGCAGTTTTTAAAACAAAGGCCAGATTCACATTCGATGGGAAGAATATTCCGGACGAACAAGCTTATCAGGCAGATCTTGAGCAAAATAACGAAATAATAATTACAGACGATCATACAGATTTTGGTCCTTTGATCGATGAATCAAATGTTTTGGTAGAAGCGTTTGACAGTGCAGAGGAAAATATCGTCGAAAACGAGACCGAATCTGAATCAGAAGACGATGATGACTGATATAAATTTGAATCTGTTTTTTTGCAATTGATGTAACTATGTTGAATTCTTGATGTATTATGAAATTGATGTAACTATGAAACTAAATCCGTTTACTATTGTTTTATGTTATTTCAATTTGTCATTTATTTAGCAATTTTTATTAAAAATGCAATGAACTCTGCTTATCGTAGGAAGAGTACACCCATCATGAATCAGGTATAACAAACTTACATGTCTATTTACATTTCAGTCATTATAATTAAGCAATTTATACCATTGATGTCATGTTCATATGAAATATATTTCATTATCATGTTTTTATTCTCTTATATAATGATGTGTAAACGTCACAGGTTTATCATTATGTCACATAGAGGGAGGAGCTCTTCCCGTTCTTCAGGAGGCGATGGCAGTGGCCCATCGCAAGCGCCACACCGTCCAGTTGTTACGTTAGCCCCCAAAGCAGATGGGTAAAAATTAAATCTTATTCATCATCTTATTTTTTCTATACTATACGTATGTACTTATCTGTATCGTACTTAAAAACAGGGGGTTCGAGCTACTACCCACTAAGGTAGTGTTGGACGTCTCCAGAGCAGCATATCGTAGTAGGATGAGTGCGTGCTGGCCAAAGTGGGATACCATCCCTCCGCACATCATAGAGTGCATATGGCAGGATGTCCTAGTATGTGTAATTTTTATGTTTTCCATTTTTAATTCGTTTTTGTCGTTTTTCTACCGTTTATCGTTTAAAGTGTAATCTTTTTTTAACACAGGCTGAGATAGACATCCAGACAGATGATATGCAGCTGGCACGAGCATACTGGATGAGGAAGATGCGAAAGAACTACAGAGACACGATATCTGAGGTTAAGAAATCCGGGAAGAGACCACGGTGGATGGGGGAGAGCGTGTGGCAAGCTTGGTTGAGCTACTGGGAGACGGACGAGGCGAAGGCAAGTATACTAATTTTTTTTCAATTATTAATTTAACGTGATTGAAAAATAATGTATCAAATTTTGAATGTACAGGCAGAGTCAGATAGAAACTCTGCAAATAGAAATAAGAATCCCGTTACTCATCGCGGAGGATCGAAGTCGTTTCAGCAGTATCGGCAGGAGTTGGTAAATTTAATTACTGAATAATAAATGTAAATAGTTTATGCTATATGATTTTAAATGTATAATAATTGTATGTAACAATCAACTTCAGGAAGCCGAGGCACATGGTCCTGTCAGCTATATGGACGTGTTCACCCGTACGCATGCTGTTGAGCATGTTAATCCAGACGGGACTGTTTCGTACACATGGCAGGACGATAAATCCAGTAAAAGCCATGTAAGCATATTTCATTTTATTCAGTATTAGTAATTGTTTTAGTTGTCAAATTATTATGAAATAAGATATGATATTATTAATTTGTCAATGCAGGAGATGTTTATGGAGCAGCGACAGAAACTCCTTTCTGATACGGGTCGAGAGCAGCTGACGACCGATGAAGAGGACATTATTTTTGAGTCCGTTATGAGTCCACCAGAGCATGGTCGACGATACGGATTTGGCAATTTAGCGGTAAATAATTTAATTTTTCTTAAAATACTTAAAATATGATATTCTTACCTTTTCAAAACAATAAACTTTGATTTTATTTATTTTTCAATTATTGCAGTCCAGTAGTCAGAGTAGGAGACGGCGGAGTAGACCTCAGAGCGAGCTAGCAAGTATAGAAGAATTACAGACTAGAGTTCAGCAGTTGGAGGAGCAGAACCGCCAACAGGCCATGCAGACGGCACAGTTATTTGAGTACATGCAGCAGTTTGGTGGCCGCTTCCCTTCATCGGCTGGCTCTGGATCTGGGGCAGATTGATTCATTGCTTTCTAATTCGTTCGTGCAGGTATGTTTAGTTTTAGTTTACAATGATTTGGTAGAAGGAACAATTAATTGTTGATATGTATAATTATGTATAATACACTTGGTTCTGTAGCTGTATCAGGATATGCATGATTAGAACAGTTATTGTTAGTATTATTGTTAATGTTGGAATGTTATGTATATTTTGTATTTTATTTTTATTCTAATTTAGTTTATTTCTGTGTCTATTGAATATTTTGGAGTATTGGTTTGCATGTTTGGTTGGATTATTGTTTATTTGATTGTGCAGTATTGATATTGTAGTGTTTGGAAGAGAAATGTGGTTGGAAGGCTCTATTTGCAGCAGATTTTAAAAAAAAACAACAGGTTTCCGACGGCTTCCGACGGCTTCCGACGGCTTACTGGTCGAAATTTTCCGGCGGTTTCCGACGGGTTCCGACGGCTTATTGGCCTGATTTCCGACGGTTTCCGACGGTTTCCGACGGCCGTCGGAAGTCGTCGGAAACCGCCGGAAACCGCCGGAAACCGTCGATAATGTATACGGCATCACCCGTCGGTAGCCGTCGGAAATACTGCTTCCCGACGCCTTCATTTCCGACGGCTTTTTCCGACGGCCGCCGACGGCTTCCGACGGCCGCCGACGGTTTTCAGCCGTCGGAAATCCCCCCTCCCCTTGTAGTGGGGGTATGTTCAGAAGAAGGGGTATAATATCATGATATCTTTGCTCCAGTGGTTAGGCGTACTTCTATTTGTATTCTTTTGACATTAATTGCTCATTATGATATGGAATTATAGCAACTAGATGTCAAAGCTGCATTTTTTCATGGTGATCTGGATGAGAAGATTTATTTAAAGCAGTCGGAAGGGTTCATTGATAGTAACAGACCAGACTATGTTTGCAAACTCAACAAATCTCTATATGGACTGAAGCAATCTCCTAGACTATGGTATAAGAGGTTTGATAAGTTTATGCTTTCACAGGGATATTCCATAAGTTTCAAATACTAGTGTGTTTATTTCAGGAGATGTGATGGTGATATGATTTATTTGTTGTTATATGTTGATGATATGCTGATTGCATATCAGAGTATGGTCAGAATTAAGGAGTTGAAAGCAGAGCTCAGTAGAGAGTTTGACAAGAAGGATTTGGGAAAGGCACAAAGAATATTGGGTATGGAGATAAGTAGGGATAGGAAGCGGAGAGAGTTAAGGCTCACTCAAGCGCAGTACATCGAGAAGGTCCTCGCTCGATTTGGAATGGAGAAAGCTAAACCAGTTGGCACTTCATTAGGCTCTCATTTTAAGTTGTCAAAAGACTTATCTCCTTCATTGGAAGAAGACAAGAGGTATATGGCTGATATACCTTATTCTAGTGCTGTTGGTAGTCTTATGTATGCGATTGCGTGCATAAGACCAGATTTGGCCCATGCAGTGGGTGTTGTGAGTCGATATATGTCTAACCCAGGCAAAGAGCATTGGCAAGCTGTGAAGTGGATTCTTATATATCTTTGAGGCACTTCTTCGATGGGCTTGTTATATGGTGGAGTGGATGGTGACATCTTTCTTAGAGGATACCGTGATTCTAATTACGCTGGCGATAGAGATGCCAGGAAGTCAGTGTTGGGCTATGTTTTTACACTTGGCATAGGCTTGATTTCATGGAGATCAAAGCTGTAATCTATCGTAGCTTTATCGACTACCGAAGCAGAGTTGATATCGATTGTGGAAGCAACAAAGGATGGATTATACTTACTTCAGTTATTGGATGATCTTTCAATGGTGCAGCGGACAATAGAGCTATTTTCAGACAGTCAGAGTGCGATTCTTCTTGTAGAAAATCAAGCTTATAGTTCACAGACGAAGCACATTGATATTAGAGATTTCTTTCTTATGCTTGAGGAAGAACGAAGCAAGATCAAATTGTTAAAGGTGGGTACTTTGGATAATCCTTCAGATATGATGACTAAGTCACTTCCAAAGGACAAGTTTGAGCATTGCTCAAACTTGATCAGTTTGATACCTGTTATTTGAGCGCCATGGGGTGCTAGACCCAACCACGTATATGTCGATTGCTTGATGATAAGATGATGAAGAGAGATTGTTATATTTGAATCAAGGTGGAGTGTTGAATTTGGATAATTCAAATATCTATTAAAGAGGAAAGAAATTGATTAATCGATTCAATCAAATCAATTAATTTAGCTGGTATATGGAAGGATATTTTGAAGGAAACTAATTAATTAGTCAATCAATTAATTAATCAATGTATATTTGCTATATGAAGAAATAAATGATTAGGCATGGAGAATAAAGAAAAGATATGGAAACGAAGATTACGTCATCTATTTGTATTAAAATCAAATCATGCAAATTGGAAAGATATCTGGGTAATTAAGAAATTGATTTGCTTAATCTCCAAGCAACCCTTCATTATCAAGTCTATATAAATGAAGGAATTTCATCTTCATATGTAACAAGCAAGTGTGAGAGTATCCACCATTATTCTTTCCTCTCTTTTGTACTCTTTTCTTAAGTGAAGTAAAAAGTTGTTGGGTCTCCGTGGACGTACGATATTCATATCTGAACCACGTTAAATTTTCTGTGTATCTTATTTCTGTTATTTTTCTGTGAGACTGCATAATTCTTTTTTAAGTGTCATTGGTATCTAAATAGGCAATACTAGATCCTGATCAAATAAATCGCTTTCGCTCAAATTAAAATAAAATTTCACTACAGCTTGAAGAATTGATACTAATATAGATTGTTTAACCTTTGCATACGTGACTTCAAAGATCAGGTTCACTTTAGAAGATGGATAAATAGTGGGGAGATGAAAGAGGGGAAGTTAAGTGGTAGAGGGACAATAGAATTAGATTAGCAACGATTCTAGTGTAATAATCCAAAAAAGCATGTTCAATGGTATAAACATTATTACATGGTATGCCATTCATATCCATAATGGACATTGTGTTATTAGAAGCATGGTTAATTTTGAGAGAATTGTGGAAAAAGGTTTAGTTTTATCACCATGCAATTTCCATTGGATTTTTAATTGTTGTTTTGCCATTAAATTTTTCTCCTTAAGGGCCTGATCATGGCAAGCGGAAATACAATGTTCCTTCATAGAAAAAGGCATATCATTGGGGCTAAAAAGAAGAGATTCCTGAACTGAGTGCGGCTGAGGTCTTAACTGGGAAGAAATACTTGAACCATCACCAAATGTGGAAGATGACTAAGCTTTCAGCATGTCTGTGAGTGTCTTTAACTTACTTTGCAAAATAAACATGGATTGCCATATATATTACATTTCCAACATTCAGAGCCAAGTTGGAGAAAATCAGGGTGGGAAGTCCAGTTATTAAAAAATGAAAAAGAGGATGGCTTTTTAATAGTAGTTTTACCCCAATCTAGAATAATGGGAGAATGATTAGAGAGGGAAGCGAGGGGAAGTGAGAATAAGATTAGGCCATTGAGGTTGAGTGGATGTTATGATATGCCCTATCTAGTTTGCAAAATGTTCTGTTGCCAAATTTACTTCTGTTGCTCCAAGTGAAGAAACAACCAATAAGGTTCATGGGTATAAGGTTAGAAGATTTAATGGCATTATCAAGAGGTTTAGTAGCTTATAAAGAGAGAGGAGAGCGACTAGATTTTTCATAGGAGAACTGTTAGATTTGATACAATATTTTCATACTTAAGAAGATTTGGAAGATATTTGAGATAATTGCTCAAGTATATTGCCTCTTTTATTTGCATTAAAGAGGGCAACGGATTAGCTACGTAAGTGGAAGAAATATTTGAAAAAGAATGAAGTAATTAATTTATTCTCTAATTATTTGATTAAAGAAGGAATCTTATCAAACGCGTACAAATTATGAGAAAATAGAAAAATAAACTCATAAATATTTCCCATATGATTTGGAGAATTGATTAGGTATTGATTTATGACCATAAATCAATTACTTCAACCTTAAGTAATAATCCTTATATAAAGGTAGGGATTATGATGAATAGAAGTATCAGAAACGAATTATCTTCTCTTTTGTATTTCTTCATATTCTTCTTAGTCTTCATTATCAATCTTGTAATTCTTCTCTCTGAAAGTAATAAAATCTCCCTTTCTCAAGTGGATGTAAACTATCTTGCGATAGTGGAACCACTATAAATCCGTGTGTGAACTCTCTATTTACTTTCTTGTGTGACTTGCTGATTTGTTATTTTATTTTCAAGTTCTGTTTAATTTGTCGCATTACAACACGAACTTATTGTTTCCTCATGTGTTAGGGTTGATTTGCAATCATTTGTGTAAATTCACCCCTACAATTTAGTATTAAAGCTTTGAAGGTTGTTGTTGAAGTTTAGGGTTAGAAGGTGTTCGATAAAATGGCAGGACTTGGAAATGAGGAGGTTAGACCTACCTAGGAATATACACCCTACATTTGGGGTTCATGTGCAGCATCAGGTTCATAGTTGGCTACAAAGAAGTGGAACAGAGATAATGATTTTGAGAAGTGGCAGTGGAAGATGAAGGCGGTGTTGAGAAGAAATCTTGTTCATCAGGTTGTATTTGACATAGAATTTTCCCAGCAGATATCTCAGAATTGAAAAGAAAGAGGATGGAAGAATGAGCCATTACTACCCTCCAATTGGCTATGGGTGAGAATGTCATTCTAGAGATTACTGGTGAAACTACTACTAGAGGCTTATGGAAGAAATTGGAGGATCTTTACGCGAAGAAGTCACTCACGTATAGGCTGATTCTATTGAAAACTTTTTTCACATATAAGACGCGGGAAGGTACGTCATTAAAAGCACAGTTGAACTTCTTCGATGATTTGATGATGAAGATGAAAATAGTCACCAGACTCTGGCATCTAAGATTAGGTCATGTTTCAGAGAAGAGTTTGGGGTTGCTTCAAAGAAGAAAGATGGTCAAGGATGAAAGCTTCAACCGTTTGGAATTCTGCCAAGAGTGTGTATTAGGGAAGCAGACAAAAGTTTCTTTCGATGTTGGTAGACATGATTCCAAAGGAGTACTGGAGTATGTCTATACGGATGTTTGGGGACTAGTAGCTACAATTTCTATTGGAGGAGCTAAGTATTTTATCTCTTTTATTGATGACTACTCTCGGAAGGTTTGGGTGTATATGATGAAAACTAAATTGGAGTCATTTGAAAAGTTTAAAACTTGGAAAGCACCGGTAGGGAATGAAGTAGGAAGGAAGTAGAAGGTGCTAAGATCCGACAATGGCGATGAATTTGTTTCTAAGGATGTAACAACCCATATTTTGATAATTAAAAAAATTAAATTTAATAAGGTTTTGGGCTTTAATATTGTCAGAAATTAAAATTTATGATTTATTAAATTGAATCTTATTATATTAGAAATTTTGACTTTAAGATAAACCTTAAAACAAATAATTTAATGATATAAAATATATAATTGGCTAATATTGATTAAATGTAATTGACTACTATACTATATTAATGTAATTTCAATCAATTTAAATAATAAAGGTTAATAAGGAATAGAATAAATGATGCATAAATTGATGTAATCTTATGTTATTAATTGCAATTGGTTTTAATATGGAGTATGAAATCAATTATTTTGTATGTAAATTTATTAACCTTTGTTTGTAAACAATAAGTTAATTGATATGGACTATTAACGTGTAACCATTGTTTTATTTATTTTCTTATTATTAAATTCGTTAAAAATTTATTTGGTAATTAATGGAGAATTAATGTAATTGAAATATTACAATTGATATAAGAAGAAACGTTAACTGTTGAGTGGTGAGTGTAAAACTTATGTTAATCAACTGCATAAGGGAATAGTTGATTTGATAATAAGAATGTAAATCAAAATAAAAGGATTTGTTTAAAATTTAAATATATAATGAACAGGTTTTATTACATTTGTAATTAAATGTTGGAATTAAATTAGTATATAGATATTGGATTTAACATAGAAATTTGGATTTCAAAGGAAACAATTGAATTAGTTATCTTCCCTGTATTAGGGTATGTTTTGAGATTTAATCATTGTAAGTAATAGTAATTATATCCTGCCATTAATAAGAGATAGAAGTAAACGGTAATTAATTAATGATATGTGCAACATATGTTTTGTGTTAAAAATATAATAAGAATTTCATTGAGAAATATTACGTTCAAATTGTAGGCACTTAAATTTGGTACAAATATAACGATTATATGAAACTAATTGATAAAGAAATGATGTGGTTGTATGAAGTATTATTTCTGTGACCCTTTAATGGGATAATCTTTAAATATAAGTTGGTTTTAAAGGGGGAGGTGTTAATTGTAAATGAATGTGTAATAAAAAGAAATATGTTTTGATAAAAATAAAAGAAAAGGATGGTTTCTTGATAAGAATATTCTTATCAAATAAAGTGAATATTTCATCTATGAATGTTAATTTAATTTCATTAAAACAAAGAATTGAATTTTGTCGTATGTTTCTAGTTGGAATATTTGATTTATTTGAATATTCCTTAATTTGAATTTAATTATAAAAAAAATACAATGATAAAATGGTAAGAAAACAACTTGAAGGTTTTGTTAAGTTTTTGATTCGGAATAGTTAGCATATTAACAAAGGAGATTTATTCCGTTTCAAATTTGACTTTGGGGTCTCAGTTCATCTTTTAATGTGTGGGGTGGTTGTCCTCATTATGTTAATTGTAGTGTTTAATTTTATTTATAGTTTACTAAATAAAAATACATATATGTGTGTAAATTTGAGCGTATTAGGGTTAATAAATATGTTAAAATGAATTGTTTTTTTAGCATATTTGATTTGTGATTTCTATGTACGGACTGCATTCTCAAATTTAAATCTGTCTCTTTCATTTATTTTATTTTATTACTACTTTCTTTCATTAAATACATGCCTCTTTTGGTCTTTCAGTAAGTTTTATCTATTTACACGCGAGCCTTGTCTTGAAATATTTCATTTGTGAATGTAGATTCAATTTCATAAGAGTAAAGAATAGAATGATTTGTTAAAAAAAGGAAATATATATTTATTTGAACGTTGTTTTAGCATACAGATTGATTTCAAGAATAGGAATATAATTTAAGTAAGTTATTTATTACGGTGGTGTAAAACAACAAATTTATATACATGTTTAAATGGCTTAAGGAAACAATTATCCTATTTCTCATCCATTTTGGTTTATTTATTTTGAAATTTAACTTTGTTATTAATTACAATTAATGTAATGGAAAGAAAACTTTGATTGCAATTAACAGATTTAATAAAAGAAACGTACATTTTGTGTTAAACAGAAATGGTGCTTTAATGGAAATAAAAGAATTGAACGTTCTCATTTCTAAGGTAGGTATAACTTTATTAATTGTGCGTAGATAAAAATTTGTATGTGTACAAATTGAGTATTGCTTGAGTGAATGAAATTAATTTGGTTACGTTTCGAAAGAAATTGAATTTCAAAATGTGTATGTGTTCCCTTCATTTCTTTTTATTTATTGCATGTACGTTTTAAAATACCTCATTATTAAAACTTGGCCCGTTCATTTCTCCTTCGGTTTAATACCTAAGCTTAAGCATTTAGGCTATATTTAATTCTTTCCATCTCATTTTTTGTTATAAATTTTTTTATTTTCCTTTGGTTTGCAAATTTTCTCATTCCTACATACATTTCCTTATGCATTATCAATGCCTAAAGCATTTAAAACTAAACGTGCATTTTGTCCCTCCACCTTTATTTCCTTATTATTAAATAATCTATAATTTTATTTCTTCATTTGCATTTTTATTTCTTCTACCACCTCATATTCATTTAGTTCACATCTTTCAATACTACGTTTTAGGGCTGTTATATTTTACTTTATTTCAATTCCTCGTTTGTTTATATATACCTTATTAGCTTTTCATTTGTTTCCATCTTCATTTCTTTAGTCATATTTCATTTTCTAATCTCATCTTTTATAGCTTCATTTTCCAAATAAAACTTCCATCTCATTTTTTTCTCTCGTCACCTTCCTCCTTCCGTTTTCATTTTTCTTCTTTAAATCTCCTTCTTCTCTTTTTTTTGCTTCATTCTTTATCTTTTTGTTTCTTCTTCTTCAAATCTTCTTCTTTTTGAAAGCTCCATTTTCTTTTTCAATTCTTCATCTTCTTTAAATTTTCTTCTTCTTTTCCAAACATTCTTCTTTTTTCCAAATCTTTTTCTTCAAATCCAGATCTATAACAACTTCTCTATCTCTTCCAAAACATTCTAAAAAAAGATTAAGATAGAAGGAAATAAATCAAAAGGAGGAAGTAGTAGCGGATCCAAATTCGACTAGAAAAGGGAAATTCAGAAGGTGGGTGTTTAAACTCACTCACGAAATACTAAAATTTTATTGCAAGTTAAACCAGGTCATATAGTGATAAAATTTTGATTGTTGGTTTGGAATATTTATTAATATTTAATTTGAATAGCTAAATTCCAATATGTGATTACTAATAATTACTGTGACATGTTATTGAATTGGTTGATTTGTTGAACTGATTGATTTGAATGTTGACTGTATGTTGTGATGGATGCTATCGTGGTTGAATGTATATTTGTTCATTTATTTGATACATCCTTGTTATCACCCTATAGTTTATTGTAATTATTTAAATTTTCATATTGATTATTTGCACACTGAATAAGGATGTAAAACCCATGAATTTCAAGAACTTACATCAGAGGAAAAATAGTATGTTTAGATTTACTATTTGAAAAATAATTTTGGGTAGTTTCCAAAAAAAGTGAACATTGAAACTTTAGAACATTTTTATAAATCAAATCTCTAAAACTATGAAATTTAACTGGGAATTGTTCTGTAAATTTGTAATTTACTAGAATGGATCTATTGTGAAATCCATTTTATTTTAAACATGGAAACAATAACATTTCCAGAAATTTAAACCTTCAAAAATGTAGTTATCTGCATTCCTTATTTCATATACTTTTGATTTAATTTGCATAAGAATATTAGTTCTGACTCGAATGTATTATTTTCCTTTATGCTCGGGTCAGCCTGAGTTTTTCAGCATTGAAGACTATTTCTGGTGGACGAAGACGAAGATTCAGTATATTATTGCTATTTATTATTCCACTACATTCTGTGTTCCGCTGCATTGTTTGGTTATTTATGATATATGTATAACTCTGATTTGAATTTGTAAAAGTGTAATGAAATGTTATTTGTAAAACAGCTTCATGAACTATTTATTTGATTATTATATTTTGTCGTTACGCTGCGAGATTTTGTATTTTGTTTTCTCTTTCATTTTTCTTTTTTTTTTCTTATTTACCCCATTAACAATCCTCCCTTTTGAATGGTTTGATTCTGACATGTGTGTCTGCCATTGCACTTGGAAGGTGCAACATGATTGGGGGTTCTCGCTTCCTGGTTTGGTAGCGAACGGTTGACTCTTACTCCTACATGTCCCCTTATGGGTTGGTGGTGCAGTCGAGAGGCTGACCGTAAAGGCAGAACACAGGTACTAATGTATGCTACGGTGGGCGTTACCCCACTGGCGCGGCCCGTTACAGTTGGTATCAGAGCTTTGGTTTAGACATACCTTAGCCTGTTGGGGTTAACTCGTTAGAGATATGGAAGTAATACCCTAGAATGAGTTGTCTGAGTGTATATACGAGAGCGCGTATTTGTTAGTGTTATAAAAATGTTTTATATAAATTTTGAAATGAAATTATTTTTCCTAATATTATATGATATATATAAAGGAATATATTTTTAAGACTAATATAGTTATTTGTAATGTGTTTGATTTATGAAATGGTAATATTTAATTATTATCATTTTTGTTGACTTATTATATTTAATCAAATTATAAACATTGGTTAATTATTGTTGATTGAATTAATGGACTAAACACTAGTTTAATAATGGTGTATTAAAGAGAATAAAATGAATAATTAGGATATTTGTTTATGAAATTGAAATGTTGATGTGTATTTTGTTGTTTGTTGACATGTAGTTTCATCTATTTGAAAAAAATGGAATATTAGGATATTTTGGATAATCGAAACCTTTTTGTATTAATATATAAGTGAAACTTGATAATTAGGTTGAATTATATAGTTGAATTGATAACCTTAATTTGAAAGCAAGTAAAATAAGGTCTAATTTGTTATATGTATGTTTAGTAAATGAATAGAATTGGGGTATACATTCTTAGCATGTAATGTAATAATATACAAGTGTGAACTTTAAGCCTTGGGATGTTTAAATTAAAAATTTGATTAAGGAAATGTTGTAAATGAGATTAAATTGGAAAAATATGTTTATAAACTTAATTAACATTTATGAAACATGTCATAAATAAAATTAAAGGAAAAGGTGAAACTAAATGGAACAAGCAATATGAATTAAAAGTGAAATGATTTCAAATAAAGCCATGATTTGTAAATTGTTATGAAATAAATAGATGTTACAATAAATGGTTATAAATAAAGTTGTGATAACTTTAAACTCGAACAATATCTTATAAAAAGGAATTAAGTTCTATAAATTGGTCGTAAAGAAATTCCTTATGAAATGATTTGCAAATAAATTAGTTTTAAATGAGAAATATTATATGTGAAATGGATGTAATTTAAATTAAAGAGAAATATAAGCAATATTATGAGAATGGATATATTAATGTTTATATTAAATGGAGAAATTCTGTGAAACAAATATTAAAGTATGAAGTGAAATTCATGCTAATCGATGAGATTAAAAATGAATTTAATTGAAATGAAATTGTGATGAAACAAATTGGAATAATTACATAAGTTGTATGTATATTATTTTATTCGTAAACTAACTTGATCCAGATTTGAGTACATAAGTTCTATGTGAATTACATCACTTCGTGTTGAGATTTTTCATTCGAATCTTGATGGCGAATATTTGATATGGATTTTTGGTTTGATTATAGAATTCTCTATCATAGTATATGGCTATGCAAGGAGAATGATGGTTTCTAGTCAAGAAACCATATCGAAGTCCGCATTAAGGAAGTTGAATGGACAATACTAGTTCGAAAGCTAACTTGTGTGATCGAGCGGGCGATCGAATATGATTTTATGAAATGATGACATACTTACATCTTATGTTCTAATATTATTGATATGCTTTGGCGCTGAAATTGAAAGTTATTGGGTTGGATATCTTTATAATTTAAATTGGAATATTCTTCTATGCAAAACTACTATTGATTTAAAACCATTTTTACAAAACTATTTCTTTTATTTTTCTTATACAAACTATCTTATTCTATTTTATTTACCAAACTATTTTATAAACTATTTCACAAAACTATTTTATGTACAAAACTATTTTACAAACTATTTTACACAACCATTTTATATATAAAAAATACAAAACTATTCTAAATTCAAAACTTTTTATAAACCAAAGATGTTCGATCCTATATGGCTTTTCATATAGCGAAATTTATTTTGGAATTTTTTTATTCTTGTGTAAGATGGACTTTGTATAAGTACAAGTGATTTTGAAACTGTTGATTTTGGAAGGTATTCGATCTGAAAAGATAAATTTTATATATAACGGAATTTATATAAGAATGATTTGATATATTCGAAATTATTGATTTTGGAAAGTACTTTATCTGAAAATGAAATCTTATATATACTGGAATTTATATAAGTGCGATATTTGAAAGTATGATTTTAAAAGGGTACTATACATGGTATGTTATATTTTAAAGTAAGAGGTATGGGGAAGTACCCTCCGTGAAGAAGTATAGTATGATATGCTTCGACCTAGATGGACTTGGGGAATCCAAGAATGGATTCGACCGATAAACCCCAATGTACTTGGGTGAATTCAGAAATGGATTCGAACTGATATGGTTGTCCGGACTTAAACTCATGAGTTCCTTGATTTTTTTTTCCAAGGTAGATGGTTCTTTAGTTTACCCAATTGAGGCGCTTTCGATCCTGAGATCTATTGTTTATGGATCTTCCGGGAAGGAAGTGCATCCATTGCGTAAATCATTGAATCAGCAGCGTACCACTGCAGTAGGGGTCGATGGTCCTTTGTTTACGAACTGGCTACAATATTTTTCTAGAATCCGGAAGGTAGAAGGATCTTCTGTAAAGTTTTGTGTCCATTGCGTAAATATTGGATCAACAGCGGGCCACTGCTATCGTATTATCATCATTTGACATTGGATTTTAAGCGGTACTTCTCATACCTATTTTAAAGCATTTTCACTGGGTGTTGAAACAGGTCTACTAAGCACTTGGAGAATTCTAGCCTTGCGCCGGATCAACGCATGGCCAGAGTCTGCAAGAACGCGGATAAACCTGTTAAGACATCGAGTTACAAAAGTATTTTGATAAAGTATTATATAAAAGACATTTTTGTCATTTTTTTGTCAATTCTAAATACTTTAAAATGTTTAAAATATTGTTTAATAACTTACAACATGGTTTAATAGTAAATTATCGGTGTTGTAAATATTTTAGAAGTTAATAATTAAATAAAATATATTTAAAGTAAATGATTATTGATTTATTAATAATATTTGGAAAGTATCTTAAGATAAAATTAATAAATAATGGATTTAATAGCTTCTTTGCAAATATAAGTAATGATGTAAATAATTATTTTCAAATAGTTTACATATATTTATAAAGATGTTATTTAAAATATTTAAGTGGTATTTATAAATGAAGCAAGAAACTTTACAAATGAATTTTTGAAAAGTATTAAAGATGATTGATTTGCAAATAAAGCTTTCAAATGAATATTTCAAGTAAAATTTATATAAGTTTCTTTGAATGTATAATTTAGAGATATTATATAAATGGAAAGAAGATAAAATTTTGATTTGCGAAGTTTATTTATAGCAATATACTTGACAAATAAATTTGAATCCCTTGTTGGAAGTATAGTTTGAAATATTTACTTGATTTCAAAGTACTAATAGTAAAGTTTATAGGTTTATTTACTATCTGAATTTTGTATAGAATATTCATTTTGAAAAAAGTATTTAAATTAATTATGAAGGTATGAAATTTTATACTTTGATTTAGAAATTTAATGTAAGATTTGAGTACACTATTAGTTTCAGTTTAATAATATTGAGTTTATACTTATTTTAAAAATAACGAGTCTAATAAATTTTTTGGATTTAAGGAACCTTATTTTAAAGCTTATTATAATGTTTTGATATAAATTTCTAACATTGTTTTAGACTTTTGAAAAATCTTTGCATAATGCTATGAGGATGTTTTAAATATATCTTATATTTTTACTAAGTGAATGAGGTGAAATGTTTTAACTGAATTTTTAGATATGTTGAAATATTTCTTTTCTCTTCAATGGCAAATACCAAAAAACTTAAATTTTTATTCAATAACCGAATGGAGTTATTTTCAGATTTATATTAAATTTAAATATGTAAGTTAAATTGTTTATAAATTAATCATTTTGAATAAAATATTTCAAATTCCTCGATTCCTTCTTGTTCCTTTTCGAGGACGAAAAAGTTTTGAGCGGGGGAGACTGTAACAATCCATATTTTGATAATCAAAAAAAATAAATTTAATAAGGTTTTGGGCTTTAATATTGTCATAAATTAAAATTTATGATTTATTAAATTGAATCTTATTAGATTAGAAATTTTGACTTTAAGATAAATCTTAAAACAAATAATTTAATGAGATAAAATATATAATTGGCTAATATTGATTGAATGTAATTGACTACTATACTATATTAACGTAATTTCAATCAATTTAAATAATAAAGGTTAATAAGGAATAGAATAAATGATGTATAAATTGATGTAATCTTATGTCATTAATTGCAATTGGTTTTAATATGGAGTATGAAATCTGAAATCAATTATTTTGTATGTAAATTTATTAACCTTTGTTTGTAAATAATAAATTAATTGATATGGATTATTAACGTATAACCATTGTTTTATTTATTTTCTTATTATTAAATCCGTTAGAAATTTATTTGGTAATTAATGGAGAATTAATGTAATTGAAATATTACAACTGATATAAGAAGAAACGTTAACTGTTGAGTGGTGGGTGTAAAACTTATGTTAATCAATTGCATAAGGGAATAGTTGATTTGATAATAAGAATGTAAATCAAAATAAAAGGATTTGTTTAAAATTTAAATATATAATGAACAGGTTTTATTACATTTGTAATTAAATGTTGGAATTAAATTAGTATATGGATATTGGGTTTAACATAGAAATTTGGATTTCAAAGGAAACAATTAGATTAATTATCTTCCCTATATTAGGGTATGTTTTGAGATTTAATCATTGTAAGTAATAGTAATTATATCTTGCCATTAATAAGAGATAGAAGTAAACGGTAATTAATTAATGATATGTGCTGTTTTGTGTTAAAAATATAATGAGAATTTCATTGAGAAATATTACGTTCAAATTGTAGGCACTTAAATTTGGTACAAATATAACGATTATATGAAATTAATTGATAAAGAAATGATGTGGTTGTGCGAAGTATTATTTCGGTGACTCTTTAATGGGATAATCTTTAAATATAAGTTGGTTTTAAAGGGGGAGGTGTTAATTGTAAATGAATGTGTAATAAAAAGAAATATGTTTTGATAAAAATAAAAGAAAAGGATGGTTTCTTGATAAGAATATTCTTATTAAATAAAGTGAATATTTCATCTATGAATGTTAATTTAATTTCATTAAAACAAAGAATTGAATTTTGTTTATGTTTCTAGTTGGAGTATTTGATTTATTTAAATATTCCTTAGTTTTAATTTAATTAAAAAAAATACAATAATATAATAGTAAGAAAACAACTTGAAGGTTTTGTTAAGTTTTTGATTTGGAATAGTTAACATATTAACATAGGAGATTTATTCCGTTTCAAGTTTGACTTTGGGATCTCAGTTCATCTTTTAATGTGTGAGGTGGCGGTCCTCATTATGTTAATTGTAGTGTTTAATTTTATTTACTGTTTACTAAATAAAAATACATATATGTGTGTAAATTTGAGCGTATTAGGGTTAATAAATATGTTAAAATGAATTGTTTTTTTAGCATATTTGATTTGTGATTTCTATGTACGGACTACATTCTCAAATTTAAATCTGGCGCTTTCATTTATTTTATTTTATTACTACTTTCTTTCATTAAATACATGCCTCTTTTGGTCTTCTAGTAAGTTTTATTTATTTACACGCGAGCCTTGCCTTGAAATATTTCATTTGTGAATGTAGATTTAATTTTATTAGAGTAAAGAAAAGAATGATTTGTTAAAAAAAAGGAAATATATATTTATTTGAACGCTGTTACAGATTGATTTCAAGAATAGGAATATAATTTAAGTAAGTTATTTATTATGGTGGTGTAAAACAACAAATTTATAAACATCCTTAAATGACTTAAGGAAACAATTATCCTATTTCTCATCCATTTTGGTTTATCTGTTTTGAAATTTAACTTTGTTATTAATTGCAATTAATGTAACGGACAGATTTCGATTAAAAGGAAAGAAAACTTTGACTGCAATTAATAGATTTAATAAAAGAAACGTACATTTTGTGTTAAACAAAAATGGTGCTTTAATGGTAAAAGAATTGAACGTTCTCATTTTTAAGGTAGGTATAATTTTATTAATTGTGCGTAGATAAAAATTTGTATGTGTACAAATTGAGTATTATTTGAGTGAATGAAATTAATTTGGTTACGTTTTGAAAGAATTGAATTTCAAAATGTGCATGTGGTCCCTTCATTTCTTTTTATTTATTGCATGTACGTTTTAAAATACCTCATTATTAAAACTTGGCTCGTTCATTTCTCCTTCGGTTTAATACCTAAGCCTAAGCTTTTAGGCTATATTTAATTCTTTCCATCTCATTTTTGGTTATAATTTTTTTTATTTTCCTTTGGTTTGCAAATTTTCTCATTCCTACATGCATTTCCTTATGCATTATCAATGCCTAAAGCATTTAAAACTAAACGTGCATTTTGTCCCTCCACCTTTATTTCCTTATTATTAAATAATCTATAATTTTATTTCTTCATTTGCATTTTTATTTCTTCTATCACCTCATATTCATTTAGTTCACACTTTCAATACTACGTTTTGGGCTGTTCATATTTTACTTTATTTCAATTCCTAGTTTGTTTATATATACCATATTAGCTTTTCATTTGTTTCCATCTTCATTCCCTTAGTCATATTTCATTTTCTAATCTCATCTTCTATAGCTTCATTTTCCAAATAAAACTTCCATCTCATTTTTTTTTTCTCTTCACCTTCCTCCTTCCGTTTTCATTTTTCTTCTTTAAATCGCCTTCTTCTCTTTTTTTTGCTTCATTCTTTATCTTTTTGTTTCTTCTTCTTCTTCAAATCTTCTTCTTTTTGAAAGCTTCCTTTTCTTTTTCAATTCTTCATCTTCTTTAAATTTTCTTCTTCTTTTCCAAACATTCTTCTTTTTTTCAAATCTTTTTCTTCAAATCCAGATCTATAACAACTTCTCTATCTCTTCCAAAAAAATCTAAAAAAAGATTAAGATAGAAGGAAACAAATCAAAAGGAGGAAGTAGTAGCGGATCCAAATCCGACTAGAAAAGGGAAATTCAGAAGGTGAGTGTTTAAACTCACTTACGAAATACTAAAATTTTATTGCAAGTTAAACCAGGTCATATAGTGATAAATTTTTGATTGTTGGTTTGGAATATTTATTAATATTTAATTTGAACAGCTAAATTCCAATATGTATGACTAATAATTACTATGACATGTTATTGAATTGGTTGATTTGTTAAATTGATTGATTTGAATGTTGATTGTATGCTGTGATGGATGTGTGATTGAATGTATATTTGTTCATTTATTTGATATATCCTTGTTATCAACCTATAGTTTATTGTAATTATTTAAATTTTCATATTGATTATTTGCACACTGAATAAGGATGAAAAACCCATGAATTTCAAGTATTTACATCAGAGGAAAAATAGTATGTTTAGATTTACTATTTGAAAAATAATTTTGGGAAGTTTCAAAAAAGTGAATATTGAAACTTTGGAAACTTTTTATAAATCAAATCTCTAAAACTATGAAATTTAACCGGGAATTGTTCTGTAAATTTGTAATTTACTAGAATGGATCTATTGTGAAATCCATTTTATTTTGAACAAGGAAACAATAACAATTCCAAAAATTTAAACCTTCAAAATGTAGTTATCTGCATTCCTTATTTCATATACTTTTGATTTAATTTGCATAAGAATATTAATCTGACTCGAGTGTGTTATTTTCCTTTATGCTCGGGTCAGCTTGAGTTTTTCAGCATTGAAGACTATTTCTGATGGACGAAGACGAAGATTCAGTATGTTATTGCTATTTATTGTTCCACTACATTTTGTGTTCCGCTACATTATTTAGTTATTATAATATATGTATAACTCTGATTTGAATTTGTAAAAGTGTAATGAAATGTTATTTGTAAAACAGCTTCATTAACTATTTATTTGATTATTATATTTTGTCGTTACGCTGCGAGATTCTGTATTTTGTTTTCTCTTTCATTTTTCTTTTTTTCTTCTTATTTACCCCATTAACAATCCTCCCTTTTGAATGATTTGATTCTGACATGTGTGGTTTATTGTCGATTTGAACCATCCAAAAAGGTGGATCGTTACAAAAGAGTTCACAAATTTCTGTAGACAACATGGAATTAGGAGACATTTTACTACACCCGATGATCCTCAATCAAACGGAGTTGTTGAAAGGATGAATAAAACTCTACTGGAGAAGGCCCATTGCTTGAGAATGACGGCGGGGTTATCTAGAGGCTTTTGAGCTGAAGTTTTATCAGTTGCAGCATATATTATCAATCAGATTCCGTGCTCAGCCATTTATGGGAGGATTCCTGAGGAAAAGTGGAAAGGTATATCTATACATATAGTTATTTTCGTATATATGGTTGCCCCTGTATATTCACCATATAGGAATGACAATTTGGAGGCTAGAGCCTATCAAGGCATATTTTTAGGCTATATAGAAGGTATCAAAGGGTATCACATTTGGAACCATTTTGATTGGAAGGTAGTGCACTCGAGACATGTCACATTTGATGAGTCCGTTAGGTTCAAGCCCAAGGAGAATCCACCTTGTTCAGTAGATTCAGAAGCTGAAAAGCCTAAGGAGATGGAAACTATTCTCACATATCAGCCTAGTAGTAGAGTCAGAGATGTAAAAGAAGATAGAGTAATTGCAATTGCTGATACATCACATTAAGGACCACAAAATTCATCTAGCAATGATAGTGATGGTCATGGAGCTGGAGATGATTCGGCTCAAGGTGGAGTTGACAGGAGTTTAGACGAAGTTACATCTATTCACGCTAGCTCTAGAATTAGAAGGCCACCAAATAGGTATGGAGACTAGAGTCATGAAAACCTTAGCCTTGAGGATCATTTTGATTATGCACCGCACATAGTGCAAGATAAGCCTTTCGACCTTGAAAAAGTTATGAATTCGAGTGCCAGCTCGAAATAGATGCATGCTATGGAAGAGGAGATGGATTCGTTGAAGAAAAGTTGGCCTTGGGAATTGGTACCACCCCCTCAAGAAAGCCGAGCCATAGGATGCAAGTGGGTATGTAAGGTGAAGGACGATGGAAGACACAAAGCTAGACTTGTTGCAAAGTTCGAGTATTGCTCGAACTTAATTCGCTTGCTAAAGTGTTAGGTGCCACTTGGTGGCACGTGGGGAGAGTGAGTTAGTATACGAAGATGTTTGTTTTGGAGATTGATGGGTCATATACGAAGGGGGTACTTTCAACACTTTGTTGGCAGATAGTGGCCTTGCCAGAGTTCGTTGACAAAGTAGAATGAGTGATAGCCATGTCGAACCTCATTGGAAAAGTATCGGTGATGCCTTGTCTAAGAGCTGCTTGGAGTAAAAGAATGTAGGTGGACTTGGTAGTCTTGCAGGTAAATACAATATCAAGGTGGAGATTGTTAGATTTGATATAATATTTTCATACTTAAGAAGATTTGGAAGATATTTGAGATAATTACTCAAATATATTGCCTCTTTTATATGCACTAAAGAGGGCAGTGGATTAGCTACATAAGAGGAAGAAATATTTGAAAAAGAGTGAATTAATTAATTAATTCTATAATTAGATGATTAAAGAAAAAAAAAATCTTATCAGACGCTTACAAATTGTGGAAAACTGGAAAAATAAAATGGTTAATGTTTCCCGTATGATTTGGAGAATTGATTAGATATTGATTTATGACCATAAATCAATTACTTCAACCTCAAGAATAATCCTCATATAAAGGTAGAGATTATGATGAATAGAAGCATCATAAATGAATTATTTCTCTTTTGTAATTTTTCATATTTTTCTTAGTCTCCATTATCTATCTTATAATTCTTCTCTCTGAAGGTAATAAAATATATTCTTCCCAGGTGGATGTACACTACCTTGCGTAGTGGAACCACTATAAATCCGTGTGAACTCTCTATTTACTTTCTTGTGTGATTTGCTGATTTGCTGCTTTATTTTCAACTTTTATTTATTTTGTCGCACTACAACACGATCTTATTGTTTCCGCATGTATTAAGGTTGATTTGCAATCATTTGTGTAGATTCAATCCTACAAGAAATGCATACAATTTCAATCTCTAAAACAAATCCAAGGGGAGTTTGTTGGGTTGAAAGAAGGAAGGATATCAAGCATAATTTTCATATGATCTTTGCTGTTTTCTGCATAAATACAAGTGAAGTGGAATGAAGTACCAGTGGGAATATTAGTAACATAAGAATGAATGAACTGTCTGCGCATGCTAATAGGAGAGATAGAGAAAGTGGCAATATTCCAAATAAATAAAAGTCTACCATAAGCTGCTTGTGATAGATTGTGAAGAAGTGAACTGGTTGGAGCAACAAAGGAAGCAACTTTATAAGAAAGTTCATGATTTAATTTAGATTCAGAAATGACTAAAAGATGAAGGTGATGAGAGTGAATGAGATTTTTTATTTCTAGGTGTTTATCTATTAAGTGACCACCCCTTATATTTCAAAATCCCATATTTTGTATCAAAAGAAAATTGTGATTTAATGGCAGACCTTGTTTTGATCCCTGGGGTTAAACTAGGTTGCATTAGGGAGATGAAGTCAAGAGAGTAATCAATGCCTCAAGGTCTGTTAGAAGGGACACAACTTGAGAGGTGGATTTCTTTGGTCTCCCTGACTTTTTAGGGATAGGAGAGTCAATTAAAGAATTTGAAACAACAGAAATAGGATTAGAGGAAAGAAGATCAGAAGAAAGAATGTTATGGGGTGGCTTTAAGTTTGAATAAGGACTGCGTGGAGATGTGGCGATGGAAGAATTAGAGAGGTTGGGAAGAGAAACATAATGATAAAGTGAATGATTGTCAGGTCTGAATTCATGTGAAGAACTGTTGTCTAGATCACCTCCAAGAAAGTTGGGAGATACACTTAAAGGAATAGTATGGACATCTTTAATAGGAACTTTGCGCATGTTGGAATGCACAACAAAGTGCACATGCAAGAATATGCATGATATCGGATTCATGGACTTGAGAAAAGGAATCTTCTAGAGGAGCAGTAACTGTTGGAGGGACAAACGTAGGATTTGAGAAAGGGATATCAGGAGTTACATTTAGCATGATGCATGGTGTACATTGCATTTTTTTAATCTCAATTTACAATGTTATCGTTATCTTATATTTTATCTTAATTTTATATTTTATCTTTTATTATTCTAAATACAAAAATATTATGTATAATATTAACATTGTATATATTAAATCATAAAATTTGAAACATTTTTTCTATTATGAAAATGGAACAAAAAAGTACATTAACTTTAATCACTTATATCGTCTTTTAATATAAACATGTTATATTCTAAATTGTAAATTGTTAATAGAATGATACCTTTTTAAAGTTTTAAAATAATAATATTATTTAGCTTTAATCTTTCGATTTCTATCTTTTCTCTTTTATTATTTTAAATAGAGAAATGTCACATATATAAATATAACCGTGCAATATAACTAATCTTCTAGCTTTAGTATATCTTTTAGTTTATCTTTTATCATTTTATCTTTTAGTTTATTTTTACTATTTTATTTTTTATCATTTGTAAATCATCGTTTAATTTAACATTAAAAAATAAAATCAATACAATTTCTTTATAATTTTTTAAATTATGATATAGTCTTTTAATTTATTCTAAAATGAAGTAATATAACTATAAGTTCATTAATTTTAAAACTAGCACAAATAAAGCTACTATTATAATATTAATTTTCTTTATCTTTTATCCTTTTAATCCTAATGTAACTTTTGATATATAATTACTAATTAAACAAATTTGAAGTAAGTAGAACTTATAGAAATGCAACCTTGCAAAATTACGTATCCTTTGATCTTTATGTTTTTATCTTTTCTTCGTATCTTTTAGTGCAATTCTTTTATATTTTATCCTTTTAACTTATATATTAGCTTTTGGTTTATCTTTTGGTTTTTTTATGTTTATCTATAATTTTTTAGTTTAAACATAAAAATTTATTTCAGTAACAAAAGTTCAATTATTATGTAGGTAATTTATCGTTTATCTCTTATCGAAGTAAGGAGTATATACATTGTACTATTGTAAGTAGTTTTTACCGTTGTCGATTGATAGTTGAAAACCCAATTGAAATGTTGTAGAATTTCTTTCTTGCATGGAGATAATAGCATTTATATATTTGAAAATTGATATGGGTTAACCCTTTCTATTTCTAATATAAATATATGAAAAACTGCTTTTAATGTATAGAAAAACACTTTAAACCCTTTGGGATACAAATGTGATTGTATATTGAGAAAACTAATTGTGAAAAGCTACTTTTATATAGAGCAAAAAATATTTGAACTCATATAAGATTAATCTGAAGTAAATCATTTGCATAGAAACCGGATTTTTAATAAATGAGACTATCGTTTTTATTGATACAAATATATAATAAAACTAGCTTTTTGTATAAAAATTACAACAAGTAGGGCCTATTTGATTTCATTTTGAGTTTTGTATTTTTAAATTCATTACAAAATATGAGAAGAGCGTTGGAGAAAATTTAAAATTCAAAAACACTAAAACGATGATGGAAGGACAACAAAGGGGATGTAGGGGACGATAGAGGGATGGATTGTTTCCATGCCTCTGTTATTTCCCAAAGTGAAAAAAAAATTGTTTTCTATTTTGTATGTTAACTTTGTTTTCTAAATTAATTGTTTTCCACAAAATACATATACCATGCGCGTTTTTGTATGGATGAAAGCCCAAATTAAAAATGGCAAACCAACGAAGGCTTTAGTCTTTTGTTAGATAACGCGAAGTAAACATGATGTTACAAGAACTTTGTGTTAAAAATTTAACCTTTTCCAGCAAAAAGATAGATGTAAAAAATGTGCATATACATATGCTTTAACAAAAAGAAATTGAGAAGTATAGTTTTAGCTAAACAAGAAATCACATTATCCTTTTATTGCGAAGCTTAATTTATTCGTCTTTGTTTCGGTGCTTAATTTATTTATCATTTTGTTTAAAAGCTATAGAAAGGCATATAAGTTGAAAAGGTAATAAGTTTGACTTCATCTACTTGACTTTGGTTGGTTTATACAATAGGAAGAATATGAGTGGGATGAAAAAGTTTCTAGGCTATTTGTAACATAAGATGTCGGTAAATAGAGAAAATGATCGTTTTTAACTACAATTTAGCCTTATACATCCATGCTTAGATTCTACTCATATTCCCATTCATGGTTGTTAAGATTAGCATGACATTCTTTACTAGATGCATGTCAATTAAGTTACGATGTACATTTTTTATTTGTTTTCTTTATTCATCGATAAAGATAAATATTTATGTGTGCAAATTATCTTTTATATTTTATGCTTTATATTTTATATTTAAAGATAAATAATTAACAAGTTATTTATCTTCTATATTTTGTGTTTTATATTTGATCATTTTAAGTGTAATAATATCATAGTTTATTACATAATTTATCTTTTTTGCTTCTATCGTTTATCCTTTTTATTTGCTACTACATTATTTACGTTTTATCTTTTACCCTTTTAAGTATAAAATATAACATTATAAATATGTGGAAAATGATGGTGGCGAATATTTTTATCTTTTATCATTACATATCTTTAATAATAGTGCAATACCTTCGGTACTACACTTTTTAGTGTAAGCGTGAACTAACAAAAACGCTCCTCTACATATATTACCATGCTTAAAAATAGTATCTAACAAATAAGTTTCTTTTACAAATTTAAAACATCACTCTACAGATATTACTAAATCTCAATTTCACTTAGAAATATGATCTAACAAATAAACTTTCCTTGCAAATTTATTCTTTATTGATTCATAATAGAAATAAAATTCAAACTAATAAAAAATCACATGTTGCAATTTAGAAATAAAAAATTTGAACTAACTACATATAATTTCAATGCAAAAATATAGCTAAATATTAGTGTAAATCATTTTCTTCAGAATGTGTTAAACATATACAATTTGTAGATAAATAATTCATGTACGAAGCGAGTGCTATTATCATGCATGGAAAGCGTGCCACAATGCTCGTAAAAAGATAAATAAATTTAACATTTATCTAAAAAAGATAAAAGAATAATTGTTTTATGTGAAATTACTTATGGAACATTAAATTATTTATCTTTCTATTGAATTTAATTCTTTTATGGATTCAGAAGGATTAATTTATGTGTTTTTTCTTTAATCATAATTATGGACAAAAGGATAAAAATTATTATTTTGTCCGTATCATTTAGTGTATATATAAAAATGAATTTAGCATTTCATTGTTAACAATGATTGAGATTAATTTGATAGGAGCTAAGTTCCACATAAAGCGTGCACAAAACGATAAATGCTGCGATCCACTTCAATTATGTTTGATATTTAATTGTCCGAGGCCTTGGTGCAGTGGTAAGACGCCAGGCTATTGACGACAAGGTCGGCAGTTCGATCCCTGCCTCTGGCATATTAAACTGTGCGCCATGATGATTCTTGCAGACTTGTGTGCTGCCTACTTTGTAAATATAAGTACCCAGTTTCAAAAAAAAAAAATGTTTGATATTTAATTCACAAAATAAGCAGTCCTTTTTATCTTTATCAGTACATATAAAACGATAAACAAATTAACCACTTGCGATAAAATAAGTAAAAGAAATCGTATGTTTGCCGAGAAAATGGCTTCCCGATCTGTGAACCCTCTCTTCCACTACCAGCACCGCAACTCTCATCCCCCTCTTTCATCTCGACATCCGGGGTTTAACCCTCTCTCCATCGACGACCTCCCCCCATTCATCTTCCGACCCTCTAAACTAACCAAAAACCTTTATCGAAGTGGTCAGATCTTGGATCTTAGGAAAAAACCCTAATTTTCTGTTCTTTAGATTTGGTGAAGGAAATCATAAAGCAAAGGGCTGTAGAGAGCCAATTCGTTGTTTCTTCTATTTGGTGTTTGTGCATAAGAAACAATCATGTCCGAAGTTTCAAAATCGTCCTCCATTACCAGACAAATCCAAATCTACAGGACCAAAAAGAATCTCTCGATTATGGAACATGGATTTCTATTTGTGCTGAAATGAATGAAGCTGAAGAGAATATTGTTGGATCACCTTTGGATTTAAAGGAGTGATGAAATCGGTTTCTTGGAAGACTTGTTTTATCATTTTGGTATGATAAATGAAGATAATATTGAATGCCACTATAAAAAGAAAATTGGATACCCTGACATCCAAGATGGTCAGGTCGAGGATCGCTCTCCAAATTCTGAATTGAAGGATAGTAATTTCAAGGGTAGTTCTGGTGATTCGATATTGGGTTCGGATAAGGTTAGTCCTCTCGTTGATTGTTTTTCAGTTTCTGATTTGAGAGAGGAGGTTTTGAGAGGAATTGAATTTGATATTGAAGCTTCAAATGATCTTGATATTGTCATTAGGTAGGTGTTGAAAGTAAAAGTGTTTGAGATACGCGGCTAACCCTAAGTGGGATATCTAAGAGATATGCGGGTGCAACATCTTCCATGGACCTGAACCGTTTCTCTAGTTCACATCAGTTTGGGCCAAGGCCTGTTTGGCCCATAAACATGTATTTAAATACATTGGCTTTCAACCGTATTGTATTCACTTATCATTTTCAATAAAATTACATCTTCTGCTTTGCAAAGAACTCTGTTGTACAAAAGAATAATTACAGTCAGTTTTTTCAATTTGGTATCATAGCCATCATCGCCTAACGACAGATCATCTGATTTTTTGGATCTAAAATATCATCAGATACAACATCATCATCTGATATTCAGTCCATTCATAAGAGAATTCTCATCATCTGAGTATTGATCAGTGCCATACCAGAAGATCACAGATCTTGGTTGCAACTGACCAGAAAAAAAAGGTAAATCAGAAAGAAGTGCATCAGGAAATCCATCATCAGAGTCAAGAAACACCATCAAGAAATCATAAGAAAGTTGTTACCTCGCCAAGAACCCATCGGTAAAACTTCATCATTTGAGTTTGGCTGTAACTAACCTGTATCATTCACTGTTTGGTCTTCCCTGACTCTGTAAGTATCTCCAACTCACTTGTTGATCATATATTATTCAAGATATCATGGCAGGAGACAATAACAACTCTGCCACATCAACTTCTTCATCTAATTCGCATCAGAATGCCACTGAAGGTCTCATAAGGACTGTAATAAGCCCACAAAACCAACTAATTACTGCACATCTTGAAGAAGATAACTATCTTCTATGGAAAGTCCAAGTGGAGACCGCCATTAGAGGCTATGGCCTTGAAGAGTTTCTTTTTGGCACCATCATTGTTCCACCTAGATTTATAACTGACCAATAAAACAAAACTGTCAGTAATGATGAATTCATAAAACATCAGAGACAAGACAGCTTAATTTGTTCATGGTTGCTATCATCTATAAGCATTAAGCTACTGCCACAGGTAATAGGAAGCAAGGCAGCAAATGAGATCTGATCAACCATAGAGAGAATCTTTAATTCTCAATCTGCTGCCAAGATCATGCATCACAAAAGACAATTACACAGTATCAAGAAAGACAATCTAACCATGTGAGAGTATCTGACAAAGATAAAAACATTATGTGACATTCTTGAAGCAGTTGGTCACAAAATTCCTACTTCTGAACAAGTACTGATTATATTAAGCGGCATAAGTGAAGAATATGAAGCTGTAGTGACTGTCATATCATCACAAAGATTGACACCCTCAATTGAGGATGTGCACTCAATTCTTCTTGCTCATGAAGGAAGAATTTAGTACAAGAAATCCAATGAGATAGATATGTCAGTCAATTATGCCTCAAACTCTTAAACGTAAAAGCCAATACAACAAATCAGATCAGAATCAACAAAGAAGCAATCAGTCCACAAGAAGAAGAGGCAGAGGAAGGTGGAGCAACAACAACAATAAACCAAAATGTCAAATTTGCGAAAAGATAGGTCACACTGCTGCAAAATGCTATTTCAGATTAAACTTAAACTATGTAGCAGGACAGAATGCAAGCAATCAGAGGAATGTCAATCCAAGTGCAAATTTAGCACAGGCTCAACAAGATCAAAGTGGGCAGTCATATGTGTAGAAATCAGATCACTAAACCTGAACACGTTCAAGATGAAGCATGGTATCCAGATTTTGGAGCAACTAATCATCTAACAAGCAATCTTGACAACTTTAATCTTGGAAATAAAGAGTACAATGGTAAACAATCAATTACCATGAGGGATGATAAGTGTATTAGAATAACTCATAGTGGTAAGACTTACATTAAAGGTACCAGGCAGTTATTCTTGAATAACTTATTAAGAGTTCCGAAGATTAAAAATAATCTTATCAGTGTCTCCCAGTTTGCAAGAGACAACAATGTTTACTTTGAATTTTTTTTCTAATTACTGTTTAGTAAAAGATATTTTGACTAATGAAACTCTTTTGCAGGGTGATGCTGATAAAGGTTTTTACATATTCAATTTTGTTAACTCCATTAGTACTGTAAAACAACAGAATAAATATAATTTGACTAAGGTGAATCAAACAGAAGAGAATAGGAGTAACTTTGATCTGTGGCACTACAAATTGGGGAACCCAAATGCAACTGTTGTTGAGCAAGTACTCAATGAAAACAAAGATCCTTTTGAAAATATTTCTAATCCATATATTTGTACCTATTGCCAAATGGGCAAAAGTCATAAATTAGCTTTTAATGATTCTACTACTATGTACTCTAATCCACTTGAATTAGTTGCTGCGGATATTTGGGGTCCTGCCCCTATATGTTCTGACTATGGTTATAAATATTATATATCCTTCATTGATGCTCACTCTAGATACACTTGGATCAATTACTGAAAGCTAAGTCTGAAACATGCAATGTAGTGTTGCACTTTATAACCCTAGTTGAAAAACAAATAGGCCATCATGTCAAAGTTATGCAAACTGGTGGGGGTTCTGAGTTTAAACCACTCATCAAATTCTTTAATAACAAGGGGATAATACACAGGACTACATGTGCTTACACCTCTGAACAAAATGCTTGATAGAAAGGAAGCATAGACACATGGTGGAACTCGGACTTACACTTTTAGCACAGGCACATTTACCATTAAAATTCTGGCCAGATTCATTTAATACAGCAATATACTTAATCAATAGTTGCCAACAAAAGTGCTAAAGGGCAAAAGTCCCATAGAAAAATTATTTGGCACTAAACCTGATTATCATGCACTGAAACCATTTGGGTGTCTATGCTTTCCTAACTTAAGACAGTACAACACCAATAAATTAGATTTTAGATCTAAACCATGTACTTTCTTGGGTTATCCCAACAATCAGAAAGAGTACAAGTGTTTGGACAATAAAGGAAAATTGTTCATTAGCAGACATGTAGTCTTCAATGAACATGTGTTTTCTTTTGGAAGCTTAAATACGGAGACAACTAAAAGATATATAATGCAAGGGTTTCTGTACCTGTTTTACCTGTATATTCCAAAATCTGGGAACATGAGACTGAGAGGACTGCAAGTGCTAGTGATTCACAACATGCTATACCAGATGAATCAAGTCATGAACTAGTAGATGAATCCAGCTATCTCAATCTGTCTACCACCTGCACAAATGATCAGGGGCAACAAACCAGTCAGTCTACAAGTATTCAACTAAACCAAAGCAGAAGCAATGATAATGAGACACACACCGAGACTCTACAGGCTAGGACAGGTCATCCAATGATCACAAGATCTAAGAGTGGCATATTCAAACCAAAGATTTACACTGCTGTCAGAACTACAGAAAAACCGGAGAATTATGAACAAGCCATAAAGGACAACAATTGGAAAATGGCAATGGATGAAGAGTATAATGCCCTCATCCGAATAAAACCTGGGACTTGGTCAATCCACCAAAGAACAAAAACATTGTTGGCTGCAAGTGGACATACAAATTAAAGAAAAATGCAGATGGGACAATTAGTAGATACAAAGCCAGGCTTGTGGCCAAAGGATATACTCAACAATATGAATTTGATTTCAATGAAACGTTCTCTCCTGTGGTCAAACCAACTACAATTAGAGTAATCTTCACTATTGCCTTACATAAACAGTGGAAAATTAGACAGTTGGATGTCAATAATGCATTTCTAAAGGGTACACTACAAGAAGAAATTTATATGGAACAACCACAAGGTTATAATCAGCGAAAGAATCACGTGTGTAAGTTAAACAAGGCAATATATGGTCTGAAGCAGGGACCAAGGGTCTGGTTTGAGAAACTAAAGACCACACTTGGCAGATTGAGTTATCAGTCAACAAAATCTGATAATTCCCTGTTCATTAAAATCAACAAAGAATCTATTATATATATTCTAATTTATGTTGATGACTTACTAATTACAGAGAATGATGAAACAACAATCAATGGCTTGTTCGGTATCTAGACAAGCAATTTTCTGTCAAAGATCTTGGAGATCCAGATTATTTCTTAGGCATAGAAGTCATCAGAAAGTCAAAGTCAGAAATCATTGTAAGCCAGAGAAAGTATATCAATGAAATACTGTATAAATCAAACATGGCAGAAGCCAAGCCTCAACCAACACCCATGATTTGCAATCATCAGCTCTCAAAACACAGGGGAGAACCAATACATAACATCAAACAATACAGAAGTATTGTGAGAGCATTACAATATGCAACCATAACTAGACCTGATATCTCATTCAGCGTTTAACAAGTTGTCACAATTTTTGTAGGAACCTCTTAATGAGCACTGGAAGACTATAAAGAGGATACTAAGATATCTAAAGGGAACATCAACCTATGGTCTATCCCTAAAGACATGCAAAAGACTCAATGTGACAGGGTTTTCTGACGTCGACTGGACAACAGATCATGACGACAGAAAATCAATCTTTGGTTATTGCATATATATTGGAGACAATCCGGTGTTATGATGTTCAAAAAAGCAATCGATCATATCCAGATCCAGTACGGAAGCTTAATACAGAAGCGTAGCTACTGCAACAACAGAAATTATGTGGATTCAATCCTTACTCAGTGAGTTAAAGATCAAATCCGATATCAAACCAGTGATATGGTGTGATAACCAATCACAGTTTACATGTCTGCTAATCCAGTGCTACACGCAAGAACAAAGCACATAAAGATTGACATCTACTTGTGCGTGAACAAATTCTCAAGGGTCACTCGTAAATCACATACCTGGAACTTACCAGAGAGCAGACGTACTTACCAAAGCTCTAACTTACAGAAACTTTATAAGATTCAGAGAGGATCTTAAAGTTAAAGACGCCACCAGAGACGACTCTGATATAAGCCATACCTCTGTCGAACCAGTCACAAAGGCCAAAGCTTCAACCCAAGGATCGTGCAAAGAAAGGAACTCTGCCAGTTTTGTCTCAAAGGTCGGAGATCCAGATTGATCGCCTCAACACTTAGGATCTCAAACCAGAGTCGTAAGAGAAAAGAGACTACTCTCTCTCAAGTAAACAGAAGATTTCACTTTCTTGTTTCTCAAAGTTTTAATATCGAAGAGAAGAGCGACATGCCCTAGATTCTGATTTGAGGGGGAGAAGTAAAAGCGTTTGAGATACACGGCTAACCCTAAGTGGGATATCAAAGAGATATGCGGGTGTAACATCTTCCATGGACCCGAACCGTTTCTCTAGTTCACATCAGTTTGGGCCAAGGCCTATTTGGCCCATAAACATGTATTTAAATACATTGGCTTTCAACCGTATTGTATCAACTTATCATTTTCAATAAAATTACATCTTCTGCTTTGCAAACAACTCTGTTGTACAAAAGAATAATTACAGTCAGTTTTTTCAGTTGAAAGAGAAACCTTTTGATCCATTGTTATTAGATCCTAGAGTCAGTAGTTCAAAATCTCATCCTCTGGAAAGTCAGTGTTCGATTCAAATAAGCCAGTGAGTGATGCAAGTTGTGTAAAGCGGTCGCAAAAGATGGATAAATGTTTTGTTAACGTTATTAACAGAAAATTAAAAGAAAAATCTTGCAATGTGGGGTGTTTCGAGATTAGTACTTCAAATTGCTTTGACTGTTTAATGGCATTGGAAGGGTAGTTGTGAATGGTTGTAGAGATGAGGTCATGCTTGAAGAGGAAGATGGAGTTTTACCTTGTGATGAGGTTATGTGGTTAGTTGTTTGGAAGGGGATAGTCCTGTTGGCTCAGATAGGGTTATGGATGATGCGGCCGTGTGTATGTTGATATGTTTTTATGACAATATGGTTGGTGATATGCTGGGTGTTAGAGCGTGTGCAGATATTAGTGTAAATATTTAGGTCAAATCGTATTATGTGTTGCAGATTTCACGAGAGTTGTTATACTCTGATGTAGGCAGGTTGTTTAACCGGGTTAAGGAACAATTATTTGATGCTGGTGATGCGATGAACAGGGGGAGAAGTAATATGAACAGCTGTCTTGATGTGGTAGCGGTAGCAGATGAGTTGAAGAATCACAATGTCTCACTACAAAGCTCACTGTACCCTTCCCCTACAGTTTCATATATGCATAGTAATCGAAGGTCTTCCGACACCAAACAAATCATTGTTTACTTAGATATGAAAGTATGGTTGGAGTGTATCATCAAAAGTGCAGGTTGTTCTGATATAGCGAACACTTATGGGAGTGAAAATGGGTTATGGTCAGATTGTAGTAGAGTGGAGGACAGTAATTATAGACAGTCGCATCACAGCTCTAAGGGCATCAGCTTGAAGAGGAGAAAAAAGGCCACAGTAGCTTGTTTTGGGAACAGTGCAGTTTGTTTGGAGGATGGTTCTAGTTTGATAGTGCATAGATCGGTGATGAGAAGTGCTCGTATTCGTTGAGGTGAGACTAGAGCTTCCGACAGCTCTAGCACAGTTATGTATGATTTTCTTTTAGGTAGTATCTATGGTTCATACGCTTTGAATAATTTGACCACCAGATATGCATTTCTTAGTTAAAAATTCAGGACTTATTTTTAGTGATGTTCAGTTAGATTCTGATTATAATAAAAGTAAGAAAATAGAAAGAGTTTGAACGCTTGAATCATGAGATTTATTAGTTGGAATGTAAGAGGTATATATGATTTAGATTAGTATAATAAATTTATTTTTTTTTAAAAGATAATAACATTGATATAGTTTTATTATAAGAAACTAAAATAGAGGATCCTGATTATACACACATGTGCGTCTAGGGGTCTATACATTAATCATTGGTCTTACCTTCCAGCTAGGGTTAGTGCAGCAGGACTAATGATATATTGGAAAGATCAATATATTAGGCTTTTACAAACTATTATTACAGATCATTCGATGCATTTGATATTTGCCGACATTAGTGATGATTTTATTTTAAATATTATAAATGTTTATGGACAAAATTTTGAAGTTAGATCGTAGGGTCTTGTGGAATGAGTGTCTAGAATTTAGATCACTCGCTCCAGGACTATGGATTATGGGAGGTGATTTAATGTAACTAGATTTTTAGATGAAAGATCCCCTAGAAAAGGGGATTTTGGTACTATGGAAATGTTTGACCAATCTATTATAAAATGTAACTTAATTAAGATAAAATTAAGTAACAGACAATTTACGTGGTCTAATAGTAGAGAAATTCCATCGATGACATTGTTAGATAGATTTTTTTGTAAGCGATGAAATAGAACACAAATATCCTACTTGTAAGGTGATATGGCTTCCAAATATTTATTCGGATCATTGTCATGTTATCTTATCTTGTTCTAATCTAAATGTTGAAAATAGAATACTTAGATTTGAAAAGATGTGGTTGTTGAAAGATAATTTTAAAAATTTGGTTGAAAATAATGACTTTCTATGTATAAGTCCAGTTGTAGATTTTCAGAAAACATGGCTAAGGTATTGGTTAGTAAATTTAGAGATCTAAGATTATTGCTTAAAAAATGGAGTAAAGATGTCTTTGGTAATATTAGAATTAAAAAAGAAAAACTAATGAATAAAATCTTAAATTTAAATAAAATCGAAAATTTAGAAATTTGAATTTTTCAGAAAAAATGTGCTTTCAAATTTAAAAGAACTAAATAAAATTATTAAGGAAGAAGAAGTGATGTCGAAACAAAGATTTAGAGTTCAATGGATGAATGAGGGTGATGTGAATATTAAATTATTTCATAAAATAGCTATTGATAGAAAACATAGTAATACCATTAATTCCATTTTAATTAACGATATTGAAATTTGTGATCAAGCAGAACTTAATAAAGAATTTACTAATTATTATAAAGATATTTTTGGAACCACAAATAGACATAGGATTAAAGCTAATTGAGATATGCTTTACATGGAAGATACTAAGGTTTGATTTAAAAAGGTTAGATGATCCGTTCACGGTATAGAAAATTGTGAAGGCTATAAAAGATATGTCTAATGATAAAGCTCCGAGTCCGGATGGATTTTCTATTTTATTTTATGAAACTTTTTGGAACGTGTTAAAAGAAGATATAATAAAAATGTTCAAAAAATTTCATGATGGTTTGTTATGGTTAGGTAGGTTTGATTTAACAAATGTAATCTTATTACATACGAAATTAGACGCTAATCAATTAAAAGATTTTAGACCTATTTCACTACTGAAATGTTCTTTTAAAATCATTTCTAAGGTTTTAGCCAATAGATTAAATACTAAATGAATATGTTAATAGATAATACACAAACATCATTTATTATGGGTAGGAATATCACGGATTATGTAGCAGTAATATAAGGATATATTAATTACTGTTGTAAAAGTAATGTCACTTGTGCGCTTTTAATACTTGATTTTGCCAAAGGTTTTGATTCTATTGATTGAGTTTTTCTCAAAGATGTATTATTAGCTATGGGTTTTAGTGAAAGGTGGATAGGATGAATTATGTCATTGCTTAAAACTGATAATTGCATTATGGTTAATGATATACCAGGGAATAAAATTCAATCAAAACACAGAATTAGACAAGGTGATCCGTTGCCACCTTTACTGTTTAACTTAGCTGCAGATATTTTTTCTAGAATTATTAAATTGGCTACTAATAATATGATTTTAGATCAAGGTTCAAAATTCCGTTTTCCGTTTCCGTTTCAGTCATTGGTAATTTTAAAACTTCCGGTTACATTCCGGAAGTTCCGGAAGTTCCGCTTTAATTTCGGTTTTCTAATTCCGGTAATTTTTTTTCTTTAATTTGCTATATACACTAATAAATATCCAATACTGTCATAAATTTAAAGTATATTTTTTACATTTTATATAAAATATACATTTTAATTAAAATCCATTGAGTAAGATTCTGTATTGTTCATTTGAGATTTTAAAACTTTGATCAATTTTGAAAATTTTGAATTTTTTATCATTATTCGACTTAAATTAACAAAAGTACAACAATATTTTTTGTGAAACTACATGAATTATTCTCTATTTATTGCCTCGATTAATTTGTTTTTTTAATTACTATACGTTTGTTTTATTTTTTTAATTTAATATTAGTTTTTTTCAATATTTGAAAAGAAAATCCATGATTTATACCGGAATTGGAATTTCGACCGGATTTTGTTCCGATGATGAGCGGAACCGGAACGGAATGACCAAAATAACCGGAATTGCGCCGGAATTTTGAACCATGTTTTAGATACTAAAGAAAATGAAATCACTAGTAATGGTCTTTCTGTTCTACAGTTTGCAAATGATACTTTGATTTTTACATCTCATTTTCCCAGACACACTATTACACTTAAATTTATTTTATATAGTTTGAACTTCTTTCAGGTTTAAAGATTAGTTTTGACAAAAGCTTTGTTTTAATATTAAATGATGTAGACAATATTAAAAACCAAAGCGTGCACATTGAATTGTAAAACAATGAAATTTCCTGTAGAATATTTAAGTTTTTTAATTAGGCCAAAAAACCTAAACATAATGATTGAAATACCATAATAGATAATATTAGTAAGAGATTATCAAAATGGAATGGTAAATTCTTATCGAGGACTGGTAGGACCGTTCTTATTAATTCTGTTTTATCTGCATTATCGATTTATTGATGTCATTTTTTTCCTAAATGGATAATAGATAAATTTGATAAAATTAAAAGAGATTTTTTATGGAGTGGAGATAACCTAAATAGTAGCTATAAGTGTCTAATTAATTGGGAATTGGTTTGTAAGTCTAAAATTGAGGGGGCAGGGGTTAGGAATTATGTATTTACATAACTTAAACATATCATTATTAAGAAAATGGTTATGGAAATTCGATAACAATAATGAAAAATTGCTATAGAAAGAATTAATATCGAATCAGTGTTATAAAGGTACTTTTAATTTGTATCACATTACTACTAATAATATATCTCATTTTTGGAGATTGATTATATTAAATTTTGATATTTACAATTTAGGTATTAATGATATTGTACATTCTGGTAATAACATTTCGTTTTGGCATGAATGCTGGATTTCAGTCATTCCCCTTAAAATAGAACTTAAAGAGTTATGAAAATTTGCAATTTCAAATATGTACTAATTTCTGACATTTATAGATCCAATTTATGTTTTCCTTGGGAATTTAGTTTTAATCGTACGTTAACGGGAATTACTTTTGCACAATTGCTTTGTTATATGCTAAATTTGAATTATATACTATTGATAATGAAAAAGATATTAAAACTTAGTGTTGGGATATTTTAAGAAATACACATCTGATTCATTTTATAACTTCGTAAATTTTTTGGGGACTAAATTGGAAGTATTTAAATACATGTGGAAATTTATCCTCCATCTAAAGCTAAGGTGCATATGCGGTTAATTTTACACGAGAATTGAATACTATAGAACTCTTAAAAAAGAATAACATGTTTAATGATAAAAAATGTTATTTTTGTAATAATAAAATTGAAAACATTATGCATTTATATTTCGAATGTTGTTTCACTAGTTTTATTCTTCTAAAAATTCTAAATTTGTTCGATTTGAGTATAAATTTTATACATTAACAGTGGGCTATATTAGAATAATATTAGATTTTACTATAAGGATCACAAAAGAGTTACTAGACACTATTTACACAATTACATGTTGGTATATTTGGTTTGAAAAGAATCAAATAGTTTTTAATAATATTATTTTAGAATTAAATAATTTAATATATGTAATTTCGTTTTTTAGTTTTAATTGGATTTCAAATTCTAGTTATAAATTAAATAAAAAATAAGATTTTAAAGAGCATCTTAAAAAAAAACTTGTATTGACTTTTTTAAGAACGAAAATATTCATAATAATAGTAACAATAATATATAATTAAGTTTAGTTTCCTTGGATAATCAAACTAGGGATACATTTAGTACTTCTTATTTATTAGGTTATTAGTAGTATGGTTAATTTCTCCGTTAATTTGCTTAGTATGGAGTGTTAGTTTATTTAAAATATACCAGTTTATGTATAAGAAATTAAAAATGGGTTGCACTAGTTTAGGGAAACGTAAAGTTTATTAATATGAAAACATATTAACAATATTATTTTGGAAGTGTATTATTAAAGTTAATGGAAAATTGGACCACTTAAAAAGTTCTGGTTATTTTTTATGCCATGTAGGCTTTATACTAAATTCAATTACATAAGAATTCATTTACACATTTCGTGTTTCAGTAGCATGTAAAAATTTGAATGAATATATAGTATTTCTTCACTGTGTGCGAGTGGTTCATGTGTCGGTATTCATGGTAGTGCATTTGTAGTAGATAGGCAGTGACACAAGAACGCACTGTCTGTTACCATATATAACATGGTCAACTATCAAAATAATGCAAGGGTGTTGCTAATTTTGTGGGTAATAAACTGTGCCCAAAAGAATGGAATTCCTACTCTTTTCATGAGAATGATATTCATGTGGACACTGATCTTTTATATAGTGCGTAATACAAAGATTTGTAATTTGTACAAAGGGGAATACCATGTCAATGCTGAAGGATTGTTTAGGATGCTCATTTATTCATACAATGAAAAATTATAAAGTATTGTTCTGATCCATATATATTTATAATCTGATAGGGATTGAACGCTTGAATTAATAAAACTATATAAAATTCTGTATACGGTTGTACCTATAGTGAGAACTAATAAATCTTCTTGTTATGGAGTTATTTTTAGTTGGATTTTTGTAAATATGAATCAGTGATGATATTTGTTTTGGTTTAACCAATGATTCAGTGTAGTTTAATTAATTTTTAAGGTATGTAGGTATAGTTTCTGTTGTTGTAAATTTTTATTCAGATCATGTGATCATTTTCTTGTCTGAATTTTTGGCATTTGAGATATTTTGATGGTTTTATTGTTTTTAGCTCTGTCAAAGTTGTTCCAGGCTGGAAATTAACGCAGCAATTGACAGGCTGCATATAACATGCCATGTGCTTCAACGATTCAGTTACCTCCTTTTTTATGTTTGCTGCTGATATGGTTTAGTTTGAATAGTTGCGTCTAGTTCATTTTGTTCAAAGTCTGTTCCATTCAATTGTTGGAAAGTAATTATTACATGGCATGTTTCGTATGTAGCCTATTGTGTTTCCCATATAGCCTATTTATATGCATAAGCTTTATTCAAACGGTTTCAGGAATTTATCTGCATAAACTTTCTTAACGCAAGATATTTAGCGCTCTGTTCGTAACTAACTACTTCTTAGTTCTCACTATATCTTGAAAGCTTACTTACTATGCGATGCAAATCATGGTTTTACCTTACAAGAATTTTATCATATCTTAGTTCTTATCTTAGTTTCTATTATATCTTTAAGTCATACCAAGACCCGGCCCAACTTGTGCATTTGAACATACGCAGAGAAAGACACAGCTCACGTTCCAAATGGGATGCTTTAGCTAATTATAATGTGAAACATATTAATACGAATGATTATAAATGATGGGTTTTTCTTCAAATTGGAAGCGGAACTACATGTGGTTTATAATTTGATTGATATTTTTAACCGTACATATATTGCTTAGTTCTTATATACTCAGTTTACTTTTTGCAACTCATCTTGATACTTTAATATCACTGGTTGTATATTTGACAAAAAAGTTATGATGTATGATACAGAGCTTTGTGGTGCTTTGTTACTACAATTTGGAACATTCGGATTTCAAAAGATAAATTATCTTAACCGTATCATTTGTCTCTACAACAATATATGCAGGTGCCAGGTTGTGTTCTCAATATCCTTTGTTTGCAATAGACAAGACAACTCGAATACAAATATACAAAACTGTGTTAGGTTTATAAAATAAGAAGTCTTTAGATATTTTATGTACTATAATATAGTCTTGTTCCTTGCTGACCTTACGTGCTATTCTTCCTTCATTTTATTTAGTAGCCTGCCTCCATTTGAGCTTATCCTTGCCTTTGTATCTTTCACTACTAATAATATTATATATTATAAACCTTAGCTTACTCATGTTTCGTACGTTCAGAATATGCTGCATTTAAATTTGGCTGTGCATGCTTTTCGTTTTTGCACCTACTTATATATTTCGGTTGTTTCGTATGTTGCTGTAAGTAAAGTGTCTTGTTGTTTTTCCGTTCATTTCTGAACTGATTGCTTGAAGCTGATGTTAATAAAGTGCAAGTTTCAATTCAAGTTGGCTTGAAGCCATACAGGCATACTTCAAGTAAATTCATCTGCCATAGCTTTCTTTTAACCGACTGACCATGTTTTTGTCTGTGATTCCATTGCTGTGTAAAAGAGTTATATTGATTGTTATTTTTCCTGTTTAATATGTTAACATGTTCCAAATTTTTAGTTTTGTTTGATTATGTTGCATACACAGATATGCATGCATGTATCTGACAGTTTTTGTCTAGTTTTTGACAGTTTTTGGTCTAGTTTTTAAGCAGATACAAGATTGAGCGGATTTTGCCGACCATGAGAATTTGAGCTTTGATCACAATTAGTTTTGTCGTATATTCCTATCATGGAAATTAGTTACATAGGCTTATTGAATGGGCTTTCTATTTTATTTTATTTTATTTGTAGGGAGTTTATTGCTACCTGTCAAGTTTGTTGGCAGCTCCGTTTTAAGTGTAGTATAAAATTACATAAGCGTTCTCCTTCTTGTGATGGTCATTTATTTTTCTAAAAAAAAAATAAAAATGAAAAAAAGTAAAAAGTTACCATTTTATATAAAACTAATTATAAATCAACAAAACCATTTATCTTTTGTTTGACATTAATTTGGTTTATGAATATAAAGGTAATAATTTTAATCTTTATCATTCTTTGTAAAAGTAAATCTAATAATTTTCATTTCAAACAATTATGATTTGGATTATTTTCTACATAAATTACGATCGATATGATGTATGAAAAGATAATTTTGTTAAAAATCATTTTCAAATGTTTTTTATTTTAATTAACTGATGATTTGAAACATAGGGAAGAGAGAATATGATGAATAATTAGTTTTATTGCTAATTTTTCCTTATTCTACAAGCTTTTTGTACATTATTATATATAGCTTAATTATATTAGCCATTGTTTATTTTTTCAATTATAATTCTACTAGCCATTGCTTATTTTCAAATCATAATTCTATCAGCCATTACTTATTTTCTAAATTATAGTTGTATACTTACACCCTAATTATAGCTAAGTGCCAAGTATAGCTAACAACTGTATAATCCATGCCGGACTTTTTTTTTCTTCTGTTTTCAGCCTATGATGAAATATTCTGAAGTTATCATTATTATTTCGCAACGTTCGCCCTATAGTGGGGTTCGAATAAATTTATATAACCCAAGTTGTCGAGTATGTTCAGATGGCTAGCCTTGTCGAGTGCTTTGTTGAAAATAGATGCTAGTAGCTCTTTACATTTGACAAATGGAGTTTCTGTTTATCACGATTTGCATTGTTTTTGTGTGCTTCATCTTCATGTCACCGAGTAATTGCTCACTTGGGATAAGCTCACTTACTGTGGATGTAGTGGCTCGATATTCTGCTTCTACACTTGAGCTAGCCTCAACGTTCTGCTTCTTGCTTTTCCAAGTGATCAAGTTCCATCTGCAAACATACAAAATCATACGGTTGATTTTCTATCATAGCTTCCTACCTAATTTGCATCATAAAAACCAACCACATGTTAGAATTATTATTCCTCATCCAAATTACTTGACCTGAAGTGCCTTTAAGGTATCTCAATATCGTATCAATTGCACTCAAATGACTGGTATGTGGAGCATGCATAAATTGACTTATGCTACTAACTGCAAAGGCAATGTCAGGTCTGGTTACTGTATAGTTAATTAATTGCCTATGATCCTCTAATATTGTCCTATGTCAAATAATGTCTTACCATCTTCAACTCTAAGTTTTATATTGCCTTCATAGGAATATTAGCTGGTTGAGCTCCTAATTTACTAGTCTATGCTAGCAGATCAAGGATGTATTTTCTTTGGGATAAAATTAATAATCCTTTACTTGAGTGAGCTATTTCTATTCCAAGAAAATACGAAAATTTTCCAAGATCATTGATGTTGAATTCCTTTTTTAAATATTGTCTAACCCTTTTAATTTCCTCATTATTATTTCCAGCGATGATAATGTCATCTACATAAACCAGAATAATAGCGGTATTTTATGAGTGTTTGATGAACATAGAGGAATCAATGGTGCTTTTAAAAAAATTAATCTTTAAAAGAGAAAAGTTTGTCTTGGCATACCATGTTCTTCAAGATTGCTTCAAACCATAGATTGCCTTTTTAATTTACACACTACTGATGAGTTCGTTTCACTTTTGTAGTCTGAAGGTAGACTCATATAGGCTTCCTCTTCTAAATTTCTTTAAAGGGATGCATTTTTCACTTCCATTTGGAACAAATCTCATCCCAATTTGGTAGCTACTACTAGTAAAATTCTAACCGTATTCATTTTTGCTACTGGTGTAAAAGTCTTTTGGTAGTCAATACCATAAGTTTGGGTAAATCCCTTAGCTACTAGCCTAACTTTGTACCTTTTAATAACACAATCATTATTATATTTGATTTCGTATAACCATTTGCAACCTATGGGTTTTTTTGGTAAATTAATAATATCCCAAGTGTCATTTTTTTTCTAAGGCTTGAAGTTCTTTATTCACAGCTTTACACCAAATTGTGCTTTGATTGGCTTAACTAAAGTTGGTTGGTTCCATTTGGTTAGTGATGTTATTCAAGTACGCTCGGTATGAAGGGGATATCGAGTTGTACGAAATAAAATCTTGTATTGAATACATCACCTGTTGGGATATATAATCCCTTAATTTGACGGGAGGTTGAGTTTGTTTTGTAGATCTTCTTATGGCATTTTCTTCTTGAGTTGGTTCTTCATGAGTTGACTCATTTATCTCTTCTCCCCCATGAAGGAATTGGACTTGTTTCTCCGAGTTGTTCATATGCATGCTCAATCGGTTCTTGATTTGTTTCTTCAGAAAACATGAAATTATTTGAAGACAATATGACTGGTTTACCTTGTATATTTCCTTGTTCACTTGTTTGATAATATGGTTCATTTTCAAAAACTGACACATCTCGTAAGATATAATGTTTATGATTTTTCGGATCATAAAATTTATACCCTTTTTTTGAATGAGTATCCTAGAAATATGGTTTTAACAATATTCTTATCTAGCTTGTCATGTCTTTTTATGTGTACGAAACATGCACCCAAAAACTCTTATGTGATTAAAATTTGTTTTCCTAATCTTAAGAATTTCTAGGCGACTCATATTCTAAATATAACACTTGAAAATCTATTTATGAGGTAAGTCGTAGTTAGCACAACATCCGATTAATAAGATTTTAGAATGTTGGTTTGAAAAAGAAGAGATCTAGTGATTTCAAGTAAATGTTGATTTTTCTTTCTGAAACTTCGGTTTATTTGGGTGTATTAATACAAGTAGTTTGGTGTAAAATTCCTTTTTTTTAAATATTCTATGAAATCTTTGTTTACGTACTGTTCCATTATCAGATCAAAATTTTTAATTATTGCATTATATTGATTTTATATAAAATCGTAGAATTCTTGAAAACATGAAAACAATTCATTTTTTCGTTCTAAAAGGTAAACCCAAGTAGTGCAAGAAAAATCATCAATAAATGTGACAAAATATGTAAAATGATCATAAGAATCAAAAGGGGCTGGACCCCAAACATCACAATGAATTAAATCAAAACATTTTTTTGACTTGTTAGTAGATAAAGAAAATGGCAATCTTGTTTGTTTCGAAATCTTACAAACATCACAATTTTTCGAATCTAATTTATAACAAAAAGTTTATTCAAAATTTGATCAGATGGATGACCAAATCTCTAATGCACCAATTTGTCACGATCTACTAAATTTAATGACATATGACATTTATTGGTGTTTTCATCATGATAATAAAGGCCCTTTTTTAGACATCCCTCACCAATCTTCTTTCCTGATTCTCGATCCTGAAAGGTCACTTTATATGATGAGAATATAACATTACAATTCAGTTCATGGGTTTTTTTATGAGTCGATAATAAATTTGAATTACAATTTGACAATATAAAATATTTTTCACATCTTTTGTAAGAAACTTTGTTGTATCAAAACCATGAATTTGGACTTTATTTCCACCAGAAATATTTATATGTAGAGGGTCTTTATTTTATGCAATATTGGTTAATTTATTTTTGTCCCATGTCATGTGATCATAAGCACCTGATTTATCCATCTATTTGTATTTAGATACATTTTAGCAATTTAATTTTTTTTGTTGAGTTTGGATGGATTAGAAATAGCATTAGAATGTATAAAACCTGAATTTTATTGCTGTAACAACCTGTTCAATTGAATTTGCAATTGATTCAGTTGCATTGTTGGAGTCAAAGAAGATCTTGCTGAATCAGAGGTATTATTTGGTTGAGTCCATAGAGCCGGTTCAGATCTGACCCCTTCTGTCTCCGCTACTTTGCTAAAACCACCGAACTTTTTCTCCTTTTCTATGTCGCCCGAATTACCTCCTTTGTAGCCATTCTCTCTGACCAGTTGGAGGTAGGGATGGAGGAACTAGCGACCATCACGTTTGCGCCCTGCTTTCTTGCAGTGGTCACGTAACTTGGTGCTCGAAGCTCTCTTCTTTCTGGTCGTGTCCCTGAACTAGGGTTAGAGTTTTTTCACCTGAAATGCATCGTTCTCTTGATTTTCCAACCATCATGGTTTCATGAGGGCCTTCCAATACTGCTCTTTTTTAATTCTTGTCAGTACACATCAGAACTTGGCATCTCAGCTGATGCCAAGACTTGAGACTTGATCGATTCATAGCTTAGATCGAGAGCCCCAGGTAGGTGAAGATTAAGTCTTGTTCGAATTCCTTTTGGATTTCAATTGAGTTTGTCGTTGGTGGGAGATAAACACTAAGCTCTTTTCATTTTGACATAATTTCAGTTACTTGTTCGTTACTACTTTGTGTACTCTGTTTAATTTGGACAAGCTCTTATTTAAGTCTAAAGATATGAGCAAAAAAATTTTGTTGATCATACATTTACTTGGCTTTGTCCCAAACCTCATGTGATGTACTGGAGTAAATGAGTGCATTTGAAATCTGGGGTTCCATTATGCTGAGAAGCCATGACACGGTTATCTCTCATTCTTCTATTTTTGCTTTCTCTTCGTAAGTTGGCTCATTCGTTGCTGTTGCTTTGGGTTTCTCCTTTTTCTAGTGACAAAGCCTAATTTTCCTTTACAACGAAGACCAATTGATACTGATCTGAACCAGGAAATGTAATTTCTATTGCTACCAAGTATGATATTTGTGAGTCTGGTGTTGTCGGATTGAGACATGTGAACCAGATGCAGTTCTCTTATACCTTCAGCTATTGATGTAGCGGAACTTTTGAGTCATGATTTGATCTGCTCTTATGCCATATTGAATTGTAGATAAGAAGAGAGAATATGATGAATAATTAGTTTTATTGCTTATTTTTTCTTATTCTACAAGCTCTTTGCACATGATTATGTATAACTTAATTCTTCTAGCCGTTGCTTATTCCCTCAACTATAATTTCACCAGCCGTTGCTTATCTTTTAAATTATAATGGCCTAATTACAACCTAATTACAGCTAAGTACCAACTACATCTGACAACTATATAATGGTGCTAGCCTTTTACATGTTTTCTGTTTTCAGCCTATGATGAAATATTTTGAGGCTATCATTCCTATTTCTCAGCGTTAACCATTGTGTTAACTTATCATTTGTATCTTTTATTATCATAAATTTGTAGCTTCAATCTTTTATCGGTACATATAAAAAGACGTATAAGTTGTATTTTTATATAAAAAGAATCTGCATTTTATATCAAGTTACTTGTAAAATAATATCCGTTTGTCTTTCTTTTAAAATTGATTTGATTTGAGTATAGCGAGAGATTTGCATTTTATATCAAATTTTCATTTATCTTCCTTTGTGTTAAAATCTATAAGTAGATAAAATGATAAAATGCACAAATGTTTTTAATATTTTTATTGAAAATAACATACTTAACTCAAGTTTACTAATAATTGTGTGTGAAGTTATTTTTTTAAGTTAAACTGAACCCAAAAATTATCACAGATAGTTAAGACGAATGAAAGTGTTAATACTCATTATTTTATTTTATTTTCACATATTATATATATAGAACCATACAACATCTAATAGTGGAAATGGTAAATAAATACAACATTCTTCTTTTTAATATAATTCCTTTCATCAGTATTCCAAGAAGTTTATGATTTTTTTTGCTAGGTAAATGAATTTCTCTCCTTTTTAAAGGATAGATAAAATTACACTTGTATTTTTAATAAATTGAAAGAGATACCCTTTTGTGACTAAAACAAGTACTAAATGATGGAGTAGTCATGAAGCATGAAAGAAGCAAAGTTAATATTGTAACAAAGACTAGTAAGATATAGAAACACATTATTGTAATTTTTTTAAGTTATGCATTGGATGTGTATTTTCTTAAATTCCAATTTAGTACATACTCATGTATGATTATAACTGTATATGAATCAGATGTGGGACATGTTGAATCAAAAGACAACCAACCTCTATTGCACACAATACGTGGTTGATTTTCTGGGATGTTTGAGGGTTGGTTCTAATTTGGAACATATGCTAAGAAGTGGGTGGTATAGTGAATGAGTGATAATGTGGCGGATCATAGTATTTTAAGACGTGAGTTCAAAAACGATGACGACTTCATGCGCTCATCGTTGAAGAACATCCTTTACTTCATAAGCTAAAAGTAAGACGGTGGGAGATGATGAAAACTTTCATGAGATTGTAGATATTATTTTATTGTTAATATGTTAAATGTTTCCATGAATAATAAGTTAACACTTTGTGCTTATTATGAAACAAAGTTAAGATGTAACATTTCTGAAATATATTTCCAGTGAATGCTTTTTAACTTTTGAGTTATTTGTCGTTATTAAGAAGTGTTAACATAAACCTTTTCATCTTCTAGGTTTTTTGTTGGTACTAAAAAATGATATTTGATCATAGATTAACTAATATTTATGAGTTTATATACGTCTCAAGTTTGAGTATATATTCTTAAGTATTGTGTATTATTATTGTTAATTATATCAGATTTTTTGCATATGCTACTTTGTATATTTATCATTTTCATGCTTCTTTACGGCCTTATCATATGGTAATTGAACAACCTACTGACATGATAATGCTAATGCAAAACCAGAGAGTATAAAAGAAACTAATATTTTTCAAAACTAATAAAATTTGACGAAAAGATCGCAGCGTTCATTACATGATGAATCAAATGTAATGAAAAACATATATGCAACGCAAATTCATTACTTAAATGGTGCATAACAACAATGAAAAAGACTTTCAAAACGTGTTTAATATAATACAAGACGGGCTAGAAAAATCAACTAACTCTACATCATATATTTTTCTACAATGAATAAATATTAGAAACTTCTGTATAACAAAAATAAAGGAGCCCTTACTAGCAATTTCAGTTGGTAATATCACTTGCTTTACTATTTTTATAGATGGAGCTTATTTTCCTATGCATTATAAAATACTTAAGATACGCACTATAACAAACAGGACCTTTAATAGCGTTTAAAAAACGCCGTAAAATCCTTTAACATCGTTTTTAACTATGCTATTTAACAACATACCATTATAGGCCAGGAAAATACTATGGCAATAAAGTAAACGCCGTGAAAAGTTGTTTATAATACGTTTTATGGATGTTATTAATACATTTCATAGCGTTTCTTTTGATGATCCACAAACTTTTCTTTGTGCTCAAATTTTGCTTTCAAAAGTATGTAGTGGCGGCTATTTCTTTCCATAACACTTATTTACAATGTTTTTATATGTTGTCATAAGTGTTCTTTTTAATGCTTTTTTCTATTGTTAAGAACCCTATTAAAGGCTACCACAGCGTTTTCATAATGCTGTTAAAATTTTAAGTTTACACATCATTTTACAAGTGCTATCGTTTACCATTTCGGTATTTCCCCTTTTGTTTGTTACTTCTCTGTTCACATCGGTAACAATTTGTATACCAACACAGTTAAATCGACATGCACATTTCATAATCAACATATTTGATTAATAACACATCACATAATCAACATGTAATATTACATAATCAAAATACGCAATATTCTTACATCAAAACATATATAATACTTCCATAATATTTCATAAATAGTGTAGAATCAGTGGCAGCTAGTAACCTAAAGTATAATACATACAAACCAAAATGTAGTTCTCGTATCAAAAATAACTTCGCATCCATAACTTGTTGCGGCACTTTACTTATCTACCTTTAAAATAAAAGTTCACAAATTAACAAAATAAATTAAAAATACAATAAATATAGTTCGGAACATAGTTGATGCGAGTAGCAACAACATGAAATGCAGTCTGGAACAAAAGAAAAGTGGTATTATTGTTAATATGATATGTGTGCATGTAACATAATAATTCATATATAATTATGTATTATTTTCATACATATATTTATATGGTACGTTTATATCCCGTGGTTTAATAAGTTTATTAAGACATTATTATTATAACCAATATTTCTAATTATTCTTATTACCGTTACTATTTGTATATAAGACGTTATGGATATGTATGAATGTATATGCAATTTACATATATAATTTATATGATTTGCATGTATATGTAGAGATATATGATATGATATACCTGTATCGTTTATATAATATTTATTTATTAAATATATAATTTGTATTAATTCGTATACTTATTATATACATTCATTATGTTATTTGTTATAAATTAATTCATATGTAATTTATATTAATTTATACTAATAAATACACATAATTGTATAATAACTTTTCAAGCTTTGGTTAAGTTCATCAAGATAGACAAGCACCATTGTCCAAGTGGTTAATTGATTCGGCTTTGGTGCAAGAGGTCACAAGTTTGAAAATTGCTTTCGAACGTTTATTGACATGGGATATGTTGTCCCAATGATTTGTTGTATATAAAGTATCATTTCAAAAAAAAAAAAGGTTCATCAAGATATTATTATTACTCCTCCTCCTACTATTATTATTTATAATACGTACACATACACACACACTATTTACAATATGTGTGTGATTTAAATGTATAATTATATGATTTACATGTAAATATGTAATTTATATTTATACATATATAAAATTTATATAATATATACGTGTACAATTTACAAAGATATACTCCATATAATAATTTTTATAATAGTATATATTTTCATACAAAAACTTGATTATTTTTCATATACTTATTTAATGCATGTATGTGTGTGTGTATGCAATTTACATATATAATTTATATGATTTGCATGTATATGTACAAATATATGATATAATATCATTTATATAATATTTATTACATATATAATTTGTATTAGTTCATATACTTATTACATACATTTATTGTATTATTAGTTATATATTAATTCATATGTAATTTATATTAATTATTATATATAATTTTATAATACGTTTTCAAGCTTTGGTTAAGTTTACAAAGGTATTATACTGCTCCTACTATTGCTTCTATTACTATTTACAATATATGTGTGGATTTATCATGATTGCCAAAAAAAAACCTAAAATGTCACAAATGCATTATGTAACGACCCTAACTCGACCTTCGAAAATCGGCACCGAATATGACACTCGTATTCAAATGCCGCAGATCCAAACGTCGAACCTGGTTCGCCGAAGCTTATAACACATTAAGTACAACACATCGGAAGAAAAAAAATGAAATAATATCATTGATATACAGCATTTGATATAATATTCAGATACAATAATAATACAATAGAATGATACAATAGATATCAACACTATCAGAGATACAAGAAATAGCAGCGGAAAGATAATGTCTTAAATGCCAAACTCCCAAAAACTCCATCTTCAATCCAAAGCTAGCTCGAACCCTCATCAAGTTGCACAAAGCTAAGCAAGGTCAGTCCATCCAAAGACTGAAGAAGATCTCCAAATGCTAACAAACCAAGGATTCCGAAAGCTACCGAATCTACACCAACCATGGGATTATCTGAAAACCCAACTCTAGACTGCCCGTGTGAAAAATTATGGGCACCCAGAGTTTATGAAAGGAACAATAAGCTCCAGGTCAGTCATGGGACTAGTGTGAGCAAACGAAAACAGTTTTATCTTTTAAAACAAACAACAAAAGCTTTTAAAGTTCAAATCCGCAATGCTTTTTGGAAAATGAAACTACCATAAGGCCTCCCGCCACACACACCATGCAAAAGCAGAATTGGAGGAGATTTCTCCTTATGATAGTCAAAAATGCTTGATACGTGAAAACCATTTTGATATTATTATTAGTGCATGGTGGAAAATATTTCGAAAGTATAATATTAATTTTAGCCGGCATACAACCATTATTGTATGCCTATTATAGCTATCATATTCAATATCAGGTTATCGCCACATTCCATGGCAGTTTATACAACTAAAACAGTACATGGTGTGTATTGTTTTTTTTTGGGTTTTCCAACAAATGGTCAGGCCAAGGAACTTCTCATTGCCACATGGGTACGCCTCTGTAGGGACGCCCCGAGAACCTACCCGGCTCTCTGCTAACACAAGGCCGGTCTACCCCCTTCCCGGGGGTAAAACCTAAGATATGCCACCCCTGATCGTTTGCGACCTTTATCCGAGGGCCCTCTATAACAACAACATCACACAGTAATAAATATACAGTGTTCACATGAGTAAGTATTTGGGCTCCATACTATGAAACCACCCTTTTCCTGAAGGAATGGACATACTCTAGGGGAGCTACCCCTGAAACCTTACTGCATCTTTCCTTTTCGACCATTACTGGGTTATGAGGCTCGATGAGGTCTCGTCCATGAAGCTACACTTTTTCGCAAAGTCATGCTTTGATCAACAAATGATCAGCAACACTTCGTATGCCACATTACCAAATTGGGAATGCATCACTAGTAACTATCAACTACATAACCTCTGAGCTCATACGTCTCAAAGAAGGGTGTTAAGCTAAGAGAATAAATCTCCGCCACCAAACAGAAATGTATTTGATAGAAACCAGCTTTACATCTCAAAGTGTAATGTCAGAAACACATCCATACAAGTCTGTTCCGAGTTCGAACAGAACCGAAGGCACTTCCGAAGAAGCCCTTGCAAATTCGAGTATTTACAATCCCGATCGAACTTCCCATCACTTATCTCTATACTAGCGCGCTCAGTGCAAAGATAATCGACGGTTATCCTTTCATTTTCAAAAATACTCGGTCTTCACCACCGGTCTTTAAATGCTATCCATATCGACGTATCATTATTCGGGATGGGTTATATGACACAAGGTGCTCTCCCGGCTAAACCGAATAATAAGCGTAATATTTAAAAACATATGGATATAGGATTTCAGTTAAGTCACAACTTATTATCCAAAACCTTTCTTTCAAATGGTTTAAGACAAATTACCATTTCGAATCTTTTAAACAAAAAAGTTCATTTCACAAAGTTTACCAATTTTTCCACAAAGGTTCATTCACGGCTTTTCAAACAATTCCATGTCAAATTGGATTAACTTATCCAATCTTAAAGTAAAGATTTAATTTATAACTTTCAACCCATTTCCAGTTCAAATCTTTTATGTGAAAGATATACCATTTAAAACTCTCTTCGATTTCAAAACAAGGTATCTTTCACAAAAGTCAAAGCTGATTACATTTACATAAGTTAAAGTCATTCAAGTATAAAACTTGGGTTTGAATTTAAATTTCCAAAACAATACTTTTTAAATGGTTAAAAACCAATATAAACACCTTTATAACTTGTATAATCTTTTTAAAACAAAGTTTCCAAATCATTGAATTCAATCTCAAATATTGAATTCAAATTCAAATCAAATTATTTAAATTTCAAAACTTTATTAAGTTATTCAAAATAACTTATTATTATTTATTTTTGAAACTCATTTTCAAAAGCTTTCAATTCCAATTTCAAAATATTTTGGATTCAAAAATTCAATCTTTAAAATCATTAAAAATCTGTGACTTAACCGATCTCCTCGTGCAATCCATATTTGTGTGTGTATAGCGTAGTCCAGGGGTTTTATACAATGGTGCAACAACATCAATCATTATAGATTACAATCTCAGCAATATCGATAAGCGGTATATCCTATAACGCTTATCTATATGCATAGATTCACAGATAGAAAATATGAATGCATTATAAATAAATAAATTACATTCATCACAGCTTGGATTAAACAATTCAAATCACAAAGCATCACACAGCAGAGTTGACAAAATAATTCACAGTATTCAATAGAATACAATCATCCATAAATAAGGTTAAATGATCATCTGATTAATTGAAACCAGATAAATCACTAATCCAGGTTAATTAATATTAATCAAGTATAAATCAATTTGATTAATTATTCTTTAATCATATATTAATCGACCAATAATAAAAAATTAATTAACCTTTAATTATAATTCATCAACCTTTAATTATTAAATATTTAACCTTTAATTATTCAATTCACCATTTAATTAATTATCTTTAATTAATTAATTGCCCTTTAATTAATTAATTACCATTTAATTTATTAGCTTTAATTAATTACAATAATTAATCAACCCTTAATTAATAATCATCCCTACCTTCATTAATTAATTAGCCTTTAATTAAGTAATCATTTCTTAATCACCTTCATTAATTAATTAGCCCTTAATTAATTATCTTAATTAACCCTTAATTATTAATTGATTAAATCTTAATTACTTTTATTAATTAATTACTCCTTAATTAATTAATAATTAATTACAAATTAATTAACCTTAATTATTTATTAAATTAACCTTAATATTAAGTAATTAGTTAAGTAATTACTTCTTAAGTAATTATATTAACAAAATCATTAATTAATTGTTTAATAAACCAAAAGATAAATTAATTACTTTGAAAATATCCCTTTTACCCTTAATTGATTCAATATTTTAAATCAAACCATCATTTGAAAACATGTTTTAAAAATGTTTAAAAGTTTGAGAATTTTTCAAAACAAAAACTGTTTTGCATATGAGCTGGAGACCTGCTTCGAGTCACCCCCGAGAGAATTTCCTGTTTACTTCGAGTTCTATCGAAAATCAACCCGAGTGCCACATTTTCAAAAAAAAATTCTAAGTATTTTTACCCGGTGCGTTAAATTTTTTACTCAAGTTATGACTTGAGCTCGAACCCTTCTCTCCCGATACTTGCTTCGAGTCGAACCCTCGTTTTCACATGCTCGAGAACCCTTCTCCTTCCTCAAACTTAAATCAACCCATATGCATACTATCACGCGTGCACGTGCACCATGATTCTGATCATCTTCGGTTGCCGCCGAGGCCACCCACACATCACCGTTGACCTCCTCTACAAATCCCGATCACCCATCTCCGGTGACCACATCAGAAACAAAATTTTGCAACTCGACCCCCTTCCTGGACTTGAACCACCATTAAGAAAATGCTTTGCCACACCACGTCGAGCCACCGTCATCCCTGAATCACCGACCACAGCTTCATCACATCACCACGCCCTATCCCCCTCGGTGCGATCAACCAGATTGCTACGTCGACGACGAAAACTTCTCGTGAACAACAGCAAACACAACATACCCCAAAACCCTAAATCAACGTCAAGCTACCACCCTGGCATATTATAAAATTTGCGAGTATTTTTCCACGATTCTACCATACTCAAGCCATCTTCACCTTAAATCATGATTCATAGTTCGCTGTTGATTACCAGGAATTGTCAAAAATTCAAATTCCATTCAACTTGAGAGTTCTCCATGAATACTCTCCTAAAATTCTAAAATGATTATCTAAAATTGTGAATTCGAAATACGTGGTATAATTAGAAATCGAAACCCAGACATTTGATTTTTTGTTTTGTTTAAGATTTGATCATCTCTGCCATTTCTATTTTAAAAAAATAACTACAAAATAAAGGTTCATGTAATTATTTTTAAAATTAGCATTTCATGGTTATAATTACTTTTGGTTTAGAAATTAAATCCTGAAATCATTTAAGTAAGATGATCTCAAATTTTCTAACAGGTTTTGAAAACCTGTAACAAGAACAGAGATGTTCTTTTCTGTTTCCAGGCATGCACAAGGAAACACAACAAATATACACAAAGATTTGCATGCACATTAATAATTCATTCAAACAACTTCAAACAAAATGTGAGTTTAGGGGTTTACTCACGTATAATCTGAGAGCAGAGGCTTGGAAATGAGAGACAAAGAAGCTGCTATTTGAATTTGAAAATTGGAACTGTTATTTTTGAACTTGACTTTGATCAGGGACTCGATTTATCATGTCAGGTTGAAATGGGTTGTTGAGCTTTTATCTTTACTTCATTGCTGTTCTCTGGAACTTGCATTTGATTTCCAGTGACTTTGAACTTTTCTTTGATATCTTTGATTTTTCTTTCTTCTCTGTTCCAGGTTGAAAACTTTTGCTTGTTTGAGTTAATTTTCTGGGTTGAAGAATTTTGATCTTTTACTTGATACTTGAGCTGGAATGCTTTTGTTTTGAAAGATCTGGAAACACTTGATCTGGTTGTTTGATTTCCAGATTTGAACTTTGCTGTTTGCTTAATTTGATTTTTTTTCCTCACCTTTTGAACTGAAATGAGATAACCAATTTTTTCTTTCTTTATTAGTTAGTATATAAAAATTTGATAAAAGAAGAACAAACATTTTTCCACTTGTTCATTTTCTTATTGCATGGTTTACACTTGTAAATCAATATTGTTACTTACTTAACATTTATCACATATGATAAAAATTGTGTTTAAACCCCTCCCTACAAATTTGTGTTTTAAACCTTATTTTATTTTAATTTGTAAACATGTTTTCTATTAATGTGTTTATTGCAGAAAGGTATATTCATAACAAAGCCTTTATATTTATTCTAACTATACTCATCTTTAATTATATAAGAGGAAAGCATTTTAAAATTTTAATTAAATCTTACTTTATTTCAAATTTAAAATTTTTATTTTAAATCCTTAATCAATTTGTGAGTTGATTTATCTTATGTGTATTTTAATACTTATGCTCATATTTCAAAAGATATATACACATCAAAGCATTTTAAATCTAATCTATCTATTAAACCAATCTTATTCCCAATATATTTATTAAATTTCAAAAGGTAAACATTTTATTTTCATTCTTGTTTTAAATTTTAAATTCAAATCATTGTACAAATCATAACTTTTTAAAGAAATTAATTTCAAAGTTTAGGTTTACTTTAATTATAAACACATATATAGATTATATATGTATATAAGTCTTTAGAATAAAGGTTTAGCTTCAAACAACCTTTTTAAAAATCCATTTCATAAAATTAAATTAAAATATCTTTATATTATTTTCGATTTATATTTCCTTTTGTAACTATTAATACATCCTTAAGAAAATAATTCTTATATTGATCTTAAATCCTATCTTCCAAATTACAATGTATATATTTACATACATGTATATATAATAGAAAACAAATCTCTACTAGTTCATAAAATTCTTAAATCCAATTTATTTCTCAAAATATTTATTCTTGAATTTCAAATTTTAGATTCAATTTAAAAATCCATTTATATACATATATATATAAATTTTAAAGCTTTTATTAATTCCTATTTTCACAATCTATTTATAAAACTCACATTTTAATTGTCTTTGGAGAAACTCAAATAAATTTTACCAATTAACCTCACAATTTAATTCAAAATTTTATATTAATTACCAAATATTTCAAAGTTTAATTCCATAGATCAAATTAATTACTAAATTAATTTGGCCTTAAAATCAGGAATGTTACAGGTTCCCCCCTTAAGAAAATTTTGTCCTCGAAATTTTCCAGGGAGACAACCAAGAATGGATAGATACACAAAGATAGAGAATCGACTCGTAAATCAAGCTGATTATCTGTTCTGTATTTGGCTTACCAAATCAGAATATCAATAATAGATACAAGAACGAATCTATTTAACTCTTTACAAGATACTCGGGGTCATCCAGATCTACGCATATGCATGGCACTGGTTAGCTCGAAGAAATAACTAACCACTCGTAGAATATATCTAGACCCAAAAGAAAGAACAAATGGATTCAATTCAAGTTGAAATATCCCAAAGTATATATAATTTTTCCCTCTTCGGACTTTGATCCTCACAAGAAATTACAATAGAATTTCAAATTTTGGTTTATTCGAAATTGTTTTATCGATACAACTTATTTTTTACTTTATATTTTAGTTAACCAATTTATTTCAAATCAAATTTCAATTTCGCTAAAGTTAAAAACGAAAAGCTGACAGAAATTTGACGAAGAGAATACGAAATAGAGACTTATCTACACGATTCGTAGGGCAACCATCACACCGAAGCTTCTTCCTCGAGCTGCCACGAAGCAGTCAAAGAAATTGGAATTGAATCAAAGGAGATTGATAAAGAAAGATATTTCCATTGTTGCAGGGCATTGACCATTTGTACTGGTATTTCCCTGTCCCCTATCTCGTTCTCTTCTTGCACTCATACCTACTACCAGTGAATAGTAAGGGAATTTACCGAGGCATATGAACGGATATCATAGGGATATACTCATTCTAGGGTATACTTCACCCTATCTCAAATGAGCTACTTAATGTATTATACTCCTGAACTAAAGTTTTAACCTTCAGCTCTGATACCACTGTAACAACCCTGACTCGACCTTCGAAAATCGGCACCGAATACGACACTCGTATTCAAATGCCGCAGATCCAAACGTCGAATCTGGTTCGTCGGAGCTTATAACACATTAAGTACAACACAGCGGAAGAAAACAATGAAATAATATCATTGATATACAACATTTGATACAATATTCAGATACAATGATAATACAATAGAATGATACAATAGATATCAACACTATCAGAGATACAAGAAATAGCAGCGGAAAGATAATGTCTTCAATGCCAAACTCCCAAAAACTCCATCTTCAATCCAAAGCTAGCTCGAACCCTCATCAAGCTGCACAAAGCTAAGCAAGGTCAGTCCATCCAAAGACTGAAGAAGATCTCCAAATGCTACCAAACCAAGGATTCTGAAAGCTATCGAATCTACACCTACTATGGGATTATCTGAAAAACCCAAATCTAGATTGCCCGTGTGGAAAATTGTGGGCACCCAGATTTTAGGGAAGGAACAATAAACTCCAGGTCAGTTATGAGACTGGTGTGAGCAAACGAAAACAGTTTTATCTTTTAAAACAAACAACAAAAGCTTTTAAAGTTCAAATCCGTTATGCTTTTTGGAAAATGAAACTGCAATAAGGCCTCCCGCCACACACGCCATGCAAACGCAGAATTGGAGGAGATTTCTCCTTATGATAGTCAAAAATGCTTGATAGGCGAAAACCATTTTGATATTATTATTAGTGCATAGTGGAAAAAATTTCGAAAGTTTAATATTAATCTTAGCCAGCATACAACCATTATTGTATGTCTACTATAACAACCATGTTCAATGGTAGGTTACCGCCACATTCCATGGCAGGTCATACAACTAAAACCGTACAGAGCGCGTATTGTTTTTTTTTGGATTTTCCAAAAAATGGTCACGCTAAGGAACTTCCCATTGCTACATGGACACGCCACTAGAGGACGCCCCGAGAACCTACCCGGCTCTCTGCTAACACAAGGCCGGTTTACCCCCTTCCCGGGGGTAAAACCTAAGATATGTCACCCCAGGTCGCTTGCGACCTTTATCCGAGGGCCCTCTATACTAACAACATCACACAGTAATAAATATACAGTGTCCACATGAGTAAGTATCTGGGCTCCGTATCATGATACCACCCTTTTCCAGAAGGAATGGACATACCTTAGGGGAGCTACCCTTGAAACATTGCTGCATCTTTCCCGTTTCGACCATTTCCGGGTTGTGAGGCTCGATGAGGTCTCGTCCACAAAGCTACACTTTTTCACAAAGTCATGCTTTGATCAACAAACGATCAGCAGCACTTCGTACGCCACATTATCAAATTGGGAATGCATCACTAGTAACTATCAACTACATAACCTCTGAGCCCGTACGTCTCAGAGAAGGGTGTTAAGCTAAGAGAATAAATCTCCGCCACCAAACATAAATGTATTTGATAGAAACCAGCTTTACATCTCAAAGTGTAATGTCAGACACACATCCATACAAGTCTGTTCCGGGTTCGAACAGAACCGAAGGCACTTCGAAAGACCCTTGCAAATCCGGGTATTCATAATCCCGATCGGACTTCCCATCACTTAGGGAATCTCTATACCGGCGCGACTCAGTGTAGAGACAATCGACGGGTTATCCTTTCGCTCTCAAAAATACACGGTCTTTACCACCGGTCTTTAAATGCTATCCATATCGACGTATCATTATTTGGGATCGGTTATATGACACAAAGTCCTCTCCCGGCTAAACCGAATAATGAGCGCAATATTTAAAAACATATGGATATAGAATTTCAGTAAAGTCACAACTTATTATCCAAAACCTTTCTTTCAAATGGTTTAAGACAAATTACCATTTCAGATCTTTTAAACAAAAAGTTTCATTTCACAAAGTTTACCAATTTTTCCACAAAGGTTCGTTCACGGCTTTTCAAGACAATTCCATTTCAAATTGGATTAACTTATTCAATCTTAAATTAAAGATTTAATTTATAACTTTCAACCCATTTCCAATTCAAATCTTTTATGTGAAAGATATACCATTTAAAACTCTCTTTGATTTCAAAACAAGGTTTAATAATCTTTCAAAAAGTTAAAGATGATTACATTTACATAAGTTAAAACCATTCAAGTATAAAACTTGGGCTTGAATTTAAATTTCCAAAACAATACTTTTTAAATGGGTAAAAACCCATATAAACACCTTTATAACTTGTATAATCTTTTAAACCATAATTTCCGAATCATTGAATTCAATCTCAATTATTGAATTCAAATTCAAATCAAATTATTTTCAAAAGCTTTCAATTCCAATTCCAAAACTATTTTGGATTCAAAAATTCAATCTTTAAAATCATTAAAAATCTATGACTTAACCGCTCTTCTCGTGCAATCCATATTTGTGGGTGTATAGTGTAGTCCAGGGGTTTTACATGATGGTGCAACAACATCAATCATCACAGATTACAATCACGGCAATATCGATAAGCGATATATCCTATAACGCTTATCTATATACACAGATTCACAGATAGAAGATATGCATGCATTATAAATAAATAAATTACATTCATCACAGCTTGGATTAAACAATTCAAATCACGAAGCATCACCCAGCAGAGATGACAAAACGATTCACAGCATTCAATAGAATACAATCATCTATAAATAAGGTTAATTGATCATCTGATTAATTGAAACCAGATAAATCACTAATCCAGGTTAATTAATATTAATTAATTATAAATCATTTTGATTAATTATTCTTTAATCATTTATTAATCAACCAATAATAATAAATTAAGTAACCTTTAATTATAATTCATCAACCTTTAATTATTAAATAATTAACCTTTAATTATTCAATTCCCTATTTAATTAATTATCTTTAATTAATTAATTACCCTTTAATTAATTAATTACCATTTAATTTATCACATTTAATTAATTACAATAATTAATCAACCCTTAATTAATAATCATCCCTTGATCACCTTCATTAATTAGTTAGCCTTTAATTAATTAATCATTTCTTAATCACCTTCATTAATTAATTAGCCCTTAATTAAATATTTTAATTATTAAATATTAATTACTTTTATTAATTAATTACTCCTTAATTAATTAATAATTAATTACAAATTAATTAACCTTAATTATTTATTAAACTAGTCTTAATATTAAGTAATTAATTAAGTAATTACTTCTTAAGTAATTATAATAACAAAATCATTAATTAATTGTTTAATAAACCAAAAAATAAATTAATTACTTCGAAAATATCTTATTTAATCCTTAATTGATTCAATCTTTTAAATCAAACCATCATTTAAAAGCATGTTTTAAAAATGTTTAGAAGTTTGAGAATTTTTCAAAACAAAAACTGTTTTGCATATGAGCTCGAGACCTGCTTCGAGTCACCCCTGAGAGAATTTCCTGTTTATTTCGAGTTTATCAGAAATCAACCCGAGTGCCACATTTTCAAAAAAAAAATTCTAAGTATTTGTACCCAACGCGCTAATTTTTTTACTCGAGTTATAACTTGAGCTCGAACCCTTCTCTCCCGATACTTGCTTCGAGTCGATCCCTCGTTTTCACGTGCTTGAACTCGAAAACCCTTCTCCTTCCTCAAACTTAAATCAACCCAGATGCATACTATCATGCATGCACGTGCACCATGATTCTGATCATCTTCGGTTGCCGTCGAGGCCTCCCACACATCACTGTTGTGTTGATACGCGAAGATTTTGACCAATGACAATGTGCTTTGACAAACAAGGAAGAAATATATGCAAATGCTAAATGAAGATGGATGAAGACCAAACAAACTTAAAGTATGTTTTTACATGTGTCTTAGTCTAGATATTTTTTTAAAATCTATCCTCAAGAAGCTTGCACGAACACTAGAAAAATTCTTATAAACTTCATGTTTTCCATTAAGTTTTAACTATGCAGGTTTTATGAGTTCAGTCGACTGAACAGGAACAGTCAGTCGACTGAAACTGGAACAAATTTATACACATGCACAGTTTCAGTCGACTGAATGTTCCTGCACAGTCGACTGAATTTGGTCCCGAAAATTTTACTTCATATTTTCAGTTGACTGAATTCCCTGCTCAGTCGACTGAATCTGAACCTGCGAATTTTCTATGAAAATACACCTTCTTCCTCCCAAGAGTTGCAACCATTCATCAATGGAAATGGAAGCATCTCTTGTTTGCAACCTTTGACAACATATGCACCTCTTCTACAAGTATATATACATGATTCTAACATCATTTAATACACCGAATTCTCTTGCTTTAATCTAACTATTCTCTTGTTCATATTTTCTAGATACTCTCAAAGCATTCACTAATCTATTGCTTGAATCATTGTTTTTGTTTATAACATTCTTTTGATTCATAGCAATTCACATTTCCTAAATCTTCACAAACACATTGCATACTCTCGAGGATAAGATTATAGGAATATTGTACCACATTAGACTCATTAGTGTTGACAAGAACACAACAAGTCAAATATTGTATTTTAGTAATTGAGTTGAAGTCATCTTCGGTAGTTGAGGCAAGAAATCCCGTTCGGTTGTTCGGGTAAGTTGTAAACCTATTCCTCCGGGTGAAGTGAGGGTGTTAGTTAGTGAAATTCCTAAGTGAAGCTTAGGGACTGGACATAGGACGAGAGGTCCTAACCAGTATAAAATCCTGGTGTCTCCTTGCATTTACCTACTTTATCTACCTAGACTATTCCGTTATTCCATATTACACAATCCTACCGCATAGCCTACTCTTTCAATTGGTATCAGAGCAAGGTTGTCCTATAACCATAACACCGTTATTAGACATATTGATAACATGGAAAATAACGCAAGTACAAGCACAACATCTGCCTATAGTTCTATATTTGCGGAAGGACAATCTATCCAAAGACCTCCTCTATTCAATGGACTAAATTATAACTATTGGGCTACAAGGATGAGGATTTATATGCAAGCAACAAGTTTCGAAGCCTGCAATGCTACTCAAGCAGAGTTCGTTGTACCCACAACTGATTATCCTACATGGACACAAATTCAAAAGAATGAAGCTAGTGCAAATGCCAAAGCTATGAATACGCTATTTTGCGCCCTGGATAGAAATGAATTCAACCGTGTTAGCATATGTACTACTGCATATCAGATATGGGAAACACTTAAAGTCATACATGAAGGCACAAACAAGGTTAAGCAAACAAAGATATCCATGCTGAAGAATCAATTCTAAAATTTTAGAATGCGACAAAATGAATCCATCAATGACATGTACTCAAGGTTTCAAGATATTCATCATGCTCTAATCGGACTAGGAGAAAGATACATGGACTTTGACATTGTGTCTAAAGTTCTAAATTCACTCACTGATGAATGGGAGAGAAAAGTACTAGCAATCGAGGAAGCAAATGATCTATCTGCAATGAAACCAGAAGAATTGATTGGAAATCTTATGTCGTATGAAGTAAATATGCAAGCTAAAAAGAATCAAGCTCAAGAAAGCAAGAATGTTGCTTTTCAAGCAGAAAAGGAAGAATCAGAGTCTGAAGATGAGGATCTAGCATTTATAGCCAAAAATTTCAAGAAATTCTTAAAGTATAGAAAAGGAAACAAAAACGGTCTCAAAAAGAATTTCTTGAACAAACCTTCATCCTCAAATATAGAATGCTTCAATTGTCATAAGAAAGGACACATGCAAAAAGATTGTCAAGAACAAATGAAGGAAAATCAGAAAAACTTCAACAACAAAAACAAGAAGGATAAATTCAAAAAGAAGGCATTTTCTGTAACATGGGACGATTCAGATTCATCTTCATCCAAAAATGATAGTGATAGCGACAATGAACAGGCAAATGTATGCTTTATGGCTCAAGAAACTGAGGTAAATAATTTAACTTTCGACGATTTAATTGAAGTAAACACTGAACTTTTAATCACAATAAAAACTCTTAAAAAGAAACTCGTGAAAATCAAAACAAAGCTGAATTTGAAAGAGATATGTTAAAAGATGAAAAGAAAATCTTAGAAGAAGAACTTGAAAAAGTTCAAGAATCTCATTCAAATTCGGAAACTCAATTATCACTTTTAAGTCAAGAAATTGAAACTCAAAAAACAAAGAATGATATAATTGCTTCTGAAAATCATGAGTTAAAAACTAAGATTAAACAAGTTGAGTTAGAAAATAATAGTCTTCAAGCTAGATTAGATAACATTACTAAAAATGTTTCTAACTTTAACAAAGGAAGAGAAAATTTATCTAAGATTTTAGAAAATTCTCAATCCTCTTCAAGTAAACATGGATTAGGATATAAAAAGGAGTCAAAAATTCCTAAAAAGAAAGATACAAATTTAAGAGGAATATGGATTCAAAACAACAAATATTGCCAAAGAAAACTATTAAAACTAAAGTAGAAAACAAAGTAGTTAAAATTTGTGTACCAAAAACTAACAATGTATTAATAAGAAATAAATATATTAAAACATTTATGAATAATGTTCATCATAATGAAAACTATATTTATAAAAAGGATACTAAACCAAATTGGGTTTGGTTTCCTAAATTCTAACTTTTTAGGACCCTATTAAAAGGTGGGTACCAATAATTTCATATTTATTTTCAGGTCCCACTCAAAAAGAAGAAATGGATATTAGACAGTGGTTGTTCAAAACACATGACCGGAGACAAGGATATGCTTACAAACATCACATACTTTGATGGTGGCTCGGTTACCTTCGGAGAGAATTCAAAAGGGTATATCATTGGAAAAGGAGATGTGAACAATTACGGTACATCAAATTTACCTTTTATAACAAATGTTTCATTAGTTGAAAATTTGAAACATAATCTACTTAGCATAAGTCAATTGTGTGACAAAGGTTTTAAAATAACTTTCTCGAATAGTAAATGTAGTATTTTTGATCAAAACCAAAACCTTATTTTTGAAGGAAATAGAGATAGAAATATTTATGTTTTAAATATGAATATTAATCATAATTCAAATATGTGTTTACTTGCCAAAGATAATGATCCTTGGTTAAGGCACAAAAGATTTTGTCATATAAATTTTAAAACCATTAGAAAACTCTCTAAAAATAAATTAGCAAGAGGTTTACCCAAAATAAACTTTAGAATAAAAAATCTTTGTGATGATTGTCAAAAAGGAAAATTAACGAAATCATCTTTTAAATCTAAGAAAAATATTTCGACTTTACAACCATTAGAATACTACATATGGATTTATTTGGACCAACACAAATTCAATCCATTAATCATAATCGATACGTATTTGCAATAGTTGATGATTTTTCAAGATATACATGGACTATTTTTATGAAAAATAAAAGTGACACTTTTGAGCATTTTAAAACATTCGTCAAAAGAATTCAAAACACTAAAGATTTGAAAATTAAAAATATTCGAAGCGATCATGGAGGCGAATTCGAAAATTAAGTTTTTGAAACTTTTTGTAAAAAGAAAGGAATAAATCATAATTTTTCTTTTCCTAGAACTCCTCAACAAAATGGAGTTGTAGAAAGAAAAAATAGAACATTACAAGAATGCGCCAAGAACATTATTAAATGGATGTTCTCTACCAAAACATTTTTGGGCAGAAGCCGTTGCTGCTGCATGTTATGTATTAAATAGAATATCAATTAGACCATTAACTAAAAATACTTCTTATGAACTATTTAATAATAAAAAGCCAAATATATCTTATTTTAAAATATTTGGATCAAAATGTTTCATTTTAAATACAAAAGATCAATTAGGAAAATTCGATTCAAAAGATGATCAAGGAATTTTCGTAGGATACTCAGAATGAAGTAAAGCATATCGAGTTTTTAATAAACGAACAAACTTAATTGAAGAAACTTTGCATATATCTTTTGATGAAAATTTGAATAAAAATTTAAATATAAAAGATGATGAAGAATTAATAAATATAGAAGAAACAAACCTTGAAAATAATAATAATGAACTAAGATCTCCTCCTAGAATATTACGAGATCATCCAACTCAAAATATAATAGGAGAAATAAATTCTCAAGTTAGAACAAGGAATCAACTAAATCAAATGGGTCATGTAGCTTTCATTTCATCAATAGAACCTAAAAATCCAAAAGAAGCACCAACAGATGATTATTGGATTATCGCAATGCAAGAAGAATTAAATCAATTTGAATGTAACGATGTTTGGGAATTAGTTCCCCGTCCTAATAATCAATCAGTAATTGGAACAAAATGGATTTACAAAAATAAAGTAGACGAACAAGGTAATATAACAAGGAATAAAGCAAGACTAGTAGCATAAGGGTATAATCAAGAAGAAGGTATTGATTTTGAAGAAACATTTGCTCCCGTTGCAAAACTGGAAGCAATACGTATACTATTAGCCATTGCTTGTTTTCACAATTTTAAACTTTATCAAATGGATGTTAAAAGTGCATTTTTAAATGGTTTTATTAGAGAAAATGTATATGCAGAACAACCTCCTTTATTTATACATGAAAAATATCTGGATCATGTATTTAAATTAAAGAAAGCACTATATGGTCTTAAACAAGCACCTCGTGCTTGGTATGAAACACTTAAAAGTTATTTATTAAACTCGGGATTTAAAATTGAAAAAGTAGATCAAACACTTTTTATTAAAAATACTGCCAAAGATATTTTAATAATTCAAATATACGTAGACGATATTATTTTTGGTTCAACAACTGAAAATTTATGTAAAGAATTTGCAAATATAATGACTAATGAGTTCGAAATGTCTCATATGGGAGAATTATCATATTTTCTCGGACTTCAAATCAAACAATTAACAAATGGAATTTTTATAAACCAAGAAAAATATTGTACTAATTTAATTAAACGATTTGGCATGGAAAACACTTCTGCTAAACCTACTCCTATGAGTACAACTACACATCTCGATCGAGATGAAAATGGCAAAAGTGTAGATCAAAAATTGTTTAGAAGTATGATAGGTTCCTTACTTTACTTAACCGCTAGTAGACCTGACATAATGATGAGTGTTTGTTTATGTGCACGTTTTCAATCCGATCCTAAAGATTCACACTTAAGAGCAGTAAAACGAATAATGCGGTATCTTAACAAAACTAAAGATTTCGGTCTTTTCAATCCAAAGGAGTGTCCATTTGAGTTAGTATCATATAGTGATGCTGATTTTGGTGGATCTCGAACAGATAAAAAAAGTACAAGTGGTACTTGCCATTTCATTGGAAAATCACTTGTATCTTGGTTTAGTAAGAAACAAAATTGTGTCTCGCTTTCCACTTGCGAAGCAGAGTATATATCAGCTGCTTTAGCTTGCACTCAAGTTATATGCATGCAACAAACACTTAAAGATTTAATATAAATTTAACAAATTCTACAATATACTGTGATAATACAAGTACAATAAACTTATCTAAAAATCCGGTTAATCACTCTCGTACAAAACATATAGATATTCGGCATCATTTTCTACGTGACAATATCGAAAAAGGAATAATTAATCTAGAACATATTTCTACCGAAAACCAAATTGCGGATATATTTACTAAACCTCTATTAGAAAACTCCTTTATAAAACTTCGACGAGAATTAGGTATAATATCCTTTAAAGATATTAATTAGAAATACATTAGAAATATTCACACATTTCAGTCGACTAAAATAAAATGTTCAGTCGACTGAATAAGAATTTCAAATATTTTCAGCTATGTTATATGTTACATTATATAATTTATAGACCACACATCTGTAAAACTGAATTATTAAATAAGAAACATACACTTTAACAAAATCCTCTTTACCACTAAATCTCTATGCGGTTAAAAATTCTTATTAAATTATAACCGTTATTTGTTTAGTAAAATTCTATTATAAATAAACTCTTAAAATTGTTTTTATTTTCAACTTGATTTTACGAATAAAATCTTAATTCAATATAAAATGTCACCCAACAACTCCTTCGCTCCAATCAATATCACCTCGTCAGTTGATAACACTCCAACATCGCCAAAACTTCCCACACCAACACTAGCACATGAGCCGGTTTACAAATGGGAAAATTATCGTACTGGTTTCACTCCAGAATCTAAAAAAGCAAAACGCGAACTCTTTATTTCACCTGACACAAAAGGAAAGATTGGTGAAATTCATCACTTTCAACAATAATAGATAGATCTTCAAAGAGAACTATACTTCGAACAAAAAGTTATGGCAAGACGTTTAAGTTTCCTAGAGCAAATTGGTTTACGCTTCTGTGGATCAAAGAAGAACGAAGTGGCTGAACCCCTACCTCGCCCCGTTAGCTCTCTTGATCCTTCTTCATCTTATCGTACACCAGTCGATCCTATGAATCCTTAGACGTCTCCTAAAACTCCTCAATATAGTCTGAATTCATGGGATATAAATTACATGAAGAATGAAGGAAAAAAGTCTCCAAGTCCATCCCCAAAGAAATAGTTAAATTTTGAAATATTTGTATGTTGTTACATCAATATTTTTGTAACTATTTCTTTAAATAAATTGTTTAATTTCAAAAATTAACTGAAACAACAAAAATGCATGTTTCAGTCGACTAAATGCCCCTACTTAGTCGACTGAAAATATGACAGAAAACAATATATACAAAGTTCAGTCGACTGGAACCATCTGCACAGTCGACTAAAAATCCAACAGAAAATTTCAGCAACAAAATTCAGTCGACTAAATATACTGCTCAGTCGACTGAATCTATCACAGAAAATTTCGGCCTTTGATTCAGTCGACTGAACAGAACATTAAGTCGACTGAACGCTACTTCCCAGTCAAAATTTCCCCTTTTAACCACCAGATTTTACCCTACCAATTCACTTTTACCTCCTACAAACCTTCTTCTCCAAATTAATTTCGAAACCCTAGCTCCCAAATTCCTCAAAATCAAATCAATTCTCACCCAAATGGCACCAAAAAGAGCAAGAGCTTCATCTTCTTCATCCTCCGAGCCAATTGATGCTCAAATAGCACAATGGCTTTGCGATGGAACCACTGTCACTCGATAGAACAAGATGAAGAATTCCCGAATTTTCGAGCATTCTTTCGTTGATTTTCAAAGTTTTCAAACCTACATCATCCAAGCATTAACAGATCCGGCAGGTTTAACTTCTCTTTTAAATTTGAAATGAAATGACCATGCCATTAATCATGTAATTGTGAAATTATTTTATGCTAATCTTAATCTTGGACACCAAACTCCAAGAAATCCAAACAATAGTGTTTGGAGTATGGTGTGTGGAAAGTTTGGTTTTCAATGGATAGAATAGCACACATTTTAGAGTCTCCAAATGTCGGAAGAAAGTTAAAGGAGATAGATTTCAATCCACACATTCGTGACAACATCAACTATCGATCCATGGATGATAATATCAACTTTAGGGATTTTAAGTCCACCTCTCTTCGACCTATGGCGAGAATCCTCCATAAAGCCCTAATGAGAATGATTACTCCTCGTACGGGCTCGTACGAAATTGTCTACCCAAATAACTATCGAGCTCTATATGCTATTTTTGGCAATATACAAGTTAATTGGGTACAACTTATTCTTGATGAGTTTCTCACTTTCAACAATGGCAAAATGCGCACTATTTACTTTGGAGAGTACATCATGCGACTTCTCCTAAATGTCGATACGCCATTATCTGAGTCAGAGAATACAATGGTCCATCAAATTAACCATCGGACCATAAGCCTAATGCAACTCCCATCTCGACCCCCTCGCATAATATCACTTGCCGAATGGGAAGCACGGCATCAATAACAACAACAACAATAACCTCCTCAACCTCGCCACGAAGAACATCTCGAGCAAGATGATGAAATTCGTCTTGTTGACCCAAGCTTCACTACCAACCAATCCTTGGGGATACTGTCAAGAAATCAACAAATTCTTGACACTCGCCTTAAAAAGGTAGATCATAAGCTTGACAAAATCAACGGATTCTTCAACAAGCTTTGGGATAATCTCGTGCTCAAGCATCATTACTGCTTCAACATCTCGCGGAAAACGTCCAGCACCTACGTTTACATGGACGACATCCGAAGAGCATACAAGTAGCAGCGCTAGTGGAGCTAGTTGTGGCCAAGGAGGAAGAGCACATAGACACCAACATGAGGACCCGTCATACGTGAACCAACAGGAAGAGAAGGTTCATATAACTGGGATAAGGATGAGTAATTTTGTCGTTTTGATGTGTATTTTTTTGTAATGGCTTGTATAAATAGCCATTTTTGCTTGTCTGTCACAACATTTTTATTTCTCTTAATCCATGATTATGCAAATATTATCTATGCTTCAGTGATTGTTTTGATAAATTATTACTGCTGTTAGTTCTTCCTTTTTGTCGATGACAAAAGAGGAGAAAAATCTATGGTACTAACTTTGTTTTGTAGGAAAGATAGTGCATACATTCAGGAGGAGAACATAAGACGTCTAGAATAAATCAGTATTGTCATCAATCAAAAGGGGGAGAATGTTGATACGCGAAGATTTTGATCAATGACAATGTGCTTTGACAAATATGGAAGAAATATATGCAAATGCTAAATGAAGATAGATGAAGACCAAACAAATTTAAAGTATGTTTTTTACATGTGTCTTAGTCTAGATATTTTGTTAAAATCTATCCTCAAGAAGCTTGCACGAACACTAGAAAAATTCTTATAAACTTCATGTTTTCCATTAAGTTTTAACTACGCAGGTTTTATGAGTTCAGTCGACTGAACAGGAACAGTCAGTCGACTGAAACTGACAAATTTATACACATGCACAGTTTCAGTCGACTGAATGTTCCTGCACAGTCGACTGAATTTGGTCCCGAAAATTTTACTTCATATTTTCAGTTGACTGAATTCCCTGCTCAGTCGACTGAATTTGAACCTGCGAATTTTCTATGAAAAGACACATTCTTCCTCCGAAGAGTTGCAACCATTCATCAATGGAAATGGAAGCATCTCTTGTTTGCAACCTATGACAACATATGCACCTCTTCTACAAGTACATATACATGATTCTAACATCGTTTAATTCACCGAATTCTCTTGCTTTAATCTAACTATTCTCTTGTTCATATTTTCTAGATACTCTCAAAGCATTCACTAATCTATTGCTTGAATCATTGTTTTTGTTTATAACATTCTTTTGATTCATAACAATTCACATTTCCTAAATCTTCACAAACACATTGCATACTCTCGAGGATAAGATTATAGGAATATCGTACTACATTAGACTCATTAGTGTTGACAAGAACACAACAAGTCAAATATTGTATTTTAGTAATTGAGTTGAAGTCCTCTTCGGTAGTTGAGGCAAGAAATCCCGTTCGGTTGTTCGGGTAAGTTGTAAACCTATTCCTCCGGGTGAAGTGAGGGTGTTAGTTAGTGAAATTCCTAAGTGAAGCTTAGGGACTGGACGTAGGACAAGAGGTCTGAACCAGTATAAAATCCTGGTGTCTCCTTGCATTTACCTACTTTATCTATCTAGACTACTCCGTTATTCCATATTACACGATCCTACCGCATAGCCTACTCTTTCACGTTGACCTCCTCTACCAATCCCGACCACCCATCTTCGATGATCACATCAGAAACAAAATTTTGCAACTCGACCCCCTTCCTGGACTTGAACCACCATCAAGAAAACACTTCGCCACACTACATCGAGCCACCGGCATCCCTGAATCACCGACCATAGCTTCATCACATCACCATGCCTCTATCCCCTCGGTGCAATTGACCAGATTGCCACATCGACGACGAAAACTTCTCGTAAACAACAACGAACCCAACATACCCCAAAACCCTAAATCAATTTCAAGCTACCACCCTATCATATTATAAAATTTGCGAGTATTTTTCCACGATTCTACCATACTCAAGCCATCTTCACCTTAAATCATGATTCATATTTCACTGTTGATTACCAGGAATTGTCAAAAATTCAAATTCCATTCAACTTGAGAGTTCTATATGAATACTCTCCTAAAAATTCTAAAATTATTATCTAAAATTGTGAATTCATTTGTATAATTAGAAATCAAAATCCAGACATTTGATTTCTTTTGTTTAAGATTTGATCATCTCTGTCACTTCTATTTAAAAAAAAATAACTACAAAATAAAGGTTCGTGTAATTATTTTTAAAATTAGCATTTCATGGTTATATTTACTTTTGGTTTAGAAATTAAATCCTGAAATCATTTAAATAGGATGATCTCAAATTTTCTAACAGGTTTTGAAAACCTGTAACAAGAACAGAGATGTTCTTTTCTGTTTCCAGGCATGCACAAGCAAACACAACAAATATACACATAGATTTGCATGCGCATTAATCATTCATTCAAACAACTTCAAACAAAATGTGAGTTAGGGGTTTACTCACATATGATCTGGGAGCAGAGGCTTGGAAATGAGAGACAAAGAAGCTGCTATGTGAATTTGAAAACTGGAACTGTTGTTTTTGAACTTGACTTTGATCAGGGACTCGATTTATCATGTCAGGTTGAAATGGGTTAATCTTTACTTCATTGCTGTTCTCTGGAACTTGCATTTGATTTCCAGTGACTTTGAATTTTTCTTTGAGATCTTTGATTTTTCTTTCTTCTCTGTTCCAGGTTGAAAACTTTTGCTTGTTTGAGTTAGTTTTCAGGGTTGAAGAATTTTGATCTTTTACTGGATGCTTGAGCTGGAATGCTTTTGTTTTGAATGATCTGGAAACACTTGATCTGGTCGTTTGATTTCCAGGTTTGTACTTTGGTGTTTGCTTAATTTGATTTTTTTTCTCAGTTTTTGAACTGAAATGAGATAACCAATTTTTTCTTTCTTTATTAATTAGTATATAAAATTTTAATAAAAGAAGAACAAACATTTTTCCACTTGTTCATTTTCTTATTGCATGGTTTACACTTGTAAATCAATAATGTTACTTACTTAAATTGTCACATATGATAAAAATTGTGTTTAAACCCCTCCCTACAAATTTTTGTTTTAAACCTTATTTTAATTTAATTTATAAACATGTTTTCTATTAATGTGTTTATTGCAAAAAGGTATATTCATAACAAAGCCTTTATATTTATTCTAACTATATTCATCTTTAATTATATAAGAGGAAAGCATTTTAAAATTTTAATTAAATCTTACTTTATTTCAAATTAATTTTTTTTATTTTAAATCCTTAATCAATTTGTGAATTAATTTATCTTATGTGTATTTTAATACTTATGCTCATATTTCAAAAGATATATACACATCAAAGCTTTTTAAATCTAATCTATCTATTAAACCAATCTTATTCCCAGTATATTTATTAAATTTCAAAAGGTAAATATTTTATTTTCATTCTTGTTTTAAATTTTAAATTCAAGTCATTGTACAAATCATAACTTTTTAAAGAAATTAATTTCAAAGTTTAGTTGTATTTTAATAATAATCACATATATATATTATATATGTATATAAGTCTAAAAAGGTTTAACTTCAAACAACCTTTTTAAAAATCCATTTCATAAAATTAAATTAAAATATCTTTACATTATTTTCTATTTATATTTCCTTTTATAACTATTTATACATCCTTAAGAAAATAATTCTTATATTGATCTTAAATCCTATCTTCCAAATCACAATGTATATATTTACGTACATTTATATATAATAGAAAACAAATCTTTACTAGTTTACAAAACTATTAAATCCATATTATTTCTCAAAATATTTATTCTTGAATTTCAAATTCCTGATTCAATTTAAAAATCCATTTATATGCATATATATATATTTTAAAGTTTTTATTAATTCCTATTTTCACAATCTATTTATAAAACCCACATTTTAATTGTCTTTGGAGAAACTCAGATAAATTTTACCAATTAACCTCACAATTTAATTCAAAATTTTATATTAATTACCAAATATTTCAAAGTTTAATTCCAAAGATCAAATTAGTTACTAAATTAATTTGGCCTTAAAATTAGGAATGTTGCACGTTATCTTGTTTTCAAAGCCTAACTTGCGCCTCGATTTAAAATTAAGTCGCTAAAAAAATTAGCCGAACAACTATTTAAATTTTCAACCCAAGTAAATGCTTTTTCTCCTACGTAATTTTTTCAGCTGGAGTAAATTTTTTCAGCTGGAGTAAAGTTTTTCAGCCCGAGTAAATTGATATCAATAGTATCTTTGACCATGTAATTATTCATAGGGTGCAAATGTGCATTAGGAATTTCTTAAAGTGTAAAACATTGTAAGACTTCCAAGTTGTATGCTCGGCTAGTTCATTTATAACTCAGTGTATACACAATTAGTTCACAATTAGATTATATAACACATGAAGTCATATACTCAGTTAATTAATGGTGCATATTTATATGCATACGTTATATACTCATTTCATATAATATATATACTGTTAGTTTACAGCTAGAATAGAACACGGTTGGTTAGTTATATATGAACAATTTTATTCACCATTAGCTTATACATATATATGTTACATACAGTATATACAACAATTTCATTTACAACATTATATACATTATGTTACAATTTCATTTACAATGTTATATACTCTACATTCATGAAGAGAAATTGTTACCACAAACTATTGAGCACACTCTATATTGAAATATTGATAAATGGAAATAGTTACTCTACAATGTTATATCTCTTCCTTATATTTGTTTGTTTTCTATTGTGTGACATGCTATTTTCAAATTCAGTCAGTAGAAATTAGAAAAGAAACAAGTGTATATTTGAGGATATAGTATTGTATATAGTATTTCTTTAAGTGTAAAGCTTTTCAAAAGTTACACTACATATTGATTTTCATAATTTTATATAATTAACTTATCTTTCAATAGTTACAGTTAGCACCTAAATTATTAGGGTATACAAGCGCAATAAAATATTAGTGTTTACAGCTGCAATAACGGAGTTTCTACCTTCAATAGTTACAGTTAAAATTATTAGTACTAAATTCACTCAAAAAATTTAGTATTTCCTCTGAAATATTATAATGGATTATTATAGAAATGTTTTAAGCTTTAGATTATAGTTAAATTTTATATTTATTGAAATACTAGACTTCTTTGACAAGGGATTAAAAGCATATAAAAATCCGAAGTTGACAAAAGGAAAAGTAAAAGGAAAAAGTTAATAGTTACATTTGCCATGAGTTAGTGGAGCATGATTAAGGCAGTGTAGAAGGTTCGGAAACATGGTCATTGACAACTGTAGAAGAAAATATGGAAAGAACAAAAATTAAATATGATTGAAAGAGAGCAAGTATCAAGTATGATAGTGAGCTAAAAAACTAAATTGAGTAATATTCTATAGTAATGATTACCAAGAAGACAAGCATAATATTCCGAATCCAGCAAAAGAATAAAATGATAAAAGAAATTTATTTCCAGTTGAGGAAAGGGTCTGTGCAGTAGTACAAGGAAAACATGCCAACCAAATAGTGATATATTCAGTATAAAAAACATATGCTAAAAGACAAAAAAAAAAATCAGTATAAGTATAGATAGGACTACTGGCAAATGAATTGGCAATCATTATGTTGGTTTTGATGTTTCTCTAAACTTTTCAAGGATTTCTTAGCATTCTTAAGCTTGGCTAGATTCAAATATTTTATGCCATCAATTCTTCTAACATCTTTATTATTTATAACATTTTATTCTAACATCTTCTACAATCTATAGAAGTAGTAAACAATGTAACACCATTTCACGGGTTACAACTTTTGTTTCGGTACCATCTGCTGCTATCACACTCTGGATGAGAAACATATCTTCACATTGCATACTGATGGACTCTACTTTTGAGTGTAACGACCCGGAAATTTCTATCCCAAAATTTCCAAATAGTTAGGAAAGAAGAAAAAGAGAAAGAAAAGAAACAGAAAACAAGTCACAGAAACCTCACAATCGCAGCGGAGAAAATATAATATCAAATAAAATAACGGCTTTACAAAGAAGAACTGTATCAGTACATTTATATTTTTATACATCAGAGTTACAACATTACACAACACTGGACAGATTAAAACAACATGTCCCAGATAATCAGCAATAATACACACAGCGAAAAACACTACATACGTTCCTGCCATCCAGCTCGCCTCCCGAACTCCAGAACGTCCTTACCTGAAAAGCTGTAATACTCGGTCTGACCCGAGCATTACATCAAAGTAACACCCGGGTCAGGCTGGAAACCAGCGTGAGTAAACCCATATAATATGAAATACCAAGCTATATAACTAAAGTGAAACCAGGATAACTCGTACTTTCTACGAGTTCTAACCTTACTTAAGTCAATCATTTATCTCAAAAGAATATCCAAGAACTGTTATCCAGTTTAAATTATCCATGATACATAAACTTATTTCATTCAAGCCTATTTGCTTCTACACTCAAATTTATAAAGAATCGAAGTGGTTTCGGGCACTACTGATACCCGACCCCGGTCTCTTCGAATTCAAAATCATCTCCATTCCAAGTTGTTAAATTTGAATCAATACAATTCATATCCAGGATATCATATCACATAACAATTTAACTCAGATAATTAGCCTACATTATCCCATTTTATTTCCAACACATCATATATCAGAACATTACAATTTATCAGACAAATATTTTTCTAATCCTACTTTACAACTTATCTATTCATAAGTAAGTCTTATAAGTTGAACAATTTCCAATTAATTTAATTAATCTTCAATTAAATCAATTACTATCTTTAATCACTAAGATTAACTTTAAATCCTGTTTACTTATCATTTATTAATTAAAAATTAATTAATCATCATTAGTCATCCATCTTAATTAATCACCCTAAATTTATTACCTTTTTAATTACACTAAGTAATTATCTTTAGATTAATTAAGTAAATTAATAATCCCTTAACCATTCGCATTAATTACTCATAAGTTTATTAATTAATTAATGATCCTTAATTACTTTTATAATTAATTATTATTATTTTTTATTTAATTACATTTAGTAGTTAATCATATTCCTAAATAACCTTAATTAATCACAATTCAGTAATCATCTATTCTTAATTACGTACAGAAATCCTCCTTTAATTAATCCATTTAGTGATTTACTATTCTTTTATTCATCCCATAATTTTATTGAGTAATCATCATTTCACTACATTTTTTAATCACCTATGATAACTTAAGTTTATTGATTATTCCTAATAACTTCATCAAATAATCATACTTTAATTAATTACAATGGGTAAATATTCTAATACATAATTATCCAAATCAAACAAATTTTAGTTTCAAAACCTTGTCTTTAAAGAAATTTACATTGAACTCGATCAATATTTCTTTTGAAAGTTGCTTATAAATTTATTAATTATATTTACCTTGAAAACTTGTTAATATTTCTTATTTCCCTTTCCTTCAATAATTTATTCACAATTCATTTATTTTAACTTGGAAATCTAGTAACAGAAATTACTTCAAATATCAAAATATGGTTAAATTTTAAAACTGTTTACTTATCTTAAAAACTCGATACTCAGGCTAAAACCTTCCAAGCAACTCTCGAGATTCCCTTATTCCCAGCTTCTTCGAGTCGACACTCCAACCCATTCGAGTTCGACCCGAGATATAAGTTCTCTTTCCCAACCATCGAACGCCTTCAGATACGACATCCACCGTGCACGTACTCAGATGAACCACCCTCCTCCAGCCATCGCCGTGATCACCTACATGAGGACCACAGCCTCGCGGTCCCTTACGATAACTCAGATCACTAAAATCACTTGCGAATCAAAAACGAACAAATCTGGATCGACAGAGACAAACCCAATCAACCAAGATCCTCCTCGACCCAACACCTCCGACCACCAGAAATCAAAATACTCCGCCTACGGGTTCGCCGAAGACCACACTTCATTTTCCTCTTCAACCGATCAAGTCCCGATTCTCATTATCGCTGCAAACCACTCGCGAACCCAGACATAACCACCAGTACCCAAAACCCTAAATTGTAGCCTCGCCGACACCTCGATAGATGATAAAATCATCGAACAATTTTGTCGGGTTTGTCAACTCTCCCGCCTCATTCAACATTGATCCCAACCTTCATCATTAACTCAATCATCAGAAATCTCTAAAAACTCAATTTCTGATCAGCCCACAATCTCTCTTAATACACTGTCTTAAAAATCATGATATGGGTATCAAAATTCATCGTTCTTTAATGCCAATCGGTTTTTATAATCAAAACAAGATTTTAGCATATTCAATTTTCCTGCTTTGAAAGAGTTTTTACTGATATTTCTTATTCCCAAATGTTTACTGAATATTTTTATTGGAAATTATTTTTAAAAATAAAATTAGAACCTGACAATCACTTCCTCCTTTAGGATCAGGACTTAATACTGCTTGATTTAGAAGATACGAATTCAATTAAGTTGATTCTGAGTTTTGGGAAAACAAAAGAGGTGTATAAATACACAACATTTATATTTGCATCCATGCATATACCTAAATCCATTCATACATCAATAATTCACCAGCCATTATATCACATACATCAGGTTTAAATCAGATTTACTAAAAAAAATAACAACTTGTTTACTCACCTGCTCACTCTGGTTTGACAGAGAATCCCTTTTTGAACTGTAAACTTGCAAATGCAGAATCTATTGAAAACTTGAATTTGAACTGAATTTGTTTTTAAACTGATTCCTTAAAGTTGAAATGGTCTTGCTTGATGATTTTGCTACAGGTTGTAGAATTTTGAAAATTTGATTTCTGTAGATAAAACTGAGTTGATTTCTTGCTTGAAGCTTGTTCTAGGATCAGGTTGGAGGTGATTTTGGTTTTGATTTAATTCCTTCTCAGATTTTGATTTTGTTTTCTGGTTAATGTAAATTTTTCCAGGTTTTGGAAGAAATAATTTAACATGGTTTAGTTCCTTAGACATGAAAATAAGAAAAGAGATGGGGAAAAGGAGATGATAGGTTTATATAAATGTAATTTTTAATTTATAAAAATTAAAAGAAATGAAAAATAAAGGATGACACTTGTCATAACCTATTATTTATTAACTTACATGTGTATTTATCTTGATTTTAAAAGCTACACTTGTAATAAATTTTTTATATTATTTTAAATGATTGTTAAAAGCTTTTATATTCATTTTCCAAAGTAATAAATACAGTTCTAAATTAATAAATGCTTAATGACTTACATTTGTTAATTTGTGTGTTAAAATCTTAACACTTATCTTTTATATGAGAATTTTTATTATATAATGGATATATCTTTTATATGATATTTATGTTTTTTAATATATTTTTTATAAATTTATATTTATACTTCTTCTTTATTTGTATTTCTATGACCTTTAAGAGAAGATTTTGAAACTAATTCATACATAATCACATTTTCATATATATATTTAAACCCAATTTCATTTTAAGATAATTATTCTTTAGATTTCAAATTTAAAACCCAAATTCAAATTCAATTTAAAATCAACATAAATAAATATCTTAAACAAACACAAATTCAATTTGAAAATAATAATTCTATTTAAAATTTATTTATATACATATCCAGATATTCTTTAGATTATCATAATTTCATTTGTTTGACCAAATAAAACCAGTATCTTAATAGTTAAAATCAGTTAATTATTCAATTATCAAATGTCCTAAAATACGGGTTATCACATTCCTCCCCCCTTAGAATCTTTTCGTCCCCGAAAAGGAACAAAGCCAGAGTTTTATTCAATAATTTAAAATACTATTTATCAGAAAATTATTCTTTGATCACTTTTCTAAAACACTTTAAAATCTATATAATATTGCTATAATAGTTTTATTATTATAAAAATATTTTTATAACTCAATGTCTCAACAAGTTCTTCCTCGTTCTCACAGAAATTCGGTCATACGTTGATCAGGCGTAGGACTGAAAATCTATAAGTACTTATAAACCCGCTTTCAACACCCAGTGAAAATACTGAGAAAACATTTTATTGAAAATATAGAAAAAAATTTTGAAAATAGAAGAAATATCTTTGGTGAGAATGCTCTGAAAATCATCACCCCCATCCATGGTCGCAGTTAACCCGATGGTTACGTTGCCGTCCCGACAAAATCCATAGATAACTGTAGGCCTCCGCGCCCCTCGATTACACCATGGAACCCGCTACAGATCGCAGCTGCAACTGGGGTTATGTTGCTATCACAGCAAAAACCCATATAACTGTAGGCCTCAGCGCCTCGAATTTTGCTGCCTAAAGAATGAAACTTCTTCACTCCACTTGACCATAGATCACAGCCTACCGATATTACGTTGCCTTCCCAGAAAAATCAAGCGTAGACTGTTGACACTCACCTCCACACGATTTCTGCTATGGTTCACACAGTAGATCGCAACGACATCGAGTTACACTGTCGTCACAACATAACTCAAATGCCTCTGTAGGCATCAGCGCCCTCGACTTTCGCTACCCAATAATCTTCAGGAACTAGTTTGTCCAGACTCCTCACAGGATCAACTTTAGAACCTTCCCCTTAGAGGCTCAAGGCAGTACCAACCTATGGTACTCCTGAGAAGTTCATCCCAAGGGAGCGCCTTTTTCTCCAGATCCATTTTCAAAACACTTTATACTATACACATATAGTATCTTCCAAATAATACGCCTAGCATGAATCTCATATAAATCTCCTTTCTCAAAATCAATTATCCTAAAATCGACAATTCTCAAACTAAGCTTTCCAAATCCAATATTGATTTTACCCAAAAATCAAAAGCCTTTTCCAAATTCATAGGTTCCCAAAACCCTTTTCCAAAATCCTCATAAGATCCTTTATATACATACATACACACACACACACATATATATATATATATATATATATATATAATCCTTGATAAATATCTTTGGATCATTTCAAACTTAAATAAAGCTCCTTTATACTTCAACATTTTCAAAAATCCTTTTCTTCTGGCAATAGATTCAACAAGGGGAGATTTATCTTACATAACAAATATATATAACTTTATTTATTTCAAATCAAATATTCAAATTTGATTACACTATAAATCACTACCAAATTACTTACTTCTAAAAAGTAAGTTATTACCATAGAAATATCAAATTTCCACTTTACTTCATCATATATTTCGCAAAATATATTTCCACTTCAAAATCTATTTTACAGTTCTTATCTACAGACTTTCAATATCAATTTCATTCCAATCCGTACGATGTACACATATCATCCGTATGCAATATCAATATGATCGCTCACTCGATCACACAATTTCACTTCTGAACTAGTATCGTCCACCCGACTTCCTAGTGCGGACTCAGATCTGGTTTCTTGATCAGAAACCGTCATTCTCCTTGCATAGCCATAACTATGATAGAGAATATCCAGAACCAATCAACAATCCATATCCAGGTTCGCCGTCGAAAATCGAGCGAAAAATTCGAACTCAGATCGATATAATTATTTTGAAATTTTGTGCTCGAATCTGGATCAAATCATTATGCGAATATATGTACATCCTACGTATTTATCTTTATTGGTTATTAGCCAAATCAATTCTCTTTCTATTCACTTTAATTTTCATTCACTTATCCGCAACTGCTTCAATCCCATTTGGATTATCACCTCTATTCTTATTCCAATTGGGTATTCAATCATAAACAGTTTAAACTCTATCCATCTTAAATTTTAAAATAGCTTGAAAAGTTTAAAAATAGATAAGTAGTTGAAAAACACTTTATAGTTTGTGAAATAGCTGGAAAATAGTTCGGTAATTGTAAAATAATTGGAAAATAGTTAAATAATTATAGAAATTTTAAATAATTGCAAAATAGCTATAAAACAGTAATTAGTAGTTGAAAATAGTAATTAGTTTATAAAATAGTTGAAAAATTGTTAAATAGTTTCAAAAATAATTGTAAAACAAGTATAAGATAGTTTTAGGTTTAAAAAGAAAAGTCGTATAGTAAATAGTTTTGGAAAAATAGATTTATATTAAAACAATTCATTTTGAAAATAGTCCAGAGTCAAACTGTTCAATTTCTAACTTCCATTTCCCATTAATTCCATTTATTTTTCCACTTCCTCTTGAATATACTCAATTTCAATTCAATTTAAATTTCCATTTCTATTTAAATTGATTCAATTCCAATTTGAATTGATCACAATTCCAATCAATTGCCAATTTTCAATTAACTTTCAATTTCAATTCAAATTACGTTAACTTCCGTTCTCATCCCGAATTCAAATCAACTTCCTATTTGAATTTGAACTCATTCAACTTTAATTACATTTCAAATTATCCAATTCAAATTTCCACTTGAATTTTTAAACTTATCCATCTTCCATCATAATTCCAATTAATTCAAATAAATTTCAGATTGAGCCAATTTAAAATTTCAATTTATTTCAACTCCAGCTTGAATTTAATCCCAATTCAAGTTGAATTATCCTTGATTCTTTCCAAATTCAAATCAAATTCCATTTGAATTTAAAACTATTCAACTTAAATCACAAACCCAAATTATTTTAAATCAAATTTCAGTTTGAACCAACTTCAAATTCCAGTTCACTATAAACCATCTCGAATTATATAAATTCGAGTTAATACTTCAAATGTTGATTTACTTCCTAAATCAATTTACCATTACTTTTAAAGTCTTTAAACAATTCAATTCACAGTTTTATAAGTCATTTATAATTACAGAATGATATCAAAGTAAGTAAACATCCAATTTACTTAAAACATTCATCATCCACTATCCATTTCAAAATCTCAACCCGGTTTGAGATCACATATAATTCTCTACCTAATCAACCCATTTAATTTTCCCAAGTTAAATTTCAATTTGAATTAATTTCAAATTCTGTTTCAAATAAAAGAAGGTGATTTCATTAGATCATACTACCACAAAATATTTCATACATTGATAAACTGCACACTAGCAGTTCAACATTACATCCATTCATCACAACAAAAGCCTTACAAAGTCATAATTAAGATGTTTACACCATCACTTAGGTTTTAGAGTCCTAGCATTCTCTATCAGAAACCTTCTTATGGACTTCCTTCTAACGGGCAAAGCCCAAACATGCACTTTTCAACAGGATGTCCCCACTTATAGCATTTGCCACAAAAAGTTTCTACCCTCTCATCAACATGGATGACCTCCATGCTTTCTACTGGATGTTCCACAACCTTAATTTTCTTCTTCTGTCTCTTGGGACAATTTCTCACGATATGACCCAGTCCTTTACAATGATAGCAAATGGTTGACTCGTTGACCGGTTCCATTGGTTTACGCTTCACCTTCCTCACTTCAGGACAATGGTTAAGGAAATGTCCCTTTTTATGGCACTTAAAGCATAATATCTTGGAGCGAAATCATTGAAATATATCCTTTAATTCCTTCCTTGTTTTACCACACTTGACTGCGTAATGACCCTTATTGAAACATCTATAACATGTGACATTATCATAAGGTCCTGGTCCATTTTTTTCCTTAATCCGACTTTCATACTCCTGAATTTCTATTTCTCGTTCCTTATGTGCAGCTGCTCTTCGTTCTTTGCACCTTGCCTTCCATTCTTCACTCTTAGCCATTTCTCTCAAAGAATGAACTCTAGAGGGACTTCCTAACCTATAAATTAGACTTAAATAGAAGAATTCAACTCTTATATATCAATTTGCTTACCTAGATATACCTTAAGTTTTAAACCACCTTTGGTTTTAAATTCACAACAACTTCCTTTAAATTTTCAAACAACTCTTGTTTGAAACAGGACCCCTCATTCAAATACATTAAATAACATTTTTTTTTTAAATAGGATCATATTCAAAATAGTTCGAATAATATTATTTTCTTTAACATTTTCAAACCAATTCAAATGTTTAAATTTAGAATTCAGGACTTCACAATTTGAAACCCACATTAATTACATCCTTTCAAATTTACAAGTTACTCTCTTTAAATGGTTACTTCCTTAAAACATTTTATTGTTTATTGGAAAACAATCATCCCATTATTAGACACAGTAACCATTCTATTTCTCTGATTTGAAACCAATTCTAATTCATCTTATTTTGAAATTCTTCCCCAACCTCAAGATTTAATTTCAGTTTGAATCCATTTCAAACTTATCTTTGATTTAATTTTCAATTTGGTTGTATTTCTATTACCACTTGATTTAATTCCAATAATTTAACAGCCAATTACCTTAATATTTATTAGAAAGAAATATTGTTATATATATCTAAATATATTCTTATATAAAATCATTTAAAATCTTTATATAAGAAAATAAAAAGTACGCTCTCATATATCTATATTCACTCAACTCATTCTAGGGTACCACTGACCCTATCCTTAATGAGTAATCCCACCAAAGCCAAGGTTCTCGCTTAACCTTCTGCTCTGATACCAAATGTAACGACCCGAAAATTTCTACCCTGAAATTTCCAGATAGTTAGGAAAGAAGAAAAGAGAAAGAAAAGAAACAGAAAATAAGTCTCAGAAACCTCACAACCGCAGCGGGGAAAATATAATATCAAATAAAATAACGGTTTTACAAAGAAGAACTGTATCAGCACATTTAAATTTTTATACATCGGAGTTACAACATTACACAACACTGGACAGATTAAAACAACATGTCCCAGATAATCAGCAATAATACACACAGCGAAAAACACTACATACATTCCTGCCATCCAGCTCGTCTCCTGAACTCCAGAACGTCCTTACCTGAAAAGCTGTAATACTCGGTCTGACCCGAGCATTACATCAAAGTAACACCCGGGTCAGGCTGGAAACCAGCGTGAGTAAACCCATATAATATGAAATACCAAGCTATATAACTAAAGTGAAACCAGGATAACTCGTACTTTCTACGAGTTCTAACCTTACTTAAGTCAATCATTTATCTCAAAAGAATATCCAAGAACTGTTATCCAGTTTAAATTATCCATGATACATAAACTTATTTCATTCAAGCCTATTTGCTTCTACACTCAAATTTATAAAGAATCGAAGTGGTTTCGGGCACTACTGATACCCGACCCCGGTCTCTTCGAATTCAAAATCATCTCCATTCCAAGTTGTTAAATTTGAATCAATACAATTCATATCCAGGATATCATATCACATAACAATTTAACTCAGATAATTAGCCTACATTATCCCATTTTATTTCCAACACATTATATATCAGAACATTACAATTTATCAGACAAATATTTTTCTAATCCTCCTTTACAACTTATCTATTCATAAGTAAGTCTTATAAGTTGAACAATTTCCAATTAATTTAATTAATCTTCAATTAAATCAATTACTATCTTTAATCACTAAGATTAACTTTAAATCCTGTTTACTTATCATTCATTAATTAGAAATTAATTAATCATCATTAGTCATCCATCTTAATTAATCACCCTAAATTTATTACCTTTTTAATTACACTAAGTAATTATCTTTAGATTAATTAAGTAAATTAATTATCCCTTAACCATTCACATTAATTACTCATAAGTTTATTAATTAATTAATGATCCTTAATTACTTTTATAATTAATTTTTTTTATTTAATTACATTTAGTAGTTAATCATATTCCTAAATTAACCTTAATTAATCACAATTCAGTAATCATCTATTCTTAATTATGTATAGAAATCCTCCTTTAATTAATCCATTTAGTGATTTACTATTCTTTTATTCATCCCATAATTTTATTGAGTAATCATCATTTCACTACATTTTTTAATCACCTATGATAACTTAAGTTTATTGATTATTCCTAATAACTTCATCAAATAATCATACTTTAATTAATTACAATGGGTAAATATTCTAATACATAATTATCCAAATCAAACAAATTTTAGTTTCAAAACCTTGTCTTTAAAGAAATTTACATTGAACTCGATCAATATTTCTTTTGAAAGTTGCTTATAAATTTATTAATTATATTTACCTTGAAAACTTGTTAATATTTCTTATTTCCCTTTCCTTCAATAATTTATTCACAATTCATTTATTTTAACTTGGAAATCTAGTAACAGAAATTACTTCAAATATCAAAATATGGTTAAATTTTAAAACTGTTTACTTATCTTAAAAACTCGATACTCAGGCTAAAACCTTCCAAGCAACTCTCGAGATTCCCTTATTCCCAGCTTCTTCGAGTCGACACTCCAACCCATTCGAGTTCGACCCGAGATATAAGTTCTCTTTCCCAACCATCGAACGCCTTCAGATACGACATCCACCGTGCACGTACTCAGATGAACCACCCTCCTCCAGCCATCGCCGTGATCACCTACATGAGGACCACAGCCTCGCTGTCCCTTACGATAACTCAGATCACTAAAATCACTTGCGAATCAAAAACGAACAAATCTGGATCGACAGAGACAAACCCAATCAACCAAGATCCTCCTCGACCCAACACCTCCGACCACCAGAAATCAAAATACTCCGCCTACGGGTTCGCCGAAGACCACACTTCATTTTCCTCTTCAACCGATCAAGTCCCGATTCTCATTATCGCTGCAAACCACTCGCGAACCCAGACATAACCACCAGTACCCAAAACCCTAAATTGTAGCCTCGCCGACACCTCGATAGATGATAAAATCATCGAACAATTTTGTCGGGTTTGTCAACTCTCCCGCCTCATTCAACATTGATCCCAACCTTCATCATTAACTCAATCATCAGAAATCTCTAGAAACTCAATTTCTGATCAGCCCACAATCTCTCTTAATACACTGTCTTAAAAAATCATGATATGGGTATCAAAATTCATCGTTCTTTAATGCCAATCGGTTTTTATAATCAAAACAAGATTTTAGCATATTCAATTTTCCTGCTTTGAAAGAGTTTTTACTGATATTTCTTATTCCCAAATGTTTACTGAATATTTTTATTGGAAATTATTTTTAAAAATAAAATTAGAACCTGACAATCACTTCCTCCTTTAGGATCAGGACTTAGTGCTTGATTTAGAAGATACGCATTCAATTAAGTTGATTCTAAGTTTTCGGAAAACAACAGAGGTGTACAAATACACAACATTTATATTTGCAGTCATGCATATATCTAAATGCATTCATGCATCAACAATTCATCAGCCATTATATCACATACATTAGGTTTAAATCAGATTTACTAAAAAAAATAACTTGTTTACTCACCTGCTCACTCTGTTTTGACAGAGAATCCCTTTTTGAACTGTAAACTTGCAAATGCCAGAATCTATTAAAAACTTGAATTTGAACTGAATTTGTTTTTAAACGGATGCCTTAAAGTTGAAATGGTCTTGCTTGATGATTTTGCTACAGGTTGTAGAATTTTGAAAATTTGATTTCTGTAAATAAAACTGAGTTGATTTCTTGCTTGAAGCTTGTTCTAGGATCAGGTTGGAGGTGCTTTTGGTTTTGATTTAATTCCTTTTCAGATTTTGATTTTGTTTCTGGTTAATATAAATTTTTCTAGGTTTTGGAAGAAATAATTTAACGTGGTTTATTTCCTTAGACATGAAAATAAGAAAAGAGATGGGGAAAAGGAGATGATAGGTTTACATAAATGTAATTTTTAATTTATAAAAATTAAAAGAAATGAAAAATAAAGGATGACAATTGTCATAACCTATTATTTATTAATTTACATGTGTATTTATCTTGATTTTAAAAGCTACACTTGTAATAATTTTTTTATATTTTTTTAAATGATTTTTAAAAGATTTTATATTCATTTTCCAAAGTAATAAATACATTTCTAAATTAATAAATGCTTAATGACTTACATTTGTTAATTTGTGTGTTAAAATCTTAACACTTATCTTTTATATGAGGATTTTTATTATATAATGGATATATCTTTTATATGATATTTATGTTTATATATATATATATATATATATATATATATATATATATATATATATATATGTTATACATTTATATTTATACTTCTTTATTTGTATTTCTATAACCTTTAAGAGAAGATTTTGAAACTAATTTATACATAATCACATTCTCATATATATATATTTAAATCCAATTCATTTTAAGATAATTATTCTTCAGATTTCAAATTTAAACCCAAATTCAAATTCAAATTCAATTTAAAATCAACACAAATATATATCTTAAACAAACACAAATTCAATTTGAAAATAATAATTCTATTTAAAATTTATTTATATACACATCCAGATATTCTTTAGATTATCAGAATTTCATTTGTTTGACCAAATAAAACCAGTATCTTAATAGTAAAAATCAGTTAATTATTCAATTATCAAATATCCCAAAATCCGGATTATCACATTGAGCTTGCATTATAACTGAAGAATAAAAGATGCATAGACCATGTTAACTGAAAATAGTTGTTTAACTACATAGTATTGCTGACATGATATTCAGCGTCAACTTTTTTTTGGGTACACCAAGGACTTAGTCACACTGATTTATTGTGTGCCTAAAATATAATACATAAAATGAACTAGAAAATTGTTCCCTATATCAGTAGAAAGCTGATTACTGATTGAGTTAATTATATAATTATTTTTATTCCCATGGCTTAATACTGAAATTGTTTAGTGCATAACAAACTATTTTCTAAATCATGTATACTTTGTCTTGTATATTTCTAAATTATCAGTTAGTGCACAGCAGTCACTTCAAGCCACAAACCCATAGGTCTTGCTTATTTATAATTTATCACATTTCAATTTATTTGGATATGATTGTACTTGTTCAGTTTCTTACAGCAAGAATTGGAATATAATAGAATGGCATAACTAGTCATAGCTCATTCCATTTTAAGTTAGCTATGGTTAGGGTGAGCAAAACAAAAAACCCGAAGTTTGAATGATTTTGTATAAATGACACAAACAGGAAAGTTCAAAGTTCAAACTAGGGGAAACATGGTAATGTACAATAACATTACAATTACCAACTATTTAACTCTGAAGTAGAACAAACATCCCTATGACGTTAGTAGTTTAAAAAATATTCTGGATGCCAATAACCAACATAACAAAAGATGAGGCAGAATGCTATAACATCATTAGGCATTTAGCGCCAATTCTCAAAAGTTCAGCTTGACAAAGTCTAATGGACCTTGGACAGAGCTTTTGACAGCATAATAAGCAACTATATTGAAGGCCATGTCTATATGGATCGCTGTAATATCAGTAGGTAATAGTTGGGAACTAAACTGAAAAAATATGAAGTTCAGGAACAGCATTGACTAGAACAATTTACGTCATGCAATTTTATTTTCAATCTTCTTAAGTTATATAATTGTTAGAGAAGCTCAACTGTGTCATATTCCCTCTCTTTATCCACAATTTCCATGTGTAATCCCTCTTTTGGGAGGCAAATGGAATTAATATACATGGAGGTGAGTTATGATTAGAAAGAGCAAGGTAAAAAGATCTTCTACCAATTGCACAATAAAATTAAATAAGTTTGTCAATGAACTTTATCCCTCAATGATACAAAATCAAAAAGACTAGAATGTTCACATTACCACATCAACAATAGTTAAATTCAGTTTAATTAGGGTCGAAAAATAATAATGATCCATATCATCAATAATCAATAATATAAATTGCTTTCCCATTCACAATATTGCAATGAAAATCTAAAAACGAATTTACCTATTATATCACATGTCGATCCAGGAACAACAATTCCTGCAACCCTGTGCACATAATAGTTCTTTGGATTGGTTGTTCTCACCTACAAATTCCAAACACAGTTCTATATTTAAGATTAAAGTTAGTAAAATTAATATCTTAAGTAAAATATGAACATTAAATGCCTTAAGTGCTATGTATTGATCCGTCTTATTTGTCAGTTGCAGGCAACATGAGCTCTACTTCCTCAATTCAATTAAATATAGAAAAAATACAATACCTAGACAAAGGCAGTGCAGTACCGCCTTTCTACATTTGTACAAAGCAGTCGCATTACCCTCATACAAGGCAGTAGCGCTGAGCACTGCCTTGTAAAAAATTATATCATACATTTTTACAAGTGCTACTATCTTGTAAAAGGCAGTTCGTGTACTGCCTTTGTAGAAGGCTGTGGCACTGCCTTGTAAAAGGAAGTTCATGTACTGTCTCTGTAGCACTGCCTTGTAAAAATGTACACTATAGTTGTACCTTTCTAGCACTAATTTTCTTGAATGTGCTGTTAATTCACTTAGAAATGGAAGCTGTGGTATACAATTTATACAGGAGATTGCCTGTCATCTAAGAGAATTGAGAAGTATTGGGATAGACAACAAGAGTAAAATATACATCGCCAGAATATGTGTTGTTCTTTCTCTTTTTCTAGGCAAATAAAGTTAGATTACTTGCATATTTACTTGATTAAAATATGCATCAGTTTGGGTAGCCATTACTAAATCATTGAACTAGATTGAAGAGTTACTCAGTTTTCTTTTTTGATTGAGAGGGCAATTTTAGTTTTAACGAGACATATTCTGCTGTATATTGTTATCATTTAATAGGTTAGTTCTTGTAGAATTTGCTCAAATTTATTCCATTCCTTTTCTCTTCTATGTTTATTTTTTTATTTTTTTTATTTTTACACATTAAAGATTTATGTGTTACTTATCATGTTCATGAATGTCCTTGTTTAACTGATTATAAATGACAGCCATCATTTTTCTTGTTGCTTACCATAAACACTTTGCTTAACCAGATCAGGTCCTGATCCAAGGCTACCAAAATTATAAGCCTTATATTTTTTTACCTTTCGAGTCTTTTAAATACAACACATTTAATATTATTCTGTTTCAATTTCATATGTATCTACGTACAGTCTAGCATATGGTTTACTGGTTTTATAAGGTTATGAATTCAGTTTCAATAACTTTTATTTTCGAAAGAAGCATTAAACTTGTGATCTCAAAATTTTCATTGCTGGGTCTCAGTCAATGAGATATCTTCATTATATCTTTTATTTGGATTCAAGAAAATCCACAAGCCTTTTACCTCCCTTGACATGTATTTCTGACTTAGCAAAATATTGTCCATAGTTGGCTATAAGAATATAATTTAGCTACTCTATAAATATAAACCAAGGATGATAATTTTAGGTTTATTTACATTTTAAGCTGTAATTAATTCTGAAAAACTTAAATGATTTTACTATCAGCAAGTATCGTATGCTCCTAACAACAGAAACACATACATTAAACGCATTTCAATAGTTACATGTAGATATTCAGTAATCATGCCTATAAACTGAAATCAAAAACCATAAATGTACTAAATCATGGGTGTTCATTCAAATGTGAACATTAGAAATATGGCAATATAATGCCTACTCATCATGGGCACAAAATATTTTTTAAATCTCACTATATACTAAACTATATATGACAAATGAAGGCAAGTGGTATTATTTTTTGCATTAACTACAGATCTTACCTTACTACTTGTACTACGTACTATACATTAGGTGATCGTTCCTTCCTTTTTTTTTCCAGCAACTTAATGTATGTAGACTAATCCATTTTTAGAAAATCCTCCTATATCACATGTTGATAAACATATACTACTACCTTCCAACATATAATGTAAGACAAAACAAAAAATGTAAAAAGGGGTATACGAACACCACATTACATACTATTACTTACCTACGTGTGAAGCAGCAATTCCCCCTTTGCCATATCCATTTCTTCCTCATGGACTATGGCCAATATATTAAGGTTCTTCAAATTTTATCCTTCATGAGATACAGCTGTTGTCTTATAAAATTCCTTGGAAGAGAACATCTGAAACTAAAGAATCACATCATCCATAAGTCTACAACTCTATATCAGAATACATTGCTACAAAATACAATAAAATACCATATTCATGTACTTCTCACTGCCCATAAATCTTACAATTAGCTGCATCAATGTGTAAAGAAACCCCAATATTGTAATTGTAACAATATACCTATACAGAATAAACATGATTTTTAGATCACGTTTTATAAAGTAATATGAAAATTCAATTAATTGCCTGAGTAATTTTCCTCATACTTCATGATAATTCAATTAGTAGCTTCACGTCTCTTCTCCTACTTCATACTTCTGCAGTCTAGCCATTTTCAGTTGCTATGCACATAGCTTAGGGCCTCATGATCAAGTATATTCCTAGGAAGAAAAAATACAGAGGTACAAACTAAAAGTAGAAGAGGAAGAAACAAAAAGGGATGTGATATTCTTAGGTCTGAAATAGGAGTCACAATTCAGACTGGATAATGAAAAACTGTTGTTCCACTACACAACTGTATGTTTGTTTCCACTAATCTCAATTCAGTGCAATTAAGGCAAAGATGACAGAGGGGTCTATATCGACAATTTTGGAAGGATGCATCAGAAAACTATTAATAAAGAGGGCTAAAAAAAATCATATCAAGGCTAACATTTAACAATCCTATTCACCTGAATTATGTTGATGAAGAAGCCTACATGAAGGTGCACTAAAACCTCACCAAGGCATTTGACCCCAATTTTCATTATGAATTATGGCATCTACAATCAAATAGTCGCATGTGTACACTATAATAGTTCTATCATTTTTCAAACTTCAATTATGGTTTATATGCATAATCTTCAACAAATTGAATATAAATTTTAGTCAAAGTTTAAAATGTCCCTTCGTCATTAGTTATATCGGAAATTAAATTGTATGTTAGCCTTCATAATATTGAATCCTGTAGCCTTAAAACTGAACAGTAAAGCCGTATGCATTTTACCAAAATACATGTGGAGAAAATAGATAAAGGGTACTTCCTAACACAAATGATAAGACGTTTAAAAAACTTTGATGTTGTTAGATGATCAGTTTTAGGATGTGCCTATTTTCAACCACACCCCAATTTAGCAACGAACCACAATAAATTATCTTGGATATTTGATAATGCAGTTAAAAAAGAACAAATACAACCATCTATTGATAAAGGAGAGATCAAGAAAAGAACATACTGAAACAAATCGAATATCAATATGTGGCGATACCTCTCAAAGAGCTTCTCCGTTTTTTGAAATTGCTTTACGGAAGAATGGACGGTTTCTCGAACACTAATAAGACTACTTACATATGACCTCAATGCTTCAAAATCATGCTCCACATGAAAAAGCTCCTCTTCATTTTCTACAGCTCTTTGCCTTTGTCTGAAAGTCTATTCTACCATTTCCTCAGCTCTCTGCCTTTGTCTAGAATGTTCACAACCATTAATCAGTGAGGTCGATAAGAAACACGTCAGAAATTTGGTAATCACGTAATATAGAAAATATACCTTAGTCATTAAGTAATCAAATCAACCAACGGCCAGAGAAATTCACAAATTGCAATTAATGAGGCAGGTGGCAAAGTCGACTATCCCGTTGGCACGAAGTTTAGAGGAGCACTACAGGAGCTACAGCGACGTCGCTGCTAGCTACGCGCTGCGATTTGGATGAAGCACTCCAGTAAGTCGCGATTTGTATTTAGATTCTTTTTTTGCGTCGATGTTTTCTTTAGTGATTACCCATAAATAGGCCTTGGCAGAGGTGAAGATGCAAGCTGAGGTAGTGGTGATAGAGTGAAGGCGATAGAGATGGAAGTGGATGTTGCTACTTGGATAAAGATGGTGGAAAATTAGGTTACTTAGGGCTATGGAAGAGGGAAACGAAAAAATAAGGAAAGGTTAAATTATGAAATAGGAGGCCTATAGAAAATCAAAGTGTCTGTACATATCTTCCTACTAAAATAATGATCTGACAGCGTCCGGTAAAGGGATTAGGAAAGGAAAAAAAGAATAACGATTGCATTTAAAGAAACAATACTGTACTTTTTTCCATTACTGGGTAGTTTTCTTGTAGTGATGTTAAGAAGTCAAAAGTAATCTTCATTGCAAAAATATTCGTCTCCACATGAACTAGTTACACATATTAGTGATGAAACATCAAAGCACATAAGACTAATTTATTTCACATTATACATCAAAAATATGAACTAAAGCTTACTTACAAGCAAAAAATGCAAGTAGTTATATCACATCTATGGCAATAGAAAAACACACAGCGAATTGAAAGATATTTAATCTAGTGGTTACACATTGTAAATTATTACAGCTTTAGTCTTCAACAAAAATACTCCTTTATCCTGTGGTTGCCACAAAGTGCACCAAACTCCACGCTAATTATACCTACAAGAGCACCATAAAGCAATTTCATTATTGATGATGTCCTTTCTCCAATTTCCGGAGTAACAACAAAAAGCTATTTTTACATTTAACTACTATGCAAGGTTAAAACAATATGGTAACTAATGGCCGAAAAAACTTCTATGCAACAGTTAACACCATAAGATGGTTAAAATAGAATGTAACCCGAAATAAAATTGTGACATAGCATTTGTCTTATTGTTTAGTATATAGATCTTAAGCCTGAATCAACGCGGAGTTGATATAGGATTGCAACAAGCTAAAACCACATGCCTTACAAGGTTAAATGTGACTACACGAAGAATCTTTATTATAAAATAAAAATAATTTGCTTGTGCAAATGATGACCAACTTCACTACCATATACGACACATGAAAGAAGATGAAAGCTAAAAAAAATTACTTAAACTACATAGTGGGATTCGTCTTGCAAATCTCTACCAAAAACAATATAGATATAATGCACATAGTTATCCATATTCAATTGTGCATGTTATATGATAATATTTTTGAAGCATTAACCAGTTCCTTTAATATAAAGAAGAAAAATCATATAAAGGATTGTAGAATATAGTTTCTATGATATTTTAAAGAGAGAAGGAAATTTCTCACCTTTGTGAGGCTAGTTGTGTGATTCTTTAAGTTCTAACATGGCTAGGTAATTAATAGCTTGAGCATCCAACCTCCTTCGATCAATTCAAAGAAATATTGAATAAAAACATTATCATCTAATATTCAATCACTTCCGTTGTCATGACCTGAAATTTAGTATTCAAAAATCGACATCAAATACCTCACTTATATTCGACCGTCGAAGATTCAAACATCGAACTCTAGTTCGGATGGAGCTTATAATAACATTAGATGAATATAAACAGTGGAAATAAAATGAATATCATTGATCACAGACACAACATCATCATAATATCCATTACAACATTCAACATCAATATCAGAGTGCTACATATTGATATAACAACAACATAATGATAACTTCACAACGGAACGACAATATAGCCTTCAAAAGGATCCAACATACATCTACTATGATAAGGTCTTCAAAAACTCCAACACTTCAAGAGGTTTCCAAAGCCAAAACTTTCAAAATCAGATAGCTTCCAAACAAAAAGACTTCAAAATCCAGCTAGCACCAAAACACGGAAAACCTGCTATTAGGCTGCCCGTGTGAAAATTATGGACACTCAGAGTTTAGAAAGGAAACAATAAACTCCGGGTCAGTCATAGGATTAGTATGAGTAAACAAAAACAGTAGTTTTCAATAAAAACAAATATTTTTAAAGAAAACTGTTCATGCTTTTGGAAAATGAAACTATCATAAGGCCTACCAGCACACACACAATGCAATAGCACACTTGAGGGAGATTTCTCCTTATGATAGTCAAATATGCTTAATACGAGAAAACCCTTTGATAATATTGATAGTGCATAGTGTAGAAAACCTTTTCGAAAGTATAATATTAATCTTAGCCAGCATATGTACCATTATAGTATGCCTACTATAGCTACCATGTTAAATGGAAGGATCTACAACTAAAACCGTACTGGGTTCGTATTGGGAATTGGATTTCCAAAAAATGGTCAGGCTAATGAACTTCTTGTTGCCACATGGTTACGCCTCGAGGGACGTCCCGAGAACCTACCTGGTTCTCTGCCAACACAAGGCCAGGTTACCTCTGTAACTAGGTAACTACTACTCGAGTATGCCACCCCCCGGCCGTTTGCGACCTTTATCCGAGGGCCCTCAAACACAAAGCAATAACCATACAGTAATGAGATTGCAGTGACCACATAGGTTAAGTATCTGAGCTCCACACCATGATACCATCTTTTTCTATAAGGAAATGACATACCCTAAAGGGCGCAACCCTCATAACCTTGCCGCATCTTTTCTATTTTGACCATTTCGGGGGCGTGAGGTCCAATGAGGTCTCGTCCACAAAGCTATGTTTTACACAAAAGCCATGTTTTGATCACGAATGATCAACCAATGATCAGCAACACACAGCAGCACTCAGTATGTCACACTACCAAATTGGAAGTATATCACTGATAATCTTCAACTGCATAACCTCTGAGCTCGTATGTCTCATAGAAGGGAGTTAAGCTAAGAGAATAAATTCTCCGCCACCAACAGATATGTATTTGAAAGAAATTTGCTTTATATCTCAAAGCGAGTGTCAGACATACAACCATACAAGTCTGTTCCGGGTTCGAACAGAACCGAAGGCACTTCGTCCAATAAAGAAAGAAGCCCTTGCAATCCGGGTATCCACAATCCCGATCGGACTCCCCACCACATGTGAAGATCTCTATACCGGAGCAACTCAGTACAGAGATATTCGATAGGTTATCATATCGTTCTCGAAGACACCCGGTCTTCACCACCGTCTTCAATTTCTATCCATTTCATCGTATCACTATTCGGAATGGGTTATATGACACAAAGTCCTATCTCGGCTAATCCAAATAGTGAGCGCTTAATTTAAAACACGTGGATATATCATCCACAAAGATTTACTATCAAGGTTCGATGTGGGTTTCGGATAACCAAATGGAATCCGACTCCCTGTCGCGTCGAAATTTAAATGCCATTTTCAGGCCAATGGGTTTTTACATTTACGGAAACAATCACAGATATCACAACTCAGCACAAAGCGATTCACATTATATAGCATCATAAACGCAAATCAGAAATATCAATCCAATCCACAACATTCAATAATAATCGATCATCTTTAATTAAGATGATTTAATTGTGTGATTTAAATTAATTAACACATAATTAATTTCATTAATTATCTTTAATCAATTATTAATTATCCTTAATTATAAATTAATTAAATCTTAATTACCTTTATTAATTAATTATTCCTTAATTAATTATCTTAATTAATTAATCCTTAATTATTAATTAAATCTTAATTACTTTTATTAATTAATTATTCCTTAATTAATTATCTTAATTAATTAATTCTTAATTATTAATTATTTGAATCTTAATTACTTTTATTAATTAATTATTCATTAATTAATTAATCCTTAATTATTAATTGATTAAATCTTAATTACTTTTATTACTTAATTATTCCTTAATTAATTATCTTAATTAATTAATCCTTAATTATTAACTAATTAAATCTTAATTACTTTTATTAATTAATTATTATTTAATTAATTGATTATTAATTACAAAGTAATTACAAATCATTAATTATTTAATGATTATAAATAAATTTGCTTTTAAGTTAACAATTTAAATATTTGATTAACTTCTTAATTATTTTATTAAGTTAAATTTAAAATAACTTTATTTAAAAATATAAGTTTAAAACATCTTTGAACTTAATTATTTTCAAATAATTAATTTCAATGGCTTTTACTTCACATTCCACTCAACAAACAATCATCATTTTACAATGAATGAATTTAGAAATCAATTAGACTTATATTTTTAAAATTTTAAAACTTGAAATGCTGTTACCCAACAACTACTTCGAGCATTCCCCTGGGCTACATGTCCACCTGCTTCGAGTTCCCTTCAAAACCTACCTGTGTCTCTTTTCTTCAAACTAAAAAAAATTGTTTAATTACTTAACCCGACACACAACATCAAACTACACGAGTCACAACATGAGCCAGTAACTCGATTTCACAAAGACGACTTCGAGTCCTAAGACCTTCTTCCCCAAAACATTTTCACTGATACACTCAGTAACTCGTGCACGTTGCACACCATTTCGATCGCCTCTGGTCGACACTACGCCCATCGTCTAGTCGATGATTACCCCCTCAACCCTTCAAACCACCCAGAAACGTGATCCATTGTCAAATTCGCGATCGGGCTTCCTGATCAATCTGAAACAAAAAATAATCATCACAAAAGCACCTCGTTCTCTCACCACTGGCCGCCAGAGGCCACGAAAATTCAAATAGAGCTTCGTCTTGATCCCATGCCACTATCCCCACCGGAGCGATCAACTCCAGTGGTCTGACGAAACCGTGGCGATCTTGTTTTCTGTATTGACTAAAATGGGGGGGTCAAACCCTAGATCCTTGCCATGCCAACGCCATATTGAAATAAAAAATTATCAACCATTTTTCTGACGAACTCCAACCTTCCAGCAAGCCACGACCACGATCTCGAGAACCCAACCTCCATCAATCACCAGAATTTGGTGAAAAATGTGACTCTGTTCATCCTCCATTTTCTCAAGGGATACTTCAGTAAAAAATTTGATCTTGCTTTCAAAAATCATTGCTTTCAAAAATGTTTTGATTGATATGTTTGAAATCAAAATTTGTGATATTTGAATTTTTAAAAATTTGAAGCTTGCCTGTATTTAAAAAAAATTCAAGGGAATCTAAATTGTTTTTGCTTTAATTTTTTTTAAACATAATGCATGTTTAAACAAATAATTTTTTTGTTTAGATTTCAATTCTTAAAGAAAAACAGAGAGAGCGAGATATGGATTTAAAAATAGGTTTACTTTGTAAACCTGAAATTAAGAAGAAAACAAGGATGAATGATCCTGTATATTAACATGCACAGGCAAACTATACACATGCACACGATTTGTTCACATGCAAAGGATTTTCAACATCATTTCAGGCATGCTTACAAACAATAGTTAAAATTGGATTTAACAGAAGTTTACTCACCTGACAAATTTTGAACAGAAAAACTTTCTAGAATTTAAAAGTTTGAAAGGCTGTAACTGTTTTCAATTGGATCTTGAATTCTTTTCTGCAGTTAGTTGATATAAATCTTGCTTATCATTTGATGGGTTTACTTACTTAATTACTTAACACAATTCAAATTTAAATTCTTTTACAAAGATGTTCCTTACAGTTTTTTTTGAAACAGAAAAGAACTTCTGGCTGCAACTTGAAAACTGAGATTGAAAGCTTAGAGTTTCTCCTGATTCTTTTGCTTATGTGATGACCTTTTGCTTATGTTTAATTGTTGAAATTAAATCCCACTTTGATGTTGAGAGCTGAAGTTGTTTATTTTAAATTTCCTTCCTTGGCTTGAGATTTTGAAGAAAACTGGATACAGACTTTTTTTTGGAATTTTTTTCTCTTGATTTAAAGTGTCGAGGTGGTTATGCTTTGATTGCTTGTTTTTGATGAATTTTTTTTGCTGGATTAAAGGTTGTACAGGTTTTGAAATGAGTAAAAGAGATAAGAGAGGGAAGATGAATTAGCTTATATAATTTTATTTCCTTTTCATGAATTTCTAAGAAAATGAAAATAATATAATGACATTTGTTAATCTCTTTCTACATGTTAAATACTTGTCAATCCACTTATTTAATTTTTTAACACTTGTCCATTAATATGTTATTAACCTTCCATTTGTCATTTGCATGAGAAAATTGAAATATGTATATATTTATAAAAAAAAAATCTTATTTTTTTTTATAAATGAATCTCTATTTTATTTAAAAAATATAAAATTTAAAAGAAAATATTTTAAACAAGTTATTCATTAAATAAATTACTCGTATATTGTTTTAAATTCAAAATACTTTAATAAATCATTTATTTGAAATTCGAATTCAAATTCAAAATCAAATTCAAATCTATTTATACATACATTATGTATATATAATTTAAATTCAAATGATTTTAAAATCATTTGTTATTTTAAATTTTAAACTGAAATTAATTGAAATTTTATTCATATAAATTATCACTTATTTTATTTGTTTTGAAACTTTTCAAATTAAATTCCAAAGGTTCAAATAAATTACCAAATTTAAATTGATAAATTTTGGGATGTTACAGATTTCCCCCCTTAAGAAAATTTTGACCTCGAATTTTGAAAGAGAGAGAAAAGCAAAAAAGGATATAAGAATATAGAAAAAGAGAGAGAAGGGCTTACTAGTTTAAGCCGGAATATCTACTCTGCAATTGGGATATGATTTCTGCATGTTATCTTCAGTTTCCCAAGTGCAATCCTTTGGATCACCGCTCCATTGCACTTTAACTAGTTTCACAACCTTGTTCCTTAATTGCTTTTCATCATGGTCCACAATCTTTATCGGTTCTCTTTCAACTGTTAAATTGGAAGTGATTTCGAGATCCTGTTGAGCAGCTTCTTCAATAATACTATCTGGATCGTGCACATACTTCCGGAGGTTAGAAATGTGAAACACATCATGCAGGCCAGACAACCAGCTGGGTAGCTGCACTTAATAGGCTAAAGGACCGATCCTCTTTAGAATAGAAAAAGGACCAATATACCGTGGTGCCAGCTTACCAGTCTTCCCAAATCTTAACACACCACGCATTGGAGATACTTTAAGGAAAACAGAGTCTCCAATCTGGAATTCCAAATCCCTTCTTCTGCGATCAGCATAATACTTTTGACGACTTTGAGCCGTTTTCAATTTCTTTCGTATAAAATCAACTTTTTCTATGGCTTCCTTAATCATATCCGGTCCAAGGACAAGTCTATCACCTGACTCAATCCAATATGCAGGTGATCGACATGGACGACCATATAAAGCTTCAAAAGGAGCCATCTCGATACTGGCCTGATAGCTATTGTTATATGAGAATTCGACCAGATGCAACTGGTCCTCCCAAGAACCACCAAAGTCAAGTTTATAAGCATGCAATAGGTCTTCTAATATTTGATTTATCCTTTCAGTCTGCCCATCAGACTGTGTGGGATAAGCAGTGCTGAGGTTCAGTTTTGTTCCCAATGCGTCTTGAAACACCTCCCAAAATCTACTAATGAAAATCGGGTCATGACCACTCACTATACTGCTCGGTATACCGTGGAGACAGACAATTTCTTTCACATAAAACTCAGCTAAACTTGCTGTTGTGCCGGTAGATTTCAGTGGCAAAAAGTAGGCTGTCTTAGTCAAAGGTCCACAATAATCCAAATTGCTTCATTGCCTTTTCGAGTATAGGGCAACCCGTCGATGAAATCCATCGATACTTGATCCCATTTCCACTTGGGTACCTCCAAAGGCTGAAGTAAACCTGCCATTTTCTTTTGATCGCTTTTAATTGTTGACAAGTAGCACAGCGACTCACATATATAGATATGTCCCTTTTCATTGTCTTCCACCAGAAAGTTTTTTTTGATATCTCTATACATCTTATTAACTCCTGGATGGATACTGAGTTTAGACTTGTGACATTCATCTAAAACTTCACGTTTTAGATCAGGGATGCCTGGGACACACATTCTATCTTTTAATCTTATAATCCCATTATTATCGATTCCAAAGCTGGAATCCTCACCTCGACGAATCCTCTCATATATTTCATGAATAAACTTGTCCTCCTTTTGCTTGTTGGCGATTTTCTCAAGATGAGTAGGAGCGATGACAAGGTGAGCAAGAATAGCATGCTTCCTACTCAAGGCGTCGACAACTACATTGGCCTTTTCGGGTGTATACAGAATATCTAGGTCATAGGATACCAGAAGTTCCAACCAACGTTGTTGTCGTAGATTTAAATCTTTCTGGGTGAAAAGATATTTCAAAGATTTGTGATCGGTGAATAATTCAAAATTTTCACCTAAAGAAAGAGAGTTCATTAAGTATATTTATTAAGTTAAGTTAAATTTCTCAAATCGTTAAGAAAGCTAAAAGAGGTTCTTAACCAGAAGAAAGTGTCGCCATATTTTCTAAGCGAAGATAACAGCTAGAAGCTCCAAATCATGTGTTGGGTAGTTTCTTTCATGTGGATGTAATTGTCTACTCGCGTATGCAATTACCTTCCCATTCTGCATTAGTACCGCACCCAAACCATCACCACAAGCGTCAATATAGACTGATAAACCCTGTTAATGATAGCGAGAACAGGAGCGGTGGTTAGTCTCTTCTTCAACTCCTGAAAAGCTTCATCACATTTCGGAGTCCAATTGAATTTTGCATTCTTCATTGTTAGCTTAGTCAACGGACTAGTTATCTTAAAAAAGAACTGAACAAACTTCCCATAATAACCCGCTCAACCCAGAAAGCTTCGAACTTCTTTTGGGGTAGTGGATTTCCTCCAATCAAGAATAGCAGAAACTTTGCTAGGATCAACAGAAATTCCTTCTTCATTAACAATGTGCCCGAGAAATTTAACTTCTTTGACCCAAAAATGGCATTTGAAAAACTTGGCGAACATAATATTTCTCCTTAATATCTCCAAAAAAATTCTAAGATGCTCAGCGTGCTCCTCTTTGGTCTTGGAATAGACCAAAATATCGACTATAAACACAAGCACAAACTTATTGAATACTTTTCGGAACACACGGGTCATTAGATCTACGAAGTATGCTGAAGCATTGGTTATCCCGAAAGGAATGACTAACCATTCGTAGAACATATTAGGACCACTGAAGGCGGTCAAATGAACCAAATCTTCGGCAATTCGTAGCTGATGGAATCCCTGAGCTAGATCCATCTTTGAAAAGAAACGAGCACCGTGCAATTGATCAAACATATCATCAATTCTAGGTAGAGGAAATTTGTTCTTGATAGTCATCTTATTGAGTTCGCGGTAGTCCACACACAATCTCAAAGACCCGTCAGACTTAGCAACAAACACCACTGTTGAACCCCATTCAGAAACACTAGGACGAATTAACCCTTTATTTAGCAAATCATCGGTTTGCTTGACTAATTCAATCCATTCCCTAGGTGCCACCCTGCGACTTGCGTGAACGACATGATGAGCATTGGTACTAGGTCAATTCTAAATTCTATTTCTCTATGTGTAGGTAAGGATTTTACTTCTTCGAACACGTCTGGAAAATCCCGGACAATAGGTATGGACTCCAGACTTTGTTCGGGGTAACCCAAGTTATACATCAACCCATCTCTTTTTGGACTCGGGTCCTCGCAAGAAATCTCAATGAAATCTCCAAATTTGGTTTTGATCGAAATCAATCGTTTGTTACAATCCAATTTGGCTTCGAATTTGGTTAGCTAATCCATTTCGAGTAAGATTTCAAACTCATTAAAATCAAGGACAAAGAGACCGATAGGGAATTGGAAACACGAATATGACATAGGAACGTTTATACATCAAAGACAAAGGTTCGCGGGGCCTCCAACTGGATTCTTTACACAGATGGGTTCATTGACAAAATCAGGTTCAAGATTTAATTCATTTATAGCTTATTGAGAGATAAAACTATGTGTAGCGCCTGTGTCAAACAGAACTCTAACAATTCTATCATAAATAGTGAGGTTACCTTCCAGAACTCCTTTCCCCTTATTTTCTTTGGAGGATGCAGGTTTGTCTTTGACTGCGTACACCTTTGCTGTCTGAGCTTACTTCATGGTTGGACAGTCTTTAATCTCGTGTCCTAATTTCTGACAATAATAGCATTTCCTGAGTTTTGCTTGTACGGATCGATCTCTCTTTGTCTTCTTACAACTGCTTGATTAATGGCATTTTTCTAAGCAATTTAAACAAGTAACACCTCTTTCCTTATCCTCTTGATTGTTCTTCTTCTTCTCCTTTCCCTGCCATGGTTTTTTGCCTCCAAATTTCCTTTTCTTCCAATTTTGATTGCTCGAATTTCCTTTCTCCACTGGGGTTTCTTGCATATCTAGGGTAGCATATCTGTACCCCATATCGATTAGATCTGAAAAAGATTCTTTGACGTGGCCAGTCATTCTTTCGTGGAACTTTTTATTCATCCCATGAATGAGCCTTTCATTTTTCTCTAAAGGTGTAATTACCAATTCTGGACCAAAATGAGACAATTCATTGAATTTGTTTAGATACTCCTCAAATGACAAACTCCCTTTCTTTAAGTCCATAAATTCCTGGTACATTCGAGAAATACCAGCCGATGGTATATAGCGCTTCTCAAATTCTTCTTTAAATCTCTCCCAAGTAAACTCGTCTTCTGACTCATCTACAATAATTGTCTCCCACCATGCTAGGGTTTCTTCTTGAAGTTGCTAAGAAGCTATGAGTCGCATCTGATCGTCTTGCAGCTTTAGCCCTTTAAAATTCTTTAACATGATCTGATTCATGCTTGGGCCTCGACAATCGACTCCTTGCCCGTGAATGGCTTACCACCAAGCCTCAAGAAGCTCTTATATAAATCATCCAGATTCGGCTGATCTTGAGTAGACAAAGCTGCTTCTGCTATTGCGGGGACTTGACCGGTTGTAGTAGCATTTCCTCGACCCCTAGATCTTCCTCTTCGCCCGCTCATTCTTACTATCTGTAATTAGTAAGAAAACTTGATTTAGATATATGGACAAGATATCTTAAGGAATATGAGCAGTTAAAAGAAATAGACCAAGAGAATTTAGGGTTTCGGTCTCGGGTTATACTCATTCTAGGGTATACTTCACCCTATCTCTAATGAGTCATCTAATATGTTATACTCCGTAGCTAAAGTTCTTACTCAACCTTTACCTCTGATACCACTTTGTAATGGCCTAGGCTTTTCAACCATCGACAGCGGCCACTCTCGACTAGTAGGCTTTTCAACCATCCCAACCCCGTCGTGGCATACAATGGTACCCTGCCCTTACTTTTACGGCCAACCTTTCGACTTCTTCACCTACCCGGTTAACAAACCTCTCCCCAGGGACATGTAGGGGTAAGAATCTCCTTTCTGCCACCAAACGCAAAACGAGAACCCCCTATCACGTTGTACTATGAAGGGTTAGTCATGGGACTGGTATGAGTAAACAAAAATAGTAGTTTTGAATAAAAACAAATTTTTTAAAAGAAAACCGTTCATGCTTTTGGAAAATGAAACTACCATAAGGCCTCCCGGCACACACACAATGCAATCGCACACTTGGGGGATGATAGTCAATTATGCTTAATACGAGAAAACCCATTGATATTATTGTTAGTGCATAGTGTAGAAAACCTTTTCGAAAGTATACTATTAATCTTAGCCAATATACGTACCATTATAGTATGCCTACTACAACTACCATGTTAAATGGCAGGTTCTACAACTAAAACCATACTGGGTTCGGATTGGGGATTGGATTTCCAACAAATGGTCAGGCTAAGGAACTTCCTACTGCCACATGGGTACGCCTCTAGAGGGACGTCCCGAGAACCTACACGGCTCTCTACCAACACAAGGCCGGGTTACCTCTGTAACCCAGTAACTACTACTCGAGTATGCCACCCCCGATCGTTTGCGACCTTTATCCAAAGGCCCTCAACCACAAAGCAACAACCATACAGTAATGAGATTGCAATAACCACATAGGTTAAGTATCTGGGCTCCATACCATGATACCACCTTTTTCCAAAAGGAAATGACAAACATTAAAGGGCGTGACCCTCATAACCTTGCCGCATCTTTCCTTTTTCGACCATTTCCGGGGTGTGAGGTCCGATGAGGTCTCGTCCACAAAGCTACGCTTTACACAAAAGCCATGCTTTGATCACAAATGATCAACTAATGATCAACAACACACGGCAACACTCAGCATGCCACACTACCAAATTGGGAGTATATCGCTGATAACCTTCAACTACATAACCTCTGAGCACGTACGTCTCAAAGAAGGGTGTTAAGCTAAGAGAATAAATTCTTCGCCACCAACAATATGTATTTGAAAGAAATTTGCTTTATATCTCAAAGCGTAATGTCAAACATACAACCATACAAGTCTGTTTCGGGTTCGAACAGAACCGAAGGCACTTCGTCCAATAAAGGAAGAAGCCCTTGCAATCCGGGTATCCACAATCCCGATCGAACTCCCCACCGCATGTGAAGATCTCTATACCGGAGCAACTCAGTGCAGAGACATTCGATAGGTTATCCTACCGTTCTCAAGAATGCTATACATTTCGTAGTATCACTATTCGGAATGGGTTATATGACAAAAAGTCCTCTCCCGGCTAATCTGAACAGTGAGCGCTTAATTTTAAAACACGTGGATATATCATTCACAAAGATTTACTATCAACGCTCGATGTGGGTTTCGAATAACCAATTGGAATCCGACTCCCTATCGCATCGAAATTTAAATGTCGTTTTCTAGCCAATGGGTTTTTCACATTTACAGAAACAAATCACAGATATCACAACTCAGTATAAAGCAATTCACATTACATAGCATCATAATCACAAGTCAGAAATATCAATCCAATACACAACATTCAATAATAATCGATCATCTTTAATTAAGATGATTTAATTGTGTGATTTAAATTAATTAAAACATAATTACTTTCATTAATTATCTTTAATCAATGATTAATTATCCTTAATTATAATTTAATTAAATCTTAATTACCTTTATTAATTAATTATTCCTTAATTAATTAAATCTTAATTACTTTTATTAATTAATTATTCCTTAATTAATTATCTTAATTAATTAATCCTTAATTATTAATTAATTAAATCTTAATTACTTTTATTAATTAATTATTCCTTAATTAATTATCTTAATTAATTAATCCTTAATTATTAATTAATTAAATCTTAATTACTTTTATTAAATAATTATTCCTTAATTATTAATTAAATCTTAGTTACTTTTATTAATTAATTATTCCTTAATTAATTATCTTAATTAATTATCTTAATTAATTAATCCTTAATTATTAATTAATTAAATCTTTATTATTTTGATTAATTAATTATTCTTTAATTAATTGATTATTAGTTACAAAGTAATCACAAATCATTAGTTATTTAATCATTATGAATAAATTTGCTTTTAAGTTAACAATTTAAATATCTGATTAACTTCTTAATTATTTAATGAATTTAAATTTAAAATAACTTTATTTAAAAATATAAGTTTAAAACATATTTGAACTTAATTAATTTCAAATAATTAATTTCAATACCTTTAACTTCACATTCCACTTAACGAACAATCATCATTTTATAAAAGAATGAATTTAGAAATCAATTAGACTTATATTTTTAAAATTTTAAAACTGGAAATGCTGTTACCTGACAACTACTTCAAGCATTCCCCTGGGCTATATGTCCACCTGCTTCGAATTCCCTTCAAAACATGCCCGTGTCTCTTTTCTTCAAACTAAAAAAAATTGTTTAATTACTTAACCCGGCGCACAGCATCAAACTACACGAGTCACAACACGAGCCAATAACTCGATTTCACGAAGACGACTTCGAGTCCTAAGGCCTTCTTCACCAAAACATTTTCACTGATACACTCAGTAACTCATGCATGTTGCACACCATTTCGATCGCCTCTGGTCGACCCCACGACCATCGTCCAGTCGACGATTACCCTCTCGACCCTTCAAACCACCCAAAAACGTGATCCATCTTCAAATTCGCAATCGAGCTTCCTGATCAATCTGAAACAAAAAATGATCATCACAAAAGCATATCGTTCACTCACCACTGGTCGCCAGAGGCCATGAAAATTCAATCAGAGTTTCGTCTTGAACCCACGCTACTATCCCCACCGGAGAGATCAACTCCGGTGGTCTGACGAAATCGTGGCGATCTTGTTTTCTGCTTCGACTAAAATGGGTGGTTAAACACTAGATCCTTGCCATGCCAACGCCACAATGAAATAAAAAATTATCGAGCATTTTTTCGACGAACTCCAACCTTCCAGCAAGCCATGACCACGATCTCGAGAACCCAACCTCCATCGATCACCAGAATTTGGTGAAAAATGTGACTCTGTTCATCCTCCATTTTCTCAGGGGATACTTCGGTAAAAATTTGATCTTGCTTTCAAAAATCATTGCTTTCAAAATGTTTTGATTGATATGCTTGAAATCAGAATTTGTGATATTTTAATTTTTAAAAAATTTTGAAGCTTGGCTGTATTTTTTTTGAAATTCCAGGGGACCAATTTTTTTTTAATCTATTTTTAAAACATAATTCATGTTTAAAGAAACAAATTTTTTGTTTAGATTTCAATTCTTAAAGAAAAACGGAGAGAGGGAGATTTGGATTTACAAATAGGTTTACTCTGTAAACCTGAAACTAAGAAGAAAACAGGGATGAATGATCCTGTATATTAACATGCACAGGCAAATTATACACATGCACACAGATTTGTTCACATGCAAAGGATTTTCAACATCATTTCAGGCATGCTTACAAATAATATTAAAACTGGATTTAACAGCAGTTTACTCACTTGACAAATTTTGAACAGAAAAGCTTTCTGGAATTTAAAATTTTGAAAGGCTGGAACTGTTTTCAATTGGATCTTGAATTCTTTTCTGCAGCTAGTTGATATAAATCTTGCTTAGTATTTGATGGGTTTACTTACTTAATTATTTAACACAACTCAAATTTAAATTCTTTTACGAAGATGTTACTTACAGTTTTTTTTTGAAACAGAAAAGAACTTCTGACTGCAACTTGAAAACTGAGCTTGAAAGCTTAGAGTTGCTCCTGATTCTTTTTCTTATGTTTAATTGTTGAAATTAAATCCCATTTTGATATTGAGAGCTGAAGTTGTTTATTTGAAATTTCCTTCCTTGGCTTGAGATTTTGAAGAAAACTGGTTACAGACATTTTTATGGAATTTTTTTCTCTTGATTTATAGTGTTAAGGAGGCTATGCTTTGATTTCTTATTTTTGATGATTTTATTTCTGGTTTAAAGATTTTACAGGTTTTGAAATGAGTAAAAGAGATAAGAGAGGGAATATGAATTAGCTTATATAATTTTATTTCCTTTTCATGAATTTCTAAGAAAATGAAAATAATATAATGACACTTGTTAATCTCTTTCTACATGTTAAACACTTGTCAATCCACTTATTTAATTTTTTAACACTTGTCCATTAATATGTTATTAACCCTCCATATGTCATTTGCAAGAGAAAATTGAAATATGTATATAATTATTAAAATGGTTTTTCTTATTTTTTTTATAAATGCATCTCTCTTTTATTTAAAAAATATATAATTTGAAAGAAAATATTTTAAACCAATCATTCATTAAATAAATTGCTCATATATTGTTCTAAATTCAAAATACTTTACTAAAGCATTTATTTAAAATTCGAATTCAAATTCAAAATCAAATTCAAATCTATTCATATATACATAGTATGTATATAATTTAAATTCAAATGATTTTTAAAACATTTGTTATTTCAAATTTTAAACTCAAATGAATTGAACTTTTATTCGTATAAATTATCACTTATTTTATTTGTTTTGAAACTTTTAAATTAAATTCCAAAGGTTCAAATAAATTACCAAATTTAAATTGATAAAATTTGGGACGTTACACCCATCAAGTAGATACCATCAAAATAATTGTCATTTATGTATACCAAGTCCTGTAGTTTAATCATATTGATTTATTGTCAAAAATAACTAAAGAAGATTTAAACTATTTATCATTTTGCACATGTTCTACATAAAGCTTAACTCATAATGAAATAATCTCATTCATAATTATATGAAATGATAAACCCATTTATCTTTAAATTGAATGATTAATAATAAAACAAAAACTTCTATCCCATAGACATAATTTATGAAAGATAAAAATGAATAAATAATTTTTTATGCACAGGAAAATTGATTTCAAAATTTAATAGATAATTTGTCATTTTTCATGCAATTTTACACAAAAGTTATGATTCTTTTGTCTACATTATATGAATTGGTAAATTTATTTATCTTTTTATATGTAATGGTAAAAAGTGATCATTTGTCATCACTATCGCTATTAGTAATAAGATAAGAGTGCTCGACTTCTTATTGAAAAGATAAATTTTTGCCCCAAAAAGGATGCATTTAATTAACCTTGAGAAAGCTTACTTATTAAATATATTTGTTTTAATTTTTTTTATGAAATATCTTATAACTAGTTATTGAAAATTCATGATGCATACATCTTGGAGTTACATGCATTCAGCCTTAAAACAAAAGGCTACATATTTTTATCTTTTTATAAAAATATGACATTTTTATACTTTTTACAAAAAGTTTGTTTTGTAAGAGCCCTTCTGGTGAAATTCAACACATTATGTTTCCTTAAAACTTTTGTAATGGTCTTTACATAGTTCTAGTTTATAATATTTTAACAACTTCTCTAAATTTTATTTTAATACACAAATTAGTTGATTTTCCTTTAAAAGACAAATTTATTTTATATTGTTTAACAAAAGGTGTATTTAATTATATCTTTTAGAAAAAGTTACACTACATTTATAGAGAAGATAAATAAGTTATATTTTTGTGAAAAATATTAGTTCATGTAGTTTAAGTTATTTGATAATACAAATGGTTTTCTATCGTTTCGAAAGAACATAAAACTCATTTATATTTTTTTTGTTTAAATAATGATAATTTCTTTTTTTAATAGAAGGATTATTTCATTTGGCTTTTGAAAACAAGGTAAAAGCACATAACATGGGCCATCTGGTCTTAGAAATGTTTGCTTGTCTTTTTGAAATAAACCATTTACTTATCATTATTTTAAAAGATAATTTTTTTTCGATAAAAGGATAAAACTTATTTATCTTTTATAAAGTAGGATTAAATTCATTTAGTTATAGAAATATAAATTTATTTATCTTTTAGCAAAAGCTAAATTTGAAATGATAGAAAAATTATTTTTTATAAAAAATATCAACTCATTTATTTTTTTTCTTAAAAAAACCACGATCCACAAAAATTCATTTATCGTTTTTTCTAAAAAAGGTTTTCTTTTGGATATATCTTTTTAGCTGGTAAATTAACTTACATCATAAGCAATAGTTTAACAATAAGCGAAGTTTGTTTAACTTGCAGTTACAATACAATCTTTCATGTGTCCATTATAAGAAGACAATTCAATCCATAACAAAAGTTAAATCGAACTAGTTTATATAATCTATATCATATAACCTTTGTGATTATAATGATGAAAACTTACTACATTCAATGCATTGTAGAAGACTATATGTTTCATGAAAGAATGCATGAATCCAAACATTATTAGACTATTTGGCTAGTATATGTAGATGCATAGATCAATTAAAAAGTCGGATATATTATTCAAAAAACATTGATAAGGAAAAGCATGTTGTCTCTTTTCAAGATTCCAATAAAGGTGTATGCCGGCAAGCTAAGTTGTACAGGTGTAGTCTCTTGATGAAATCTCCCACAGACCCTAAATGATTTTTTAAACACGTAAAAAAGAAAGTAAAAACTTTTGTCATCTTAACGAAAAGAAAAATGTAGTAAATAATTTAATATTTTTACAAAACGGTTTTCCTCTAATCTTGTCAACGAAAGATAAATACTTTTATCTTTCGCATAGATAATAACGGACGATAGATGAATACTTTTATGTTTTGGACATAAAACAAATACTTTTATTTTCTCAACAAAAGATAACTGCATATATTAAAAATAATAATATAATCCCAAAATTTCGATGAACTTATTTTTGATTTAATAATTATTATATTTATCCTATTGTTTAACTTTTTGGGAAAAAGGATAAATATGTTTATATTATTTGACTAAAGTTGAATACTTCTATATAACACAATGCATCAGATAGATGAATGTTTACACATAGTACAAAATTATACAAAAACTATAAAAAACATAAATCATTTCACCAAAAATATAAAGTTAATGGAGTTAAACTATAAATTCAAACTATATGAAGTATCATTCTAAAATTTTACCATATTGCTTACTGATAATCACAGTTAAGACAACGCTTAAATTTAAGCAAATTTCACTTCTAATCAACACTAAAATTGATCTCAAAATGATAAATTTATTGAAATTTTTAGTAAGCTATGTTACCTTCTGGAGAAAATGGATACTGAAATGGATTTTGATTTCAATCACATGAGGTTAAACTGATGAAACTAAAGTCCATTTAGAATTTTAATCACCCGATGGATATTAGGTCAATGTGGGATTCCTCCCAGAGGAAGATGGTTTCTGTTTACATTCATGTCACGTGAGGTTGAGACCAACTAATGTAATCGATATGAGGAGAATGAAATAAACCATTGAAACTAATCAACCCTGAATCTATTCATAACTTTGTAAAATATGAAAATTACACAGAATTTAAGTACCTAGGTTTTCCTTCGAACAGCTGTTGCTGTGACCTTGAAGGAAATAATCATAACTCGGGAAACCTTTAAGGAGTTAGGAGAACAAAAGGAGAAGAACTTTGGTAAGAATGAATTGAGAGAAGAACTAAAATTTTATTTCATTGAGAACATCTCTTGAGTAATTCTATTTATACCTCAAAAATGGCTAAGTAGCCCCTTACCAAACCTTAAATGAGAATTTTAAGTAAGATGCATTTTCTTTAGATAATTCGGGGAATGAGTCTCGATTAGTTTTATGGTGATTTGGATAATCTTCTAAGTGACGATTGGATGTTTTCTTAGACTAACATTGTAGTGCACCTAGTGAACTCTCTTTGTCATTGTACAATGGAAATGATTTTGAATCCAAACAAATCCAAAGCTGGTTTTTGTAAATAAATTGCTAAAGCTATTATATATTTATGAGAAATATGTACATTAATGTTTTAAAATGGGATTTGAAAAGCGAAGAAATACTTTTATGATTAACTAATTCAAATGGCTCAAAGATGATTAAAAATGGACAAGAGATATGTTCGGATAGTAACCACTTCTCTTAAGTATTACCCTTCTTGGTAAGGGGATGTATAATACTATTCGGTAAGACCTAGTTGTAACGATCGCACTTTCGACCCCCCAATGTCGACACCGGTACATCCATGGTATTCATGTATTGAGCACCCAAGTGCCTGAAAGGCAGAACGTTAGGATAATGAAAAAGAACAAAAGAAAAGGAACAAGAAAGAGAAGAATAAAAACATTAGAATCTCACAACGGAATGATTACGTATAATATCAAAATGATCTTTACAAATAAAACGGTATGTATGCAATAATCAGAGCAAACTAATCTATCATCAACCTTACAGTTATAACTCCATATCTTCACAATTGCTATTAAATTTAATCAAAGTAATGTAGCGAAAATAAAAAGTATGGTAGGTAATTATCCAGCTCCTCTCCATGAGCTATAGTGAGCATCAATGAAATCTAGTATATACACATGGGGCCGACCTGACCATTACAAGAAAATAACACCCGGATCAGTTTGGTAAACCAGCATGAGAAGCTCAAGTCATTTGAATTATTTAATGTTCTAAAACCATTCAAAATAAAGGTATCTCACAAGACCATACCGCACATAAACATGGATGAGTCTTTACCTTACGATAACCAAGCCATTTCTATTAGAAACTCCAATGATACTATAATAATGTCTGAGGTTTCAAGTAAATATAAATCATAACTGGAATGGTTGCATTTGTTACATTCAACAACATATTTAACGTACGGTAAAATCAGTAAGGGACGTTCATATAAATGGATTTTCTATGGAGGCGCCTACAATTTTAAAAATGAAGCGAATCTCCTGTGAGAAGGATCAAAAGATTTCATTTTCGAGTGTCGTATATCTCTAGGTAAAATACACTATATGGAAAACATAACTGACCCACGCCCGAACATGAACATGAACCACGTTGAAACAAGTATCAACAACTCCCCGTGCGCAACATATCGATAAACATACTCTAGATCATGGATTTGATGTACCCCTATAGGTTTGAAAACCCCTAGATTGTGCAGCTTACTTCGTGTTTAGTCATTTACCAATGTCGAGGCTATGTTCAACATCTTCACATGGGTTTTCAAAACTTGAACAAATAATGAACCCTAGATGGGTTTCATCATCTCAATAGATTTTGGAACCATACATGGATTCCATGATTCCACTATCTTAGTCTTGAAGTTGTTTCGATAAATAGAACACTTCTCGATCTCGATCTATCTTAGATTGAATCGATGAATTTGGTCTTATTCAACAATAATGGGAATGGCCGCATAGAGGAACTAATTCCCATATGCTTTCCATAAGTAAGTAAACATACAGGCATTATTAAAAGCATGATCAAGTCATATAAAAAACTTTTAATCCGTTTTTAATTAATTTATCCTTTATTAATTAAAAACCCTTATTACTAGTAGAACATCTTTTTATTTAATATAACTTCTTCCATTAATCAAAACTTCCTTTATAAATTAATACTCCATTATTAATTAAAACTTCCTTTATATACATGTAAACATATATATTTAATTTCTCTTTATAAAAGATATATACTTGTACTCTACCATAAACTTATGCTCTTTTCAATACTTAAGAAGTATTCATATACTTATCTCAACGGTATAAGTAATAAATTACTTAAAAAAGTTTTTCCTTACTTAAATTATAATCAAAGAGGTTAAAACAAATGTTACTAAAACATTATTACTATAAACTACTTTTTATAAATTAGACGTACAACCTTTTCTATCTTTTCGTAAAAGATTCCAATACTTGTTATTATCTTTAAAACTCCATTATTAAAGACCTAATTATATTTATAATATTTTTCCACTTTAACATGTAAATAAAGGGTTTTAAAAATAAATGTTACCAAAACATTGTCTACAACAGCTCAAAACATTTCACTGCTACCATTTCCTTTAAAACCTGACATTAAGGATTTAATTACATTTAAGGGTTAATGACAATTATTAATTAAATGTTTGTCACAACAAACCCAAAACCATTTACTTATAGTTATCTACTAAGTATTCATTAGTAAATATCTAATTATATTTCTAAGCATAATTAACAATATGGGTTAAAAACAAATGTTACTAAAAACACTGTTTACTACAACCCAAAATCATTCCTATACTTATCACTAACTTTAAAACACTTATTTGAATATCAAAGCATATCCACGCTTATTAGGTAAGGTAACACACTTTTAAGTAATTTCCACAAAACCGTTTATTTCAACTTAAGTGTTAAAATAAAAATTTCCTTTTGTTATATTTATGAAAGACTTAATTTAATATTTAGAACTTATATATATATATTGAAATATCTTTAAAATATTTATTAATATGTAAAACAATTTTAAAACTACTCAAATATATGATAATTATATATATAGGATATTTTGTAAAAATAAGGAATTTTGAAATAAATAGGAAAATGAGCTTTATTTTAAAAGCTACTTAATTAAAGAATTAATAATTAATTATTAAAATATATTCAAACTTTGAACCAATTTTAAAACACTCTATTATAATTTATAAAACAATCCTAAAAATATTAAAGAAAAATACATAATATAAATATCATTTTAAACAATTCATAATTTCAAATAGAAAAGATAGCACTTCTAGAAATGCTGTCTAAAGTTCTGTTATTAGTTTTGACATGTTTTTGTTATAACCTTACGCCTAGTTTTCAATGTCTTAACAATTGATTTTAGATCTATTCTTTTTACAACAGTTAGTATGCTTTGGGTACTTGAAAACCATAAAGAAAAATCCTAAAGAATATCTTTTAATTATTTTATAGAAATTTTCAAAACAAAGGTATTTTACCCAAGTGCTCATATAGCGACTATTTCGCTATAACTTTTGCCTCTTCGTTCAACTATCTATCAATTGGTTTTAATTTCAAAAATTTTACATTAAGAATATTATATTATTAACTTGTTAAAATGGTAAAGAAAATCATAATAAAGTCTATAGAAATAAACGCTATTTCTAGAAACAAGTTATTTAAAAGTGGCGTTATAGAGATTATTTTGCTATTAACTTTTATAACTTTGGTTTGCATTTTCAATAACTTGTAAAAACATATAATTTTATTTTCAAAACACTTACAGAAGTGTATAAATCAACTCAAACAAATAACATTAAAATATGTTCTTAAACCATAACTTTTCACAAATTAAAGTTAAGGGATTTCAAAGTGCGTTTATAGCGATAATCGCTCTACGGACAATTTCTATGTTCAATTCAATATTTGGTGTCATTCAATTTTACACACATTCATGATTCCAAAATCAAGTCATATTATTATTGAACATGTGTTAACATATACACTAATAAACATGTCCATATTAAACAATCGAATGTACTTAATTTAAACTACACAGTTCAAAGGTGTATAAGGCAACTACTTTGGCAAATTACATACTTGTAGAAGTATATAATCAAGGATTATAACTTTAAGCAGTTAGTGTATATTATCCTAAATAATAGTAAGAAATATTAACATATGATTAGCAAGTAAATATCCAGAGATATTATAAACTTCAAAGTGAGAATAACTCCATTTTCATCAAACCAAATATCATTTTACCAACATTCTGTCACAATAACTATCACTTTCTACTCAAACCAAAACATCACTAAAACTTTTCTTCTTCTCCCTAAACCACACGTCCAAGAGTTCCCCCTCTTCTTTAGCTCATGGCCAAGCCCTCCACTATCACCGTTGCTCACAGCCTAAACCACCACTTCCTCCTTCAAAACCCACGGCCATACGCTATTGTTTTCCCCTCTATACTCATGGACCAAAGGAGAGAAGGGCAAAAAGTAAAGCCATTAGACTTAAGAAGTTTTAAGAAGTGAAGAGATGAATGAGTGGAATGGTAAAAAATGAAGTGAACCTTCTCATCTATTTATAAACTTCGGAACTTGGTGGAAAAGATTAGAAACCCCCTCATTAGCCATGAAGTAAAGAGGATTCCAAGCATACAAGCCCATACTCTTAAAACTAGCCATGAAACAAGGCATAAAACATGCTCCTTAATTCATGTCTTGAATTAAGGGATATTCTTTTCCTATTTAATCTTACTTACTTTAATTAATATATGGTTAAATTATATGTTATTAAGTTGATATATGTGCATATGTCACTATACAAGTTGTAAAATATTTACACAATTCATATTGTTCCAAAAGTTGATTTTTAACAAAATATTTTCCGGTCACATTTTCATTATTTATTCCGAGTGTATATTTTTTGAACATATTTTAAAAATAAGTTTTCTATCACTAGTTATCAATTAAAAAGTGTTTAATAAGGTTATAAAATCATATTTAATCGTATTAAATTATAGATTCAAAAATTTAAATAACTGAATTATTCAAATACGAAGTGTTCAAAATTAGGGTCAGTACACTAGTTCCTTGGTATTATTTTGGTGTTACTTGGTGTATATGTATATTTTATATGGATTAAAATATATGGTATTATTTCAAAAAGATTTTGAAATATAAACCGGTTATTTAATTCTTAAATTCTTTAAAGAAAATAGCTTAAAATAAAAAGATTTTAATAAAAGAATGGTTTAACAAATGAAATTTTTAATATGGATTTATATTACTCTTAGTTAGAGAAGAAATAATTTAACACAAGTTTTAATGGGTTAAATTTAATAAGAAGGTTTTAATAATCCTTGTTTTATTAAACCATATTTTTTGTTTTTAAACCTAAATTGTAAAAACTATTTGATGCGATTGAGCCGACTAATACACGTTTTTACCTCAGAGGCGTAAGGAAAAGTAGACTCTAGGACCGAGTTTGAATACCAACATCCGACTTTTCTTAGATACTTACCAAACTGGATGGGTAAAGAGGTCGAAGTGGTCGACTCGGTTTTAAGACCCATATTTTTTTGGGCTTACATCAAATTTAAGAAAAGTAAAAAAGATTCAATTAGATAGTTGTATATACTCTTAGGATGTTGTAAGGTGTAACACGAGTTTAAAAATTAAGTTATACTTTATGGAATACTTTCATAAATAATTTTGGAAGTAAAAGGAATTGTAAGTAAATAAGTTGATTCATCTTGAAGGGGTAAAACTGTAAGTTGGACTTGGATCATTTTATTCGTATAACCATTCTTGATCCGTAGTTTGGCCATGATTTCTAGGTGATATACACCAGCCTGAACTAGGCGTTTTCACTGGATTTGTCGATGGCGTGTACTTGGGATGGATTCTTGAGATGATTTGAGTGTTTTCTATCATGGTTTAAGACTATGTGAGGAAAACACAAGTATCAGATCAAGGAAGCAGATCGGGTTTCTGCAATAAAGAAGTTAAGTGATCTATACTAATTTGGATAAAATTTTATGTATTCGAGCAAGTGATCAGGTCGGATATTGCATATAAATGATTCATGCACATCGTATGAGCTTAAGTATATTTGCTATCAATGTTTTATGGTTTATGAGGAGTTGGATAGATGACTCTTCGATTTTTCACAAGGTATGGTAAATAATCAGTTTGGTAATAACATATAGTTGTTAAGAATGAGGTATGCTTAGTAGATTGTTTATCATCACTATGTGATGAGAAGATAGTAAACCTGGGCAAATTCTAAATTTGCTATTAGTCATTTAACATTTTAGGAAATGTTAAGAATTAGTATGGCTTGTTTCTTGGTTGTGATGAAATTTTGGGATCGAAATTCTTTAAAGTGAGAAGGATGCGACGACCCAGAATTTTATTGCTTTGTTTGTGAATATTTAATTAATTTTAATTATTTAAATAATAGATTCCAAAAACTTAAACAACTCGTTGTTATTATTTGATAATGACAGTAAACTTATTTTGAAACATGGTTTGCAAAAATATACAGTTCAATGAAAAACTAAAAATGTGACCGAAAATCATTTTTTTCTTCTTCATATTTTCAACTTTTTATCGAAAAGAAATTGTCGCAACATTGTTGCAAACATATGCACACTTCTGTAACATACACATGTACATATAGTAAGTGGTTTAATAACGTGAAAACAATTAGTAAAAGTAAGTGTAATTAAAGTGTTTAAAATAATAATTAATTAAGCTAATAAAGTAAGGAAGACTTTTTTTCTTATTTTAAGTGCTAAAATATGTAAATTTGTGTACTTATTTTTGACATGTGATGGAAGTACTTAGGCACATGGAGGTAGTTTATCATGGAAGGATAAGGAAGGGTAATGGAGTAATTTGGCTAAGGGATAAGTGAAGTCATTTACCACCTTTTCAATTTCTATAAAAGGAGCATACTTCTTTTTTTCACTTTCCATTTCTCATTTTCTTCCTCTTCTTAACCCTCTTCTCTTCTTTCTTTCTCTTCACGTTCCAACTTCAAACACTTAAACAAGCCTAGAATGATATTGCTAATATTCTCCACACCACAAAGATTCTAACTTTGTCACCATATTCCATTTTTCCACCTAGGCCATGAGCAATAATGCCTTCCTAGGCCATGAATGAGCATGTAGGTGAAAGGGGAGGGCTTTGGTCGAGCATGCAAGGTGGTGGGGTGGTGTTGATAGTTGGGTCTTAGGATGTAGTGGTAACTTCTAGCAAGTGTTTGGTTGTGATTAAAAGCGACAAAAATCTCACTTTAAACTATATTTTTTTGTATGAATGTTGTAGTTGTTTTTTCCATATTATTGCTCACTTATATATGAACAAAAAAGTATATGTTTTCGGTTTGGAGATGTATTTTTGCCTGTTTAGCGGAGGTACATGACTTGTATTTTACAAGGGACCATGGAAAGAAGTTGAAGTGGTTCGTAGCAAAAAGGTCGTGACGAATACACATAAACGGATTTACGGAGGTTTCCAACGGGACCCTCCTCAAATGTTGATTTTTAATTTACATTTTTAATTGCTAATTATGATGCAATGAAGTGGATATTGTTGACAGTTTATTTGTTTTGATGATTTGATTATATAAGACATTGAAAAACCGTGTTTTCTTTTAAAGCGGTTACTATTTTGTTTCATAAAAGCGTTTTGAAGTAATTTCCGAACTTGACTTTTGTTTTTCAAACCATTTTGGAAAAGATATTTAAAGTGGTATAAAATATAAAAAAAGTATGGTTTAAAAACTATTTGATCAACAAAACAAATTTTTTATAAGTTATGATTCGTATAACGATAGTCGCTATGGATACACTTCAAAAATTTACAATTTTAGCAAAGTTTATCTACCTTAGATATTTGGTAAATTCCTTTCAATCATGTTTTACAAAAATTAGATAAGTATTCTTAAATTTGGTTTGGAATTTAATTATATTTATAAAAGGATTTGTTTGAAATATTTAAGTAAGGGTTTATTTTATATAAATGAAACTCCTTTATTTTCTATAAATGAAACTTTTATTTTCTAAAGTTGAATTCTTTTCTAGATGTGATAACTTTCAAGTAATGTTTGAATGAATGTTTTAAATAGTGTTTAAAGTTTTAAACATGATAGAAAGTAACATGAAAGCATGGATTACCACAATATTGTTGTAGTTAATGTTTTCAAGAAAAAGGAGGAGATTATGGACGATAACATTCTTGTTATAGTAAATGGTTTTGGAAAATTGGAAAGAAAGTTTGATTTATAACACTTGGTTATATTAAATAGGCTCTTTGTCTATATAAAGAAAGATTCTTGTCTTTTGAAATCAAGCTTTGGTTCAAATAAATGAGTTTGGAAAATGTTTTCGATAACTATTTTCAAATTTAAGACTAAAATAAGTTTATGGAGTTGGTTTCCAGTTTGTTTTAAAATAAACCTTGTTTCATGCAAAGGGATTTCTTTGTCAGTGTCATTAAGTAACATAAAACAAATATAATAAGCAGTGCTAAAATGTTGACATGTTTATGGAAAGTAAGTCATCTTATATTTAGCACTAAAACCCAATGAGTAGACTTTCCTCTATCTGTGACATCTAGAATCAGAGTGCTTTAACTAATGCAGTGCCATGTGCAACCAATGCTCTGATTTACCTGGCTTCGATTCTGGGCAAGGGATAGAGAAGTGAAATGTCAGAAGTGTGATAAGTATAAAAGGATTAATTTTAATTAATTGGTAATGACATATTAAGTATATAAAAGGTACTTCATCTTATACTCGATACTAATTTTTGAGGTATGGAAGCTATTTTCAATCTATTGGAGCTTTTAAGAATGTACGTCGAGGCAATAGGAGTACTCTAACTTGTCCTACTTCATTGTTAAGTGAGGGATGGTATGAGGTTGAAATCGAAACGCGATGATAAGTATGTTATGTTTGATTTTCCATACGCAAACTATATAATTACACCATATAGCGGTTTGTCTACTGTCGATAACTTCAATTATTTTGACTTGGGAAGTATATAAAAACATTATGATTTTATTTGTTTGAGATTCCCTTAGGAGTGCTCATTCCGATGAAACATCTCTCTCTTTAAGGATAGATATTCGAGACCTCCTTGGGACTCATATATCGTTCGGTTACTTCTAAAAGAACAGGGATTGAGTAAACCAAAAACTATCGATTGTTGGTTCAAAGAGATCAGGCGGATAAGCATGAGTTATCCGAAAACCACTTCGAACTTGAATAAGCATTCAAATTGTTATATCTTAAAGATGTTGTAATCGAAGATGGAGTTCTTTGAAGTGCAATGGCTACGTGCTATTAATCCTAAGGGTCGATATAGTAGAAGTATTGCCTTCGGTTTGTCATATCCTGAACAACTTGTATGGATGAATGCTGACATTTCATTATTGCCTGGAGGGCAGTATTAGTATTCCAAGTAGGATTTTGCTAAAGAAAAAGGTAATCGTTCTCGCACGAGCTTCACACCCGGCAGTGACTAAAATGTGGGATATGCAGCAGGGCTATGTGGGTCGCACCTATTAGTGTATGCTCATTAGCCTTCTAGATCAATATTTATGGATTTGGTATGTGCATGTGAACTCACGAGAAAAGGTTGCAAAGAAACTAAGGTGATGACATATTCGGTACTATCTAGGAATGGTAGGCTAGTTCTGTTTTGGTAGAGTGTCTATGTGAGGCGCTCGATACATTTTTATAGAGGTGTACTGCAGCAGGTGGTACCCTGGTGCCCTGTTATTGTATGGAATCCATTTTCTAATACGTGCTTGAGGGGTTTAGTCGTAGAACCTAGTATTGTTGAATGTAATTATGGGTAACCATTTCAGATATGTTATATATTTATTTTAAACCCTAGATAATATTATAATATCACTAGATTTTTTAATAAAGATGGTTTGGTTATCGTAAGGTAGAAACCCATCTATTTTACATACAACGTGGTCATACGAGATACCTTTTATTTTTAAAAGAGTTTTGTAAATATATCAATCCATATGATTTGAGTCTCCCAAGCTTGTTTACCAAACTGATTCGAGTGTTATTTTCTTATAATGCCTGGCTTAGACCTAAGTACTTTTCTCCAGATTAAGCAATGGACGCTTGGACCTTCAGGAGATGAGCTAAATGCCCTCAGGACATGACATATTTTATTTTCTTATGCATTTCTTCTTTTGTATTAATCAGCATTTGTGAGGACAAGCTATTATAACTATACATGCAGTGATAGGTTAGTTTACTCTGATTATTATATGTAAAATAAAGTTTTTTGTTTAAAGCTTATTTGGATTTAATATTACTCATCACATTGTGAGATTCTATTTTTTCTTTTCTTTTCTTTTCTTTTACCCTATTAACCTATCTTTCCAGCACTTGAATGCTCAATTCGATTGAAAGTGTTGGTCATTACAGTTTTCATCTTTGCATTCCAGATCACCAATAGCTAGTGTAACGAGTGATTTCCTCACGAAAATATTATAAAGACACTGTATTAATACTTCAAATATTACTAAAAATTGAAAATTATTAATATTGTGAATGCCGTGTAAATAATTATAAGTTAAAATTTCTATTATGTTTTTTTATTTTTTATTTTTGTGATTTATATATTTTTATAATTTGATGAGGAACTAAGGTAGTATTTGGCTAGAAAATGCATTTTGTGTTTTTCATTTTCAACATGCGTATAAAATGATATAGGATTCAAGGGGGAATCGGAGAATCCAAGTCATTACGACAAAATGAGAAATGGTAAAATGGAAGACAGTTTTGATATCTTCTATGATGACCCAGTTTTCTGACCCCTAGGAACGACACTTAACATGTCATCAGTGTTCATGTTTCGTTGCCTAAGCATTTGAAAGATGAATCGTCGTAGGGTAAAGTAAAGAATAGAATAGAAAACCTCATAACGAAACTGCTAAATAAAACATAACAGTCAATAATACATCAGGTAACTCCTTAACAGGGAGTTATCATATTTACACCAAAGTACTACAAATCAACTTAGATAATTATAATATCCTGCCTTTACATATGCTGGAACAAAATACACTTACACTAACTAGATAATATAGCAGAATAGATAGCTAAGAAGATAAAAGTCTCCTACTCAGATGTCGTATTCAAAGAGCCCACAAAAGACCCGCGTTTCCCAGACTACTCAAATAACAATGAATAACTGAGAGTTTAGGGAAAACAAACAACTCAAATTAGACAATACGTTTGGTATGAGTAAAACTTTAAACAATAGGTGGGTAATTAAATAGAGATAGATAAGACTACGCCGTTAAACACGTAACGCGTTTACTCTCACATAAATCAACATCCAAACGTAAAGAATGGATAAATAATTGAATATTGTGAAGAGAAGTTGACACTCCCCGACGCAGTTAAGGAAACAAATTCGAAGGTTCGAATCAAATAGGGAAAGGAAAATCTCCAACAAATGAATAAGAGGGTGCATACCTCTTTAAAGAAGTATAACTCTAGAAATATACTTGAAACCCTAGGGACTACAAGCCCGACCTCGCCAATCCTTACCAAGAATCCGAGCATTTCACATCTAAATGTGCAAAACAGAATCCAATCTAGATGAGATGTGAAAATACACTAATGGGAGCAACCCCACATAACTTGTCCCTCTAAAACACGCGCATTGATTTAGTCATTTTCAACAAAGGATATAAAAGTTCAATGGAGAAAGAATTCATCTTAGATTGACGATAATAAAGAAGATGAGGTAACTAATAGCTGGGGAACCAACTATCGATGACAAAAAGTGATCGTATATTGAAATTAAGTCTTACATACCTATCACCACTCGTTGAATTCAAACTTTTAATATTACCGGGTTAATAATAACACTAGACATGTCAGGGCAGTGTTATCTCAAAGTCATGTCTCACGACCCTTCTTAACTTTGGAATAGTAATAAGTCTACGTCTTCAATGTTTAGTGTTAAGTGTAAAAATAAATCATTTCCATACTAGTGATACCACTTTACATAAATTGATTCATTTCCATAAACGAATCAAACTTTTTCTTTTAAAAACCCAAATTCTTGGCTTCACATTAGAAGTATTAGATTTAAAGAACTTCATTAAAAGAGTACTAATTTTAGAACATCATTAAAAAGGATTTAATGACTTAAACACATCCTTATTATATCGATTAATTAACTTTAAAAGTTCATTAATTTAGTTGATGAATTTACTTCAATAGCCTTTAATCCAAAATAAATTCATCACTTTTAAACACTATTAATTTAATCAAAAATTTAATTATAATTAATTTAATTAAATAAATAACTTATTAAAATTAATTAAAATGAATAACAAAGTCAAAACATCCTTGTTACTTTGATAAATTCACATTGAAACTTCGTTAATTAAGTTGATAAATTAACTTTAAATGCCTTTAATTGAAAAGGGTAAATCACCCTTAAAATACCATTAATTCAACTAATTAGTAGTATTTAAATATAATTAATTAAATCAATTAATAAATAATTAAATATCATTGTTTAAATGACTAACAACTTTAAAACATCATTAAAGAAAAGATTACTTAAAGTTAAAACAAATAGATTTACTTAAAAAATCATTAATTAAAAAGGTTAAATAATTTAGAAAAATCGTTAGTAAAATGATTAATTAACTTTAGTCCATCATCATTAACTAATTAATTAACCTTAAACATTATTAAAAAAATGATTAATTAATTTAAAACACCATTAACCAAGTAATTAGTTAAATTTAAAACACATCATTAACTAAGTAATTAATTAACCTTAATCCTTGTTAATTAATTATTTATTAAATAATCATTATTAAAATAATTAATTAAATTTGAAATCATTATTATTTCAAAAATTTACTTAACTAGTAAAACTAATCCAAGCACCAAATTGAAACCAAACGGTTTCGATAAGAAGTGATTTTCCGAAAGTGCCGATATAGTGACTAACGCTATAAATGTGGTTTGGAAAATAAGTTTATGTCATTTGCAATGCAACCAAACATCATATAATAAGGGTATGAGCATATGTACATGGTAACTAACAATGATAAAACATGTAACGAGCATTTACTCACTAATTAATAACTACCAATCAAACATGTTGCTAACTACTTGCTTACTAACTTTCCAAATCGACCACTTATTTGCAACATGAACTAAACCAAAAACTAATACATAAATAATACATACAACAAGCATTAAATAGCTACTAATATGAACATTAATATAGTTAAAAAAATCGATTTTGAGGGTGGAGTTTTACTCACCAAAATGTTACCAAAGCAAGTCGAATCACTATAACTACTAGAACCAACTTCAACAACACCTCTCTTTACTTGAATCTTGGTGTCTTGGACCCTTAATGGAGTGTTTGGGCTCGACCTAGTGGGCTATAGGGAACGACCATGGTCCAAAATGAGGGAATATGGGTCTTGTTTGAATGCAAATTGTTGTAGAGAAGGAAATAGTTGGATTCTAGCAATCTAACTTAAGGAGAAAGTGAAAGCTTTGGTTTTTTAGAAGCTAAGAAGCCATGGATGTTTAAGAAATGTAAAAGAGGTTTTAGGAAATGAGAAGAGAATTTGAAGTAAAGAAATGTGTTAAGATGGTGGTATTTATAAGCAAATGAGGAAGATATTTTAGTAAATTGACTTAGGAATTAAATAATATAAAATATCCGTGAATTATGGAAGCTCCATCCTCTCCCATGCCGTCCTTACACACGTTACCCTCCCACGTCCTCCTTAGCATGATTTTTTGTACTTACCTAGGGTTATTTAGTTGATGGTGAGGTACTTTATTAATTTTCTAATGTTATTTAATGTATTTTTGTGCATTTTATGTCATATCAAACATTCTTCTTAATTTGTTTATAATATTAACAATCAAACGTTCCAATACACTATAATAATTTCTGGAAAATATTTCTTTTATATCAAAATTTAATTTGGGTAAAATTATTTCATTCACCCTTTTTAAACAATACTATGTCGGTTTACCTTGTTTAAGAGTTTAGAAATAACTATCGATATGGTTGTACTTCCCGTATTGGCCAGAATTCACAAACGCTCAACCGATAAGTCAACACAATATAAAACATTTCATATTCACTAACAAATACGTGCTTATATCTATTAATACACTCAAAATCATTCTAGGGTGCCACTGACCCTATCTCTAATGAGTTACCCCACAACTATAAAGGCCCAAATCTTCGTACCATTTGAGTAGAAAAAAATCACACGTGTCTAACTCAAATTGAGCAGAAATATGAATATTTAGGGGTTAAATAAGAAAAATAAGAAAAGAAGAAGAAAACAAACACAAAATCTCGCAGCAGAATGATAAAATATAATAATTAGATAAATAATTTATGAAGCTGTTAACTATACTTTTGATTATAATTTATATAATATTTATCAGAGTTTTACATTTGCAATAGAAAAAAATAAAATAATGCAGCTCGACATGATGCAGTGATAATAATAGTAATAATATACCAAATCTTGGTCTTTATCCTCTAGAATAAATCTTCAATAAGCTGAAAAACTTAGGACTGTCCCGAGCATAATGAAAAGACAAAACATTCGTGTTAGGACTAAAATATACTTATATAAGTCAAATCGATATCGCATATAACATGAGTGTAACGGCGTCAGAGATGTTTACGGTTTTTCACATCTCATATCCAATGTATAACGTGCGTGCAATGACTCAAGAGATGTTACGAGATTTTCCATCTCTTAAGGATCTCTCAAAATATTTATATGCAGTAGAATACGCTATGTATATATAATGTCTAGTCAGTAAAGTAAATGTTTTTCTTAGTGTTAAGGGTTTATTAACCCCTCTTAGCGTGTTTTTAAGCGTTATCGTACAATTTTCATGTAAAACATCAGTTAAACGGTCAGTGGATAGGGACACGACGTGATACGACAACACTAAACCAAAATCATAGGGGTCTCGTTTAGGGATAAAAGTATGACAAGGCACGTTAGGCAATGCCCAGGATAGGATACTACCAGTTTTCCCTTCTCGGCTGGTGGTAGCACATCTAACCATGGTTGCCTACAGCATCCAACATTCCCATAAAATCAAAGGGTGCACACCAATAAATCACAATGTAAATAATGGTAATATAAAGAAGTGCATCCGCTAAGGTAGCTATCCAGTACGGCTTCTGTTTTAGTCATTTCCAACTGGCACAAGTACCAGGCTAATCCATTATCATTCTCTTTCATCAAATCCAGCAAATGATGCCCAATCACTTCATTTTGGATCATCACTCCATGTACACTGTTGTCAAAGTGGTTCCGTATCAATAGTGAGTACGCCCATATCCGGCCCTGGTCTATTTAAGAACCAACCGTTGTTTTACACACCGGTTGGTACTTTTACATTTCGAAAAAAGTTCATACTTGATATCAAAACATCATATTCGCTTCAAAATCAAATCCATTTCGAAATCATCATATTTACTCAAATATTCTATTTTAATTCAAAATAATTTTTGCCTTAATTACACGATTTCATTTCCAAAATTGTTTCGAATTCCAATTTAGGTTATAACTTCATTTAACCCAATACATATTTAAATCCATAATTTAAATATAACAATTCCCACCTTAACCAGTTTGAATTTTAGAAAAATAGTTTAAAAATTTAAATTGTTTAAAATAGTCAAATAGTTAAAATAGTTTAATAGAAAATAGTTTGAGTATTAAAATGGTTTATACAGTAAAATAATTGGAAAATCAAAATAACTTGAATATTTAAAGAATATAGATTTTAAACGGTTTATACTAAATAATTCATTTGAAAAATAGTTTCAAAGTCAAACTAATTCAATTTCCAAATCTTCTCAATTCAAATCAATCCAATTTCCATTTCCATTTATATCGATTCAATTCCAATTTCAGTTGGAATTAACTTCGATTCCAGTATATACTCAAATCGATTTCGATTTCGATTCCAAATTAATTCAATTTCGATCTCAATTCCAATTTAAATTAATTTCAATTCAATTCTCAATTTTAAACCATTTCGATTTATGTAAATTCCGAGTTCGATTTTCAAAATATCGTTTATCACTTTTCTTTGTAATATTCAAATTCCAAATAAAATTTCAAATCCTTTTAAAACAAATCAATAATCGAAATTCAAATCTTATTTTGATTATAACTTCAAAATCTCAACTTCGATTATTTAAACAATTTCGATTACCAAATTAAAATTTCAACATTCAGAACTCAAGTTCGAAAACAATTTGATTTCTATAAGTCTTATTTTTATTTATTTTAAATCAAAATCATTTAAATAAATTTCAAACCAAAATTTTAAAATCATTTAATTTAAGCAATCCGGTATCCTATTCTATGACCAAGTGATCAGTTATTTCAATTTAATTTCAGGAATGGATATATATCATTTCAATCCAAATCACAATTTCATAGGTATATATCATTTCAACCTATTTCTTAATTCACTCGGAATAATTCAATTTATAGTTTATATATTGTAATTAATTCACCAGGTGATAACTAGATATATATAAAATAAATAAACATCCAATCATCCAAATATCAATCAATTGGCATCCATTACAATCAATCATACAAACAAACAATATAATTCACCACAATTTCATAGATAATAATGTCGGGTAATTTACTGGCAATAAATCCCAATTTCAATCTAACTGTCAATTTTGATTTTTAACGGTTCATTCGAATGACAAATTTAATTTTATCAAACAACGACCAATAAATTTATATCACTTCATGATTTCAAATTCAACTAGCATAAAAATATTCTAATAAGTTGTGAGTACTGTTGTAAGTACATTTTGAGCGTTATGAAACACTCACCTTGAGTTTTCAATTTTAAATCAAAGCGAACGATATTCGATTTAACCTAAAATTTTAGTTAGCTCCATACGAAGCATACCATCAGGCGTTTATAATGTTTTTCCCCTATTCCAAACACAATGTAATATATTTTGGGGTCTAATTCGATCTTATGTGGAAGATAGCTTTTTGAATCAAATTAAAATATTAAATTTTCGATATTAATTTCAACGCGTTTCTATCCCGTATGACCAAACGATAATTCCAAATGCTAAAAAATTTGAAATTTGATAATAATATACTATTACGGATCCTTTGGAATTGGTTTCGTTGAAAGTCGTGACTATGCACCAGATTGCTATTTTAACATCTCCATTTTAACATAAAATTTCCAATTTATTCACTTTTAAATCCAATTTTAAATTTTAATAATCTTCATTGTCGTTTAAATAAAATTTACATCAACTTTCGATTCATTTTCAATCATATTAAACTCAAAATTCAATTATTCAAATAATTCCCACTATTAAATTTAAGCAATTTAATTGTTCAATATTCAATAAACTTCAATATTAGATTTTAAATGAATTTCAGTTATCAATCAATTTCTTTATTTCCATATGATGAATTAAACATTTATTATTTAATGCAACTATTGATTGTAAACACATTCAATATATAGCTTTACCTTTCAATGCTAGTTATTACTTAAATCTTTGAAATTTGTTTATTTTAAAATCTTGTTCAAGTTCATATTCACATAGGTATATTAATAAATCATTAAAATCTTTATTTTTAACCTTTTTTATTCATCAATTACATTAAATTTAATAATTTAAAGTAGTTAAAAATACGGGTCGTTACAATCTCCCCCACTCAAAACTTTTCTTCCTGAAAAAGATGTTAAGTAAAGAATTTAACCTTTGATATATTTTATTCATAATTATCAACTTATAAAATAATAAAATTTCATTTATAAAACCATCACTACGTTTCCACTATGCTATTCCGATCGGCTTACGGAAATCACAATTTAGTTATAAAAACATGTTATAAAATTTTAAAACTTTAAAAAATTTCAAACATCTGAATTTACGGAAAATTTCAGTAGAGTCTCCTTTGGTGGCTAGATCGAAACTACTACAACATGCCACCATTGTCCCCAAACCAACAAAAGAAAACAAAAGCTAAGTGGCTCCATCATAAAGTCATCAAATCAAATGACAAAATGAACACATAACTTTTTGTGTAGCAAATCAATTTTTTCTTGATTTTAAGTACCTGCATCTTATTTACCAATGATATCCAATCATATAATTTAACATCAATTTATATTTTTCATTTTCATTTTCCACTATTTTCTTTACTTAAGCCCGTATGATGTACGTACATCCGTATGCATATTAAATCTGATCGCTAGCTCGATCACATAATTTTACTTTCGAACTAGTATCGTTCACACGACTCTCTAATGCGGATTCAGATTTGGTTACTTGATCAGAAACCGTTATTCTCCTTGCATAGTCATATACTATGATAGGGAATTCCAGAATCACTCAAAAATCCATATCTTGTGTTCGTCGTTGAGAATCGAGTGAAAAATCCTTACTCAGATCGATGTAAATTATCTCGAAATTCTTTACTCGAATCTAGATCAAATCGTTATACGAGTAAAATTATATACGTTACATCTTATGTATTTAGTTCTATTGATTCTTAGGTATACCAAATTCCTTTGTTTATATTTACTTCATTTCCATTCAATTATTCAGTTTATTTGTTTCAACTGATTTACATTCATTTCAAATTTATTATGTTCACATTCACTTACTCCTATTCATTGAAGTCACATTCTATCAATTTACATTCCCCTAAACAAATCTATTTGCATTTACTTATTAACATCCATTATATTCACTTTCATTCTGCAACTTAAGTTCATTTCCATTTTAAGTGAATGTTATTTCATTTAACTTGTTTTACCAATCCATTCATTACTTATTTCATTTATTCATTTCATTTTACTTTACTTAGATTAAAATTTATATCTCATTTCGGATTTTCTTTTTCTATCATCCAATATAACAAATTTAAAATTTTTGTTTTACTCGTATTCATCAAATCTATAAGTGGTATGAGTTGCAACACTTTTAACTCTTATGTTTTCACAAAATACTTATATTACAATATTCATTATTTGCATTAACATTATTAATGATCATTTTCTTATATCATTACTTAAGTTCTTTACAACTTAATTTACATTTATTTCCACATTTTCATTTGATATTAATTTGTTTTGTGAAACATCTCATTTATCCTTTTCTTAAATCTATAATCATTTTATAATGGCTCATTTCCTTTTATTTCAACTTATTCATGTTTATAATTTTCTCCAAAGGCTACATCTAATTTCAACCATTCTTTGCAAATTTACTTGTTATTTCCCTTATGTATTTTACAAAAAGTTAAATAGCAAATTTCGAAATCTAAACACCCGATTTAATTTCAAATCAATTTGGAATCATATATATACATACAAATCTCACTTTTTTATCAAATAAAGATTTTAAATTTCTTAAAATCAAAAACTTGTTTATCAAAACAAGACTCCGTTAGCAAATTATTAAGTTAGCAATCTATCACTCGAAAACTTGAAAATGAACATTGATAATGTCGCGATCATCATCGGAATTATTTTCTAGCTACCGAAGTGAGTTCACTACTTTTATTGCTTTTAAAAACCATTTTTAAATATTTTTATTCAAAAATACTTCCAAAATAATACTATCATCATTATTTTCTCCAAAACACTTTGAAACACATTTCCAAAATCTCTTAAGATTTTAAAATTCCCAAATACTTAGTCCAAATCCATTTGAAACATCCCTTAAAAATTTTTGGGATTTAATTTCTGGTTTGAATCCAATTTGACTTACAAATCATATGTATAATCATACTTACGCAATATCTATTTGGTTATATATCCCATTCAAAATAATTCATCTTATTTTGATTATAATATCAATAATCAAACATTCAAATATACTATAATAATTTTTGGAAAATATTTCTTTTATATCAGAATATAGTTTGGGTAAAATTACTTCATTGAACCTCTTTAAACAATACTGTGTTAGTTTACCTTGTTTAAGAGTTTAGAAACACCTATCGATGCGTTTCTAATTCCCATACCGACCAGAATTCACAAACACTCAACCGATAAGTCAATACAAAATATATCATTTCACATGCACTGAAACATATGCGCTCATATCTATTAATACACTTAAACTCATTCTAGGGTGATGCTAACCCTATCTTTAACGAGTTACCCCATAACTGTAAAGTCTCGAATCTTCGTTTCCTTTGAGTAGACAATAAATCACACGTGTGCAACTTATATTAAGCGGAAATACGAATCTTTAGGGTTTAAATCAGAAAAATTAGAAAAGAAAGAGAAAATAAATACAGAATCTCACAGTAAACGATAATATAATAATCAAATAAATAGGTCATGAAGCTGTTTACTATACTTTTGATTATAATTTATACAACATTTATCAAAGTTATATATTTACCATAGAACAAATAAAATAATGCAGTAGACAACATGATGCAGGGATAATAATAGTAATAATATATCAAATCTTCGTCTCATCCTTCAGAATAAATATTCAATAAGCTGAAAAACTTAGGACTGACCCAAGCGTAATGAAAAGATAAAACACTCGAGTCAGGACTATATATCCTTATGTAAGTCAAATCGATATCGCATATAACATAAGTGTAACGGCGTCGGAGATGTTTATGGGTTTACACATCTCCTATCCAATGTATAACATGCGTGCAATAACTCAAGAGATGTTATAGGATTTTTCATCTCTTAAGGATCTTTCAAAATATTTATATGTAGTAGAATACGCTATATATATAATGTCTATTCAATAAAATAAATATTTTTCTTAGCGTTAAGGCTTTAAATTGATTCCCTTAACGCGTTTTTAATCATTGTCGTATGGTTTTCATATAAAACACCAGTTAAATAGTCGGTGGATAGGGATGCGCCATGATACGAAAATACTAAATGTAATGACCTGTAATTTTCGATAAATAAGAATAGTTAATTTAATAAGATGTGTGATTTAATAATTGGAAGAAATAAAACTTTGTAATTTATTTATGTAGTAACAACTAAAATGTAAGGTAACAATGTTAATTAAGGTTAATCAATCTTAATAGAATTCCAATTTATTGAAATAATTTAAATGTTACACTTAGTTATAAATCGAATATATGGAAACAAATGAAAATATTGAATTTATTTAATGAAATAATATATAATAATGGTAATTGAATAAAATCGGCGTTATGTAAGAGATTGTAACATTTGGTTGTAAATAATTAACTTAAGTGTGATTGAGAGTTAATAGTAACAATTATTTTAAGTTACCTATTTATTTGGTCTATTAAATTAAATTGGAAATCAATTGCAATAAAATCTAATAAATATTACGTGAATGTAAATTAAGGTAATAATTGGGAATAATGTTAATTTTATTCATAATATGACAATTGGTTGAATAAAAAAATGAAAATCAAGATTTATTAATTTATTGGAATTTAAATTATAATAATTGGATTTATTGCAATTAAATGAAATTTAATATTATGTCAATGGGAACTAAGATGAAATTAGAGAACATTGGTATACTTAGATATAAGCCAATGTTAATTATACCATAAGATGATAATTGATTGAATAATAAAATTCGAAAACTAAATAAATGGATTTATTAGAATTTTTATTTATAGTTATAGAATTTACTGAAATTGAAATTAACTACTGAAATTGGTAAATTAATCAACTTTAAATTGATATCTAAATTTGTTTAAATTATTGTAAATGATTAAGAAATCAAAAATGATAGAAACTGTTAGCTATTAAATTTGAAATAAAAATGTGATTTAATTAATTTAATTATTAATTTATTTAATTAACGTGAAAACATCCATTTTGGCCACTGAATCGGATTTCGACGAAACCAATTTGATTGGATCCTATAACGGTAAATTATTGTAAGATTTCAAGTTTTGCAGCGATCAGACTTGTCGTTTGATCGTACAGACTCAAAACGCTTAGAAATCAATTTAATTGAATTCAATTGAAATAAATTTGAAATAAGATAACTTCTTCATACGATGGAATTTGGACTTGAAACCTATTCCATTAAGTCTAAAATCATTAAAAGCATCTATTTTAATATACGGGATGACCCAATTCCGTTTTGGGAATGAAACGGGCTTTTCGGGTCGTTCGTCATTTATCGTTTAATAAAATTTTATTCGTTTTTTCTATCTTCAGCTCTGCCTTTAAATAACCTATTATAAATCTTAACGTTTCTCAACTCTCTGTACGTACAATTCTCTATGGCTTTTCTTTTCAACGACTGCAGACCCTAATTCCCAAATTGCAAATCAAAATTCAAACTCCTTCAAATTATATCGAATTATATATCGATTCGAAACTCTCGACAAGTGCAACTCAGATCTGTAATTTTTTTGCATTTGAGTAATGGTTTGGTTAGAAATTGACGAATTATCTACAGCCGTTCATTGCACGTTGATCAACTTCAACGGATCATCAATCCATTGACATAGTTTTGTAGAGAGGACCGAAGGGAGTTTATCAACATAGTTTGTTTGGCGAATCAATTGTTGGGTCATCGTGCAAAATTCAATTAGGGTTTCATGACCTAGTGCCTCTAGCGCGGCGGCTATGCTTTGGGAGGCCGTGGTGGCTCCGGTTGGTGGCGGCGGGGAGGCGGAGCAGGATGAGGGTGGTCGGGCCTCTTGGTGGTCTAAGGCGAGAGCTAGTGGCCGGTTAGAGACGATTTCAGGTGGGCTTCTGTGGGTCGAATGATACTTTCGTGTGAGGGGTAGGGATGGTGATGTGTATGATTTCCTTTATTTTGTTTATTTTAAAATTTAAATGGTTAATGTTCTAATATGCATAACTTTTACATACGAGCTCGGATTCATGCACGGTTTGATTCGTTGGGATCGTATCAAAATTCTAAACATTTAGACGTTGGTTAAGACGGATTCTGAGACCGTTCAATTTTGGGTCCTATTTTGGATTTCAAATAGATTTGAATTCGAAGGTGAGTGTTTTAACCCACTCACAATTACTAAATTATCCTTTATTAGTTAAATTAAATTTATGATGTGATTAAGAATTTATTTATGACTGTTTGATATATTTAAATTGCTATTCCTGTTAATTGGTATTATTTTGAATTAAATTGTTATTTAATCTATTGTTGAATTTAAATTGCTAGTCAATTACCTGTAAATATTAATATGTTAATTATTGAGATTTATTTGTTGAATTGAATGATGATTACGATGGATGCTTGATTTTGATATTGAATGACTGGTGTTATGTTTGATTTACATATTCTTTCACTCTATAAGTTCCTTTAGTTATTATTTAGGAAAATCACTATGGGCTGAAATGATATATACTCGAACGATCTATAGATTGAGGAAAAATCGTTATGGGTTGAAATGATAGACTCGAGCGATTTTATGGATTTTAATATTTTCGGGATTGTGGATTGAAATGATATATCCGTAAATATAAAATAATTGCGGATTGAAGTGATAAATATTCGTATCACTTGACCCTAGGGTGGAGAATTATATATGGACACCAGATTGGTTAAATTAAATGATTTTAAATACTTAATTTTTGAATTTAATTAAACGATATTTTGAAATAAAATTTGATTTATATGAATTGATTTATTATAGAAAAACCAGGTTTTTGATTGAAATGTCAACTGGTAAAGGAATTGCTTTAAGAAATTGAATTGAAATTTTAAAGTTGAATATGAAATATAAGTGAAATTTATCATAATTAAGTTATTGAATTATTTGAAATATAACTTTGAAATGTATTGGAATTGGAATAATTTAGATTGATATTTCAAACGTGGATTGAAATGGATATAGAATTTAATAGTACATTTAAAAGTTAAATCGAAAGATTCGAAATTGGGTTTTGTTGATTTGGAAATTGAAATGGTTCAGATGCGTTGAAATAAAATAAATAGTTTAAATTGATATTAAATTCAAATTCATATTTTTAATATAAACTATTTTAAAAATATATTATTGTAAAGATTCTAAAATTTTAAGATTTTCAAATTATTCAACTATTTTAACCTATATTAACTATGTTAAATCAAGTTTACCTATTTTAAACCATTTAATTTATTTTAAACTAATTAACCATTTTAACTTATTATAAACTAATTAACCCATTTTAACTTATTTTAAATCTAATTAATCTATTTTATTTATATTTAGTCTATTTTAAAATCTATTTAACCATCTTAAATCAATTTAACTATATCTTTAATCTATAATTAAACTATTTTAGTATATTTAACTATTTATAGCTATTTTAACCATTTATAACCATTTAAATTATTTTCTAGATTTTCAGACTAGGTAGAGGGAAAGTGTTTATATTCAAACTCATCGGTTTAAAAGAAAATACAGTGAATGATGTTGTAACCTAAATTGGGATTTGAATGTTATAATTAATTAAATATAATGATTTTGAAGTGAGGACTTAACCTAACTGGAAATATGATTTTTGAAAGAAATCATGATCTCGGAAACGATATGTTTTAAAAGGGTGAATATGATTTCGAAAGTGATATGGTTTTAGGAATATGATATTTTGATATATATATATATAGTGAATTTACTTTTGAAATGTAAAAAACCATCCGGTGTGAAATAAGCGTTTGGTTGTTAAAGAGACCGAGATCGTATATTGTTATACTCTCCATCAATACCAAAAACCACTTTGACAACTATGTACGTGATGGAGATTCCAGAAAAGAAGTAGGATGGTTTGGCGAATGATTCTGTATGAGGTATTTACGTGACCCTGACTCCCGTGAGTCAGCTTGATGTGGCTAAAATCAAGAGCTGCGCCGGGCTAAGTGATTTGGTTTAATGCAACTAAAATCAACAACAGTTAATGAAGCTGTTTTATAAATACATTTGACACAGTTAATGAAGCTGTTTTATAAATACATTTGATTATTCGATATTAATCAAGGGTGACCATTGTGTTGTAAAGAATAATCAAATGTATTTATAAAACAGCTTCATTAACTGTTATTTGATTATTATATTTTATCATTCAGCTAAGAGATTCTGTATTTGTTTTATTTCTTCCTCTTTTCTTCTTTACCCCATAACAATCTGACCTTTTGAATGGTTTGAGTTTGACGTGTAATATCCAAAAATAATGGTCATTACATTAAACCAAAATCATAGGATTCTCATTTAGGAATAAAAGTATGACATGGTATATTAAACAATGCCTAAGGTAGGATACTACCAGTTTACCCTTCCCGACTGGTGGTAACGCATCATATCTATGATCGCCCACCGGGTCCAACACTATAAAATCAGAGGGTGCACACCAATCAATCACAACGTAAATGATGGTAATACGAAGAAGTGCGTCCGCTTGAGGTGGCTAGCCCACATGGCCGTTATGGCTCCTGTTTTAGTCATTTCCAATTAGCACAAGTGCCAGGCTAATCAATCATCGTTCTCTTTCTTCAAATCCAGCAAATGATGCCAAATCCAATCACTTCATTCAGGATCATCACTCCATGTACACAATTGTCAAAGTGGTTTCAGTATCGATAGAGAGTATGCTCATATCCGGCCTCGGTCTCTTTAACAACTAAACATCATTTTATACACCGGTTGGTACTTTTACATTTCGAAAACAATTCATACTTGATATCAAAATATAATATTTTCTTCAAAATCAAATCCATTTCGAAATCATCATACTTACTCAAAATATTATATTTAAGTCCAAAATTATTTTCACCTCAATATCACAATTTCGTTTCCAAAATTGTTTAGAATTTCAAGTTCGGTTATAACATCATTTACCCAATACGTATTTAAATCCATGATGTAAATATAACAATTCCCACCTTAACCAGTTTGAATTTTAGAATTTTTTTTGAAAATTTAAGTTGTTTAAAATAGTCAAATAGTGAAAATAGTTTAATAGAAAATAGTTTGAGTATTAAAATGGTTTATATAGTAAAATAATTTGGAAAACCAAAATAACTTGAATATTTAAAGAATATAGATTTTAAACAGTTTATACTAAGTAATTCATTTGAAAAATAGTTTCAAAGTCCAACTGATTCAATTTCCAAATCTTCTCATTTCAAATCAATCCAATTTCCATTTCCATTTATATCGATTCAGTTGCGATTTTAAATTCGAATTAACTTCGATTCCGGTTTATATTCAAATCAATTTTAATTCCAAATTAATTCAATTTCGATCTCAATTCCAATTAATTCAATTCAATTCCAATTTGAATTAATTTCAATTCGTTTCTCAATAATTTTAAACCATTTCGATTTATATAAATTTCGAGTTCGATTATCAAAATATCGTTTATCACTTTTATTTAGTAATATTCAAAGTCCAAAAAAAATTTCAAATCCTTTTAAAACAAATCAAATTTTGGAATTCAAATCATATTTCGATTATAACTTCAAAATCTCAACTTTGACTATTTAAACAATTTCGATTATCAAATTTAAATTTCAACATTCAGGACTCAAGTTCGAAAATAATTTGATTTCTATAAATCTTATTTTTATTTCTTTTAAATCAAAAATCATTTAAATAAATTTCAAACCAAATTATTTTTGAATCATTTAATTTGACCAATCCTGTGTCCGTATATAATTTTCTATCCTATGGCCAAGTGATCAGTTATTTCAATTTAATTTCAGGGATGGATATATATCATTTCAGTCCAAATTATAGTGTCATAGGTATATATATCATTTCAACCTATTTCTTAATTCATTCGGAATAATTCAATTTACAATTTATGTACTGTAATTAATTTACTAGGTGATAATGGGATATGTATAAAATAAATAAACATCCAATCATCCAAATATCAATCAATTGGCATCCATCACAATCAATTATATAAATAGGCAATATAATTCACCACAATTTCATAGATAATAATGTCGGGTAATTTACTGGCAATTAAATCCCAATTTCAATCTAACTACTAATTTTAATTTTTAACAGTTCATTCGAATGACATTTTAGTTTTATCAAACAACAACCAATAAATTTATATCACTTCATAATTTCAAATTTAACTTTGACCGATGGCACTCTCTCAGCACATCCTGTATAATTCCATTAACACCTGAGAGACAATCCATCCATTCATTCTTAAAATGCCTCGAGATTCAATCTGAAAACTAGAAAAAATTCTACTTCAATATTCTTCTTAAGCCGGCTAGAATAAGATCATCTTCTTGGAAATAAGAAATTCTCTCCATGAGTGCTGGCTTAACTTTCAAATTCGCTATCATTGCCATATTCCTACTCAACGCATTTGCAACGACGTTTGCTTTCCCTCGGTTACAAAGAATCTCTAGGTCATAAGATGTGAGAAATTCCATCCATCTTTGTTGTCTCAAGTTCAAGTTCTCTTGGGCAAAAACATACTTTAATAACTTTTGATCCATATATTACTCAAACTTGCATCCAAAAGAAAGTGTTACTGTCACGACCCGAAATCCAACGTTCGTAAATCGACATTAAATACCTCACTTATATTCGATTGCCGAAGATTCAAACGTCGAACTCCAGTTCGGATGGAGCTTATGACAACCTTAGATGAATATAAACAGCGGAAACAAAGACGATTTCATTAATCACACCATAGATACAACATCAGATTACAGCATATAACCACTATTATAAAAGATTCACTTATACATGATATAACAACAACCGATAACACCAAAACGGAACCACAGAGTCTTCAAAAAGAAAGAACGAGAATCCAACCAAGCAGCTTCTTCCAACTTCAAAGTTTCCAAAATCCGATAACTCCAAAAGACTTCAAAGATCCAAGCTACTATCCAAGCTAGCTCCAAAACACGAATAACCTGCTTCTAGGCTGCCCATGTGGAAATTATGAGCACCTAGAATTTAGGAATGGAACAATAAACTCCGGGTCAATCATGGGACTGGTATGAGTATAAAAAAACAGTGGTTTGTATAAAAACTGTTTATAAAGAAATCCAATATGCTTTTTGAAAAATAAAACTACCATAAGACCTTCCGCCACACACACAATGTAATCGCACAATTGGAAGAAATTTCTTCGTATGATAGTCAAACATGCTTGATACGAGATTTTTTTTTGATATTATTACTAGTGCATAGTGTAGAAATTATTTTGAAAGTATAATATTAATCTTATCCAGCATACCACCATTATGGCATACCTACTATAGCTACCATCTAAACAGTGGTGACCACTATAAGTAAATGGCAAGTTATACAACTAAAACCGTACTAGGCACGTATTGGTGATTGCATTTCCAACAAATGGTCAGGCTAAGGAACTTCCGGTGCCATATGGGTACGCCTCTGGAGGAACGTCCCGAGAACTTAACTAGCTCTCTGCCAACACAAGGCCGGATTGGCTATGTAACTAGGTAACTACTACTCGAGTACGCCATCCCTCGGTCGTTAGCGACCTTTATCCAAGGGACCTCAACCACAAAGCAACAGCCACAAAGTAATGAATTTGTAGCAACCACATATGTTAAGTATCTGGGCTCCATACCATGATACCACCCTTTTCCAAAAGGAAACAGACATACCCTAAAGGGCGCGACCCTCATAACCTTGCCGCACGTTTCCTGTTTCGACCATTTTCGGTCTGTGAGGTCCAACAAGGTCTCGTCCATAAAGATACGCTTTACACAAAAGCCATGCTTTGATCAACAAATGATCAGCAACACACAGCTGCACTCAGCATGCCACACTACCAAATTAGGAGTATATCACTGATAACTATCAACTAAATATCCTCTAAGCTCGTACATCTCAGAGAAGGGTGTTAAGCTAAGAGAATAAATTCTCCGCCACCAAACAGAAATGTATTTGATAGAGATCTGCTTTATATCTCAAAGTGTAACGTCAGGCATACAACCATACAGGTTTGTTCCGAGATCGAACAGAACCGAAGGCAGTTCGTCCAATAAAGGAAGAAGCCCTTGCAATCTAGGTTTCCACAATCCTGATCGGACTCCCTATCACATATGGAGATCTCTATACCGAAGTAACTCAGTGCAGAGACATTTGATAGGTTATCATATCGTTCTCGAAGACACCCGGTCTTCACCACCATCTTCAAATGCTATCCATTTCGTCATATCACTATTCGGAATGGGTTATATGACACAAAGTCCTCTTCCGGCTAAATAGAATAGTGAGCGCTTAGTTTAAAAATATGTGGATATATCAATCACGAAGATTCACTATTAAGGTTCGATGTAGGTTTCGGATAACCAACTGAAATCCGACTCCCTGTCGGGTCGAAATTCAAATGCCATTTTATGGGCCATTGGGTTTCCACATTCACACAGAAACAAATCACAGATATTATAGCTCAACACACAACTACTCATATCACACAGTATCACAATCACATAACAGAGGTATTAATCAATTCAGGGAATTCAGTACAAATTAGTCATCCATAAACAAGTTTAATTAATCGTGTAATTATAATTTATTAATCTTAATTACTTTCATTAATTATCCTTAATTATTAATTAATTAATCTTAATTACTTTCATTAATGATCCTTAATCATTAATTAATTAATCTTAATTACTTTCATTAGTTATCCTTAATTATTAATTAATCTTAGTTAAAAATTAATTAACCTTTAATCGTTCTTTAATTACTTAAATACTTAATTAATTAAAGGATAAAGGGTTTATTTTAATTAATCACTTAATTGCCTTTAAAATATTTAATTAATAAAATTCATAATTAATCATCATTAACATATAAATTAATTTAAGGGATTAATGTTAATTAAAGATTAAAACAACATTTCATCTTAATTAACTTTTCAATTACATTATCTCTTTAAAACAAATTAAGGATTTATTTATAAATAAAGATCACATGATTAATAAATTAAACTTAATGACTTTAAAAATACTTACTTAAAACCTTATTAATCAAACTTAAATCAAAAAAATTTATTTAAAAACATGGGTTAAAATGTTTAAAAATTAGATTTGGTTTTAAAGTTAAAACTGTTTTATATCCAACCCGAGACCTTCCTCGAGTGTCACCCGAGCCAATGTCCTGTTTACTTCGAGTCTTTCCTTAAACCAGCCCGAGTCTCTTTTCAAATTCAAAATTTGTTTAAGTTTTTTAGAAAAACCCTGTACAACTCAAAATATCACGAATCAAAACTCGAGCCGGTGACCTACTTCCTCGAAGACAACTTCGAGTCACCTACTCTTCTTCCCAAACCCATCTTCACTGATATTAACATCAAGCCGTGCACATGCACCAGAGCTCCGGCGAGCACCAGTCCACCCTGTCAACTTCGACATATCGACGATCAATCCTATAACTGATTCCGACCACCAAAACTTCGTTACAGGCCCGAAATCGAAATCGATGCACCTAGACAAGCCTGGGTACCAAAACATTATCTGAAAAACCCCTCGTACAGCCAATGCCAACCACCAGCACCCCTACAATTCCAGCCACACCTTGCTGACCCTCCACACTGCCATTCTCCAACGTCATGTGCAACTTGATTCATCAGAGACGCCATGGCAACATAACTGACCTAGACCAAACTAGAGGTTCAAACCCTAACTGGATCTCGATAGCCCTCCAAGACTAATTATAAAATCATCGAGTATTTTTTTGATGATTCCTGACCTTCGAACGTGTTCCATCCTCGATCACGTGATTTATCATTACCCCGATCACCAGAATTTGGTGAAAAGGACGATTCTGATCACCCCATTTTTCCCAGAGATTACTTGATTAAAAATTATGATTCCACCTTTAAAGATCTTTGTTTTCGAAAGCATTTCAGATAATATATTTCAAAACATAAATCATGATGGATGAAATTCCAGTTTACATTGGTTTTGCTTGTTCTTTCAAGTTTCCAGAGAAAGATTCAATCTAATTTACTTAAATTTAATTTTTAAAACTTAAATTAGGTTTAAACAAACATAACTTATTTAGATCCTAAGGTCTAACACTGATCAGAGAAGAAGGATTCGATTTTTGAATAAGTTTAACTTTTATAAATCTGCAAACAGGAATGCATGTCTGTCCTTAGATATACGCAGACACATCTCTATATATATACACAGATCATTTCACATGCAAGCAGTTTTCCAATTCATTTCAGGCATGATTTCCAAACAACAGATAAAAATCTGGATTTAACAAAAGTTTACTCACCTATGAAGAAGAAAACAGAGAGGAATCTGGGAGTTAATTATTTGAAAACTGAAATTTCTTTTTGTGTCTGGATTTAATTATGATGCCCTAATCTCTGTTGTTTAGATGATGAAATTTTGATTTGTTTAGCTGAAGTTTTGAATTGTTAAATTACTGAGATGATCCATCCTTTGCTTAATCACTTGATGGCTTGAGATGATTTCCAGGCTTTAATTTTTGAATTCAAGAAGATGTTTGAATTCCCCATTTTTTTTCTTTGATGATTTTCTATTTTTAAAGTTTTTTTTCTTTTCTTCTCAGATTTATTTTCGAAAATCTTTGGTTCCTGGTTTAAGAATTTGTACAGACTTGGTAATGAAGATAGAAGAATGAGAAGAAGCAAATTCGAGATATTATATAACTTTATTTTCTTTTTTATAAATTTCTCAAAAATAAAAACAATATGATGACACTTGTTAATCTAGAGGATAAAAACCATTATGCTTGTTAATTCTTACACCATCTCTCCTACAATTTTAATTTGCATGTTATAATGCATTTATAATTTAACACTTGTCTTTTTATTTTTTATATTGATTTTTAAATTGCATTTTCTATTTTCATAAGCACATTCTTCTTTATTCATATATATATATACACAATTTAAAAGAAAATGGTTCAAAACAAATTACACATTAAATAGCCATATATGTATTATTTTAAATTCAAATTTTTTTACTAAGATATTTATTCAAAAACAAATTTTAAATTCAAATTCAAATTCAAATTACAATCTATTCAGATATATATAAAGTCACACACTTATTCAATTTATTTTAAAAATTTCAATTCAATTTCAGATTAAATTATAGAAATTCTTATTAGTTACTAATTTTAAATCTAATAAAAATTGGGATGTTACAGTTACTATACCTTCAATGCGAACACAAATGCCAACAACTCCAAATCGTGCGTATGTAATTCTTCTCATGACGTTTCAACTATCGACTTGCATATGCTATTACTTTTCCATTCTTCATCAAAACTGCTCCCAATCTTATCCTACAAGCATCCGTGAAACCGTTAATCCTTCACTCGCATCTGGAATAGCTAAAACAAGAGCGCAGTTCAATTTCTCCTTTAACTCATTGAATGCTTGATCACAGTTGGGCATCCAAACAAACTTTGCATCTTTCTTCATCAACTTTGTTAGACGAGAAGCAATCTTCGAGAAATCTTTAATGAACCTTCTATAGAAGCCTGCCAATCCTAAGAAACTCCTGACCTACATCGCATTTTCAAGTTCCTTCCAATCTTGAACCGCAACTACTTTTAGCTGGGTCCACTGATATGCCTTCTCTCGAAACTCCGTGCCCTAGAAATCTAACTACGGATCTCTAGAAGTGGCACTTCGAAAAATTTTCTTTTAAAACATGACTTCTTAATGTACTTACAAATGAAGATGGTACTTGTGCTCTTCCTCCATTTTCGAATAAACAAGAATGTCATCAATAAAGACTAATACAAACTTGTTTAGAAAATGTTGAAACACTTTATTCATCAAATATAAAATAAGCAGGTGTATTAGTCAATCCGAATGGCATGAATAATCACTCATAAAAACTATCAGGGGTTCAAAAAGCTGTTAAGGGTACACTCTCCTCTGCTACCGTTAATTGGTGAAAACCAGTGGCAAGGTCCAATTGAGAAAATATCCAAGCTCTGTGGGGCTGGTCAAACATGTCATCAATTCTAGATAAAGGATACTTATTCTTGATAGTCTTCTTATTTAATTCTCGGTTATTCGCACATAATCTAAGATAACCATCGACCTTGGTAACGAGCACTACTGGCAATTTGTGCCAAAATTGGTCACAAACACCCAATTGCTGATGAAAGCACCCGTTCACAAGCATAGATCACAAATAGTAAGTTTGTAGAGAATGTAAATATGAAGAACACTCAAAATTTAAAAGAAAGCATTAGAAACACAAGATATATAGTGGTTCGGCGTTGTAGCCTACGTCAACTTTGAAGAGTTGCTGTTTTATTGATTATAACTCACAGGTTACAGAGGTTTGCAACAGTACCATCGAGTTACAACAATGATTCCAATAGAGTATCTGCGTAGAAGAGCCAAAAGATCCCTTTTCTGAAGCCCTTGGACCGCTATTTATAGGTGTAGGTGGCAAATATCTTGCTTAGATCTCGAAAGTCTCCTTCTCTCACGTGAGTGGGCCCACGTGATGGATCCTTTGACATTTCGACTCAATCCATTATTCGTTACGCACTAAATTCGCATCAATCCAAAATTGCTCCTTTTGAGTTGGGATCGATCATGGACATTCTTAAGGTCGTACGCAAGCTTCTGTGTATAGTGATATTTGGACTTGTAGATTGTGAGATATAATCGATGCAAATTTTGATCTTCAATGTGTAGTTGAGCTCGTATCACTATGTTTGTATCGCTCTCTTTCGTATCCATAGGATGCACGTGATTGCATGATGACGCGGTGCTATTTTTTAGGATCGATCCACTTTTCATGTCGAGTTGACTACTTCCTCATTCGAACGTGCTTACTTCGTATCGCTTCAGTGTAACTTTCTTCGTACCATACATTTTATATCCATTATGTGCACTGTCTTTTATATCGATCATGTATTCTTTTCGTATCGATGCTGGCATATAGCCTTCGTATCGATCAGTTGATGTTGGTTTCATATCGGTGAAAAGTTATCGATACGAAATGCCTAACAATTTCGTACTGATGGCCTAGGTGATCGATACGAGGCACATGTTAAAATCGATCGATACGAAACATGCGTTGATGGGTGAATAGTTCTGATGGATACGAAAGGTATCGAGTGCAACATGATGGGTACGAATTGCATTGATATGAAATCAATAGGGTTATCGTTCGTTGATCGGTTGCCGTGGTCACTTGGGTGCGAACTGGGTGGCTTAAGTGGATGCACATGAATGGATGTTCGCGGGATGGATATGAATGACATGGAGATGGATACGAAGGTTGGAACGTGGCTGTGACTCAAAGCAGTTGCCTCCTTAACCCGAAATAAACCCTCCAGTGACTCAAAGCAAGTGACATGGTGACTCGAAGCAGCCTGTAAACATGCTACCCCATCAAAGACCCGAAGCAAGCTCTTTTATGACCCAAAGTAAGCCTAGGGATGGCTCAAAGCCACCTCCAAGCAACTTGAAATGACTCAATTTTTGTTGGCACCATGTTTTAACGTCTTATGTTGTTTGTTCATCAACTATGCTATATTTTGGCTTCGTGATCATGTATATTATCAGTGAAAATCTAGCTTTGATCATTGTGCTTTCATTGGGTTAAATCCACCTATATGTTGCCTGGCCAAAAGTTGGGTTAACACTTCGCCTCCCAAAACATGCCTTGCGGTAGGAAGGTGTGTTTTGTAGTACTATAAGCTGGATGTTTGCGTCCTATTGATGACCTGTAAAGAGATAGATGATCTTACCCGATAGTGAATGGCGATCGTTCGAGATCGTACTACCATTCGAGGCGATATGTTACCGTACATGATTGGATTCCATTCGATGCGAATGGCGACTGTTCAAGGCCAGGTACCATTTGAGGCGAATTGTGACCATTCGAGGTCAGGTGCCGTTCATGTCGAATTATGACCGATCAAGGTCGAGTGCCGTTCGTGGTGAGTTGTGACCGTTCAAGGTCGGAAGCCATTCATGGCGAATTGTGACCGTTCGTGGTGAATTATATGTGCCCGGGGGGACTTAGTATTATTAATGTCAGATTTCACATTCGAGTGAGTTTCTGAATCATTTGCTATGGCGGTTCATCGCCATCTCAGAGCATGCCTAAGGGAGTTCGCGGTCCCGTACATGTATAAGTGACTTGGCCGTTATGGAATTATAAATACCGGACTTACATTCAAATGAGTCTTATAAAAAATGTCCAACTAAATCAAGTTCAGATGCAAAAAATAGAAAAAAAAATAGAAACATCGAAGTAAAAAAACCTACACCGTTGCAGTTTATAGCCCTCAGAGCATGCTTAAGGATCGTTCATGATCCTGTACATGTGTAAGCGACTTAACCATGCTAGTGTGGGGTTTGCAACTTATTCGTCATTATTTTAATCTGATGCCTCGATCGTAAGCCATCCCCAGTTGATGCAAATGGTGGTCGTTCATGTTCCGCCATCGCTGCTTGCCTTTTCATGTACTATAGTAGTAACCCATTCCGAATATGTCCTTCAGTTTCGTCCCTCAAGTGCCTGCATTCATTCGTGCTATGACCGCTTAGCTCATGGAATAAGCGGTTATTTTCTGATTTCCTCTCATTGTTGGTGGATCCCTCCACATTGACCTCCGGTAGAGAATCTGCCCCTAGTGTCTTGGTAGATTCGTTCCAAAGTCTCGTTCAGCTCTGAATAAGAGGTGAATCTCGGCTCCTTTCGCGGACACTTTAGCTCATCACAACTAACTTCTACTTTCCGTTTCCCTTTATCCTTTCTTGAATCCTTCCCGGGGGATCTACGCTTTTGACTGCATAAATTTCAACTCCCTCTCCTTCCTCTCTCTCAGCATTTGCATCCTTTTATCGTAGAAACCTTTCTGCCTTATGGTAAAACTCTCCTAGATCCATGGGGTATCCCTTGTCAATGAATTCTTAAATTCTATGCCATCAGCTATATAATATATAGTTGCCATCAAAACCATGGATGGATCTGGTCGATCCACCGTTGCTGCCGCTGCATTGAATCATGTTAGAAAACTCCTCAAAGATTCCCTGGTTATTTCCATCAGTTTTGTCAAACTCATCGCATTCTTGGGTCTTGAAATGTAAACTCTGACCTGCCTCATAAACTTCTCAATCAACTCGGTCCATGTTCCAATGGAGTCGCTCTCCAATTGCCTGAACCATAATGCTGCTATATTTTTCTAATACAATGGAAAACACCGGGCCATGACCTCCTTCGATGCCCTCAGTACTTTCATGTTCCTTATATACCTTGTCAGATGAACGTCAAGATCTGTCCTCCCATCATACGTCTCCAACGTCAGTAGTTTGAATTCACGTGGATTCCGAGCTTGCCTGATTGCAGGAGCGAAGGGTCTCCTGCTCACATCTTCTAGATATCTATTCACTAGTTCTCCCTTCATGACCCGTCTAACCATTTCTACCAATCCGTCACTATATCCAAGCGATAATCCTTGTCCTGCCTCCGATCTGCCCCTTCAATTCACTAGGGAATCCTGGAATCTGCTCTCTTAGACATTGACCTACTCCTCAATCAATTTCATGTTGCACAATTCCAGCTGGTACCCTGCCTGAGATTGGATCAACGTGCTCCTGGGGAGTGCCCCTAGCTTAGGGGCTGCTCCTGATGGTCTCGCTTTATCCGATTGCCTGTTGGGTCTTTTTGGTCCAGCTTCGTGGACCTGAACTCCAGCAGCTCCTGCTATTCCTGCATGTCCAAACAATATGAGAATGTTCTGCATCATTTCCTCCTGCCTTTTCAATAATTCTTCATGCATAGCTTCCATCATCATTTCCATCTCATCTCTGATGGTGAAAACTGAGGCATGATTTGCTCCTGAAGAAGCCTCCTGAATCCTTTTGTGTTGACTCCTTTCCGCTCTCTGTCTCCTTGTTGATTGCTTCTCATAGCTTTCTGGATTCAAGACTTTAAGCCTTCAAATCCGAAATCCAAGCTGTAGAATCCCTAAGTGCTAGCCTTCTTAGTGAAAGCACCAAAAAATATATGCCAAAATTGGTAACAAACACCCAGTTGCCGATGAAAGCACACGTTCACAATCATAGATCACATATAGCAAGTATGTAGAGAATATAAATATGAAGAATGCTCAAAATTTAAAAGGAAAGCAGTAGAAACACAAGATTTATAGTGGTTCGGTGTTGTAGCCAACGTCCACTTTGAAGAGTTATTGTTTTATTGATTATAACTCGCTGGTTACAAAGGTTTACAGCTGCATTGCCGAGTTACAACAATTATTCCAGCAGAGTATCAACGTAGAAGAGCAAAAAAAGCCTTTTTGAAGCCCTTGGATTGCTATTTATAGGAGTAGGCTGTAAATATCTCGCTCAGATCTCAGAAGACTCCAATTCTTACGCGGATGGGCCCACGTGATCGATCCCCTGACATTTCGACTCGATCCATGATCGATGCGTACAAAATTTGCATCGATCCAAAATTGCTCCTTTTGGGTTAGGATAAATCATGGACATTCTTGAGGTTGTACCCAAGCTTCTGTGAAAATTTAGTGGCATTTGGACATGTAGATTGGGAGATATAATCAATGCAAGTTTTGATCTTCAATGTGTAGCCGAGCTCGTACCGATACATTCGTATCGCTCTTGTTCGTATCCATAGGATACACATGATTGCTAGATGACGCGGTGCTATCTTTTAAGATCGACCCATTTTTCATGCTGAGTTGTCTGTTTCCTCATTCGAACGTGCTTACTTCGTATCACTTCAGTGTAACATTCTTCGTACCATACATTTTATATCCATCATGTGCACTGTCTTTTGTATTGATCACCCATATCGATGCCGACATATAGTCTTTGTATCGATCACTTGATGTTGGTTTCATATCGGTGAAAAGTGAGTGATACGAAGTGCATAGCAATTTCGTATTGATGGCCTAGATGATTGATACGAGCACATGTTAAAATGGATCGATACGAAACATGCGTTGATACGATTGAATAGTCTGTGATGGATACGAAAGGGATCGAGTGCAACATGATAGGTACGAATTGCATTGATACAAAACTAGTAGGGTTATCGTTTGTTGATTGGTTATCGTGGTCACTTGGGTGCGAACTGGGTGGCTTAAGTGGATGGACACGAATGGATGTTCGCGGGATGGATATGAATGAAATGGGGATGGATATGAAGGTTAATACGTTGTTGTGCTCGAAGCAGTTGCCTCCTTGACCTGAAGTAAACCCTCTAGTGACTCGAAGCAAGTGATGTAGTGACTCGAAGCAACCTGTAAACATGCTACCCCATCAAAGACCCAAAGTAAGGTCTTCTATGACTCAAAATAAGCCTAGGGATGAGTCGGAGCCAACTCCAAGCTGCTTAAAACGAATTGGTTTGTGAAACTATGTTTTAAACATCATGTGTTGTTTGTTCATCAACTATGCTATATTTTGGCTTCTTGATCATGTTTATTATCGGTGAAAATCCCGCTTTGATCATTGTGCTATCGACTGGGTTAAATCCGCCTTTATGCTGCCTTGCCAAAAGGCGGGTTAACACTAGCGATCCCCAACTTGATGGTCTATGTATGATCAAACCCTTCTGCAATAAATCAAATGTCTACTTCTCTAACTCTCTTTTTTCCTTTGGCACCAACTTTCTAGGAGGTTGTACAATAGGTCTAGTTCCTAAAATTCAAATCAATATGGAAATCCACTTCGCGGTGAGGAGGTAAACCTTTCACTTTGTTAAAAATATCCTTGAAGTCTTGAATAATTGGTATATTGCTCATCTCCTCTTTGGGTACTTCGAGTGAATATAGAAAACTGCTCACTAATTCATTTGGCCTCCCTATAATTTATATTTACCCTAACAACCCCAACATCACTAAGTCTAACAATACTTCGATCACAATCTATTATCGTTCTAAACTTAATAACCAATCTATCCCCAACAATACCCCAAAAACCAAGAACCCGGAACAAAAAAATCAAAGGGGAAGGAGTAGTTTGATAAAAGATAAGTACATGTAGACAATAGTGTCACGATCTGCTGGACTCCAATTGGGTTTGATAGACATAGAGAATTATCTAGAAAGATAGGTTTAAGGTTAAGCTTATCAACAAGATCAATTGAAACAAAATTATGGGATGCAACATTATCAAACAACACTCTTACACGAATACCAAAAAAGGATAACGCACCTTGCAACACCTGCTTTCCTTTTAGATCTGTAAAAGTAGATGTTATCTCCTTGATAAAAAAGCTTGTCCTTGTGATCTTTATTTTGAAAAGGGCACTTGTTCTTTATATGTCCAGGCATGTGACAATTGTAGCAGATTGGTTAACTGTTTGGTTTCAGGAAATGATTTGCAAAGCTGGCTATTTTGTTGCACTTAAAACACAAAATCTTGGAGAAATCGAAGTGCTTCTTCTATGTTGGAGCACCAACTCCAAGGTTCATTCCTGACCACTTTTTCTTCTCTTTATGGTTGCAAAACAGCTTACGAGCAAGTGGTATCGCTAATAAAGGTAGGCATTAACTACTGGCACTACTCTTTTCTGAAATCCTTATGTAATATCAAGAGCATCAAACCTCAAAGCCATGATGATCAATTGTTAAAGTTACCATTGAGATGATTGGTCATTTCCCAATGGAATTCTGGTCGCATCCCTTTCACGAACATTTCATTCTTTTTGAGTGTGTAGCAATCAATCCTAGTCCAAAGCGATAAAATGCATTGAACTTATGTTCTTACCACATCACTATCATCTCACACTGTTTCAAATCCAAATAACTAAGAAAACTGAGTCTTTCCCGCCTCTGGGATAATCTGAGCTTCGAAATCCTCTTTAAACCACGCATAAGAGAAATCTTCTTCTGGTGTATTTATGGTGACTGAATGCCTACCAATCCGTTGCTGCTTTCTGAAGCTAACGCGATGCCAACTATCTCTTTCTATCATCTCCCAACTGAAGGTCCTTGAATATCCTTTCATAAGAGTGGAGCCATGTCTGAACTTCCAAAATATCTTCAGTTCCATAGAAAGGTTTACCACCTAAAGCAGTGTAGTTCTCACATGAGGTTGCAAAGTTCTGAGGCAACTGAACTTGCATCACTGCTTCTTTTGTGGCTCTGCAAACGGCTCATTTCTAGGAGCTCTGTCATTTGTAGCCATGCTGGTTTTAAATCCTCTCCCTCTTCTTTCTCTTGTAGTCATTTTTAATAACTTAGATAAGTGACAGGTCTCCTTAGAATATAAAGATAGGGTAAAAGATGATAAAAGGGAAACCGAAACAAAGGATCTAAAATCAGACTATTAAGGAAGAAAAGGAAATGCTCTCTCAAGATTAACTTATTCTAGGGCTCCACTCACCCTATCTCTAATGAGTTATACCCCAATCAGGCTAAGGTGTTTGCGCAACCGAAGCTCTAATACCAACTATAACAATCCCATTTTCTGACCACTAGGAATGACACTTAACACATCCTCGATGTTCGTGTGCCATTGCCCAAGTATCAGAAATATGAATCGTCATGGTTTAAAATAAAGAGCATAACAAAGAACCTCACAACAAAATTGCTAAATAAAGTATAACCTTCAATAGCACATCAGGTTAATCTTTAACAGGGAGTCATCAGAGTTACACAAAAGTACTACGAATAAGTTTAGGCAGTTATAACATCCTACCTTTACATATGCTGAAACAAAATACACTTACACAAACTAGATAATACAGCGGAATAGATACCTAAGAAGATAAAAGCATCATGCTTTGACTCCATCTTCAAAGGGCCTACAAAAGACCTGCTACCTTCGGACTACTCAAATAAAAATGAGTACCCGAGAGTTTAGGGGAAATAAACCACTCGGGTTAAACGATATGTCTGGTATGACTAAAACTTTAAACAATAAATGGATAATTAAAGACATGTAAGACGATTCCATTGAACATGGAACGAGTTTATTCTCACAAATATCAACATCCAAACGTAAAGAATGGAAAAATAATTAAACGCCATGAGGGGAGGTTGACTTTTCTCGTTGCAATTAAGGAAACAAATTCGAAGGTTTGAATCAAATAAGAAAACGAAAATCTTTAACAAATGACTAGGAGGATGCTTCCCCTTAAAAGAAGTATATCTCTATAAATATACCTGAAAACCTTGGAAACTCCAAAACCGGATCCCGCCAATCCTTAACGAGAATCTGAGCATTTCACTTCTAAATGTGCAAAATCGAATCCAACCTAGATGAGATGTGAAAATAACATAATGGCAGCAACCCCACATAACTTGGCCTTCGAAAACACGCGCTTTGGTTTAGTCATTTCTGATAAAAGATAACAAAGCTCAACGGTGCAACAAATTTTCTTAGAATGATGATAATAAAAAAGATGAGATAACCGATAACTGTGGAACCAACTATCAAGGATATAAAATGATCGTATATGAAAATTAAGTCTTGTATACCCATCGTTGATATCAAAATTGTATTATTCCTGGTTAACAATAATGCCGAACAAGTCAAGGTAGTGTTACCTCAATGTCTTGCCTCACGACCCTTCTTAACTTTTGGAATAGCAACAAGTCAACATCTTCGACGTATAATATTAAGTGTACAATAAATTTCCATATAAGTGATATCGCTTTACGAAAATTAACTCATTTCTATAAATGAATCAAACCTTTTCTCTTAAAAACTGAATTCACACTTGGCTTTACATTACAACTATTAGATTTAACACACTTGGTTAAAATATTTTACTAATTTCAAAACATCATTAAAAAGGATTTAATAACTTAAACACATCCTTATTATATTGATTAATTCACTTTAAAGGTTCATTAATTCATTTGATGAATTTACCTTTGTAGACTTTAATCCAAAAGAAGTTAATCACTTTTAAACACCATTAATTTAATTAAAAATTAATTCAATTAAATAAATAATTTATCACCATTAATTAAAATGAACAACAAAGTCAAAACATCCTTATTGCTATGATTAATTCACTTTGAAACTTCATTGATTAAGTTGATAAATTAACTTCAAATGCCTTTAATTGAAAAAGGTAAATTACCTTTAGGACATCATTAATTCAATCAATGTGTAATATTTAAATATAATTAATTAAATTAATTAACAAATAATTAAATATCATTATTTAAAATGATGACAAGTTTAAAACACCATTAAAGGAAAGATTGCTTAAAGTTAAAACAAATAGATTTACTTTAAAAATAAATAATTAAAAAGATTAATTAATTTAAAAACATCATTAGTTAAGTAATTAATTAACTTTAGTCATCATTATTGAATAAATAATTAACCTTAAACATTATGAAATAATATTATTAATTAATTTAAAACCCCTTTAACCAAGTAATTAGTTAAATTTAAAACACATAATTAACTAAGTATTTAGTTAACCTTAATCCTTATTAATTAATTAATTAATTAATTTTATTTAATAATAATCACTAAAATAATCAATTAAATTTTAATTAATTATTATTTCAAAAACTTACTTAACTTGTTAAACTAATCCAAGCAAGAAAATGAACTCAAACAATTTCGGTAATAAGTGATCTTCCGAAATTCTGATATAGCGACTATCACTATATGGCCAATTCAAAAAACAAGTTTATGTCATTTGCAAGATAAAAAAAATTACATAGAAAGGGTATGAGCATATATACAAGGTAATTAACAATGATACGACATGTAATGAGCATTTACTTACTAATTAGTTAACTTTAACTACTAGTTAAACACGTCGCTAACTACTAGCTTACTAACATTCCGAAACAACAACTTATTACAACATGAACCAAAAAATATAACCAATATATACAACAACCATTGAATAACTACTAATATGAACTTGAATATAGTTTATAAACTTTGGTTTTTAGGATGGAGTTTTACTCATCAAAATGTTTCCAAATCAAGTCGAATCACTACAACTACTAGCAATAACTTCAACAACACCTCTCTTCACTTGAATCTCGGTGTCTTGGACCCTTAATGGGCTATTTGGGCATGTCCAAGTGTGCTACAAGGCATGGCCATAGTCCAAAATTTGGGAATATGAGTCTTGTTTGAATGCCAATTAATGTAGGGAAGGAAATAACTAGTTTTTAGCACTCTAACTTAAGGAAAAATTGGATTTTCAGAAATTAAGAAGCCTTGGATGTTTAAGAATATGCAAAAGAGGTTATTGAAAATGAGAAAGAGAATTTAGAGTGGAGAAATGTGTTAGGATGAAGGTATTTATAGGAAAAGAGGATGATATTTTAGTAAATCGACTTAAGAATTAAATAATATAAAGTGTTCATGAATTATGGAAGCTCTATCCTTTCCCATACCTTCCTTACACACATTAAAACCTAGGTCCTCCTTGGCATGATTTTGTGTACTTACCTAGGGTGGTTTAGTTCATGGTGTGGTACTTTATTAATTTCCTAATGTTATTTAATGTATTTTTGTGCATTTTATGTCAAATCAAGTTTTATATTTAAACTAAGCTTAATTATTAACTTTAACATATTTATTAGCTTATAACATGTTAAATGATACAAAATGTGCACAACGTTTTCGACGACTTTTTGATATCAAAAAGTCGAAATTACGGAAAACTTTTTTCGGTCACATTTTCTAGTTTTATTTGAACTAATTATTTTAATAAACTAAATTTAAAAGTGATTTTAATATCACTAATTCATATTTAAAATTTGTTTAATTGGTTATCAAATTATTTAAATTTTAAGCATGATTTAAAGATTCAAATACAAAGCGATTAATTTACGGGTCGTTATATTTCTGAAAAGGCGGAAAACAAGAAAAAAATCATTTTCAATCTTAAGAATATGTTAAAACTATTTGTCAAATCAACCATTTTTCATCCTCTCTATCTCTTCCATGTATTTTAAAGTAAACAGATGAAAATGCAAAACATAAAACTCATTTCGAAACCAAACGCATCTAATTTTACCATTTTGATAGTATGAATATCTTACGTATGTTGAATCTATCATTTTTTTAAGGACTTAATAGGTAAATTCATTAATATTAATTACCTGAATATATTTAAATAGTTTATATATGAGATTATTCAATTAATTCAGAAATATGAACTTGGATGCAAAATAATTATTAAGGATTTTGTTTAGAAGTTTGTGAAAAGTTCTACAAATTTTAAATCGCATGTATTTTATTGTAAAGTCAAGGAAGGAATCAGTACGAGATTGTGAATAATTGTAAAAGTTGATAAACCATAGGGGATTAAGGTAAAATATCATGAGATAATTAGAGAGGAGAAATTTTCATTAGAAGTGGCCATAAATTCCTCAACCTGACTATTTCCAATGAGTAATCCATCATTTCATATAGTAATATTTTTAAATATAGTACCTATACTTTTAATGTCAAAATTAGAACTTGGTTATGCAGCATACGATGAATTAAATGAATTATGAATTAAAACTATTTTTACTGTTTATGTTTGATTTATGTTATGCATCTTACATATCTTTATATTTGAGTAAAAATATAATCTTATCACTTTTGATTAAATGGGTATCATATACATGTTAAAACGGACATATTTTAATGATTTGTCAGATGAACTAACAAATATTATTTTACTGCATTTGTAAAAATATTTAAAATTTAAAATTATGTAACTAGTTCCAGCGTATAGACATAATGGTAAATAACAGGAAAGAATGGAGAAACATTTTGTAAAAAATATAGAAATATTAGTGCGTTATTTGAAATTAAAAACAAGATTTTATAATGTATTGTTTGATAAATTTTCGAGGTAAATGTTATGATTATTTACAAATGATATCATTGCTATCTGTATACATAATTTAATGTATATGTAACAACCCGAAATTTCGAACACTTCGTATTTAAATATCTGAATCATTTAAATATTTGAATTATTTAAATATTTTAATCTTAGAGTAAATGTTGTTAAAATGATTTAATGAGCTTTTTAACTCCCTTTTAAATCAGAAGTAATGATAGTAAACTTGTTTTGGAAAATTATTTACCAAAATAAACACTTTGAAAAATATCATCAAAATGTGATCAAAAATTGTTTTAACGATAAACAGATTTTTTAACTGTCAGAAGTTGTTCAGATTTTTTATATACACTTATTTGCTTAGGAAATTAAGAAAATGAAATAAAAACTCTTTTCCTTTTATGGAAATGGACTTTATGGATGATGTCATGGGTGATGCCATCAAAGATATTTAGGAAATGACCTTTTATAGTAACATTTAACTTTTAAATAAAAAAAGAGAGGTGTAAAGTTAACATGTGAAAAAAGGCTTCTTTGTACCTTTCATGGAAGGTAAAAGGTGGTTTTGACCTCTTTTAAAAGCTTATATAAGGAGGAGAATCCCTTTGGGAATAAATCACTAATTCATTTAACTTAAGAAGAAATATGAGAACAAAGAATAGTGGAAGTGCTTAAGCACTAATCCACTAATTACTCCCTTACTTTTTCAAGTCTTAGTCAAATCATCTCCGATCTCTTTTAAACTTTGACTTAGTACATCATGGGAGGCATTTAGGAAGTAGGAAGTGGGAGAATAAAAGAGGAAGAGGGGTTTCAATGCAGTGGCGTAAGCATGGAGGAGGAATGAGAGGTGGTTGCTTTGGTTTAGAAGTGCTAAAGGTTGGATATTTTGGCTGGCGGTGATGGAAGGATGTGGTACTTTTGTTCTTGTGACCATATGCTTGGGTTGATATGGATTTAAGCGAGTTATCTCACAATCTCATAAGTATATATTATGTACACATATATATATATATATATATGTATGTTGTGTACAATGTATAAAGTTGAAGTGACATTAACTAAGTAAAGTTATAAACTTTAGACCCCTCTTTCATTTGAAAGAAAACGACTAGTTTATATTGTATATCATCACTTCTATTGCCCTCTTAAACATGTGGCATGGCCTTGACCTTGATGTTTAAATGGTTATGTATTAAATTGAATTAAGTCTGAAAGTGCTTGAAGCAAGATTAGTCATTATAAGTGCACTTTTGAATCCTTGGTTTAGAATTTTTTTATAAAAAAATTAAAGATACTATTAGATGTTTCTTTCCATGGTTTTAAAGTACCACAATAGTAGTAATTACTATAAAAGTTTCAAGTCTTAAATCATTTGTTAATGTGGTTAAAACTAGCTACAAAGATCATGTTTTTTCAATGTGTTCTTTAACAAGGACTTTTAACAACATTTATAAATGTTGTCATAAGCTATTTATTGTTTTATGTGTTGAAAAATGATATTTAAATATGGTATTTTTCTCTAATCTTTTAGAGATATTTTCAATTTTTTTATGTATATTAAAGTTTGTTTGAATTTTAAATATATTTCAATAATTATATATAAATTTCGAAAAAGTAGAGAATGGGTTTAATACTAAAAGCCGATAAGGTAGACTTCTCTAATTTTAAAAGTTAAGATTGATATCAAGTAGGAATGGAGAAACAGATCTCTAACGTATTAGGCTTCCCTCTTTAATGAGGAATAATTGAGTTGGGATGCCGAAAACGATTTAATCTAATTGTTTACTTGCTTGTTTAAAAAGTGATTAACTTTTCTTAATGCTAAAAGCCAACGAAGTAGGCTTCTTTACTTCTAAGTGTTAAGATTGATGTCGAGTAGGGACGGAGCAATTGAGCTTTAACATATCGTGCTTTCCTCTTGAACAAGGAATAGTTAAGTTGGGAATGCAAGAAACGGGTTAATCGTATTGTTTTCTAACTTCTTTATGGATGTCGTTAATACTATACTTAACACTAAAAGCCGACGGGTATGCTTGTCTATTTGTGAGATTTAAAAATAAAGTGTCTTGACAAGGCTTTGATGCAACTAGTGCTTTGACTTTCTTGGATTCACTCTTGAATGAGAAATAGTTAAGTTGAAATGTCATAAAGGAGTCAAGTATAAGAACATTGATTTGTTTAAGCAATTGTTTTGACTAGATAATTGATTAGTCGACTATCGAACTTAACCTCGTATTAAACTTAGATCTTTAAAAATGATGTTTTAAAGATAATACAAGTATGAAATGGTTTAGGTTTTTTGTGACAATTTTTATTAACATTCGTCTTTAACTCTTTTTGATTAAACTTTGATTTGTAAATAGATCTTTAAAAAGAATGTTTTAATGTTAAGTATAAGTGAAATGGTTTTGGGCTTATAGTGACAATGTTTAGGTAGCATTAGTCTTAAACCCTTTGAATTGATTTATGAAAGTACATAGATCCTTAAATGGATATTTTGAAGGAAACTATAAGTATGGAATCTTTTGGAAAATGATAGAAAGAGCAAAGGCTTAAAGTAAGAACTCTTGTTAAAGATCTGTGAATATACTTATACTATTTGAGATAAGTATACTTAAAGTATAAAAAGAGTGAAGGTTTAAAGTAATGTTGTTAATGATTTGTGAATAGATTTATACTAATTGAGATAAATATATGAATACTTTTTGAAGTATTGAAAGAGTACAAATGAATAGTAGAAATTAATACATGATGTTTTATTAAGTAAAATAAGTTTCACTAATAAAAGAGGTTTTAATTAATAAAAGATTAATTAAACAGAAAGGGGATTAGAAGTTTCTTATGTGACTTTATCAAGCTTTGTGTGACTTGATCGTGCTTTATATGTTTACTCGTTTATGGAAAACATTTAGTCATATGATTAGCTTTAAAAGAGAATACAGTAGGTTTGTCTATCGTGGGAATTAAGGCTGCTGTTTGTGTAGGGATATGAGAATTAGAGCTCTAACACACTAGCTTCACTCTTGATCGAGAGATAGTGTGAGATAAAAATATCGAAAACGTGGTAAGTGTATGAGACTTGGTTTCCAAATGTGATCGCTCTCATTACCATTGAATGACCGAATTCATTATTTAGTCTTGAAGAGGCCAGGATCGGTAAGTGTTTTACTTGGCAAAAACCAATTTAAGGCTGAGATACATGTGCTATCTCTTGGAAGTGGATCTGTTTGAGATGTGTGAATCTATATGGAGATTTGAGATCTGTTTAAGATGTTTAAATACATGTAGTTGTTCGTAATCTATTCAAAATGTGGAATTCCATGTGTGATTCTGATATCTATTAAGATATGGGAAGCCATGTGTGGTTTCGAAATCTATTCGAGATGTGGGGATCCAATTTGGAACTTGTGTGTTTGTTTGAGTGATGAAGATTTGTGTGAAAGATGCCAAAACTGAATTCGACATCGGAAATGGCTAAAGACAGAGTAGGCTGCACAATCTGGGGTTTAGCTAACCAATGACACGGAATTGTCAACTCTATATCTATAGTATGCTTGTCAATATTGTGCATAAGAGTGGTGTAGGAAATGCAGATTACGGATCTTAAGGCAGAATTAACACTAGTGGGGGGAGGGTGAATAGTGTTCAATTAATTTTATGTATCTTTCTGAAATATTTTCAAATTAAACCCAAACGGATGCAATTCACAAATACAGAAACAATCATAGAATCAAAAACAGATGCAAATAGTAAAAAAAGCAGTAAAGGAAAGAATATACTGAAATTTTATACTGGTTCGGAGTTACCCTACATCCAATCCTACATATTTTCTTATGCTGATTTCTTTTCAAATATAATATTGATATTACAACCTCGATTTCAAGGCCACGAGATACACCCTCCTATCTTCGAGTCCAGGGCAAACTCTCTTGATTTAACCAGGCTATAAGAACCTAATTGACTTACGGGCTACAATCACACCTAATTAATTTACAGGCCAAAAATCACACTGTTTTCAATATTACTTTGATAGATAGAGAGACTTAATACACTTTTTTGAGTGATCCTATAACTTTGAATAGCACCGAGATCTTTGAGAGAGAGTGATAGAGTGTCAAACTAGAGATGATCAAGTTTGATTCACTTAGGATTTTGGCACAGTTTTGTTAAAATATAAGAGAATGTTTGAGTAGAGAAGGAGTGAAGAAATAAAGAAAAACTTACTTAAAATTCATTGAAAACAACTATTATTTATAGAAGAACAGCGATCATGTCCATTCGTGAAAGATTTGACGAATAGACACTTCATTTGAAAATTTAAAGTTTGAATTTCTATGGCTACCATGTCGATATGGGGGTTGGGGTATGTCGACATGCCTTAGTTAATTTTGAAAATTGATTTTTGTTTTTAAAAGAGATTTTCTTTCTAAAACTTTTCAAAACAATTTATGAAGTTTATAAACCATTTTGAATATAGCTTAAACTTATAAAAGTGATTAACAAGTAATCTTAAAAAAAGATCTTTAATATAAAAGTAATATTAAAAACTAAGTACAGATAATATTTAAAGCTTATAATATTAAAACCAGGAGATAGTTCAAAAATAAGAGATGATTTTGAAATCAAAATATAAAAGATGACAAAAATAGTTTAAGGCTAAATATTTAAACCGAGAGGGATGACTTTTAAAAAAAATTGAAAAATATTTAAAATAAATCATTTTGAAAATTTCATGGATTACATTCCACTAGAGAAGGTCGTGGGCTCCATCCCACTAAAGAGGTCGTGGGTTTCATTCCACTATTAAAGCAAGAAGGTAGACACCGTTCCACAATTAAAATCCGAATAAAGATTTTAGTGCTATTATGAAGTTTTAACATAAATCTAGACATTTTTACTTATCTTGATATCTTGAACTGTTGAACTCTTGATGCTCATGAGTCTTCAGTTTTGATTTCTTCAATCTAGAATTCGTCAATCTTGAATCTTTATACTCAGTCTTGAATCTTTATACTGTACAGTCTTCATTCTCAATACCTGCATATATATATATATAAGAATATTAGTATTTATATTTTATAACAAGTCCTAAGGTTGTTATCATCAAACCATCATCTCAGGAACTAACAATCTCCCCTTTCTGATGATGACAACATGTGTTTATAAAATATACTCCACCTAACTTTTATTCTACTCTGACTCCCCGTTATTCCAACAACTCCCCTTTAATCTACTAACTCCTCCTTAATCTAAGCCTATCTACCTATTTTATAATTCTCCCTTTTTTCATCAACAAAACTAAGCCTAAACCACATAACTCCCCCTTAAACTAATACCATGGAACTAAATACTAATAATGAAGCATAAAATATAATTTTGTTATATATATGTTGTTATATTACACAAGTCTATACAAATACACACAATATGTAAAACATTAACATAAAAAAATCCAATGAGAGTCTTTGATAATTGGTGACTTGTGAATCGAACAATTTGGGTAATGGAGACAAAAGTTTCCACGTTGTTCGACCAAATTACCATCTCTATCAAAACAGACTTCTCCAACACACATAACTTTCTCATCTTTGTCCATTTGCACTCCTTCTTTTTCTTCTTCATCATCTTCCTCTAATGGATTATGAATATGAATGTTAGAGGAGTCATCTTCAATCACGATCGGGTCCGCATGATTATCCATTAGAAATTTTTGCAAATTTATAAGGATTTTGCCCCGTTTCTCTTGTTCGTTAGTCATCTTTATTTACATGACTTGCAACTTAGGCATCATTTCTAGAGAGACCTTCAAATTTTCCTCTATCTTAATGACTCGGGCCAGTGTAGTTCGTTGAAATGGACCAGCATTAGGAGAAAGGAATGAAAAGGTCACATTTTGGTTTGATTTAGGAGAGGAAGCCATTATTTTACATTCTCAAAAGTTTATTACAGAGAAAATAAAGAGAAAAGAGAAAAATTCGGAATATAGTGATTTATATAACCACCAAACTGATTTTAGAGCGAAAATTAAAATTTCAAATTTTATCGTTGTATGTCGACATGGGGGGTAGGGGCATGTTGACATCCCTTTGAAATTTTTTATAATTTTGTTTTTATTTATTTATTCAAATAATATGTTATTATATCTATATTATATATCTCAATTATAGAACAAATGCCTAGTTCTCTTCTAGTAAGGTTGATTGATTTAAGGGTTTGCTCAGAATATCAGCTATTTGATTCTTGATGTTGATAAATTCAAGAGAAATAATCTCTTTACTTTTATCAACTTTTAAAAAATGATGTCTGATTTCAATATGTTTGGTTCTGGCATGATGAGTAGGATTTTTAGATAAATTTACTACACTTGTATTATTACAATAAACTGGGGATTTTGAAATATTTAATCCAAAATCCTTTAAGATCTATTGCATACTGATAACTTGAGAACAAGCCAAAGCAGTAGAGATATATTCTACTTCAGTCGTTGATAGTGAGACAATATTTTGCTTTCTATTAAAATAGAAAACCAGAGAATGTCCTAAAAAGTGACGAGTTTCACTTGTACTTTTTCAGTCTGATTTACAACCAGCATAGTCAGCATCACAATATGAGATTAAATCAAATGAATCATTTTTAGGGTAAAATTGGCCATAGTCTAAAGTGTGTTTAACATATCTTAGGATACGTTTAACAGCTTTTAAATGGTTCTGTTTGGGTTGAGATTAGTATCTTGCATAATGACAGACACTATGCATGATGTCTGGCCTACTAGCGGTTACATAGAGTAGCGATCCAATCATTCCCCTGTATAGTTTTTGGTCGACATCTTTTGACACATCTTCTTTATTCAAGGCTTCGTTGGTTGCCATAAGAGTGGGTTTTCCACTCGCAGTGGTCATACCAAACTTGTTAATTAGATCCCTAACATACTTTTCTTGACTAATGAAAATACCACTATCTAATTGTTTTATTTGCAATCCTAAAAAGAAAGTAAGTTCACCCATATGACTGATCTCAAACTCTTTTGTCATTATTTCAGAAAATTCTTTTTTCATTTCATTGTCGTTGATCCAAAAATTATATCATCGACATAAATCTGTACTAATAGGATATCATTTTTGTTTCTTTTAATGAAAAGAGTATTATCTACTTTACCAAATTCAAAAATTGATTGTAATAGGTGAGATCTTAGTCTATCATAACAGGCTCGAGGAGCTTGTTTCAGACCATATAAAGCTTTCTTTAATTTGTAAACATGATTTGGAAATTTTTCATCTTCAAAAATTGGGGGTTGTTCAACATAAAAATCTTTTTAACAAAATCATTTAAAAATGACTTTTGACATCCATTTGAAATAATTTGAAATTGTTATGGTTTGTGAAAGCAAGTTGAATTCTAATGGCTTCTAATCTTGCTATGGGTGCAAAGGTTTCATCATAGTCTATTCCTTCTTCTTGACAATAAGCTTGTGCGACTAACCGATGTTTATTTCTAGCAACCTCACCTTATTCATTCATTTTATTTTTATAAACCCATTTAGTTCCTATTATTGTTTTGTCCTCAGTTCTAGGAACAAGTTCCCATACATCATTTTTGTTAAATTAATTTAGTTTTTCTTGCATAGCAAGAATCCATGGATCATCAGATGATGCTTCCTTTCGAATTTTGGGTTCAATATTTGATATAAAAGCTACATTACTTATCTTGTTTAGTTGATTTCTAGTTCTAACAATAGATTCAATGTTTCCTAGTAAATTTTCTATTGGATGATCTTTTAAAAGCCCGATCCTTTTATTAGGATGAACAGTTTCACAATTTCTTTCATTTGATTCATTATTTAATGTAACAAAATGATCTTCATCATTTATTTGAACAAAATCTTTAAAATTTTCTTCAACGAAAATGGTGTAAGCTTTTAAATTGAAAACTCTGTATGCTTTACTTTTATTAGAATATTCGATAAAGATTCCTTTATCGAATTTAGGATTAAATTTATCCACATTGTCCTTGTATTTAAAATGAAACATTTACTTCCAAAATGTTTTAAAACAAGATAACTTTGGTTTCTTATTGAAAAGAAGTTCATATGGTGTTTTATTGGTTAGAGGTCTAATTAAAATCCTATTCAAAATATAGCAAGCTGTAGCGACTACTTCAGCTCAAAAATTTCTTGCTAATTTACTATTTGAAAGCGTAGTTCATGCACACTCTTGAATCGTCCTATTTTTACGCTCTACCACTCTGTTTTATTGTGGAGTTCTTTGAAAGGAAAAATTATGAGTTGTTACCTTTTGATTACAGAAATTCTCAAAATTTTCATTTTCAAATTCTCCATTGTGATCACTACGAATAGTTTCGACAGGAAAATAGACACAGGAAAGAAGGTGCAAAAAAATTTAGTTTCAGGGACAACAAGTTTACTTTTTAGTCTAAAGGGCATTTTTAATGTAAATAGAAAATAATAGCTACAACTATCATTTTATGATTTACGCTAAAAAGTGTCTTTCAACCTAAAAAGCAAGCTTCTTATCCGTAAAACTAAATTTTTCTCCAACTTTTTCCTTCAGCCTAAAAACCCCTAGTTGTGAGTTTTAAAGAAATTTGATTTTGAATTCTTTTGCAAAAGTTCTAAATAAATCAAAAGCATCACTTTTAAGTTTCAGGAAAACTGTCCATGTAAATCTAGAATAATCATCTACAATTACAAAAACATATTTACTGTGATTTATTAACTGAATTTGAGATGGGCCAAATAGATCTAGATGAAGTAACTCAAGTGATTTTAAAGTTGAAATCCTATCTTTCAATTTAAATGAACTTTTCCTATGTTTTCCTAATTGACAAGCATCACATATATTATCTACTTTAGAATCCATTTTAGGGAGACCTCTTACTAAATATAGTTTTGATAACTTAGATAAAAGTTTAAAATTCAAATGCCCAAATCTTTTATGCCAAATCCAAGTGTGACTTGTATTAGCCAAAAAACATTGGTTATCATTTGAGATTTTCATACTAAGAATATAAATATTTTTCTTCCTAATTCCTTCAACGATAATATTAGATTTATTATTATCGATGTGACACTTATCCTTTTCAAAAAATATTTTGTATCCCTTATCACATAGGTGACTTATGCTAAGTAAATTGTGTTTTAGATTCCTAACTAACAAAACATCAGAAATAGTAGGAGTTTTAGAGTTACCGACATTGCCGATGTTAATCGCATATCCTTTTGAGTTGTCTCCAAAGTTGACCAGTCCCCCATCTTCATAGGTTATGTAATTTAGTATCTTTGGATTACCAGTCATGTGTCTCGAACATCCACTATCAAGTATCCATTTATTTTTCTTGCTTTGCACTATTTGTCCATTGACTGTTGATTCAACAAAAGCCATATAATACATTTGTTCCTGCACAACACACCAATTCGGTAAATAACTTGATTTTCTATAATAACATTATATAGACTTACGAGACAATGATGATTTTGACAGTTTTGAACTAGTGTTAACAAAATTTTCAAAAATTGCCATTTTAAACCTTTTCAAAGTTCATATTATGATAACTTTGAAAACCAATGCTCTGGTGCTATGTGTAGGAAATGCGGATTACGAATCTTAAGGTAGAAATAACATTAGATGGAGGGGGTGAATAGTGTTTAATTAATTTTATGTATCCTTTTGAAATCTTTTCAAATTAAACCCAAATAGATGCAATTCACAAACATAGAAACAATCACAGCATCAGATACAGATGCAATAGTAAATAAAAGCAGTAAAGGAAAGAATGCACCTGAATTTTATACTGGTTCGGAGTTACCCTACATTCAGTCCCGCATAATTTCTTATGTAGATTTTTTTTTCAAATACAATGTCGATATAACAACCTCGACCTGCATACATATATCCTGCATATACATATATATCTATATAAGAATATTAGTATTTATATTTTATAACAAGTCCTAAGTTTGTTGTCATCAAAACCATCATCTTAGGAACTAACAAGTTGCTGGTATTTGGTATCATGTGGTTCACGTTTATGTTTGAGTGTAGACCTTTGTGTTTTGCTTATGATATAGTTTTTCTAGAGATATACGACACTCGGATGGTAACTTATGATCCTTGTGCATAGAGTTCGGATTCAGCTTCTCCGAAGAGATTTCCATGGAAAATCCGTTATGCAAACGTTCCTTATCGAATTTGATTATACTCCTAATTTGTTGTTTAATGTAACTAATGTAACAATTCTTGCTATATTATACAATTTATATTCTACACCCTACACATTATCTATTATATCACCTTATGAACCTATTAGATGGTGGTTCTTTTGAAGGGTTAATCGTTATGATATTCCATGCGGTCTCAATAGTATTGTTATATGCTGTACACAAATTTCTTCAGTTTCTCGCACCAAACTTTTGTCTAAGATTGGTTTTTGTTTTCCCTAAATTCCTCGTGTGCTCTTTCGAATAGACTAAGAAAGGCAGGTTTTTCATTGATGTTCTTTGGAGTTGGAAAATACGAGCTAGATATTTCACCTACCACAGTATTTCTATTTCCGCTGCATTACTATTGTATATATCAACATTTTTTGGATAGGCGGTTATAACTGTCCAGGTCGATGATAGTACTTAGGTTTTGTAACTCTGAAATTTCTATATCAGATTAATCTTTTGTACTGCTCCTTTGATATTACATATTACATTTTTCTTATGAGATTCCAATGTTGTGTTCTTTTATTTCTTATCTATTTCTTTTACTTTTTATTTTACCCTAACAATTCGTCTTTTCCACACTTGGATGCTCAACATGTGAATACGGTGGATGTATTAGTGCCAACATTCGGGAGTCAAAAAGTCATGTCGTTACAGCTGGTATCAAAGTTAAAGATTAAGCAAGAACCTTGACTTAGATGGGTTTGACTCATTAAGAGATAGGGTAATAGAATGCCCTGTCATGAGTATAGTGTATTATGCATATGAAAGTGTTTTTGTAACTATTATAAACGTACACCATAATGGTAATTACAACTATTAATACAAGTGAATTATCAAAGAATATTTTAATTAATGTAGAGGTTAATGATGTTTATCTATTGTCCCTCATTGATGATTTTAGTCATGCTCGGCTAGTTTATGGGCATTAACTTTCATTTGTTGATTGTTTATTTGTGCTCGACCAGTTTATGAGAAGTTTTACCTTTTTACTGCATGGGTTAGGTAGACAGCATTTGTAGATACATTGAAACGAATGCCGTGTGAATTTAGTTTCATGGTTTGTTTATAAGGCGTTTAGTGATAAAGGTGGGCTAAAATTTAACTCTTATAAAGGTTAAGTTTACTAAAAAAAGATGTTTTAATCTGAGAATAGATAAGGCATGTTGTAAATTAAATATACATACATACATACATACATACATACATACATACATACATACATATATATATATATATGAAAAGATTTTATATAAGAAAGTGATTTTGTATAAATATGTTTATAAAAACATGATTTATAGACAAGAAGGATTTGATTAATATTTTAAGAACTTAAATCTCGGTTTTTTTGAAACCTTTTTTCAAGATTTCAGAGAAAATAATAACAGTATTATGTGAAAGTAAGTATTTGGGAAATTGCTTTATGAAATTGGGATCATGGTACTTAGTAATATTAATAAAGTATTTGATACCGTTTTAAAATGGTTCTGGTTAAGTCTATAAGTAATGATTTGGATGTACTAAACTCACTCTTATTGCTTGAAAATAATTCTAGTAATGACTTCAACATCGTCGGCATTCATTTTTTGGTTTCTAAGTGGGGGAAGCTACATGATTGTTTTAGAAAATGAATTACGGTTTGATTCAGAAAGTATGATTTGCTGTACAAAAGATATATGTATGTATTATTTGAAATAAAACCTGTTGTTTAGCTCTAAAGTTTTTCTTTAAAATGATTTTGATATGAACACTTTATGTAGAAAAGTTTTATATATAGGATTTCCGAGTGGTAGTGGTATAGCCAAGAATAAATGCTGAAACCTTTTCATGTTTTCTCTTTTGGATAAAGAGTGTTTAATAAATTATTGAAATCTATTTTATGGACACATGTAGCCTATGCATTAGAATTGTATGGTATGTATATCATGTTATGATATGTTGTTTAGTAGATTTCATTTGTTAAAATAAAATGGATTTTTCGATGATTTTGGATAGTTGGAAACTTTCAAATTGAATGGTGAAAGTCTATATGGATCGTATGCTATGTATATGGCAAGTAATATTATATATGCGATAAAATAAGATAATGAGATAACTGTAAAATGAAAAAGATCACACCAGAAATTTTATACTGGTTTGGACCTCTAGTCCTATGTCCAGTATCGAAGCTCCTCTTCGGAATTTCACTAATCAATAACCCTCGATTCGTCCAAAGGAATAGGCTTGTTACAATAGAAATCTTTTGTCAAGAATGTGCTCTGATTGGCAATGATATTGATACTACGTACAAGTCTTCCTATAATCTCCACTGGATATGTATAGATATGAATATGTGTGTGCTTTGGAAATATGGAAGAAAACTGAACCAAAGTTAATGATCTTTGATTGGAATATTAATAGAAAATATGAGTAACTTGAATTTGAGTTTAAAGTAGATATAGAGAATAGAAATTAGAAATTCGTTACTTTAATTATAAAATCATTGATGTATTTATTGTTGTTGAAAGATCTATTTGAAATGTTGCTACCATTTCTTTTCATTTCTAGACTTGCTTCTATTTGGGGTAGAACTGATTTGAAGAATAGATGCAGAAGCAACCTTTCAGATTTGACAGTTGTGTATTTTAAAATATTCCTCAAGCCAAATCCAGACGTGTGGATTGTGATGACCAGATGTCTGGTCATGTATTATGTGGAAAAATTCCAAAGGCTGGCACCAGACACCTGGGGACATAATACCAGACGTCTGGAATATGTAAAATTTGTTCTTCTGTGTAAATGTGTGTGTATTTTATCATATACAAAATCCAGGGAGATTTTACATATTATTTCCAAGATTTGTATACAATACTTATCTCTCTACTACTGTGATCCATGCTCCTTGCTTCATTTTGTATTCTTGAATATCTACAAAAATAAGATACGAGATATATTTGTACAATTATAGTTATATGGTTTGTTGTCGTCAAAACTTTATAGATAGGAGTTCCTAACGTTCTCCCCTTTTTTGATGATGACAAACTATGTAGCATAAAACATATGTTACTCCCCTTGTATATATGTATATATATATGTGTGTGTGTGTATGTGTGTGTATGCATTATGCTTCCCCTGTGTGTATGCATATTTCTCCCCCTTTTGGCATTATAAAAAAATAGGAAAAAGTAGAAAATATTATCTAAAACATAGAGCTTGTAGTACATGATAACTGAAACATTAGTACATAGAAGGAGAAATGCAAAAAAGAAAAATACGGTGAAAGAGAAACTACTAGTAATGGTGAGACGAGTCAGAAAAACTTCCATATGTATCACTATAATAATCCCAAAAGCGAAAGGATCATAACTGTGTTCGGACCAATGATGTTGATCATTATATTCTTCGTCCTCCTGAATGGACAGCCCTTGAAAAGCCAAGTACCCCTGCTGATGGAGGGAAGGGTCATGCATATTAAACTCCTCACTTTCCTATTCATTTGTTTTCTGTAATGGTTTGTCTTCCATGGCTTCTTTTCCTTGTGATTTTGAAGACCCTGGAATAGAAGAAATATATGAAGCAAGTGAAGGATGTGATCGTGATGAGGACAAGGACCGATATGATGGTCGACCATGAACTTTCCTCATTACTTTCCCAAGAGTTTATACAACCTTGTCCAGTGTTTTCTCGATTTCGCCCATTCGAGAAGATATGCTTGAGATAGATTTGTCAATACGAACAACTTTCTTGCCTAAGATTTGTTGATTTCGAGATAAAAGTTGTTGATTTCGAATTGATAAATCATGATATGATTCTGTTGAAGTAGGTTCTCCTCGGGCTTCTAAAATCTCTGAGTCTGAGTGATATTCGAAGGAATGTGCTGGAAAACATAAGGACCTGGTTGTTGTAAACGAGGGCGTTGCTGCACTTGTTGAGGCTGTTGCTGATGTTGTTGTTGTTGTAGAGCCCATTGAGGAAATGATATTATCGGCGACGGTTTGTCCGATAGATGCATAAGCTTGAAGTATTAGGACCCACTTTCCTTACTTTATAGTTCTTCAAAATATGATAAGTAAGAAGGGATACCTTGGAATTGAAGAATCCGCATCATATAGGGTGCATAAACAATTGTCTGGCATTTGTGAATTCAGACATTTTTAGTTTCATCAAAAAGAAACTGAGCCCAAATAACTTTAATACCACCAAATATAGCATACATGACTTTGTGTTCCGTTTCATATACTTGCTCGTGGTTACCTTTTCTTGGTATAATGGTGTTAATAATCATGCGATTTAGCAATCTTGCCCTAGGTCAGAGGCTCTTTGTATTCCACTATTCCATATGACCTTCCCAAAGTAGATGAGTAACCACATCATGGGGTAAAAATATTTTGTCAGGTACGTCTTTTAATTCGATTCCCATGTAAGAGCAATGGAGGATTTGTCCCAACATACCCGGAGTGAGCTTAATGACTTTACCATAGACACTAATCCAAAGCCAGCTATCATCATCTTCGAGATTCCAAATGGAAGAGCTACATAGATTCGATTAAAAGGGAAAGATAGTAAGCTGATCTATAGTTACCTCATTTGGACCTTGTTCAGTTAGATAGTTAACCTTGGCATCTTCACATAATGAATGCATTTCATAGAGAGGAAATCATAATAGTTGGTAGAAGGGATCTAGATGAAACTTCATAATCATCAAATCTTTTGATTGAGCTAGGGCTTTGATTGAGCCATGATTTTATGTGAGAATCAGTGACAACATCTGTTTGAGACGAAGATCCCTGATATTTATTTTGCTTCTTTGTAGTTTTAGATTTGAAAGAACTTTTCTTTAACTTGCCCATTTGACAAGCATCACATTAATTTTTAATATTATAATTAATTTTAGAAAGACCTCTGACTAGATCATGTTTTGCTAGTTTGTTAATATATTTAAAATTTATATGACAAAAACGTTTATGCTAAATCCAAGGATCATTATGATTTATGGCTAGACATAAATCTGAATTATTTTTAATGTTCATATTTAGGATATATATAATGATTTCTAAATCCTTCGAAGATTAAATTTTTGCTTTGATCGAGAATTTTACATTTATCTTTTTCAAATTTTATTTCAAACCCTTTATCATACAACTGACTTATACTAAGAAGATTATGTTTTAGATTTTATACTAATAGAACATTAGAAATAATAGTCAAGTTAGAGATACCGACATTGATGACTTCTCCAATGCCAATGACAAACCCTTTTGAACTATTGCCAAAAGTTACAGTGCCACCATCGATGTACTTTATATTTGACAGCATGTGAGCATTTTCTGTCATATGCTTGGAGCATCCACTATCTAATATCCATTTCTCTTTATTTTTGTATTTGGATACCTACAAAAATTATAAAAGTTCAAATTGGTACACTTTTTACTTTTTGGGTCCTAAGTATTAGTAGATGAGGATAACCATACCCCTAATGGTCTGGTTCCTTTTGAAATATAATTATTATTGTGAATCACTTCTTTCATATAATTACCTATATATTTCTATTTAATTAGGTTATTATTTACTTTAGGAACCCATATTTTAATCATTTTTGAATTTGAGATTAAAGTCTCACTTTTGAAAGAAGGTTTCTTTATCTTAGTATAAATCTCACTATACATTGTAATTTTTGTCGTATTCTCAAATCCTAGTCCATTTCGATTTTCGAATGGCTTGGAAATTTGAATTAAATTCCCCTAGTCTTGTTTTCCTTTGTTAAATATTGTAGCATTATTAGTAATTTTATCCCACATGTTTTTAAGATCATTAATTTTGGATTCTGAAGTTTCTAGATTACCTTTTAAGATAACGTGTTCATTGCAAATTTTATTATTTTCTAGTCTAACTTTTCCAAATCCACAAGATAACTCATCATTTTTAATAGAAAGATTCTTGCACTTTTCTTAAGCATTTTCTAATTCTTCTTCTAAAATAGATTTTTCATCTTTTAATAACCCTATTTCAAGTTCCAATCGATTTATCTTAGCAACATATTTCTTATTTAATTTCTTAGTTTCTCTATATTTGTCATCAAGTTTCATGCTTACTTCTAAAATTTCTTCATAAGTATGATCAGGACATACCTCATTAGTGTGTGCCATGAAACATAGATTTGCTTGCTTACCACTTTCACTGTCACTATTAGATGAAGAGTCAGAGTCATCCCATGTGACTTAGAATGCCTTTCTCTTTTTCTTAAATTTTTAAAACTTATTTTCCTTTTTCTCGTCGTTGAGTTTTGGGCAATCCTTCTTCATATGTCTGAACTGATAACATTCAAAGCACTTGATTGAAGTTTGATTTGATGAATTTGATTTTCCATTTGGAATCTCGTCATTTTCTTGAATTTCTTAAATTTATTGTAGTTCTTGGCAATGAAAACAATTTCGTCTTCAAGCAATTAGAAATCTTCATGCTTGCTTGAAATATTATGTTCTTCTTTTCATGGTTTTATTCCTTTCTGGCCTGCAAATTAGCTTCCTACGATATTAAATTTCCAATCAACTCTTCAACTTTGAGTTCAGAAAGATCATTAGCTTCTTCGATAGCTAATACTTTTCTTTCCCGCTCAATTGTTAAAGAGTTGAGAATTTGAGATACTAAATCAAAATCAGTAAACTTGACTCCTAGTGCCATCAGGTCGTGTTGTATAGTTTGAAATCTTGAGTAAATGTCAACAATTGACTCATTTTATTTCATTTTAAAAGATGAGAATTGATTTTGTAAAATTGATATTTTTGTTTGTTTGACCTTAGTTGCACCTTCAGTGTAACTTGTAAAGTATGCCATATATCATAAGCAGTAATACATAACATAACATGTGGAAATTCATTTTTATCAAGAGAATAAAAAGTACATTCATAGCTTTAGCATTATTAGAAGCAACATTTTTTTGTGCATCTGTCCATGCGCTAATATTTGTTTCAGGTGCTACATACTTAATTTGAGTTGCTGACCATATTTCTAAACCATTCGCTTCCGTAAAAATTCTCATATGTGTTGACCAATATGCATAATTGGATCCGGTGAATAGAGAAGGATGTGCAGTTCACTGACCTTCTTGAAAGATACTTTCCATATTAATAGGTTTCAAATACGTGTTACTGTGATTTTAATTAACCTTGCTTTGTACAAATTGAAAGTCTATATGGATCGTATACTATGTATATGACAAATAATTATTATATATGCGATAAATTAAGATAATGAAATAACAGTAAAATGAAAAAGACCACACTAGAAATTTTATACTGGTTCAGACCTTCCATCTTACGTCCAGTTCCCGAGCTCCTCTTCAGAATTTCACTATTCAATAATCCTCGCTTCGTCCGGAGGAATATGCTTGTTACAATAGAAATCTTTCATCAAGCATGTTCTCTGTTTGACACTGATATTGAAAATATGTACAAGTCGTTCTATAATCTCCACTGCATATGTATAGATATGAATATGTGTATACTTTGGAAATATGAAAGAGAAATGAACCAAAGTTAACGATCTTTGGTTGAAATATTAAAGCAAATATGAGTAACTTGAATTATGAGTGCAAAGTAGATATAGAAAATAGGAATCAAAAATTCGTTACTTTAATTGTAAAATCACTGATGTATTTATAGTTGTGAAATGATCGATTTGAAATATTGCTACCATTTTTTTTCATTTCTGGATTTGCTTCTGTTTGGGGTAGAACTGATTTGAAGAAGAGATGCAGAAGCAACCTTTTAGATTTGACAGTTGTGTGTTTTAAAAAAAATCTCAAAGCCAAATTCAAACGTCAGGATTGTGATGACCAGATGTCTGGTCATGTATCATGTAAAAAAAATTCATAGGCTGGGACCAGACATCTGGGGACATAATACCAGACGTCTAGAATATGTAAAATTTGTTCTTCTGTGTAAATGTATGTGTATTTTACCATATACAAAATCTAGGGAGATTTTACATATTATTTCTTAGATTTGTATACAATATTTATCTATCTACTACTGTAATCCATACTCCGTGCTTCGATTTGTATTCTTGAGTATCTGTAAAAATAAGATACGAGATATATATGTACAATCATAATTATATGGTTTGTTGTCATCAAAACTTTGTAGATAGTAGTTCCTAACAAATAGGAATTAAAGCTAAGTGTTTTGTGAAAATATAACTGATGAGTTTATATAACACTTGAATTGAGAAGGTAGTAAGTTAAAACAAGTTTTAAATTTGTTGTACATGCTTGTTAAGTAAAACAAAATCTGATGTTTTGTATATACTCTTAGGATGTCATGAAGTATTATACTAATATGAACTTCTATGTGGTACTTTCTTTGGTTTTTATATACTCTTTATGTTAAGTATTATACTCTCAGGATGTTTTGTATATACTCTTAGGATGTCATGAAGTATAAAACTTATGTTTTATATAACCCATGAGAGGATGTCATGAAGTATTTGTATGTGGTTATTTCTTTGGTTTCTCATGTTAAAACTTGGAGGACAAAATATTCGAAGTGGGGGAGAATGTAACGACCTCGAATTTTGGACACCTTGTATTTGGATATTTAAATTATTTAAATATTTGAATCTTGGATTAAATGTTGTTAAAATGAATTAATGAGCTTTTGAACCATTTTAAATCATAAGTAGTAATGGTAAACTTTTTTTGGAAAAATGTTTACAAAAATAAATACTTTGAAAAACTTTGAAAAATATCGATAATATGACCGAAAATCGTTTTATCAATAAACAGCTTTTTTAACCATCGGATGTTATTCAAATTTATCTTACATATAGTTGCTTAGAAAATTAATAAAATGAAATAATTTTTTTTCTTTCATTTTTGGAAATAAACTTTATGGGTGATGTCATCAAAGAAATTTAGGAAAGGACCTTTTATGGTAATACTTAACTTTTAAGTAAGAAAAGAGAGGTGTAAAGTTAACATGTGAAAATGAGGCTCTATTATAGCCTTTCATGGAAGGTAATACGTGGTTTTGACCTCTTGTCAAGCCTATATAAGGAGGAGCATACCCTTAGGAATAAATCACTAATTCGCTTAAGCTTGAGATGAAGTATGAGAGTTAAAAATAGTGGATGTGCTTAAGCACCAATCCACTAATTATTCTCTAACCTTTTCAAGTCTTACCCAAATCATCTCCAATCTATGTTAAACTTTAGATTTAGGCCTAATACATCATTGGAGGCATGATTAGGAAGTAATAAGCGGGAGAAGGAAAGGGGAAGAGGGTGTTCTAAGGGGGGCCATGAGCATGGAGGAGGAAGAGGAGGTGGTTTTTTTGGTTTGGAAGTGCTAAAAGTTGGATCTTTAGGCTGGTGGTGATGGAAGGGGTGGTCCTTTGGTTCTTCTGGCTTAAGGTGGATCTAAGTGAGTTATCCCATAATCTCATAGGTAATATTGTGTATTTATATATGTTGCGTGAAAAGTATAAAGTTAAAGTGACATTAACTAAGTAAAGTTATAAACTTTAGACCCCTCTTACTTTTGAAAGCAATTGACAAGTTTATATTATAACGTCACTTCTATTATCCTCTTAAACATGTGGTGTGGCATTAATTTGATTTTTGTAGGGTTGTTTAACTTGTGCGTTAAATCGAAATAAGTTTAAAAGTGTTTGAAGCATGAATAGTCGTTATAACTGCACTTCCAAATCCTTTATTTTCAAGAATTTTTATGGGAAGATATTCTTTAGGGTTTCTTTCCATTTTTTTGAGTACCCTAATGGTAGTACTTACTGTAAAATTTTCAAATCTCAAATCATTTGCTAAGGCTGTTAAAACTAGTTACCGAAATTATATTTTCCAATGTTTTCTTTAGCAAGGAATTTTAACATCTGTATTAAGCTACATATGGTTTTACATGTTTAAAAATGATATTTAAATTTGGTATTTTTCTCTAATCTTTTTAGAGATGTTTTCAAACACGTTTTGAAGTATACTAAAGTTGGTTTCAAAGTTTAAATACATTTTTAATAATTTTATATAAATTTGGGAAAAGAAGAAAATGAGTTTAACACTAAAAGCCGACGAGGTAGACTTCTCTAATTATTGAAAATTAAGATTGATATCCAGCAAGGACAGAGTAATAGAGCTCTAACATACCAAGTTTCCCTCTTGAAAGAGGAATAATTAAGTTGGAATGTCGAAAATGTGTTAATCTTATTGTTTACTTACTAGTTTAAAAGGTGATTAACTTTGCTTAATGCTAAAAGTTGACGAAGTAGACTTCTCTATTTCTGAGAGTTAAGATTGATGTCGAGTAGATACGAAGCAATAGAGTTTTAACCTATCAGGCTTCCCTCTTGAATGAGGAATAGTTATGTTAGGATGTTGAAAATGGGTTAATCATGTTGTTTCTAGCTTATTTGTGGAAGTCATTATTACTATGCTTAACATTAAAAGTCGATGAATATGCTTGCCTATTTGTAAGATTCAAGAATGAAGTATCTAGGTAAAGCTTTGATGCAATCGGTGCTCTAACTTAATTGGATTCACTCTTGAATGAATGAGGAGTCATTGTGTTGAAATGTTAGAAACGAGTTAAGTATACGAACATTGATTTATATAAGCAATTGTTTTGACTAGATAATCAATTAGTCGACCATCGAACTTAATCTATTATTAAACTTAGATCTTAAAAAATTATGTTTTAAAGATAATACAACTATGAAATTGAAACACCCTACACCCCTTAAAATACCCAAAAGGATACATTAAAAGTCGTGGTGCATTGTAGGTATAACTAAAGCTAACAGAGGCTAAGATTCACAAGACAGATATAGATAAAAACAGTGGAAACTTAAAATAATAACTTAATCAAAACAAAACTTCATAATTTCTTCATAAATAAGTCAAATATCAAATATCATATACATGTCTGAACATCCAATATGTGTCATGAAACAAAAACTCATAGTTCTAAAAATCAGAGTACATAACATCCCTCATAATAAGCCAGTACGTAAAAAGAACAAAAGATGGAAATAAAAGAAGTACATAGTAGAAATCTTCTCCAAGAAAACTACAAGCAGCAGCAATCTACCGATTTCTCCCTTGATTGCCTATAGGGGGAAAAGGGAAAATAGAGGAGTGAGTCAGATTAAAAGTCGGGTGAATGATAGTAATTGTTGGAGTCTTTAAGCAAGATAAAAGTAATAGACTCTACAACAGTTCTAGCATAAATAAGGATAAAGAAAATAGGAAAGGAATAAAATTGAATTAAGTACGATTAAATATTGCTCAATTTATAAGATATGTTAACTTTGATTGCTTGCACTAGTTCTTGGTTTCTGCTTTGGATTCCTAATCCTGTAATTAGGATGTAACCCTTATTCTACCCTTTTTGATCGGCCTGCTACTCTATAGTACCTTTCTCCGGACTAGATGCTATATAACTCCCTACACAGAATCTTACTATGGACCAGACGACATATATAGCTTCCTACATATAAGGCATTTATTTACTGTGGACTAGACACTATACATAACTCCCTATACTGAATGTTACTGTGGACCAAACGACATATATAGCTCCCTATGCAGAAGATAATGGTGTCTACGAAAGACACTCATACTAAGCGCTTGGAACTCATAGGTATTACTGAGCACCCAAATGGAAGTCGCTTGCATAACTACCACCATTCCCATGCTATCTTTTGCTCCACCTATTGGGTTTTCTTATTACCTCAAACTCCAACATAAGCGTGCCCCTCATCCCACTTCAGGCTAACGTGAGATCACTGTAACGACCTATAATTTGACTACGTCAAAATATACTAATTAAAGTGATTTTAAATGTAAAATATGTAAGGTTATATGATTCAAACAATATTAGATAGGATCTGGAAAAAGAAGTATAGACAAAAATAGTAACATTTGCCTATGTCGACAAAAGTGATAAATGCTGATTTCAGAAAAGTATGTTTCAATGGTTAAATAAATTATTTTAATTTATTTACGAGTGTTTATATTTTTAAATAACATTATGAAAATTTATTTTTAAATTAGTTTTACATAAATAAATAATTTAACAAAAACGTCTAAATGTGACCGTCAAACATTTTATCGAAAATCAACGTTTTGTCGATTAAAAGTCGCAACGTCGTCGCACCTTTATTTTCTTATATATGAACATATATTCAAATATTATAAGTATCAATTAATTCACTAATAAAGTTTATTTTTAATAAACATACATAGAAAATTCTAGAATATAATTACAAAATGTAAGCATAAAAAGATAAAAAAGTACAAAAGTAAGAAATAAAACATCAAATCAAACAAACATAATTATGACTTTCTTTACTTAATATTTAAGTGAAAATGACATAAGGTAATGATTTAAAATGTGATTTAAAATGTGATGTTAAGTGTTGATTGCTTGCACTTGTCCATTTCTGCTTTGAATTCCTAATCCTATAATTAGGATGTAACCCCAATTCTACTCTTTTTGATGGTCGGCTACTCTATAGTACCTTTCTGTAGACCGATGCTATATAACTCCCTACACAGAATGTTACTATGGACCAAACGATATATATAGCTCCCTACACAGAAGACATTTATTTGCTGTGGACCAGACACTATGTATAACTCCCTACAAAGAATGTTACTGTGGACCAGACGACATATATAGCTCACTGCGCAGAAGGCAATGTTGTCTACGGAAGACACCTGTACAAACCCTTGGAACTCATAGCCATTACTGAGCACCCGAATGGAAGTCGCATGCGTAAATGCCACCATGCCCATACTGCTTTTTTCTCCACCTATTGGTCTTCTTATTACCTCAAATACCAGCATGAGCATGCCCCTCATCTCACTTCTGGCTAACATGAGTTCACCGTATGTCCATAGAAAATAAGGAAAATGCTATTGGTATTGGCCCGTCATCTAAACAATATCTAATTGCGTCCCTTATCCAAATCCCCCTTGCCAATTGACCAATTACTACCATTTTTAGCATAAGCGTGCCCTCATCTCGCTTCAGGCTGAGAACACTATTTTGTCTAATAAGGAATGCTATTTGGTACAGGTCCTACTTACATTTTTGCTTATTAACTTAGGTAAATTATTTAAATAAACCTTTACATTTTTCTCTACTATCTATGCTTATAAATTTCGCCTAAGTCTTAAAACAAGCCTTATTCTGTTCATTTTCTTATTATAACCTACGTTATAATCATGCTTATTACTTAACCAAAGGTCTAAGTGTGAAAATGAGCTTCTTTCATCTTTTACCCTTTTTAGTTATAATTCTAAGTTATAACTAGGCCAATCTTCTTAATTCAATCCAATTAACATCATAATTAGGTGTAATTTCAATCCAATTCCATTTATATTACATTTTTGAAATTTATATCTTATATTCCATTATTTTAGTTTTCTTGCAATTTAATCTATATTCGCGTTAATCCTATTCTAATCCATACGCGAAGAAGAAGGAGGAATAAATGAAAACTGAAAATAGAAGAAAATCCAAAGCGTAGAAAGAAGATGTAAATAACGTATAAATAATAATAAATAAACTATAAATAAATGAAAAGGCTATAATTAACAAAAATAAACTAAAATTACTGAAAAGAATAGCTGAAAGAAAATAGACTAAAAATAATTCTAAAAATTGTAATAAACTACTGAAAAAGCTATTCAACAAATCGCAGTAAAACTACAACTATTGGAAACCCTATTATTTTAAATTACTTAAAGAAATCTTAAAATAATTACAATCTCTCACTTCCAGTCCTAAGCTGGCCTTTTCGGATCCACGTGGTGTTGTAAAATAATTTAATTTATGACGATTTTCTCTTTTGGAAAAAGTATTCCATTTAGGGTCCTTCCTAGAAAAGTGAACCCAATTGGAGAAAACTTAGAATTAGAAAAAGTATTAGGTTTAGGGGTCTATTTATAGGGGTAGAAGTGGATCTCGGACCATTGGATTTGGTGATTGAATAGGATGCAACCACGTCATAGGCTGAATAGGAGCCATCAGACGCAAAAATGGAGGGACTGGATTAAAATAAAGAATGCAAAACATGTCACAATAGGCTCTGGAACGTTCGAACAAATAAACATTCGTTCATTTGTAAATAACAGAGGAGGGTCGACCGGGCGGTCGATCGCCTTGGTGCCCAAGTCGACCGACCGGTTGACCTGCCTATCTATATAGCTTATTTAGTTTATTTTATTACTTGGTCATATTAGCTTGGTTTCTGACATTTTATAACTTGGTCATGTTAGTTGTGACAATTTTTTATTAACATTTGTCTTTAATCCTTTTTAATTGAACTAAGGATTGATAAATATATCTTTATAAAGAATGTATTAAAGATAAGCATAAGTGAAATGTTTTGGATTTGTAATGACATTGTTTAAGTAATTTTAGTCTTAAATCTTTTGAATGGATTTATGAAAGTACTTAGATCCTTAAAATGGATATTTTGAAGAAAATGACAAATAAGGAATCTTTTGGAAAAATATAGAAAGTGCGTTTAAATTAAGAAATCTTGTTGAAGATTTATGAATATACTTACATCATTTGAGATAAATATGTGAATAAATTTTGTAGTATAAAAGAGTAAAGGTTTATAGTAATCTTATGAATTAATTGTGAGTATACTATACCAATTGAGATAAGTATATGAATACTTATGAAGTATTCAAAGAGTACAATTGAATAGTAGAAATTCATAAGTGACGTTTTATGAGGTAAAAGAAGTTCTACCAATAAAAGAGGTTTTAATCAATAAAAGATTAATTAAACAAAAAGGGGATTAGAAGTCGCATATGTGAATTGATCATGTTTTGTGTGACTTGATCGTGCTTTGTATGTTTATTCATTTATGGAAAACATTTAGCCATATACTTAACACTAAAATTCGATGAAGCAAGCATGTCTATCCATGGGAATTAAGACTGATAGTCATGTAGGGATATAAGAAATAGAGCTCTAATCTACTCGCGTCACTTTTGATCAAGGGACAGTGTGAGATGAAAATACCGAAAATGTGATAAGTGTATGAGTCTTGGTTTCCATATGTGAACGCTCTCATTATCATTTAATAACCGAATTCGTCGACAGTCTTGAAGAGATCGGTATTGGTAAGTGTTTTACTTACCGAAAACCACTTCAAGGCTGAGATACGTATTCTATCTCTTGGAAGTGGGTATGTTTGAGATGCAAGAATCTATGTGGAGATTTGAGATCTGTTTAAGATGATGCACACATTTGGTTGTTCGTGATCTATTCAGGATGTGGAAATCCATTTGTGATTCCAAGGTCTGTTGAGATATGGGAATTCATCTGTGGTTTCAAGATCTGTTCAAAACGTTGGGATCCAATTTGGAATTCATGTTCCGTTCAGGTGATGAAGACTCGTGTCAAAGATGCCAAACGTGACCCTGACATCGAAAATGGCTAAAGACAGAGTTTGCTACACAATTTGGGGTTCAGCTAACCTACAACAGGGTATTGTCAACTCCATATTTTAATGTTGCGTGTGAGAATTGATGGTTTTTTGTACCGCGTGGTCCATGTTTATGTTCAAGCGTAGGCCTTTGTGTTTTCCTTATGCTATATTTTATCTACAGATATACGACGCTCGGAAGGTAACTTCTGATCCTTGTGTATGGAGGTCAGATTCAGCTTCTTTGAAGAGATCTTTGTGGAAAATCCATTATGCAAACATTTCGTATCGGATTTGATTGTATTCGAAATATGATGTTGAATGTAACCATTCTTAGCTATGTTATAATATTTATATTCTACACCCCAGACATTATCTATTATATCATCTTATGTACCAATTAGATGGTGATTCTTTTGTGGGGTTAAGTATTACGGCATTCCTTGCAGTCTCAAAAGTACTGTTATATCTTATTTCTCATACCAGACTTATATTTGACGCTAGCTAGACATATGTCTAATTCTTGGTTTTTGTTTTCCCTAAATTCCTCGCTTTTACTTTCGAGTAGTCTGAGAAAGGCATGTTTTTTGTTGATGTTCTTTGAATCTCAAGAAGACAAACTGGATGTTTCACCTAGCATAGTATTCCTATTTCCACGACATTTTATTGTATATATCAACATTTTTTAGGATTGATAGTTATAGCTGTTCGATCTGATGATAGATTTAGGTTTTGTAGCTTCAAAATTTCTATATCGGAATAACCCTTTGTACCGTTCCTTTTATATTATATATTATCATTTCGCTAGTGATATTTTTATGTTGTGTTCTCTTCTTTCTTGTCTATTTCGTTTTCTTTTTATTGTACTCTAATAATTCGTCTTTCGACACTTAGATGCTTGACACATGAATACCATGGACGTATTAGTGTCGAAATTCAAGGGTTGAATAAGCGTGTAAAGTATGCGTACTATATGCCGTTATAGTTGAATGGAAAATTATTACTATATATATATATATATTAAAATTGTCACATATTTTTAGGATTTTATTAGAGTAACAAACTAACTAGCTATTTACTGAGACTATTCAAATTGTTTAATTTTTAGATTTCATAAGTACTTTAGATACAATGAATTAAAATATAAATATTGAGAAATGAATGAAGCGGGAGGGGTTTTGTAATATCCATTAAAATTTTAAATTTCTGGCATTGAAAGCTAAAATTAGAATCTCAAAAATACAATGTGGTATTTAAAGCTAAAATCAGAATCTTAAAATACAATATATGATAAATTTATCGAGATAAACGAATAATAGATTGTTAATATATTTATGTATATTGTTTATGTTATGTGATTTACACACCTTTATATTTGGATAAGAAAAACAATTTCACCACTTATATTGATATGCATACGGTATACATATTAAAATAACCATAATTCACAATATTTTAGATGAAATAGCGAATATTTGTTAACTAAATTTATTCAAATGGCTCAATTCAATAGTATAAAATTATTTAGAACATATTTAATTGAATGTACAATATTCGATGATATTAAGGAGGATTTTGCAAATAGTTGTAGACATTTAAAATTATAGATAGAAAAATCGAATTTTACAATACAATGCATGATAAATATATTAATACAATTGAATTATAAATTGAATTCATAATTATTATTTATTTGTATAATTATTTTATGTGATTGAAGTATTTTTTATTTAAGTGAATTTTATAACATTTTTGTTAATATTAATATGGTATAAATATTGAAATTTTCATAAATTTACGATTTATTAAACAAATCAAAGAACAATCGTTTTTTGAATTTATTTCAATATCTTTATGTGATAATTCTATTACATGGAGTTAAATGTAAAATATTAGAAAGGAACCGAGAGGGTTTTGTAAATGATTATGGAAATTTTAATATGAAAGTATCTAAAGTAGGAAAACATAATCTTGTAAAGCACTATATAATGAATTTATTAAGATAAATAAATCATAAATTGAATTTATTATTATTATTTGTGTATATACTTTATGTTATATGGCTTATATATCTTTACTTAAGGTAACTTTATACTTTTTGTTAATATGCTTTTGGTGTACATATTGAAATTATCATATTTTCCTAATATAACAAACGAACTAACAAATATTAGTTAATTTTATTTATCTAATTAATTTTAGTCTAAAACCGCTTAATTAGCTTTAATATGTGAACTAAATGTAAAATATCTTGAGGAAAGTGCGGTGATTTTCATAATATGGTAACTTTCGATGTAGGTATCTGAGGTTAAAAGTAGAATTTTATTGAGATAAATGAAATACAAATCAAAGTTATTATCGTTATGTTATGTGATTTATATGTCATAATCGAATAAAATTTAATTTTAACATTTTTCTTGGTATAATAGTGATGTATATACATATGAAAATTGTCATTCTCTATTATTTATAAGAAATATTAATAAACACCAGTGCACTAAATTTATTTAAATAGTTTAAATTTTAAATTATATAATTAATTTAAATATATAGAAATGAATATAAAATGTTAGAGTTAAACCTAAATATATAAACAGGAAATTAGGCACAGGGAAGAAGTTGTAAAAAAAAAATTTAGTCTCAGAGACAGCGAGTTTGTTTTTTAGTCTGAAGGATACTTTTTAGTGTAAATAGAAAATGATAGTTACAACTATCATTCTGTGATTTACACTAAAAAGTGTCATTCGGACTGATAAGCAAACTTCTTGTCCCTAAAACTAAATTTTTCCTTGAGTTTAAAATCCTCATATATAGACATCAATCTAAAATAGTTTAAATTTTAAATTACGCAATTAACCTAAATATATAGTGATGGAAGAGATTTACTGAAATAAGCGTAAACTAATATATTAAAAGATTTAAAAATCTATTAATAATGGAAAAGTAGAAGAATTTTTAACTTTCTCTTTGTCCTTAATCTCTCATTAGATATTTTATTTTCAAATTATTTTATTTATCATTTTACATTTACTTTACTATTTATTTTACATTTTGGCATAAATATTCGTAAGTTTATATAATTACCAGGCCCGGCCCTTCCCCAAAGTAGGGGAAGCGACCGCTTAGGGCACACAAAAAATTTCGACTAGCATTCGGAGATTAAAAAAACTGAAATCGTGATTGGCAACCCAGGCGTTCTCGTTCATCTCGTCGGCTAGTCCTCCATCCTCCAGGGCATAAAAATATCTGGACGTAGCAGTCTCCTCTCCATCCTCCAGGATCTAGCGGACGAGCTTCTTCGTCTCATCGCCCGACTAGTCCTCTCGAGTGTCGAGTTGCTCCAGCCTCTAGCCGCAGCTGGCGATTCAAAGTCAAAGAATTAGAGCATAGCCGCATAGGCATACTGCAAACGCGATCTCGTCTGACATACATCTCGGTTTGAGTTTGAAGTTTGAAGGTTAGAAGAAAAGGTACCATTATAACTTTGAAATTCATAGTATACAAATTCAACGTAGTAATGTTAATTTGATAATAGTTATTGTTTTTCTTGAATGCAGTAATCAGTATGATATATCACAGTAGGTTCTAATAATTAATAATTCGATAATTGTTTGATAATTCAATTTAATAATTTACAGTACAAATTTAATTTATTAATTGAATTTACAACATAGTCTTGATGGCTGAAATGATGAGAATTAGAATAGGTTTTGGAAATCATAATATTTCCATGATTCTAAGGCTTGAATCGCTCATTTGTATTGTCATATTTGAATAGGTGTTACGGATGAAGTTATTTTTTTTCCTCCTCTCATTATTTATAAACAATATAAATTATCTCGATGATTTAATTAACAAATATACTGTTAGTTTTGTATTAGGGTCTTGTTTTTATAATTTGCTTTAGGAACTAAAACCCGTAGGACCGGCACTGATAATTATTCACATATAATTCTTCAATCTCCTTCTAATACTTCATATTTAAGTCCACATATTTAGGTTAATTACATATCTATAATTCGAGCTATTTAAATAAATTTAGTTAACTAATATTTATTAATATTTCTTATTAAATACTAAAGAAAAAAAATTTAAATATGTCCACCACTTTGGTAACAATAAATTTTCTCATTCAACTATAAATATATTATAAATACAAGAAAAGAGTTATCAGGTCCATGTTTTTGATGTTATTATAAGAAAGCCCATATGGAAATGAATATGTAAATATGGTCCCTATTTTGGAGAAATAGAAAATGCAAGATGACTTGTACTTTTTCAATAGAAAATGTAAGGTAACTTGCACTTTTTCGATTTGAAATTTTATTCGAAAATTTTGAAAATTTTGAAAAGCGCAAGTGAACTTGCGCTTTCTATTAGAAAAGCGCATGGTAGTTTGCGCTTTTCGATTTTGAAGTTTATTTTTGAAAATTTTAAATTTTTTGAAAAGCACTAGTTAAATCAGAAAAGAGCAAGCTAGTATGCTTTCTAATTTAGAAGAAAAATGGACCTAATTTACATACTTATTGCTACAGGGTATTTTTTTTGGTAACAACATCATAAGTAGGGACCTTTCGTGCAATGACCCTTAAATAACATAAAATATAAAAAAATTGTAGTTCATTTATCTCAATTAATTTATAGTACATTTTTATTCTAAATTTAGCTTTTAACTTCAAATACCTGTATTTAAAATTACCACAGCAATAACTTTCATCACTTTTCTTCTAATCTTTTACATTTCATTCCATATATTTCAACTAATTAAGTGATCTTAAATTTAAACTAATTAAATAAACCCAATCAACTAATATTTATTAATTCATTACTAATTTAGGAGAATATGTAAAATTAAATACGTATACGGTATTTATACTAGCAAAATTAATGAAACTATTTTTCCATTGATGTAAAGATACATGTCACATAACTTAAAGTATGTACATAAATAGTAATAACAAATTCAATTTACGTTTTTTCTGAATAAATTTAGCATATGGTACAATACAAAATTTTATTTTTTAAATTTAAATACGCACACGTTAAATTTTTATAATCATCTACTAAATGCCCTCAATTCCTTTATAACATGTTAAATTGTGTCCATATAATTGAATTAACTATGCAATCTTTAAACTATTTAGACAAATTTAGTAACCTATTATTCATTGCTTCATCTAATAAATCATAAAAATATGAAAATTTCAATATTTATACTTTATTCATATTAATAAAAAGCATGAAAAAAGTTATTCTGATTTATAGATACATCAATCACCAAACATAAATAATAATTCATACATTTATTTTGTAATTCATTTATATCAATATACTTACCACCTATTACATCGTATAATTTCTTTTTTAACATCAATTACCTACCTTCCGTAATTTCTACAATAATTGCAAAACCTTCCTCACTAACACCTAATATTGTACATTTAAGTCAACATACTTAAATTAATTATGTAATATTGAATTTAAACTATCCGAGTAAATTCGATTAACCAAAATTCATTAATTCATCTAACTAATCCTAAAATAAGACAGTTTCAATATGTACATATCATATCCATATCAACAAAAGTGGTAAAGTTAAATCTAAAGATATATGAATCACATAACATAAATAATATACATAAATGTTATTAACAATTTATTTATTTATTTATTTCAATAAAAAATTCATATATTGCACTGCAAAATCCTAGTATTAACTTCAAGTACCTATATTTTAACATTTCTACAATTGTTCACACCCCTTCAATTCTTTCCTATTATTTGTTGTTTAAATCAATATATTTAGACTACTTACAAAATCACAAATTTGAACTACTTAAATAATCTTTGTAAATATTATGCCTATTCTTCTAATAGATTCCTAAAAATATATGTCAATTTAAATATACATACATACATCATACATATATATATATATATATATATCTGTGTGTGTATGTTTATATACATACATACATATATAAGTTTGTTTTTGTGTGTGGCTTATGTGTTTTTTTCATATTAACAAAAATAGTATGTTCATTTACATAATTACAAAGATATATAAATCACAAAAACATAACTCATGTACATAAACAAACAATAATGACAATAAATAGTTAGAAAGTATCAAACGGCAACAGTTTGTTTCTGCATTTTCTTCGGCCTCTAGTCTTCCGCTGTTTTAATTTGCATTGTCATTGACTTTTGCCAAAGCAAAAGATATCTCTATCCGCTGTTCTAGATCTGGATGATGGTTCTTCTCTTTCGATTAACATAGCTGGTGATTACAAGGCCCCATCTGATGCCGTAGCTTGATTCTCTACTCTAATAACTGATAGTGTTCCTATCGTGTTAGCAGCTGCTCATGTCAACCAGTTTACGAACCTTTTGAACGTTTTAATCTCCCCGCATCATGCTGGTCCTGAAATGCCTGCCAGTCATCTTGGTTCGAATCGTTAGCTCTGTTATTATCTAATGAAGGTAAAACATCTTGGTCTCAAACTACTGTTGGGTTGAATTTTGGATCCATAATGGGTGATGTCAAGATAGGGAAAATCAATCTTGATTGCACCTGCGGTCGACGGTGATGTGGTAAACGATGACCATGTTTCTGTGGATGCAGCTGTTGTGTTCATTAAAGCTGAAAATGGTTTATCAAAAGGTTGCACTCCAGGTGCTTGTAGCAATGCCGATTACAATAGTCCCTACGCCTATACTTCTCCTTTTAGTCCATTATCTGCTGCAACGCTCGCTAGTCCGTTGGATCCACCTGCGCCTCGGCCTGCTCTAAATTTGTCATCGTTGTTTTCCAAATTGCCAAATAATGCAGGTATGCATTCTCCTCGTCGTTTTAATTTAGTTGAGCTTGATGGTGTTATGGTCCAACCGAAGGAAGTAATTGAGGCCAGCGTGGATTTTTGGAAAGAGCACTTGGTGGGTTTTTTCTCGACTATAATCCACCCTATCACTTAGTTAAGGCAAGGTGCAACTAGGTATGGAAGCCTAGGGGGTTTGAGTGTACCATTTGATAATGAAATGTTCTATATTGAATTCTCATGTAGTGATGAAAGACTATGATGTGCACGTAAATATGCATATTTTTACCACCATATTTAACATATTTAATTTAAATAAATGATCATATTGGGTATTTTAACTTGTTTATACCAAAATTCAAATTAGTTTCAAATTGTAACTTATTCTTCTTCATGTAGGGGTAAAATGGTCATTTTTGTGCATTTATTAAATTGTGAAAATTTACTTGGAATTTTTTATGTTGTTTTTAGGAAATTTAGTGAATTTTACAAGTGATTTCATGATGATATATGCATGCACAAGAGTGAAGAGAACAAATGAAGATGAAAATAATTCAAAATGATGATCATGGAGGACCCCACTTACCCACCTACCTTAATGTATACTTAGAAGCTAATGCACATGCTAAAAGGCCATTAAATCTTCATGCACATTTAATGGATGATTATTGGATGCTAATGTTTACTTGGCCACCACACGTCCTAAGGGGTAGTTTGGGCATTCCCCAACAATATAAATTAGGGTTTAACACATGTATAAATACCCCTTATGTTTCATGTAACCCTCTTCTTTCTTAGTCCCTCTTATTAATTTTTAGCTTAGAAAATAAATCAAAGCTCTTCTCTTCTTTTCATGCTACTTAGCCATTTTCTTTTCATGTAATTTTTTTATGTAATTTAATACATGTTCTTTTCCTTTTCTTGTTTATTTCCTTTCATGTTGTAGTGTAGATCTTTTTTATTTTATGCACGTAGAGTAATTTTTTCCTTTCATTTTACCTTTTTTTCTCTTGTTAGTTTCATGTTGCTTTCTACATTTGTTCATATGATGACAAACATGAGAAGCTAAACCCCTTCAATTTAAAGGTAATGAGGCTCTCTTGAATCATGTAGATGCAACATAATCTCTCATTTATGTTTCTTTCGTGCTTAATTGAAAGTTGGATGCTTGTGTGATTTTGTGTTTAATATTGAGTTTGATAGCTTATATTATTTAAAACAAATAGGCTATGCTTAGTCATATGAATCACTAAATATCTCTTTGTCTACATATGATCATGGTAATGGAAGTGGATTTAGAATCAAAATGCTTAAAATAGATTCTACCTTTTTCATGTCATTTCATTAAATTTAATAAGCGGGTTAGATGGTGAATTAAAGTTTGATGGTATAACTGTGTTAATTAATAACACAATTAGGTCATGCTTATGATAAATGCATCAACTAATCACAAATGACCAAAAAGAAATCATAATTTCATTATGTTGCTTTATGTGATCATTAGAGGTGATTTGCCTCTAAATTGTCTCTACACTTTCATATTTTTATCTATTTTCTTTTGCTAGTTTGTCATTTTTATCATTTTTTTGCTAATCACTCCCTAAATCTTTGGTTGGTTTGACTGAATAGGAATTAAAAATTTAAAAAATTCCCTATGGATCGACTCGTACTCGCGGACGTGCTACATTCTTAAACCGTGCGCTTGCGGAAATTTATTTGAAATTTATCGGCAAATTTCTAATCCGATAGAAATCTAGCCGATTAATAAGTTTTTGGCGCCTTTGCTGGGGAATTGGTCTTGATTTTAATTTTCTATTCTTTGGATTATTTTTGTTTGATTTTAGTGTGTATGTTTGTTTTGTGTGTTAACTGCACTAAAAAAAATTGTGTGCGTTTGTTGTTTTATTTTATTTTTCAATTTATTGTGTGCATTTTTTAGTTCATATGCAATTGCATTTCATATTTACAAAATATATTTTATATATACACAACTGCGATTAAAAAAGAAAAATAAATTCATTTACAATTTTTCATTTCATCTTTGAATTTAAAATTTTCAATTACATTGGCATTTCAATACATCCTTTTCTCTTTGCCTCTTTGTTTTCCTCCCCTAAACAGTCCATTCTCCAATGACATTCATCACCAAACCACCCATCAACTTGCCTAACTTCAACATAACTTCCTGCACATCAAAACATCCTCCTCATTCACCCTAACCACGCTGCCCACTACTTACATCAATTCTCCGCCGACAAACTGCACCAATACAATAGTGCACATCCACATATACAAACTTCTCTGCCACCTTCTTTTCACGATTCAACATTCACGAACATTCAAACAACATACCATCTTCCACCATACTTAATTGCTAATATCTCCCCTCATTCTTCCATCATACGTCAAGCCACTGACTCCTACAACTCCACCATATTCACCATAGTCACCAGAACCACCAACTACTGCCTGCTTGCAATATCACTTCACTGTTTCATTTGCTACCTCACAAACCCCTCTACATCTTGACTACACTATACTACACTCGAACTACCACTCCCTTCTTCCTTCATCTCAACAAACAACACCCTCTCAATAATCAACATACCACCCTGCCCATCAACTTCCCATTACAACATCATCTCTTTAGATATCCCCTTGCCTTCTTCACTGCATCGCTTACTTCACACATACAAACAATTTCATCAACACATACAAACTATCTCAACCATTCAACTTCAAACTCATCATACAACTTGCTTTTCCATTTCCAATACTCTACCATTACCTTCCATTGCCACTGCTTATCCCCTTCAGCACCAGCCAGTTTCAATACACCCTAATTCAACATCAGCTAGTGCACTGCAGACGACTGCACTTAGCAGTCAGAACCATACTCAGAACTTGCTAATACCTCTTCAACCTCCTCACATACAACTGTACAACCGCATATCACAACCCCTACTTTCCTGCAACCTTCCACTTCTGTTCATCTTCACTCCAGTGCAAATACAAATTCCTACACCCAAACCATCTCAAGCAGTTACATCCATCATCTCTCTGCCAACATCTAAGCAAACCACATGAACTGCAATTCGCAACCACAACCTGAGCAACCCAAACCTCCATCACAAACCAAAGCGACGCAAGCCACGAAAATCGAGAACCAATTCATTGCCCATTCCAACATCGCCTGTGGCCATCCCCAACAATTCAAATCGGCCAAACAATCGCCACATCGAAATCCCAATACCCCATCACTTCATCTTGCCCAACCCTCAATTCAGCGAAATCCCTAAAATCGATCAACCGCAACCAAAATCGACAAATTCCCCAAATCACCATCGTGGTCAAAGTCGAACTCGCTTCCACTAAGTTGCCAGAAACTTGCTACCATCTTCTCAAATCAACCACAACCTCTCTCGCTTGTTGCGAATCGCCACTTACAACTGCAACTTTGACTTCAGATTAGCCTCTGAATATTTTGTCAATTTCTTCAAAAAAAATTAGAGAAAGGAAAGTAATTTTTAAGGTTGTTCGATTTGCAATATTATTCTGGTGTGGGCTGAGCATATCTATTTTATTTTATTTGTTTTTGTGTGTGAAACATTGAAAAGGAACCGTTGTGGCTGTTGGGCTATTTGCAGTTAAAATATTTTTGATTTCATTTGGAGTAAATTCATTAAAAAAATAGAGAGAGTAGATTTAAGTGAACTTGGTTTTCAAGTAAATTTGATATCAGTTGTTTTGAGTTACTTCCTTGGTCTAAATTTAAAACAACAACAACAATAATAATTGTATATATCTATTTTTTAATTTTTAGGTTTTGCTCAATTGGTTTTGTTTAATTTTTTTAGTTTAGTTTTATTTTACCCTTTTAAAAAATACAGTTAGATTTAAATTCGTTTTGCTTTGTTTTAAATTGTTTTGTTTTAATTTGTTTTGAAGTTCCATCCTTATATTAAAAAATATATATGATAAAAAATAAATAAACTGCACATTTTTTATTTTCAGGTTGCCAAAGCAGGTTGGAAGAGTTGCATGCTTTGCTTAGCTTGCCAAAAAAATATTTGCTTGCTCGCTTATAATTTTTTTTGCTGCTTTTAACTCATATCTATTGTTTTTGTTTTTGTTTGCATTGTTGGTTGCTTGCATAAAAAGATATTTCAAAAAAATAAAATCCATTCGTAGTTGCGTTGTTAATACACATTTAATTTCAATTTTGCATTTCATCTTAGATTTTGATTGATAATAACGGTTAGACACCGGTAATGCTTAATTATATCTTGACAATTGTCTTCTTTGAACAATTTAATTTCTTGGTGTCTAGGCTACGACAGAGCAATAGTTATAAATATTACGGTGATTCATAAATATTATACTGAATTGTTTCTCTAAAGGTACTTAAACCTTCAGCTGCATTGCTACGGTGATTCGTGGTGCACCAATAACTCCTGCTCGTTACTTGGCTGAGAACTATCTTGTTTATCTAAGAAAATTTGTGATTACACAATTTTGGATTAACTTAGGATAAATAATTTGTAATTAGACCCTTACATTTATTTAATTACATTAGTTCATGCATATTTTAAAAAAAATTCAAAATCCAAAGCTAAAAAATTGTAAATATTCCTTTTCCTTTTCCTTTGAAAATTCTAAATCATTTTTCTTTGAAATTTAAAAAATTCAAAAAAAATTTAGAAAAACCAAAATCCAAAAAAGAAAATCAAACTTTTCAAAAACAAAAAAAAAATGAAAAACCAAATTACAAAATAAAAACCAGTTTTCCATTTTGAAAAATAAATTCTATTTGTAAATATTTTTTCCTTTATAGTAAAAAACCAAACGAAAAAAATTCTCGAAAATGTCTGAGTTTCCCCACTTACGTGAATTTTACAATAGTTTTGAAAATCAATTTAATCCATATAATTTCATTCCAAATTCATATGGATATTTTAACAACAATTATTGCTTACGATTCGAGTTTTGAACCACAAAATTTTCAAAATGACGAATAACCATCGAATCTCGAAAATAGCATTGCATCTTTACTTGAATTCTCTGCACAACAAAATCAAAGTATAAATGATTTGTGTAATTTATATTTGGGCAATGATTCAAATCAAAGTTTTTAAAATGATCGAAACTTGAATTCAATTCAAAATTCAAACATTTCGATTATAACCCATGCCAATTCAATTTCGAACTGCAAAATGAATTTCTAACTCAAAATGAATATAGAAACAATTTTTCAAACGATTTTGGCAATGGGAATAATATTAACCACGTTGCAGTTAAAAACTTTTGTCATCAACAATTTCAAAGTGAAAATCCTTATGTTAATACCTATAAATTGGATGTTGTTGAGCAAATGAACGAAATTTACAATGATCAATGGATTCGATGTTTAAAAAGTATATGAAACAATGTGAAAAACAAAATCAAATTCCAACTTGTGACGAGTTAAGTAATAATCCATCTTTTACCAAATTTGACGATTTTAAAATAACCACTTTTGAAATTGAAATTGAAAATCTTAATGAAGTTGCTGAAAATTCGGTAATTGAGTTGGATTTCAATTCTTTTAAGGGTGTGGAATCAAAATTAAAATTCGACCTTCCTTTTCTCGATTTTAAAAATTTAAGTACAATAACTTCAGATTGTGCACTTGAGATAAGCAATAAAGTTGTAGATAATAGAGAAGACGAACTTAACGAACACGATTTCTTCGCACTTTTTGAAAACGAGTTGTTGAATTCTAAAGGGGAAGATTAAAACACCATTATGATTTAGAAATCGATAATTTCGAAAATTTATTAATAATGAGTTTGAATCTCAAATTGGTGAAAATAAACTTGAACTTCAACCAATTGTTTTATCAACCCCAAAACTCATCCAAAATAAAACAAATCGAACGATTTTTAATAAAACGACATTCGTTTTTTCAAGTCCGCATTCAACTTCGAAATCTTTTACGATTTGGTTTTCCAAGATCAAGCTGTGTCTCGCATACTTGATGAGACAAATGAATCGATCTTTGGAAACCGTTTCATTTTCTTTTTGACTATATACTTTCTGATCTTGTGTAAATACCTTTCATTTTCATATAAATAAAGGCTATTTTTATTTTTTCTTTTCACTTGGGGTTGACTGTGGGGACACCGTAAAAATCAAATGTGGGGGGAGTCTCATCTTCATTTTTAATTTTTCATGTTGATTTTTACATTTTCTTTCCAAAATTAAAAAAACAAAAAAAAACAAAATTTTATTTTTTAAGCATTTTGATTTATTTTTAAAGAAATACTATAAGATAAATATATGGTTTTGGTCTATTTAATTCAAATTTTTAAAATTTATTTGTCTTAACAAAAATAAAAATGATGATTTGATTACAAATAACGATGATTTAACTAGTATATAGGAATATTCATACGTGTTAATTAAGAAATACATCCTAATTGTAAACCTTTGTTTTAAAGTGGTAAATTTAATAAAAGGATATAATACTTTTTTTTGTCTTCTAAGTTAAATGGTGCCAAGATGATTTTGCAAAACTCTCTCTTTCTAAAAAATGAAAAAAAACAAAAAAAAACAATATAAGTAAAAGACAAAACATTTGTATATATGTATATATTTTGAACACCTAGAGTCATGTGTTCACACTCGTGTGTTCACTCGCCATACTCTGTACCCTTCTCACGTAAGCCTGAAAGGCAATGCATGATCGGTGTATCTGGCCTCAGTTTATCTAAGTTAGGTGTATACATAAATATTCTTTTTAATAACGCCTACAGTTAATAGGTGTTCACACTCATGTGTTCACTTACTACGCTCTGTATTCCCCTCACATAAGTCCGCAAGGCAGTGCATGGGTAATATATCTGGCCTTAGTTTATCTGAGTTAGGCATATGTAAATATTGTAAATATCAATAAAATTTTCAAAATAAAATAAAATTGAGGGAGTAAGCAAATGAAATCCAAGCACTACTTTAACTTATTTGATTTGACTTGTTATTGAAAAGAAATGAAAATACCACTTCGATAACCGACTAAGGATCTATTTCATGGTTACACTTCGTTATCAATTAAAACAACGAGTTAAACTATTGTATATTTGTTATGATAACTTGATTTTTATGGGAAATTTTGATGAGTAAATGACTTAAATTTCAAGATAATGATCGAAACCTCTATTTAACTTATTTATGTCATTTTAAAAATAAATCCTTCATCATAAATATTTTCAAAAACTTGCAATCATCCCATTGTAAATAAATCTTACATTTGTAAGTATTTTCATATCGCATTCGGATTTTGTAGGTAGTATTCGCTGAAAATCCTGACGAGACAGTACTCATCCTACTAGGGACACCCAGAGGTTTAACGGCTTGTTGCATATGCTCAATGCAATCGTGCTTCCTACGAAAATGGATTTATCTTGATTTTAGTTTTTTCGAGGATGAATAAAAAGATAAGTGTGAGGGTATTTGATGTGAACGTAAATATGCATATTTTTACCACTATATTTAATCTATTTAAATTAAATAAATGATCATATTGGGTATTTTAACTAATTTAAACCAAAATTCAAATTATTTTCAAACTTTCACATATTCATCTTCATATAGGGGTAAAATGGTCATTTTGTGCATTTATTAAATTGTGAAAATTTACTTGGAATTTTCTATGTTGTTTTGTAGGAAATTTAATGAATTTTACAAGTGCTTTCATGATGATATATGCATGCACAAGAGTGAAGAGAACAAATGAAGATGGAAATAATTCAAAACGATGATCATAGAGGACCCAACTTATCCACCTATCTTAATGTACACTTAGGAGCTAATGCACATGCTAAAAGGCCATTAAATCTTCATGTACATTTAAAGAATGATTATTGGATGCTAATGTTTACTTGGCCACCACACTTCCTATGGGGTAGTTTGGGCATTCCCCAAAAATATGAATTAGGGTTTAACATATGTATAAATGCCCCTTATGTTTCGTGTAACCCTCTTTTTCCTTAGTCTCTCTTAGTTAGTTTCTAGCTTAGAAAATAAATCAAAGCACTTCTCTTCTTTTCATGGCTACTTAGCCATTTTCTTTTCATGTAACTTTTTGGTGCAATTCAATACATGTTCTTTTCCTTTTCTTGTTTATTTCCTTTCATATTGTAGTGTAAATCTCTTTTATTTTATGCGAGTAGAATAATTTTTCCTTTCGTTTGCTTTGTTTTCTCTTGTTAGTTTCATGTTGCTTTCTATATTTGTTCATATGATGACAAATATGAGGAGCTAAACCCCTTCAATTTAGGGGTAATGAAGCTCTCTTGAATCACGTAGAAGCAACATAATCTTTCATTTATCTCTCTTTTGTGCTTAATGGAAAGTTGGATGTTTGTGTGACTTTGTGTTTAATATTGAGTTTGATAGCTTATGTTGTTCAAAACAAATCGGCTATGCTTAGTCATATGAATCAATAATTACCTTTTCATCTACATATGATCATGGTAACTGAAGTGGATTTAGAATCAAAATTTGATGGTTTATGTTTCTAGTTAAATAGTTAATAAGCCATGCTTAAAATAGATTATACTTTTAATTTCATATCATTTTCATTAAATTTAGCAAGTGAGTTAGATGGTGCATTAAAGTTTGATGGTATAAGTATGTTAATTAATAACACAATTAGGCTATGCTTATGATAAATGCATCAACTAATCTCACAAATGACCAAAAAGAGATCATAATTTCATTATGTTGCTTTATGTGATCATTAGAGGGGATTTGCCTCTAAATTGCTTCTACACTCTCATGTTTTTTATCTATTTTCTTTTGCTAGTTTATCATTTTTCTCATTTTTTTTAGATAATCACTCTCTAAATCTTTGGTCAATTTGATTGAATAGGAATTTAAAAATCTAAACAGTTCCCTATGGATCGACCCCTACTCGCATGCGTGCTGCGTTCGTACACCGTGCACTTGCGGTTATTTTATTTTAAAATTTATCGGCATTTTTCTAATCGATAGAAAGTTTGCCGTTAAACTTAGCCAGGTGTAACCAGGTGTGGAAGCCTAGGGGGTTTGGGTGTACAGTTTGATAATGAAATGTTCTATTTTAAATTCTTACGTAGTGATGAAAGACTACGTATTCTGGAAACCGACTCAATTCTTATAGATGGGAAACCTTTCATTATCGCTACATGGAGTCCTTCTGTGAATCGGACGAAAGTTCTTGTTTTATCTATTCCTGTTTGGGCCCATTTTTCTCATATTCCATCTGTTCTCCAACCTCATATCGGGATTGACTGGCTAGCTGGTCTAGTTGGCAAGGTGATATGTTATGTTGCAAGCACTGTGGCCAGAAAGAAATTAGTCTATGCTAAAGCTCTGATTGAGATTACTCCTACCAAACCTTTACCTTCAGTTTTAAAGGTTAGTCTAGATGAGAGCCAATTTGCTGAGGTCAGAATTTGTTGTAGTTGGAAACCTGAGATATGCACGGCCTGTCAGTCTTTTGGGCTTCTTTTGGATGCATGTTCTAGATAGGCAGTTGTTGGATTTGTTCCCCTAGCTGACCGGATTCCTCTACCTCGGCCTCTTGTTTGGAAATAGGTTTCGAAGATTACTCCTGTTATTACCTCTTTTGATGCTCCTGTGGCTCCCACTGTTGTAGCTCCCATTGTTGATCCTCCTGTTGTTGCTCCAGTTTGTATAGCTCCATCCGTTAGTTTACCACCATCGGCCCAGGATGTGGTTCCTTTTTGCTACTTCGTCTGATGCAATATCCTAGAATTTTGACAAACGAGCTTGAGTTGTAACAACCCTAGTTTTTGGCTATTTATTTCTTTTAATTATTTTAATTTCGAAATATATTTTATATAAATTGTGTTTAACAATATAGTTTAATTATTTAATTTGGAGATATATTTTATAAAATTTCATATGTCAATAAAATTTAATAATAACTGTGAAAATTTAAGCTATGTTTGAACTGGTAAAATTCGCGTTTAAAAGACGCGTCAATTTTAGGGTATAATTAACGTAATATAACGTGTGATTTTAAAACGTAATTTTTATAAATTTTTTTGATGTTTTAGACTGCGTCTGTTTAACGTAGTGTAAAAATCATATTTTCAAATATTCTGGGAGTAAAATATCAGTCGGTAAATTTTAAGAAACGACTTTTGTATAACTGTCAGATTATCTTAAATTTTGTATATGCTTTCCCATCACAAAGTCTTTGCCTATTCTTGCCATTTCATTTATTTCAATCAAAGCTTGCCATTTCTTTTCTCTGCCAGATCAAAATGTATATAACTTATGGTAACATTCAAACGTGCATGCTTGATATTTAAAACGTGCATATTCAATATTCCTTCATGCTCTGCTTTCTACAGCACCACCATAATCACGCAAGCTATCAAGAAAATCTGGGAATATTTTTGCATGCATAAGTAACGTACAAATTGGTAATCTAGACTTGAATCACGCAAGCTTTAGTTTTAGGTAGTAACGTACATATTGACATGTGAAGCTGAAGCATTCACTCCAGTGTGCATATCAACCATTTCCTCTGCCCCGTTACCATCAGTTATACACAAGATTTAATACTTGAATCAAGTACTGAAACCTCGCAAGCTTTTAAATCAGAAGTAACGTGTGTATAAACTTTGTTTTCACTTTTGCTTCATCAGTCATCAACCTTAAATCACGCAAGTTAATTGAGAAGTAACTGCATATTTACCTCCCCTTGATTTCGACAGCAGTTATATTCGAAACTATGCCTATAAATCTTTGCTCCTGTACATCATTTTTGCTCTGCATCTCTTGTATTCTGCCTTGCTTCCTCTCTATCCATCAGGTATATTATCTGTTCTTCTTTAATTTCTTTTCCCATCTGCCTTGCTCGGCCACCCAGTGTTGCTTAGGCCATGACACATCACTTGTCTACATATTTTAGCAAAGATCTGGGTTTGAGTTGCATGAAATAAGTCGGAAAATATGGGAATAGGATGTGAGTTTTCAGTTGCATTTGTGGCATAAACATAGTTGGCATATGTATATATATACTGGGACATATGTCATAAACTTATCTTCATATTTTTTCCAAAAATCTGAGTTATAGGTTGCAGCATCTAAAGGGGGATAGGATTGTAATTGCCTTAAGTATTTAGGCTAGGGAAGATGTGAGTTCATAGGAGGAATAGGAAATGCAATCTGAGTATAAGTTTCCACTCTTATGATATCAAGACCATATCATCACTAAAACTTGATTTTGTTCAACCAAGACTGGTGTAAGTGCATCTGATTTGAAGATGAGATTGACTTGGCTGGATGAAGTGGTTGATGATGAATAGAAGATTTGGGTAGTAGATGCCAGAATTGGAATAAGAGGAGTGGGTAGCAGTATCTTGTTCATAGTCCAGTGTGCAGGTGCAACTGTGCACATGTACATCAGTGCATATCAACCTTGGATGATGACTGGACTGGTAGTTGAGATGACTGGGGGGGGTGATGCTAAAGAAGAGAAGTGGTTGATGGTTAAGGTATCAGTGAAGTTGGGTGGGTTGTTTCAGAATCATATGAACAGAGAGCAATAGGTGAGTGCATGGAGGGTTACATGGGTAACTTGAAGTAAGGGACTAATGGACTCGAAGATATTGCATAGTTTCCCGAAGATCTTGCATAAACTTCTCGGGTAGTTGGGTTTTCTTTGCCTGTTGCAGTTAGAACTGGGAAGTTTTAAATCTGAGAAAAATAAACTGTAAAATGTTTCAAAACTAAGCTTAAACTTAAGATTTAACTGAATACAAGTGAAAACTAAGTTAAAAATGTTAGGTGGGTGTTAATACTTGGGTGTGAGTTCAGTTTAATCTGCATGTTTGAAACCTTAGCAGTAGGCTACCCATGTTGGTATCACAAGTACATATGTTCATTTGTATCACTATGTGCATTTTTCTCTGACCTGATTTATTGAGAAGAAGTTGGCTTCAAAAGATAAGTTTGTATAGGAGATGAAGTAAGTGACAGTAGATGATGTATCCATTTACAGAGCAGATTGGGACTAAGGTATGAGCTTTAATTTCATTCAGGCCTAAGAGGAAGTCTTTTTAGCAGTCCACATATGTACCTAGGACTGGAATGATGGGAAGAGAGGTAGGTAGCTGTTTAGTTCAAAGCCTGGATTATGTTAAATTTTAGTTTATTTTAAGGCTATGGTATAACCTGGGTAGATCTGAAATGGAAATTGGTAGAACAGGAGTTAGGGAATTTAGCTTGCATGTATGTTGAGTAAGTCTGCATACTATTATACTGATTTAACTTAGGTTAGGGGTCTTCCAGTTTGCAGTAAAACAGATTGGTAGACTGAATAGAGATTGCAGTAGAAAGTAAATACAAATGGTGGGTAGTTACAAATACTTTGGGGTGAGTTTCAGATTAAGTTTGCATATGTGCCAAAGGTTAAGAAGAGGAGATGGCCAAAACTGGGGTGTATAATGTTCAGGGTTGAACATTTGTAACAGGAGAAGGTGTGCACGTGCACAAGGTCTGCACACATCAGAAGCACACTAAAATCCAGGGTTGATGGGGGACTGACACCTGACCATGGTAGGTAGGTAGTGGAGGCTGATGAAGGTCAGTGGTAGGAGCAGTGAGGGGACAGAGTTCCTGTAATTTGAGATAGTTCAACCATTTCCAGTTTGACTCAAAGCAAGTCCGGATTGACTCGAAGCGGGATCAGCTCTGACTCGAAGCTAGACCGGTTCTGACTCGAAGCAAGGATGATAGGACCTCGGGTTAGTAGTTGTTGGGTCTGCATGTACAGTGTAGCCTGGGAAGTTTATAATTTAATGAATAATTAAACTGAAAAGTAATGATTAAAACTTAGTTAAACTTAAGATGAAACTGTATGCAAGGGTGTGGATCTAAAGGAAGGTTTAGTATACAAGAGACTGCATATTGCATTGATCAAGTCTGAAAGATTTTGGAGTAGAGTAGGCAGGAGGCTTGTTGACATGTATCTGTACATTTTTTTTTTTGGGGGGAAGGATGAGTCTGTTGGATTGTTAGGATGTGGTGTCTCATGTGTTGGTGTGAATGCATATGCGTAAGTAAGTATAATAGGAATGTGCACGTGTACATGTGTATCACGGCACGTAGTAGAAAAAGCTTCACCGTATTGTTTAGTCGACCTCTAGGAAATTTGGTCGTAAATTTTAGAGTTAGCCCGGTTCACATTTTGGGTACACTTTGGTCATATTACACGGTGGAGTGGTCGAGCAAGCCAAACTGATTCTCGTTCTATTTTATCTTTCCTTTGACCGTAATTTCTAAAGTCGCGTATCCTATATTTTATTTTTGTTTTAGATTTGAATCTAGGCGACATCCGAGAAATTTTATCGTTACCCTCTGTCGGTCTCTACCGGAGAATCGTCATTTTTGAAATTCAAATTTTCTGCAATTCTCAGGTGAGTATTTCTCACCAGACATACGTATTTATATTTTAGTAAATTATTGCAAGTGTATGTGTAAGATTGTATTTCACTATTATCGTCCGTAGTGTAATATAGAATGATGGACCCCAATTAAATTGACACCTCATCAGTTATTCATCTGTTGTATTATATCTGCAGTTATATTATGTTATCGTTTATTTACTGCTTAAATCACACTGCAAGTTCCCTGTTATATATATATTGTTATGGGCTGAAATGATAGGCCTAAATGATTATTGTTCATTTATTCTGTTAACTGCTTAACTGGTAACTTGGGATTGCGGGTTTGAAATGATAGAACCCGGGGTTTTGTAAATTACGGGTTGAAATGATATAAATCCGTATCACTTGACCTAGGCTAGAAAACTATATACAGGCCCGTGGTCCTTATAATATTTTCTGAAATATTAAAAATTTTATTTTGGAAGTTAAATATTCGATTTATATCTTTAAAGGAATTTATATTGATTTTTAATAAGTTATAAATAAAAATAAATAAATGGTTGAATAAAATTTGGAATATAACTTATTTGGTAAATCGGGATTTTGAAAGAATAAGATTTCAGTTAATAAATAAATAAATAAGTTATATTTGGAAATATTTACTAAGTAAACAATCTATTACAGCATTTAAATGCCGTCTTTTGAAATTGGACTAGTTTTATCCATAACTTTAGGTAGCATTTCCTAAGTGCTATGGAATCTAGAATTTGATTGCTCTAAAATTTATGGAATTGGATAAATTTTATTTTACCTTAAGTTTTGGAAAAACTTCAGACATAATATTTATAACTGAATTTTCCTTAATAAATTAAAGATGAATATTCTGGTATTAAGTAAATTTTGAAAATTTAATGGCTAAAAATTTGGAGTTTTATTTATGGAAATTATGGGAATATTCAAGACTAAATAATAAAAACATTGATTTGGGAAAGAATAAAACCCAAACTTAGTTTTGAATAGTAAATACCCCAAATTAATATATATGGGAATTGTAATGTTTTGGGAACATAAAATGATATTTAATTTATGGTTTAAAACTTTAAATAGAGGAATTATTTGTAAAGCTATGTAAATTCTCTTCTTTACAAAGTAACCATAAAATTAACCCATTTATTCTATATACCGTTAAATATCCGAACCATTTGTGTTTTGGGAGTTATGGTTTTAAAGTAAATTTCCAAGAATAATATGTTTTGAAGATATATTCAAATGGTTGGTTTCCAGATATTATAAATTTTAAGCAATATAGTTTTGGAAAGAATTATATTTTGAATATAACGATATCATATTGTTTTGGGCTTTAAAATGATATCGTATCTATAGTTTTGAAACGGAAATGATTATTCTGGTTTAAAGTATAAACTGTTTTTAAATGGCCACGGGTTATAATAACGTTTGGTTGGCAAAGAGACCGGGATCGGATATGGACATACTCTCTGTCGATACCGAAAACCACTTTGACTAACCGTGTACGCGGTGGAGATTCCAGAATGAAGTAGGTTGGTGGTGACGGTTTCTTGAAAGGTATATACGTGGACCCGACTCCCGTGAGTTGGCATAAGGTGGCTAAAACAGGAGCGATTCTCGGATTAATGAGGTAGCTCCTCTGATCGAACGCACTTCTTCGTATACCATTCTATTACTCTTGTGATTGTTTGGGTGCACCTTTGATTTGGGAGTGTTGTTCGAGGTGGGCGGTTGCTGCGGCTTCGCGTTACCACCGGTCCGGATAGCAATTGGTATATCTACCCTGGCATTGCCTAGTTGTGCCGTGTCACCTACCATATCGAGCCTTGTACGAGTTTGGTTTTCTCCCGTAGTCCGTGTGGTATCCTCTAGTTGCTTCCCGAGTAGGAGGAGCTATGATATTGGATGGACTACTGGGACTATTACGTGTTAAGGGCTATATGGGTAACCCCTTAATGCTAAGAAATAAGTATGTTTACTTTATAAATAGACACTATTATAATAGTGCAATATACTACATAGTAAATAGTTTAACGGATCCTTAGAGGATGGGCGATCCCAAGCATCCTTTGAGTTACTTGCTCTATATTACAGTACACTTGATTTAGCTTACATTATATAAGTATGTATGTCCTGACTCGAGTGTTTTGTTTTATTGTACGCTCGGGTCAGCCTGAGTTGCAGTTCAGTTTCTTCTCCGTAGCTAGGACACTCAGTAGATCATTCGTGCTGCCGGAAGCTTGTCTCAGTTTCTATACTTCTGTAATTCAAGAACTTTGAAGACCATATCTCTATTTTGTTTAAATTTGTATTGAGTATTATAGACAATGTAAGTTCTGTTTTGTAAAGTTGTATCAGTGGCTTCATGAACCACTAAATTTAAATTTCCGCTGCGAGATTCTGATATCTGTGTATGTGATTCTGTGATTTATTTATTGTATATTCTGAGTTTTGCCAAATTTATTCTACAACGCAGTACTTTGAACAATTCAAGTCCGACATGCGCGGATGCGAAGGGTTGAAAATACTGGGTCGTTACAGCTGGTATCAGAGCTTTGGCTCTAGGCAAAACTTAGAATGTATAGTAAATTTGATTTACAAAATCACCATCATTCGAGCTTGAATCTCTTCCTTTTCGAATTCTGGAACATTCCCTGTGATTCCAAAGTTCATTCGTGTCCCTCACTTTTCATCTACTTTAGATTTTGGAGTGTCCCATAACTCCACTTAGGATGATCTTTATAGTGAATTGGCGGTCTCGCCATTGTTCTAATAAAGGGGTGAAACTCCTTTACAATTAGCATTGATTCACCGGAGAATTATATTTATCCTCGGTTTATATGCTAGTATCTTTGATTATTCCGAACTCCATCTCTCCAGATCAATGTAGATTTAACCAATCACATCGATCCGACTCTTTAAGTCACGGTTGACCCGGTCAAGGTTGGCCGCGATTTATATAAACTTACCCAGTTCCTTATTTTGTATTTAAACTCATCTTGAATTCTATTTGATTTGAGTTCATCAAATTTGAATCTCTATCCTTGTTTGAAAAATTTATTCCTATATTTGAAAATAAAATCTAATATATATAAGTATGATTTTCAGAATCTTATAATTAATTCAACTAGTTGTCAAGAGATAATAGTTTTGATTTTATTTATGATTTTGTAAACCATGTGTTTTGTCTAATATAAATAATTGAATATAAACAACGGTTATGAATTAATTTGGAAACAGAAATGAATTTAAACAAGAACTTGAGAATTCAATTTCCGATGGCTTCAAACCTTGGGTTTAAAAAGGTTTTAAAGGATATATTATTTAGAGTATTTTTATAGAAATTGTTTTCAAAGAATTTTAAAATTTAGTGCATTTCTCTTTGTCGCTGGAAAATAATTTCGGTGATGACTGCAGCATCATCGACATTCATTTTCGAGTCTCAAAGTGAAAGACCATACTGTAGTCTGGCTACAGTGTTATATTGAGATTTCAATTGATTTTAATTTCTAAAGTATGACTTAATATATATAAAGATATAATTTAAATTTGATTTGACATATTATGTATATATTTATTTATCTCTAAATGGTTTGAAGAGAATCAGAAATTTAATTCTTAAGTTTATCTTGGGGGAATAATTTCAATAAAAATAAAATTTTGGATAAGAAATTCCAACTGGAAATAATTGAATTTGAAAATTTTAGCTGTATAATACTCAATTTCATTTCAATATAACTTACCTTGATTTTCAGAAGTTAACAATGTAACTGGATAATATACAATACAAAAGGATTTTATAAATAAACTTTGAGTGGTTATAATAAATGTTATACACTTAAATTTTAGTTATAAAAGATTAATTGAGGTAAATAAGGAAAAAGGAATTTAAGGAATTTATTTAAATAACTTAATAATCAAAATTGATTTAATAAGGAACCTTAAATCTAACCAAGAGATTTTAATAAAAGTTGTTTCCTGAAATGAATATTATTTGGCATTGAATTCAAAGGGTATAAATGAAGATTATTTTAAAAGTGTTATGATTTTGTAGTATGATTTATAAATGATAATATCTATAAATTTAATGACTTTCAAAGTATTATGATTTCAAAATTTATTATCTTATTTTGTTTTTCAACTATCTTTAAAAGTCCTTGGTTTCCCTATCTGCTACGGATTGGGGAGACTATTGCTTATACCAGTCTATTTAGAACTCTTTCTATGATCTTTGAAATCTTTGTTACTCATCGGGACCTGAGCACCCATAGACTGACGGTCAAACCTGAAAGGGTAAAACCGATTCTAGAGGATCTTCTTCGTGCTTCAAATCCGGAACTATTCGTTTAAAGTTCTTGTTTATCTAGCTTATCTTCCTTTGTTTCTTTTCTTTCGCTCCTTTTCGAGGACGAAAAGTTCTTAAGTGGGGGAGAGTGTAACAACCCTAGTTTTTGGCTATTTATTTCTTTTAATTATTTTAATTTCGAAATATATTTTATATAAATTGTGTTTAACAATATAGTTTAATTATTTAATTTAGAGATATATTTTATAAAATTTCATATGTCAATAAAATTTAATAATAACTGTGAAAATTTAAGCTATGTTTGAACTGGTAAAATTCGCGTTTAAAAGACGCGTCAATTTTAGGGTATAATTAACGTAATATAACGTGTGATTTTAAAACGTAATTTTTATAAAATTTTTTGATGTTTTAGACTGCGTCTGTTTAACGTAGTGTAAAAATCATATTTTCAAATATTCTGGGAGTAAAATATCAGTCGGTAAATTTTAAGAAACGACTTTTGTATAACTGTCAGATTATCTTAAATTTTGTATATGCTTTCCCATCACAAAGTCTTTGCCTATTCTTGCCATTTCATTTATTTCAATCAAAGCTTGCCATTTCTTTTCTCTGCCAGATCAAAATGTATATAACTTATGGTAACATTCAAACGTGCATGCTTGATATTTAAAACGTGCATATTCAATATTCCTTCATGCTCTGCTTTCTACAGCACCACCATAATCACGCAAGCTATCAAGAAAATCTGGGAATATTTTTGCATGCATAAGTAACGTACAAATTGGTAATCTAGACTTGAATCACGCAAGCTTTAGTTTTAGGTAGTAACGTACATATTGACATGTGAAGCTGAAGCATTCACTCCAGTGTGCATATCAACCATTTCCTCTGCCCCGTTACCATCAGTTATACACAAGATTTAATACTTGAATCAAGTACTGAAACCTCGCAAGCTTTTAAATCAGAAGTAACGTGTGTATAAACTTTGTTTTCACTTTTGCTTCATCAGTCATCAACCTTAAATCACGCAAGTTAATTGAGAAGTAACTGCATATTTACCTCCCCTTGATTTCGACAGCAGTTATATTCGAAACTATGCCTATAAATCTTTGCTCCTGTACATCATTTTTGCTCTGCATCTCTTGTATTCTGCCTTGCTTCCTCTCTATCCATCAGGTATATTATCTGTTCTTCTTTAATTTCTTTTCCCATCTGCCTTGCTCGGCCACCCAGTGTTGCTTAGGCCATGACACATCACTTGTCTACATATTTTAGCAAAGATCTGGGTTTGAGTTGCATGAACTAAGTCGGAAAATATGGGAATAGGATGTGAGTTTTCAGTTGCATTTGTGGCATAAACATAGTTGGCATATGTATATATATACTGGGACATATGTCATAAACTTATCTTCATATTTTTTCCAAAAATCTGAGTTATAGGTTGCAGCATCTAAAGGGGGATAGGATTGTAATTGCCTTAAGTATTTAGGCTAGGGAAGATGTGAGTTCATAGGAGGAATAGGAAATGCAATCTGAGTATAAGTTTCCACTCTTATGATATCAAGACCATATCATCACTAAAACTTGATTTTGTTCAACCAAGACTGGTGTAAGTGCATCTGATTTGAAGATGAGATTGACTTGGCTGGATGAAGTGGTTGATGATGAATAGAAGATTTGGGTAGTAGATGCCAGAATTGGAATAAGAGGAGTGGGTAGCAGTATCTTGTTCATAGTCCAGTGTGCAGGTGCAACTGTGCACATGTACATCAGTGCATATCAACCTTGGATGATGACTGGACTGGTAGTTGAGATGACTGGGGGGGTGATGCTAAAGAAGAGAAGTGGTTGATGGTTAAGGTATCAGTGAAGTTGGGTGGGTTGTTTCAGAATCATATGAACAGAGAGCAATAGGTGAGTGCATGGAGGGTTACATGGGTAACTTGAAGTAAGGGACTAATGGACTCGAAGATATTGCATAGTTTCCCGAAGATCTTGCATAAACTTCTCGGGTAGTTGGGTTTTCTTTGCCTGTTGCAGTTAGAACTGGGAAGTTTTAAATCTGAGAAAAATAAACTGTAAAATGTTTCAAAACTAAGCTTAAACTTAAGATTTAACTGAATACAAGTGAAAACTAAGTTAAAAATGTTAGGTGGGTGTTAATACTTGGGTGTGAGTTCAGTTTAATCTGCATGTTTGAAACCTTAGCAGTAGGCTACCCATGTTGGTATCACAAGTACATATGTTCATTTGTATCACTATGTGCATTTTTCTCTGACCTGATTTATTGAGAAGAAGTTGGCTTCAAAAGATAAGTTTGTATAGGAGATGAAGTAAGTGACAGTAGATGATGTATCCATTTACAGAGCAGATTGGGACTAAGGTATGAGCTTTAGATTTCATTCAGGCCTAAGAGGAAGTCTTTTTAGCAGTCCACATATGTACCTAGGACTGGAATGATGGGAAGAGAGGTAGGTAGCTGTTTAGTTCAAAGCCTGGATTATGTTAAATTTTAGTTTATTTTAAGGCTATGGTATAACCTGGGTAGATCTAAAATGGAAATTGGTAGAACAGGAGTTAGGGAATTTAGCTTGCATGTATGTTGAGTAAGTCTGCATACTATTATACTGATTTAACTTAGGTTAGGGGTCTTCCAGTTTGCAGTAAAACAGATTGGTAGACTGAATAGAGATTGCAGTAGAAAGTAAATACAAATGGTGGGTAGGTACAAATACTTTGGGGTGAGTTTCAGATTAAGTTTGCATATGTGCCAAAGGTTAAGAAGAGGAGATGGCCAAAACTGGGGTGTATAATGTTCAGGGTTGAACATTTGTAACAGGAGAAGGTGTGCACGTGCACAAGGTCTGCACACATCAGAAGCACACTAAAATCCAGGGTTGATGGGGGACTGACACCTGACCATGGTAGGTAGGTAGTGGAGGCTGATGAAGGTCAGTGGTAGGAGCAGTGAGGGGACAGAGTTCCTGTAATTTGAGATAGTTCAACCATTTCCAGTTTGACTCAAAGCAAGTCCGGATTGACTCGAAGCGGGATCAGCTCTGACTCGAAGCTAGACCGGTTCTGACTCGAAGCAAGGATGATAGGACCTCGGGTTAGTAGTTGTTGGGTCTGCATGTACAGTGTAGCCTGGGAAGTTTATAATTTAATGAATAATTAAACTGAAAAGTAATGATTAAAACTTAGTTAAACTTAAGATGAAACTGCATGCAAGGGTGTGGATCTAAAGGAAGGTTTAGTATACAAGAGACTGCATATTGCATTGATCAAGTCTGAAAGATTTTGGAGTAGAGTAGGCAGGAGGCTTGTTGACATGTATCTGTACATTTTTTTTTTTGGGGGGAAGGATGAGTCTGTTGGATTGTTAGGATGTGGTGTCTCATGTGTTGGTGTGAATGCATATGCGTAAGTAAGTATAATAGGAATGTGCACGTGTACATGTGTATCACGGCACGTAGTAGAAAAAGCTTCACCGTATTGTTTAGTCGACCTCTAGGAAATTTGGTCGTAAATTTTAGAGTTAGCCCGGTTCACATTTTGGGTACACTTTGGTCATATTACACGGTGGAGTGGTCGAGCAAGCCAAACTGATTCTCGTTCTATTTTATCTTTCCTTTGACCGTAATTTCTAAAGTCGCGTATCCTATATTTTATTTTTGTTTTAGATTTGAATCTAGGCGACATCCGAGAAATTTTATCGTTACCCTCTGTCGGTCTCTACCGGAGAATCGTCATTTTTGAAATTCAAATTTTCTGCAATTCTCAGGTGAGTATTTCTCACCAGACATACGTATTTATATTTTAGTAAATTATTGCAAGTGTATGTGTAAGATTGTATTTCACTATTATCGTCCGTAGTGTAATATAGAATGATGGACCCCAATTAAATTGACACCTCATCAGTTATTCATCTGTTGTATTATATCTGCAGTTATATTATGTTATCGTTTATTTACTGCTTAAATCACACTGCAAGTTCCCTGTTATATATATATTGTTATGGGCTGAAATGATAGGCCTAAATGATTATTGTTCATTTATTCTGTTAACTGCTTAACTGGTAACTTGGGATTGCGGGTTTGAAATGATAGAACCCGGGGTTTTGTAAATTACGGGTTGAAATGATATAAATCCGTATCACTTGACCTAGGCTAGAAAACTATATACAGGCCCGTGGTCCTTATAATATTTTCTGAAATATTAAAAATTTTATTTTGGAAGTTAAATATTCGATTTATATCTTTAAAGGAATTTATATTGATTTTTAATAAGTTATAAATAAAAATAAATAAATGGTTGAATAAAATTTGGAATATAACTTATTTGGTAAATCGGGATTTTGAAAGAATAAGATTTCAGTTAATAAATAAATAAGTTATATTTGGAAATATTTACTAAGTAAACAATCTATTACAGCATTTAAATGCCGTCTTTTGAAATTGGACTAGTTTTATCCATAACTTTAGGTAGCATTTCCTAAGTGCTATGGAATCTAGAATTTGATTGCTCTAAAATTTATGGAATTGGATAAATTTTATTTTACCTTAAGTTTTGGAAAAACTTCAGACATAATATTTATAACTGAATTTTCCTTAATAAATTAAAGATGAATATTCTGGTATTAAGTAAATTTTGAAAATTTAATTGCTAAAAATTTGGAGTTTTATTTATGGAAATTATGGGAATATTCAAGACTAAATAATAAAAACATTGATTTGGGAAAGAATAAAACCCAAACTTAGTTTTGAATAGTAAATACCCCAAATTAATATATATGGGAATTGTAATGTTTTGGGAACATAAAATGATATTTAATTTATGGTTTAAAACTTTAAATAGAGGAATTATTTGTAAAGCTATGTAAATTCTCTTCTTTACAAAGTAACCATAAAATTAACCCATTTATTCTATATACCGTTAAATATCCGAACCATTTGTGTTTTGGGAGTTATGGTTTTAAAGTAAATTTCCAAGAATAATATGTTTTGAAGATATAATTCAAATGGTTGGTTTCCAGATATTATAAATTTTAAGCAATATAGTTTTGGAAAGAATTATATTTTGAATATAACGATATCATATTGTTTTGGGCTTTAAAATGATATCGTATCTATAGTTTTGAAACGGAAATGATTATTCTGGTTTAAAGTATAAACTGTTTTTAAATGGCCACGGGTTATAATAACGTTTGGTTGGCAAAGAGACCGGGATCGGATATGGACATACTCTCTGTCGATACCGAAAACCACTTTGACTAACCGTGTACGCGGTGGAGATTCCAGAATGAAGTAGGTTGGTGGTGACGGTTTCTTGAAAGGTATATACGTGGACCCGACTCCCGTGAGTTGGCATAAGGTGGCTAAAACAGGAGCGATTCTCGGATTAATGAGGTAGCTCCTCTGATCGAACGCACTTCTTCGTATACCATTCTATTACTCTTGTGATTGTTTGGGTGCACCTTTGATTTGGGAGTGTTGTTCGAGGTGGGCGGTTGCTGCGGCTTCGCGTTACCACCGGTCCGGATAGCAATTGGTATATCTACCCTGGCATTGCCTAGTTGTGCCGTGTCACCTACCATATCGAGCCTTGTACGAGTTTGGTTTTCTCCCGTAGTCCGTGTGGTATCCTCTAGTTGCTTCCCGAGTAGGAGGAGCTATGATATTGGATGGACTACTGGGACTATTACGTGTTAAGGGCTATATGGGTAACCCCTTAATGCTAAGAAATAAGTATGTTTACTTTATAAATAGACACTATTATAATAGTGCAATATACTACATAGTAAATAGTTTAACGGATCCTTAGAGGATGGGCGATCCCAAGCATCCTTTGAGTTACTTGCTCTATATTACAGTACACTTGATTTAGCTTACATTATATAAGTATGTATGTCCTGACTCGAGTGTTTTGTTTTATTGTACGCTCGGGTCAGCCTGAGTTGCAGTTCAGTTTCTTCTCCGTAGCTAGGACACTCAGTAGATCATTCGTGCTGCCGGAAGCTTGTCTCAGTTTCTATACTTCTGTAATTCAAGAACTTTGAAGACCATATCTCTATTTTGTTTAAATTTGTATTGAGTATTATAGACAATGTAAGTTCTGTTTTGTAAAGTTGTATCAGTGGCTTCATGAACCACTAAATTTAAATTTCCGCTGCGAGATTCTGATATCTGTGTATGTGATTCTGTGATTTATTTATTGTATATTCTGAGTTTTGCCAAATTTATTCTACAACGCAGTACTTTGAACAATTCAAGTCCGACATGCGCGGATGCGAAGGGTTGAAAATACTGGGTCGTTACATGAGTTCATGCTCCTTCTGATATAAGATATTCGCCCGAGTCTGACACTTTTTATGCTTTTATCAATGATAATGGGGGCGAGAGTCGTTTTTATCTACCATATTAAGGGAGATAGTTTATGCCTTACCATGGTTGGCGAGATTGGTGAAGTAAACAAAATTACGTTTTATGATGTCACATGTGGTAGGAAATTTATATACTCTCCTAATTCAGAAGGTTATGATCAACATTTGGCTATTCTCTTCTCTGATTTTTCCTTCCATTATCGAATGTTGGCCGTGGTTGTTCTTCCTCTTCTAAAGGAGCATAGTCATGTTATTATAGTAGTTTAGGTACCTTTGTCTAGCTCCTGTGCTTTTTATCTTTGTCATTTTGGGCCTTTTTGCCTTTTAGTTGTTCTGTGTATGTGTAGAACACCTGTTTTCTTATTATTTATACAATGGTACGGCCCACTATAAAGCCGGCTTGCTTTGCTAAAAAAATAATGATGACAAAACTAATTTGCAAATCTATTATAATTTAATGACGTTAGAAATTTATCATACATTCCATTACAATGATTTTAACTTCAAATAAATTGGCATTAATAATTCTACCCTTTTTCACAAAATCCTTTCAATTTTGTCTACCGTTTACCTTTAAGTCCATATATTTAGACTAATTACATAATTTTGAATTTAATATACTTTAAAAAATCAGTTTAATATTATTTGTAAATTCATTCAATAAATTATTAAAATATGTTGGTTTCAAGATGTATACCTATTCAAAATAACAAAAATGATAAAGTAATTTTTTATTCAAATATAAAGATATATAAACTACATATACATAAACGATAATAACAATTTTATACTATAATTCATTTATTTCGCTGAATTTATCAAAAACTTCATAATAAGTTCAGCCTCATTTATTGATTCTAAGAGTTTTCCCTCTTCTCTTTATTCTCTCCCTCTATTTTATTTTCTAATCCCTTTAACTTATCAATTTACATATACATTACTAATTTTCTCCAATCATTTTACATTTTGGTATGGATATTTTATACAACTATTCATAAATAATTCATCACTCTTCCTAATATTTTATAGTTAAGTCCATATATTCAGGTTAAATTAAAAATATAAACTATTAAAGCAAATTCAATTAACCTAAATTCATTAATATTTCTTATAAACACTGTTGAATGACTACTTAAATATGCATACAAGTATTAAGCCCACCAAAGTGGTAAAATTGATTTTTATTCGACTATAAAAATATATAGATCACATAAAGATTAATAATAAAATAAATTTAGAATTAACTTATTTTGAGATATTTATCATACAACGCATTATAAAATTACAGTGTTAGCTCCAAATACCTACAACTAAAATTGCCAAATTAGTTACTAAATCGACCTCACTTTTCTTCTAATATTTTACATTTCAATCCATATATTTAAATTAGTTACGAGATATTAAATTTAAATTAATTAGATAAATCAAATTAACTAATATTCGTTAACTAATTTACAATTATGAAAATATGAAAATTTCAATATATACACCATGTAATTATCAAAAAAATCATAAAAAAATTGTTTATTAAAGTAAAGATACATAATTCACGTAACATATATACTAAAAATAATAAAAAATTCAATTTACAATTTATTCATCTCAATAAACAAAAGTGCATTACAAATATTTTTTACTCCAAATATAAACATTTTGAAATTTCTGTAATCATTTACAAAAGCACCTCAATTCTTTTCTAATGTTTTACATTTTAGACGATATAATATAATTAATCTTAAAACTATTTAAATAACTATAGTATATATTTATTGATTTGTCTAATAGAGCAAAAGACCAAATTAGTATAAACCACACAAATTAACAAAAATAGTAAAAATAATAATTCAAATATATAAATACAACAATCATATAACATAAATTATATACATAAATAATAATTACAAGTTTAATGATTAATTACCAATATATACCATGCATTGCATTGTAAAACCCTTTTTTAATGTCAACCACCTACATTTTAATTTTTTTACAGTTATTTACAAAAAATTCTTAATATCACATAACATTTTACATTAATTCTGTTAAATAATATTTGTTAATTCATCTAATAAATAGCCAACATACGCCAACAAGGATGGCTCGGTAGGTTGATAGTCCAGACTATAGGATTAAAGGTCATGGTTCAATCCTCATGATCGACACTTGTTGGCATTAACGAACCATGTTAAAAAGAATAATCGACATATGTAAGTTTCAATCTGTATACTATATCCATAATAAATAAATGTTAAAATTATTTTATTGTGTCTCTGTGTGTGTATGAAAGCTATTCAACATAAATTACACATAAACAAAAGCAACAATTTTGATTTATAGTTCATTTTTTCACTTAATTATCATTCATCACACACCAAAGTTATCATTTTGACAAGTATAAACACCGTATTTTACAATTCTACCATATGCAATGTGCGAGTTACATGCTACTAAAATATAAAGAAAGAATTAAGGAGAATGAGAGGAAACTCTTCAAATCAATGAGAGAGTTAGAAATTCTTTTGATTTACTATTATTTGATAGTTTTAGTAGAAATTCATTGACACAAACGAATTATAAATTGAAATTATTTTTTCAATATAAAGGATGTACGATCTTAGAATCATACAACCATACTACACACACACACACACGCACACGCGCACACGCGCACATATATATATATAGTAATAAAAGATAGGTCCACAGAACAAGCACACTACCTACATTCCTGGCAAGATAGCACAAAATCATAAATAATCAAAGCCAACATGCAAGGCGGAGTAGCAATATCATGATCTAACAACATGAGAATACAAAATGGCATAACAACATCATATGACATCTTCGAAGAGAACAAAGCAAATTAAATCCCAACGTATCTACCATCCAATAAACTTAGGGCAGAAACCTAGCATGCGAGGCGAGAAAACAAACTTGTGGCCTAAGTATATGATAGCTATAATCTCTTTGTTGTTAGCGTCAAACTCTCTGTCAATGCAGAGGACTAACTCATCATACAAGAGCCCGTAGAAAAGTTCTCGCTCATTCATTTCATCGTTTGAAATCCACTTTGAGAAGACCTTCCACGCTGAGTGGTAGCAAAGTCCACTGTCTAAGAGTTTCCAAGTTACAACCTTCCTGCACCAAACTAGTGGAATATTATTTGGGAATTTATTAGCTAGCTCATTAGCAATGCGCTCCGCACTAGGTGGATCAGATATTAAGGCATGAACATACGCTTCTTAAGCGAAGTAATCAAAGAGTCAAGGTCAAGAGGGAGAATTGGTTTCGGAATAAAAGGTGGTGAATTTATGGGAGACGATCTGCTAACAGGGGAGGCCGGAGATAGAGAAATCTCGGGAGAGATCAAAATGATAGGGGAGAGATAACTGTGGCAGCGACGACTTGAACGATATGAGTAGTAGGCGAGCATCCATATGAAGGGGATGGGGAAAGAAATATGTATGCTTCCATCTAAGAGAAGCTGGCTTCAGAAGGGGGATTTTATTTGGTATTTCAGTGGGTGAGGAGTGGGAAAGAGCATAAGCCAAGCTAACATGGTCAAAGGAGTAGTAATTATCATAGCAACCCGTAATTTCAAACACTTTGTCTTTGAATATTGAAAAATTTGAAATATGTTAAATGTTATAAAAATGATTTTATAACCTTGTTTAATTAATAACTAATGATAGTAAACTTGCTTTTGAAATTTTCTACAAAAATAAATACTTTGAAAAAATATTTATAATCTGCCCTAAAGTTGTTTTATCGGTAAATATAATTTTATTCAATACAAGTTGTTAAAACTTTTTCATACGTTTAAATAACATATGAAGTCATTAATAGCTAATAAATTTTTTTTGAGTTAATATGGTTAATGTCAATCGATAGAGATATCTTGTTGTAGATATTTTCTTTGGCTCATGAGATGCAAACTAAGTCACATGAAGGGGGAATGGGTCTTTGATAGAGATGATGAGGGGAATTTAAAGTAACCTATAGTTGCCAATATAATTCCACTTAAGGCTAATGAACCCTTTCACAATTTTATGCAAAAATAACTAACTCTTTATTCTTATATTCTCTTCCAAATAACTTTCTATAACACAACTCATATTAGCCCAAACTTTCACCAACCACTTACTATATGCCTTAAGCAAAATAGCAACACCTGTCATCAACGTGAATCTTGAAGAATTGAGCACACAAGCCAAAAATGACGTAAGTCGTGAGCATTTTAGGCAATTCCTTGCCTAGGCCTTGAGCATTCAAGATGGGTTGGAGGAATTTTGGTGTTGCTTTGGTTGAGGTAGTTAGTGGTTGCAAAGTAGAGGTTTATGCTTGGTTGTGCATTTGTCTAAGGGTAATCATGTATATGAAGTGTATAATATGCTTGTATAAATTATAGTTAAATGCTTAACTATATATTGTGATAACTTTAAAAATTCTTACTTTGTAAAGCAAATAGCATATGTAAAAAGTGTATCTGGACTTCCATGGCTTTCTATGACTTAATACATGGTCTTGACATGATGAGCAAAGGTTTAGTTGGACTATGATTGAATGTGACTTGAATATGGAATGGTTTTATAACGAATATCATTATAGAAGCATTTAGAAATGCCTTGTATTCGAAAATTTCTATAATATTCTGTAAAGAGATACATAGGGTTCTATTACTATTATTATGATGTATGTTGAGTATATTGTTTATTGTAAAATAAGTGGATCGTAAAACTACTGTTATCGTATTTAGAAATGGCAAAACATTCAAGTATATAAACTTCCCTATTCATAGTCTAGTACAACACTTGCAGATAGCATTTTTGGTCGTTGTAGAAGCTCTGAACCATTTTTACAGCACTTTGGAAATGCTATTCTATTTTGAAATTTAATTGTTTATAAATGAATTTTAATTTAAGTATTTTTCTACAATCTTTTTATTAGTATTTGATAACTTATATTATAGTATTTTAAAAGTGGTTTGGAATTAAATATGTTTTTAATAATTAATAATAAATTATTAAAGTAGAAGGTTTAGTTTAAATAAAAGAAATCATGCATTTTGAAGTTTTCAGATAAATTATAAAACAGTTATATTTTAAGTAATTTTAAAGAAATGTTTAAACCATAAATACAAGTATTTTAAAATGATTTTATTTATATGTAGTTTTTAGAAAATTAGTTAATTATTTTACTAAAGCATTAAAAAGCTTGTGTAATATAAATATCTTTTAATTTGTTTTTAGAAATTTTTTTAGATGTCTTATCTTACAAATAAATTAGTATACATACATACATACATACATACAAATCTCATTTGTTAATGGCTTTCAAATTATAAAAAAATGATCTAAAAAGAGGATTAGAAGTTAATTAAGTAGCCTAATCATGCATTGTATCTTTACTTGTTTATGGGAAGTAATTAATATTATACTTAGTATTAGATGCCAATGAAGCAGGCTTGTTCTATCTATGAGAGTTAAGAATGATGTTCGAGTAGGGTTTAGAAGCAACATTGATCTAACCTACCGGCTTCACTCTTGATCGAGGGATAGAGTAAGTTCAGAAGGCTGAAAATGTGATAAATATACGAGACTTGATTTCCATAAACAATCATTTTTAAAACTAGATAGTTGATTAGTCGACTATCGAACTTGACCAATTAACTTAGAAGTATATGAAAACTTCACGGCCTTATATGGTTTGAGATCCCCAAAGAAGGACTTATTGGTATGGAACATCTCCAGCTTTAAGGACATATATATACGGGATCCCCTAAGGAGGACTCCTTTATATATAGTTCACTTACTTATAAAAGAACCAGGCGGAGTTAACCGAAAATTCATCGATTTAGTTTGAAGAGTTCGACATCATGTAAGTATACTTATGTACTATTTACTAAATACCACTTCAAAATTAATATACGAATCTGCATTTTGGAAGCAGTTGTGGAGTGGAATGTTATAGAGTTGAACTATCTATCCTAAGTTTAAATCTACTGGAGAAGTCAACATTGTATTTGTCGGACGACTTGTGCTAGAATCCATGGAGAGATTCATGATCTGTTTGAGTGATGGAGACTCGTGTCATAGAGGTCAGCTTCAGTTTACCGAGGAGACCTCCATAGAAAATCCATATGCAAATGAACCATAGCATTTTTAGATGCACTTCTATATTGTTGTGGTATACGATGCAAGAAACCCTACTATTTTATGATTTATATTCTACACCCTAGGCATTATCTGCTATATCACTTTATTTACTTATCAAATGGTTTGGTTTATTTTGATGGAAAAATTATTATAGTGATTCATATGCTCCTATAAATTACTGTTATATAGACACATGTATTTTGGGTTTTTCATACTAGACTCATGTCTGACATAAGGTTTTTATTTTCTCTAATTTCTTCGCGTACTCTTTCGAGTAGACTGAGTAAAGCAGGTTTTACTATAAATGCTTCAGAGCTTCAGAAGACATGCTGGAGGCTTCCATTTATCTACAATTTCTATTTCCATTGCACTATTATTATGTATATATCAGCATTGTGAGGACATGCAATTATAACTGTCAAGGCTGATTATAGCAGTTAGGTATTGTAACTCTAAAATTACTTTATATTTTGGAGTAACCTTTGCATTGTCTTTTCGGATATTGTATATTATCAATTCACTTTGAGATTCTGATATTGTGTTCTTTATTTCTTTATCTTTTTCGTTTTCTTTTTTACTTTACCTTAACAATCTGTCTTTCCAGCACTTGGGTGTTTAGCACATGAATACCGTGAATGTATTAGTGTCAACATTCAAGGGTCGAAAAATCAGGTCATTACATTTGATATCAGAGTGATGTTTAGTGTACACCTTGGCTTTTGCTGGGTATGGGTCATTAGAGATAGGGTAAGTGACACCCTAGAGTAAGTAGAGTGTATTATATATAATCGAGAGCGTATTTGTATTTTTTACAAACCTACTCCCTTTGTAGTATTTCCTTTGGAATAACTATTTTATAGGAATAACTCTATCCTTAAATTATCCTAAATATGTTTTGCTATGTTTAGGTAGTGAAACCAATGAGCACTAGAGCTACTATTGCTAAGAGTAGAGGTAGGAGGAGTAGTACTGTTACTAACGGTGGGAATTACATATAGTGGAATGCTGCTCCTATTGATGAACCAAGGGGAATATTGTGAAAGAGTTATGCAAGTCCAACCGCAGATGAACTTTGCTTCTCTATGCTGTGATTTTGAAAGATTGGGTGGTAAGAAATTCGCTGGTACTGATATAATCATTGAAGTTCAAACTTGGCTTAGTTTATGTGACAAGATATTTATAGACATGGAGTTGGATGATAGTATGAAGTGCCATTTGACATCGCGTATAACACTGTTTTCTATACCGTATAAACATATAAATTAAATTAAAATAATATTTTTTTTGAATTTGATAATTAATATTTTGAAAATGAATTTTTAGTTGATTAAATTTTATTTAATAAGTGATATTTTAATTAATTTAATTAAATTAATATACTTTTGATAATATTTTGATATAGAATAAAATGTTTAAATTAAGTTTAAATAAATAAGCAAGCACTGGATTGAATAAAATGGTTCAGTTATCAGAGTACGGTTTATATAATGAAGTGTAAATTAATTTAAATCAAACTGAACTTTAATTACAAAAAATGCAAGAGTTGTTATTCAACATAAAAGAGAAATGAATTAATTAAACCTAGAGCCTAAAAATTTGAAGCCCAATCCCATTTATACCTATCATCTTTCTTCCTTATTTAAGAAGCTTCCCAAAATTTTAAAAACCCAGGCCCTGTATCCCCTTAACCCTAACCCTCCTTTAGAATCCCAAATACTGGAATCATGACTTCAAAAAGAAATAAAATGTAAATTGCGAGCACCACATGGTTTCAAGCATGACATAGGCGAGCTCATGAATGAGCCATTTGCAAAGATAATTTGACACGTATGACATTGAGGTGATGGCAATCTACTACAGTGAGGTCGCGACCTAAGGAAGCTCACGCTTGAGTTTATGCAGGAAGCAATAGAAATGAGTTCGACTTGGAGTTTGCGCTTGTAGCTTGGTGATGTCGATGTGAGGTTGGAGCAGCGACAAGTGATGTCATGATTGGAGGCCGTGTGATGAGAGGCATGAGTGTGTCGGAGCTAGGTAGCATTGGTAGCTGTAGTGATGATGGAGCATGGGAGATTTCAAGGTTGCGATGTAAACTACACTGTGTTGAGACAATAGTTTCTACTCACCGTTTTGGTGAGTACACACTCACGGCTATATCTACGATTTATTGTTTGTTATATATCTATCTATCTTGATATTGATTGAATTGCCTTATTGTGATGTTTGTTTGGGATAATTGATTCATTGTGATTATTGGTTGAATTGTTTGATTGGTATATTGATTTGAGAATGTCATTGTTTAGAGGTTAAATGATCGTATTGATTGAAAGTGTTAGTCTACAAATTGAATTCTATCCTGTTGTGAATTAACTTTATATGTATTTAAATATTGATATGTGTGTGTTTCTATGGATATTTATTCATTCTTCATGTGTAAATGATTTAGGAAAGTTTTGGATAATTTATTTAAAGATATTTGATGATTTTGAAAGGAAAATAAAATAATTTTCTTGGAAATTATTTTGGATATCAAAAGTTTTTTTGAAAATAGAAAATATTTCATTTTATCTGTAGGGTATAAGTTAAGACTTTCTATCATATTATGTTCTATAGTTTGAAATAAATATAATTTATTCTGTAACTGTAAATTTATACTTTAAATATTATTTAATTATAGAAGATTATAAAATAAATTTAAAGTGATATTAGATGGTTTTCTATATGAGCTATTTGAGATTTTGAGTATATAATGAAGGTTTGTATTATAAATTGTATTATGAAATGAAAAGAATACTTCTTGGTGGTTTTATAAATTATTCTAAAGCATAATTTAGTAATAGAAAATTTTGTATTTCTTCTATAATTATGGTTGATGCCTAAGGTTATTTTGGAAGTTTTTGGAAATTTATATATACACGTATATATATTTATGAATTTTGAAATGAAATTTAATAATTAAATCTTATATTGGGATAAAATAAAAAAAGTGAATATATTAGCTAATATACATTTAGTATCTCCTTCTAAGTATTTGTAACGTTTTAAATAATTATTTAAGAAGTTTACATAATTTCTAGAAATAAGGAAATATTTTCTAATTAATATTTTAGATATTTTAAAGTATGTTTTCAAAAATAATGTGATTACTTATAAATTTAGAAAGTGTTTTTTTATATATGTATCAGGATATTGGATTTTATTGTTTAAAAAGGAAGAATTTGTTGAATTTTATTATTATTATTATTATTTCATTTCTAAATTGAATTGAAATTTTTATGTATAATTTCTATATTTTCGATTTCTCTTTACATTTACATTGTATTAGATATTATGTATGATTCACCATTGTAATATCCTATCTTTTTGTACGCTTTAAATCGACGATAAACCATAATGTCAGACTCAAACCATACAGAAGGGCAGATTGTTATTGGGATGAATAAGAAAAGGCAGAGAAAGAAAAAACAAAACTGAATCTCACAACGGAATGACAAATTATAATAATCAAATAACAGTTCATGAAGCTGTTTTACAAAACATTGATTATACTTATACAACACATATCAGAGTTGCACATACCAGAGATTAAATAAATAATGCAGCAGAATAGTATGAATCCAGTGGAATAATAAAATAGATAATAGTAACATAATCTTCATCTTCGTCCTTCAAAAATAAAGTCTTCAAATCCTGAAATGCTCAGGATGACCCAAGCGAATTCAAAAGACAAAACACTCGAGTCAGAACTAAAAGAACTTATGTAAGTTAAATCAAAGGTAAAATATGAGTGGAACGACGTTAGAGATGTTTACGAGATTTGACACCTCCTATCCAGTGTCAAACGTGAGTGTAGGAACTTAAGAGATGCTCGGGATTCACATTTCCTAAGGATCCGTTAAACTATTTACTATGCAGTAATAATTCGCAATTATAATAATGTCTAGAGTAAAATAAACTTACTTTTAAATATCGTTAAGGCTTTACATTTTCCACCTTAACACGAAATAGTCTCGGTAGCCCATCCACTATCATGGTTCCTCCTGATTGGGAAGCCACCAGAGGATACCACACGAGCCACGGGAGAAAAACAAACTCATACAAGGTGCACTAGGGTAGGCGACATGACATAACGAGGCAATGCCAGGGTAGATATACCAATCACGCATCCGGACTGATGGTGATGCATAGCGTGCAGCTACTTTCCACCGCGAGCCACACCTTAAAAAATCAAAAGGCCCCAATTAATCACAAAGTAATAGAATGGTATCGAAGGAGTGTGTTCGATAAGAGGGGATACCTCACTGGCTCGTAAGCGCTCCTGCTTTCGCCACCTTATGCCAACTCACGGGAGTCGGTTCCACGTATATACCTCAAAGAAACGCCGCCACCATCCTACTTCATTCTGGAATCTCCACCGCGTACATGGTTGTTAAAGTAATTTTCGAAGTTGGCAGAGAGTATGACAACTTTTCATCCCGGTCTCTTTAACAACGAATTGTTATTATAACACTGTGGTTATTTCAAAATAATTTGTACTTCAAAACCAGAATATAATATCCATTTCAAAACCATATAAACCGATATCATTTTCATTTCAAAAACCAAGCCAATAATATATTATTTCCCTTTAAAACAAAACCAATAATATGTCATTTCATTTCAAACCATATTAATAATATATCAATTTCATTTCAAAACCAAATTAATATTATATCATTTAAATAAATCCAAATTTCCAAATTATTGAATATTTCCTTCAATTCCTTTAAACTTAAGATTTTCCCTCTTTACATCATCTTAAACCGAAACCTTATTACAAAGTCAGATTCTTACATCTTTAATTTCATTAACTTTCAAATCAATACATATTTAAAGAAAATTCTTAATTAAATGCAATTTCACATATATTCATTTCAAAAATCATGTTATTTCAAAGTTGCAACACTCCGCAACAACACTTTGAGGCCATAATACTTTGAAATTCACAACTTCGAAACACTTCAATTTTGATAAACATATCAATTTAGATATATTTCAAGGCTTTAAATATTCCATAATTTCAAAACTAATTCTTCGATAATTCCATATATATCAAATTCAATTACTATTATTTAGATTTGAAATATTTACTTAATAAATCCAATATCATTTAAGTAAAACTTTTAAACTTCAAATAACTGGATATTCTTTCAATTTATTTAACTTGATATATTCATTTCAAAATATTTATATATATAGGCTGCGGTATCTGTATATTATTTTCTATCCTATGGTTAAGTGATACAGATATTTATCATTTCAATCCGTAGTTTAAAATGTAAATATGCTTATATATCATTTCAAACCGCAATCCCGAAAGAAATAAAATACGTAGCAACTTGCAGTTTATAACAATATAAAATACAACATCCATTCATCCAATATCAATCATCAAACATTTATCACATTCATCATCCAATTCAATCAATAGCATCAATATAGAACAGATAATAAATAATAGGCATTTACCGGCAGTTTATGTTCAATAATAATTTAAATAATAATTTAACTGGCAGTTTATATGCAATAATAAATTAAATAACAATTTAGTTCGATAAATTCAATTTAACTGAGATGATGATTACAAATATGCCAAACGATCATAAATAAATTTCTAATCACATCAAAAATTAATTTAACACACATAAGAAATTTAGAAGTTGTGAGTGGGTTAAAACACTCACCTTTTTAATTTAAATTGAATTTAAATCCAATTTAAATCCAAATTTGAATGGTCTCCAATTCGTCCAAACCGCCGTCAAAATGTCAGGAATTTCAATTCGATCACAACAAAAGAAACAACGCGTAAAATGGATATTGTATGAGAAAGTTATGAGGATTAGAACGACTGAATTCGGAATTTAAACAAATAAAATAAAAAAGAAAAATCAACCAGTAGAAGGCTGCCACGTCGCTACGCATCTCCTCCAGTAAGTAACACTAACCCATCTCGCACGAGACCGGCTGCCACCCCCAACTGAGATTCGCCACCAAACCACGTGACTACGCCACGATCCGACACTTCCTCTGCAACGCCAGGCGCTAGCCGACCCTTTCGGCAACCATCACAACGTACACGGTGGCCCCATGTTCATTTGAAAACGAACGGCTCCGCTCCATACACCCCCAAATCACGGCGACTTCTGGCACTAAAACCCAATCACGACCGTGCCGATTGACCCCCCTACACTCCCTCTTCGACGCAGCACCATCGGATCGAGCTATCATCGAAGATCTACCGTAAAAAACAATGGCCCTAATTGGAAGGCCGAAATTTATTTCTCAATTTCCGGTCAAACGAAAACCCCGATCGAAAAACGAACAGCAGAATCGACTTGCGCTCCTCGAGGGCTTCGAATTGATATGAAATTTGATATTATTTGAGGAGTTTGAATTTTTGAGTTGAAATTTGAATTGAAATAGGGTTGTGAAATTCAAGGTTTGTCTGCCATTGAGAAAGAGGAGCAACAGAAATTTCTGCATGTACAGAAATAAGAAATAAAAGGCTACTAGGGTTTATAATAGGATATATATATATGTGTGTGTGTGTGTGTGTGTAGGTAGGGCTGAGAAATAGAGGAACGAATACGATTGGTTTGGACCGTTGAACGATAAATTGCCCGGAAAGCCCATTCTGACTCCGGAACGAAAATGGGCCAACCCATATATCAAAATAGAAGTTTTTGAATATTTTAAACTCTATGGAATAGGTTTCAAATTCAAATTCCATCGTATGAAGAAGTTATGCTAAAATCAAGTTATTTCAAATTGATTTCAATTAAATTGATTTGTAGACGTTTCGAGTCGGTACGATCAATCGACAAGCCCGATCGCTATAAAACTTGAAATCCTACAAAAACTCACCATTACAGATCTGATGAAACTAGTTTCGTCGAAATCCGAGTCACTGGCCAAAATGGCTATTTTCCAGTTAACTAAATAAATTAATAATTAATTAATTAAATCGCTTTTCCAATTTCAATTCCATAATTAACAAATCTTATCATTTTTGATTTCTTAAACAATTACTGTAATTTAAGCAAATTTAGATGTTAATTTAAAGTTGATTAATCCATCAATTGCAATGTTTAATTTCAATTTCATTAAATTCAGAAATTATAAATTAAAATTCCCAAAATTCATTTATTAAATTTTTAAACCTTGTCATTCACGTCTTTTATCACAATAAGGATATAACTAACATTGGTTCATGATTTATCACATTAAGATCTCCAAATCTCGTCTTAATCTCTATTAACGTAATAATTAAATATTAAATTTCATTTAATTGCAATTTATCCAATTATAGGTCAAATCCCAATAAATTGATAGATCTTGATATCCATTATTTTCATTCAACCAATTGTCCTATTATGAATAACATTAAAATTATTAACTTAATTTACATTCAATTACTGTTAACAATGCGTTATTTCATCAGTTAATATAACTTTGAATTTATTTCCCAATTTACTATCTACGACCAATTATAGCCTTACAATTGTTTCAATTTATTAGGATTGTACTAAATTAGTTATTTATTACTAGCATTAACATTCTTACATTTCATTTCCGTTATTAAATTCATTAACAAATTTCAAATTTTTGTTTATTCCAGACTTAATTACCAAAATCTTATTAAATTAACAAATTTTAAAATTGAAAATTACGGGTCGTTACAATCTCCCACTCAAAACTTTTCGTCTCCGAAAAAGAAAAAGGTGGGAAAGGAAAAAAATTGAGTGAACAATATATCTTATTCAAAAATATTAACTTTATAAACAAATAAATTTACAAAATTAATTAATTTAAATAAAATATACCAATTTATAACCAATAAATTTTTTATACACAAATGAATAAGGTTTGGAAAACATTTTCAAAATTTTTCTAAGTCCAAAATTTAGGGAAAATTTCAACAAAGTCTCCTTTGTATGGAGAGGCTCGGGAGAAAATATAATATCAAATATAACAATATACAACATATATTTTCCAAAATAATATATATCCCAACACGGGAAAAACATTATAATAACGTTATAAACCCGTAATCCGAAAATGTACCTGTTTGTCGGGCAATTAACGCTTATTTTTGAAACCAAAAGCAGCAGTAATTGCTTCCATAACCTGTAGTTCACTTATATAATTTAAAAAGATTTAATAATTATATAAAATGAAATATTTAAAGTCATTTGAACTACCAGCAGCCAATCAATATAAATAACAATCACTTGCAACCAACATACAATCATCATATAGAATCATCACCATTCTATTATCCATCCATATCAAACAAACAAATAATTGTTCAGGTTCAAAACTTTAAATTGTACAAAATGGAAGATAAACTAATAAGTGCACCATTTACTCAACAGTCTTAGATGAAACTAAATAGATTATTCATACATCCAAACAAATTTAAAGTATTCTTGCCCAAACAACCATAAACCAAACAAATAACAATTTCAAACAACAGATCAAGTTCATTCTTATTAATTTCATTTCATATATTTGTTGTTTGATTTACTTTTTATTCAAATAATGATTCATCCTCTTAATTTACATTCATTTCTTGCAAATTTTCATTTCCATCCATTCATTAAGTGTTCATTTCATTTATTTATAATACTTAACTTTCTATTATATTTAATTAGCGGCCTTTCATTTACACATCAAATTCTTATTTATTAAAGGGTTTCATTGAATACTTTTCATTACTTCAAGTTTACTAGTAATAGGAATATATCCTATTACATTTCCTTATTAAACATTAGAACTTTTAATATTCGGTAAGTTATATATATGCTTTAAAGGATGAAATTGAAAGTTGCACAACTTTTTCTTCTTCTTTGAATCAACTTAATGTTCAATAATAATGTCCTTTCTTTCATAGGTTACAATGTAACTTTCTTTTAATTTCCTTTATAACTTAGCATTAAATCTCTTATTTCATTCAGAGGTTCCAATTATTAGTTAAATTCCATTTCACTACCCTAATTGAAACTACTAATTAATAGAAATTTAAGAACTAAATACCGGGTTTAATTTCAAATCATTTTAAAATAATAGATAAATATATACTTACAACTTATATATCCAATTATAATTAAAATAATTAAAAAATTATATTTGGTTATCAAACTAAATACATAGTAAAACTACTACAGTTGCCTTCCCACTTTAAAACTCGAAAATGAACGTCGACGATGCGTGCACTCATCACTGATTCCAGCGACAGAGAGGGGAATACAAAACTTATTTCCTTACAAAATTTCTTTAAAACAATTCTTTCAAATTATATTGAAATATTTATATCAAAACATACTTCTAATAATATTATCATTATATATCAAAATCATTCAAAAGAAATTTTCAAAAACCCCGGGACTTAGATTCTAAGTTTCCAATTTTCATTTATTTTATTTTAAATCTCATTTCCAATCAATATTTATAAATTTCATTACCTAACAACCAATACATTACAACCAAATATAACCTTTATAAAATTTATTAATTTATATACAGAAAATATAATAGGCAAAATTATTTCATTCACCTATATTCAAACAAATATTGTGTCGGTCTGTCCTATTCAGTGTTTTGAAATCCCTGCTGATGCCATAGCGTCCTATGCACCAACTAGAATTTATAAATACAAAACGAAACAAATTAACACAATATTAAAACCTTTTATAACACTAACAAATACGGTCTCTCACATATATATACATTCAGCGACTCATCAAAGGGTATTACTACCCTATTAATAAAGAGTCAGACCCTACAAAGCTAAGGTTTTTCGCGAACCAAAGCTCTAACACCAAATGTAACATCCCGTCTTTTTATACGCTTTAAATCGACGATAAACCACACACGTCAGGCTCAAACCATACAGAAGGGCGGATTGTTATTAGGGTGAATAAGAAAAAGCAGAGAAAGAAAAAAAACAAAATAGAATCTCACAATGGAAAAACAAAATATAATAATCAAATAAACGTTCATGAAGCTGTTTTACAAAACATTTGATTATACATATATAACACATATCAGAGTTACACATACCAACGAATAAATAAATAATGCAGCGGAACAATATGAATTCAGTGGAATAATAAAATAGATAATAGTAACACAATTTTCGTCTTCGTCCTCTAGAAATAAAGTCTTCAAATCTTAAAATGCTCAGGCTGGCCCGAGCGAATTGAAAAGACAAAACATTCGAGTTAGAACTAAAAGATCTTATGTAAGTTAAATCAATGGTAAAATATGAGTGGAACGGTGTCAGAGATGTCTACAGCATTTGACATCTCCTATCCAGTGTCAAACGTGAGTGCAACAACTTAAAAGATGCTCGGGATTCACATCTCCTAAGGATCCGTTAAACTATTTACTATGTAGTAGTATTTCACTATTATAATAATGTCTACAGTAAAATAAACTTATTTTTACATAGCATTAAGGCTTTACATTTTCCACCTTAACACGTAATAGTCCCAATAGTCCATCCAGTATCATGATTCCTCCTGATCGGGAAGCAACCAGTGGATACCACACGGGCTGCGGGAGAAAACCAAACTCGTACAAGACGTGCTAGGGTAGGCGACATTGCACAACGAGGCAATGCCAGTGTAGATATACTTATTACGCATCCGAACTGATGGTGATGCATAGCGCGTAGCTACCGCCCACCTCAAGCCACACCCCAAAAAATCAAAGGGCCCCAATCAATCACAAAGTAATAGAATGGTATCGAAGGAATGTGTCCGACAAGAGGGGCTACCTCACTGGCCCGTAAGCGCTCCTGTTTTAGCCACCTTATGTCAACTCAGGGGAGTCGGATCCACGTATATACCTCAAAGAAACGCCGTCGTCGTCCTACTTCATTCTTGAATCTCCACCGCGTACACGGTTGTTAAAGTGGTTTTCGAAGTTGGCAGAGAGTATGACAACTTCCGATCCCGGCCTCTTTAACAACCAATCGTTATTATAACACCGTGGTCATTTCAAAATAATTTGTACTTCAAAACCAGAATATAATGTCCATTTCAAAACCATATAAATCGATATCATTTTCATTTCAAAAACCAAGCCAATAATACATTATTTCCCTTTAAACCCAAACCAATAATATGTTATTTCATTTCAAACCATATCAATAATATACTAATTTCATTTCAAAACCAAATTAATATTATATCATTTAAATAAATCCAAATTTCCAAATTACTGAATATTTCCTTCAATTCCTTTAAACATGAGATTTCCCTCTTTACATCATCTTAAACCAAAACCTTATTATAAAGTCAGATTCTTACATCTTTACAATATATATTTAAAGACAATTCTTAATTAAATGCAATTTCACATATATTCATTTCAAAAATCATGTTATTTCAAAGTTGTAACACTCCGCAACAACACTTTGAGACCATAATACTTTGAAATTCATAACTTCGAAACACTTCAATTTCGATAAACATTTCAATTTAGATATATTTCAAGGCTTTAAATGTTCCATAATTTCAAAACTAATTCTTTGATAATTCCTTATATGTTAAATTCAATTACTATTATTTAGATTTGAAATATTTACTTAATAAATCCAATATCATTTAAGTAAAACTTTTAAACTTCAAATAACTGGATATTCTTTCAATCTATTTAACTTGATATATTCATTTCAAAATATTTATATATATAGGCTATGGTGTCTGTATATAATTTTCTATCCTATGGTCAAGTGATACGGATATTTATCATTTAAATCTGTAATTTAAAATGTAAATACGGTTATATATCATTTCAAACCGCAACCCCGAATGAAACAAAATACGTAGCAACTTGCAGTTTATAGTAATATAAAATACAACATCCATTTATCCAATATCAATCATCAAACATTTATCACAATCATCATTCATTTCAATCAATAGTGTTAATATAGAACAGATAATAAATAACAGGCATTTACTGGAAGTTTATATTCAATAATAATTTAAATAACAATTTAACTGGCAGTTTATATGCAATATAATAAATTAAATAACAATTTAGTTCAATAAATTCAATTTAACTGAGATGATGATTAAAAATATGCCAAATAGTCATAAATAAATTTCTAATCACATCAAAAATTAATTGAACACACATAAGAAATTTAAAACTTGTGAGTGGGTTAAAACACTCACCATTTTGAATTTAAATTGAATTTAAATCTAATTTAAATCCAATTTAAATCCAAAATTTGAACACTCTCCAAATTGTCTAAACCAATGTCAAAATATCAGGAATTTTAATATGATCCTAACAAAAGAAACCATGCATAAAACGGATATCGTATGAGAAAGTTATAAGGATTAGAACGATTGAATTTGGAATTTAAAAAAAGAAAATAAAAAAGAAAAACCAACCAGTAGAAGGCTTCCACGTCGCTACGCATCTCCTCCAGTAACTAACCCTAACCCATCTTGCACGAGATCAGACGCCAGCCTTAAATGAGATTCGCCACCCAACCACGCGACTGTGCCACGATCCGATGCTTCCCCTGTGATGCCAGGCGCTGGCCGACCCTTCCGACTACCATCACGACGAACGCGGTGGCCCCACGTTCGCTGGAAAACGAATGGCTCCACTCCATACTTCCCCAAATCACGGCGACTTTTGGTGCTAAAACCTAACCACGACCGTGCCGATTGACCCCTTACACTCCCACTTCGACGCAGCACCATCGGATCGAGATATCATCGAAGATCTACCGTAAAAAACAATGGCCCTAAATGGATGGCCAAAATTTCTTCCTCAATTTCTGTCTAACGAAAACCCCGATCGAATAACGAATAGCGGAATTGACTTGTGCTCTTCGAGGGCTTCGAATTGGTATGAAATTTGATATTATTTGAGGAGTTTGAATTTGTGAGTTGAAATTTGAATTGAAATAGGTTTGTGAAATTCAGGGTTTGTCTGCCATTGAAAAAGAGGAGCAATAGAAATTTCTACACATACAGAAATAAGAAATAAAATGGCTGCTAGGGTTATAACAGGATTTATATAGGTAGGGCTGAGAAGTAGAGGAACAGATATGATTGGTTTGGACCTTTGAATGATAAATGGCCTGAAAAGCCCGTTCTAACTCCGGAACGAAATTAGGTCAACCTATATATCAGAGTAGATGATTTTGAATATTTTAAATCGATGGAACATGTTTCAAGTCTAAATTCCATTGTATGAAGAAGTTATGCTAAAATCACGTTATTTCAAATTGATTTCAATTGATTTCAATTAAATTGATTTCTAGGCGTTTCAAGTCCGTACGATCAAACGACAAGCCCGATCGCTACGAAACTTAAAATCCTACAATAATTCCCCTTTACGGATCCGATGAAACTGATTTTGCAAAATCCAAGTCAGTTGCCAAAATGGCTATTTTCCAGTTAATTAAATAAATTAATAATTAATCAATTAAATCACTTTTCCAATTTCGATTCAATAATTAATAAATCTGATCAATTTTGATTTCTTAAACAATTATTGTAATTTAAGCAAATTTAGATGTCAATTTAAAGTTGATTAATCCATCAATTGCAGCGTTTAATTTCAATTTCATTAAATTCAGAAATTATAAATTAAAATTCCTAAAATTCATTTACTAAATTTTTAAACCTGTTTATTTACGTCTTTTATTACAATAAGGATATAACTAACATTGGTTGATGATTTATTATATTATCTCCAAATTTCATCTTAATCTCTATTAACGTAATAATTAAATATTAAATTTCATTTATTTGCAATTTGTCCAATTATTATAGTTCAAATCCTAATAAATTGATAAATCTTGATATCCATTATTTTCATTCAACCAATTGTCCTATTATGAATAACATTAACATTATTAACTTAATTTACATTCAATTACTATTAACAATGCATTATTTCATCAATTACTATAACTTTGAATTTATTTCCCAATTTACTATCTATGACCAATTATAGCCTTATAATTATTTCAATTTATTGGGATTGCACTAAATTAGTTATTTATTACTAGCATTAACATTCCTACGTTTCATTCCCGTTATTAAATTCATTAACAAATTTCAAATTTTTGTTTATTCCAGATTTAATTACCAAAATCTTATTAAATTAACAAATTTTAACATCGAAAATTATGGGTCATTACAACCATTGATGTTGATTTGTTTAGTGATTTAATATGATCCGGTGATGAAATCCTTATGTTTGATTTGTAAGATTTCATTTCTATATGACGAGAAATTTGAATAAACGGTTTAGTGATACCGTCTAATATGATACTTTCGGTAAAACTTTTCCTGTTATTCATTAAACTTTTTATATAGAAATACGTATTGTGGGTTGTGTTTTTTTATAAGCCTTGAATAATTATCCGAACGACATGCGGTGGTATAGGACGTTGTTATGTTATTTGTTTGATTATTCATTAGAAGTAAATGTCAATCGAATAAGGATTACACTCATGTGAATATGTGATTGGTATATCTTATAGCCATGTGTTGGCATGTAGGTAGAGCCGTGTGTCAGCTAGGTTTAAAGCTCTAGAACTTTATAGTCATGTGTTGACTTACATACATATAAAGCCGTGTGTCACTTTACGTCTAGATCTATATGTGGATATGGGATATGAGTATTATATATTGTCCATTACTATCCACTTCTATCTATGGTTCGAATGTGAACCAAATTGCTAGTATCCACACTGACGGCCTGATCATGAGGTCATGCTCTAGATCCGCGACACCGTTATTATTGTAATATTCGGTGCACATGATAGGATTGGTAGTTGGTAGCTCCTTGAGTCGCATATGCCAGTAGTCTGTTACCATAACGGCAAGTGTAGAGTCATGGCCGAGGCTACGCACAGACGAGTCATAGGTGGCCGTGGGTCACAATTTCTGTCAAGGTAAGTGAGGACTATAGGAACATATCCGGTTATTGGTGGGAGGTTAATAGCCATAGGTTCCTGGAGCTTCATGTGTGCTATCGATATTTCTTTCTGGTTCGGGGTTATATGTGTGTTGTGGATTGACATATATTATGCACTATCTAATGAGCTGGCTATACTAGAGACTATGTGTCTAAAATGTAGTCAATCCTCATATATTCAAACTCTTCTAGTTTGATATTTTATGAAAAACCTCTTTTTATTTTTGTGGTAGATTATCTTTATAGGTAGTATAATATTGGATATCATTTGGATGAAATGATGGGCTATCTCACATATCTATTGATTAGATGACTTCATGATATTATATTAGCGCATTGTTGTATGTTATCCCGATTCACTTGATACTTTCATTTTCTAAGGTGATGTTTTATTGTGCAGATGAAACACCCATTGAATTTAGTATTTTTGATTTCTGTTGAATTGTTATATCTGGGTGATGACGTCTTTAGGCATGGCTTTGGTGATATTTATGTTGTGGGATATTTTGGTGATCTTTTAAGTAGTTATAATCATAAACAATGCATACATCACTCTCTTTATACACTACACCAGAAATGGCCTTTAGTAGTGTTGAAAAATGCTGCCAAAACTTATAATAGCATTTTGATAAATGCTCCATACGACATGCATCAAAAAGTCTGAAACTTTTTGTAGCATTGCAGAAAACGCTACAAAAATTTAACATATTGTGGTGTTTTAGAAATGCTACAAAAGTTTATTTCTATAGTGTTTATCAGATGCAAAAGATAACATTTCTATAACTTGATACAGTATATATTTTGTAGCATTTTGATAAGTTGGTATATATTTTTTGAAACGCTATTTCACTGCTACAATAAATTTTTTTAGTGTTTGCTCTCTGCTACAATATATTTTTGGCCGTTTACATTTATTTCCATGGCATTTATAAAATGCTCCTAAAAGTCATTGACTGTTTTGCAGCATACTGTACAGGCTACTGCTTTACGTTAGTGTCTTATATCATTTCCAACAACCACTCGTAAAATAGTCATATTAAAACCAAAAATCAATCACATAATAATCGTATTCAAACAACTAGAAAACACATCGGTTTTATAGTCAAACAAGATATCCATAACCATTTTGACATTAGTCTTCGACAAAAAGTGTGAATTTGCATACCATAATTATTCATACAACTAGTACAAACAAAATATTATAATATATATAACAATTAAAATCATGTTCATTGCTAGACTACCCATAATTTTTCGTTGTAGATATTCATTACTCTGAAAAAGCTAATTACTCGTAGAGAAGTGTAGCAATCGAAAATAAGAATTACGGACATGAATTATCAAATAACATTCAAACATATGCTTTCAACGATGAATTATAATAAAATAGTTTGTTACTAAAAATAACATATATTATAATGAAAGAAGCAAGTGTATTCTTCCTTTGCTTGACAAATGAAATAGTTGTTCGTCGAAGAAATTCTATCGGTTTAGAAAACCGTCGAACGAATTTAAATTAAAAATAATCGCAAGCGCACGGTGTACGAATGTAGCAGGTGGCGAATACGGGTCGATCCACAGGGAATTGATGATTTTAAAATTCTATTCAATCAAATTATACCAAAGTCGATAGTGAATAGTTAGAAATGTAAGAAACTAACAAAAACTAGCAAAAGAAAATGATAAAAATATGAGAGTTAAAAGAACAATTTAGAGATAAATCCACTCTCTACATCATATAAATCAACAAAATGAAGTTATGGTCTCTCTTTTCTTTTCATTAGTGTAATTAGTTGATGTGTTTATCATAAGTATGATATATTTGTGCTATTAATTAGCCCAATATAAACCATCAAACTATAACACAACCACTAATACACATTTAACTCTCATGAAATATGACAACAAAGTTGAAATAAAAATCTATTTTAAGCATAGCCTATTAACTATTGTTTAGAAATATAGGCTATCAAATTTCAATTTCAACATTCACTTCTTTGCCATAATCATATTTAGATGAAGAGGCAATTTGTGTTATGTTTGTTTAAGCATAGCCTATTCGTAATGAACAACATAGACTATCAAATTCAAAGCCAAACAACATCATTAAACCACTTCAAGTGTTTCCATTAAAGCACAAAAAGAGAGTATAAACATCAAAATGTTGCATCTACATACTAGAGAGCTTCATTACCCCTAAACTGTAGGGATTAAGCTCTCATATTTGTTATCAAATCAACAAATGTAGAAAGCAACATGAAAGCAAAAAGAAAGGAAAATGAAAGCTAATGGAAAAGATGACTAATCTAATTGCATAAAGGTAAATCTACACTATTACATAAGAAGAGAAGAAGCATGTAAATAAAAGAGAATTAACATTGCATAAAGGAAAAGAAAATTACATGAAATAAAATGGCTAAGTAGCCATGGAAAGAAAGAGAGCTTTGATTTATTTTCTAAACTAAAACTAACTAACTAAGAGGAAGATGGCTACATGAAACATAATAGGTATATATACAAGTTTTAAAACCCTAATTCACTTTTTGGGGAATGCCCAAAATGCCCCTTAGGAAGTGTGGAGGCCAAGTAATCATTAACATGTCTTATTCCTCCATTAAGTGTACATGAAGCCATTAAGTCCAAAAGCATGTGCATTAGCCTTTAATTTGTACATTAAGGTAGGTGGGTAGGTGGGGTCCTCCATGATCTTCACTTTGAATTATTTCCATCTTCATTCCTTTATATCCATTTTGTGCATGCATGTTTCTTCATGAACCCACTAATATGAGAAGCTTACAAAATATTATAGAAATTTCCAATTAAATTCTTTCAAATTAATATACGCGCAAAAATGGCCATTTTGCCCTTGTATGAAGATGAATATGTGAAAATTTGGAATAAATATGAATTCTGGTTAAAATAAGTTTAAATACCCAATATGATCATTTATTTAATTTAAATAGAATAAATATGGTGGTAAAAATATGCACATTTACATGCACATCAATAGCTTTGCTTGGAAAATGAAATTATGAAACAGAATACCAATTACATCAAAATACCATGCATTATCATATGCTACAGCTGCCAGAACTTTCTCATCCCGTCCAAATCATGTCTGCCTTCATTATATGACCAGAACCATCTCATATCCATATGCTTTCATTTTGTATAATAATAACTATAATTTTTGATTATAAAATCAAACAATAACGGTAATAAAAAAACATATTAACATAGTTAGCCTAAAGATCTACGTCCATGGATGCAATAACTTTTTTTTTCCAGTCTAGAGGGAACTATTGAAGTTCATTCCTATATGTATGGTGCTAAAAACCTATAATCTTATTTAGAATGGTCAATTTCATCAAAAGACATACATACCTACACTCTACAACTACAGTTTGATTTTGCACTAAAAATTGGGGTTTTATATGAAGGATTAATTAGTAGAATCTCGCATATAAATGAAGATGGAGCCATGATTAATTCATAATTAAAATATAAAACTAACCTCTACCAAGAGAAGCCAAAATTCGAAATATTAAAGCCTAGAAGTCAAAAACTCTAAAAAAGAGCAAATTAAAACAACAACACCGCCTACACCTCCAGAGCGTCGAGAGGTTGCTCGATGGCTGTTAAGTAGACCGATGATAGCTTTGTAACACGATGGGTGCTGCTCCTTGGTCACTTATGGACCAGTGAAGTGGGAGTGGTCTATTGGAGGCATAATCCCTGCGTTGTTACCCTATTTCTTTGCAAACTTCAAATCGCCATAGCTTTCCATCAGTTACTTAGTTATAATCATTTGCCCCATCACACGGGTTTTTGTCAACATTTATCAGCAAACATATATACTTGTTTTTTCAATTTCAGCATGTGTATTTATAACTTACCGCAGTGCATATATATTTAAGCATAGCAATCCTATCACCACTTGCTGCTTTTATTCAATCATATTTGCATTCGACATCTTGTCTAAAAGCAACTCATCGAAGTATTGTGGTTTCTTGTGGTTTATGGCTTCCCTGCATTATATAGTACCAACTCAGTTTATCCACCCACTGTAGTTCTCCTACATCGTAACTTCACTGCATAATAATACTGTAATTATATTAAAATATACTTGTACTAAGTATTATAAAATCATTTATTTGATGATCTCCTTTGTATTCATTTTTATGTAACCTTTTAAACACTTGTGGAAGCGTATTTATGTATTAAATATGCTTGTATTAAAGCAATTTTTAGTTTCGCTATAAGTATACAAAAGTTTAAACTACATGAATTACAAACTCATAATACCTTATAACTGATACATCTTCATATAATTTGTTAGACCTCAAGGAAGAGTTTTGTTCCTCCAAGGTAAACTATTACTTTGACAAATGAGTTACTCTACAAATTACAAATAGCAATGTGAGAAAAGCGTTGTTCTATTCAAATTTCAGAATTAAATTACTTGAGAATTAATAATAATAATATATATCATATATAATGATAAGTGATAAAATAAATACTAAGGTTTTGATAACTTGTGCAACCAAATAACCTATTTATGCAAAAATAATAATTACTAATGGATGAGAATAGAATATAAGTTGCAAAAGTTAATCTAGCTGCAAAGATTAAAGGGTTGTTGGAGCATTTTCCAAACTCCAATCACATTTTTACAATAAAGCATAATAAGCCACAAAAAATTAATTTAGAGAACTAAAAAGTCCCCAAGACTAAATCACATTGAGTACAATGGAGAAAAACAACAATGCTCTGTAAAAAAAACATAATAAAGCCATTTTTGCTTTAAAAAACAAGCTAAACGGAGACTTTCCTTGCAACTATATGTGTTTGTCATAAGAGATATAATGGAGTTCTCACATGAATAGTGTCACGACCCAAAATTCAGCGTTTGAAAATCGACATCAAATACCTCACTTGTATTCGACTGCCGGAGATTCAAACGTCAAACTCCAGTTCGGATGGAGCTTATAACAACATTAGATGAATATAAATAGTGGAAATAAAATGAATTATCATTGACCATCATGCAGATACAACATCATTACAAAATCCATTACAACATTATCACCAATATCAGAGCATTTTATAAATATAACACAACTTCAAAATAGAAACATCACAGTGGAACAACAAACTATCACACTTCAAGAAAGTCTTCAAATGAAAGAGAGCGATAGCGAGCTTCCAAACTAAGCACCTTGAGATCCAAAAACTTCCAAAAGATCTCCAAGACAAAAGCTTTCAAAAACCGATAGCCTCCAAATCAAAAGACTTCAAAAGATTCCAAGCCAGCACTAAAACACGGAAAACCTGCTTTTAGGCTACCCGCGTGGAAATTATAGGCACCCAGAGTTTAGAAAGGGAACAGTAAACTCCGGGCCAGTCATGGGACTGGTATGAGTAAACAAAAACAGTTGTTTTGAACAAAAACAAATTTATGAAGGAAAACCGTTCATGCTTTTGGAAAATGAAACTACCATAAGACCTTCCCGCACACACACACAATGCAATTGCACAATTGGCGGAGATTTCTTCTTATGATAGTCAAATATGCTTTATACGAGATAACCTTTTGATGTTATTATTAGTACATAGTGTAGAAAACATTTTCGAAAGTATAATATTAATCTTAGCCAGCATACATACCATTATAGTATGCCTACTATAGCCACCATGTTAAATGGCAGGTTATACAACTAAAACTGTATTGGGCGCGTGTTGGTGATCGGATTTACAACAATGGTCAGGCTAAGGAACTTCCTGGTCCACATGGGTGCGCCTCTGAAGGGACGCCTCGAGAACCTAACTGGATCTCTACCAACACAAAGCTGGGTTACCTCTGTAACTAGGTAACTACAACAACAGTATGCCATCCCCCGGTTGTAAGCAACCTTTATCCGAGGCCCTAACAACTTAATCACAAAGCAACATAATTGCAATATCAACCTAAGTTAAGTATCTGAACTCCATACCATGATACCACTTCTATCCAGAAGGAAATGCACATAACCTAAGGGGCGCTACCCCCAATAACCTTGCCGCATCCTTCCCGTTTCGATCATTTTCGGGTTGTGAGGTTCGAGGAAGTCTCGTCCACAAAGCTACACTTTTCACAAAAGCCATGCTTTGATCAACAATTGATCAGCAGCACTCAGCATGCCACACTACCAAGTTGGGAGTATATCACCAATAACCTTCAACTACATAACCTCTGAGCTCGTACATCTCAAAGAAGGGTGTTAAGCTAAGAGAATAAATTCTCCGCTACCAACAGAAATGTATTTGAAAGAAATCTGCTTTATATCTTAAAATGTATCTTCCAAAGAAGCCCTTGCAATCCGGGTATCCACAATCCCGATCGAACTCCCCATCACAAATGGAGATCTCTATATTGGAGCAATTCAGTGTAGAATCATTCGACAGGTTATCCTATTGTTCTCGAAGACACCCGGTCTTCACCACCGTTTTCAAATGCTATCCATTTTGTCGTATCACTATTCTAAATGGGTTACATGACAAAAAGGTCCTCTTCCGGCTAAACCGAATAGTGAGCGTCAATTTTAAAACATGTGGATATATCAATCACAAAGTTTTACTTTTAGGGTTCCATGTGGGTTTCGGATAACCAACTGGAATCCGACTCTCTGTCGCATCGAAATTCAATTGCCATTTTACGGGCCAATGGGTTTTCACATTCACACAGAAACAAATCACAGATATCACAGCTCAACATAGGGTAAAACATATCACATAGCATCATAATCACATATCAGAGATATCAATCAGTACACAGCATTTAATAATAATTAATCATCTTCAATTAAAATGGATTAATCATGTGATTTAAATTAGCTAATCATATAATTACTTTCATTAATTATCTTTAATCAATGATTAGTTATCCTTAATTATAATTAATTAAATCTTAATCACCTTCATTAATTAATTATTCCTTAATTAATTTTCTTAATTAATTAATCCTTAATTGTTAATTAATTAAATCTTAATTATGTTTATCAATTAATTATTTCCTTAATTAATTAATTATTAATTACAAATAATTAACCTTAATTATTTACTTGAGTAAACTTTAATATTAGAAAATTAATTAAATAGTTATTCTTTAAGTAAATCATTTATTACATAAGTAAATCATTAGTTACTTAATAAATATAAAAGATAAATCTTCTTACCTCTGTTAATCATTTTGATTATCTTGTAAACCTTGTTAAATAAATCATCCTTATCACATAAATTAACTTAAGAGATTAAAATTAATTTACATAGCATTTTATCGTAACTATCATTCTTAATTACATTATTTAATTTATATAAATAATTTTATAAAACAATGTAAAAAAATTAAATTAAATTTAATTACTTTAAAAATGCCTTACTTAAAAACTTCAATTAGTTTTAAACTCAAATCAAAATTATCATTTAAAAACATGAGTTTAAAATTTGTTTAAAAATTTGAATTTTATTTTTAAAGTAAACTGTTTTGTACGTCAACCCTTGAGACCGCTTCGAGTCTCCCTCGAACAATTTTGCTACTTGCTTCGAGTTGTTAACAAAACTTACCCGTGTACCATATTTTCTTTAAACTTAGATTTTTGTTTAAGTACAAACCCTATACACACAGGTAAATGCACGAGCTTAAACTCGAGTCATCAAACCAACCTCCCGAGGGTTACTTCAAGTTTCCCCTTTTCTTCCCAAACTACTACTTCTTGACACAACCCTAGCCATGTGCACATGCACAATCAATCCGGCCACCTCAGGTTGAATCTCTGGCCATCGACAAGTCCACGGTGACTTTCCTACACCACAAACACCCAGAACTCTGAAACGATGATGATTTTGAAATCGACTAATTGGACCCAAATTTGGAAAAAAACTGACCCCCAATTGATCGCCTCGTTCTCCCTCCTCTGATCATCAGAGATCGCAATACTCCATCCTAATCTCCGCCAGCCTCCTACACTTCTGATGGCCCCGGTCTGATGATCTCCGGTGGCCTAAAGACGAAGCAGTGACCACATTTCTAACCTCAAACCGTTTTAAACCTTAAACCCTAAATCGATCAAGATCATCATCATCGTTGATCAAGAATTTAACCAAGCATTTTTACCGAACTCTACGACCTTCCAGCTAGCTTTGGTTATGAATACGAAGTCCATCACCTTATCGATCATCAGAACTTAGAGAAAATGGCGATTCTGTTCATCCCTCTCTTTTTCATAGAATGTCTGATAAAAAATTTAATTTCACTTTTAAAAATCATCAACTTCGAAGTCGTTTCAATTGATATATTCAAAATCTGAAATCATGATTGTTGAAATTTCTGTTTATATTGGGATTGCCTGTGTTCATATATTTCCAGATAATATTTTTGTTTGATTTACCTAAATTTATTTTAAAACTTAGTGCACGATCATACAAACATGTTTTCTCTTGATTTCGAAGCCTAAAAACAAATGGAGCTTTTGAATTTTGAGACAGGTTTTTTGAACCTATAGGCCTAAAACAAAGTTCATATTGATGTGTACAGACATGCATCTTCATTTTCATATGTATATATATATATACATGCAAACACACATTTATCATTCAAGCTTCAATATTGTTCACAATAATAAGTTCTAGTTCAAATCAAAGGGTTTACCCACCTGTGAAGTTTGAAAAGAGAGTTTTCTGTCTGGCTTTAAAAGTTGAGAGTCTGGAAACTATTTTTAACTTGATCTTGAATTTTTTCTATTTGCAACTAGTTAATATAAATTTGCTTAGCTTTCTGATATATTTACTTGCTTAATTTCTCAACAACAAATTCTAGTTCACATTTTTGAAAAGATTTACTGATAGTTTTTTTAATTCTTTATGAAAACAAAGAATAATTTTGGTCTGCAACTTGAAAACTGGAATTTTCTATCTTGAGTTGATCTTGACTCCTGTTGTTTATGTGATAATCCTATCTTTTGTTTAATTGCTGAAGTTGAACCCTGCTTTGATGTTGAACTGCTTGTTTGAGAGATGAAGTTGTTTTTATTGAAATTTCTTTTCTGGCTTGAGATTTTGAGAAAGTTATAGATTTTTTTTGTTTACTGTGGTCTTGATTTAAATGTTGAGGAAGTTTTTGGTTGTTTTAATTACTTGTTGCTGATGATTTTTTCTTCTCTCTGTCTTAAAAATTTGTACATGCTTAAGAAATGAGAGAAAAAATAAGAGGGGGGAGATGAATTAGCTTATATAACTTTATTGCCTTTTCTATGAATTTCTAAAAAAAATGAAAATAATGTAATGACACGTGTTAATTTCTTTCTAAATGTTAAACATTTGTCTCTATATTTATTACTTGCTTAACATTTGTTAATTTTTATTAGAATAATATTTGTACATTATTTAAATTGTATTTAAATTTACACTTTCCATTTTCTAAAGACATTTGCTCTATTTTAATAAACACTATTCAAAAGAGAATTTTGAAATTAAATACATATTAAATAAATTACATATATATATATATATTTTTAAATCCAATTTATTTTACTAAAGTATTTATTTAAAATTTAAATTTAAATTCAAAGTCAAAATTCAAATCTACTCACATATACACCCAAATATATATATATATTCACACACATATATATAATTTAAATTCAAATGATTTTAAAAGCATTTATTATTTAAAATTTTAAACTCAAATGAAGATTGAAATTTTATTCATACAAATTAACACTTATTTTATTTGATTTGAATTTTTTTAAACTATTTTCAAATTAAATTCAAAAAATTCAAATAGATTACTAATTTAAATTGATAAATTTTAGGATGTTACAGATTTTCCCCCTTAAGAAAATTTCGTCCTCGAAATTTGAAAGAGAGGGAAAAGCAAACAAAGGATATAAGAATATAGAAAAAAAGATAGAGAAATGCTTGCCAGTTTAAGCCGGAATATCCACTTTGCAATTGGGATAGGATCTTTGCATGCTCTCCACTGTCTCCAAAGTGCAGTCCTTTGGATCGTCGCTCCATTGCACTTTAACCAGTTTCACAATTTTGTTCCTTAATTGCTTTTCATCATGATCCATAATCTTTATTGGTTCTCTTTTAACTGTTAGATTTGGTGTGATCTCGAGATCCTGCTGAGCAGTTTCTTCAATGTTACTATCTGGATCGTGCACATATTTCCGAAGATGTGAAACGTGAAATACATCGTGTACGCCAGATAACCAGCTAGGTAGCTGCACTCGATATGCCAGAGGACCGATCCTTTCCAGTATAGGAAAAGGACCAATGTATCATGGTGCCAGCTTACCAATCTTCCCGAATCTTAACACACCACGCATTGGAGACACTTTCAAGAAAACGGAATCTCCAACTTGAAATTCTAAAGCTCTTCTCCTACGTTCGTAATAACTATTCTGGTGACTATGAGAAATTATTAACTTATTTCGAATAAAATCAACTTTTTCTATGGCTTTTTTAATCATATCTGGTCTAAGAATAAGTCTGTCACCAGACTCAATCCAGCATGCCGGTGATCGACACAGATGACCATATAAAGCTTCGAAAGCAGCCATTTCGATACTGGCTTGATAGCTATTGTTATATGAAAATTCGACAGATGTAAATAGTCCTCCCAAGAACCACCAAAGTCGAGAATACAAGCTCGCAAAAGGTCTTATAATATTCGATTTATCCTTTAGTTTTCCCATCAGACTGTGGGTGATAAGCAGTGCTGAAGTTCATTTTTGTTCCCATTGCAGCTTGAAACGCCTCCCAAAATCTACTTGTGAAGATTGGGTCACGATCACTCACTATACTGCTGGGTATACCGTAAAGACGAACAATCTCTTTTATGTACAACTTTGCCAGACTTGCTGCCGTTCGGTTAGATTTTACTCGAATGAAGTGGGCAGCCTTGGTTAGATGATCCACGACAACTCAAATTGCCTCATCACCTTTTTGAGTTCTGGGTAAACCGTCTATGAAATCCATAAATACTTGATCCCACTTCCATTTTGGTACTTCCAATGGCTGAAGTAAACCTGCCATTTTCTTTTGATCGCTTTTAATTTGTTGACAAGTAGCACAACGACTCACATAAATAGATATATCTCTTTTCATTGTTTTCCACCAGAAAGTTCTTTTGATATCTTTATACATCATATTAACTCCTGGATGGATACTGAGTTTAGACTTGTGACATTCATCTAAAACTTCACGTTGTAGATCAGGGATGTCTGGGACACACATCGTTCCTTTTAATCTTATAATCCCCTTATTATCTATTCCAAAGCTAGAATCCTCACCTCGACAAATCCTCCCATATATTTCCTGAAGAAACTTGTCTTCATTTTGCTTGTTGACGATTTTCTCAAGAAGAGTAGGAGTGACAACAAGATGAGCAAGAATAGCATGCTTCCTGCTTAAAGCATCAACAACTACATTGGCTTTTCCAGGCATATACAAAACATCTAGGTCATAGGACACCAGAAATTCTAACCATCTATGTTGCCTTAGATTTAAATCTTTCTGGGTGAAGAGATATTTCAAAGATTTGTGGTTGGTGAATAATTCAAAATTTTCACCTAGAACAAGAAGGTTATTAAGTATATATCTTGAATTAAATTAAACTTTTAAATTTTAGCAAAGCTGAAAGAAATTCTTACCTAGAAGATAGTGTCGCCGGATTTTCAAAGCGAAAATAACAATTAGAAGCTCGAGATCGTGAGTTGGTAATTTTTCTCATGTGGATGTAATTTTCTACTCGTGTAGGCAATTGCCTTCCCATTCTGCATTAGTACCGCACCCAAACCATCTTTGCAAGCTTCAGTATAGACAGATAAACCTTGGTTCCCGTTAACGATAGCGAGAAGGGAAGCGGTAGTTAATCTACTTTTCAACCCCTGGAAAGCTTCATCATATTTTGGAGTCCAATCGAATTTAGCATTCTTCATTGTTAGCCTAGTCAATAGACTGGCCAACTTGGAGAAATCTTGGACAAAATTTCTATAATATTTCGCTAAACCCAAAAAACTTCGAACTTCTTTTGGGGTAGTGGGTCCTTCCTGTCTAGAATAGCAGAAATCTTTCTCGGATCAACAGAGATTCCTTCCTCATTAACAATATGGCCGAGAATTATGATTTCTTTAACCTAAAAATGGCATTTAGAAAACTTTGCAAACAAAATTATCTTCCTTAATATCTCCAAAACAATTCTAAGATGCTCAACATGCTCCTCTTCGGTTTTGGAATAGATTACAATATCGTCATTAAACACTAGCACGAATTTATTCAATAATCCATGGAATACACGGGTCGTTAAGTCTACGAAGTATGTGGGAGCATTGGTTAGTCCGAAAGGCATGACTAACCATTCGTAGAAAATGTCTGGACACCTGAAAGCGGTCAAGTGAACAATGTCCTCGGCTATTTGTAGCTGATGGAATCCCTGGGCTACATCCATCTTCCGAAAAAAATCGAGCGTTGTGAAGTTGATCAAATAGATCATCAATTCTAGGTAAAGGAAATTTTTCTTTGAGAGTTTGTTTATTGAGATCACGGTAGTCTACACACAATCTCAAGGATCCGTCGGATTTAGCCACAAACACCACAGCCGAACCTCATTCGAAAACACTAGGACGTATTAACCCTTTTTCTAGCAAATCACCGGTTCTCTTGACTAGTTCAATTCTTTCCCTGGGTGCCATCGTGTGACTTGCATGAATGGCAGGACAAGCATTAGGTACTAAGTCAATTTTGAATTCTATTTCATTATGTGGAGGTAAGGATTTTACTTCTTCGAACATGTCTGGAAATTCCCGAACAACAGGTATGGACTCCAGACTAGGTTCAGGATATCCCAACGTATACATCAGTTTATCTCTCCTAGGACTCGGATCCTCACAAGAGACTTCAATAAAATTCTCAAGGTTCATTTTGATTTAGATCGTTCAATTGTTACAATCTAATTTGGCTTCGTATTTTGTTAGCCAATCCATTCCAAGTAAGATTTCGATTTCATTAAAATCAATGGCAAAGAGATGATAGGGAATTGGTAACAAGAACACGAGATAGGAACATCTCTACATCGTAGACAAAGGTTTACAGGGCCACCAACAGGATTTTTCACACAAATGGGCTCGTTGACAAAATTAGGTTTAAGTTTTAATTCATTTACGGCTTGTTGGGAGATAAAGCTATGTGTAGCGCACGTGTCAAACAAAACTATAACAGCTTTATCATAAATAGTAAGGTTACCTTCTAGAACACCTTTTCCTTTATCTACCCATGAAGTTGAGGGGTCATCCTTTATCGCAAAGACATTCGCCACTTGTGCTTGCTTCATTATCGGGCAATTCTTAAATACGTGTCCAGCCTTGTGACAATAATAACATTCTCTAACTCCTTGACTAGTCTTCACAGGTTGTTCTTAACTTGCTTCTTTGGATTTTTGTAGCTGTTTTAATAATGACCCTTTTCTTGGAAATTGAAACAAGTTATATCTTTAGTCGGGTTTCCTTGATTGTTCTTCTTATCCTTGCCTTGATGTGGCTTCTTGCCCCCGAACTTTCTTTTTTTTTCCAATTTTGATTGCTCATATTTCCTCCTTCCCTCGGGATTTTCTGCATATCCGGGGTAGCATACCTATACCCCCATATCGATAAGATCAGAAAAAGATTCTTTGACTTGTGCTATCATCCTTTCGTGGAATTTCTTATTCATCCCACGAATTAATCTTTCATTTTTATTTAGAGGCGTGTTCACCATTTCTGGACCGAAATGGGATAATTCGTTGAATTTGTTTAAGTACTCCTCAAATGACAAACTCCCATGCTTTAAGTCCATAAATTCCTAGTACATTCGGGAAATGACAGCCGACAGCATATAGCGCTTCTCAAATACTTCCTTAAATCGACTCTAAGTAAATTCTTCTTTAGGTTCATCTACAGTAACTGTCTCCCACCAGGCTAAGGCTTCTTCTTGGAGTTGTCAAGAAGCTATGAGTCTCATTTGATCGTCTTCTAACTTTATCCCTTTAAAAATTCTTTTGCTTGATCTAATCCAAGCTTGAGCCTCAATAATAGATTCCTTGCCAGTGAATGGCTTACCACCAAGTCTCGAGAAGCTTTTATATAGATCAGCCAGATTTGGCTGAGTTTGAGTAGGCATAGCTGCTTCTGCTATTGGAGGAACTTGACCAGTTGTGGTATTTCCGTGTCCTCTAGCTCTTCCTCTTTGCCCGCTCATTCTTACTATCTGTAATTAGTAAGAAAACTTGATTAAGGTATACAGACGAGATACCTTGGGAAATATCAGCAGTTAAAAGATATAGACCAAGAAAATTTAGGGTTTTCGTCTTGGGTTATACTCATTCTAGGGTATACTTCACTCTATCTCTAATGAGCCATCTAATGTATTATACTCTGTAGCTAAGGTTCTTACTCAACCTTTAGCTCTGATACCACTTATCACGACCCGAAATTCAGCGTTCGAAAATCGACATCAAATACCCCGCTTGTATTCGACTGCCGAAGATTCAATCGTCGAACTCCAGTTTGGATGGAGCTTACAACAACATTAGATGAATATAAACAGTGGAAACAAAATGAATTATCATTCATCATCATGCGAATACAACATCATCACAATATCCATTACAATATTATCACCAACATCAGAGCATTTTATACATATAACACAACTTCAAAATAGAAACATCACAGCGGAACAATAAACTATCACACTTCAAGAAAGTCTTCAAAGGAAAGAGAGCGATAGCGAGCTTCCAAACTAAGCACCTTGAGATCCAAAAACTTCCAAAAGATCTCCAAGTCAAAAGCTTTCAAAAACCGATAGCCTCCAAGCCAAAAGACTTCAAAATATTCCAAGCGAGCACCAAAACACGGAAAACCTGCTTCTATGCTGCCCGTATGGAAATTATGGACACCTAGAGTTTAGAAAGGGGACAATAAACTCCGGGTCAGTCATGGTACTGGTATGAGTAAACAAAAATAGTTGTTTTGAATAAAAACAAATTTATAAACGAAAACCGTTCATGCTTTTGGAAAATAAAACTACCATAAGACCTTCCCGCACACACACAATGCAATCACTCAGTTGGTGGTGATTTCTTCTTATGATAGTCAAACATGCTTTATACGAGAAAACTTTTTGATATTATTATTAGTGCATAGTGTAGAAAACATTTTCGAAAGTATAATATTAATCTTAGCCAGCATACGTACCATTATAGTATGCATACTATAGCCACCATGTTAAATGGCAGGTTATACAACTAAAACTATATTAGGCGCGTGTTGGTGATCGGATTTACAACAATGGTCAGGCTAAGGAACTTCCTGGACCATATGGGTACGCCTCTGGAGGGACGTCCCAAGAACCTAACCGGATCTCTGCCAACACATGGTCAGGTAACCTCTGTAGCTAGGTAACTACTACACGAGTATGCCATCCCCCGGTTATAACTAACCTTTATCCGGGGTTCCAACAACACAATCACAAAGCAATATAATTAAAACATCAACATAAGTTAAGTATCTGGGCTCCATACCATGATACCACTTTTATCCAAAAGGAAATGCACATACCCTAAGGGGCGCTACCCCTAATAACCTTGCAGCATCCTTCCTATTTCGACCATTTCCGGGTTGTGAGGTTCGATGAAGTCTCGTCCATAATGCTACGCTTTTCAAAAAAGCCATGCTTTGATCGACAATTGATCAGCAGCACTCAGAATGCCACACTACTAAGATGGAAGTATATCACTGATAACCTTCAACTACATAACCTTTGAGCTCGTACGTCTCAGAGAAGGGTGTTAAGCTAAGAGAATAAATTCTCCACCACCAACAGAAATGTATATGAAAGAAATCTGCTCTATATCTTAAAATGTAATGTCAGACATACAACCATATAAGTCTGTTCCGGGTTCGAACAGAACCGAAGGCACTTCCGAAGAAGCCCTTGCAATCTGGGTATCCACAATCTCGATTGGACTCCCCATCACATATGGAGATCTCTATACCGGAGCAACTCGGTGCAGAGTTATTCGACAGGTTATCCTATCGTTCTCGAAGACACCCGGTCTTCACCACCGTCTTCAAATGCTATCCATTTCATCGTATCACTATTCAGAATGGAGTATATGACACAAAGGTCCTCTCGCGGCTAAACCGAATAGTGAACGTCAATTTTAAAACATGTGGATATATCAATCACAAAGTATCACTTTCAGGGTTCGATGTGGGTTTCGGATAACCAACTGGAATCCGACTCCCTGTCGCATCGAAATTCATTTGTCGTTTTATGGGTCAATGGGTTTTCACATTCACACAGAAACAAATCACAGATATCACAGCTCAGCACAGGATAAAACATATCACATAGCATCACAATCACATATCAAAGATATCAATCAGTACACAGCATTCAATAATAATTAATCATCTATATTTAAGAAGGATTAATCATGTGATTTAAATTAATTAATCATATAATTACTTTTATTAATTATCTTTAATCAATGATTAGTTATCCTTAATTATAATTAATTAAATCTTAATTGTCGTCGTTAATTAATTATTCCTTATTTAATTATCTTAATAATTAATCCTTAATTGTTGATTAATTAAATCTTAAGTACGTTTATTAATTAATTATTTCCTTAATTAATTATTAATTACAAATCAATTAACCTTAATTATTTACTTAATTAATCTTTAATATTAAGTAATTAATTAAATAGTTATTCTTTAAGTAAATCATTTATTACATAAGTTAATCATTAATTACTTATAAATTTAAAAAATAAATCTTCTTACCTTTGTTAATCATTTTGATTATCTTGTAAACCTTGTTAAATAAATCATCCTTATCACATAAATTAAATTAAGAGATTAAAATTAGTTTACATAGTATTTTATCTTAACTATCATTCTTAATTACATTATTTAATTTATATAAATAATTTTATAAAATAATGTAACAAAATTAAACTAAATTTAATTACTTTAAAAATTTAATTACTTAAAAAATGCCTTACTTAAAAACTTTAATTAGTTTTAAACTCAAATCAAAATTATCATTTAAAAACATGAGTTTAAAATTTTTAAAAATTTGAATTTTATTTTTAAAGTAAACTGTTTTGTACGTCGAACCTTGAGACCGCTTCGAGACTCCCCCGAACAATTTTGATACTTGCTTTGAGTTGTTAACAAAACTTACCCGTGTACTCTATTTTCTTTAAACTTAGACTTTTGTTTAAGTACAACCCGATACACAAAGGTAAATGCACGAGCTTAAACTCGAGTCATCAAACCAACCTCCCGAGGGTTACTTCGAGTTTCCTCCTTTCTTTCCATACTACTGCCTCCTGACACAACCCCAGCCACATGCACATGCACAATCAATTCGACCGCCTCGGGTTGAATCTCTGGCCATCGACAAGTCCACGGTGACGTTCCTGCACCACACAAACACCCAAAATTCCGAAATGATGATGATTTTGAAATCGAGCCACTGGACCAAAATCTGGAAAAAAACTGACCTCCAATTGTTGCTGATGATTTTTTCTTCTCTCTGTTTTAAAAATTGGTACAGGCTTAAGAAATGAGAAAAAAAGATAAGAGGGAGGGGAGATGAATTAGCTTATATAACTTTATTGCCTTTTCTATAAATTTCTAAAAAAAATGAAAATAATGTAATGACACTTGTTAATTTCTTTCTACATGTTAAACACTTGTCTCTATATTTATTACTTGCTTAACATTTGTAAATTTTTATTAGAATAATATTTTTACATTATTTAAATTGTATTAGATTTACACTTTCCATTTTCTAAAGACATTTGTGTTATTTTAATAAATACTATTCAAAAGAGAATTTTGAAATTAAATACACATTAAATAAATTACATATATACATATTTATAAATCCAAATTATTTTACTAAATTTATTATTTAAAATTTAAATTTAAATTCAAAGTCGAAATTCAAATCTACTCACATATATACAGAAATATATATACTCACATATATATAAAATTTAAATTCAAATGATTTTAAAAACATTTATTATTTCAAATTTTAAACTCAAATGAAGATTGAAATTTTATTCATTCAAAATTAACACTTATTTTATTTGATTTGAAATTTTGTTTAAAATTGTTTTCAAATTAAATTCCAAAAATTCAAAGAAATTACTAATTTAAATTGATAAAATTTTGGGACGTTACAAATAAAAATAGTGTATTGGCATAAATTTAGTCATCATCCAGTCAATGGTGCAAAAACACATATTTGCTTTATATATTGTCATACGGGCAAAAAAAATCATGCACGAAAGAATTTGGTTGTGTAAAGAGATTCTGCCGATTAATCATCCTGACTATATAACTAAATTTAGATCATATAATCAACAATGCGAACTAACTCCAGATCATACAATAACAGTACTAAAATAGATTATACAATAGCATGAAAATCAATCTGCAAATCTAAAATCAATCTAGACAATTGATTATCATGAAACATTATCATAAATATATTAGTTACTTTTGTGTCCCCTGCTTTTATGATTCTAATACTAGTTTGGTTGTCTTTTTTGTGTGCGTATACATACACATAAATGCATACACACATACACACATATACACACATACGCACACATATATAAATAAACACACATGCATACATGTTCGAGAAGTAAGCACATATTCTTTTTCATGAACAAACCGGTCTTTATTTTTATGAAAAAATACTAAGGAACTAAATTAATGTTAATTTACTTGAATATCATTGAGTATCATGCATTAAAAAGTGATTAAGAGAAGGAATACACATACCACATAAGCAATTGAAATGCAAAAATGCTTTCTTTGACTATTGATATATGATATCATGCAAAGAACCAATACACATATGCAAAAGCTCTTGACTGTCTCCAAGAAAGAGTAGTTGTAGGTCGAGAAGAAATTAAAAGAAGAAGAAGGAATCAAAAGAAGATGATCAGAAATATTGTAACAATCATGATAACATAAATGAATGAAGCATATACCAAAAGGATATGTGTGTGTGTGTGTGTATATATATATATATATATATATATTGAAATAGTGTGCAAAAGCATGGGTTTGCAACTATAGTCATCTTCAAGTTGACCCAAAATAAATATCACAACCATCTTGAAAATTCAAACAAGCTACAGACGAAAACGCATAATCTTATGACCAATGTTTCATCGTTAATGTTGAAATAGACCAACCAAAAAACTAAACAAAAATAGTAGTTAAATAATAATCATATATGTAATAATGGTACCGTTTGTTGAAGGCCACAAAGGTAAATGGCCCTATGATAGGACAATTTATCAGGACATGGTGCAGTGGTAGCAACACTAACTAGAATAGAAACTATCATTTCTTTGGCTATCCAACAATGCCTGCAAAATGAGAAATAATAAATGAATTATTATTATTTCACAGTTTGGTCAAAAAATATTAAACCAACAATGCCTGCAAAATGATAAATAAAATTCATAGGTGTAATTGAGCTGTAATGACTAGCCATGACAAGGCTGCATTAATGTACAATTACCGACCAGGTTATCCCTAATAGCCAAATGGTAAATAATGTTTATTTCCTTGTTACATCAAGTTCATGGTATTTCTACAATGTCAACATTATGCACATTTCCTTTGTTTAATGTAGCGTCTATGGGGTTTAAATTTTGCCGCCTTTTGGTAATCCATTTGAATCATCCAAATTGAGCCAGGTTGCCTCACTCGTTAAATTTAGCCTATCCTGGCCCTCTTGGATGTTCACTAAAGCAGCATAGTTAGAAGCTATAGACTCAAAAGCTTGCATTCCATTTGATCCAAAACATTTCACTCATAGCAGCTCTGGCCTCCCTCGTTGTAGTTCGTATTTAGCCCAGTAGAAGCAACTGGCCCATAAGCCAAAATTTGAGCTACTTTAGATTGGCATACAACAGATTTAATTGTCTCTCGACAGGTGATTTCCCAGGCCGAGTTGTTTGTTTCTCGGCCACTCTATCTTTGGAACCCAATTTCAACTATCTAAATGGAACCCACAAATTATTTTGGTCCCATAAACTCATATTATTACAATCGCTCCGCAGTTAAGCCTAGCATCAGATCTGGGTATTCTCACAGGTGGCATCTTAAGTAGATATCTGCATTTATTTACTTCTAAACAATATGGGCCTACAAAATTATTGGATTTGATACCTGGAACTCCAAATCAAGAGGAAGAATCCCTAAAAATCAAAGCGTGAAGAAGAAGAAGAAGAGAGAATCACGGAAAAGGAATTGACAGTGGGAGATTCTGGTTCGGTGGAGGAGTAGATGTATGTCTAGATCTGGAGCGGTAGTTGAAGCTTCATTCGGTAAAATGGAGAAGTGGGAGAGAAAAGCAAATTTCCAAACGAAATATTTCGTTCGTTGATTTGCCGAATGAAATATTACGTTCGGTGATTTAGAGTGCAGGACCAAATTTTTTGTTCGGTAGTTCACCGCTTCAGTTTGCTTACCGATCCAAATTTTTCGCTTGGCATTTTGCCGAACCAAACCCCAGGGCTGCTATACGGTAGCTGCCCCTCCTCATGTCTTCACTCTATAAATAGGGGATATTTTGGATAACAACGGCAGCCGAAATTGAGAGCTAATTTCAGCTAATTTCAGAGCCATCCTAGAGGGCTGAAACTATGCAGAATTTTGTCTGTATTGTAAATTCTTCTTATGTATAGTCTCCAAAAGTGAATCAGTATTGTAACTCTAATCTTTCAGTGATTAATAAAATATCCTTTCCTCCAGTGGACGTACACTGCCTTGCGGCAGTGGAACCACTATAAATACTGGCGTTATTTATTTTTCTACGTTGCATTGGTCTGTGACTGTCAGTTCTGGTGTCCATCTTTTGTTTCTTCCATATCACTACAATCACGATCAAATTGTTTCCACTGCATTAAGTTTTTTATTCCCTTAGACTGATCATCTGACGGGATTTTCCCCAACAGTCTGGTATCGGAGCTGCAAGGTTGATTGAGGAGTGTTAAACGCTATGTCAGGAGATGAAGCGACTCCAGTTGTTACAAGAACTTATACTAGAGGGATATATATCACGTTAGGATCATAGTTGGAAATTGAGAAATGAAATGGAGATAAAGATTTCGAGAATTGGCAATGGAGGATGAAGGCTATTCTAATGAGGAATGAAGTCCATCCAGTAGTTTTTGCTCCTGAGGAGTTGACAGCTGACACCTAGTCGCACAAAGGAAGGAGATGGAGAAATGGGCATTTATTACTTTATAGCTAGCTATAGGAGTGAATGTTATCTCAGAGATTAGGAGTGAGACCACTGCTAGGGGAATTTGTACCAAGTTGAAAAATCTCTACTTGAAGAAATCTCTGACTAACTATTTGATATTACTGAAGACATTTTTCACCATGCAGATAAGGGAGGGTACTTCAGTGAAAGAAAATATTAATTTCTTTGACGATCTCGTGATGAAAATGAAGACTATTGACTTGAAGATAGATGAAGAGCAAATGGAAATGATTCTTTTGTGTTCTCTTCCGGAGCGATACACAAGTTTCGCTAACAGCCTTATCTATGCTGAAGATACATTGACAGTAGAAGATGTGAATTCAGTCCTTTTATCTGAGAGCTTAAGAGATCGAATGAAGAAGATAAATGAAGGAAGTAGAAACGGAAGTAGTAGTCACGACCTGTTTGTTGAAAGAGGTAGAGAACATAAGAAGAATTGGAACTCTAGAGGGCGTTCCAAGTCCAGGAATCCCGGTAATAGCGGAAGAGGAAAGTATAAGAATAGGAAGTGCTTTATCTGCAAGAAACTTGGTTATTGGAAAAAGGATTGTCCAGATTTGAAAAAGAAGGAAGAAGACAGATCTTCATCATTTGCAGTGGAGAAGTCTGTATTTGACAGTGTGTTGTCTAGAGCAGTATCGGATGTCTCAGACAATTGGGTGCTAGCTCGGGGCGTCTTTTCATATGACACATGATAAGGATTACTTTGGTTCTTTCGTTGGACGTGAAGGAAATTCTATTCTTATGGGTAATGATGCTAGCTGTAGAGAAATGGGTGAAGGTACAGTGAGGATTATGATGTTTGACGGAGTAATATGCATTGTGGTAGGTGTCCGATATGTTCCAAGTCCTTGAAAGTCCTTAATTTCTTTAGGATTATTTGCATCTTTGGGATGCAAGGTAATTATCGAGAAGGACGATCTAAAGGTTTCGAAAGGTGCACGAGTTCTTATGAACGGAGATGTTTCGAAATTTGTATTTGCTGAAAGGAACCATGGTCTTGGAGAGTCGTGTGTGAGAGTAGAAAGTTCTCGTGCTTTGGATGCCATAAAGCTTTGGCATCTTAGGTTAGGTCATATTTCAGAGAAGGGCTTAGAGTTGTTTCGAAGACAAAAGATGATCAAAGGAGAAAGCTTTGACAAGATGGACTTTTGCCAGGAGTGTGTGTTAGGCAAGAAAACAAAAGTGACTTTGTAGTTGGACTCCATAGATCGAGGCGAGTACTTGAGTACGTGCTTACAGATGCTTATGGACCAGTTGCTGCTACTCCTCTTGGAAGAGCAAAGTATTTTATCTCTTTCATTGATGACATTTATCAGAAAGTATGTATGCATGTGATGAAGGCCAAATCAGAGAGTTTTGATAAGTTCAAAGACTGGAAAGCGCTTGTTGAGAACCAATCTGGTTCTAGGTTGAAGGAGCTGAGGTTTGATAATGGCGGTGAATTTCTCTCTAAGGAGTTCCTCAACTTTTGTACAGCATGGCATTCAGAGACATTTCACTACACTTGGAGATCCGCAATCCAATGAGGTTGTAGAAAGGATGAACATGACTATGTTGGAGAAGGCTCGTCGCTTAAGATTGACGGCGGGCTAGTCTAGAGGCTTTTCAGCTGAGGCATTATCAACTGCGGCACATATCGCAAATCAAATTTCTTGCTCAGCTATAGATGGAAGGATTCTAGAGGAGAAGTGGAGAGGTAAAACAGTGTATTTTTGTTACTTTTGAATTTTTGGTTGTCTTGAGTACGTTCACCATACAAGTGATGATAAGTTGAAAGCTAGAGCATACAAGGGCACACTAATGGGATACACCAATGTTATTAAATGGTATCGAATTTGGAACCCTGTTGATCAGAAGATTGTTCATTCTAGACATGTTACTTTTAATGAGTCTGCTATATTCAATCCAAAGGAGAAGTTACTTACCACATCAGAAGATTCTGATAGGTCTAAGGAGATGGAAGAAGTTCCCGTGTTCCAACCAAATAGTAGAGTTGTTGTTGATGCTATCGAGGAAAACGCAGTCGTTGAAACATCACAGGATAGTCCACAGGTACCTTCTAGTAGTGATGGTGATGTGCATGAATCTAGAGGAAGTTCACTTCAAGATGGAGCTGAAAGGAGTTTAGGCGAAGTAGTACCTACTCGGGTTAGTCGTAGGACTGTTAGGCTGCCCAAAAGGTATGGTGATTGGCAGTTTGCGAATCTTAGACTTGGTGATCAGTTTTACTATGCCCTACATGTGGTTCTTGAGGAGCCGCTTGATCTTGATGAAGCTTTGAAATCATGTGACAGTTCGAAGTGGATTTGCTCTATGGAAGAGGAGTTAGAATCGTTGCAGAAGAACAAGACTTAGGATTTGGTACCACCTCCTCAAGGAAGCCGAGTCATAGGCTGCAATGGATATTCAAGGTGAAGGATGATGGGAGTTATGAGGGTAGACTAGTTGCTAAAGGGTTTTCACAAAGAAAGGGATTGGAGTATGATGAGATATTCTCTCTAGTAATGAGGCATACGTCCATCCGCATTTCGCTCGCTATCGCTAGCTCATGACTTAGAGCTAGAGCAACTGGATGTGAAAACCACTTTCTTGCATGGAGATTGGGACGAACCCATCTACATGAAGCAGCCAGAAGGATTTGTTGTAGATGGGAAACAAAATTGGGTTTGCAAATTGAAGAAGTCATTGTATGGACTTAAGCAGTCTCCTAATCAATGTTATAAGAGGTTTGACTTTTTTATGCTTTCACTTGGTTTTGATTGTAGCATCAAAGACACTCGTGTGTACTTCAAACATTTAAAGAATGATAGATGGGTGTACCTACTCTTGTACATGGATGATATGTTGATTGCCTCCAAGGATAAGGCTAAAATCGATAGTTTAAAGTAAAAGCTAAAACCGGAATTCGAAATGAAGGACTTGGAGAAGCAAAGAAAATTTAGGTATGGAAATCAAAGGGATGGAAAGCTAGGACTTTTGAGCCTCACTCAAAAGGAGTACATTCGAAAGGTGCTTACTCGGTTTAGCATAGAAGAGGCAAAGGCAATTAGCACACCCATGCCTTTACACATACAGCTTTCTAGTAAAGGCTTTTCGATATCGAAAATGGACAAGGCTTATATGATGAAGGTCCCATATGCAAGTGCGGTTGGCAGCTTGACTTATGCCATGGTCTGCACTAGGCCTGACATAGCACAGGCTGTTGGATTGGTGAGTAGATTCATAGCGAATCCAGGAAAGACGCATTGGGAAGCAGTGAAGTGTATCTTTAGATAACATAGAGGAACTCCAAACCATAGACTTGTCTTTGGCAGCAGAGAAAGAGATTTCATTTGGATTTTGCGTTTCCGACTATGGCATTAATAGAGATCGAAGGAAGTCAACCTCGGGATATGTATTCACCATTGGTGGGATAGCAAACAGTTGGAGAGTGAGGTTGCAGATGATTGTGGCTTTGTCTACTACAGAGGCAGAGCTCATAGCTACGGTTGAAGCAGCTAAGGAAGCGCTTTATTTGAGGCGAACGTTGTGTGATTTAGGCTTCGTAGATGAGGCATGGATGTGTACTATGATAATCAGAGTGCAATCCACTTAGCTGAAAATCTGGCATTCAGCTTGAGGACGAAGCACATTGAGGTAAGAGAGTCATTCCTTGTCTCTATGAATGAAGAGAAGCTAATTCGTCTTTAGAAAGTTCACACAAAAGGGAATACAACAGACATGTATACCAAGTCATTTCCTGTTGCTAAATTAGAGCATTGCTCGAACTTGACTCGCATAATGAAGTGCTAGGTGCCACGGGGTGACACGGGGGGAGGTTTGAGATGGTTCATGGAGAAGTTTTTTTTCATGGTGGAGATTGATAGGTTCTACATGAACTGGGTACTTCAAACATTTTGTTGATGAGCGGTAGCCTTGCCGGAGTTCATTGAAAAAGTGTAATTGGTGATGACATTACCGAAGCTCATTGGGTAAGTATCCATTAGTTGGATCATAAAGGTGTGGACGAAGTTGAAAAGCTTGTTTTGAATTCGGTATCAAGGTGGAGATTGTTGGATTTGATAACTGGAACTCCAAATGAGGAAGAAGCCATAAAAATCAAAGTATGAAGAAGAATAAGAGAGAGTCGTGGAAAAGGAATCGGCAGTGGGAGATTTTGGTTCGCTGGGTACATTCATGTAACATCTCGCCTTTTTGTACGCTTTAAATCGACGATAAACCACACACGTCAGACTTAAACTATACAGAAGGGCAGAGTGTTATGGGGTAAATAAGACAAAGTAGAGAAGAAAAAACAAAATAGAATCTTGCAGCGGAACGATGAAATATAATAATCAATAAACAGTTCATGAAGCCGTTTACAAAACATTTGATTATACTTATACAATACATATCAAAGTTTCACATACCAGAGAAAAATAAAATGCAGTGGAGTACATGATGCAGTGAATAATAAAATAGATAATAGTAATAATATCTTCGTCATCGTCCTTCCAAAATAAAGTCTTCAAATCCTGTAATGCTCAGACTGACCCGAGCGAATTGAAAAGACAAAACACTCGAGTCAGAACTAAAAGATCTTTTGTAAGTTAAATCAACTGAAATAAATATAAGTGTAACGGGGTCAGAGATGTTTACGGCATTTGAGTTCTCCTATACAGTGTCAAACGTGAGTGCAGTAACTTAAGAGATGCTCGGGATTCACATCTCCTAAGGATCCGTTAAACTATTTACTATGTAGTAATATTTCGCTATTATAATAATGTCTAATAGTAAAATAAACTTAATTTTAAATAGCGTTATGGGGTTATCCATATAGCCCTTAACACGTAGCAGTGCCAATAGTCTATACAGTACGGTAATACCTCCTGATCGGGAGGCTACCGGAGGATACTCCATAGGTACGACACAAATCAAACTCGTACAAGGCGTGCTAAGGTAGGTGACACGGCACAACTAGGAAATGCTATGGTAGATATACCAATTACGCTTCCGGACCAGTGGTAAAGTATAGCAGCAACTACCGCCCACCTCGATCCACAACCCCAAAATCAAAAGGGCCCAAATCAATCACAAAGTAATAGAATGGTATCGAAGGAGTGTGTCCGATAAAAAGTGCTACCTTCTTAGCCCATCGATCGCTCCTGTTTTAGCAACCTTATGCCAACTCACGGGAGTCGGGTCCACGTATATACCTTAAAGGAAACGCCGCCACCATCCTACTTCATTCTGGAATCTCCACCGCGTACACGGTTGTTAAAGTGGTTTTCAGAGTTGGCAGAGAGTATGACAACTTCCGATCCCGGTCTCTTTAACAACCAAACATTATTATAACATCGCGGTCTTTTCAAAATAGTTTATACTTTTAAAACCAGAATATAATATCCATTTCAAACCCATATAAATACGATATCATTTCCGTTTTAAAAACCAAGTCAATATGATATCATTTTTACAAAACCCAAATCAATATAATATCATTTTTATTTCAAATACATCCACTTTCCCAAAATCATAGCACTGTCAAAGTTTTAACACTTCGAAACCAAATAATTTAAATTATAACATTTTCAAATCATAATACTTTCAAATTAGTAACTTTGAAACATAACTTCCATCACTCAAATGGTTCAAATATTAAAATACTTTATATAATAATACCTTCTTAAATTTCGCAAATCAATTCCAATATAACTCGAATTCCAAAATTTTATATTTAAACCAAATCCCCAAATCATAAATTTCAATACAATTCAGTTTTCAAATAAACTATTCCAAATTATATTGATTTCACAATTCATTGATCCACAAAATAAACCCTTTCAAATTCAGTATATTTCAAGCCTTAAGTATTCAACAATTTCAAAACTAAGTTTGATAATTACAATTCAGCAATTCAATTTTCTATTATTTAGTTTTGAAAAAATTTACTTAATAAATCCATCATAATTTAAATATAACACAAATTTCAAATAACTTAATATTTTCTTAAATTTAAATATACTTGAAATATTCATTAAATCACTCTAAACGAAAATAAAGTTACAAGAATCATACCCTTCAAAGCCTTAATTTTATTTAAATTTCAAATCAAATTTATTCGAGTATAATTTTTAAATAATTTGATTCAAACCAATTTCATATTTATCTTCTCACCTTAATTTCATTTAAGTCATTATAAACTCAATATTAAATAAAATTTAAATACCCACTCGCATTTTATTTTAATAAAAAATCAAACTCTATTATAAACTTAACTTTTATTTAACAGACTTACGCATAACTTAAATTCAAGCATTTAACTATATTTAAAAATAATATTTATATAATATCAAAATCAATATTCACTAAACCATATATTTCTTTCCAAAACCATAGAAATCATTTTCGAAATATTTTATAGATAGACCACTATGTCTGTATATAATTTTCTATCGTATGGTCAAGTGATATGGACATTTATCATTTCAATCCGTAATTTAACATAGAAATATGGTTATATATCATTTCAAACCGCAATCCCGAATGAATTAAAATGCATAACAACTTGCAGTTCATAACAATATAAAATACAACATCCATTTATCCAATATCAACCATCAACCATTTATCGCAATCATCATCCAATTCACACAATAACATCAATATAGAACAAATAATAAACAATAGGTATTTACTAGCAATTTATATTCAATAATAAATTAATTAAGAATTTAACTGGTAGTTTGTATGCAATAATAAATTAAATAGCAATTTAATTCAATAAATTTAATTTAACTGGGATGATGATTAAAAGTATGCCAAACAGTCATAAATAAATTTCTAATCACATCAATAATTAATTTAACACACATTAGAAATTTTAGAAGTTATGAGTGGGTTAAAACACTCATCTTTTGGATTTAAATTGAATTTAAATCCAATTTAAACCCAAAATTTGAACAGTCTCCTAATCCGTCCCCAGCGTCAAAATGTCCGGAATTCTAATACGAACCTAGCGGAGAAAACTACGCGTGAATCAGACCTCGTACGTGAAAGTTATTGAGATTAGAACATTTGACAATTAAATTAAATAAAAATAAACAAAGCAACAGAAACATTCATTACCGAGCCACGTCAACGAGTAGCAGAGCATCATCACGCATCATCTTATGCCTCATTGTTTGAATAGTCACTCGAATAAGCCCTAGCCAATACTTTGACCGTCGATTACCACTGTCTACGGCTACCTGGACGACGCCGATCACCACTAACCCTCCCCTCGGGCCGAGTCAAGTCCATACACCAAGCAGCTCCACCTCAGGTCGCCAATTTCGCCGCATCGCCGCTTGGGTTTCAAAACCCTAATTGAATTTTAGGCGCAGATCCGACCATTAACTCGATGACCGAACAGCGCCGATGACCTCCACTCGTCCCCATCAACAACCATACCCTCGATTCAACGATCAGGCGAAGTTCATCAACGTGTGATGAATGTCCGTGAATAGTTCGACGATTTTTGACCACATTGGACCTCAAATTGAAAAAAGAATCATATATTTGACTTGCGCTCGTCGAGAGCTTCAAATCTATATATAATTCGATATAGTTTGTAGAGATTTAATTTTGAAGTTGAAATTTATTTTGAAATTGCAATTGGAATTTTGGTTTGCCTGCCATTGAGAAAGAGGAGCAACAGAAAGAATTATACGTACAGAAATATGAATATAAGAGATAGCTAGGGTTTTTAATAAGGTATATATAGGTAGAACAAAATAGAACAGAATGGGCTAGATTGGTTTGGAAAAATTGAACGACAGAAGGCCCGAAAATCCCGTTCTGACTCCGGAACGAAATTGGTTCAACCCATATATCAAAATAGATTTTTTAAAATATTTTAAGATCAATGGAACAGGTTTCAGGTCCAAATTCCATCGTATGAATAAGTTATGCTAAAATCAAATTATTTCAAATTGATTTCAATTGATTTCAAGGCGTTTCGAGTCCGTACGATCAAACGACAAGTCCGATCGTAATGAAACTTGAAATCCTACAATAATTCACCGTTACAGATCCGATGAAACTAGTTTCTTCGAAATCCAAGTTAGTGACCAAAATGGATATTTTTACAATAATTAAATAAAATAATAATTAATTAATTAAACCACCTTTTCAATTTCAATTCCGAAATTAACAAATCTTATCATTTTTGATTTCTTAAACAATTACAGTAATTTAAACAAATTATATGAAACTTTAATGTTGATTCAATCATCAATTTCAGCGTAAAATTTAAATTTCATTCTATTCAAAAATTGTAAATTAAATTTTCAATAACTCCATTGACTTTACTTTTCATTCTTATTATTCAATTCATTATGGTCAAATGGATGAGATTAACATTAGGTCCATGATCTATTACATTATATTCCCAAATTCCATCTTGATTTCAGTTAACGTAAAATCCAAATATTAAATTCAATTTAATTGCAATTAAATCCAATTATTATAGTTCAAATCCCATTAAATTGATAAGTCTTCATTTCCATTAGTTTTAAATTTAACAAATTGTCCTATTATGGATAATATTAACCTTATTTTCAAATATTACCTTCATTAACATTAACGCAATAATTTATTTAGATTTATTACAATTGATTCCAATTCAATTTAATGGATTAAAATACATCGGTAACTTATAATAATTGTTGCCACTAACTCTTAATCATACTTTTATAAATTATCATTTCCAAACAATATTACAATTACTTACAGGACATTGATTTTATACAATTACTATTTATTATTATTAATTCATTAATTAATTCACTATTTACGTTTGTTTTCTTATATTCAATTTTTTTAGACTAGTATAACAATTTACATTACTACAATTAATCGAAATTTCATTTCAATTGTTAATACACTGCTTTAATTTCCATGGTTGCATTTCATTTTAGCATTTATTTCATTATTAAATTACAAAATTTTTGTTTCCTCGCTATTAAATTACCAAAATCTTATTAAATTAATAAATTTTAATTATCGAAAATTTCGGGTCGTTACACTCTCCCCCACTCAAAACTTATCGTTCCCTAAAAGGAAAAAGAAGGAACTAAATAAACAATACAGCTCATTCAAAATATTAACTTTACAAACAAATAATTTAGGAAATTAATTAATTTAGGGGAAATATACCAATTTATAACCACTAAATCTTTTTGTACTTAAATTAATAATGTTTGGAAACATTTTCAAAAAATTTCTAAGTCCAAAATTTGTGGAAAATTTTGGTAGAGTCTCCTTTGTACGGAGAAGCTCGGGAGAAAATACAATATCAAATATAGTAATATATATCACAATATCTCAAAATAATATCTCCCAACAACGGGAAAAACAATATAAGAACGCTATAAAACCATAATCCGAAAATGTACCTGTTTGTCGAGCAATTAACACTTAATTAGGAAACCAAAAGCAGTAACAGTTGCTTCCATAACCTGTATTTCACTTATATAATCTAAAAGAGTTAACAATTATATAAAATGAAATTTTTAAAGTTGTTTTCAACCACTAACAAGCAAATCAATATAAACAACAATCACTTGCAATAAAGCATGCAACCATTAAATAAAATCAACACAATCAATTATCCATTCATATCAACAGACAAATAGCTGTTAGGGTACGAAACTCTAAATTATACAGAGTGGAAAATAAACTATTAAGTGCACCATTTACTCGACGGTCTTAGATGAAACTAAATAGATTATTCATACATCCAAACAATTTTAAAGTATCATTACCCAAACAACCATAAACCAAACAAACAACGATTTCAAACAGCAGATCCCGTTCATTCTTATTAATTTCATTTCATAACATTTGTTGTTTGATTTCCTTTTCGTTCATATAATAATTTATCCTTTTATTTTACATTATTTCTTGCAAATCTTCATTTCCATCCATTGATTCAGTATTATTTCACTTATTTGCACTTATATTTACAAAAATTCATTTTTATTTATTCATATCATATAAATTTTATTTTTATTGCATTACATTCATTCATTACTCAATCTCATTTATTTACAGTGTTCATCTTTCTGCTTATTTTTATTATAAATAACCACGCCATTTACTTAAGTTCGTTATCATTTCTTTACAACTTTTCTTTTATATTTAATTAGTGGTCCTTTAGTCACGCTTAAGTTTACAACAATTATAATGTTAAATTCTTTTTTATAAAAGAAAATTCATTGAATACTTTCATCACTTCAAATTTTACTTGTAAAATTTCCCATTACATTTCCTTTTAACATTTAACTTTTTATAGTTGGTAAGTCATATATATGTTGAAGAATGCAATTGAAGATTATACAAGTTTATCTCAATTCTTTTTAAATTAATTTAATGTCCAATAATTCTATCTTTTGTCTTATAGGTTTCACATTTCAAATCTTCTTGTACTTTCATTCATAACCTAGCATTTAATCTCTTATTTTAAATAAGCGATTCCAATTATTAATTAATTACATTCAATTTCACTGCAATAATTGAAACTATTAATTAACGGAAACTTAAGAACTAAATACCGGGTTAAATTCCAAGTCATTTTAAAATAATAGGTAAATGTATATCCTTACAACTTATACATATCTAATTATATTTAAAACAATTAAAAGTTTATATTTGGTTATCAAAATAAATCCGTAGTAAACTACTACAGTGGCCTTCCCACTTCGAAACTCGAAAATGAATGTCGATGATGCGTGCACTCATCACCGAAATTATTTTCCAGCGGCAGGGAGGGAAGTACAGAACTTATTTCTTTCCAAAGTTTCTTTAAAACAATTCTTTCAGTTTATATTGAAATATTTATATCAGAAAATACTTCTAAATAATATTATTACATTCCAAAAATCCTTTGAAAGCAAAATTTCAATCCCGGAACAAAGTTCTTAAATTTCCAATTTTATTTATTTTAATTTGAATCTTATTTCCAACCAATATTTATAAGTTTCACTACCTAACAACCAATATATTGCAACCAATATAACCTTTATAAAATTTTTATTTTATATATAGAAAATATAATAGACAAATTATTTCATTTAACTATTCAAAACAAATATTGTATCGGTCTGTCCTATTAAGTGTTTAGAAATCCCTATTGATGTGTCACACGCACCAACCAGAACTTATAAATACAAAACGGAACAAACTAACACAATATCAAAACCTTTATAACACTAACAAATACGCTCTCTCATATATATATACACTCAATGACTCGACATAGGGTATTACTACCCTATTAATAAAGAGTCAGACCCTACAAACCTAAGGTTGATCGCAAAACCAAAGCTCTGATACCAGATGTAACATCCCGCCTTTTTATACGCTTTAAATCGACGATAAACCACACACGTCAGACTTAAACCATACAGAAGGGCGGATTGTTATGGGTTAAATAAGAAAAAGCAGAGAAGAATAAAACAAAATAGAATCTTACAACGGAACGATAAAATATAATAATCAAATAAACAGTTCATGATGTTGTTTACAAAACATTTGATTATACTTATACAATACATATCAGAGTTTCACATACCAAAGAATAATAAAATGCAGCGGAGTACATGATGCAGTGAATAATAAATAGATAATAGTAATAATATCTTCGTCTTCGTCCTCCCAAAATAAAGACTTCAAATCCTGTAATGCTCAGACTGACCCGAGCGAATTGAAAAGACAAAACACTCGAGTCAGAAGTAAAAGATCTTATGTAAGTTAAGTCAACTGAAATAAATATGAGTGTAACGGCGTTAGAGATGTTTACAGGATTTGACTTCTCCTATCCAGTGTCAAACGTGAGTGCAGTAACTTAAGAGATGCTCTGGATTCACATCTCCTAAGGATCCGTTAAACTATTTACTATGTAGTAATATTTCGCTATTATAATAATGCCTAATAGTAAAATAAACTTACTTTTAAATAGCGTTAAGGGGTTACACATATAGCCTTTAAAACGTAATAGTGTCAATAATCTATATAGTACTGTAATACCTCCTGATCGGGAGGCTACCAGAGGATACTCCATAGGTGCGACACAAATCAAACTCGTACAAGTCGCGCTAGGGTAGATGACACGACACAACTAGGCAATGCCAGGGTAGATATACCAATTACGCTTCCGGACCGGTGGTAACGCATAGCAGCTACTATCGCTCACCTCGAGCCACGCCCCCAGAATCAAAAGGACCCAAATCAATCACAAAGTAATAGAATAGTACCGAAGGAGTGTGTTCGATAAAAAGTGCTACCTTCTTGGCCCGTCGATTGCTCCTGTTTTAGCCACGTTATATCAACTCACGGGAGTCGGGTCAACGTATATATCTCAAAGGAAACGCCGCCGCCATCCTACTTAATTCCAAAATCTCCACCTCGTACATGGTTGTTAAAGTGGTTTTCGGAGTTGCAGAGAGTATGACAACTTCCGATCCCGGTCTCTTTAACAACCAAACGTTATTATAACAACGCGGTCTTTTCAAAATAGCTTATACTTTTAAAAACAGAATATAATATCCATTTCAAACCCATATAAATACGATATCATTTCCATTTTAGAACCCAATTCAATATGATATCATTTTTATAAAACCCAAATCAATATAATATCATTTTTATTTCAAATATATCTTTTTTCCCTAAATCATAGCACTTTCAATGTTATAACACTTCGAAACCAAATACTTAAAAAATTATAACATTTTCAAATCATAATATTTTGAAATTCGTAACTGTGAAACATAACTTCCATCACTCAAATGGTTCAAATATTAAAATACTTTATATAATAATAGCTTCTTAAATTTCACAAATCAATTCCAAAATAACTCGAATTCCAAAATTTTATATTCAAACCAAATCCCCAAATCATAAATTTCAATACAATTCAGTTTCCAAATAAACTATTCCAAATTATATTGATTTCACAATCGATTGATCCACAAAATAAACCCTTTCAAATTTAGTATATTTCAAGCCTTAAGTATTCAACAATTTCAAAACTAAGTTTGATAATTACAATTCAGCAATTCAATTTTCTATTACTTAGTTTTGAAAATTTTTACTTAATAAATCCATCATAATTTAAATATAACCCAAATTTCAAATAACTTAAGATTTCCTTAATTTAAATATACTTGAAATATTCATTAAATCACTCTAAACCAAAATCAAGTTACAAGAATCATACCCTTCAAATCCTCGGTTTTATTTAAATTTCAAATCAAATTTATTCGTGTATAATTCCTAAATAATTTAATTCAAACCAATTTCATATTTATCTTCCCACCTTAATTTCATTTAAGTCATTATAAACTCTATATTAAATAAAATTTAAATACTCACTCACATTTTATTTTAATAAAAAATCAAACTCTATTATTAAACTTAATTTTTATTTAGAAAACTTACACATAACTCAAATTCGAGCATTTAACTATATTTAAAATAATATTTATATAATATCAAAATCAATATTCATTAAACCATATATTTCTTTCCAAAACCATAGAAATCATTTTCAAAATATTTTATATATAGACCACGATGTCTGTATATAATTTTCTATCTTATGGTCAAGTGATACGAATATTTATCATTACAATCCGTAATTTTAAAATAGAAATACGGTTATATATCATTTCAAACCGCAATCCCGAATGAAATAAAATGCATAACAACTTGCAGTTCATAAAAATATAAAATACAACATCCATTCATCCAATATCAGCCATTAACCATTTATCGCAATCATCATCAAATTCACACAATAACATCAATATAGAACAGATAATAAACAACAGGCATTTACTGGAAATTTATATTCAATAATAAATTAATTAACAATTTAACTGGCAATTTGTATGCAGTAATAAATTAAATAGCAATTTAATTCAATAAATTCAATTAAACTGGGATGATGATTAAAAGTATGCCAAACAGTCATAAATAAATTTCTAATCACATCAAAAATTAATTTAACACACATAAGAAATTTTAGAAGTTGTGAGTGGGTTAAAACACTCATCTTTTGAATTTAAATTGAATTTAAATCCAATTTAAACCCAAAATTTGAACAATCTCCGAATCCGTCCAAACCAGCGTCAAAATGTCCGAAATTCCAATAGAACATAGCGGAGAAAACGGCGCGTGAATAGGACCTCGTACGTGAAAGTTATTAAGATTAGAACATTTGAAAATTAAATAAAAATAAACAAAGCAACAGAAACATTCATTACCATGCCACGTCAACGAGTAGCAGAGCATCATCATGCATTATCTTCTGCCTCGTCGTTCGAACTGTTACGTGAATAAGCCCTAGCCGATACTTTGACCATCGATTACACCTGGATGACGCCGATCAGCACTAAAAATCCCCTCAGGCCGAGCCGCGTCCACGCACCAAGCAGCTCCACCTTTGGTCGCCAATTTCGTCGCGCCACCGCCTAGATTTCAAAACCCAAATCGAATTTTAGATGCAGATCTGACCGTTAACTCGATGAACGAACAACGCCGATGACCTCCACTCGTCCCCCTCTACTCGACCATACCCTCGATTCAACGATCAGACGAAGTTCATCAACGTGTGATGAACGGTCGTGAATTGTTCGACGATTTCCGGCCACATCGGAACTCAAATTAAAAAGTGAATCATATATTTGACTTGCGCTCGTCGAGTGCTTCAAATCCTTATATAATTCGATATAGTTTGTAGAGATTTAATTTTGAAATTGAAATTTATTTTGAAATTGCAATTGGAATTTTGGTTTTCCCTGCCATTGAAAAAGAGGAGCAATAGAAAGAATTGTACATATAGAAATATGAATAGAAGAGATAGTCTAGGGTTTATAATAAGGTATACATAGGTAGAACTAAATACAACAGAATGGGCTAGATTGGTTTGGAAAATTTGAACGACAAATGGCCCGAAAAGCCCGTTCTGACTCCGGAACGAAATTGGTTCAACTCATATATCAAAATAGATGTTTTAAAATATTTTAAAACCAATGGAATAGGTTTCAAGTCCAAATTCCATCATATGAAGAAGTTATGCTAAAATCAAATTATTTTAAATTGATTTCAATTGATTTCAAGGCGTTTCGAGTCCGTACGATCAAACGACAAGTCCGATCGTTATGAAACTTGAAATCCTACAATAATTCACCGTTATGGATTCGATGATCCAAGTCAGTAGGCAAAATGGCTATTTTTACATTAATTAAATAAATTAATAATTAATTAATTAAACCACTTTTGCAATTTCAATTCCAAAATTAACAAATCATATCATTTTTGATTTCTTAATCAATTACGGTAATTTAAACAAATTTAGATGTCACTTTAATGTTGATTCAATCATCAATTTCAGCGTAAAATTTCAATTTCATTCTATTCAGAAATTATAAATTAAATTTTCAACAATTCCATTGAATTTACTTTTCATTCTTATTATTTAATTCATTATGGTCAAATGAATGAAATTAACATTGGGTCCATGATTTATTGCATTATATTCTCAAATTCCATCTGGACTTCAATTAACGTAAAAATCAAATATTAAATTCAATTTAATTGCAATTAAATCCAATTTTTATAGTTCAAATCCCATTAAATTGATAAGTCTTCATTTCCATTAGTTTTAAATTCGACAAATTATCCTATTATGGATAATATTAACCTTATTTTCAAATATTACCTTAATTAACATTAACGTAATAAAATATTTAGATTTATTGCAATTGATTCCAATTTAATGGATTAAAATACATCGGTAACTTATAATAATTGTTGCCACTAACTCTTAATCATACTTTTATAAGTTATCATTTCAAAACAATATTACAATTACTTACAAGACATTGATTTTATACAATTACTATTTATTATTATCAATTCATTAATTAATTCACTATTTATGTTTGTTTTCTTATATTCAATTTTTTTAGCCTAGTTTAATAATTTACATTACTACAATTAATCGAAATTACATATCAATTGTTAATACTCCGCTTTAATTTCCATAGTTTCATTTCATTTTAGCATTCATTTCATTATTAAATTACAAATTTTTTGTTTCTTCACTATTAAATTACCAAAATCTTATTAAATTAACAAATTTTAATTATCAAAAATTTTGGATCGTTACAGTCCAGATCTGGAGCGGTAGTTGAAGCTTCATTCGGTAAAATGAAGAAGCGGTAGAGAAAAGAAAATTGCTGAAAAAAATATTTTGCTCGGTGATTTGCCTAACGAAATATTTCGTTCGGTGATTTGGAGTGCCAAACCAAATTTTTTGTTCGATAGTTTGTTGCTCCAGTTTACTTGTCGGTCTAAATTTTTCACTCGGCATTTCGTCGAACCAAACCCATGGCTGCTATATGGCAGCTACCCCTCCACTTATCTTCACTCTATAATATAGAAGAATCTAGACAATAATGGTAGCCGAAATTGAGAGCTAATTTCAGAGTCATCATAGAGAGTTGAAACTCTATAGAATTTTTTTTGTATTGTAAATTATTCTTATATATAGCCTCCAAAAGTTAATCAATCTTGTAACTCTAATCTTTTAATGATTAATAAAATCATTTCTCCTTAAGTAGACATACACCACCTCGCGGTAGTGGAACCACTATATATACTGACGTTATTTATTTTTTCTACATTGCATTGATTTTTGACTGTCTGTTCTGGTGTCCATCTTTTATTTGTTCCGTCTCACTACAATCACGATCAAATTGTTTCTGCTGCGTTGGGTTTTTATTCCCTTAGATTGATCATCTGAAGGGATTTTCTCCAACACAAGGCTCAATAGGGAAGACTCAACAATTACTACTCCACGTCACAACAGCCCTATTCTGCCCACACTAAACCTAGTACAAAAGACTCTACATTTCAGAACCATGATCTAACATGTTTTCTTTAGTGCGACTAGTTTCACCATGCCATTTTCTGAAACCTGCGTCGAAAGCTCTGCACTTGGATGCACATGCCGGGCTTCTCCCCCATGCACCGGCCTCATCTTCCAAATGCCATAGAGATTCCCCGCATGACAACTTTACAGTAACTTACACATTCAGCAATATTAATGAGAAAAATTTGAATAGCTAGTACATGTTTACAGTTAAGATTGATGGTGATACATACAATTGTAAGTCCAAACAGTAAAAGTTGGTGTTTAATCCTTCATTTTTACAAGATGACGTATTATTACCATGTTGGTCTGTAAATTTGTCAAGTTTTCAATTCTCTTTGGTAAATTATGATCCAACCATGGAAGATTTAACACATCGATGGTGAATTTGAACAAAACTAAAGATTTGTTAGATTTTGTAAAAATTATGAGAGAAATCTAAAGATGCGACATCGGAAGGTAATCCTTTGTTCTTTTACTTTGGAACTTTAATATGATGGATTTCATATGTAATTTTATGCAACCACTCATTGCAATAATTGAAAGAATTGTATTTTCATTAATAGCAGCAGCAGCACTTATGCAAGTCTTAACATCATCTCTGCCTCATACTTAAAAAAAAAAAAAAAGTGAAAAAACAATGAAAGAGAATGTACCACAAGTTCAATCCAAAAAAGCATCGCTTGCTTCTCAATTTCCAACTCCTTCCTGCAATCCTTCTCAAATCTTATACGATATCTACGTATCATTACAAGATTATTATAACATGTTAATGTGTATTTACTAAATTTTATTCTAAAGGCTCTAGTAGACTGCACATGGGTACTGAATTGGTGTAGTCTAATTCCACATGCACATGCTTTTCAAAACTAGTGCATACCTGTTCTACATCAACTCTGCTCAGGCTTTGCACATGTACTCACATATCTGCCTGCACATGTATGACCGTGCTCCACCTTTGCCGCATCTTACTTCTGCTATCTCAAATAGTATTCCAGCTTGCACATGTATCTACCCTGTCCTACTCAGCATGCTATAGTGTTCTATCAGACGCATAATATGTCCCTTCATAACATTTTCCATTTGATGTTATATATACGTCAATAACGTTTGCATTTTCCCAGTTTCAACTAAAACGAATTATATTGGTATTGAACAACAAGCATTATATAATAGTAAACAAAAGTAGTCAAAAATACTAAGTTAGGGGAAACATACTCGCCATGGTGTACTTATTTATAAAGTTGCTAAAATTATATATGCCTTGTCAACTAGTAACAACAATTTTTTTATTAGTGTCTCATAACCAGCACTAGTATTATTTGTATGTGTGATACGATATTTATATTCTCTACAGAGAACTATTACCCAATAAATGAAATTACTTTGTATAAATAATATTTAACTTTGTTAAAAATAATAGTAGCAATAGTAATAAGAATGAAACTTCTTTTAACAACAAGCACTAAAAGTTATTTATATGAAATGGAAGGCAACGATATTCCTTTGTTAGACCATTCAATGCAATGCAAGTGGTAAGAGCTTAAAGGTTATAATTAGACAAACTAGTTAGGCAATTAGCAACTTGGTATGATATCCACCCCTCAAGAAATATTGAGATTGTTAGAGCATTCGATTAGGTGTTCTAGCATGACTATACATATAGGTTTGTATAGTCCAGAGCATGATAACTATGATGAAGCATGGAAATAAACTTTAACCTCATAAAATAAATATTGAAATTAATTATAGTAGGACTATCTGGGTTAAGTCTAAATTACAATTAGGTTTGATAATCTAAAAAAACAATGGAAGAAAAACAAACATATGTTAGCAAACAATTATATTGGTATAATACATATGTTACATCACATCAAACCTTACAGATTTTGTTTTTCTCATAATTTTTTGTCCCTTGCAAGACTTGCATATATAGATTTTACAAAATGGCATACATATAAGCAATGGAACTAAAAGGAAATTTCTCAAATATATTATTTATGTTGCATTTTCTTTTTTACTTTATGATTTACATATAGCATATGCTATCAGAATCCTTTATTACATCAACGGATCTGTAGATAATTTAATTTAACTATCAAATCAGAAAATCTTGTTGTTTAAACTTTAAAATTGAACATTCAGTTTCTGGAATTCAACGTATTACATGATTTGCATAACAAAGAGTAGATAATCTTTTGCTTGAAACTGTTAGGAGGTTTATACACACATTTCCATACTTAGTAATTTATAATACAGCATACAATAAACATGTGTAAGCACCGTGATTGATATATTACCTTAAATTGCGATGGTATTTTTCTTGTTCTTGTTTGCCTACCCTGAACTACGAGCTCTCCCTACCAGATAAGGTGAGATCGATGTCGAATTATTAACCTTCACTAGTGAGAAACCCCATATGGAAATGAAGCCATGGAGCCAAGGTGTCTAGTTCGCCTATTTTGGAACTCAAAGATCCCATGCTCCTGCAGATCTAGAAGATTTCCCTAAAAACTGATGGAATTGAGATTAGGGATGTCGAGATTTGGGTTGGAAAAGTTTATATTTGGAATGGGAAAGCTGGAGATTTCTCTGATCATTTCTTTGAATGAAATTTAAGATCTAAACATGGAAAAAGAAATTGTGCGATTGGAAATGAATCCAATGAACAAAGTAGCAGCCTAATGTTTCATGTCCCGCCAAATATTTTTGGTTTAAGCAGTGTTTTGTTTTTCATCAACGTGCCTACAATTGAACAAAAGCAGCATAAAAGCTTCAAACGCTACTACATTGTGCTACTTATACTAAATTTTCTTGTAGTGATATTAATACACATATAGTATCTTACATTGGAATCATTAAGTTGATTTGTTATGCTTCGTTATCACATTATTATCGTTCGAATATACTGTTTATCTTACATTTATTAACCCTATGATTTAGACATAAGCTGACTCATGTGTTACTTACATAATACTCAGGTTTAGTTCGAGATATTTCAGTTACAGGGACAGCGAGATCGTATTTTTATTGGGCATGGAGGAGGCTAGGAGTTTAGTATAGTTGATTATATTTTGTATAAGAATCGTCTCTTATATGTATATTCTGCTAATGTATATTGGATTTATCATCTATATTTATGTATTATATATTATTGTTGCGATTTTGACTCTTTATTCTCTGTTAATGTATTGTATATTGTTTATTGTTCAATTCTGGAGGCATATGTGTTTATTGCTTTATGCCGATACTGTGTATGTATATATGAATTATTTATTTGATTATTGGTTGAATCATTTGATTTGTATATTGATTTGAGAATTATTGTTGTTTAACGATCACGTTGATTGAAAGTGTTTACAAATGGAACTCTGTCCGTTTGCGTATTATCTTTTTGTATATATATGTATGTATGTGTGTATTTGAATACTGATATGCGTGTTTTTCTATGAATGTTTTATTCATTCTTCATGTCTAAATGATTTTGGAAAATTTTGGAAAATTTGTTTAAATATATTTTGGTGATTCTTATGTCGTTGTAATCATAAACCACGGATACATTTCTCTTTTTATATTAATATAACAATTCTTCACGTCTAAATGATTTTAGAAAGTTTTGGAAAATTTGTTTAAACATATTTTGGTGATTTTTTATGTCGTTGTAATCATAAACCATGCATACATTTCTCTTTTTATATTAATATAACACTATATTATATTGTAATCATTGACTTGAGTTGTTATGTTGTGTTATCACATTATTATCCTTGGAGTATACTGTTTATCTTACGTTTATTAACCTTATAATTTAGACACGGTCTGACCCGTGTGCTATTTATATAATGCTCGGGTCAGTCCGAGACATTACAGGTACAGAACAGTGAGACCGGCTTTTGTATTGGGCATAGAGGAGGCTAGGAGTATAGTAGGTTATTATTATGTACACGTATCGTCTCTTGTATGTATATTCTAATGAAGTATATTGGATTTACCATTTGTATTTATGTATTATATATTATCGTTGTGATATCTGACTTTGTTTCTCCGTTTATGTACTATATATTATGTATTGTTCTATCTTGAAGGCAAATGTGTTTATTGCTTTGTGCAGATACTGTGTACATATAGGTGAATTATTTGTTTGATGTTTTAATATATACTAGTGTTAGCCTAAGAGAATATTCACGTATATACCCCATATAACTTCATTGTATTATCTGACAGTATTGCTTAGTAATACTCTTGAATGATATAGGTATGGAGATGGAGTGTTACAACATAGTATCGAAGTAGGTTCAGAACAATACATTTTATGTAAGAGACACGAGTCAAGACCTTTGAGAGACTTAGAGTCCCTCTTCCCGTGGTATGTTTCTGATATATTATGTTAGAGTGATAGTAGGAGTACACATTGATTACTGGAGTAATCATTTGGGGACGTACTTATTATTTTTCCTACTATATAAATATACATATTTCTTATCTCTACGGCTTCTGCATGTGTTTGTTTTTGTGTGAAGTAGAAGATGTTAAGAGAAGTAGTGCAGTAAGAAGGAATTAGCTCGACAAGCAGTGTCGGTATTGATGATGGTGGATAAACCTCCGTGTGGCTTGAATATGAATTAAATGATCCAACCGTGATCCGTGTTGCGTTGCAGGAATTTGAGGGATAGTTTTCCGCTGAAAGCATTTGTTTGCTTCTTTGAAAATGTGTTTAATGTTGTATTGATTTTTGGTTGATTTTATGGATGACGTGGGATGATTTTTATTGTTGTTGATGATTGTTAAGTTGCATGTACATACTAATTTGAGAAAAATAAATAATTTTATTCAATCAAGTGTATGATTTATTAAATATGAATTTGATTTATAAAATGATTGGAAACTATTTAGCAGTTTGCTTGGCGTTAATTTGTCTGTCAAGTGCTTTAAAAATTCAGATCGATGCATTCGGCCAACCTTATCATAGGAATTGCTAAACGCTAAAACGAGGCATTTCGACGCAATGTTTTGGTAGAACTTTTATTTTGGAAAACAATTTATGTTTTAAAGATAAAGTAAAATAATATTTTCAAAAATTATATTTTAGTGATGTTCGAATAAAAAAAAGTGCTTGTTATCTCATAATTCATTTCAGTTCTATGTTTGCCACAATCCTTAAAGCTAAGTGAATGTAATCGTTGTAAATGAGTTAATGTGATGTTGTAGCCAAGATAAGTATAATATGGTAACTGATTTGAGACTACGTATCAAAATGATCATTTGATCTGTTAAAAGAATTTATGTATGAAATAGATTAGTAAATAATGGGCCAATGCTACCATGGTCATCCTTATTGCTTACTGATGTTGCACTATAACCAAACACAGCAGCACATAGATATTCAGACAATCACAGTCCACGTGAAATAAATCATGGTTTACTTGAATAAATGATTGTGGTAGTTAAACAAAATCTATTCCGTGGTTGCTTTATTCAAGTTAACCGTCTGATTTTGAGATACAGGCACACATAAATGTTTGCACTTTCTGTTCTTCAAACCAATGTTAGAGTAATTGCAATTTGCATGTTATCTTATTAAATATGAATTAGCCTTTATTTTCATATTAAATTTAATTTCTGTTGTGAATTTTATAGAAGATAGTTTGAGAATTATACAAATTATTTTTTATTTTTGCAATAATGAACCTCTGTGGTTTAATTATAGAACACTCACCAGATTGTTTCTTGTCATCCATTGAAAAAAAAAAGGTATCTCGCTGGAGAATAAAAATGAATTAAAAAAAGTGCTCCATATGGTAACAGGTTTTTCTTTTTTTTTTTGATTAATATACTATTGCACCATCCTTGACCTAGACAAGAAAAAAAATATGATAGATCAATTGACATTTCCTTAAACTATAATTAATGTGTGAATTAATAATATAGATTGTTAACTTATTTTATCTATTATACGACATTTTATGTCTGCATATCATTTAGAATTTATCTAATGTATTTAATCAAAGTTACTGCCATTTTTTGGAAAATTTGCAACGTTGTTTTGTAATGGTAATCTATTTTTCTGTTTAGCAAGTAACTGATTTTTTCTCATACTGAAAAATTCAATTTAATTGGACATGTATTTTATAAAATTTGGGGAATATAGCAATAAAAGACTTGAAACAACTTGTTGCTTTTCTGTCAAAACTGAACTGTGCACTTGCGCAATGTTCATTTGGTTGTAACTTTTAAACGGATTGTCCAATTTTAAATATTCCGAAAAGTCTAAAACATATGCTAAATTTTTTATTCAAAGTGTTTCACATAATTTCGAAGTTTTCATTGGTAAAAACGCAGTTTTCATAATGGGCCCGCGCAGAGTTTAAAATTTATTATATGTATGGTTAGAAAATATTCAATAATTTGAGTTATACACGGTATTTTTGCAATCCGAAATACGCTTTGGAAACCTGACACTGCATAATAATTTACTTTAGAAGTCTTAACTTGATTGAGTAGTTTTGTCAATTAAAAACTTACTGGAAAGTTGTTAAAATATGAAGTTGAATTCTTTTGCATATTAAGTGCATACTTATTATATTTTCATATATGAAGCTAATTTTCGAATTTGAGTTGAGATAGATACTTAAGATGCTTCCTTGGATTACTAGTGACGACGTTGCTCGCTTAATAATAATTTTTTTTGCTTAAAATGCTAATAAAAAATATACTTCAACGGTATATTGGTTTATATTGTGATATTATCTTGTTTTCCCGTGTTACAGGATGTCCAATGTCGGGATATCTCTTTGAAGATGTATGTGAAGGCCCGCAAATCCGTACTCCATTGAGCTAGCAAAATTCCACAAAGATTCAGCCCAAATTGAAACAAATGTACGAGTCCTCGGGTTTAAAGAAGAAAGAGGTAGAAAAAGAAGAAAAGAAAACAATATCAGAATCTCACATATCGCAGCGGAACAAATATAATAGATAATGAATATCTTTAAAACAAAGAACTATATCAGTTGTTACATTACATCAAATTGCATTATCAGAGTGTTACAACAACAAACAGCGAAAAAGAATATAATCTATACTAGTCATACGCTTCACCATCCAGCTTGCTCCTGATCTCCGCAGCATCTCGTTTTGACTTTGCTCCCGAATAACTGATAACCTGACTCTAGACTGCCCGTGTGGAAAATTGTGGGCACCCAGAGTTTAGAAAGGGAACAATAAACTCCAGTTCAATCGTGGGACTGGTGTGAGATCTTAAAAACAGTTATTTTCACAAAGAAAAGGAAAAGAAATATGTCATGCTTTTTGGAAAATAAAACTACCATAAGGCCTCCCGGCACACACACAATGCAATCGCAGACTTGGGGGAGATTTCTTCTGATGATAGTCAAACATGCTTGATACACAAAATCCTTTTTAATATTATCATTAGTGCATAGTGTAGAAAACATTTCGAATGTATAATATTGATCTTATCCAGCATAGGTACCATTATATTATGCCTGCTATAGCTGCCTCTTGAGGAGGCAGGTTATAAAATTACAATCGTAAAAGGCTCGTATTGTTTCTTTAGCTTTCCAACAAATGGTCAGGCTAAGGAACTTCCTACTGCCACATGGGTACGCCTCTTGAGGGACGCCCCGAGAACCTACCCGGCTCTCTGCCAACACAATGTCGGTTACCCCCTTCCCGGGAAGTAAAACCTAAGATATGCCACCCCGGTCGTTTGCGACCTTTATCCGAGGATCCTTTATATCAACAACCACAAAGAAAAGTATTTGCAGTAACCACATAGGTTAAATATCAGGGCTCCATACCTACACCACCCTTTTCCAGAAGGAATGGACATACCCTAGGGGAGCTACCCCTGAAACTTTGCCGCATCTTTCCTGTTTCGACCATTACCGGATGTGAGGTCCGACGAGGTCTAGTCCACAAAGCTACACTTTTTCACAAAGTCATGCTTCGATCAACAAATGATCAACAGGACTTCGTATGCCACGTTACCAAATTGGAAATGTATCACTAGTAACCATCAACTACATAACCTCAGAGCTCGTACGTCTCAGAGTAGGGTGTTAAGTTAAGAGAATAAATTCTCCGCCACCAACAGAAATGTATTTGATAGAAACCAGCTTTACATCTCAAAGTGTAACGTCAGACACACATGTAACGACCCAGAATTTTTAATAATTTAAATTTGAATATTTAATTAATTTTAAATATTAATAAGTGAATTTATAAGTCAAATAAATTTTTATTTGAATTTTTGGATTTAATTGGATAATTAAATCGATAATTTAATACGTTAAATTATGGAAATAATTGGAAATAGAGTTAAATATGATAGAAAATGATTAGTAAAATTTTATTTTATCATGTTGAAGTTAGAATGATATTTTAGAACTTTTAAAATCGAATTAAAAGTTAATTTGTGAAAATTGAATATTTTAATATTTAATAATCGACTGTAAAATAGCCAATTTTTGAACAGTCTCAGAATTGAACGAAACCAGTTTCATTGGATCCGTAATAGTTAGTTATTACCGGATTTCAATTTTCGTGTCAATCGGAGCTATCGTTTGATCGTGGCAGCTCGAAACGCATCGAATCGTTTTTAATTTAAATTTGGCGAGTCAAAATAGCCATTTTTCAAAAAGTCTCGGAATTCGACGAAACCAGTTTCATCGGATCCGTAATGTGATATTATTGTAAGGTTTCAAATTTCAAGTCGTTTGGATTTACCGTTTGTCCGGTACAAATTAAAACGCCTAGAAATCGACTTAAATCGGTTTAATTTAAATTGAACGTTTTCAGCCATAACTCGCACATACTTCCGAATTAGCTTCCGAAACCTGTTCCATTGTGTCCGGAACGCGGGATAAACCCTAGGTACGCTGGTTACGGCGTCTAAATCGGAGTTCGGAATTCCCGGGATGAATAGTGTTTACGCTAGCTGTTTCTATAAATACACCACACACACAAATAAAAAAAAAAAATATACAAAACCTAAACTAATAAACCCTAGCCGGCCCTAATATTCAATGGCCAGAAATCATCCTCTTTCAACCCTCAATCTCTCTCAATCTACAATGAATTAGCTAATGTGTTCAACATGAAAGTTGTTGAGAATCTCGAGGGCTTCACATCCATACGGATATGATGGGGTTTGGCGTCGCGTGGAGGGAATGATTTGGGGCCGTGTGCTTCAGTTTTGCACGCACTTCGAGAATGGGGGGTGGGGCCGAGTTGGCCATGGTGGCTGGTGGTGGTAGCTTGCGACGAGAGCTTTCGCGTGGTGGTGTTGAGATCGAGTATCGTTGAGTGTGGATGATGTATTATTTAACCCTAGTTCTCAAGTTTGGGTTCAAGAAGTTCGGCCAAAGCCTGTAGCTTCTCGCGTGAGGGAGATGAAGATTTTGGGCCTTTGGATCATGATCATGTGGCTGCAAATGTTAGTGGGTTTAAAATTTTAAAGTTATGTTGGAAATTGTTTATATAAATCACGTTCAATCTTGTAAAATTCGTATCTTTTTCATACGAGGTCGAAAAAATGCAAATCCAGTTGCGTTGGAATCGTATGGACGAGCACTACGCGATGGAGTTGGTTTGGAGTCGTTTGGAGTTAGTGAGAATTTCGGGTAAAATTAAACGCGCGTTTAATTTTATTCGAAATAAAAGCTAAAACGGAAATTAAAACCAAGGTGAGAACTTCTCACTCAATCGAATAGATTTCGATTTTATTTTAAATAGTTAGATTTAAAATATTTGAATGCATGTTTGAATGATGACTGTAAATTATTGATTGTTAAAATAGACATTATGCGCCGTTAGTAAGCGGATGTTATTTAATAAAAACATATACCGCGAATATTTCATAAACAGTGAAATTGGTATTATATATAATATCAATATATATATATTGGCATATGTATATATTGCAGTTGTTGATTTCCCGCATTTTTTGTTTAGCGGATGAGACCCTATTACGCCGTTATTAAGCGGATAATATTAAATAAGAACATATACCGCGATAATTTCGTACTGGAGCGAAATTGGTATTGTGCTAATGTTTTTGGATGCAGGAAACAGGTTGGAGGGATCCAACTGGATTCCTCAACAGTATTTATTTTATTTCAGATATTTTGATATTTGATGGATTATCATATCGATATATGATATCGTTGTTAGTCGTGATTGACTATTTGGTGTGTAGCATCATTGGACCCAGATTTTGGGATTTTAAAATGTTTTTAAAGTGATTTTTGAAAATATACTATATTTTTGGAATTGATCCATTATAAATAAATAAACGTTATAATTTTTAAAGTTATAAAATTATGGTTTTTGTGAAATATAGTTAAAAGCTGGTTTTTGAGAAATATGAACCAATGATTTTATAAAATAGTTTAAACTGGATTTTTGAGTTTATTATTAAAAGTTTGAATATAAGATTTATAAAATTTGATTATTTTATAAATCAAGAGAACGGTGAAATTTTAAAGGAATTTAAAGACGTTTAAAAGAATAATATAAATTAATTTATATTAAGAGATTTATAAATGGATATTTATAAATTGAATTATGGACATTATAAAACGAGTTTTTATAAGTGTTTGAATGTAGTGAAAATGAATTTCCTAAATGAATGAAATTTATGAAATTATAAACTGTGAAGTTATAAATGAAATTTTATAAGCAATAGGTTTATAAAATTTATAAAGTTATCGAAAGAATGAATTTTGGATAAATAAACAATCTTATAAGTTAAGATTAATAATTTGGGAAGTTAAATGAACGATTTTGTAAAATAATCGTTTTATAAGTAATTAACTTATAATATGAACTTGTAGTTTATAATTGAGTTATAAACTGGAATAGGTTAATAAAGGAATTTATAAAAAGGAAGTTTTTATAAATAAATAGAAACGGAATTTATAAACGTTGTTTTATAAATCCGCAAATGACTTATTTTGATAAGTTAATTGTTATAACTTAGAGATAGAGTTATATTCACATTTTGAACAGTGAATAATCCTTTAAGTTAAAGTGAATAGAAATGATGAAATTTGTTAAGGTAGTATATTCACGTTTTTGAATAGTGAATAACACGTTAAAGGAAATATTTTTGAATAGTATTGGGATTTATATATCTATTTTAAATTCGAATCCCTATACTAGTGATTTTGAGTTGTCGTAACGATGTTTTACGTAACATTCGTTTTGGCCCAAGTAAATATGTTTAAGTGAATAATTTCCTTAAAGAATGAAATATATACTTAATTCGATTTAAGTATATTGAATATTTTCTAAGTGTTGAAAATAAAAGAGATTTGTGAATTACTTATGAATAAATAAGTATGGAAATGTTTTCCAATGTGAAGTGAATATTTAGAATTTATCTTTTTGAAGATAAATTGAAAATGAATAATTGAAATCGTATATGCACGAATATTTTGAAATATAAATTCATTATGGAATTTATATGTGAAAAGTGAAATTGGTTAAAAATAAATATTGATTTATTTTTGAAGTGTTGGAATTTTATATCTTGTAAAGATATTTTGGAAATGTAAATAATTTGGAAAATTATTTGGAATCTGGTGATGTATGCATATCCATTGATAGTTCAATAGCCGACTATCAATATTTCCCTTTGAATGGGTATTTGATGTGAATATGATTGAATTTGAATGCACACTTATTTTTGAATAAGCGCTCACTATTCGGGTTAACCGGGAAAGGACCATGGGGTCGTATAACCCATTCCGAATATGTGATACGTCGTTGTGAATTGCATTTGAAGATCGGTGTTGAAGACCGGTATTTGCGAAAGCGATAGGATGAACTATCGATTGACTCTGCACCGAGTAGCTACGGTATTGAGTTCTCCATATGTGATGGTGAATCCGATCAGGATTGTGAATATCCGGATTGCAAGGACTTCTTTGTAAGTGCCTTCGGTTCTGTTCGATCCCGGAACAGACTTGTATGGATTGTATGCCTGACATTACAAGTTGAGATATAAAGCCGATTTCTTTCAAATATATTTCTGTTGGTGGCGGAGAATTTATTCTTTGCTTAACACCCTTCTTTGAGACGTACGAGCTCAAAGGTTATATAGTTGAAGTTATCAGCGATATATTCCCAGTTTGGTAATGTGACATGCTGAGTGATGCTGAAATGATCATTGTGTTGATTATTGTGATAGGATCATTTATTTGATCGTCTATCTTAGTGATCATTGTGTTGATCATTTGTTGACCCAAAGCACGGCTTTTTGTACAAAGTGTGTTTTTGTGGACGTGACTTCGTCGAGCCTCACATCCCGGAAATGGTCAAAACAGGAAAGATGCGGCAAGGTTATTAGGGGTTGCTGTAGCTCCCCTTAGGGTATGTGCATTTCCTTCTGGAAAGGGGTGGTATCATGGTATGGAGCCCAGATACTTACTCATGTTGAAAACACTTTATGATTGTGTGAATTGGATATCGAGCGCTCGGTTGAAAAGGTCCTAAAGGACCGGGGAATGGCGTGCTCGTGTCAGTAGTTACCCAGTTAGGGGTAACCCGGCCTTGTGTTGGCAGAGATCCGGTTTGGTTCTCGGGGATGTCTTTCCAGAGGCATTCTCAGTGGCAATGGGAAGTTCCTTGGCCTGACCATTTGTTGGAAATCCAATTCCCAATACGAAACTTGTACGGTATTAGTTGTAGAACCTGCTATTCACTTATGGTGGTCACCACTGTTTGGATGGTAGCTATAGTAGGCATAGTTCGAAATGTCTATGTTGGCTAAGATTTATATTCTACTTTCGAAATGAATTTTTCTCTACACTATGCACTAGTAATAATATAAAATGTTCTTTTAAATGCGTATCAAGCATCTTTGACTATCATAAGGAGAAATCTCCTCCGATTCTGCGTTTGCATTGTGTGTGTGTGCGGGAGGCCTTATGGTAGTCTCATTTTTAAAAGCATTGCGAATTGAATTAAAAATATTCCTCTATTTTGATTTTAAAGATAAATAAACTGTTTTGAGTTCTCACACCAGTCACATGACTGACTTGGAGTTTATTGTTTTCCTTCCTAAACTCTGGGTGCCCACCAATTTCCACACGGGCAGTCAAGAGTTAAGGTTTATCAGGATATTCTGGATATTCTGGAGTTGCTGGAGGCAAGCTGGATGGCATGGCGTATTACTAGTTTATATAGTATTTCTTTTTCCGCTGCACTGTTTGTTGTTGTATGATGTTGTACACTCTGATGATATGATGTAATGTAATGTATAAAATGTAATAACTGATATAGTTCTTTGTTTAAAGATTATTCATTTATTATTATATGTTGTTCCGCTGCGAATTGTGAGACTCTGATGTTGTGTTGTTTCCTTTCTGTCCGTTCTATTTTTAAAATTCTTCTATCTTCTATTTTTCAAATTCTCTGTTTTCTAAAAATTGTCTATCTTCTTTCCGCTCTATCTTCTATCACTTCTCTATCTTCTCTCTTTTTCTTTTCTTAAATTCTTTTTAAAACCCATAACTTCTCGGTTTTTCGGCAACGAAAATCCGTATCGTTACAACACATCCATACAAGTCGGTCCCGAGATCGAACGGAACCGAAGGCACTTCAAAAGAAGCCCTTGCAAATCCGCATATTTACTAATCACGTTCGGAATCCCCATCACAAAGGGTGATAAAATCTCTGTACCGGAGCAACACGGTGCAGAGACATTCGACAGGTAATCATTTCGCTTTCGAAAATACCCGTCCTTCAACACCGTCTTCAAATGAAATCTCATTTCGTCGTATCATTATTCGGAATGAGTTTTATGACACAAGGTCATCTCCTGGCTAATCCGAATAATGAGCGCTTATTTTTAAAAATAAGTGTTCAATCAGATTTCAAACAAATCACAACAAATTTTCACGTTGATCTTTTAAATAAAAGATCCATCACAATCACAAAGGTTCGATGTGGGTTTCAAATATCCATTTGGAATTCGACCCCCGGTCGCATCGAAATTCTAATGCCATTTGAAAAGGCCAATATTGATAGTCGGTTATTTAACTATCAATCAACATTCACAACAATCGCTAGGATTTAAATAATTTTTCCCTCAATTATTATTATTTTCAATATATCTTTGCAAGAAAAAATTTTAACGCTCCAACCATTTGAAAACAAATTTCAAATTACTTTCAACACTTCAATACTTTGAAAACAAATTTCAAATCATTTTTTCCCTTATGCAAAAAACATTTCCAAATATTTATTCGTTTCCACTGAAAATCTAGGAAGTTCAAATATTTTGAAATAATTTAAAACGCTTGTCAAAATATACTTAGAGATATTTAAAATAAAACTATTTTGAAACACTTGCTTAAATATTAGTTATGAAAATATTATACTAATATCTCATATAAAAATTCAGGTCCAAAACTAATTTTAAATAAAATTAATAGATAGGATATAACTATTTAAATATCCATTTTCTAAAACAATATCAATTAAAACTTTAAATAATCACTTCTATAATAAATTAAAGTAAATCTTTACTTTAAAGATTTTCAAACTAACCCAAGTAAACAATTTCTCCAAAATGATCTTTCCTTAAAACCATCTTCACAACTTCAATTTCATATTTATAGACTATATTGAAAACATACTCGGCTTTCCAAGGAAAGTACACCTTCCATTCTAAAATGGTTCATTCAAATCAATTTATAAATCCTTCTGGATTTACTTTAAATTTACGTTCCAAATCCGTAAATTCCTTTCCACACTTTTGAAAATAAAACAATATTTATTTTTAAAACAAATTTCTCTTTCTTTTGTAAAATTCCTATTGTGAATTTAAATTCCCAAATACCCACAGATATATGATTTTTAAATTGATTTCAAAAATCGTATACAAACACCAAATCAATTTCCAATTTGATTTCTAAATTTATTTCAACACCAATTCGATTTTCAAAATTGGTTTTCAAAATTATTTTTTATTTTTTTTATTTTTTTGAACACCAAGTCAATTTTAGATCGATTTTCCAAATATTTATTACTTTTACCAAATCAATATCAAATTGATTTTCTAATTTATTTTCAAAACACCAAATCAAATTTCAAATTGATTCTCAAATTTACTTCAAACATAAAATTTACTATCTTTTGAAACAAATTCCTTCCTTTAAATTTATTCAATTTTCTAAAATAAATTTACTATGAATTTTCTACTAAATTTCAAAAATCAAAATTTATTTATTTCTGGTATCCTACGATACCAAAAATATATTTGGCTAAATTATAGCCTTCAAAAGTTTCAATTACAAATAGTCACACACAGATTATAAATGATCAACACACAATGTTGAAACAAATTCAAATAATTGAGGAATCCAGTTGGATCCCTCCAACTTGTTTCTCTGCATCCATAGACGTTATCACAACAATTAAATAATCATTCCACTTCGAGGTGGAATATCACGGTATATGGGATTTATAAAATATCATCCGCTATTATGCGGCGCATAGGGTCTCATCCACTCCATAATGCGGGAAATCAATCACTCCAATATACTATATACTATTATATATATAATATCATCCAGTGAATAAATTATTATAAATCAATCATCCAAGCACACAGACAATCAATTTTAAATCTAGCTATTCAAAATTTAAATCAGAACAATATTTGATTGAGTGAGAAGATCTCACCTTGCTTTTGCTTTGCCATCCATTTCCACTCCCAATTATTTTCTTCACAGAATTAGACCTTGTATAAACAATTTTACAATTTATTAATATTCGAAATAAATCGAATAATCAATTTTCGTTTTGATATTTTAATTAACCAATAGTTTTATTTCAAACTAATATTTTTTAATTTTAAACAAATTTCTCTTTTTTTTAACATATCTATTCATATATTTTTTTGAAATCAAATAGAAATTTATACTTCTGTAAATTATAAAAAAATTCTGTGTATACAAACATTTATTAATTCCAAAACTAAATAAATAAATACCTTACTGTTGAATTTTTGTTTCGCCTGCTTCGCGACCATCAATCGACTATGTGACGGAAACGAACTGCTCCACTCTCTGCCGCGAACCACCTCGAGGTGTAACGACCCGCAAATCTGAACCCCTTGAGTCAACACTATTCTACATAAATCAACTCGAGTTGAACAGAAATACGAATCATTTGGGTTAAAGAAGAAGAGCTAGAAGAAGAGAAAACAGAAAATAACAACAGAATCTTACCATCGCAGCTGAATAAAATATAATAAATAATCGCAGATCTTTACACCAAAAACAAATACTATATCTATTTATACATACATCATCAGAGTTCCACATCAATAACATACAACTGGATACACAGCGGAATAATAATCAAATACGAAAGTACGTATCGCCATCCAGCTCGTCTCCTGAGCTCCACAGCATCATATCCTGTATGCTATAATACTCGATCTGACCCGAGCATTGTAGTTAAATAACACCCGAGTCAGTCTGGAACACCAACGTAAGAAAACCACACTCAAATTGATTATTAACGTTTCAAAAATTCTTTTGAAAACAAAAGCATCTCGTAAGACCACGCCACAAATAAACATGTCGGGTTTTTACCTTACAATAGCTAAAACACTTTTTATTAACATCCTCTAATATTATAATAGGGTCTATATACAAGTACTTATTAAAATAGTTGAAATTGTTACATGATTAAATTCCAGCTACTAGCCGCAAAGTGGATAATACAACCAAAACTCGTAAAGGCGCGTAGGAAAAATGGATTTCCAACTAATGACTAGGCACTGGGGTACCACCTATCACGGTACGTGGCCTAAATCACAGTATCGAGGATCACTTCCGACCTCCTGCAACAGAAGACCCGGACTATCCCTTACTGGATAATCCCGAGTATGATCACCCCACGGCTGGGATCAGCAACCGCACCACTAAGCCGAAATAAAAGGGACATCTAGACAGGGGTGACCTTACCCGGAAATGGCGGCTGCCCACCAAGCCTTGCTGCATAACCCTTGGTTTTCAGTCAATCCCGGTTGATGAGGCTTAAGGCTAAGCGTTACCTTTTAGAATATATCCCTTAGAATGTCCATCGTCACCTGACGATGTTCCGAAAGCATTCATCCATATAAGTCCGTCCCGGGTTCGAACGAAACCGAAGGCACTACTCCTACTGCATCCATTTTGGAAATATCCTCCGTATTAGTAGCGACTAGCCCTTGCACTTCACTACTACCATCTGCGACTCCGAACTCATTTTTCCATGGAAATGTACAAACTGGATCAAAGTGGTTTTCGAGAAATAAATCCCGATCCCGGTCTCTTCGAAACGATCAGCGCATTTGGCCAATATTGATAGTCGGTTATTTAACTATCAGTTAATATTCACAATAACCAGCAAACAATAAATAATTTCTCAAATTATTTATTTATCTCATAATATCTTCGTAAGATATATTACCACTTTTAATTCCTTTTAAAAACAGTTTCAAACTAACTTCCTTTTACAGAATAAATTTCCCCAAATATTTCTATTTCCACTGAAATCATGAAGCACAAAACTTTAGATTTTTAAAATAATTTAAAACACTTTATTATAAGATATATTTTAACATTTAGATTGAAAATCTATTTCAATACTTTATTAAAAATATACATTTTAGGAATATTTAAAATGAGGTTACTTTTATAAAATATAAAACTAGATTTTCTCTGTTAAAACAAGTACCAAGTCACTTTTAAATAATTACTACCATAATAGATTAAAAGAAAATACTTACTTTAGAATTTAAATATTTTAGAAATAATAAATTTTCTAAAACTTGTTTTTTTAAAACAACTTTTAAACTTCTAATTTATATTTAAAAATTTACTTTGAAAACGTACTTGGTTATCCAGGGAGAATTTTCAATTTCATTCACTTAAATCATTTCTCCAAATTGATTTCCAATTTACTCCATTTGAAATAAATTCCTTCTTTATCTATTTCAATAAATTTAAAACTTGGATTTTAAAATAAATTCTTTATTCCTTTAAATAATGTCACTTAAGTATTAAAATTTATTATTTCTCTGTTTATTCAAAATCCCCTTTCCATACTCGAAATTTATTTATTAGAACTTTACATCACTTTTATTCCTTTTCGATTCATTCTTAAATTTCATTTAAATTTCTATAATTTTTTCAGTTACAAATTCACTTCTTCTATTTTCTTTCCAAAATCCAATTTATATATTTTTGGTAACTCATTATACCCAAATATATTCAATCAAACCATGGCATTCAATATTCCAATATAATTCATCATAAAATATCAAATAATCGCAACAGGAAATATTAAACAATTTAAATAAATATTGAGGGATCTAGTTGGATCTCTCCAACCTATTTCCCTGCATTCACAGGCGTTAGCACAATATGAAATACCAATTCCACTTCGAGATGGAATACCGCGGTATATGGGATTAATATAATATCATCCGCTATTATGCGGCACATAGGGTCTCATCCGCTATATAATGCGGGAAATCAATCATTCCAAGATGTAATATATACTATAATTTAACACATCAATCAATTTAACCATTCAACCAATTATTTAAATTTAATCATTTAAATTTAAATAAAAATTCATCTGAGTGAGATTAACTCACCTTTGATTTTTAATTTGCAGTCCACTTCAATACTGCCTTGGTTTTCTCGACTTTTGACCTTGAATAAATATTAAATGATTTTATGAATATTCGAACAATTTGGACAAATCAATTTCTATTTAATAAATTTCGTTTTTACCTAATAAGTTAATTCCAAACTAATTTTCTTTTTATAAAATATTTCCTAGTTATCAAATAATTATATAAGTTAACTAAATAAATTGATTTCCATTTATAAATTTAATTTAACTAAATCTTTATTTAAACAAATAATTAAATTTTCCCAAACTAGTTTTCCCCTTTTCTTTTGAAATCTTTTGTAACTAAGCAATTTAATAAGTTTATTAACAGATTAATCCCCATAATGCATTACTTAAAATAACAAGTAATTTAAAATGGGTATACTTATTTTATTTGGAAACTATATATACATATAAATTGAAAAACTGCTTATAAAAATAATCTATGTAGATTTTTAAAAATCTAGTTTTACCTACTGTTCAACAATTTATTTTACAACCTATACACACATACCTATATAAACCCTATCTTCGAGTAAAATTTGAAATTTAAAACCCAAACTTATAAAAATTTCAGCATCTGACTATGTATATATAAATTTTAAAATAGCATTCTATCATCTCACTTTTTATTTCTTTCTGTGCTTATATATTTTTATTTTTAAAACTTCTGAATTTAAAATTCAAATTCAACATCTAATTTTAAATAAAGCTATAAACATACCTAATAGTCTTCCCCAAATGTCGACAACTACTGCACTCGAAATGTCACCAAAACCTAACATCATCGCAGCACACACGAATCCCAGAGCCCATCGTCACTTGATCGAAACGATATGATGGAGTTTGACTTTGTGATACATCGTCTCCAGGCGACGAATATTGAACGGCGGTAGATCCCAAAAACATAGAGGCAGGAGACAACGTGCTTCAGGCGACTCTGGACCGTCAGCTTCGAGAACTGCAAAACCCTCTCGTGACTCTCGCTCTCACCCCTTGCACCAACCTTCAAATCGAAATCGCGACTTCCTATGACGCGGCCTGCCGAGGGATCGAGCAAGGGACACGCTGAAATCTTGATTTGGGATTTTATTTCTCATTTAGGAATTCGATTTTCGAATTAGAAGAAGGTCTCGGCCGTTAGAATTCGATTCCCACTGTTGTTTCCTCTTTTTTTTTAACTGAACAAATTTGAAGAGGGATTTGTTTATTCGGCCATTTTTTTGTTTTGAACGAATGGTTTAGAAGAAAGCTCGGCTTTTAAAAATGAGGAAGGAGGCGTATTGAAGAAGGGATATAGTAGCGTATAGGGCTGCTGGCTATAGAGTAGGAAAAGCGTTGATGGTGAAAGAATTTCGGCTGAAGAAAAATTTGACAAGTAAGAATATATTATATTTGAATTTAAATTTAAATCGTTCCGATCTACGTAGCCTAAAATAACGAACTCCTATCGAGGCGTGCCGCTAGGCGCTTATAAGGTTTTACCTGTATTCCAAACACAATGGAAAGGGTTTCGAGTCTTAATTCGATCGTATGGAGAAGATAGCTTTTGGACCAGTTATTATATTGAATTTTCGATATAGATTCCAACGCGTTTATATATCGTATACTCATACAACAACTCCAAAACGGTACAAAATTTGAAATCCGATAATAATATACTATTACGGATCCAATGGAACTAGTTTCGTTGAATTCCGAGACTGTGTCTCGGAAGGCTATTTTTATATTCAATTTAAACGATATATTTTTAAAACTGAACAAATCATTGTTAAATTCAATTTTAGAATTTTTATTATCCTCAGCACTGTCAATACAAATTTTACAAGCATTCAAATTATTTTTAACAGGCTTAAAACTCCAGATTCAACATTTTACCCAACTTCAAATTATTTAATTCAATAATTTAATTATCAAATAAATAGTGATATTTTAAATTCAACTTAGAAACTAACCTTTAAACATTTAAAATCAATTAAATATTCCAATTTAAATTGTCCAAAATTCCGGGTCATGACATTCCTCTCCCCTTAAAAGAATTTCGTCCCCGAAATTACTAGTTAGGAAGAATGGTCCAATACCCGTTTATCTTTCCCAAAACCAAATAATTCCAAACAATTCTCAAAACAATCCTTTTTATTAAAGACACACCAACCCTTTTCTAGCTTTCCAAACTTATCCATAAATCCCAAACAATATTACTTACTCAACAATTCGAATTATAATTTAAACTCAAATTTTAAATTATCAAAATTTTCTCAAAATTTTTCTAACTCCCTAAATTTCCGAAAAATTTCTCCAGCGTCTCCTTTGCACCACTAGCTCGGTACAACAACAAAATGCCTCTACGGCTCCCAAATTCCAAAAGAAAACAAAAGGCCAAGTGGCTAGATCAAAAATCAAATCAAATTTCATATAGAAATTTAAACACATACCCATTTGTCGAGCAATTCAAATTTATCTTCTGAAATCAAAACCAAATTCTCCACTTGCTTTTTAATGCCTGTTTATCCAATCTAACCATATCCAACTACAAATTCCAAAATCATTTTATACACTTCTTTACAAAATGTCAATATTTATTCATTCAAATATTAACTTAGAATATATTTGCAATATCAATTTCCAATTAAGAATTCACCATTCCTTCCTTAAGTTTAGTATAAGCATTTTATATGCTTCTTTATTTATTTTCACTTCACCACTTTAGTTTATATCTACTTCTATTCAAATTGGTCCTCTCATTTCCATATGAATTCAATTTATCTTCAACTCTGAATATTTAATTCTATCTTCCATTTATACCGATTCATATCATTATTTTAAATTAGTTTCATTCCCTAATTTATTTAAATTTCCAATCTGAATTCGTTTTGTCGATAACTAAAATTTTCCAAAATTTTCAAAAAATTCTAACTCCCAAAATTTTTGAAATTTTTTGGCAGAGTCTCCTTTGTAATGAGGAGCATTGCAATTTGACAAAAGATATAAATATATATACATCGACCCACAAGTTCGGAAAAACCCAAAACAGTTCATATTTCCTATTTTTATTGCGTATACGTACCTTTATTAAGCATTTTTAAGCAGGCGGCTTATTATTTTAGCATTTAGCGCGTCCAAATCCAGCCAAACGGCTTCCCGGTACATGTACGTACTCAATTCAAGCATATAAGTACTAAATATATGCAAATTTATTAACATTTATCATACTTTCAATAGCAAGCATATAAGATTCTGACACTCGTTACAATTGCTTACAACCAATTCTCAACCCATTTCATTCAGTTTAAGTGATTTACAACTTACTCGCTTCTATTTAATTCATTTTAAGCAAAATAAACTCATATTCATTTCAACTGATTTCAAAATCATCCTATTTCACTCATAATAACTCATAAAATTTTATCTAATCCCGTTTACATCCAACGATCCATTTTCTTATGCAATTCGACAATATTAATGTGAATAAATAATTACATAAGCTTTATAACCAATTTAAACTGATTCCAACTCAATGTATATAAATTCCATTCCAATCTAACTTATTTACAGACCATATAGTTGCATTCCATCCCGTTTCACATTGGTTTTGTTCAAAGCCATTTTGTTATACTCGACATCATCCCTTGCTTCTATTAACTTTGGACTTAAGTTAATTTACTTCAATTCACTGCCATTTCATAACTTAAGTTCATTCTCGTTTTAATTTATTCATAATCGAATTGGATTTATTTTCATCTCAAATCATTTTTATTTTAATCCAATTCCATACAACTTCAATTCATATTTAATTCACTTACAATTCTAAGTTGAATCTCTATTTATAACTCAAGCTTCATTTCCAAACTCTATTATCTATTCACAATTCAATTCTAAGTTAATAATTTCGAGTTCCATTTCCATATTTCATCAACTAATTTATCTCAAATTTAGTTTATTTCTCACTTTTAATTCAATATTTAATTTTTATCTTCAAAAATAACTTTATTACTTAACTTGAATTCAATTCTATTTTATAATTCAAGATTGAATTTTCATTTTGTCCACCAAAATGTCAAACAATTCTATTTTGGCCTTTATTTCTCTCCTTTTCTCTCTTATAAGTCATATACTTATATTTCCATACTTCCTTTCATTTTAGCTCAAATATATTCACTTTTCAATCTTATAAGACACATCTATATTCTTTTCATAAACTCCAACTTTTATAAGCCGTTGGAATTTATTTATTCCAGTTGAAATTTTTATTTAACTCGTTTCCAGTTAATCTAACTTCTTATCATTCTTTTAATTTCATTTGAATAAGAATTCAATTCTATTTAATATTCTCTATAACTTACTGAATTTTAATTCAATTCAATTTTATTTAACTTAACTCCAGTTAAATCTAGCTACATACCATTTTTTTGGATTTTGTTAAGCAAGGACTTAATTCCATTTAATATCATCCTAATACCCAATTTCAGTTCACTTATTTACAATTATAAATTCATTTATTCATTCTCAAATCCATTTTCAACCAATAAATTTTATTTCCAAACATTAATTATTTTTAGTCCATTTGAACCAATTCCGCACCTTATTTTACACAATTTTAAATCAAACATCATCCAATATTCAATTTCATTTCATTTGCATACCATATTAATTAATCAGTTACTTATTAATTTTAATCTTAAAACTTTGTTTATTTAGTCCAACTTGACTAATTTTTTTCTTCAAACAAACTTAAGTTCAACATTCAGTTTAAAATTTCTTTTTTTTCTTAAACGTTTGAACTTATTACTAAAATGTTCAACATTCAATTTGAAAACATATATATCTAACCAAACTATTCCTTTGCATTTTCAAAATCAAACCAAATTTCTCCAACAAACATTAATCCAAAACATCCCGGTAGCAATCCCTCTTTTGGAAACTCGAAAATGAACACCGATGATGTCGCGATCATCATCGGAATTATTTTCCAGCGACCGTAAAGAGTTCAATGCTTTTATCTCTTTTAAAACCCTTCAAATACTTTTTAATTCCAAATCTCTCCATATTTCAAATCCGGTTCAATATATTTCTCAAACATATATTATTTTTTTCCAACCCTTTGAGAAAAATATTCCCTTTATATATGAAAAAAATTTGAGTAAAATTATTTCATTTACCCTATTTAAAAAGATACTGTGTCGGTTTATCTTGTTTAAGAGTTTAGAAACCCCTATCGATAACATGGCGTCCCGCATATCGACCAGAATCCATAAACACTCAACAGATAAGTCAACACAATATAAAACAATTTTATATTCACTAACAATACGCGCTCATATCTATTAATACGCTCAAGCTCATTCTAGAGTACTATGGACTCTATTCTATGAGTAATTCCCACCAGAGCCAAGGTTATCACCAACCTAAGCTCTGATACAAAGTGTAACGACCCGCAAATCCGAACCCCTTGAGTCAACACTATTCTACATAAATCAACTCAAGTTGAACAGAAATACGAACCACTTGGATTAAAGAAGAAGAGAAAACAGAAAACAACAACAGAATCTTACCATCGCAGCGGAATAAAATATAATAAATAATCACAGATCTTTACACCAAAAACAAATACTATATCTGTTTATACATACATCATCAAAGTACATCATCAGAGTTCCACATCAATAACATACAACTGGATACACAGCGGAACAATAATCAAATATGAAAGTATGTATCGCCATCCAGCTCGTCTCCTGAGCTTCACAGCATCATATCCTATATCCTATACTCGGTCTGACCCGAGCATTATAGTTAAATAACACCCGATTCAGTCTTGAATACCAGCGTGAGAAAACCGCACTCAAATTGATTATGACAGTTTTCAAAAATTCTTTTGAAAACAAAAGCATTTCGTGAGACCACGCCACAAATAAACATGTCGGGTACCTTACAGTAGCTAAAACACTTTTTATTAACATCCTCTGATATTATAATAGGGTCTATATACAAATAATTATTAAAATAGACGAAATTGTTACATGATTAAATTCCATCTACCAGCCTCAAAGTGGGTAATACAAACAAAAATCATAAAGGCGCGTAGGGAGAATGGATTTCCAACTAATGACTAGGCACTGAGGTACCACCTGTCATGGTACGTGGCCTAGATCACACTACCGAGGATCACTCCCGACCCCTGCAACATAAGACGCGGACTATCTCTTACTGAATAATCCCGAGTAAGATCACCACGCGGTTGGGATCAACAACCGCACCACTAAGCCGAAATAAAAGGGACATCTAGACAGGGATGACCTTACCCAGAAATGGGTGCTGCCCACCAAGCCTTGCTGCATAACCCCTGATTTTCAGTCATTCCCGGTTAATGAGGCTTGAGGCTAAGCGTTACCTTTTAGAATATATCCCTTAGAATGCCCATCGTCGACCTGACGATGTTCCGAAAGCATTCATCCATACAAGTCCGTCCCGGGTTCGAACAGAACCGAAGGCACAACTCCCACCACATCCATTTTGGAAATATCCTCAAGATTAGAAGCGACTAGCCCTTGCACTTCACTGCTCCATCTTCAACTCCGAACTCGTTTTTCCACGGAAACGTAAAAACCGGATCGAAGTGGTTTTCAAGAAATAAATCCCGATCCCGGTCTCTTCGAAACGATCAGCGCATTTGGCCAATATTGATAGTCGGTTATTTAACTATCAATTAATATTCACAACAACCATCAAACAATAAATAATTTCCCAAATTATTTATTTATCTCAAAATATCTTCGTAAGATATATTACCACTTTCATTTCCTTTTAAAAACAGTTTCAAACTACCTTCCTTTTACAGCATAAATTTCCCCAAATATTTCTATTTCCATTAAGATCACCAAGCACAAAACTTTAGATTTTTAAAATAATTTAAAACACTTTATTATAAGATATTTAGATTGAAAATCTATTTCAATACTTTATTAAAAATATACATTTTAGGAATATTTAAAGTGAGGTTACTTTTATAAAATATAGAACTAGATTTTCTTTGTTAAAACAAATACCAAGTCACTTTTAAATAATTACTACCATAATAGATTAAAAGAAAATACTTACTTTAGAATTTAAATATTTTAGAAATAATAAATTTTCCAAAGCTTGTTTTTCTAAAACAACTTTGAAACTTTTAACTTATATTTAAAAATTTACTTTGAAAACGTACTTGGTTATCCAGGGAGAATTTCCATTTTCAATCACTTAAATCAATTTTCCAAATTGATTTCCAACTTACTCCATTTGAAATAAATTCCTTCTTTATCTAGTTCAATAAATTTAAAACTTGGATTTTAAAATAAATTCTTTATTCCTTTAAATTATGTCACTTAAGGTTTAAAATTTATTATTTCTCTATTTATTCAAAATCCCCTTTCCATACTCGAAATTCATTTAATAGAATTTTAAATCACTTTTATTCTTTTTCGATTCATTCTTAAATTTCATTCAAATTTCTATAATTATTTCGCTTAAAAATTCACTTCTTTTGTTTTCTTTCCAAAATCCAATTTGTATATTTTTGGTAACTCATTATACCCAAATATATTCAATCAAACCATAGCATTCAATATTCCAATATAATTCATCATAGAATAGCAAATAATGGCAACAGAGAATATAAATAATTTAAACAAATATTGAAGGATTCAGTTGGATCCCTCCAACCTGTTTCCCTGTATCCGCAGACGTTAGCACAATATGAAATACTAATTCCACTTCGAGGTGGAATATCGCAGTATATGAGATTAATACAATATCATCCGCTATTATGCGGCGCATAGGGTCTCATCTGCTATATAATGCGGGAAATCAATCATTCCAAGATGTAATATATAATATAATATAGCACATCAATCAATTTAACCATTCAACCAATTATTTAAATTTAAATAAAAATTCAGCTGAGTGAGATTAACTCGCCTTTGATTTTTAATTTGCAGTCCACTTCAATACTGCCTTGGTTTTCTCAAATTTTGACCTAGAATAAATATTAGATGATTTTATGAATATTCGAACAATTTGGACAAATCAATTTCTATTTAATAAATTTCATTTTACCTAATAAGTTAATTTCAAACTAATTTTCTTTTTATAAAATATTTCCCAGTTATCAAATAATTATATAAGTTAACTAAATAAATTGATTTCCATTTTATAAATTTAATTTAACTAAATCTTTATTTAAACAAATAATTAAATTCTCCCTAACTAATTTTCCCCTTTTCTTTTGAAATCTTTTATAACTAAACAATTTAATAAGTTTATTAATAGATTAATCCGCATAATGCATTATTTAAAATAACAAGTAATTTAAAATGGGTATACTTATTTTATTTGGAAACTATATATACATATAAATTGAAAAACTGCTTATAAAAATAATCTACGTAGATTTTTAAAAATCTAGTTTCACCTACTGTTCAACACTTTATTTTACAGCCTATACACACATACCTATATAAACCCATATCTTTGAGTAAAATTTGAAATTAAAAACCCAAACTTATAAAAATTTAGCATCTGACTATATATATAAATTTGAAAACAGCATTCTAACATTTCACTTTTTTTCTTTCTGTGCTTATATATTTTTATTTTTAAAACTTCTGAATTTAAAATTCAAATTCAACATCTAATTTTAAATTAAGCTATAAACATACCTAACAGTCTTTCTCAAATGTCGACAACTACTGAACTCGAAATGTCACCAAAACCTAACATCATCACAGCACACACGAATCCCAAAGCCTATCGTCACTTGATCGAAACGACGTGATGGAGTTTGACTTTGTGATACATCATCTCCAGGTGACGAATATCGAATGGCGGTAGATCCCAAAACACAGAGGCAGGAGACAACGTGCTTCAGGCGACTGTGGACCGACAGCTTCGAGAATTGCAAAACCCTCTCGCGACTCTCGCTCTCTCCCCTTGCACCGGCCTCAAATCGAAATCACGGACTTCCTATGACGTGGCATGCCGAGAGATCAAGCATGGGACACGCTAAAATCTTGATCTGGGATTTTATTTCTCATTTAGGAATTTGATTTTCGAATTAGAAGAAGGACTTGGCCGTTAAAATTCGATTCCCACTGTTGTTTCCTCTTTTTTTTTTAACTGAACAAATTTGAAGAGGGATTTGTTTGTTCGGCCATTTTTCTGTTTTGAACGAATGGTTTAGAAGCAAGCCCGGCTTTTAAAAATGAGAAAGGAGGCATATTGAAGAAGGGATAGAGTAGCGTATAGGGTTGCTGGCTACAGAGTAGGAAAAGCATTGATGGTGAAAGAATTTCGGCTGAAGAAAAATTTGACGAGTAAGAATATATTATATTTGAATTTAAATTTAAATCGTTCCTATTTACGTAGCCTAAAATGAAGAACTCCTATCGGGGCGTGCCGTTAGGCGTTTATAAGGTTTTACCCGTATTCCAAACACAATGTAAAAGCTTTCGAGTCTTTATTCGATCGTTTGGAGAAGATAGCTTTTGGACCAGTTATTATATTGAATTTTCAATATAAATTCCAAGGCGTATATATATCGTATGCACACACAACAACTCCAAACGCTACGAAATTTGAAATCCGATAATAATATACTATTACGGATCCAATGGAACTAGTTTCGTCGAATTTTGAGACTGTGTCTCGGAAGGCTATTTTTAAATTCAATTTAAAGGATATGCTTTTAAAACTGAACAAATCAGTGTTACATTCAATTTTAAAACTTTTATTATCCTCAGCACTATCAATATAAATTTTACAAGCCTTCATATTATTTTTAACAGGCTTAAAACTCCAAATTCAACATTTTACCCAACTTCAAATTATTTAATTCAATAATTTAATTATCAAATAAATAGTGATATTTTAAATTCAGCTTAGAAACTAACTTTTAAACATTAAAATCAATTAAATATTCCGATTTAAATTGTCTAAAATTCCGGGTCGTCACATTCCTAGCCTCGCGCCTCCTGAGTTCGCGCCTTGATTCGCCGCGAACCCTAAATTGAACGACGACGCCTTGTTGTCACCACCAGCCGTCGCGCCATCGACTGCGCCATCATGCTACCCCTCGCGTACACGAGCGCCGCTAGCTCTGCCATCGACACGCCGTGCTCGAACTCGAGCCACTCGTCGTCGCCATTCCTCTCGCCGCGACTCGATCGCGATTTTTCTTCTTTTGAACAAGTTGATTTTGATTCGATTGGGAAAGAAACGAGCGGCCATGGATTAAAATACTCGCTGTTTTTTTCTTCGATTTGGTGGCTCGGCCATAGTTTTTTTTCTCGAACGACTTATTTTCTCGGATTGAAGGAGATAAGGCATCGTGCTTTATAAGATTGGAGAATAGTGGCTTCTAGTATAAGATAGGTCGATTATAGGAGATAATAGAGTTTGACTTTGAAGTTTTAAACGTTATACTATAATCAAAATATCTCGTTTTAAAAAAATTATAAATTATGAACTCCTATCGAGGCGTGCTGTTTGATTCTTATAATATTATATCCCTATTCTGAACGCAATGGAAAATATTTCGAGTCTAAATTCGATCGTATGGAGAAGACAGCTTTTTGGACTAGTTATAAATTTAAATTTCGATATAATTTTCAGCACGTTTTTATGTCATACGATCACACGACCACTTCGAATGCTACGAAAATTGAAACCCGATAATAATATGATATTACGGATCCAATGGAACTGGTTTCTTCGAATTCCGAGCCTATGCCTCGGAAGGCTATTTTTAAACATCGCTTTAAACGATATAATTTCAAAACTGAATAAAGTATTTCCAAATCAATTTCTGAAGCTTCCACTAACCTCGGTATTATCAAAATAAATTTTCTAAGCCATCAAATTATTTTAGTTAGTTTAAAGTTGAAGATTCAAATTTTACCCAACTTCAGTAAATTAAATTCAATAATTTACTTGTCAAATTCATATTTATATTCGAAATTCAAGCTAAACCATCATCCAAATATCTAAAATCAATTAAATTTTCAAATTTCAATTGTCCAAAATTCAGGGTCGTCACATCCTTCCCCCTTAAAAGAATTTCGTTCCGAAATTACTAGTTAAGAAGAATGATCCTTAACCCATTGTTTGCGTGAAAAATGGCCGCAAACACCCAAAGTCGTATGAGTTGGTTGATTTTATGTTGTTCTTAGTGATTTGGGTGATTTATGCAAATGTATGAAAAGCAGGGACTAAATTGTAAAAGACACACAGATTTATAGTGGTTCGGCAAGAACATGCCTACGTCCACTTTATATGTTATTCTCCTTTTTTCCTTCAGATTACAAGTACAAAGCTTTGATTACAAGTATCTAAAGTTGTTTGAGAGTTTCTTCCAGGCTTGAGCTCTCAAACTTGTCCCAAAACTCGTCCCCCCATTGTTGTACCCCCGCCCCTCTATTTATAGAGTGAGGCTGGGGGTAGGGGTCTTGGATGTTTATAGCTGCTGGTGGGCTTGGGCTGAAGCAATCTGGCCTGGCAGATCTGGTTCGGTTGTCACCTGGTTCGGTGGTAGGAGTATGGTGGTGGACCGGTGGAGCTTGGATTCGGTAGGAGGATGGAGGTTGAGATGGATCGGTGGCGTTGGATCGGTAGTGGATGGAAGAGATGGTTCGGTAGAAGAGATTCGGTGGTGAGAGGGATGCCGAATGAACTGTGGTGAGAGGGATGCCGAATGAACTGTGGTGAGAGGGATGCCGAATGAACTTCCATATATGGGAGTGCCGAATGGAAATGGGTGCTCGGACCACCGAATGAGAATTGCGACCACCGAATGAGAATTGCCTTGGGAATGCCGAATGGAACTTCATGTTTGGAGTGCCGAATAAGGCTCTGCCGAATGAAACCTTAAACTTCCTATTACCGAATGAGCTTTTGCACTGGGGCTATGAATGAAATCTTCGACTTGTATACGCTTGCTTGCTTCTTATTGGCTCGATCGTGGTGGAGACGCGCTCGACATGGATATCCTAGTTTTGACCAAAAAATGGGATAACACTTTGCCCCCCAAAATATGCCTTGCGGTAGGAAGGCGTGTTTTGTAATGCCATGAGCTGGATGTTCATATCCTGTCATCAACCTGTAAAGAATTTGATAGTTTATATGGCCCCAAATGACGACCGTTCGGGATCGAGCTATTCGGGATGAAGCGCGGCCGTTCATGGTCAAGCGCCTAACTTCAAATGACGACCGTTCGCGATCGAGTCATTCGAGGTGAAGTGCGACCCTGCGCGGTCAAGCGCGTAAATCCATGCGTCGATCGTTCGGGATCGAGTCATCTGCGGTGAAATGTGACCGTTCAAGGTCAAGCGCTTAACTTCAAATGACGACCGTTCGGGATCGAGTCATTCGAGGTAAAGTGCGACAGTGCGCGGTCGAGTTGTAAGTCCATGCGTCGATCGTTTGGGATCGAGCCATCTGTGGTGAAATGTGGCCGTTCAAGGTCAAGCGCCCAACTTCAAATGACGATCGTTCGTGATCAAGTCATTCGAGGTAAGGTGCGACAGTGTGCGGTCAAGTGGTGGTCCTCAAATGACGACCGTTCGCGATCAAGCCATTTGAGGTGAGGTGTAACAGTCAGTGATCATGTGGCGGACCTCAAGTGACGACCGTTCGCGATCGAGCCATTTGAGGTAAGGTGAGTTGTGCCGTTCGAGGCGAGTTGTGCCGTTCGAGGCGAGTTGTGCCGTTCGAGGCGAGTTGTGATCGTTCGTGATCGGGTGCCGTTCGAGGCGAGTTGTGACTGTTCGAAGTCGGGTGCCGTTCGAGGCGAATTGTGACTGTTCGAAGTCGGGTGCCGTTCGAGGCGAATGAGTGTGCCCGGGGGGGACTTAATATTATCAGTGTTGGAGTCATTGTTTGGGGGAATTTTTCGAATCAAAGACTTCGGCAGTTCGTTGCCATGCAATAGGCGCTCGTGGACCGTTCGCGATCCAACGGGCATACAAGTAAATAATTTTTCCATGGAATTGTAAATGTTAAAGCAATAGTCATACGAGTTCCACAGTAGGAATGTTCAAATCAAAGTCAAAGCAGGAGCAAGACGAGGATGTCAAAGTGTAAACTCTTACTATGGTGCGGTCTATAGTCATTCAGAGCATGCCTATGGATCGTGCGCGATCGCTCGCATGTGTAAATGATTTAACCGTGCTAGTGAGAGTTTTGCGACTTGTTCATCGTTTTCGACCTGCCCCCGTGTTCATGAGGGAATTTTACCTGCCCCCTGGCTGGGCGTTCATTCCTTACCTGGTTGCTCAGAGGCCTCTATCTCACTCTCTGTGATTGGATTAACTGGCTCCAAGTGTGGTGCCCCCATGCGGGATCGACGCCTGATTGATAGTCGTCTGCTGCTTGGGGGTTGCCCCCTAGCTCTGGTGCTGCGCCAGATGGTTCTGCTCCGTTCTGAACTCTAGTTGCTCCTTGGATTTGTGCTCCAATTTGCCCAATTTGTTGAAGTAAGTTCTGGATCATCTCCTCTTGTCTTCTCATCATGGCCTCCATCTCCTCCCTAGTGATGAAGGCCGACGCTTGATTTCCTCCTGAGGAAGCCTCTTGACTTCCTGGGTTTTCACTTCTCTCTGGCCTTTGCCTTCTACTTGTTTGTCTCGTCATAACTCTTAGATCTGAACTCTTAGATTTTCAAATTCAACTTCTATCCGATGTAGCGGAAGCTGGTTCTTCTCAGTGAAAGCACCAAAATGTTTGCGTGAAAAATGGCCGCAAACACCCAAAGTCGTATGAGTTGGTTGATTTTATGTTGTTCTTAGTGATTTGGGTGATTTATGCAAATGTATGAAAAGCAGGGACTAAATTGTAAAAGACACACAGATTTATAGTGGTTCGGCAAGAACATGCCTACGTCCACTTTATATGTTATTCTCCTTTTTTCCTTCAGATTACAAGTACAAAGCTTTGATTACAAGTATCTAAAGTTGTTTGAGAGTTTCTTCCAGGCTTGAGCTCTCAAACTTGTCCCAAAACTCGTCCCCCCATTGTTGTACCCCCGCCCCTCTATTTATAGAGTGAGGCTGGGGGTAGGGGTCTTGGATGTTTATAGCTGCTGGTGGGCTTGGGCTGAAGCAATCTGGCCTGGCAGATCTGGTTCGGTTGTCACCTGGTTCGGTGGTAGGAGTATGGTGGTGGACCGGTGGAGCTTGGATTCGGTAGGAGGATGGAGGTTGAGATGGATCGGTGGCGTTGGATCGGTAGTGGATGGAAGAGATGGTTCGGTAGAAGAGATTCGGTGGTGAGAGGGATGCCGAATGAACTGTGGTGAGAGGGATGCCGAATGAACTGTGGTGAGAGGGATGCCGAATGAACTTCCATATATGGGAGTGCCGAATGGAAATGGGTGCTCGGACCACCGAATGAGAATTGCGACCACCGAATGAGAATTGCCTTGGGAATGCCGAATGGAACTTCATGTTTGGAGTGCCGAATAAGGCTCTGCCGAATGAAACCTTAAACTTCCTATTACCGAATGAGCTTTTGCACTGGGGCTATGAATGAAATCTTCGACTTGTATACGCTTGCTTGCTTCTTATTGGCTCGATCGTGGTGGAGACGCGCTCGACATGGATATCCTAGTTTTGACCAAAAAATGGGATAACACCCATTAACCCATTTTTCCAAAACCAAACAGCTTTATCAACTTGCCAAAACAAATCTTTTATTAAGGACCTATTATCACTTCAACTAGCTTTCCAATATCTTTCATAGATTCTAAACAACTTCATTTACTTCACAATTCAAATTTAATTTAAATTCAAATTTTAAATTATCAAAAAAATTCTCAACATTTTTCTAACCCCCTCAATTTTCGAAAAATTTCGCCAGCGTCTCCTTTGTGCGGCTGGCTCGGTACGACTACAAAAATGGCACCACGGCCCCTAGATTTCAAAAAGAAAACAAAACGCCAAGTGGCTAGACAAAAAAATCACAAAATTTCGTGTAGAAATTTAAATACATACCTTTTTGCCGAGCAATTCAATTTTATCTTCAAAATTCCAATTCCAATTTTCCTTTTTCCTGTAACATACCTGTATATTCTACTAGCCATAATATTCAATTACAACATTCATATTTCATTTTGCATATTCCATTACAAAAGTTTGAATACTTAATTTTATACCATCTTTACTGCATTATTGAAGTTATATATTCATTTTCATTCAACTTTACATTTTCAATTTCATTTGAATTCAATTTACACTTTCAATTCTGTTTGGATTCAATTTAACTTCTAAATATCAAATTTTTTATCAACTATCTTTCATTCACAACTGATTCATATCACTATTTTAAATCAGTTTTATTTACTAATTCGTTACAAATTCCAATTCATTTTATCTCAAACCAAAGTTTTTTTTTCTTTCTTTCATTTCTTCCACTTTTATTATCTTTAGTTCGCTTCGAACCAATTTTACAACTTCATTTTATTTCACACAATTCAAATTGGTTTCAATATTCAGTTCAAATTCCAGTTTTATTCCTTTGTTCATTCCCAAAAATTTATTTTCAATTCACTATTCTGGTTTATAACCACTTATATTAAACTGGATTTCAAATTCCATATGAATTTAATTTATCTTTCGTTTATAATTATTGAATTCGATTCATTTCAAGTCATATTCAATTTCGTCGTTCCTTTAATTGGTTTTATTTACTAATTTTATTTCAGTATTTCACTTTGTTTAATACAAATCAAATTCAATTCCAATTTCAGTTCTATTTACTTACAAATTCGAAATGAATTTCAACATTCAATTCACTTTCATTCACTTGCAATTATGAATTTATTTATTCATTCAAAATTTTATTCTCCACCTTAATAAATTTTATTCCAAACATTTATTCTATAAGACCTCTCAAATTCACCTTTATTCAAATTAACTCAAGTTAATTTCAATTTAAATCTGAATTTTCCAAGTTTTCAAACTTATTATTCCATAACTATTCTTATAAGATTATAGAATCTTTTTAACCTTTCGAAAATCATTTTTGAAATCAATTCATATTATCCCTTTAAATTTCTAAAACCAAACCCAGTTTGCAAACAACTTTCATTTAAAATAATTTGGCAGCAATTCATCTCTTGGAAACTCGAAAATGAACATCGATGATGCTGCAGTCATCAACGAAGTTATTTTCCAGCGACCGAAAAGAGTTTAGAGCTTTTATCCCTTCAAAACATTTTTCCAAAAACCCTTGAAAATCATTTCTAAACTCGAAATTTCAAAACTTTTCAAACCCTTTCAATTCTTTTCAAAACATTTCTCTGGAATTCTATTTCAAATTACAAATCACATTTACAATTTACATTCTCAAATTTCATTTGTATGTGATTTTATTACTTAACCTTAGAGCTACGATTTCAATTTCCTATTCAATAACCAATGATAATAATTTAATATTATCACTTCCTAAGAATCAAGCAACCATATACTATAATAATTTACAAAGATTATTTCCTTTTATATACAAAATAGTTTTGGGTAAAATTATTTCATTTACCCTATTTTAAAACAATATCGTGTCGAATTGTCCTGTATGAGTGTTTAAAGATCCCTATCGATAGAGTTGTACAAACTATACCGACCAGAATCCATATACCACTCAACAAACCAATCATCACAATATAAAACAATTTTTTATATTCGCTAACAAATACGCACTCATATCTATTATTACACTACACTCATTCTAGAGTACTACTGACTCTATCTCTAATGAGTAACACCCAACAAAGCAGAGGTTGTCGCTTAACCAAATACCCTGATACCAAATGTGAAGGCCAGTAAATCCGTACCCCTTTGAGCTGGTAAAATTCCACAACAATTCAGCCCAAATCAGAACAAATGTACGAGTCTTCGGGTCTAAAGAAGAAAGAGGTAAAAAAAGAAGAAAAGAAAACAATATCAGAATCTCACATATCGCAGCGGAACAAATATAATAGATAATGAATATCTTTAAAACAAAGAACTATATCAGTTGTTACATTACATCACATTACATTACATTATCAAAGTGTTACAACAACAAACAGCGGAAAAGAATATAACCTATACTAGTGATACGCTTCGCCATCTAGCTTGCTCCTGATCTCCACAACATCTCGTTTTGACTTTGCTCCCGAATAACTGATAACCTGACTCTAGACTCCCTGTGTGGAAATTGTGGGCACCTAGAGTTTAGAAATGGAACAAAAAGCTCCAGGTCAGTCGTGGGACTGGTGTGAGATCTAAAAACAGCTATTTTCACAAAGAAAAGGAAAAGAAATCCGCTATGTTTTTTGGAAAATGAAACTACCATAAGGCCTCCCAACACACACACAATGCAATCGCAGACTTGGGGGAGATTTCTCATTATGATAGTCAAACATGCTTGATATGCAAAATCCTTTTTAATATTATTATTAGTGCATAGTGTAGAAAACATTTCGAAAGTATAATATTAATCTTAGCCAGCATATGTACCATTATATTATGCCTGCTATAGCTGCCTTCTTAGGAGGCAGGTTATACAATTGCAATCGTAAAGAGCTCGTATTGGTTCTTTGGATTTTCAACAAATGGTCAGGCTAAGGAAATTCCTACTACCACATGGGTACGCCTCTGGAGGGATGCCCCGAGAACCTACCCGGCTCTCTGCCAACACAAGGCCGGTTACCCCCTTCCCGGGAAGTAAAACCTAAGATATGCCACCCCGGTCGTTTGCGACCTTTATCCGAGGATCCTCTACATCAACAACCACAAAGAAAAGTATTTGCAGCAACCATAAATATCAGGGCTCCATACCTGACACCATCCTTTTCCAGAAGGAATGGACATACCCAAGGGGAGCTACCCCTGAAACCTTACCGCATCTTTCCTGTTTCGACCATTACCGAGTTATGAGGTCCGACGAGGTCTCGTCTACAAATCTACATTTTTTCGCAAAGTCATGCTTCGATCAACAAATGATCAACAACACTTCGTATGCCACGTTACCAAATTAGGAATGTATCACTAATAACCATCAACTACATAATCTCTGAGCTCGTACGTTTCAGAGAATGGTGTTAAGCTAAGAGAATAAATTCTCCGCTACCAACAGAAATGTATTTGATAGAAACCAGCTTTACATCTCAAAGTGTAACGTCAGACACACATCCATCCAAGTCCGTCCCGGGATCGAACGGAACCGAAGACACTTCAAAAGAAGTCCATGAAAATTCGAATATTTACTAATCATATTCGGAATCCCCATCAAAAAGGGTGATAAAATCTCTATACCGGAGCAACCCGGTGTAGGGACATTCGACAGGTAATCCTTTCGTTTTCGAAAATACCCAGTCTTCAACACCGTCTTCAAATGCAATCCCATTTCGTCGTATCATTATTCGGAATGAGTTTTATGACACAAGGTCCTCTCCCGGCTAATCCGAATAATGAGCGCTTATTTTTAAAATAGGTGCTCAATCAGATTTCAAACAAATCACAACAGATTTTCACGTTGATCTTTTAAATAAAAGATCCATCACAATCAGAAAGGTTCGATGTGGGTTTCAAATATCCATTTGGAATTCGACCCCCGGTCGCATCGAAATTCTAATGCCATTTGAAAAGGAAAATATTGATAGTCGGTTATTTAACTATCAATCAACATTCACAGCAATCGCTAGGATTTAAATAACTTTTCCCTCAATTATTATTATTTTCAATATATCTTCGCAAGATAAAATTTTAACGCTCCAACCATTTGAAAACAAATTTCAAATTACTTTCCACATTTCAATACTTTGTAAACAAAATTCAAATCATTTTTTCCCTTATGCGGAAAACATTTCCAAATATTTATTCGTTTCCACTGAAAATATGCCGAGTTCAAATATTTTGAAATAATTTAAAACGCTTATCAAAATATACTTAGAGATATTTAAAATAAAACTATTTTGAAACACTTGCTTAAATATTAGTTATGAAAATATTATACTAATATCTCATATAAAAATTCAGGTCCAAAACTAATTTTAAATAAAATTAATAGATAGGATATAACTATTTAAATATCCATTTTCTAAAACAATATCAATTAAAACTTTAAATAATCACTTCTATAATAAATTAAAATAAATCTTTACTTTAAAGATTTTCAAAATAACCCAAGTAAACAATTTCTCCAAAATAATCTTTCCTTAAAACCATCTTCACAACTTCAATTTCATATTTATAGCTATATTGAAAACATACTCGGCTTTACAGGGAAAGTACACCTTTCATTCTAAAAAGGTTCATTCAAATCAATTTATAAATCCTTCTGGATTTACTTTAAATTTACGTTCCAAATCCATAAATTCCTTTCTACACTTTTAAAAATAAAACAATATTTATTTTTAAAACAAACTCTTTCTTTTATAAAATTCCTATTGTGAATTTAAATTCCCAAATATCCACTGATATAAGATTTTTAAATCGATTTCAAAAATCGTATACAAACACCAAATCAATTTTCAATTTGATTTCTAAATTTTTTTCAACACCAATTTGATTTTCAAAATTGGTTTTCAAAAATTATTATTATTTTTTTATTTTAAACACCAAGTCAATTTTAGGTTGATTTCCCAAATATTTATTACTTTTACTAAATCAATATCAAATTGATTTTCTAATTTATTTTCAAAACACCAAATCAAATTTCAAACTGATTCTCAAATTTACTTCAAACATAAAATTTATTATCTTTTGAAACAAATTCCTTCCTTTAAATTTATTCAATTTTCTAAAATTAGTTTACTATAAATTTTCTACTAAATTTCAAAAATCAAATTTTATTTATTTCTGGTATCCTACGATACCAAAAATATATTTGGCTAAATCATAGCCTTCAACAGTTTCAGTTACAAATAGTCACATACAGATTATAAATGATCAACACACAATGTTGAAACAAATTCAAATAATAGAGGAATCCAGTTGGATCCCTCCAACCTGCTTCCCTCCATCCACAGACGTTAGCACAACAATTAAATACCCATTCCACTTCGAGGTGGAATATTACGGTATATGGGATTTATAAAATATCATCCGCTATTATGCGGCGCATAGGGTCTCATCCGCTACATAATGCGGGAAATCAATCACTCCAATATACTATATACTACTATATATATATAATATCATCCAGTGAATAAATTATTATAAATCAATCATCCAAGCACACAGACAATCAATTTTAAATCTAACTATTCAAAATTTAAATCAGAACAATATTTGATTGAGTGAGAAGATCTCACCTTGTTTTTGTTTTGCCATCCATTTCCACTCCAAATTATTTTCTTCACAGAATTAGACCTTGTATAAACAATTTTGCAATTTATTAATATTCGAAATAAATCGAATAATCAATTTTCGTTTTGATATTTTAATTAACTAATAGTTTTATTTAAAACTAATATTTTTTAATTTTAAACAAATTTCTCCTTTTTATTTTTTATTTTATATATCTATTCATATTTTTTTTTCAAATCAAACAGAAATTTATACTTCTGTAAATTATAAAAAATTTCTGTGTATACAAACATTTATTAATTCCAAAACTAAATAAATAAATACCTTACTGTTGAATTTTTTATTTCGCCTGCTTCGCGACCATCAATCGACTATGTGACGGAAACGAACTGCTCCACTATGTGCCGCGAACCACCCCGAGCCCTAGCCTCGCGCCTCCTGAGTTCGTGCCTCGATTCGTCGCGAACCCTAAATTGAACGACGACGCCTCATCGTCACCACCAGCCGTCGCGCCATCGAATGCGCCATCACTGCTACCCCTCGCGTACACGAGCGCTGCTTGCTCTGCCATCGACCCGCCATGCTCAAACTCGAGCCCCTCGTCGTCGCCATTCCTCTCGCCGCGACTCGATCGCGATTTTTCTTCTTCTGAACGAGTTGATTTTGATTCGATTGGGAAAGAAACGAGCGGCCATGGATTAAAATACTCGCTGTTTTTTTTTCTTCGATTTGGTGGCTCGGCCATAGTTGTTTTTTTTCTCGAATGACTTATTTTCTCGGATTGAAGGAGATAAGGCATCGTGCTTTATAAGATTGGAGAATAATGGCTTCTAGTATAAGATAGGTCGATTATAGGAGATAATAGAGTTTGACTTTGAAGTTTTAAACGTTATACTATAATCAAAATATCTCGTTTAAAAAAAATTATAAATTCTGAACTCCTATTGAGGCGTGCTGTTTGATGTTTATAATATTATATCCCTATTCTGAACGCAATGGAAAATATTTCGAGTCTAAATTCGATCGTATGGAGAAGACAGCTTTTTGGCCTAGTTATAAATTTAAATTTCGATATAATTTTCAGCACGTTTTTATGTCATACGATCACACGACCACTTCGAATGCTACGAAAATTGAAATCCGATAATAATACGATATTACGGATCCAATGGAACTGGTTTCTTCGAATTCCGGGCCTATGCCTCGGAATGCTATTTTTAAACATCGCTTTAAACGATATAATTTCAAAACTGAATAAAGTATTTCCAAATCAATTTCTGAAGCTTCCATTAACCTCGGTATTATCAACATAAATTTTCTAAGCCATCAAATTATTTTAGTTAGTTTAAAATTGAAGATTCAAATTTTTACCCAACTTCAGTAAATTAAATTCAATAATTTAATTGTCAAATTCATATTTATATTCGAAATTCAAGCTAAACCATCATCCAAATATCTAAAATCAATTAAATTTTCAAATTTCAATTGTCCAAAATTCAGGATCGTCACAATGTATATCATGTAATTACTATGTTCTGATTTTTTGGAACGTTTTTTGTACAAATAAGACTGTCAAAATTTTCAAAAAAGTTCGATACTTAGAAAATTTTCACAGTTTTTTTTATCGTATGTGAAAAGTAGAAAGTCGTAGATTGAATCCATTTAAATTGTAGTATTCAACAAGAAAATTTGAGAAAGTGCACATAGATGATTGAGTAGATGAGTTTGATAGAAGAGTGCTAGATACAAAGAAAATCAAGATATGAGTTGGATGACCACTTCATATAAAAAATTACGATGACGCAATTTTCGTAAAAGAGAAGTCTTTAACAATGTTGTTTTCTATGCTGTATAAATATATAAATTAAACTAAAGTAATATTTATCACATTAATATTTTGAAAATCAACATTTAATTGGTTCAATTCTATTTAATAAGCGATTTATTTTAATCAACTAAATTAAATTAATAATTTTTGGATAATACTTTGATATTGAATAAAATGTTTTTTATTGAGTTGAAAATAAATAAACGGCCAGTGGATTGAATAAAATGGTTCGGTTATTGGAGTATAGTTCATACAACAAAGTGTAAATTAATTTGAATCGAATTGAAATTTATCTACAAATAAATGCAAGAATTGGATTGAACAACATGCTCCTGCGTGATCATATACAGTTGTATGGTTAGTGTGGTATTGTATTTTGATGTTTGTAGCTTTGATTTTGATAATAGATATGGCATGGTAAGTTTAGATACATCTAAGTGAATCCACTGCCATTTATTTAAAAAAAAACGCAAGAATTGTTATTTAAAGTAAAAGAAAAGCGAATTGATTGCTAGGGCCTAAAAACTTAAAACCCAAGCCCGTTTTATACCCATTGTCTTTCTCCCTTATTCGAGAAGCTTCACTCGTTATCAAAAACCCAAGCCCATGTATTCCCATAACCCTAACCCTCCTTCAAAATCCCAAATACTGGAATTGCGATTTCAAAAAGAAAAAAAAAAATATAAACCGCGAGCGCCATGTGATTTCAGGCATGACACGAGATGGACGAGCTCATGAACGAGCCGCTGGCAAAGACAGTTTGACGCGCGTGACATTAACATGATGGCAAGCGACCGCAGTAAGGTCGTGACCTGGGGAAGCTCACGCTCGAGTTTTTGCAGGCAGCGATGGGAAGACGTGCGAACTGGAGTTTGCGCTTAAAACTTAGTGATGTCGATGGGAGGTTGGAGCAGCGACAGGTGGTGTCGCGATTGGAGGTCGTGCGATGGCATACGTGAGTATGTCAAAGGGAGGTAGCAGCTGGAGTTGTCAGTAGCTATGGTGATGATGGAGCGTGGGCGAGTTCGAGGCTGCGATGTAAAATGCAGTGCGTTGAGACGGTAGTTTCATCTCACGGTTTTGACGACTATACACTCACAACTATATCTATTATTTATTGCCTGTTATACACACACCACACTAGTGCGAACCCGTGCTTTGGATACTGAACGCACTGAATCTCTTATCATCAAAACATGTTTAATGATTTATGTAGCTCATTGACTAAGAAATAAAATCTTGAAAACAGTAATGCAGATAGCATTGGTGCTTGATAAACAATTGCAAAATATCGAGCAAAAATGACTTCAAAGATAAAATTTTCATACAATACACATGTAAATTATACACATATAAATTTATTGTTTGCATCAATGCATCAGCTGTATTATATGTTACTTCATTTGGTGAGATACCTTTATCGATCATTTCCTTTAGTACTTAATGTCGTTGATTTCATTTGCTGCTTCGGTAATAACTATCTATAAGAGCAGTGCATGTAACAACATTTGGTTTACACTTGACCATTGATTCAAAAATGCTAAAAGCAACGTTGATATGATTTATGAGAACGCAAGTATTGATGATGATCCCATAATTGACTATGTCTAGGAACACATTATGCAGCATCATATTATTGATACGATTACAGGATAAAGAGATTTATTTCTGTTTTGAACGATTTTTATGAAAATATGTTAAATTTAAAGCATACATATTTTATGTCTGAAGTGTTGGAACTAACAACCATTATTCAACAATATTTATTTTAATGTGAAGAATATCATTGCATTTCTTTTACAGTCAAAGCAAATTCAATATAATAAGAAACATATAATTGTATTTAATGCTTTTGAGCTTTCTAGTTCCATTTCTAATTCCATGTAACATTGTTGCTGTATTTTGGTAATGTTGGATTTCATTAGACTTGACTGCAATTTGTGAAAGTAGAATCAGAGGCTGGAAATTTTCAAAACAATCAACAACATAGATTAGTTAAAAGAAATAAAGTCAAACAGATTTAATAACTTTAATAATATGAATAAACCGAAAAACTATGATTTAAAAAAAAATTATTTTTAGCTATCAACAATGGATATCATTGGAAAGCATATTAAATTTGAGATTTAATAGTGAAATCGATTCTTAAATTCAATTAATGTAGAAAAAGTTATCACATTTCAAAGTTTGGAATATAAAGAAATTAAAAACGTAACTGTTCATTTTCCACAATATGGAGGCCTGTGTGCTTTATATATATATATATATATATATATATATATATATATATATATATATTGAATTGGATGATTGTGATGTTTGTTTGGGATAATTGATTGATCGTTTTACTGGTTGAATTGTTTTACTGGTATATTGATTTGAGAATGATTGTTGTTTAGAGGTTAGATGATCATGTTGATTGAAAGTGTTAATTTATAAATGGAACAATGTCCGTTTGCGAATTAACTTTATGAATGTTTTATTCATACTTCATGTTTAAATGCTTTTGGAAAATTTGTTTGAAGATATTTTGATGATTTTGGAAGGTAAATAAAAGGATTTTCTTGGAAATTATTTTGGATATCAAATGTTATTTTGAAAATAGAAAATATTACATTTCTAACTGTTAGAATATAGAATGAAGACTTTGTATTATATTATATTATATGGTTTGAAATAAATATAATTTATTATGTAACTTATTTTTTTAAGAGAAATATGTGATACCCTAAAGTAGAGAAGAGCACACATGTGTGTGTATACATATACATACATATATGTGTGTGTATAACATCGAAAACAAAGGAAATGCTAACATGCTTGGCAAGCGACAAATCATAATACAAAAAAAAAAAAAACAAACTTAGGTAACTTCTAGAATGAGTTTCGGCAATGCCACCATCTATTACACCTCAATATCGAACTCCGACAAAGCCACCGTCCGATAGTGAAGTACCCAAAACAATCCAAGATGCAAACAAGTGCACAAATAAGATCAACAAGCACCTCCACTAGAAAATGAACGCATTCCTGCTATCGCTGATGATCCAGAATCAAAAAATGAAGTCTTTCCAAACAACTATCCCGCGACCTGCAATCCTGGCGACAACACCTTGAAATCCAGCAAATAGCATACTAGCACCATTCTAAGTCTAAACTTATGCCTGAAGATGGAACTATACGAAGGTATAAGAATAATACACGCATATTTATATAAGAAAAATTTATATACATGTATATGTATTAAAGAAATAACAGTAATGAAACTAATAGTTAAAATGATAAGACAACAAATCTATACTATACTATTATTACTGAGTTAGATTTCAAGAGCGCATAGGCCTTCTGAGTATTTTGTGAAATGAACAGTCACGACTCCCTTCGTTTCTTTCGTAACATCTCTTGTGACATCCTTTCAATTCTTCTTTCTTTCTACAATCAACCATCTTCTAAATAAAAATGTACAAGATCTTTTTTTGATGGTGAAAAAATATTCCACGATCAAAAAAATTTCTACTGTTGTGGAGGGCGTCCTCAAAGTCTTCTAACTCCTTATTCGCATCGCCTTGCTAGATTTTCCCCTACAGGAAAATCTACTCCATCACGATCACATTTTTCCCCCTAATTTATTGCATCCACTCTTTCCACTAACTATTCATCAAAATAGACAAAAATAGTGACTATGTAGTCGGATCGGAAGAGGTAATCAACATGAAGAACTTCGCATAGAGGTTAGTTTAATTCTTCTTTTATACCACGAAATCGTAATTCGTTTTATCCCTGATTAATAAATTTCTATGTTTCTTTTAACTTTCACATTGAAATTTTAACCTTTGTTTATGATTTAAGGCTTTAAGGAGAAGTCATTGATTTATTCATCAAAATAAACGAAAATGGTGACAATGGTCGGATCGGAAGTAGTAATCAATGCGAAGAACTTTACATAGAGGTTGCTCTAATTCTTCTTCTATACTTCGAAACCCTAATTCTTTTATCTCTGATCGATCAATTTCTATGTTTCTTCTAACTTCTGGATTGAAATTTTAAATTTTGTTTGTAATCTGAGGCTTTAAGGAGAAGTCGCCGATTTTTTCCATAGATATCTTTAACAAGCATTGGTCAGATGGGTATAACCTAATTATTTTTATATTTTACATGTTTACTCCTAAGTGAAAAAAACTATCAGAATAAATTAACCAAGGAAAACAAAACGAAGGCTGACATTTAGTGAGCAAGACTAATATAAAAGAATTTGAGTAGAGATTCCCCACAAGTTAAACGAACATTTAGAACTAATAATAACTACTGTAATTCACTACACCAAAAAGTACTTTTGGTGGCGCATAAAAAACACAACCATAACTTATGGTGGCGTTTTAGAGAACGCCGCCATACAACATGCAACTAAAAAAACTAATATTTTTGGTTGCGTTTTTGTAAACGCCGTTATAATGTGTCTTATTGCGGCGACAAAAAAATGCCACCGTAAATCTTTTTTTGTAGCATGTTGAAACGCCACCAAAAGTGATGTTTGGATTACAACTTAAACCCAAACCTTATACCTGCGTTTATTATATGCCACAATATATATTTCGCCGCAACAATATTTTTTCTCGTCGCTTTTTTTTTCCTGCCATTATGTTTTTTCCGTAGCGTTTGATAAACGCCACTAAATATTTTTGCTTTTCTTTGTCTATTTCTCACATTCTGCTAGCTCGTTCACTCTCCAATTCACTTTATTCATAATTTATATTAAACAGTAATAATAAATAGTTCAATAATAAACAAAAAATACCTGAACAAATGAACTACCATAAACACAAGTAGTACATTACCATACATTGGTACAGAAGTAGTACATAACCGTACATAGTCACACAACTAGTATATAAATACAGTAGTTTCAAGACAAAGGTTAACATAAAATCCATACGTAGAGAAGTTTATACAACTGAAATACACGACAGCTTCCTGAGGCATGCCAAAATCCAAAATAATCTTACCGAATGTCTTTGCATTATCTGGATGCAGCTGCAAAGCATGCTGGAAGCACACGACAGCTTCTTGAGGCATACCAAAATCCAAAATAAAAAACAAAAAACAAAAAGAAAGATCCAAAATTTGTACACTGAAACCATCCAGAACATTAAAAAAATGTATATCACAATCATGAATGCTTGCTTACCTTGTATGCCCTCCTTTGGTTCAGGTGAGAATTAATAAATCCAGGCTTGTATTTAATGTCTTTATGCAAAAAGAAAACAAGTTCACAAAAAAGTAGTGTGGGACGATGCATTATGCATTACAGCAACCTGAAACAATGGAAATATAAGGCTTGCCATGCATTGAGGATAAACCATGTAAGGAGGAAGGTACTCAAAAGAGAAAGGAGTCAACTTAAAATACCGAGTATGTTGTGTAAAATATTACAGGATGTGATGTGCTGTTTCACAGACGATACATTGCCTGATGGACATGATGTGAAAAAAGGTGACCAGATAAATTACCGACCATATTCTATGGGGCAGAATGAAATTTTTATGGGGCGAAGATGCCGAATTTAATCATCCTGAAAGATGGTTAAATGATGGGGGGATTTTTGAACAACTAAGCCCATTTAAATTTACTGCTTTCTAGGCAATACAAATTAGATGGATTTTAGTCCTTTTTTCTTTTTCTTTTTTACCTCAGAAATCCTATTGTTATATAACATAAAAGCATTATATATCAAGTTACTAATATTTGCATTATGTGAGATTAATAATGTAAAAAAAATTACCAGGCTGGACCGCGTATCTTCCTAGGAAAAGAGTTTGCTTACAGGCAGATGAAAATATCATCAGCTACACTCTTGTATTTTCTGAAATTCAAGTTGTGGGATGAAAAGAGGCCAGTCAATTATAGGACCATGATAACACTACAAGTTGATGGCGGACTCCACCTTTGTGCTGAAAAAAGATAAATAATTTGAATATTACGTATCCGACACAAATAAATAGTTCTTTAATGTGGTAAGATATGTGCTTCCAAACAATTAGCGTGAACATGAATATAAACTGTAGTTGTGCGTGTTTATATTTAAGTCTAATAGAAAGTTTGATATTCTAGTAAAACTGTGACAGAATGTATATATTTTTGCTATGTTATATATGATATTTTCGGCCTCTCAGTGACCAGAATATTTGAACAAGCATGCTAAGCTGGCGTGTGCGGTATGCCTCTACATAACATCTATTTTCCCCGTGTTATATATGTAGTCTACAATGCTGCTGGCCCTAACTAGTGGTTTTGATAGAAAAGAATAGCACACAATTTTATTGAGACTGAACAATGTATACCATGGTTTTAAATATTCTATATCTTGCCCGAGATTTTCTTCGGCGTCTCCTTTTCACACTCAGACGAATGTAACATTAAATCTCATTTATTTCAATCGACATTCATCTCGTTCAAAGTATTCAAATCTCATTCGAAATATAGGTCGAGATCTCATTCAAAATTATATATTTATTCTTTTTTTACAATTTTTTTCCACTTTCATATTGATTCAAAAGAATATACCCAATCCAATTACTATTTATCAACTCTCTTGACATATTTTTTACTTTTTTATCTTGATGAGTCACAGCAAAAGCCTTCATTTATTTTTTATTTCCAAATAAAAGGATATTATTCAATCATTACCATAAATTAAGCTAATCAAGCTATCACTTTTTTCCAAAAAGTTCAATTCTTTTCTCAATGCAAATCAATTATGCTATGATTTTTATTTCTACTTTGAAAATTATGTTTATTAAATAAATCATTAAAGCATTAATTTTAAATACATAAGTTACTTTGGGATATTCTCAAGATGTATTTTAAGATCCGAGTTGTCACTTTGAGATGCGCATCCGAAATATGCTTATCTCGTCTGAGATCTTCTTCAATACGAGATAGCTAGTGTGAAAATTCTGAGATAAAATGTGATCAAAATCCGAGATTTAAAACCTTGATGTGCGTGTGTAAAACAAAGATCTGCTGTACTCATTCTTGTTACACTTTAACTCCCCATGATTTCAGCCACATGTTTCGAATTAAGTAATATATTTTTTGAAAGAATGCTTTTTCTTGACAGGAATGTAACTGACAGTGGTTAGAAAGATTTTTTTTTGAAAAAATGTACTTCATACACTAAAATAGAACATATGTGATGTTTCATTAATCCGTCAACACCTATACATGATTTTCAATAATCAAATGACCATATGATGTTTCATTTTTTTTAGCATATCGGATGCAACCTTGTGAAATCTGAATAGGCCCTATACACCAGCACAACTTGACCGGTAAAAGTAAATGACAGGATCTTAATTAGTCCAGACTAATTCTAAACATCGATAAAGACAAAATAAACATAAGGTTTAAATGCAATCAGCAAACAAAATCTTAATCCAAGCAGCTACGGTTAAAATTTCTAGACATTAAAGTAATCCTAATGTTGATACGCTATATTTTGATCAATGACAATGTGCTTCAACAAAAAGAAAGAAATATGTGCAAAGCTAAAGGAAGAACGATAAAGACCAAGGATAAACATAAGTACGATTTCTATATAGGTCTTAGTTTAGATTTTTTGTTAAAATTTATCCTCAAGAGTCTTGCACAAACATTAGTACACGTTTCATAAATTTCATTTTAGAATAAAAATTCACTGTGCAGAAATCAAAAGTTCAGTCGACTGAACAGGTATGCCCAGTCGACTGAACCTGTTACACATATATAAACATGCACAGTTTCAATCGACTGAAACACCTACTCAATCGACTGAATTTGTTCCTGAAAATTTTACTTTACATTTTTCAGTCGACTGAAAACCCTGCTCAGTCGACTGAATTTAAACCTACGATTTTTTTTTTGAAAGGACACCTTCTTCCTCCCAAGAGTTGCAACCATTCTCCAATGGAAATGGAAGCATCTCTTGTTTGCATCTCTAGCCAACAAATACATCTCTTCTACACATATAAATACATGGTTCTAACATCTTAAATTCACCAATTCTCTTATGCTTTAATCTCACTACTTTCTTGAACATATTTTATATTCTCTAAAAAATTTCAAAGCAATCACCAATCTATTGCTTGAATCTCTGTTTTGTTTATAACACTCTTTTGATTCATAGCAATTCACATTTCCTAAATCTTCACAAACACATTGCATACTCTCGACGATAAGATCATAGGAACATTGTACTACATTAGACTCATTAGTGTTGACAAGAACACAACAAGTCGAATATTGTTTTTAATTAAGTTGAAGTCCTCTTCGGTAGTTAAGGCAAGAAATCCCGTTCGGTTGTTCGGGTAAGTTGTAAACCTATTCCTCCGGGTTAAGAGAGGATTTTAGTTAGTAGAATTCCTAAGTGAAGCTTTGGGACTGGACGTAGGACTAGAGTTCCGAACCAGTATAAAGTCCTGGTGTCTACCTTGCTTTTACTTACTTTATCTATCTAGACTATTCCGTTATTCCATATTACACGATCCTACCGCATAACATCTTTCAATTAGTATCAGAGCTTGGCCGTCCTATAACCATAACACCGTTATTAGACATATTGATAATATGAAAAATAACGCAAGTACAAGCACAACATCTGCCTATAGCTCTACATTTGCGGAAGGACAATCTACTCAAAGACCCCCCTATCCAATGGACTAAACTATAACTATTGGGCTACCAGGATGAGGATTTATATGCAAGCAACAAGTTTCGAAGCCTGGAACTCAAGCAGAGTTCGTTGTACCCACGACCGATTATCCTACATGGACACAAACTCAGAAGAATGAATTCAACCGTGTTAGCATATGTACTACTGCATATCAGATATGGGAAACACTTAGAGTCATACATGAAGGCACAAACAAGGTCAAACAAACAAAGATATCCATGCCGAAGAACCAATTCCAAAAACTTTAGAATGCGACAAAATGAATCCATCAATGACATGTACTCAAGATTTCAAGACATTCATCATACCTTAATAGGATTAGGAGAAAAATACACAGACTTTGACATTGTGTCTAAAGTTCTAAATTCACTCACTGATGAATGAGAGAGAAAAGTACTAGCAATTGAGGAAGCAAATGATCTATCTACAATGAAACCAGATGAATTAATTGGAAATCTTATGTCATATGAAGTAAATATGCAAGCCAAGAAAGATCAAGCTCAAGAAAGAAAGAATGTAGCTTTTGATGCGGAAAAGGAAGAATCAGAATCTGAAGATGAGGATTTAGCATTTATAGCCAAAAATTTCAAGAAATTCTTAAGATATAGAAAAAGAAATAAAAACGGATTCAATAAGTATTTCGTGAACAAACCTACATCCTCGAATATAGAATGTTTCAACTGTCACAAGAAAGGTCACATGCACAAGGATTGTCCAGAGCAAAAGGAGAATCAGAAAGCTCTCAATAATAAAAACAAGAGAGAGAAATTCAAAAAGAAGGCATTCTCTGTAACATGGGACGATTCAGATTCTTCTTCATCTGAAAGTAAAAATGATAGCGACAATGAACAAACAAATGTATGCTTTATGGCTCAAGAATATGAGGTTAGTAATTTAATTTCGATGATTTAATTGAAGTAAATACTGAACTTTTGAACACAATAAAAAAATCTTAAGAAGAAACTCAAGGAAACTCGTGAAAATCAAAATAAAGCTGAATTTGAAAGAGATATGTTAAAAGATGAAAAGAAAATTCTAGAAGAAAAACTTGAAAAAGTTCAAGAATCTCATTCAAATTCGGAAACTCAATTATCCCTTTTAAGTCAAGAAATTGAAACTCAAAAGACAAGAATGATATAATTGTTTCTGAAAATCATGAGTTAAAAACTAAGATTAGACAAATTGAGTTAGAAAATAATAGTCTTCAAGCTAGATTAGTTAACATCACTAAAAATGTTTCTAACTTTAGCAAAGGAAGAGAAAATTTATCTAATATTTTAGAAAATTCTCAACCTCTTCAAGTAAACATGGATTAGGATATAAAAAGAAGTCAAAAATTCCTAAAAAGAAAAATGCAAATTTTAAGAAGAATATTGATTCAAAACAACAAATGTTATCAAGAGAACCTATTAAAACAAAAGTAGAAACTAAGATAATAAAAATTTGGGCTCCAAAGACTAACAATATTTTAATTAGGAATAAACATATTAAAACATTTATGGATAGTGTTCATAATAATAAAAACTATATTTATAAAAAGGAACTGAACCAAACTGGGTTTGGTTTCCTAAACTCTAACTTTTAGGACCCTATTAAAAAGGTGGGTACCAATAATTTCATATTTATTTTCAGGTCCCACTCAAAAAGAAGAAATGGATACTAGACAGTGGTTGCTCAAAACACATGAGCGGAGATAAAGATATGCTTACGAACATCGCATACTTTGATGGTGGCTCGGTTACCTCTGGAGACAATTCAAAAGGCTATATCATTGGAAAAGGAGATGTGAGCAATTACGGTACATCAAATTTACCTTTTATTACAAATGTTTCATTAGTTGAAAATCTAAAATATAATTTACTTAGCATAAGTCAACTTTGTGACAAAGGTTTTTAAATAATTTTTTCGGAAATAAATGTAGTATTTTTTATCAACACCAAAATCTTGTTTTCGAGGGAAATAGTGATAGGAATATTTATGTTCTAAATATGAAAATTAATCATAATACAAATATGTGTTTACTAGGCAAAGATAATGATCCTTGGTTGTGGCACAAAATATTTTGTTACATCAATTTTAAAACTATTAGAAAACTTTCTAAAAATGAATTAGTAAGAGGTTTACCTAAAATAAACTTTAAAATAAAAAATCTTTGTGATGATTGTCAAAAGGGAAAATTAACAAAGTCATCTTTCAAATCTAAGAAAAATATTTCGACCTTACAACCACTAGAATTACAACATATGGATTTATTTGGACCAACACAAGTTCAATCCATTAATCATAATCGATATGTGTATGTAATAGTTGATGATTTCTCAAGAGATACATAGACTATTTTTATGAAAAATAAAAGTGATACTTTTGAGCATTTTAAAACATTTGTCAAAAGAATTCAAAACATTAAAGATTTGAAGATTAAAAATATACGAAGCGATCATAGAGGCGAATTCGAAAATGAAGCTTTTGAATCTTTTTGTAAAAAGAAAGGAATAAATCATAATTTCTCATTTCCTAGAACTCTTCAACAAAATGGAGTTGTAGAAAGAAAGAATAGAACATTACAAGAATGTGCAAGAACATTATTAAATGGAAGTTTTCTACTAAAACATTTTTGGGTAGAAGCCGTAGCTACTGCATGTTATGTATTAAATCGTATATTAATTAGACCATTAACTAAAAATACTACATACGAACTATTTAATAACAAAAAGCCAAATATATCTTATTTTAAAGTATTTGGATCAAAATGTTTTATTTTAAATACAAAAGATCAACTAGGAAAATTCGATCCAAAAGCCGATGAAGGAATTTTCGTAGGATACTCAGAATGAAGTAAATCCTATCGAGTATTTAATAAACGAACAAACATAATTGAAGAAACTTTACATATATATTTTGATGAAAATTTAATAAAAATTTGAGTATAAAAGATGATGAAGAGTTTATAAATATAGAAAATACAAACCTTGAAAATTGTGATAATGAACTAAGATCTCCACCAAGAATATTACGAGATCACCCAACGCAAAATATAATAGGTGAAATGAATTCTCAAGTTAAGACAAGAAGTCAACTAAATCAAATGGGAAATGTTGCTTTTATTTCAACAATAGAACCTAAAAATCCTAAAGAAGCATCAACAGACGATTACTGGATTGTTGCTATGCAAGAAGAATTAAATCAATTTGAACGTAACGATGTTTGGGAGTTAGTTGCCTGTCCTAATAATCAATCAGTTATAGGAACAAAATGGGTTTACAAAAATAAAATAGACGAACAAGGTAATATAACTAGGAATAAAGCTATACAAGTAGCACAAGGGTATAATCAAGAAGAAGGTATTGATTTTGAAGAAACTTTTGCTCCAGTTGCAAGACTTGAAGCAATACGTATTCTATTAGCCTTCGCATGTTTTCACAATTTTAAACTTTATCAAATGGATGTTAAAAGTGCATTTTTAATTGTTTTTATAAAAGAAAATGTATACGTTGAACAACCTCCTTTATTTATACACGAAAAATATCCGGATCATGTATATAAATTAAAGAAAACACTATATGGTCTTAAACAAGCACCTCGTGCTTGGTATGAAAGACTTAAAAGTTATTTACTAAATTCGGGATTTCAAATTGGAAAAGTAGATTAGACTCTTTTCATTAAAAATACTACTAAAGATATTCTAATAATTCAAATATATGTAGATGATATTATATTTGGTTCAACAAATGAAAACTTATGTAAAGAATTTTCAAATATAATGACTAAAGAGTTCGAAATGTCTCATATGGGAGAATTATCCTATTTTACCGGACTTCAAATTAAATAAGTAACAAATGGAATTTTCATAAACCAAGAAAAATATTGTGCTAATCTAATTAAACGTTTCGGAATGGAAAACACTTCTGCTAAACCTGTTCCTATGAGTACCACTACTCATCTCGATCGAGATGAAAATGGCTAAAGTGTAGACCAAAAATTGTTTAGAAGTATGACAGGCTCCTTACTTTACTTAACCGCTAGTAGACCAGACATAATGATGAGTGTATGTCTATGTGCACGTTTTCAATCTAACCCTAAAGAATCACATAAAACGAATTATGCGATATCTTAACTATACTAAAGATTTTGGTCTTTTCTATCCAAAAGAGTGTCCATTCGAATTAGTATCGTTTAGTGATGCTGATTTTGGTGGATCTCGAACAGATAGAAAAAGTACAAGTGGTGCGTGCCATTTCATCGGAAAATCACTTGTATCTTGGTTTAGTAAGAAACAAAATTGTGTTTCGCTTTCCACGTGTGAAGCGAAATATATATCAGCCGCCTTAGCATGTACTCAAGTCATCTATATGCAACAAACACTTAAAGATTTTAATATAAATTTAACACATTCTACAATATTTTGTGATAATACAAGTACAATAAATTTATCTAAAAACCCGGTAAATCATTCTCGTACAAAACATATTGATATTCGTCATCATTTTCTACGCGACAATATCGAAAAGGAATCATAAATTTAGAACATATTTCTACCGAAAATCAGATTGCCGATATATTTACTCAACCTTTATTAGAAAAATCTTTTATAAAATTACGATGAGAGTTAGGAATAATTTCTTTTAAATATGTTTTATAGCAAATATTATAAAAATTATAAAAATCAGTCGACTAAACAACTCTGCCCAGTCGACTGAATCACAAAAACAAAATTTTTCAATGTATATATTTCAATTCAGCTACATAATACATAATATATTAAAGGATGTCTCTAATCCATCCATTACTAGCCAATTTTTTTTAAACTAATGAAACAATGATTGGTTCTAAAACCTTATTAATTTACCACCACATTTTTCTTAGCACTTTTATACTATATATATATACGTTTATACATATGTTATTTTCAAAAATTAAAAAGTTTGAAAATTCTATACAAAAATGTCTTCCAACAACTCATACTCTCCAATCAACATCACCTCCTCAGTCGATATCTCACCTACATCACCAAAACTTCCTACGCCAACACCAAAGCATGAACCGGTTTATGAATGGGAAAACTATCGAACTGGCTACACACCGTAATCGAAGATGGCTAAACGTGGTCTTTTTATCTCACCTGATACGAAAAGAAAGATTGATGAGATTCATCACTTTCAACAACAACAAATTGGTCTTCAACGAGAATTATATTTTGAACAAAAAGTAACGGCTAGACGATTAATCTTTCTTGAGCAAATCGGTTTACGTTTTTGTAGTTCAAAGAAAAACGATGTGACTGAGCCCCTACCTCGACCAGTTAGTTCGCATAATCCATCTTCGTCATACCGTACACCAGTCGATCCCGTGAATCCTTGGATGTCGCCAAAAACTCCTCAATATAGTCCAAATTCATGGGACAAAAACTATATGGCGAATGAAGGAAATAAAACGCAAAAAGAAAAATAGTCCATCTCCAAAGAAATGATTATTTCGGTGGCCAAATCATGTTTGTTATGTTGTAATATGCCTATACAATTGTAATCGTTTATTGAAATTTTTTCTTTAAAAATTTAGAACACCAAAAACTCAAGGTTCAGTCGACTGAACCTTACTGCTTAGTCGACTGAACATAAGGCAGAAAATAATTACACAATAGTTCAGTCGACTAAAAACTCTGTTCATTCGACTGAATTTAACATAGAAAATTTTCAGCCAAAAATTCAGTTGACTGAACAGACAATTCAGTCGACTGAACGTCGTTTCCCAGGCTACTTTTTCATTTGTATCACCAATTCCTACCTTTACTTTTCACTTTTACCATTCCAAAAAGCAACTTCTTCCCCATTACTCTTCAAAACCCTAGCCCCCAATCTTCATAATTTTCAAAATCCCTCTCAAAGCTCTCACAAAAATGGCTCCAAAAAGATCAAGGGCTTCAACTTCAACCTCCTATGAGCCAATTGACGCTCAAATTGCTCAATGGCTTTATGATGGAGTGGCGGTCACACGGTGGAATAAAATGAAGAATTCTCGGATCTTTGAACACTCCTTTGTTAATTTTCAAAGTCTCCAAACATATAACATACAAGTCTTGACGGATCGAGCAGGTTTAACTTCTCTCTTAGACATAAAATGAAATGACCATGCAATCAATCACATTATGGTCAAATTGTTCTATGCAAATCTTAATCTTGGACACCAAACTCCAAGAAATCCAAACGATAGTGTTTGGAGTATGGTGTGCAGAAAAAAGGTATGGTTCTCCATAGACCGAATCACACACATATTAGGATCTCCTAACATGGGAAGGAAGCTTGAAGAAATAGAATTTAATCCACATATCCAAGACAACATAAATCATCAATTTTTGGATGATAACATCAACATCCGGGATATGAGTCAACTTCTTTACGACCAAGAGCAAGACTTCTCCACAAAGCTCTTATGCAAACAATCACTCCTCGAACGGGCTCATATGAAATTGTATACCCAAACAATTATAGAGCACTATATGCTATTTGGGGCAATTTTCAAGTCAATTAGGTCCAATTAATTCTTGATGAATTTCTTACTTCCAATAATGGAAAAATGCGAACGATATATTTTGGAGAGTATATCATGCGACTTCTCTTCAACATTGATACACCATTACCGGAGTCTGAAAATACCATGGTTCATCAAATTAATCATCGGACTATAAGCCTTATGCAACTCCCGGATAGACCTCCTCGCATTATATCTCTTTGGAAAGCTAGACATCAAGAACCACAACAACCTCCTCAAGCTCAACATGAAGAACCTTTCGACCAAGATGATGAAATTCGTATCATTGAACCAAGTTTTACTACCAATCAATCGTTAGGACTTTTATCAAGAAATCAACAAATTTTTGATAATCACCTCAAGAAGGTTTACCACAAACTTGATAGAATTAAAGGGTTCTTCAATAAATTATGGGATGCCATCTCATGCACGAGCTCCACTACTACTTCAACCTCCTGTGGCAAGCGTCTGACGCCGACTTTCACATGGACGTCATCCGAAGAAAATCCAAGCAGCAACACAAGTGGGAATATCGGTGGTCAAGGTGGAAGAGCTTATAGACCACCCACAGGTGGACCTGTTATTCACGAGCCAAGGGGAGGGAGTGAAGCCTCATATGATTGGGATAAAGATGAATAACTACCTTATGGTTTTTTTTATTTCGAAAACACTAATCAAAAGGCTTGTATAAATAGCCTTTTATGTTTCATACATGCTACATTTTATGTTTTATTTATTTATGCTACATTCATGCTACATTCTATGTTTTATTATTTATGCTACATTCTGTGCTACATTCTATGCTTCATTCTATAGTCATGCATATCAGTGATTGTTTTGACAATATACTTCTGCGATTATTACTTCCTTTTTGTCGATGACAAAGGGGGAGAAATCTATGTTACTAACCTTGTTTTGTAGAAAAGACAGTGCATATATTTAGGGGGAGGAAATAATTACATCTCTACACATTTCAGTATTGTCATCAATCGAAAAGGGGGAGAATGTTGATACGCTATATTTTAATGACAATGTGCTTCAACAAAAAGAAAGAAACATGTGCAAAGCAAAAGGAAGAACGATAAAGACCAAGGATAAACATAAGTATGATTTCTATATAGGTCTTAGTTTAGTTTTTTTTGTTAAAATCTATTCTCAAGAGTCTTGCACAAACATTAGTACACGTTTCATAAATTTCATTTTAGAATAAAAATTCACCGTGTAGAAATCAAAAGTTCAGTCGACTGAACAGGTATGCCCAGTCGACTGAACCTGTTACACGTATATAAACATGCACAGTTCCAGTTGACTGAAACACCATGCTCAGTCGACTGAATTTGTTCCTAAAAATTATACTTTACATTTTTCAGTCGTTTGAAAACCCTGCTCAGTCGACTGAATTTAAACCAGCGAATTTTTTCTGAAAGGACACCTTCTTCCTCCCAAGAGTTGCAACCTTTCTTCAATGGAAATGGAAGCATCTCTTGTTTGCATCTATAGCCAACAAATACGTTTCTTCTACACATATAAATACATGATTCTAACATCTTAAATTCATCGATTCTCTTATGATTTAATCTCACTACTTTCTTGAACATATTTTAAATTCTCTAAAATTTTTCAAAGCAATCACCAATCTATTGCTTGAATCTCTATTTTGTTTATAAAACTCTTTTGATTCATAGCAATTCACATTTCCTAAATCTTCACAAACACATTGCATACTCCCGAGGATAAGATCATAAGAACATTGTACTACATTAGACTCATTAGTGTTGACAAGAACACAACAAGTTGAATATTGTTTTTAATTAAGTTGAAGTCCTCTTCGGTAGTTGAGGCAAGAAATCCCGTTCGGTTGTTCGGGTAAGTTGTAAACCTATTCCTCCGGGTTAAGAGAGGGTTTTAGTTAGTAGAATTCCTAAGTGAAGCTTAGGGAACGGACGTAGGGCTAGAGGTCCGAACGAGTATAAAATCCTGGTGTCTACCTTGCTTTTACTTACTTTATCTACCTAGACTATTCCGTTATTCCATATTACACAATCCTACCACATAGCATCTTTCACCTAATCCCCATGTAATTGAGAACCACAATTATCAACTAAAAAAAATGAATCTGTCAACGCCTACCTACAAGAAGAAAAGACAATCAAAGTTCCAAAGCATGTACAAATCGTACCTATTCCATGAGAAATTCTACTTTCAGCATCTTGGAGGCGCTCTTAACCATTAAGAATGGTCCATAAGTTTCCACAACATATTCTTCCAAATTTGTTCGACGGTCACAACCCAGAGTTATTGTTTCAAGGGCTTTAGCTTCAATAACTATGAATATAGCAAAATCCATCTGAGACACGTTCCTTGAAAAATACTCCAATCTTACGTGTTTCAAGTGGTGGTTGAAACAGTTAGCTTTGATGCATGGTAGGCATAGAGCATCATCATTAGCAGCAATAAAGCCTATGACTTCATTACCATATTCATCATTGTCATTTTCATCATTAACAACAATCATCTTCTTCCTCATCACCATCTCCATTATCATCATCGCCATCGCTAGAACTATTAAAATTAGAATGAGCAACACGTTAAGCACCTCTCATCTAATGAATGGAAAATGAATCAGTTATTAAGACTGCAAAGATAGGAAGTTTTTGCTAATAACGTAAAATGTTGAACAACATGAAGCTATACCTCAACTACTAAGGTTTCAAACAAGGGAAACACGCAAGGTAGTATGGAACAGATTTAACCTCGTAATCACTGCTGAAATCAACTATGAAATCCATGCATTGTACGCAAGGTATGTACTTGATTTCACAACTCTTATTCAAGTACTTTATATCAGACATTGAAAATGTGAAGATGGTAACAACGAAGAAACATTTACTATCAGGAAATGCTTAACATTGATGGATGTCATTTCCATATAAGCCACTTGAATAACTAACTTTCATTGTAGATGAATTTTAATACTTCACATCAAAATTTCCCTTTAGCTTCTGATTTCCAGAATCATACAACAATTTTGATAATTAAGATACATCAATCAAAAAAAATATAAGTCTATCATGAGTACTTTTAGTGCAGGCTTGAACTTTATGGATTTTTAGAAGTTGGTTTACTGATTTAGTACAAAAGTTAATATCACTAATGCAACCTGTTGCACTTAAAGATAAAGATGACCACAAATTTAAGACTATAACGAAGACACACAATCCATGTTTAAGTTTCATTGTATTTATGGGATTATAATTCCATCATTCTACCAGAAAATAATCCTATTTTAACTAAACGTAGAAAATTATAATTCCATCAAAAGTTGAGATGCATACTTGGTTGATAATCCAAAACAAAATAAACATGATTAAGTTTTTAAAATAAAAGAATATGCAACTCATTTAAACCCTTTTTGTGAGTAAACTTGATATCATAACCCAGTCTCACCTATTACCTCAATATATGAAAACAAGAAATCTGGTAAAAATCTGTCCGATACAATTAGCCATAAGAAAATCTAACTGCATACCTCGTACACTAGGAAGAAAACAGAATACAGATACAGGATAATCAACTTGGAACTAAAAAAGCTATCTGACATGCATATCATTTGGCTAGAATATTTGTTCCCAAAGAAATTAAATTTATAAATAAAAAAAGGGGTGAAAGTAATGCTAATTTGCAAACTAGTAATACATAGGAAATGCCTCCAATGCTTATGAGCACAATGTGGAAAATGGAGGATATTAAGAAATAGGTGATCGAATGGAAGTGACAACAACTGAAGATGCTTATGAAGCTTTGGAAGGCATTTCAGTTATAATCATTTCCACTTTTATTGGTAAGTGTTCACTATAGGTAAAATGTTTAATGTGATGTTAAGGAAAATACCGACAACTAACTGAATATACAGTGGATTATTAACATGAATGGTCGAGCAATTTGACTGATTTGGAAACCTAAGAAAAGGCCAATTGAAGTTCAAGCTGAAAAATCTTTGAACATCACTCAACTTAGTTTACACCATTCAAAATTATCAATCTAACCCAATTCTAAAGGGCCTTTTATAGATCTGCTATTGTCATTTTGCTATATATGTATACTCTTAAAGAAATTCAAGGTGAAATTAAATTGCTATTTAAGTTAACACATCCATTCTCTAGTAGCACCAACTAACTCAATTAATGCCCTACTTGCACTACGAGTGCAGTTGAAGATACAATTTAACTCAATTAAGCTATAGTGACAGAGTAACTAATAATAATAGTTATACTTCAGCATCATAGGCAAAAAATTTCGTTCGCTATATATTTGATGAGTAAATAAACAGAAATAAAACATCAAGATTTAATTTTAGAAATATAACTCAAAGTGCCCACAGATGATCCTAATAAAAAACGTAGATTATACTACTGTCTTTAAACAGAACAAAATTACCCGATAAAAGCAGAATAGGCAAAACAAAACAGCCCAAAAGGAAGCTTTTTTCTACTTTCACCATGCTATCTCTCATCCATGTCCTCGTTAATCAATGATAAAATTAAGAACTCATCCTGAGAAGATTGGAACAGATATTCGAGATTTAGGTGTTAACAGGCATAGTAAAACTAAAATACAATCATCGCCAGCACAATCGTACTAACCTCAAACAAAAATTCTAATAATAAAAAAAGAATCCTAGTGATAAAAGCCATACACTTGTATTTAACAGATAGGAATTACTTTGATTTATTAATTTAGGGCTTATGAACAAATCTCAAGAAGCAAATGGGAAAAGAATGAAGGAAGAGTGAATTGACGATGTGGAGGGGACCAGATTGATGGAGAAAAGTGATGCGAGATGGAGATAAGTGGCGTGAACGCAGAAAGGAGACGAATTCTGTTGATTTTGTTGAATGTGGGAAAATGTAACAACGAAGGAAATGTGGCGGAAAAAATGAAATGAACTTTTAGGATTGGCGGGTATGTTAGCAAATTTTGGCTCGTAAGACCTAAAAAAACAAGTAAAAGAAATGTTAAAAATAATATTTGTTGCATTTGCACTACAGACGCTATCAATAAGTGCAAATAAATGTAGGTTTTCTTGTAGTGATTATTCAAAATAGTCAGAATCTTATTATCTATATATCTTAGTGTGAGCCAAGATAGTCTACACAGTGAATTTTTGTCTAATTTAACTTTGTTATGTGATGTTCTCATATCATCTATGATCTTATAGGTTACCTTAGTTATGATTTTGAGCTAATGTGTATTCATGTCTAAAAAGGCAGTTCCTACCATATCAATGTATCATGTCCGAACAGATTTACTTAACAATATTTCTCTCCGTTAGTATGTTAGAACAAATTGATCTTGTAGAATATGCTAGTATATGATTTTTGTCTGATGATAATAAACATATATATATATATATATATGTATGTATGTATGTATGTATATATTTGTTTAAATGTATTTGTCGTTGCAATATTTTATTTTTCACATGATCAAATAAATATTTGTTGAATAAACACCTCAAAATTCGTATTCAAGTAAATATTTTATTACAAATTCGAATAGTACAAATTTATGCTCTCATTATACGTGTCCACAATTTCAATTACAAAACAATATTCACTATATAATTTAAACCTCACTACATAATCACCCAACACTCGTATTTTTTCTTCAACTTTTTTCATTCTGAATCCAGTATCCGAGCTATCTGCAAAATAAACACCAACGCAGTAAAATTGAAAAAGAAATATTTTGCAGTTCAAAATGAAGTGTATATTTTGAAAATATTATTTTCCTCGGTTATTTGGGTCGTTCATTATTTATTTTCTTTTGAATTCATCTAGGCGAACAACTTGTGACATGCACATTGTATCACTATACATGCCACAAGGCCGTGCACACCGATATACACTTGCGTATTAAAACTACAGAGACAAGTGAGCACAAGGTCAAACCCGAGCCAAAACCAGGTTCAACTCAGGTGCAATACAAAAACAAAAGTAGAATGGTCAAGTACAAGTTTCAACGACTAAAACAAAGTCCAACATATTTGAACCAGACCTCACATATATTTCAAAGGATACAAAAGCACCAGAAGAGAACACATGATATCAAGACCAAATCAAGCCAATATGACATGAACACACACACATATACATAAATGTATGTATGTATCCAAAGGGAGATGACCAGAAAATGTCCACATGCAACACAAAAACAGATTAGACATGAAGACTCAAAAACTAGATAAGAGTATATACAAAGTGAACAGGACTCAATGCAACGAACTTTAACTTCAAACCGAACTAAGACTACAAGAACTCAGACCAACTTCACAATGCAATCAAATATCATAGGCACAGACTCGAAACAATATGTACACATGGACATCAACATAACCATACTCAGCTCAATAGTTCAACCAACGTGAACATGACACTAGATCACCTACATGAAACCAGAGGCATATGCAAGTCCAACATAGTGGTGCATCAAACAGATAAGACACTATAAGAGAAGACCACTTCAAGTTAACAAGCTTCAGACATCAACAGATCAATATGGCCATGCATATATATGACACACGGACTATCCACAAGCATTCAAGTGTGTAAAGACGAGTATGAGTCAAAGCAATGCAATGACCAGACTACGTCAATAAACTTCAAACGAAAATACAAGTGCATAAATCAAAGGCTAACAAGACTGCAACAACAAAGAGACTCGAGTACACATGAAGCTCATATGCAAATCAAACCAGACTCAAGCGAACAAAAATAGATTGCATATATACAGTGACCAACATACAAAGCGAGGAGACAACAACTCCAACCATAACAAAGACCGTGAGGACAACAATAAAGTGCAAACTTACATCAAGACACACCAGACTTGATTTCAAGTAAAATAAGATTCCAGTGACATCACAACACACATACATATGTGTGTATGTACATATATGGTGATCCACAAGTATATGCATATGCAACATGGAGACATCACATTAAAACTCAAGCATCAGTAAACATAGAAACAAAATGATAGTAAAGCAGTTCAACATAGATGAATCTAAGATTGATACTACTATAGATGCAAGCAAGCAGTCGAAAGAAAGTCATGGTTCGAAAAGAGAATGTAACAGCAGTTCAAAAAAATTCTAAATTTTCCAGCAAATAAATGGAATAGCAAAACCATGGATAAAAATAATGTTGCAGTGAATTTTAAAATGAACAAGTGTTGATTGCTAGCAAAGAAAATTCACGAGATCGAAGTCAAACTTATATATCAAAAATTCCAAAACACCAAAGTCACAGGAGAAAAGGCCGTAGCAAATATAGTAACACGTATAAGATTAAAAAGTCAAAAATATCAACATCGTTCAAGCAAAAATCCATAGCCGAGAAAAACAATGTGAAGAACTCAAACGAAATATACGAACGTATATTTAGAGATTTTATTCCTATTTAATCCCACAACATCATCGATGGTAAAAGTCATTCGAATTCGAGACTAAAGTCAGTGAGCATACTTAGAACAAATAAGGGAATATATTCAAAACTCGAATCAAAATCAAGAACAAAAAGGGTGAAAATCACAAACCAATTTGTCAACACCCCACTTGACAATTGGACCGATCGAAGGCCTATCACACTCAACAATTCGATTGACGAAGCAACCATAGCAAAAGCATATCACAATCGATCAAATTAAAGGCAGAGTCTTCAATTTACAGCAAAGCCCTAAATTCCAAAGGGGAACGAAGAAGGAAATGACCGAAGTTTTACACAGAACGAAAAAAGGGGAGACGTCCTCTTTTATTTACAAATTGGGCCAGTCAAATTTTTGTGTTGGGCTTTAATTATTAAAATAGGTTTTTTTATTTATTTTATAATTTTCCTTTTTAAAATTGTGTAACTCTCTAGTCGTGTGACAAGGTTACGAACTACGGTGTGTAGTTCAAGAATTCGCAACTCGGTGGCTGAGTTGTGGCAGAGTTTTGAGTGTAGAGTTAGGTTAGTCATTAGTGGGCATCGCAAGTTTACGTGTGTAAGCGTTTGACTACTTAATTTCTAGTAGAAACCTTGGGACCATTACGTAGGTAGGGTTGTGCCGAAGCTGGGTAAATTTGTGTGTGGTCTCTACTGCATTACTTCCTATTATTGTTTTTATTTCCGCATTAATTTTTATTATTATTAGTATTGTCCTATTCACCACCTCTCTAGGGTGAAAACGATCCTACAAGTGGTATTAGAGCAAGGTTAATAGCAAGAATGTCTAACCCTTGTTGCAAATCTAGCGAGAGCTAGTGCAGTACTATTTCCCTTATTTTTGATGGAACAGTTCTAAATTGGAAATTAAAAATGGAATTTTACTTAAAATATGTTAATTCTAAATGTTGGGATATTATTGAAAATGGGTGTGATATAGTTGACAAGAAAAATACTTCGATTAATGCACTGAATATGCATGTATTATATTCTCATATTAATCGAGATAATCTTGACTATATCTCTCATTGTGAAAGTGCAACGGAAATCTGGAGTATTTTTAATGCAATACATGGTGCAAAGGTTAACAACCATGAGAAATCCTCCACAATCGACTCAGTTGAAGAAACATGCATGACAGGATTTGCAAAAGACAGCAGTGATGAAGATTCAATAGCCGATGAGATAAGTGATCTTTCATTTAATGATATAGTTCTCTTATGCCGAAAATTAATTGAAAATAATGAACCTTTTGGGATGAAAAATAATAAGTTGAAAAAGGAACAATCTTGTCACGCTCCACCTCTATACTCACACTAACCAAGGATACTATGGGTAATGCTGTCGACTAGCATAAAAAATAAGGCTGTTGAGGAGCGACCTTCTGTGTAATTGCTTTGTGCGAGTACCGATATGTTAGATAGTATTACATGCATTCCATTTCAAGAGGAAATCTGACACATCAATTACAAACTCATAACTACTATACAGTGGCTATGTGATCTTCGGAAACAAACATAAAATAAACATAACATAAATCAGTTATAGACATTCATATCACTAAGGCGGAAACAGATATGAATATAACGAATAGAAGTGTACTTCAAAGTAGTGATCATACAAGATCCCCTACAACACAAAAGAATAGGTACAAATGTTAGACAAAAGAATATGTATAGATCAAGGAGTCTCTATCTCGAATGTATAAAACAAAAATACTAAGCTAAGTAGTGAGCCAAAAGTCAGATGAAGGACCCTGATAAGAAGTCAAGTAGAAGCACCTAAAATACCTCTGTATGACCCGAGTATTATTTAAGAAAATAATAATAAACGGACCAGTCTAGCTATAAATATCATATAAAATGAGATAAGATAAGAGATATGACAAAAACATATGATAATAATAACGCCGTACTGTGACAAGTATACATTAAATAACAACAAAAATCATATAATATCACAAGAATCTCAGAACACCAAAAAGAATGTCATATTCTTTATTTTATTCACCAAACCACAAATAGTGATATAAATCACAAAAATAGGTGAAATACAAATTCTAAAAATCATCAATTAGAACTTCAAAAAACACAAAGGGGGAGGCCTATCACAAACGAGAGCATGAAAACTCACCAACATGTGTATCACAAATGGGTCGCTATCCCATAAATACGGGGTACAGTCCCCCATGCAGACTAATGAGTGAAACATCGACGCACCCTAAAAGATACCCTCATGGACAACTCTGTCGTGGTACAGTCCCCCACGTGGACGAATGAGCCGAAAATCGACGCACTCTAAAAGATATGCCTCATGGAAAGACTCTGTCGTGGTACAGTCCCCCACGCGGACGAATGAGCCGAACATCGATGCACCCTAAAAGATATGCCTCATGGACAGACTCTATCGTGGTACAGTCCCCCACGCGGACGAATGAGCCGAACATCGATGCACCCTAAAAGATATGCCTCATGGACAGACTCTGTCGTGGTACAGTCCCCCACGCGGACGAATAAGCCGAACATCGAAGCATCCTAAAAGATACTCCTCATGCACAGACTATATCGTGGTACAGTCCCCGGGCGGATGAATAAGCCGATTGCTCCACGAACGGTCAAAAGACCATGGGTTGCTAACCCATAAAAATGAGCCGAAGCTCCATAGAATAAGTTTAAATTACATCAAGCTAGTAAATAAATGAGTTTAGCTTCATGTCCCATAACCACTGGCTTAACTTAAATATTTACGAACAAATCGTAGATCTCCACTCAAAACAAAAAATGATCCTCATTGATAAAAAAGAAGTGTAAATTACACCAAGCTAGTAAATAAATGAGTTTAGCTTCATGTCCCATAACCACTGGCTTAATTTAAGTATTTACGAACAAATTGTAGATTTACACTTGAAAATTGTCACGAGATTTCAATCGAACGAGTCCAAAAATTAACTGATGAAGTAAACGCAAACGTTTAATACCACTTGTTTTGCTAAGTTGTTTAGTTAGATTTCTCATACGAATGAGGTAACGGTTTGTACATACTAATAGATTGAAAAATGGTTTTAAAAATGAGTTTTGTATTTAAAAATAATGTTGAAATCATTTTTGTGAAAGAGTTTGAATATTTACTACTAGTATAAAAGCCTTTGTATTTTAAAGTAAAAATGATTGTAAAAACAATCAATCACCAAAAATTCACATACGACGACGTGAATCAAAACCATAGAAATCGATATCCAATCCATCAAATGGATATTTCCAAAAATCCAAAAAAAAGTCATCAAAATCAATAATAATTGATAACAACTAATCGGATCAATAAAAATCGATTAAAATTGGAAATCCACTCAGAAACAGCCAAAATAGGCAAATTAAACAGTTCCAGACGTCTGAAATTACCAACTAGATGTCTGAACGTAGGTTCTGGAAAAATATATACTTTTCTCCTTTCTCTTTTTAATTCCAGAACTATTTCAAACATATTGATTTTTCAACCAGATATTTGGATTTGTATTCAGACGTTTGGATTTTTGTTCTAGATGTCTGGATTTTAGCTCCGCCCTTTTTTAATTATTTCTAGACCCTTTCAGATGTCTGGGTTTTTCAACTAGATGTCTGAATTTCATTTCAGACGTCTGGATTTTGTTTTAGACATCTAAATGTTTCTGCTAGGCAAAAAAATAGCTTAGCCCAAAAACGGCAAATCCAAACCGAAATGATATCGAACGAGCAATGGATGCTAAGGATTTATGCCTATCGACAACCCAGCACTATAGGCTCTTCGATACACCACCAAAAACATGTTCAAACATCCAAGATAAGATCTTTAAAGATTTTGACTTCAAAACACCAAAATTGAAAAATTCATCAAAACTATTCAAATCAAAAACAAATGAACATGAATAGATGTTAGGAATTCATACCTAACAATGAAAGTTATGGGCGTAGATGTGAGTTTTGTTCAAAAACTCACCTTTAAATCCAAATATAGAAATGAGAAGCTCCAAAACAAGCAAAGATTGATTTTTCTTCAACAATACCTCCAGAATCTTCAATATATTATCAAATGAAATGAATTTCCTAAGTTAAGTTATAGGAATTTTTGAAAATTGCAGAGAGATTGAGATAGAGAAGATGAAGTGGATGCTTACCAAAGCTTTCCTTTGATTTTGGAGATTGAATCTAGAATTTCCTAGTAATCTAGGGTTTAGGAATTTTAATTTCCCTTTCCTTCCCCTATTTTCCTTTAGCTTGAGTGTTAGGACATAAAAGAATGAATGAAGAGGAGTTGGATGAAGAGTTAGGGTATTGTGTTGGGTTAGTGGGCTGAATCCCAAACCCAAAGCCCAACAGAAAAATAGCAAAATTCAACCCAACTCCAAACATATCGATGTTTATACAAAAAAGGTCGCAAACACCATTTTGAACTCCATGGAAATGGTCTCGAGTTCTAATTTGACTGTTTGCAAAAAGTAGCATTTGGGACTTTAATCCGACTAACGATGCTATATTTAAATAAAACATTTAAATATACAATCATAAAATATGCGGCTTGTTACAGACTCCCCTCCTTAAAGAAATTGCATCCTCACAATTCTTAATAAGAAAACAAAGAGTAACAACTATAAAAGCATATCAACACAAAAGAAGAAATTTTGAAATGAGAAGTTCACCTTGAAGAGCACGAGCGAGTAAATCTGGATGTGTTCGCTCGATGAATTCTCTGGATTCGCAAGAGCAATCTTTAGGATTTGAGAACCATTGAACTTTCACAAGTGGGACATCTTTATTTTGAAGGCTTTTAACCTCCGAAGCAATGATACGAATAGGATGTTGCCCATAAGTCAAATTAGGTGAAACTTAAAATTCTCCAATAACACTGGGCTCAAGAATAAAATTAGAATCCCTAAGGCATTTCCGTAGTTGAGAGACGTGGAAAATGTCGTGAATAGCAAAAAAATGAGCCGATAATAAAAGGCGATAAGCCACAGAACCAATACATTCGGTGTTGGAAAATGGAACGATATATCGAGGTGCTAATTTTTTCCGTTCGAATGAAACGCATAACACCCTTCATAGGTGAAACACGAATGAACACCATATTTCCCACAGAAAATTTTAAATTCCTTCTTCGGTTACCGACATAGGATTTTTTTCTACATTGAGCTTCTTTCATCCTATGACGAATAAGGTCAATCTTTTCTGTGGATTCACGAATAATATCTGGACCTAAAACCAGCTTCTCACCGGCCTCAAGCCAAAAAGAAGGAGATCAGCATGGCCTTCCATAGAGTGCGTCGTAAAGTGTCACACCAATACTAGATTGGAAGCTATTATTATAGAAAAACTCAACAAGAGAATATGATCGTCCCAACTTCCACCAAAATCAAGAAAACATACATGAAGAAGATCTTCAATAGTTTGATTCGCACGCTCTGTTTACCCATTGGACCGAGGATGATAAGCGGTGCTAAAATTTAGCTTTGTTCCCAAAGCTTTTTGAAGACTCTTCCAAAATCCACTAGTAAATAATGGATCATGATCACTAACAATAGAAGTTGGAATTCCATGTAATTTAACAATTTCTTTAACATAAAATTTGTCCAAAAGAGGTACGGTCCAAATAGACCAAATGGGAATAAAATGGGTGGATTTTGTAAGTATATTACTATCACCTACAAATTGTCATGATCCAAATGAGATCGAGGAAGACCATCAATAAAGTCCATGGAGACTTGATCCTACTTCCAAACGGGAATGTCTGAAGGTTGCAATAACCTACCGGGCCTTTGATGCTTGGCCTTAATGAGTTGGCAAGTCATGCAATGCATAATGAAGTTAGCAACATCAAATTTCATTCCATCCCAGTAATAAAGTCGCTTCATGTCCGTGTACATTTTACTACTTCCGGGGTGAATGGTAAATTTAGAACAATGAGAATCCTCTAAAATGACTTTACGAAGTTTACTAATATTTGGCACGATAAGTCTACCAAATTTTTCTAATGTCGCCACGGGCATCGATTTCAAAGTCTTTCAAACCATCAATATTTCTCTCCCTACTACTTTGGTTAAGATGAGCCAATTCAGGATCATGGTTTTGAGCTTCAATAATGCGGTCTAAAAGAGAAGGATGAGCCTCAAGGTTACATAAAACAAGAGGTGAACATGAATTGGGTTCACGATCTCGAATCTCACAAGTGGACAAAGTCTCGAGATCATTCCACTCGGATATCATCAAAGATACAATCATTTGTTGCTTACGACTAAGGGCATCGGCAACACGATTTCCCTTTCCGGGAGTATAAAGAATATCACGATCGTAAGGCAAGGAACTCGAGCCAACGTTGTTGATGAAAATTAAGTTCCTTCTGAAAAAATAAATACTTCAAAGATTTATGATCGGTGTAGAGAACAAATTTCTCTCACAAACGATATTGATGCCAAATTCTAAGGGCGAAAACAATAGCCGCGAGCTCTAAATCATGAGTGACATATCTAGTCTCGGCAGGCTTTAATTGCCTAGAAGCATAAGCGATAACGTGTTCCCTTTTTGCATGAGATTGACACCCAAACCAATACGACTAGCATCGGTACAAACAATGAAGTCTTGGTTCCCTTCGGGAATCACAACAATAAGGGCATCGGAAAGGAGTTCTTTTAAATGATCCTTTTTCTCGAAAAGCTAGGACATTGAAAATTATAATGAACTTTATGTAATCGTCTTTTTAGAAAGATTTACTTATTCCAAGTCGATTTACTGCGTCTGACTGTCTCATCGTAATGTTTAGGATATTCCTATCGATAACATTGTACAGGCGCATCGACCAGAATTCTTAAAGCACTCAATTGGCAATAAAATACAAAATCATCTTCTATATGATAAATATGTATCTTAAAAACTTTACGAATATTCTTTGCTCGTTTTAAGAAGAAAATCCAATTATATTTATAAATGTATCTTATTAAAAAAATTAGCAAATTTTAAATTGCTGTTTTCATCCATAATTAATGAATACAAGGCGGACTCCTCGAGATATTCATAGAATACTCGATTCATAAGATAGATGAAATAAGTTGGATGGTTCGTCAAACCAAAAGGCATAACAAGCCATTCATAAGAATCATAATGACTGCGGAATGCGGTTAGTGGAACGCTATCGTCTGTAACTCATAGCTAATGAAAGCTGGTGGCAAATTCGAACTGAAAAGACCTTAGCACCGCTCAATAGATTGCTTAGGTGATAATAATAAGACAAGCTCAAAAATACCAAAAAATTCATGAACTAATAGAATGAGGGAAACATCATCTTCCTCATCGTGTGGGTCCAGAGAATAAAATGATGCCACCAAATTGGAATCGAAATCGTTAAGAAAAATAAAAATATGCTTAACAGATTGAGAATGTCAAAGATGGATAGCCCTCACGGGATATAGAATATGGGCTTCATAATGATTAAGCCAATTCTTTCCCAAAAATCAATTTCGAAACCTAGGTAGCATGTAACATGCAAATCGAATCGGAAAGCACAATTACATAAAATAATCTCGACACTTTCACAAGTAAACTGAGTGTCGCAGATCCACCAACCGGATTTGCAATTCTCAGTGAAGTCACCAAGCCCATAACATTTAAAGAAAAAGAATAGACAGGTTGTTTTAATATAAAAGAATGGGATGAACCCGTAACGAAAGGAACTCAAATAGGATAATCGTAAAACAAATGTCATCAAGGACTGAATGAGAAATACCTTGACCAAGAGAAGTGTCACTAGGAGCTTGCACAACATTCAACTTTCCCTCTCTCCTACTTTGAAGTTTGGGACAATAACATAAAAGATGACCTGAGCTTTTGCAATAGCGGCAAGTAAAGGGTTTTGGACACTTATTTTGCGTAATGGTCCTTAGAACTACAATTGTAGCATTCTCCACGATTAGGGATTGCAGTCTTTGCTACCAAAGTTGCTTGCTTCACTTTCTTGTTGGGATGAGGGCTTTTGAACTTAATGTGTCTCTTCTTGTTGTTATTGAGGCTCTTTTTGGAACCTCCAACATCATTGTCACTTCCTTTATCGGCCTCTTCAAGTCGAAGAGTGATATCTACAATCTGATCGAAATGCATTTCTAGTTTTAGAGGCAAAACCTTTCCGGGGTTCTTACTCAAAGCATAAATAAACCTTTGATTCTTTACAAGATCCAAAAGTTGTTGTGCGGACATGAATACGCCATCCAGAGAAGGACCACTGGATTGACCCACGCTAGGACTGCCAGATCTAACCATCTCTTCTTCTTAAAGAAAGAAAGAAGAGGAAAAATGTTATTTTCATAATGAATATCAAACAAACTTGATTGATAAAACAAGGCATCATAAAAGGAAATATGATAGAACGGGTCCAATAACTCGAATTAAATCTTAAGGCACGACTCCTAAGAGAGACTTAGGATAATAATCCTTGCTACAATATTCTATATTGTTTCGAAGTTTGGCTTTGATACCATGCTGTGACGCCCTACCTCTATACTCACACTAGCCAAGGACACTACGGGGTAATGCCATCGATTAGCACGAAGAATAAGGCTATTGAAGAGCGACCATTTGTGTAATCACTTTGTGCGAGTACCGATGTTTCAGATAGTATTACATGCATTTCGTTTCAAGAGGAAATCTGACACATCAATTACAAACTTAAAACTACTACACAGTGGCTATGTGATCTTCAGAAATAAATATAAAATAAACATAACATAAATCAGCCATAGATATCCATATCACTAAGGCAGAAACAAATATGAATATAACACATAAAAGTGTACATCAAAGTAATGGTCATACAAGATCCACTACAACAAAAAAGAATAGATACAAGTGCTAGACAAAAGAATATGTATACATCAAGGAGTCTCTATCTCGAATGTATAAAACAAAAACTACTAAGCTAAGTAGTTAACCAAAAGTCAGATGACGGACCCTAATAAGAAGTCAAGTAGAAGCACCTGGAATACCTCGGTCTGACCCGAGTATTATTTGAGAAAAAATAATAAACGGATCAGTCTAGCTATAAATATCACATAAAATGAGATAGGATAAAAGATATGACAAAAACGTATGATAACAATAATGTCATACTTTTACAAGTATACATTAACAACAAAAGTCATACAATATCACAAGAATATCAAAATACCCAAAAGAATGTTACATTCTTTATTTTATTCACCAAACCACAAATATTTAAAGCTTATCAACATAAATCACAAAAATATGTGAAACACAAATTCTACAAATCATCAATTAGAAATCCAGAAAACAAAAAGGAGGAGACCTATCACAAACGGGAGCATGAAAACTCACCAACATGTGTATCACAAATGGGTCGCTATCCCATAAATATGGCGTACAATCCCCCATGCAGACTAATGAGCGGAACATCGACGCACCCTAAAAGATACGCCTCATAGACAACTCTATCGTGGTACAGTCCCCCACGTAGACGAATGAGCCGAACATCGACGAACCCTAAAAGATATGCCTCATGGACAGACTCTATCGTCGTACAGTCCCTCATGCGGATGAATGAGCCAAATATCGAACGCATCCAAAAAGATACGACTCATGGATAGACTTTGTTGTGGTACAGTCCCCCACGTAGACGAATAAGCCAAAATTCAATGCACCCTAAAAGATACGCCTCATGCACAGACTCTATCATGGTATAGTCCTCCACGCGGACGAATAAGCCGATTGCTTCACGAACGGTCAAAATATCATGGGTGGCTAGCCCATGAAAATGAGCCGAAGCTCCACAGAATTAGTGTAAATTACATCAAGCTAGTAAATAAATGAGTTTAGCTTCATGTCCCATAACCACTAGCTTAACATAAAATATTTATGAGCAAATTGTAGATCTCCACTCAAAACACAAATGATCATCATTGATCAAAAAGAAGTGTAAATTACACAAAGCTAGTAAATAAATGAGTTTAGCTTCATGTTCCATAACCACTGGCTTAACTTAAGTATTTATGAACAAATTGAAGATTTTACTTGAAAATTGTCACGAGATTTCAATCGAACAAGTCCAAAAATTAGCCGACGGAGTAAACGCATGCATTTCATATCACTTATTTTGCTAAGTCGTTTAATTAGATTTCTCATATGAATGAGGTAAAGGTTTATATACCCTAATAGATTGGAAAACGGTTTTGAAAACGAGTTTTTTTATCTAAAATTAATGTTGAAATCATTTTTGTGAAAGAGTTTGAATATTTATTACTAATATAGAAACCTTTGTATTTTAAAGTGACAAATCACAAAAATGATTGTAAAAACAATCAATTACCAAAAATTCACAAACGATGACATGAATCAAAACCATAGAAATCAATATCAAATCCATCAAATGGATATTTCCGAAAATCCAGAAAAAGAAGTCATCAAAATCAATAATAAATGATAACAACTAATCGGATCAACAAAAATCGATTAAAATTGGAAATCCACTCGAAAACAGCTAAAATAGGCAAATTAAACAGTTCCAGACATCTGAAATTACCAACCAGACGTCTGAACCTAGGTTTTGAAAAAATATATGCATTTTCTTCTTTCTCTTTTTAATTCCAGAACTATTTCAGATGTTTGGATTTTTCAACCAGACGTCTGGATTTATATTGAGACGCCTGGATTATTTTTCAAACGTTTGGATTTTAGCTCTGCCATTTTTTAATTATTTCCAGAACCCTTTCAGACGTCTAGATTTTTCAACCAGACGTCTGAATTTTGTTTCAGATGTTTGGATTTTGTTTCGGACGTCTTAATTTTTCTGCTAGGCAAAAAAACAGCCTAGCCCAAAAAGGGCAAATCTAAACTGAAATGCGATCGAACGAGCGATGGATGCTAAGGATTTATGCCTATCGACAAACTAGCACTATAGGCTCTTCGATACACCACCAAAAACATGTTCAAACATCCAACATAGGATCTTTAAAGATTTTGACTTCAAGACACGAAAATTGAAAAACTCGCCAAAACAATTCAAATCAAAAGCAAATGAACATGAATAGATGTTAGGAATTGATACCTAACAATAATGAAAGTTATAGACGTAGATGTGAGTTCAAAAACTCACTTTTAAACCCAAAAATAGAAATGTGAAGCTCTAAAACATGCCAATATTGATTTCTCCAACACCTTTAAAATCTTCATCTATTATCAAATGAAATGAATTTCCTAAGTTAAGTTATAGGAATTTCTGAAAATTGCAGAGAGATTGAGATGGAGAAGATGAAGAGGATGCATACCAAAGCTTCCCTTTGATTTTGGAGCTTGAATCTAGAATTTCCTAGTAATCTAGGGTTTAGCAATTTTAATTTCCCTTTCCTTCCCACATTTTCCTTTAGCTTGAGTGTTAGGAAATAAAGGAATGAATAAAGAGGAGTTGGATGAAGAGTTAGGGTATTGTGTTGGGTTAGTGGGCTGAATCCCAAACCCAAAGCCCAACAGAAAAATAGCAAAATTCAACCCAACTCCAAACATATCGATGTTTATACAAAAAAGGTCGCAAACACCATTTTGAACTCATTGAAAGTGGTCTTGAGTTTTCATTCGACTGTTTGCAAAAAGTAGCATTTTGGATTTTAATCCGATTAATGATGCTATATCTAAATAAAACATTTAAATATACAATCGTAAAATATGCAGGTTGTTCCAAATCTAAACTGCATCATAAAAATAATGATTTAAAAAATGAGCATAAAAAAATTCAGAAAAATAAAAATTTTAGCTGCAAAAGTGTTTGGACTATGAAAAAGAATTTTTCTATTTTCATGAAAACTTTCAAAAGTTAGAAAACGAAATTTTAATTCGGGAGAAGAACAAAACTGAGTTGACTTATAAAAATAATATTTTGCAAACAGAGTTGGATAGTTTTAAGAAGTCGAAAAGTTCTAAATTTGAAAAGAAATTAAACGAGGTGAATGAAAATTTCAAAAACCTTGAAAAAGAAAATGTGATTTTGAGCAAATATGAAATTATTTGATTAAATCACGAGTTTGAAAAGGAGATTGAAAAAAATCAATGATTTTGAAAAAAATTGAATTTAAAAAACTCCAACCCTTTGAAACCGAAATGCTAGAAATTGAGGCTAAAATTAGAGAGCTTCAAAATGAAAATATGAGACTGAAAATGAATAATTTTGAAAAGAGAGATAGTACCATTAGTTGTTGTTCGAAGAAAATGAATGAACATAAACTTTTAAAATCCAAAGTTAATAAAATTGAGTTGATCACTCGGAAAATTTTCACTTGAGAAAAATCATTTAATATGCTATTAGAAAATCAACTCTTTGAGAATAAAGGAAAGAATTTGGATTTGCAAAAGTATCAAAATATGAAAAAATGACTAGTAACACTGTTAAGGGGAAAAGTGTGATACCCAAATGCATAAAGTGTGGAAATATTGGACACGGCAAGAATAATTGTTGAAATATATACAAATACAAAACCGTTAAACAAATATGGATTCCAAAAGGCACAAATATAAATGGTTTGAAATTTAAACAAATTTTGTTTCCCAAGGGTATAATTATAGATGCTAATATGTAGACAAATTTGGATACCAAAGATTTTAATAGATAATAATAGCGGTCCTACATCCTTAGTTAGACCACTTGCCTTCTCTAAAATTTAGACACACAAGTGGGCTAAGGATCAACTTTGGTGGACATAGATTTCGAGTTGTTTTAAGTGATTGATAAACTAAAATTTAAATGTTCCGTAGCCTATAAAGATTAGATGGAGATCGTCGCATTTCGGATATCATCGCATCAAAGGAAAGTGAGGTATGATATCTTAACTCAATTTTATTCACATATTGTTAATTATGTTTTCATCAACATTGTTGAAGTATTTATGCCATACCTTGAACATCTCAACTTTCGTTTTTGAAATTCTTGAAGTTTTGGAAAGCTAACCAATAATGCTACAACTTTTTTGGTTTTTGTTTTTATTGATTTACTTTGGAGTGTCATAAAAACTGCTTTGATGAATTTTTTGAATGTGTTTTTGCTCAATTTAGATTACTTTACTTGTGCTTGATATAAATGGGCGTGCTGAAAAATTTCAAAAAACAATTCAAGTATTGAGGAATACATGTTTTTCTTATATACCACTACAGATCACCCTGAATACCTCTAATACAAGTGATATCTGGTATCATCTCATGTTGAAATCATTTTTGCAATTACTTAATTATTTATATTAATTTTCAACTAGAAGTTATTTTCACAAAACCCCCTTACAGAAAATAGATTTTCACTTATTTTAATTTTTGAAACTTGGTTTTTCATCATGTTAAAAATACTCTCGCTTATTTCGGTAAGAGATGTACTCTAGAAAAGATAATCATTGACTAATTGGTTCTTTTGGAACTCATCAAAATTATTATAATGCTTGAAAAGTGATGGATAGTGATTAAATTATATTTCATAACAAGAGGCCGTATAATTCTATAATTTCATGAAAATTAAACAAATTTTATAACATTTTTAGATTAATACTTATTCCGTGATCATTTCTATCACTTCACCTTTCTATCAACCAATAAATCATAACATATGGTGCATAATTTGGTATTTCAAAATAAGGAAATTTTTTTGTAAAATAATTATACCCTAAAGTATTCACTCTCATTTAAAAGTCCTCACGGTTATGCATGAGTGAATTGCTTGAATTTCTATATATGAGCTTCCATTCTCATTTAAAAGTCCTCGCGGTTATGCATGGATGAGACGCATATAAGAAAGGCATGAATATCTAGTATATTCTAATCTCATTTAAAAATCCTCACGGTTATGCAAGGTAAGAAAATACTTGACATTTTTTTAAAAAAGAGGGAGGGGGGTTGGGAGGGTAACTACTAACCTCATTTAAAAGTCCTAATGGTTTTGCATGGTTAGTAAGTACTTCACATTTTTTTGTATAATATTTGAAAGGAGATAATGCACAAATTATAGCTTTATTGAAAATATCAAACTCTTGTCACTATATAAAATTTTCCATAATCCTACCATTTCTCTTGGTTTGATTTTATATTTTTAATCAAAATCATAGCTATTTCAATTTCTATTATTATTTTTGATGATAACAAAAGGGTAAGAGAGGTTAAGATTTTGATTTTTGAGTGATATCCTTACTAATAATCGAGAGTGTTTCTTATTCAAAGTTATTTTTTAACTAATTTTTCAGTTTTAGCTACACACATCTGTGTAGGGGAAGGTTTGTTGTAGGGGGACTCGAGGAGCATTCAAATAGGGAGAGCTAATAGAATTCATCAAAACAAAATACATTTAATAGAGTCAAAATCTTAATATATGTTTATTATCATCAAAAAGAGGAGATAGTAGAATATGCTAGTATATGATTTTTTTAGGATAATGAACATATGTATATTCGTTTAAATGTACACATAATCAAATAAATATTTGTTGAATAAACTAAAAAGCTCAGAATTCATATTCAAACAAATATTTTATTACAAATTCGAATAGTACAAATTAATGCTCTCACTATACATATACACAATTCAGTTACAATTCAATTTCAATTACAAAACAATATTCATTTTACAATTTAAACCTCACTACATTTTCACTCAACACTCTTATTTTTTCTTCAACTCTGTTCCAGCCTTAATGCAGTATCCAAGCTATCTACAAAATAAACACTAACGCAGTAAAACTGAAAAGGAAATATTTTGCAGTTCCAAATGAAAAGTGTGTTTTGAAAATGTTTTTTGCCTCAGTTATTTGGGTTGATCGTCATTTATTTTCTTTTGAATTCATCTACACGAACAACTTATGACATGCATAGTGTATCACTATACATGCCAAAAGGTCGTGCATACTGATATACACTTGCGTGTTACAACTACAGGGACATGTGAGCAGAAGGTCAAACCCAAGCCAAAGCTGGATTCAGCTCAGGTGCAATACAAAAACAAAAATAGAGTGGTCAACTACAAGTTTCAATGACTACTCCAACATACTTGAACCAGACCTCATATATATATATATGTATATATGTATATATATAAATATATATTTCAGAGGAGCACCAGAAGAGAACACATGATGTCAAGAAAAAATCAAGCTAGTACGATATGTACATACACATACATACATAAATGTATGTATGCATCCAAATGGAGATGACCAGAAAATGTAAACATGCAACACAAAAACTACTCATACATGAAGACTCAGGAACTAGATAAGAGTATGTGCAAAGTGAACAAGACTCAATGCAATGAACTTCAACTTCAAACAGAACCAAGAATGCGAAAATTCAAACCAACTTCACAATGCAATCAAATATCATAGGCACAACATCGAAACAATATGCACACATGGACATCAACATAACCATACTCAGCTCAATAGTTCAACTAACATGAACATGGCACTAGATCACCTACATGAAACCAGAGGCATATGCAAGTCGAATATAGTGGTGCATCAAAAAGACAAGACACTACTAGAGAAGACCACTTCAAGTTAACAAGCTTTAGACATCAACAGATCAACATGGGTATGCATACATATGAAACACAGACTATCCACAAGCATTCAAGTGTGTGAAGACGAGTATGAGTCAAAGCAATGCAATGCAATGACCAGACTACAACAATAAACTTCAAATGTAAATACAAGTGCACAAATCAAAGGCTAACAAGACTGCAACAACAAAGAGACTCGAGTACACATGAAGCTCATATGCAAATCAAACCAGACTCAAGCGAACAAAAATAGATTGCATATATAAAGTGACCAACATACAAAGCGAGGGGACAACAACTCCAACCATAACAAAGACCAGTGTGGACAAAAACAAAGTGCAGACTTACATCAAAACACACCATACTTGGTTTCACACATACACACACAAATATATGTATGTATGTATGTATGTATGTACATATGTGGTGATCCACAAGTATATGCATATGCAACATGGTGACATCACATTGAAACTCAAGCGTCAATAAATATAGAAACGAAATGATAGTGAAGCAATTCAACATAGATGAATCGAAGATTGATACTACTATAGATGCAAGCAAGCAGTCGAAAGAAAGTCATGGTTCGAAAAGAGAATGTAATAGCAGTTCAAAAAAGTTCGAAATTTGCCAGCAAATAAATGGAACAGCAAAACCATGGGTCAAAATAATTTTGCAGTGAATTTTAAAATGAAAAAGTGCTGATTGCCAGCAAAAAAAATTCATGAAGTCGAAGTCAATCTTTTAGCTTAAATATTCAAAAATACCGAAGTTGCGGGAGAAAAGGCCGGAGCAAATACAGTAACACGTATAAGATTAAAAGTCAGAAATATCAATATCGTTCAAGCAAAAATCCATGGCCGATAAAAACAACGTGAAGAATTCAAACGAAATATACGAACATATATTTAGGGATTTTATCCCTATTTAATCCCACAGCGTCATCGGTGTGAGAAATGCAGATTAAGGATCATAAGACTAGGATAAACACTAGAGGGGGGGGGGTGAATAGGGTTTTAGTGAATTGTTAAGTCTTTTTGAGTTTTTGTTAATTTGAACACAAATGTATGCAATATTCAGACACAGATATGATAACAGAAACAAACACAAATGCAAATATGTAGTAAAAGCAGTAAAGAAAAGAACACACCGGATTTTATACTGGTTCAGAGTTACCCTACTTCCAGTCCCGCACACAAGTACGGATTTCCTTTCAAAAATAATCTTTACAATTACAACCTCGATTTTAAGGAAACAAGAAACACCCTCCAGATTCACAATCCTCTGGGTAGAGATACTTGATTTCACGGGCAACAAGTTCACCCAATTGATTTCCAAGGCCACAGTCACACCTTATCTCGCTTGATTGATTTTAAAGGCCACAATCACACCTTTTCTCGCTTAAGTGATTACAAAGAAGCCTATAACTCTGAATAGCACGGAGAATCTTGTTGAGAAAGTGATAGAGAATCAAACTAGAGATAATCTAGTTAAATTCAATGTTGGTGTCGGCAAAGTAATGGTAGGAATATGTATAAGAAATGTGGAAGAAGAAGAGGAGTGAAAAAGCAGAAAATCTATATTAAAATTCATTGAAAACATCCCCTATTTATAGAAGAACAACAGCCATGTCCATTCGTGAAGAGATATGACGAATAGCCACTTCTTTTGAAATTTAAATTTTGAAACCAACTGACACTATGTCGACATGGGTAGGTTGAGCATGTCGACATCCCAAACAAATTTTTGGTGGTTTATTTTTCTTCGAAAATAACTTCTATTTTATATAGAAACTATTGTAAACTTTATAAATAGTTAAAATACATAAGTAAATATATAGAATAATATATACAAAATTTTACTATAATTCTATATTTAAATCTAAGTATAAATATCTAAAAATTAAATATATTATTATTAATGATAGTTAAAACTACGGATAATTAGATTTTGAAATTAAAAATTATTTTGAGGCTAAAAGTATTTGAAATCAGGATAGATGTTTTTGATGCTTTTAAAAGGAAGATTTTGAAAACAAGATATAATTTTGTGAAAATCATTTTGAATGAAAATTAGCGGATACAAAACAATGTTCCACTAGATTTTTTGTAGGTTCCATCCTACTTAGGGTTCCATCCCTTTAACAGGCTCGAAGTGGATTCCATTCCACAAATAAATTGGATTTTATGATGCCAGTGCTTTTCTAGGAGTGTTAACAAAATTTCTAGTTAAAAGAAAAATTACTAGAACTCTTGAACTCTTGATAATCTTGATACTTACGAGTCTTCAATCTTGATATCTTGAATCTCTATACCTTACAGTCTTCATTCTTGGACCTGCATGCTTAAATCCTGCGTATACTTATATATCTAAACTCATACTGTTAGTACTTATATTTTATAATCTATTCTAAGGTTGTTGTCATCATAACCATCATCTCAAGGACTAACAATCTCCCCCTTTTGATGATGACAACCTTTTTATAAAATATTACTTCTATCCTAATAATTCCCCCTTAATCTATGCCTAACGACCCTATTTTATACTTCTCCCCCTTTGTCATCAGCAAAAAACCATCTCCAAACTATGTAACTCCCCCTCATTCTTGGACTAAAATAACTGCATTAATAAACTGTACAATGGAGTATATAATAGATATATTAAGAGATAGTTTAAACTGACAGACTTGATAATCAAACAATGATCAAATGTATATTTATATATGTTTTGTACAATCATCAATCCACACTAAATATCAATCCATATCAAACCAAATTAAAGTAAATGAAATCAAATCAATTAAAGCAAACAATTCAAACAAATGAATAAATCAAACGTTACGAGCAACTTCTACCCATCCTTCTTCTCCAAAAATAGGGTCTGCATTAATAGCATCCCAATTTTCATTGTCGTTGATGAGAGAGACTGGAGGATGTTATTCGTTATCATCCTTGTGCAGGGAGGAAATCATCCACCGTATTGCATCGAAATGCCTTTCTTGCTCCTTGATCATCCGCATTTGACTCAATTCTAAGTGTCGCTGGTAACAAAGAATGAACGAGAGAATATTCTTGAATGAATTAAGAGTTTCTTCAAGATTCTCGGATAAATTATGAATTGGATTAGCCATATTTGGATTTGTGAGAAGAATGAGAGATAGAGTAGATAATAAATAATATTCAATGTTGAATTCTGAAAGAAATAGGTATTTATAGGTGTAGAAATTCGTTTGAAATGAATAGACATATGGTAGTTATTCAAATTTCAAATTCAAAATGAAGTTTCATTTCTGACCAGTACATGTCGACATGGTCATAGGGGGTATGTCGACATGGGGCAGTGAATTTTTTTGACTTATTTTGATTTTGTGAATAATTGTGTGTGTGTATATATAATATACTAACATTTATTCTGGAGATAAGATAAGCTAGATAATAGAAAAGAAGTTCCATTTCATTTCATACTAAGATGATACAACGATTAAACACAAAGAACTACACGAACATTCAAATCAAAATAAACTATAACAAATACACGAGATACGAAAAGGTAGAACTAGTTAGAGGATGATGATGAAGAAGACAATCCAAGCTTCTTGCTGACTTTGGAAATAAATTTGTTCATCTTGGATGAAATTTTATCCAACTTCTTACTAACAAATCGTTTAAGAATCCGTTGATTCTCAGCAATGGTCTTTTGGTTTTTGAGAAGGGTTTTGTTGGATGGATTAGGAGGATAGTCGATGCTCTCCAAAGAAGTTTCACCTTCTTCTTCTTCTTCTTCAATTTCCATTTCATCCCCTTCCTCTTCTTCTTCCTCTTCTTCTTCTTCCATCTCCTCATAAGCCAAATGCTCTTTCTTTTCTTCAAGAGTCTCATAAGGTTGAAAAAAATGGAATTATCATAAGCGAAGTGTTGGAATGGTTGAAAACTTTTCTAGAAACAAATTCTTCTCCTTTAAAATCCACTCCAAAATAGTTAAAAATTCGAGTGAGATAAATTCCATGATACAAAGTATTCTCACCCATTTCACGATTTTTAGGACGAAGTTCGTCCAAAATGACTTACGCCCAATTAATGTCGTAGTTTCCAAAAATAGCAAAAAGTGCTTTGCAAACTTTTGAAGTAGGATTATTAAAATTCCCCAATCTTGGGGTCAAAGTATGTTGCAAAATAAGATTGATAATTCTTTCTTTTGGTCGAAAATTTCGATTTTAAATTTAAAATCATCATTCCCTTCGAAAATGTGATGAAATGTCTCACGATCATTTTCATCGATTTTAAAACTAGAAAGATCCATTCTTGTACTTTTGCATTTGAGAATGGTACCCAAAAGATCACAATTCAAAACAATTCTAGTGCCATTAACACTACTCCAAATTTCATCCTCATTTCCATTATAAAATGAACGGTTTAAATTTGCATAGAACATTTTGACAAGGTTTGGATAGCAAACAAAATCATTTTGAGAAGCATCAATAAGACTAAGAATATGATTATTTGCAAAAAGAGAATCAATTTCATAAGAAGAAAAATCTTGAAAGATAGCAAACTTTCCGGGATGGACTTTTGCATGGTTAGCATAATTGATGTATGCTTTAATTGCCTCCGGATCATTGAAGGGTTGCTCTTTTATCTTTCTGGAAATTCTCATGGTGGAGGGGTTGCTTGAAGAAGCCATTAAACTAGAGAGTAGAGAGCTTGAAGTTTTGAAGAGAGTTTGAATTTGAAAATGAGAGTGAAAAGATATGATAAAAGATAGTGAATAAATAGATTCTCAAAGGATATGTTCTCTGGTCAAAAGATGACTTTTCGAAGAATTGAATGAAGTGAAAAGATGGAAGGAAATTCAACCATTTGAATTCAAATTTTGAATTTCAAATTCTAATACCCATATCGACATCATGGTAGGGACCATGTCGACATGTGCCTATGAATTTCTATAATTTATTCTTTCCTGAGTACTCTAATATATATATATATATATATATATAACTATTTTTTTAATGCCTATATATCTGGAATATTATTAGAATTATATTATTTTCAATAATATGTTATTATAAAAGATAATAAAATAATAGTAAAAATAATAGTAAAAAAATTTAAAATTCAAATAACACATCAATTCAAAATCAATCAATCAAGCAATTAAGCATCTAATTCTAAGCATGCAATTTCAACCAATTGTATTGTAAATGTGTACCTTTTTCTGAGTTCGTTTCTCTGAATTCGTCGAAATCGTGAAGTGCCATAGAACACAAAGTTGAATTATCTGTCTTTTGATCATCATCGCTTGAGGACGAGTCCGAGTCATCTAGAGTAGTAGTAAATGCACGCTTCCGTTTCTTTACTGGATCATTGTTTATAAAAGGATTATGCCTATCTGGATACAGACAGTCTCTTTTGATATGCCCTGGTTCATTACAGTTGAAACATTTGACATTGTTTGGCACTACATTCTGATTTCCAGAGTTCTTATAGTTATTTCTCCTGAGATTTTTCATCTTTCTATACTTCAGAAATTTCCGAAAATTCCTGTTCATAAAGGCTATCTCTTCATCATTATCGCTGTTTGAGTCTGATCCATCAGTTAATGCATTAAATGCCATTGATTTCTTTTAAGATGCTTTGCTTTCTATTCTCCCGATCATTTGAACTTCAAACGACATTAGATTTTCAATTAATTCCTCTATCTTTAGAGCACTGATGTAATTTTCCTCTTCGATCGCAAGTGTCTTTTGATCCCATTCTGGAGTAAGAGAATTTAGAATTTTTCTGACTTGATGTTCTTCCGTAAATTCCTTTCCCAAAGATATTAGAGAATGCACAATATCCTGAAATTTACTATACATATCTAAAGTAGACTCATTATAATTCATTTTAAATAATTGAAACTGATTTGTGAGCATGGAAATTTTGGTCTGTTTGACTTTGCTTGTTCCTTCGTGAGTCACTTGCAAAGTCTTGCAGATTTCATATGCAGACTTACAAACTGACACTCTATTAAATTCATTTCTATCAAGTGAACAAAACAGGATATTCATTGCTTTATAACTATTTTTTGCAATGGTCTTTTGCTCAACGGTCCACTGTGCAAAATCAGTTGTGGGTTCAGAATATTCAGTTTTTGTGATATTCCAAGTATCTAATCCTACAGACTCTAGATATATTTTCATCCTACATGCCCAATATGCATAGTTCTGCCATTAAAAAGTGGTGGTCTGACAGTAGACTGACCTTCTACAAATGAACTAGTGACAGAGATACTAGTGTTAGTAACGGTACTAGTGTTGGTAGCCATTTTGAAAACTTTTTCAAAAACAAGATTATGAAACTTTGAAAACCTTGCTCTGATACCAAATGTGAGAAATGCAGATTAAGGATCTTAAGGCTAGGATAAACACTAAAGGAGGGATGAATAGTGTTATAGAGAATTGTCAAATCTTTTTGAGTTTTTGTTAATTTGATCACAAATGTATGTAATATTCAGACACAGATGTGATCACATAATCAAACATAGATGAAAATATAAAGTAAAAGCAATAAAGGAAAGAACATACCGGATTTTATAATGGTTCGGAGTTTTCCTACATCCAGTCCCGCACAAAAGTACGGATTTCCTTTCAAAAACAATCTTTAAATTACACCCTCGATTTCAAGGCAACGAGGTACACCCTCCAGATTCACAATCCTCTGGGTAGAGATACTTGATTTCATGGGCAATAAGTTCACCCAATTGATTTCCAAGGCTACAATCACACCTTATCTCGCTTGATTGATTTCCAAGGCCACAATCACACCTTTTCTCGTTTAATTGATTACAAAGAATCCTATAACTCTGAATATCACTGAGAATCTTGTTGAGATAGTGATAGGGAATCAAACCATAGTTAATCTAGTTAGATTCGATGTTGATTTCGGCAGAGTAATGGTAGAAATATGTATAAGAAACGGGGAAGAAGAAGAGGAGTGAAAAACCAGAAAATCTGTATTAAAATTCATTGAAAACATCTCCTATTTATAGAAGAACAACAACCATGTCCATTCGTGAAGAGATATGACGAATAGACACTTCTTTTGAAATTTAAATTTCGAAACCAACTGACACTATGTCGACATAGGTAGGTTGAGCATGTCGACATCCCAAACAAATTTTTGGTGATTTATTTTTCTTTGAAAATAACTTCTATTTTATATAAAAACTATTTTAAACTTTATAAATATACTTGTCTATAGTTAAAATACATAAGTAAATATATAGAATAATATATACAAAATTTTACTATAATTTATATTTAAATCTAAGTATAAATATTTAAAAATTAAATATATTATTATTAAAGATAGTTAAAACTACGAATAATTTGATTTTGAAATTAAAGATTACTTTGAGGCTAAACGTATTTGAAATCAAGATAGATGTTTTTGATGCTTTTAAAAGGAAGGTTTTGAAAACATTTTGAAAACAAGATATAATTTTGTGAAAATCATTTTGAATGAAAATTAGCGGATATAAAACAATGTTCCACTATATTTTTCGTAGGTTCCATCCTACTTAGGGTTCCATCCCTTTAACAGGCTCGAAGTGGATTCCATTCCACAAATAAATTGGATTTTATGATGCCAGTGCTTTTCTAGGAGTGTTAACAAAATTTCTAGTTAAAAGAAAAATTACTAGAACTCTTGAACTCTTGATAATCTTGATACTCATGAGTCTTCAATCTTGATATCTTGAATCTCTATACTGTACAGTCTTCATTCTTGGTACCTGCATGGTTAAATCCTGCATATACATATATATCTAAACTTATACTGTTAGCATCTTATTTTATAATCTATTCTAAGGTTGTTGTCATCAAAACCATCATCTCAAGGACTAACAATCGGTAGTAAAAGGCATTTTAGTTTGTTTTATTTATTTTGCAATTTTCCTTTTTAAAATTGTGTAACACTCTAGTCGTGTGACTAGATTGCGAGCTATGGTTGTGTAGTTCGAGAATTCGCAAGTTTACATGTGTAAGCGTTTGACTACTTAATTTTTAGTAGAAACCTTAGGGGCAGCACGTAGGCAAGATTTTGCCGAAGTTCGGTAAATTTGTATATGATCTCTACTGCATTATTTTTGTTATTTTTTTTATTTCTGCATTAATTTTTATTTTTTTAGTATCACCCTGTTCACCCTTCCTCTAAGGTGAAAATGATCCTACAAATCTAAGTGTTTGACAGTTCGTTTAGCTATATTTTTTTCAATTCTGGTAATTACGTGCAGTGTATATTTTTTGATCACTAGAATTAAGTGGAAGGCCACAACCCTACATGCCATCTTTTTTAGTAGGTACAAAATTATTTTTCTGTGTGCATATATGTAGACTATGATTTTAGTTTCTCATATAACTTGATTTAGGCAGCTCATGTCATTTCACTATATTATGTCTGAGTGGATTTATTTAACAATATTTCTCTCCATTAGTATATTAGAACAATTGATCCAAGTGTTTGACAGTTCATTCCACTGTATTTTTTCAATTCTGATAATTACGTGCAGTGTACATTTTTTGATCAGGAGTACTAAGTGGAAGACCACAACTCTGCATGCCATCTTTTTTGGTAGGTACAAAATTATTTTTCTGTGTGCATATATGTAGACCATGACTTTAGTTCCTCATATAACTTGATTTATACCAAAAATATATAACTATGTTGTACATAGGTTCTATGGTTGCAATGTATCTACAGTGATGGGTGTGTTTGAGCATACATCATTTGCAATATCGCTTATGTGGGGATACTATAAAGGTACACTATTATCCATACGATGATTCTGAAATAGATAATTAGATGTGTAAAAATAAACTATTTAACTTTAATCCAATTATATAATAAAAGTATTGTAACCTTCCTCTTAAATACGGTGAATAGTGTCTTGGTCACCAAAATATTTGATATCTTAATGCTAATTCATTAAAAGAATTATCATAGATGCTCTATTGTCTTTACATATATTCATGATTTAAGTAATTTTGTTTTTAGCTGTAGTTAATATTGTGGTTGGAGGAGCCATTGATGCTCTAAAGGTTCAAAAATTAATATAAAGGTTTATTTGTTTTAAATGACAACAAATTCCCTTGTCGCTTCCAAACATCAAATGGCAATAAATGTACAAATCTTCAATTTTACATTGTGATTTTATTGTTCCCTTATTATTACCTTTAATTACATATTTGGGCTACAAAAAGTGATACTGGATATATACCTATTTTAAGAAGATTTATTTGGATTTATAATGGTTTAATGGATGTTTTGAATGGCTTTAATTGGCTTATGCATAAGATTTAATATCTTATTTAACCAATCGTTGCTTACCATCAATGAAGCTGTTCGTAAAGGGTATAATTTCATAATGTTGTATTTCTATTCAAGCATTTTATTGAAATGCCTTACCTTCAAATATATGTAATATTGACGATTGTTAACCCGCTTTTTGGCAAGGCATGGGTCGGTCATCGGAGTTCTGCTAGGTGGTTCGGTCAGGATGGTGTGGTTCGGTCTCAATGGCGTGAATCAGTGTTCGAGTATGGTCCGGTCAAGGTAGGTCAGCTTCAGTCGATCAACATCTTGTTCTAGGTTCTGCAAGCATTTGGAGACAGGGTCGATAGTTTGGTTTTAGGTCGGTCATGAGAGTTCGGTCGAGGTGGGTCGACATTTCTAGATCGGTCGCGTTAGAGTCGATCGGTAGGAAGGCTAGGGGACGATGGGGAGTGGTTTGGTATTAGTGGATCGGCCATGTGTGGATCGGCCAAGGTAGTTAGGCTTAGGTGGTTTGGCATGTTGAGGCGGGTCGGCCTCGGTGGTGTGGATCGGTAGTGGTGTGGCTCGGCATTTGAATGGGTCAGTGAATTGGTCTTAGAACGGTGAACTTGGGATCGGAATGGGGTTGTACTTGGTTCGACATGTCTTATTACCTCAATGGGATCGGCAGACATGCCAGCTCCAGGTCGGTATAGGATGAAGCTCGGGTCGGCCATGGAAGTTCAGCATGGGGCCGACATTGTAAGGAGTAAAGTTTACTTTGGGTCACCCTCTATGCTACTTCGAGTCAGGGATGGATTTTCTTCGAGTCGCTCCCGTAATGAGTTGGATCAGCTTGCTCAGAGTTTAGGTTCCATCATAATGATGATTTTGGTTCGGTTATGGTGTTGATGGGCCTGGATCACTTGGGAAGCCCAATAATTTAGGTTTTGCCTATAAATACAGCATGAAGGGCTTCAGAAAAGGGATTTTCATTCTGCTTTCCTTCTTCTTCCCTATTAAGGCTACTCTGTCATTATCGCTTTAAAAACTCTGGATTGTAACTATAATTGATTCTGGTATCAATAAACAGGAAATTTCTAGAGTGGACGTTGATCGGAGTTAGCCGAACCACTATAGATCCTCTGTTATAACTGCTTTCTTTTTAACTTTAACTATTCTTGATATTTATACTCTCTACATGCATTCTGTCTGTGATATATAACTGCAATTTGGTGCTTTCATATGACGATGTTAGTGACCAATTTTGGCGCTAACGTTTTGGTGCTTTAACTGAAAAACTAGCACTTAGGGCTCAGAAGCTTGGAGTTTGGATTTAAAGGCTTAGGAACTTGGATTCTGGAGATTATGGCAAGCAATCAAGTAGGAGACAAAGGACGAAAAGAAGTCACCAGGAGAAAAGTTGAAAGGCTTCCTCTGGAGCTAATCAACCCTTTACCTACATCACTAGGGACGAGATGCATGCACTTTTCAGACAATTTGGACAAGCAGGAACAGCAGGAGCTTGGATCCATGGAGCTGGATCAAAAGGACTCAACCGACAAGTAGAGGAGTGGTTCAGCGGGGGCAGCCCCCAATCAGCAAACAACTTTCAATCCGGGTGAAGCTGGACTCTGGGGCATGCAGCCAGGTAATGCTGGACCAACCTATGAAGGGATACCAGATGACGTTGCCTAGCCTGGCGCCAACAAGAATGCAGGAGTGCGAGATGAGGAGTATGTGCCTGATCCATCAATGGTTCTGATGGCTATAGTATCAGGGGAAAAGGATAATTCATATTTCAAAGTATCGTTAGTACGGGACCCACCAATGGATCTTGGGGAATTCTTTCATGGAGTTGAGAGATTTCTTCGACAAGAGGATGCATGTTTGGATATGAAATCAAAAGAAGTAAACATGGTTAAGAATGGAGGACCGCCCTGCGAAAGCTCAGGAAAAGACATGGATAAAGGGAAGAGGAAGCGCTGGGGAGAACCAAAATTCTCCACTTACATAGGATTGAATGCAATACTGGAATGGATATTCTTGGATACTGGTGATCGCCTTCCTTATCGAAGGCCGACAAGGAGGGAACCCTCGGAACACGAAAGGGCATCTGTAATAACCCGGTATTTTCATCCATTCGCATCCACACATGCCGGACTTGAATTGCTCAAAATACCGCGTTGTAAATAAATTTAGAGCAAATGAAATACAATCACAGAATCACAAACACAGAAATATCAGAATAACTCGCAACGGAAATTAAAATACCATAGTAGTTCATGAAGCTACTATAACAAACTCTCAAAACATAATACATAATATCATTCTGGAAAAACCATATACAATAGAAATACAATAGAAATCTCAAATACATAGAAGTTTATAAATACCAGAGCTGAAATAGAACAACTAAAACTGAAAGGTAATAGATAACTAGACAAGCAGAATCTCTAGCAATTCCTAGCTCCATAAAAGAAATCCAAAGCTAAGCTGTAACTACTCAGTCTGACCCGAGCGTAAAGTAAAACACAAAACACTCGAGTCAGGACATATATAATTATATAATGTAAACCAACTCAAGTGAACTATAGTAGAAATGTACAATAGCTTAAAGGATTGGGATCGCCCATCATTTAAGAATCAGTTTAACTATAAATTAAATACATCCCGTGGTTAAAATTTCAAAATGGTATTTTATATTTCGAAGTCAAATATCATTTAAAAATTCAAAATCATTCAAAATCCATTTCAAAATATCAAATATCGTATCTTCCAAACCACATCATTTATTTAAAATACCATTTCAACACACATTTCAAAATAGTTTACATTTCAAAACAAATTACTTCATTCTAAATCATAAAATGAAGCTATTATATTTAATAATTAAATTTCCAAAATTTTAATCTTTCAGCATTCATTTATTCACTTAAATTTATTAAAACAATGAAAATACAACTTTCGCAGCAATTGGAAAATGCTACAGAAAGTTACATTCAGAATAGTTCAATTTAACAAAAGACAGCATTTGAAATGCTGTAATAGGGTTACATTAGTTTCGAATAAACTTAGTTAAATTCAATAATATAGCACTTACAAAATGCTATAATAGTCTTTAATTAAATTTAGCCATTTGGTTCATTATTATCAACTACAGCATTTACAAATGCGGTAATATCATTTACATTAGAAATAATAGCATTTCAAAAAATGCAGTTAATTAACTTCAAATATTCAATATAATTTCAAAAACAATTATATTTTTATTTAAGTCATTTTTAACTTATCAAATCACATATTTTCACTTTTAAAATGATCATTCAAATACCCTTATATTCATGATTTTATAAAGTTAAATTTCCATTCAAAAATCAATATATAGTAATAATTCACTTATTAAATTCCAACATTCCATTTTAAATTCATTAAATTAAATTTTAACTTAACACTTAATTTTAAATTTTCAAATATAACTTAATTTCATTTTTATTTACTTAACTTAAAAATTCACTTTTGAACCAAATTCATAAATTTCCCATTTAAGTTATATTTCCAAATTTCAACTTAAATATTCATTCATTTAACATTTTAACTTTATTCAAAAATCATTAATATATTATAAAATAATTTTAAATTCATTTTAATCCAAATTATCATAAATTTATCATATTTTCATATTTAATTTAAATTCCATTTAAAACTAAATCAAAATTTCCAAAACAACTTACATTCAAATTTTCTAACCTTTCCATAATTTATTTCACTTATAAATTTTCAGAAAATCAATAATCCTTTACAAAAATCGTTTTAATTAAGTTTAAATCAAAATATTATAATATTTACATTTCCAAAATGTTTTAAAATTTTTAGAAAAACATATTTTAACTACGGGTCTGTATAAAATTTTCTACGCTAGGTAAAGTGATGCGGGTAATATATCATTTCAACCCGTAATTTACAAAGAAAACCCGGGTTTTATCATTTCAAATCCGCAGTCCCAAGTAAAACAAAATAATTGAAAATCGCTCAGGCCTATCATTTCAGCTCATAACGATTTTTCCCTATTCTAAAGTCCATTCGGGTATGTATCATTTCAACCCATAGTGATTCTAATCTAAAGGGAACTTGCAGTGTGATAAACTGATATAAATAACAGAACAGCGTAATATAACAGTAACATATGATATAACAGGGTTTAAGCATGGGTGAACATCATATAATCATAGCATATCAGATATAATATGATGATGCATTTTACAGATTCAAAAGTGGTCAATTTACTAGTTATATAGGTATAAACTGTCTGATGAGAATAACTCACTGGTATAGATGGAGATGACAACAAACAAATGCACAACTGAGATCCACACAAGCACGATAGCATGAAAAGATTCGAGTGGGAGAGCCAAAGATTAATTTCCAAAGTTTGTTCAAGATAATGGCCGAATTTTTTTTCTTGAGTTTGAGAAGAAGAGTTCACGTGAAAATGAGGAAGTGGCTGAAGAAAAAAGAGTTAAGGCAGCAAATATGGAAAGGTGTTGATTGAAGTGTGAAAAGGCGTGAATACAAAAAGGCAAAAGCAAACCAATGGTCACAAACTCTTCAAATATCCACCATATTCTTTTAAAATTTTAAATAACTGAAATATATATATAAATTCAGTTAAAATACGAAAATATAACAAATAAACAAAATATAAATAAATATTTAAATATATATAATTAAATTAAGAAAATAGCACAGAAAATGTAAACTAGTCTAGAAAATTTGAAAATAAATGGAATAAACTTTGGGAAAATTTTACGTACTTGAAAAATATTTATCAATAAAGATAAGAACACAAAATAAAAATACATTCACAAAAATAAATAAATAAATTTTAATTAAATATAATTTAAATGAAGAAAATAGCAGAAAAATAAAAACTGGCCTTTAAAAATAGGAAATAAATGCAATAAATTTTGGAAAATTTTTATTATCTCTTTAAAAATATTTATAAATGAAATCTTACAAATAAAACAAATTTAAAATAATTTCAAAATAAAATAAAGTAATATTTAAATTATATTCAAAAATCTAGGGTTGTTATACTCTCCCCTACTCAAATCTTTTCGTCCTCGAAAAGAACGGCAAGGAAAATAAAGAAAACAAGATAGAAAAACAAAATAGTACCTAAAACGAATAATTCCGGGTTTGAAGCATGAATGCTTTCCTCCGTTTCCCAGGTACAATCTCGATCGTCAGCATTCCACTGTACTTTGACCAGATAACAAATTTCCTTCTGAGCTGCTTCGTACCTCTATCGCCAATACAAAGTGGCTTCCTCTCGACAGTCAGATTAGGCTCAATATCCAAACTATCAAGAGAAGAAGGATGGATAATAAGAGATGGATCATGAAGATGATGGCGAAGGTGCGAGACATGGAATGCATTATGCACTCCAGAAAGTTTCTCGGGCAAATCTAAACGATAAGCCAAAGAACCAGTTCTTTCCACAATTGCGGAAAGGACCCTCAAAGAAGAAGAAGGTAGGAATAGCTAGAAGGAAAAATAGGTCGGAACACAAGGATGGAACATTATATTAAAACCATATAAATTTCAATTTAAAATTTTATATTCATAACATTTTAAACAATTTATAATATGATAAATAGTCATTTGATTCAAATTTGATAGTTCGAAGTAAACAATATTTTAAAGCATTTTATATTATTTAGGAAAGTAAAATAAATGATCAAAATTCCCTTTATATAATATACTTTATCAAAATACTTTTATAACTCGATGTCTTAACAAGTTTACTTTCGTTCCTGCAGACTCTGGCCACGCGTTGATCAGGCGCAAAGCTAGAATTCTCCAAGTACTTAGTAGACTTGTTTCAACACCCAGTGAAAATACTGGATTTTTTTTTAAAAACAGATATGGAAAGTACAATCCAAACAAAACAACCAAACCAAAACATGTCGATCATGGATCGCGGATACACAATGGTTACGCCTGGATCCCCCAGAAAACATCCGTGCCCGTAGGCCGACTACCACAGCCCTGCGATTACGCCATGAAGAATGGTAGTACCGCAAATACACAATGGTTACACCTAGATCCCCTAGGAAACATCCGTACCCTTAGGCTCTCGCAGCCCCTACAGATTACGCTACCAAGCTACCCAATAGATCACAGATACACAATGGTTATGCCTGGATCCCCCAAGAAACATCCGTACCAGCACGCTCTCACAGCCTCTGTGAATTACGCTATGCAGTCGCGCTCGTAAGACCATGGAGATCACCGTGGAATTTGATAGACACTCGAGTATCATATCTGGAAATCATAAATCAGAGAGAGAATAATATCGATAGAATGAATCCACAGTGTGGCCACAAAGCGGATATCAAGAAGAAGGCACTTTCCATATCTTTAATTCGAAAATATGTATCATATAGTACCTTTCAAATATCATACTTACATAAAGTCCATGATATATAAGATTTCATTTCAAATCGAATACTTTCCAAATCAATAGTATATCAAATCATACTTATATAAACTTCGATTATATAAGATTTCTCTTTATAAATTTAGTATCCTTTCAAATCAACAGTTTCAAATCACTTCATACTTATACTAATCAATTTCATACTTATACAAATCCATTTATATAAGTTCGATAATTCCCAAATCAAAGTATTTAAATGAACAAGGTTCTCAATTTTCAAACCATTTCAATATCAATGCAGTTTCAAAAATCATATATGATTTCGCCAAATCATTTCAAATTCACATTCTTTGTCAAAATAAAGATTAAATCATTTCTAAACCATTTCAATCATCAAAATATCAAAATGGTTATGAAGTTTAAAACCATCTCTTTTAAAACCTTCAAACTATTTATTTCTGTATGAAAAATCCAGTTTACCATTGGAAAGATTTTTATTCTATATATGTACTCTATTCAAAACATTTCAAATCTATATTTCATACTACTATAATTCAACATATTCCTATTTATTTCACTCAACAAACAGTTTTAAACTTATATAAATCATATTACTTTATACATTAATCAGACCAAACTAAACTTATATTCTTTATCATATACCCTATGCCTTTCAAAATTGCTTAGCTATGAAAAGTTAACCTTGATTTGGAAGTGCTCGAACCTTAAATTAGTAGAAGAAATCATATTTTCAATTCAAGAGTTAAAAATCACCAACAAATCAGTAAACCAATTTCAAAAGATAGGGTTATAGCAAAACAAATCTGAATCTTGAGGACCGAACATCGGCTTGCTTTAAACCATTTCAGATATATATATATATATATGTATGTATGTATGTATGTATGTATGTATGTATGTATGTATGTATGTATGTATGTATGTATATGTATATACATATATCTTTCGAATATCAAACCATACATCGAAATGTGAAATCAAAATTTGGTTTCACAAAATCACTCGCATAGCAAAGCCACTAGAGTGGCCTCTCCCCCACTCAGAAACTCGAAAATCAATGTCGATGATGCATGCATTCATCACCGAAATTATTTTCCAGCGACATAAGTAGGTTCTGGACTTTTATTTTCTTGAAGCTTCTTTGAAATCTCTTCAAAATCATTGGAATTCGTTCGAATGCATTTTTAAACATTTCTTATTCAGAAAATATTTTTAAATCATATTATTAATATATATTTTCCAAAATCTTGAAACCGATTTCAAAACACCGGAGTCCGATTCCTAAAAATTCAAATTCAAAACCCTTCAGTTATAAATCATTTTTATATAAGTCAATTTCTTATAAATTTTCAAAATTTTCAAATCCTTTCAGAGTTTCGAATTTCCTTTTTCAAAAGATATAAAAATTCTTATCGAAAACATTTCACTTAAATATATAAAATAAGGCCATCCTTACTAAAATAATAATTTCGATATATGCACAATTCCAAAATACAACCAAACGCAAAGTTTCAAGGGATTCAAGGATGATTTTCCAACAAATAGATATTCAATTTTTGAGGAACCTTAATCAAATAGAATTTTGGTTCGAAGGTAAGCTCGAACAAAGATGAGATACTTTTATCACCAAATAAAAAATGGGTAAGCTTATATAAATCGCAGGCGAGCTTAACCGGTCAACCGTGACTTTAGGAACATAATCAATGCGAAAAAATTTCTAAGGCAAATCGACATTCGATCGCCAGAGATAGAATCCAGATAGAGCAGGAGATAGATAGCATCGTAAACCGAGGATATAGAAATCTCCAGTTAATCAATGCCAATTGTAAAGGAGTTTCACCCTTTTACAAATCATTCAAAGATTGGCGGAATCACCGATCTTTGTAGAGGCCATTCCAAAGTGGAGTTATAGAATGCCCCAAAATCAAAAGGGTAAAATAAGGAAGACAAGACTGAATTTCAGAACAAGTAGGAGTGTTTTAAAGTTTAAGGAATCCTAGTCGATAAGAATCCTAATCAAGAGATTTCTAACAAGGTGGATACCGAAGAGATGAAGTTTATAAAATCTTGATTTCAAAGTAAGAAAATTTTTATACCAAAATAATCTTTGAAAATCGTTTAAAATCATTTGGAAATCATTTATACTTCGAAAATACGTTCTCTCACAAAGAAAGGATTCTGAGATTTATTTCACTCATTCTAGGGTATTCTACCCTATCTCTAATGAGTTTTTGCTCCGCGGGCTAAGGTTTCCCTAAAACCAAAGCTCTAACTCCAACTGTAACAGGCGTAACGCCCAGCGTAGCATACATTGGTACGTATGTTCTGCCTTTACGGCCAGCCTCTCGAATGCACTACCAACCCTCGCGGGGACATATAAGAGTAAGAGTCAACCATTCGCTACCAAATCAGGTAGCGAGAACCCCCTATCATGTTGCACCCTCCAAGTGCAATGGCAGACACACATGTAGGAGTTGAATTTCTCAAAATACTGCGTTGTAAATAAATTTGGAGCAAATGAAATACAATCACAGAATCACAGACACAAAAATATCAGAATAACTCGCAGCGGAAAATAAAATACCATAGTAGTTCATGAAGCTACTATAACAAACTCTCAAAACATAATACATAATATCATTCTGGAAAAATCATATACAATAGAAATCTCAAATACATAGAATTTTATAAATACCAGAGCTGAAATAGAACAACTGAAACTGAAAGGGAACAGACTACTAGACAAGCAGAATCTCCAGCGATTCCTAGCTCTAGAAAAAAAATCCAAAGTTAAGCTGTAAATACTCAGGCTGACCCGAGCGTAAAGTAAAACACAAAACACTCGAATCAGGACATATATAATTATATAATGTAAACCAACTCAAGTGAACTGTAGTAGAAATGCACAATAGCTTAAAGGATGCTTGGGGTCGCCCATCCGTTAAGAATCAGTTAAACTATAAATTAAATACGTCCCGTGGTTAAAATTTCAAAATGGTATTTTATACTTCGAATTCAAATATCATTTAAAAATTCAAAATCATTCGAAATCCATTTCAAAATATCAAATATCGTATCTTCCAAACAACATTCATTTATTTAAAATACCACTTCAACACACATTTCAAAATAGTTTATATTTCAAAACAAATTACTTCATTCTAAATCATAAAATTAAGTTATTATATTTAATAATTAAATTATTAAATTTCCAAAATTTTAATCTTTCAAAATTCATTTATTCGCTTAAATTTATTAAAACAATGAGAATTCAACTTTCGCGGCATTTGGAAAATGTTACGGAAAGTTACATTCAAAACAGTTCAATTTAACAAAAGACAGCATTTAAAATGCTGTAATAGGGTTACATTAAACTTAGTTAAATTCAGCAATTATAGCACTTACAAAATGCTATAATAGCCTTTAATTAAATTTAGCCATTTGGTTCATTATTATCAACTACAGCATTTACAAATGCTGTAGTATCATTTACATTAGAAATAATAGCATTTCAAAAGATGCAGTTAATTAACTTCAAATATTCAACATAATCTCAAAAACAATTATATTTTTAACTTATCAAATCACATATTTTCACTTTTAAAACGATCATTCAAATACCCTTATATTCATGATTTTATAAAGTTAAATTTCCATTCTAAAATCAATATTTAATAATAATTCACTTATTAAATTCCAACATTCAATTTTAAATTCATTAAATTAAATTTTAACTTAACTTAAGTTTAAATTTTCAAATATAACTTAATTTCATTTTTATTTACTTAACTTGAAAATCCACTTTTAAACCAAATTCATAAATTTCCCATTTAAGTTATATTTCCAAATTTCAACTTCTATATTCATACATTTCACATTTTAACTTTATTCAAAAATCATTAATATATTATAAAATAATTTTAAATTCATTTTAATCCAAATTATCATAAATGTATCATATTTTCATATTTAATTTAAACTCCATTTAAAATTAAATCAAAATTTCCAAAATAACTTACATTTAAATTTTCTAACCTTTCCATAAGTTATTTCACTTATAAATTTTCAGAAAATCAATAATACTTTACAAAAATCATTTTAATTAAGTTTAAATCAAAATATTATAATATTTACATTTCTAAAATATTTTAAATTTTTTAGAAAAACATATTTTAACTACGGGTCTGTATAAAATTTTCTACGCTAGGTAAAGTGATACGGGTAATATATCATTGCAACCCGTAATTTACGAAGAAAACCCAGGTTCTATCATTTCAAACCCACAGTCCCAAGTAAAACGAAATAATTGAAAATCGCTCAGGCCTATCATTTCAGCACATAACGATTTTCCCCTATTCTAAAGTTCGTTCGGGTATGCATCATTACAACCCATAGTGATTCTAATCTAAAGGGAACTTGCAGTGTGATAAACTGATATAAATAACAGAACAACATAATATAACAGTAACATATGATATAACAGGTGTTTAAGCATGGGTGAACATCATATAATCATAGCATAGCAGATAGTATATGATGATGCATTTTACTGATTCAAAAGTGGTCAATTTACTAGTTATATAGGTATAAACTGTCTGGTGAGAATAACTCACTGGTATAGCTGGAGATGCCAATAAACGAATGCACAACTGTGATCCACACAAGCACGATAACACGAAAAGATTCGAGTGGGAGAGCCAAAAATTAATTTCCAAAATTTGTTCAAGATAACGGTCGAAATTTTTTTCTTGAGTTTGAGAAGAAGAGTTCACGTGAAAATGAGAAAGTGGCTGAAGAGAAAAGAGTTAAGGCAGCAAATATGGAAAGGTGTTGATTGAAGTGTGAAAAGGTGTGAGTACAAAAAGGCAAAAGCAAACCAATGGTCACAATCTTCAAATATCCACCATATTCTTTTGAAATTTTAAATAACTGAAATATATATAAAAATTCAGTTTAATATAACAAATAAACAAAATATAAATAAATAAATATTAATTATATATAATTAAATTAATAAAATAGCATAGAAAATGTAAACTAGTCTAGAAAATTTAAAAATAAATGGAATAAACTTTGGAAAATTTTATGTACTTGAAAAATATTTATAAATAAAGATAAAAACACAAAATAAAAATGCATTCACAAAAATAAATAAATAAATTTTTATTAAATATAATTTAATTGAAGAAAATAACAGAAAAATAGAAACTAGCCTTTAAAAATAGGAAATAAATGCAATAAATTTTGGAAAATTTTTATTATCTCTTTAAAAATATTTATAAATGAAATCTTACAAATAAAACAAATTTAAAATAATTTCAAAATAAAATAATGTCAAATTTAAATTATATTCAAAAATCTAGGATTGTTACACTCTCCCCTACTCAAATCTTTTCGTCCTCGAAAAGAGCGGCAAGGAAAATAAAGAGAACAAGATAGAAAAACAAAATAGTACCTGAAACGAATAATTCCAGATTCGAAGCACGAATGCTCTCCTCCGTTTCCCAGGTACAATCTCGATCTTTAGTATTCCACTGTATTTTGACAAGATAACATATTTCCTTCTGAGCTGCTTCGTACCTCTATCGACAATACGAAGTGGTTTCCTCTCGATAGTCAGATTAGGCTCAATATCCAAACTATCAAGGGCAGAAGGCTGTATAATAAGAGATGGATCACGAAGATGACGGCGAAGGTGCGAGACATGGAATGCATCATGCACTCTAGAAAGTTTCTCGGGCAAATTTAAACGATAAGCCAAAGAACCAATTCTTTCCACAATTGCGGAAAGGACCTTCAAAGAAGAAGAATGTAGGAATAACTAGTAGGAAAAATAGGTCGGAACACAAGGATGGAACATTATTTTAAAACCATATAATTTCAATTTAAAATTTTATATTTATAACATTTTAAACAATTTATAATATGATAAATAGTCATTTGATTCAAATTTGATAGTTCGAAGTAAACAATATTTTAAAGCATTTTATATTATTTAGGAAAGTAAAATAAATGATCAAAATATCCTTCATATAGTATACTTTATTAAAATACTTTTATAACTCGATGTCTTAACAAGTTTACTTTCGTTTCTGCAGAGTCTGGCCATGCGTTGATCAGGCGCAAAGCTAGAATTCTCCAAGTACTTAGTAGACTTGTTTCAACACCCAGTGAAAATACTGGAAAAACTTTTAAAAAACAGATATGGAAAGTACAATCCAAACAAAACAACCAAACCAAAACATGTCGATCATGGATTGTGGATACACAATGGTTACGCCTGGATCCCCCAGAAAACATCCGTACCCGTAGGCCGACAACCGCAGCCCTGCGATTACGCCATGAAGACTGGTAGTACCGCAAATACACAATGGTTACGCCTGGATCCCCCAGGGATCATCCGTACCCTTAGGCTCTCGCAGCCCATGTAGATTACGCTACCAAGCGACCCAATAGATCACAGATACACAATGGTTATGCCTGAATCCCCCAGGAAACATCCGTACCAGTAGGCTCTCGTAGCCCCTGAGAATTACGCTATGTAGTCGCGCTCGTAAGACCACGGAGATCGCCATGAATTAGATGGACACTCGAGTGTCATATCTTGAAAACCCAAATCAGAGAGAGAATAATATCGATATAATGAATCCACAGTGTAACCACAAAGCGGATATCAAGCAGAAGGCACTTTCCATATCTTTACTTCGAAAATATGTATCATATAGTACCTTTCAAAATCACTTTCAAATATCATACTTACATAAAGTCCATTATATATAAGGTTTCATTTCAAATCGAATACTTTCCAAGTCAATAGTACATCAAATCATACTTATATAGACTTCGATTATATAAGATTTTCTCTTTATAAATTTAGTATCCTTTCAAATCAACAGTTTCAAATCACTTCATACTTATACTAATCAATTTCATACTTATACATATCCATTTATACAAGTTCGAAAACTCCCAAATCAAAGTATTTAAATAAACAAGGTTCTCAATTTCAAACCATTTCAATATCAATGCAGTTTCAAAAGTCATATATGATTTCACCAAATCATTCCAAATTCACATTCTTTATCAAAATAAAGATTAAATCATTTCTAAACTATTTCAATCATCAAAATATCAAAATGGTTACTGAGTTTAAAACCATCTCTTTTAAAACCTTCAAACTATTTTTTTCTGTATGAAAAATCTAATTTACCATTGGAATGATTTTTATTCTATATATATGCTTTATTCAAAACATTTCAAATCTATATTTCATACTAGTATAATTCAACATATTCTTATTTATTTCACTCAACAAACAGTTTCAAACTTATATAAATCATATTACTTTATACATTAATCAGACCAAACTAAACTTATATTCTTTATGCCTTAAAATTGCTTAGCTTTGAAAAGTTAACCTTGATTCGGAAGTGCTCGAACCTTAAAATAGTAGAAGAAATCATATTTTCAATTCAAGAGTTGGAAATCACCAACAAATCAGTAAACCAATTTCAAAAGATACGGTTATACCAAAACAAATCTGAATCTTGAGGACTGAATATCGGCTTACTTTAAATCATTTCAAATATATATATATATATATATATATATATATATATATATATATATATATAGACACACACACACATACATATCTTTCGAATATCAAACCATACTTCAAAATCTGAAATCAAAATTTGGTTTCACAAAATCACTCGCATAGCAAAGCTACTAGAGTGGCAACTCCCCCACTCAGAAACTCGAAAATCAATGTCGATGATGCATGCATTCATCATCGAAATTATTTTCAGCGACATAAATTGGTTCTGGACTTTTATTTTCTTAAAGTTTCTTTGAAATCTCTTCAAAATCATTGGAATTCGTTCGAATACATTTTTAAACATTTATTATTTAGAAAATATTTTCAAATCATATTATTAATATATATTTTGCAAAATCTTGAAACCGATTTCAAAGCACCGGAGTCCGATTCCTAAAAATTCAAATTCCAAATCCTTAAGTTATAAATTATTTTTATATAAGTCAATTTCTTAAAAAATTTCAAAATTTTCAAATCCTTTCAAAGTTTCAAATTTCCTTTTTCAAAAGATATAAATATCCTTATTGAAAACATTTCACTTAAATATATAAAATAGGGCCATCCTTATTAAAATAATAATTTTGATATATACACAATTCCAAAATACAACCAAACACAAAGTTTCAAGGGATTCAAGGATGAATTTCCAACAAATAGATATTCAATTTTTGAGGAATCTTAATCAAATAGAATTCTGGTTCGAAGGTAAGCTCGAACGAAGATGAGATACTTTTATTACCAAATAGAAGATGGATAAGCCTATATAAATCGCGGGTGACCTTAACCGGTCAACCGTGACTTTAGGAATATAATCAATGCGAAAAAATTCTAAGGAAAATCGACATTCGATCGCCAGAGATAGAATCCAGATAGAGCAGGAGATAAATAGCATCGTAAATCGAGGATATAGAAATCTCCAGTTAATCAATGCCAATTGTAAAGTAGTTTCACCCTTTTACAAATCATTCAAAGATTGGCGAAATCACCGATCTTTATAGAGGCCATTCCAAAGTGGAGTTATAGAATGCCTCAAAATCAAAAGGGTAAAATAAGGAAGACAAGACTGAATTTCAGAACAAATGGGAGCGTTCCAAAGTTCAAGGAATCCTAGTCGATAAGAATCATGATCAAGAGATTTCTAACAAGGTGGATACCGAAGAGATGAAGTTTAGAAAATCTTGATTTCAAAGTAAGAAAATTTTTATACCAAAATAGTCTTTGAAAATCGTTTAAAATCATTTGGAAATCATTTATACTTCGAAAATACGTTCTCTCACAAAGAAAGGATTCTGAGATTGATTTCACTCATTCTAGGGTATTTCAACCCTATCTCTAATGAGTTTTTGCTCCGCAGGCTAGGGTTTGCCTAAAACCAAAGCTCTGACACCAACTGTAACGGGCCGTGCCAGTGGGGTAATGCCTACCGTAGCATACATTGGTACCTGCGTTCTGCCTTTACGGCCAACCTCTCGACTGCACCACCAACCCTCGCAGGGACATGTAGGAGTAGGAGTATGAGTCAATCGTTCGCTACCAAACCAAGAAGCGAGAACCCCCTATCATGCTGCACTCTCCAAGTGCAATGGCAGACACACATGTCAGACTTGAATTGCTCAAAATATTGCATTGTTAATAAATTTGGAGCAAATGAAATACAATCATAGAATCACAGTTACAGAAATATCAGAATAACTCGCAGCGGAAATTAAAATACCATAGTATTTCATGAAGCTACTACAACAAAATCTCAAAACATAATACATAATATCATTCTGGAAAAACCATATACAATAGAAATCTCAAATACATAAGTTTATAAATACCAGAGCTGAAATAGAACAACTGAAACTGAAAGGGAATAGATAACTAGACAAGCAGAATCTCCAGCGATTCCTAGCTCCAGAAAAGAAATCCAAAGCTAAGTTGTAAATACTCAGGCTGACCCCAGCGTAAAGTAAAACACAAAACACTCGAGGCAGGACATATATATAATTGTATAATGTAAACGAACTCAAGTGAACTGCAGTAGAAATGCACAATAGCCTAAAGGATGCTTGGGATCGCCCATCCTTTAAGAATCAGTTAAACTATAAATTAAATACATCTCGTGGTTAGAATTTCAAAATGGTATTTTATACTTCGAAGTCAAATATCATTTAAAAATTCAAAATCATTCAAAATCCATTTCAAAATATCAAATATCGTATCTTCCAAACCACATTCATTTATTTGAAATACCATTTCAACACACATTTCAAAATAGTTTATATTTCAAAACAAATTACTTCATTCTAAATCATAATGAAGTTATTATATTTAATAATTAAATTATTAAATTTCCAAAATTTTAATCTTTAAAAATTCATTTATTCACTTAAATTTATTAAAACAATGAAAATTCAACTTTCGCAGCATTTGGCAAATGCTACAGAAAGTTACATTCAAAACAGTTCAATTTAACAAAAGACAGCATTTAAAATGCTGTGATAGGGTTACATTAGTTTCAAATAAACTTAATTAAATTCAATAATTATAGCACTTTCAAAATGCTATAATATCCTTTGATTAAATTTAGCCGTTTGGTTCATTATTATCAACTACAGCATTTACAAATGCCGTAATATCATTTACATTAGAAATAATAGCATTTCGAAAAATGCAGTTAATTAACTTCAAACATTCAATATAATTTCACAAACAATTATATTTTTATTTAAATCATTTTTAACTTATCAAATCACATATTTTCACTTTTAAAACGATCATTCAAATACCCTTATATTCATGATTTTATAAAGTTAAATTTCCATTCAAAAATCAATATTTAATAATAATTCACTTATTAAATTCCAACATTCAATTTTAAATTCATTAAATTAAATTTTAACTTAACACTTAAGTTTAAATTTTCAAATATAACTTAATTTCATTTTTATTTACTTAACTTAAAAATTCACTTTTAAACCAAATTCATAAATTTCCCATTTAAGTCATATTTCCAAATTTCAACTTAAATATTCATCCATTTCACATTTTAACTTTATTCAAAAATCATTTATATATTATAAAATCATTTTAAACTCATTTTAATCCAAATTATCTTAAATTTATCGTATTTTCATATTTAATTTAAATTCCATTTAAAATTAAATCAAAATTTTCAAAATAACTTACATTCAAATTTTCTAACCTTTACATAATTTATTTCACTTATAAATTTTCAAAAAATCAATGATACTTTAAAAAAAATCATTTTAATTAAGTTTAAATCAAAATATTATAATATTTACATTTCTAAAATATTTTAAAATTTTTAGAAAAACATATTTTAACTACGGGTCTGTATAAAATTTTCTACGCTAGGTAAAGTGATACGGGTAATATATCATTTCAACCCGTAATTTACAAAGAAAACCCGGGTTTTATCATTTCAAACCCGCAGTCCCAAGTAAAATGAAATAATTGAAAATCGTCAGACCTATCATTTCAGCCCATAACGATTTTCCCCTATTCTAATGTCCGTTCGGTTATGTATCATTTCAACCCATAGTGATTCTAATCTAAAGGGAACTTGCAGTGTGATAAACTGATATAAATAACAGAATAACATAATATAACAGTAACATATGATATAGCAGGTGTTTTAGCATGGGTGAACATCATATAATCATAACATAGCAGATATAATATGATGATGCATTTTACAGATTCAAAAGTGGTCAATTTACTAGTTATATAAGTATAAACTGTTTGGTGAGAATAACTCACTGGTATAGCTGGGATGACAACAAATGAATGCACAACTGAGATCCATACAAGCACGATAGCACGAAAAGATTCGAGTGGGATAGCCAAAGATTAATTTCCAAAGTTTGTTCAAGATAATGGTCGAAATTTTTTTCTTGAGTTTGAGAAGAAGAGTTCACGTGAAAATGAGGAAATGGCTGAAGAGAAAAGAGTTAAGGCATCAAATATGGAAAGGTGTTGATTGAAGTGTGAAAAGGTGTGAATACAAAAAGGCAAAAGCAAACCAATGGTCACAAACTCTTCAAATATCCACCATATTCTTTTGAAATTTTAAATAACTGAAATATATATATAAATTCAGTTAAAATACGAAAATATAACAAATAATCAAAATGTAAATAAATAAATATTAATTATATATAATTAAATTAAGAAAATAGCACATAAAATGTAAACTAGCCTAGAAAATTTGAAAATAAATGGAATGAACTTTGGAAAAATTTTACGTACTTGAAAAATATTTATAAATAAAGCTAAGAACACAAAATAATAATGCATTCACAAAAATAAATAAATAAATTTTAATTAAATATAATTTAAATGAAGAAAATAGCAGAAAAATAGAAACTGGCCTTTAAAAATAGGAAATAAATGCAATTAATTTTGGAATTTTTTTATTATCTCTTTAAAAATATTTATAAATGAAATCTTACAAATAGAAAATTATAATAATTTCAAAATAAAATAAAGTCAAATTTAAATTACATTCAAAAATCTAGGGTTGTTACAGCATCGGGAAGGCACCATCTCTTTCATGACCTGGACGGGCATGATACTAATGGCTGCAGGCATCTAAAGGATATAATCGAGGAACATGTAAGGAATGGTCAGTTGTGGTAATAAGTCGACAGCCTACCTTGAACAACGAAGGCGCAAGGCCCAGGAACGGTGGCCGGTTGGTCATCAACTAATCGTGATGGTTTGGAATAAGTAACAAATTCTGGGCAAACGACCAAATTATTTACTCATGTACGGGGTCAGAGATAACCCTTAGACATACTCTAAAATGATGGTTTACCGAGATGCTCCGGTTTGTGAAATCTATTTTTTCCTTTTGGCTTGGACATTTGCTTTTTTCTGCTTTTGTTTTGGAGCTCAGTTTGAACTCCCGGTTTTATTGGTTTCTTGGTTTGGATTTTGGTTTGGATGCTTGATTATTTATTTGGATTTTGATTTGGACTTTTCATATGGATTTCTGGTTTTCTGGTTTGAATCTGGGTCTTAGATTCAATTTTGATTGACGTTTATTTGGTTTTTGGCTAAAAGGTCGTCAGGTATAGAGTATGCTCGGTAAGGGTCTGGAGAGATCAAGATTCGGCCTAGGACATAGGCTCTATATCATCTGTCGGTTACTATCACAGGTCGTCGAGTATAGACTATACTCAGCAAGGGTCCAAAGCGACAAGGATTTGTCTTAAGACTTAAGCCATGGCATTACTCAACGTTCAGGGACACTGAACCAAGAACATTATGGCATTACTTGACATAGGTCATCATGTGCAGGTTGCACTTGGCAAGAACCTGGAGAGGTTACGGATTTGGATATTGCGAACAGCTAAGGATTTGGGCGTGGACCCAAAGCGGTCTCGGATTTGGTTATCGACCCGGAGAGGTCATGGATGTAGTTACTAGTTATTGGATATGGATAGGTTAGAACTTGATTGTCGGGTTTGGATGGATATGGAATTGGAAGAGGATTTGACTACTGGATAGGAACCAGATATCGACTCGGAGTAGTTGTAGATTTGGATAAGAGTACGACAATGACACTTGGGTAAACCAGATTGGATTATGAATCGGAAAGTATGGCTATGGATAACATATGAACTTCGAATATCGGATTTGAGGCTATTCAAAGCACACCTTCCAATAGCAAGGCATATTTTAGGAGGCAAATGTTAACCCTTTTTGGCAAGGCCATGGACATGCGTATTTAACTAAATCGACAGCTTGTTGATCGAGGCTGGAATACTATGGGTATGAGTCAACTGGATGGATAGACGATCAATCACGGATGATAAATTTGATTACGAAACTGCGGTTTGGCATAGCATGGTTCGATCGTCAGAATTCTGCCATGCGGTTCGGTCAAGATGGTGTGGTTCGGTCTCATTGACATGGCTCGGTCGTACATGGCTCAGTGTTGGAGTATGGTCTGGCCAAGGTAGGTCGTCTTAAGTCGATCAGCATCTTGTTTTGGGTTCGGCAAGCATATGGAGACAGGATCAGTAGTTTGGTTTTGGATCGGTCATGAGCGTTCGGTCGAGGTGGGTCGGCATTTCTGGATCGATCGTGTTAGATTCGATCGGTAGGAAGGCTAGGGGACGATGGGGAGTGGTTCAGTATTAGTGGATTGGCTATATGTGAAATGGCCAAGGTAGTTAGGCTGAGGTGGTTCGGCATGTTGAGGCGGTCGCCCTCAGTGGCATGGATCGATGCTGAAAGTGGGTCGATAGTTGTGACAGCCCGCAAATCCGTACCCCTTGAGTCAACACTATTCTACATCAATTAACTCAAGTGGAGCAGAAATACGAACCATTAGGGTTAAAGAAGAAGAGATAGAAGAAAGAAGGAACTAGACAATAACAGAATCTCACAGTCGCAACGGAATAAAATATAATATATAATATCATATCTTTACACAGAATGAAATCTATATCTATTTTATACATCATATCATCAGAGTATCGCATACAACCATATTACCAGACAGACAAATCCATACAATCACAGCAGCGGATATATACTAGTATGGATAATACGTCTCGGACTCCAGCTCCTCTCCTGCTCCATAGCATCCTGTCCTGAACATATAATACTTGGTCTGACCCGAGCATTATAATGAAATAACACCCGAGTTAGTCTGCAATACCAGCTAATAATAATGCATCCAAATTAATTATTAAAGTTTCAAAAGTCCTTTTGAAAATTAAAGCATCTCATAAGACCACGCCACAAATAAACATGTCGGGTTTTTACCTTACGATAGCTAAAACACTTTTCATAAAAATCCTCTGATATTATAATAGGGTCTATATACAAGTACTTATAAAATAGCCGAAATTGTTACATTCATTAAATTCCAACTACTAGCCACAGAGTGGGTAATACAAACAAAACTCGTACAAGGCTCCTAGGGAGAATGGATTTCCAATTAATGACTAGGCACTGGGGTACCACCTGTCACAGTACGTGGCCTAGATGACAGTACCGAGGAGTACGCCTGCTTCCCTGCAACACAAGACCGGGACTACCCCTTACTGGATAATCCCGAGTTAGATCACCCTACAGTTGGGATCAACAACCACCCACTAAGCCGAAATAAAAAGGGACATCTAGACAGGAATGACCTCACCCTGCTTCGGTGCTACCCACCTAGCCTTGCTGCATAACCCCTGATTTTCAGTCATTCCCGGTTGATGAGGCTTGAGGCTAAGCGTTATCTTTTAGAACATATCTCTTAGAATGCCCATCGTCCACCAGACGATGTTCCGAAAGCATTCATCCATACAAGTCCGTCCCGGGTTCGAACGGAACCGAAGGCACTACTCCTACTACATCTATTTTGGAAATATCCTCAGGATTAGTAACGACCAGCCCTTGCACTTCACTGCTCCATCTTCGACTCCGAACACGTTTTTCCACGAAACGTACAAACCGGATCGAAGTGTTTTCGAGAAATAAATCTCGATCCCGGTCTCTTTGAAATGATCAACGCATTTGTCCAATATTGATAGTCGGTGATTTAACTATAAATTAACATTCACAAACGTCCATCACACAAATAATAATTCCCAATTATTTATTTCCTCAATATATCTTTACGAGATATAATTCCAATTTCAAAATTTCTTTTGAAACACTTTTCAAATCCAATTTCCTCATGGAATAGATTCTCAAATCTTTATTCCCTCTGAAACATCCAAGTATCCATATTTAAGGTTTAAAATAATTTAAATATTTTATCCCTCAACATACATTAAAACCATTTATATCAAATCTACTTACATACTTAATTTAAGATATACATATACTTTTTAAAAATATTTCAAATAAAGCCGCTTTATAAAATATAAACAACTAACTTTAAAATATGTTAAGTCATACTAGTTTTAAACATAAAGTTATGAATCCTTATACAATTTCAAATAAAGCTTTAATTGGTTTTCTTTAAAATAGAACCATTTATAAAGTATAAATGATAATAATATTCTTTAAAACATGATTCTAATTACCCCTTAAAAATAGTTACTTCTATAACTACTTTAATATATGTTCACTTCAAAAATTCTTACAACTTAAATAATTTTTCTTGAAACCATTCTTTGAATAAAACTCAAAACTCCTAACCTTTCAAAAATCATCCTTAAAAACATACTTGGTATCTCAGGGAAATATACTTCCATTTTAGGATAACCCAAGAATTCTCTTTATCAATCCAATCACGATTTACCCAATTCAATTTTAAATTTATCCCTTAAAATTCCTTTCCATACTTTAAAAATAGCTCCTTTTATTTTAAACACATTGCTATTTCTTGGAAATCACTTTCAAATATACGTTTAAAATATTTAAAATAGGCTTTGAAAATTATTTAATTGAAAATAATACTTAAGGAAATATATAGGGGTTTCCTAAGTATTTTAAAATAAAATTTAACTTTTTAAAATAAGGTTATTAAATCAAATATTCATATTAAAATTTTCTTTTGAAAACTTAATACTACTATACTTCTTTTAAAATAATTAAATACCATAATTACTTTATCAAATATTTGATTTCACTTAAAAACATTTTAAAATAATATTTCTTTCTAAAAATATTCTAGACATATTTAAACTGCAAATTCATAGATTTGAAAGCTTTCTTAAAACAAAACAAAATTTCCAAGAGAAAGCACACTTCTCATTCTTTAAAATAAATCTTGCTACTAATTTAAACAATTCTCAATTCCCTTTGAAATCAAATTCCAAACACTTGAAATTTTTCAACCCATTCCTTGGATTTAATCTCTTTTAAAATCCTTTACTTAGGAATTTCTTTTATATTCTTTAAACCCAATTCATCTATTTATATTTAAAATTTTCAGGTTGTATTCTCCCAATCACAGCACAACACAATTTAAATTAAAATTTAATGCATCACAGCGTATAAATAAAACACTGCATATCAGGCTCTAAACAAATTATCACAGAATAATAAATGATGTATATCGCAGAATATAAATTAATTTCTATTTGTGAGGGATCCAGTTGGATCCCTTCAACCTGTTTCCCTGCATCCACATATATTAGCACAACAACATATATCGATTCAATCATATTCAACCAATCAAGCAATTCATTTAAATATCGACTATTTAAATTAACTGGTACTCCAGATGTGAGTGAGTTAAACTCACCTTGGGTATTCGGCGAGCGTTGAATTTTAAATTGAATCAAACCGCGTTCGATTTAACCTAAAATTCTCGCTAGTCTCAATCGCTTCCGGATCTGCACTGGAGTGTAGAGCGCGTCGCTTAGATTCCGGCGCTACCAAATTCGTTGAATTCTGAGCATGCATGTACAAGTTATGCTATCTATAAAGATTGAATCAATTTAAAACAATTTCTTTTCATTATTAAATAATATTATACCAAAATAACATCAAGCCGCTCTCTTCTTCTCCTACATCGCGCGTCTCAGGGTTCGAACGAACCCACTCACGTCGCTACTAGGGTTTCAAAACGCTCCCTCTTCTCATCGCTAGGAAACGATTAACCAAGCCCACGATGTAGCTCATACCGTCACCTTCCCATAGTCCAAAAGCAGTGAAGCTTGGTGCTATAATGGACGCGAAAACATGGTCGACGGCCCGACCTTCAAGGCTAAGAATCCGTCAATCCATCACGCTTCACACGATCTTGACCGTTAGATTAGTAGATCCAACCACTCTCTCCGCTTTTCCAGTTGAAAATTTTCACAAATAACGATTTGATCTGGAGGAAATTGAGGAACAAAAAGGAACAATTTCGGCCATAGAAGTAAGAACGGCGGCTGAGGAAATAAGACGAGGGTTTCGACCCCTTAAACGTGTATATATACATGTAATCTAATATTTTATTATTTAATTCACTTTTAAACAATTTTCTCAAACGATCTCCAAATAACGCACGCCGACAGGCGTTCCTAGGGTTTTACCTATTTTCCGAACACAATGGAACGTGTTTCAGAAGCTAATTTGATCATATACGCAAGTTACGGAAATAAACGATCAATTTTAATTTTAATCGGTTAAAGTAATTTCTAAGCGTTTTAAGCTGCCGAGGTCAAACGACAATTCCGATTGGTACGAAAATTGAAATCCAATAATAACTAACTATTACGGATCCAATGGAACTGGTTTTGTCAAATTCCAAGACTATGCCCCGGAAGGCTATTTTAACTCGTCGATTAAATCGAGCGATTTCCAAAATCGTCGAAATCACTTAAAATTTCACTTTTAAAATTTTAATAACTCTATTATAACTCGTATGAAATTTATATTCACATTAGAAATCATTCCAATTCAGTTTAAATCAAAATTTGATTATTTGCATTATTATATTACTTAATTCCATTTTTAAATTAATATAAAATTCCAAATTCAATATATCGACTATTAATTCCATCTAATGGTCCAATATTATTATTTAAATCAAAATAAACTTAAATAAATTTTAGAATCTATTTTATACCTATTTACACGCAGAATCACCAATTATCCCAATTCTAATATTAAATTATTATTATTCAAATTTCAATTTCATTCCCGTATTTAAAATTTAACTAATTCTATTATCTTAAACAAAATCTTTTTATTTCAAAATTCAAATTATAATCCATATTCAACATTTAAAATGAATTTTCAAATCTAGCAACCCAAAATTCCGGGTCGTTACAGTAGTAGTGTGGCTTGGCATTTAGATGGGTCGGTGAATTGGTTTTGGAATGGTGAACTTGGGATCGGCATAGGGTTGAACTTGGGTCGGCATGTCCTAATACCTCAATGGGATCGGCAGACATCCCAGCATGGGTCGGTGTAGGATGAAGCTCGGGTCGGCCATGGTAGTTCAGCATGGGGCCGACATTGGTAGGAGTAAAGTTTACTTCGGCTTAGCCGCTATTCTACTTCGAGTTAGAGGTGGATTTTCTTTGAGTTGCTCCCCGAATGAGACGAGATCGGCTTGCTCAGAGTTTAGGTTCGGTCATAATGATGATTTTGGTTCGGCTATAGTGTTGATGGGTCCGGGTTGCTGTGGAAGCCTAGTAACTCGGGTTTTGCCTACAAATACAGAATGCAGGGCTTCAGAAAAGGGATTTTCATTCTGCTTTCCTTCTTCTTTCCAATTAAGGCTACTCTGCCATTGTTGCTTTAAGAACTCTGGATTGTAACTGTAATTGGTTCTGGCATCAATAAAAAAGAAATTTCTGCAGTAGACGTAGGCCGGAGTTAGCCTAACCACTATAAATTCTCTGTTATTATTGCTTTCTTTTTAACTTTAACTATTCTTGATATTTATACTCTCTACATACATTCTGTCTATAATCTATAACTGCAATTTGGTGCTTTCATATGAATTTAGGTGTTAGTGACCAATTTTGGCGTTAACTACGATTTCACTTTTTTATTAACAGTTTGACATAGAAATGCTGTAACGACCCGCCTTTCATTCCATAGAAAGAGGCAAGTATATCAGAGTTATACAACTAATACAACACAAACTAGACAGTCATAAACACCTGTCTAGTAATTACAACTTAAGTATATCACAGAAAAACAGACACAACTCTAGATAGCAGAACCACTATATAGCTACAAACGCCGAACCCTCCTGCTCCACATCTCCTCCAGAACTCGTCAAAGCTAATCTGAATCCCTTGACTACTCATAAAAATTTGAGTACCCAAGAGTTTAATAAAACAGAAAATAAACTCCGGGTCAGACATGGGTCTGGTGTGAGTAAACGGGTTAAAGTTGCTTAACTTTGAATACCTTTGAAAACAAAAGGTATCATGTAAGACTCCCTACAAATAAACATGGGTAAGTTTTTATCTTATGCTAACCAAAATATTTGATAGGAAATCTAGTGATATTATAATAGGGTCTAGAGTTTTCAAGTAAATATGAAATAGCTGAAATTGTTACATGATTAAATTCCAGCATAATAGCCACAAAATGGGTAATACAATCAAAACCGCAAAGGCACGTAAGAAGAATGAATTTCCATCAATGGCAGAGCTATTAAATACCGTCCGTCACAGTATGAAGCCTAGATCATCGTACTTAGGATCCACCCTAATTCCCCTGCAATACAAGGCCGGAATCAACCCTTACTGGACAGTCCCAAACAAGACAACCCCGCAGATGGTCGTCGCTAACTGCCTACATAGCCGAATAAAAAGGGACCTCTAGACAGGGGTAAATCTCATCCTACATGGGTGATACCCACTTAGCCTTGCTGCACCTTCCCTGTTTCAGCCATTCCCGGTTGATGAGGCTTGAGGCTACGATTACCTTTATAGATCACATCTATCTTAGAATGCTCATCGTCCACCCGACGATGTTCCGAAAGCATTTAATCCATACAAGTTCGTTCCGGGTTCGAACGAAACCGAAGGCACTATCTCGCCACACTCATTTTGAAATCACCCTCAGAGTTAACGACAATAGCCCTTGCACTCTGAATCTTCATCTCGAATCTGAAAGTACTACCCCATCAAACTCTTATTGGAATCACCCTCAGAGTTTTAACGACTAATAGTCCTTACACCTCGAGTCTTCACTCTTCACTTGAGATTCACGAACTAACGTTTAATTTGGATCGATGTGGTTTTTGGAATTCCATATTTGGAAATCCGATCCCGGTCTCACCAAAATCCAAACACCATCTTAATGTCAAAGTGATTTAAATTTGAACAATTTAATTCAATTTAAAACATTGAATTCACACAACGTCATTCACAAATAAATATCACACATTTATCACAGCTATAATCAGTATCATATCATAGCGTATCACAGATTATTTAAACCATAAGTATCAACCAAAACCAGACATTTCACTCAATCAATTATCCACAAACAGGAGCCATTAAACCATATTATAATTAATTTAATTAACTTAAATTAAATTAACTACTTGAGAATTAATCACATAATCCTGCTTAAACAATCATTAATTAATTACAACATTTAATTAATTAATCAATCTTTAATCACTTTATAAACCAATTAATTAATCTTCAATTAACAGATTAATTATCCTTTAATTATCTTCTAAATTAATCACCCTTGATTAACTATTACTTAATTACATTAAGTAATTAACCTTTAAATTAATTACTCTTTAATCACTAAGTAATTAATCTTAATTGCTTCCATTAATTAATTAACTATAATTAATTGCATTTATTCTCAATTAATTACATTAATTAAATATATCATAATCACTTCATTGATTAATTATCTTATAATTACTCACATTTATAAAATTAAACCTTTAATTATTATCATTAACTACATTAATTAATGAACCTCTAATTACTTTCATTAATTAATTATTCTTCTAATTATAATTAATAATTAATTCTTTAACTTATTTACATTCATTAATCAACCTTGGTTAATTCCACTCAATAATTAACTACCCTTAATTACTTATCAATTAAATCAACTCCTTGATTAATTACATTAATTAATCATTTAACTACACCGAGTAATTATCACTTAATTACTTCCCTGAGTAATTATCCTTTAATTACTATCCGTAAGTAATTCCTTAATTTATTACATCCAGTAATTACCATTAATTACTTCACTAAGTAATTATACTCCATTAATTACATTAAGTAATTATACTTAATTCCATCATCAAATGATTATCTTTAATTAATTAAATTTAATTAATTAATTAAAACAACCACATTAACTTGATTAATTACATTGGTAATTATTTTCATTCAATTACTTCATTAAGTAGTTACCTTTAATAATCTTCTTAACATTAAGTAATTAACCTCTTAATTACTTATTACTTAATTATTTCTTAATTGATTAACCTTGATTAATCAAATATTAATTAAGTAATTAATTACACAAATTAATTTATCTTAATTTAATTACTTAAATCAATCATTTTAGTTAATTAAGTAATTATACTTTAATTACTTTAGTAAATAAAACTTGATTTAAGTTAAGATAAAAATATTATTACATTAACTCTTAACTTCCATTTAAATTAAATTAAATTTAAAATCTTGAATTTGATTTATTTAAAATCATTATCCTTTGATTCAAGTTAAATACTTTTACTTTAATCCCTATTTAAATTTCAACAAATACCCTTTTTAATTTGAAAACATTTAAGAACTAATTTACCAAATTATTCTAATATAATATTGATATAAACCAAAACTATTTTAAAACAAAATTTAAAACTTTAAATCCATACTTTTAAAATTACATTTATTTAAACATTATTTTTTAAACCTAAACATTTTATACATTTTAAAATAGGTTAAAAATTTATTTAAAACTTGCTTTGCCTTTAAAATTTGAAATCATTTTAGTTTAAATAAAATCTGGATTCGTTATAAAACTGGAAATGAAAATGACTTGATCACACATAGCCAAAATCCCGAGACAATCCCTAGTGAAACACAGCATCACATGCGAACTTATTTTCCCCGAGACATTCTCGAATAATTCTTCGAGAAAACCAGAGCAAAGTACTACCCTAACCCAAAAGAACTACCCAGACCCAACAATGGTATATGCGTGCACGTGCACGTCGCAGCCACCGGATTCTGACCATCGACGCTCCCTCCGGCATGTCGTCAAACCTCCCCTTAGGCAATTCCGACCACCCAAAATCAGCATGAAGCCCAAAATCAAAAAAAAGCAATAATGACCTCACCTGGAACGCGCTGATCGGCCAAAATCCAATTCGATCAAACGCTACCGACCACCAGACAAAGTGTAACCGTGGCCTAACGTTCTTCGACCATCGTCGAAGCCTTTCCTACTATTCCGATGATCTTCGAAGTTCCGGTGATGCTGCAGTAGCCTCGAGAACAAAAACGACACACAGCAGGCCCTAAACCCTACTACATCGATTCGCTGTCACCACGATGTTCACGAAATCCATCGAACATTTTTCCCGTGCTCCTCTACTCCCTCGCCACCTCCGGTAGCAAACCCGACTCCTCTGTACTCACCGATCATCATAAAAGACTCAAAATCCCTTTTCTAAACAACCCCAAATATCTCCTTCGACACTAACTTAAAAATTATAATTTAGCCTTTCAAATTCCTAGTTTTTGAAAGCAATTGAGACTATATAAGTGAATTTGAAAATCATCATGTTTGAATTTTATCTATTTTCTGATTCCCACTGTAAAGTTAAACTTACAGTATATTTATCACATATAATAACTTAAACTTTATTTTTAAAAGCGAGAGCACATTGTTATTTACCTTTTCTTTTCTATAATCAAAGTCTAATTTTGATTTTGCAGGGAGATAAAAATTATTTTGTAGTTGATCTTGCAACAGACATTTACAGAGAACATAAAACATACATATACTGGCATGCATTCAAATTATACAGTGCAAACCAGATTCTAGATGAAAAATCTAAGCAACAAACATGTTTATAGCATCATCACATAGATCAATTAACACCAAAAGATTTGTTTTTAAAATGTTTACTCACCAAACATTGCAGAGTAGAGGATAGGATTTATTTTCCTGGAACTTGTATTTGATCTGGTGTTGTGTGCATGCTGATTTGATTACTGTTGTTGAATTTACTTGCTGTTGATCTTTGCAGAGATGTTGATTTAAAATTTGGTTTAAATCTATCGATGGTTTTCATTTTTGCCAGACCTCAGCTTTGCAGATCTTTGAACATATGTTTGTTTTTGATTTACATGCTTTTAAGAAAATAATGTACAGATTTTTGAACTGATTTTAATTTTGATTTGGAAACTTCTTTTTTTAAAAATCCGATTTCAGTTTTTAGAAGAGAAAAAGGTTTGAACACAAATGATTTTGTCAATTTTTGTCTTATAACATTTATTTTAAAATGTTTCAAAAATAAACAAATCAATGCCACTTGTAAACTTAAGTTGTTAAAATGATTCCAAGTGTTTTTGCATGATCTAATAGCCTTACACATGTTTCACTTCAAATAATATAATAATTTTCTTACTTTTACAAATGTTTGTAAATAGATTTCTTATTTATATTACCTTGTTTTAATGCTGATATCAATTTAGCTTATAAATTACCATTATTAAGTACATTCTTTTACATTTATTTGTATATTTTAAAAATGTATTTTCAAAGCTAAATTTTAATGAAATAAAATTTAAAAAGAAAAGAATATTAAATTAAATCTTATTTTAAAATTTCAAACTAAAAATATTGTACTTAAATATATATAAACTAAACTTATTTCAAAAGCAATCTTAAAGGAAAACAAATTAAACTTTTATTATAATACACTATTTAAAGCTATTATATTTTTAAATAACAATAAATATTTACTTTAATTACTTTTTGAAAATAAGATAGATTTTTAAATAAGGTTTTGAAAAGTTTCTAAATTAAATTCAATCAAATCTTCTAATTCACAATATATATTCATATATATATAAATATATATTATAAATTTGAAAATATTTTTATTATATTTAAATTGAAAACAAACTTCCTTTTCACAATGTATAACACACATATACATTATAAAAAGAAATATATATTAATTAGCTTAGAAAGATAAATTTTATCAATTAAATATATTATTAATTTTGAAAAGAATAAAATTTTCCAAATTAAATTATTATCACTATAAATTTTGAAAAGAAGAAAATTTCCAAATTAAATCATTAGTTTTTAAAATTTAACATTTATCAAATTAAAAAATTATTAGTTTTTAAAAAGATAATTAGATTATTAAATTAGTATTACACATTTTAAAGTAATTATTAATGGAAATTATTAAATAAGTATTGCCCAAATTTCCAGGACATCACATTCCTCCCCCCTTAAAATAATTTCGTCCTCAAAATTTAAAAGCAAAGATAACTTAATAATCCCATACGGATTTTAATTTTAAAATAGCAAGCATATGCTATCAATCATATACTAGCTACCAAAGCAATCAATTCAAACAAACAACACTAACTATCGAGAAAAAATTCTGGACAAAACTTCCTAGAGTTTCCCAGGTACAAACATTAGAATACTCGCTCTACAGAATCTAAACTAGCTTCACAACTCAGATCTAGGGCTCCTATATCTAGATCTACAATCTAAACAGGATACCTGACCACAAACAAGTCCTGTTCAACTTCTAAAATCTCCCAGAACAGCTGGATCTAAAACCAGTGATCTATCATACGCGTACTCCCTCAGAGATATGTGAAATACATTACGAATCCCAGCCATTCGAACTGGCAATTCAATCCTGTAGATCAAACACTTAACCTTAAGTGAATACAGAAAGATCCAATGCTCTTCTGAGCTATCTTCCAGTCTTACCCAATCTTATAGCTCTTATGATCGGAGAAAACTTACCCAAAATTAAATCTCCGACTTTAAAATCCAAATCCCTTCGTCTTATCCATAAAACTCTTCTGCCGATCCTGGGCTGCCTTCAACCTTCTTGATCAATCCAAACTTCGTAGACGCCTCATGAATTAAATATAGATCAAGAATGAGATGATCTCTGGATCCTACTCACTAGATGGTTCTCCCAAGATCCATCAAAATCCACCACTCAAACTCTACAATACAAACATTGAAAGACTTCAAACATACTACTCCTATCCGGATAAACAGAACAGATGCACTAGACAACCAAGCCTTCAAATCCCGAATGAATTTCCTATACTAATCCAAGATAAACACAAACTTCCGAGGAATCCGAGGTTGCTTCTATTTCGGAATAGCTGCTCCTCGCTTCAGCTGCACAACTCTGATCTGAAGAAGATGATAATGCTGTTGATGAACACAAGCACAGACTTGATCAACTCATCCTAGAAATATTGTCCATCACTTTCCAAAAAATCCTAGTGACCTATCCGATTCGGTCACAAACACCACAGCAAAAATCCAGCTAGAAAACAAGATCCGATCAATCCTGACCGCTTCATAAAACCTCCCTCTCAAGGAGCCATCCCACAACTAAGCTGAACCACGGAAAAGACAAAGAACCAAGTCGATACAGAACTCAATCTCCTGATGCGGATGCAAACCTTAACTTCATCGAAGATATCCAAAAAATTTCAAACCACTTCAATAGCTCCCACATCCTCTAGAGATGCCTCAATCCAACGCAAAGATTACTAAGGGAACTACCAAACCATCGCAAGTCACTTTTGCGATTCTACCTAGCTCATATTCCAAAGAATCTGTTCTCTCTTCACAAATCAGAGCAGCTTAAGTCTTCCAAAAAAAGAAACTGATGGTTCACCCTAACCACAACATCAAACCCAGCTGAGCTTCCAGAAGAAGTGGGCAATCCTTCACCATCTGCCCGGCCTACTGACAAAAGAATCGCAAAGACTCCTAAACCATCGAAGAAATGGGCTACTCTACTACTTTCGGACTCCACCTCTTGAATACTGCTAAGCCAAGAGACCTTCCTGACGGCACACTCAACACCTTCAAGCTACCACTGCTGCCAAAAGCTTCCTTATCCAAAAGCTCCTCGAACCACAAAGCTATACCAGCCAATTCCACGAAAGAGCCTTCAAGATGGCAAATATCTCTCAAGAAACTCGGGCTTCGAACCAAGAACAAACACCTTGCTGAACCGAGTCTCGAACTCCACTACAGACAAGACTCCTTCCTATGGTTGCCAAGATACCATACTTGCTTCAGCACTTCCGAATGAGCCAAACTCTAGAAAATCTACTCTCATGAGCGCAACCAAGCTTTACATTCCAAAGATAGACTCTGAACCTTGAAAAGGTTTCCTTCAGAGATCAGTGAAATCCTTTCACTATGCAAAGCTTATTCGACACGGTATTGGGTTTACAGTCTCGGCAGATACACTTCCATTCTCAACACTCGGACTTCTTCCACTAGTGGTAGTCGTGCTATACACACCACTACCTCTCCTACCTCTAGAACTTATATTGGAGAACCCGAACAGGTAATCCAACAAAATAGGTAGGTATACAGATATATATATATATATATATATATATATATATATATATATATCTAAGTACAAGTACGCTCTCTCAAGAAAGAATCACTCCAAAGCCTAGGTATTCACTCAACCTCGGTCTGATACCACAATGTAACGACCCGCCTTTCATTCCATAGAAAGACGCATCATTAAGAAGAAAGAAAGGGATAGAAAAGAGAAAAGAAAGAACCAAACAACAACAGAGTCTCACAGCGGAACGAATAAATTATATCATATCACATAAGATATAACATAGTATCATATACATCAGAGTTATACCGCTAATACAACACAAACTAGACAGTATAAACACCTGTCTAGTTATTCCAACTCAAGTATATCACAGAAAAACAGACACAACTCTAGACAACAGAACCACTATATGGCTACAAACGCAGAAGCCTCCTGCTCCATATCTCCTCCAGAACTTGTCAAAGCTAATGTGAATCCCTTGATTACTCATAAAAATTTGAGTACCCAAGAGTTTAATAAAACAGAAAATAAACTCCGGGTCAGACATGGGTCTGGTGTGAGTAAACGGGTTAAAGTTTCTTAAGTTTTAAAACCTTTGAAAGCAAAAGGTATCACGTAAGACTCCCCACAAATAAACATGGGTAAGTTTTTACCTTACGGTAACCAAAACATTTAATAGGAAATCCAGTGATGTTATAATAGGGTCTATGGTTTTCAAGTAAATATGAAATAGCTGAAATTGTTACATGATTAAATTGCAGCATACTAGCTACAAAGTGGGAAATACAATCAAAACCGTGAAGGTATGTAGGAAGAATGGGTTTCCATCAATGGTAGGGCTACTGGGGTACCGTCCGTCACAGTATGGGACCTACATCACCGTACCGAGGATCCACCCTAAATCCCCTGCAACACAAGGCCGGAACCATCCCTTACTGGACAGTCCTGAACAAGACAACCCCGTAGATGGCCGTCGCCAACTGCCCACACAGCCGAATAAAAAGGGACCTCTAGACAGTGGTAAATCTCATCCTACTTGGGTGCTACCCACTTAGCCTTGCTGCACCTCCCCTGTTTTAGCCATTCTCGGTTGATGAGGCTTGAGGCTACGATTACCTTTATAGATCACATCTATCTTAGAATGCTCATCGTCCACCTGACGATGTTCTGAAAGCATTCAATGCATACAAGTTCGTTCCTAGTTCGAATGAAACCGAAGGCACTATCTTGCTACACTCATTTTGGAACCACCCTCAGAGTTAACGACAATAGCCCTTGCACTCTGAATCTTCATCTCGAATCCAAAAGTACTACCCCGTCAAACTCATATTGGAATCACCCTCAGAGTTTTAACGACGAATGGTCCTTACACCTCGAGTCTTCACTCTTCACTTGAGATTCATGACCTCATGTTTAATTTGGATCGATGTGGTTTTCAGAATTCCAAATTTGGAAACCCGATCCCGGTCACGCCGAAATCCAAACGCCATGTTAATGTCCAAGTGATTTAAGTTTGAACAATTTAATACAATTTAAAACATTGAATTCACACAACATCATTCACAAATAAATATCACACATTTATCACAGCTATAATCAATATCATATCATAGCGCAGATTATTCAAACCATAAGTATCAACCAAATCCAGACATTTCACTCAATCAATTATCCACAAACAGGAACCATTAATCCATATTATAATTAATTTAATTAACTTAAACTAAATTAACTACTTGAGAATTAATCACATAATCCTGCTTAAGCAATCATTAATTAATTACAACATTTAATTAATTAATCAATCTTTAATCGCTTTATAAACCAATTAATTAACCTTTAATTAACAGATTAATTATCCTTTAATTATCTTCTAAATTAATCACCCTTGATTAACTATTACTTAATTACATTAAGTAATTAACCTTTAAATTAATTACTCTTTAATCACTTAGTAATTAATCTTAATTACTTCCATTAATTAATTAATTATAATTAATTGCATTTATCCTTAATTAATTACGTTTATTATTTATATCATAATCACTTCATTGATTAATTATCTTATAATTAATCACATTTATAAATCAACTAAACAGTTAATTATTATCATTAATTCATTAATTGATTATTCTTCTAATTATAATTAATAATTAATTCTTTAACTTAATTACATTCATTAATCAACCTTGATTAATTCCACTCAGTAATTAACCACCTTTAATTACTTATCAATTATATCAACTACTTGATTAATTACATTAATTAATCCTTTAACTATACTGAGTAACTATCATTTAATTACTTCCCTATGTAATTATCCTTTAATTACTACCATAAGTAATTCCTTAATTAATTACATCCAGTAATTACCCATTAATTACTTCACTAAGTAATTATACTCCATTAATTACATTAAGTAATTATACTTAATTCCATCATCAAATGATTATCTTTAATTAATTAAACTTAAGTAATTAATTAAAACCAACCACATTAACTTAATTAATTACACTAGGTAATTAATTTCCTTTAATTACTTCATTAAGCAATTACCTTTAATAATCTTCTTAATATTAAGTAATTAACCTCTTAATTACTCATTACTTAATTATTTCTTAATTGATTAACCTTGATTAATCAAATATTAATTAAGTAATTAGTTACACTTAATTAATTACACAAATTAATTTATCTTAATTTAATTACTTAAATCAATGATTTTAGTTAATTAAGTAATTATACTTTAGTTACTTGAGTAAATAAAACTTGATTTAAGTCAAGATAAAAATATTTATTACAATAACTCTTAACTTCTATTTAAATTAAATTAAATTTAAAAGCTTGAATTTGATTTATTTAAAATCATTATCCTTTGATTCAAGTTAAATACTTTTACTTTAATCCCTATTTAAATTTCAACAAACACCCTTTTTAATTTGAAAACATTTGGGGACTAATTTACCAAATTATTCTAATATAATATTTACATAAACCAAAACTATTTTAAAACAAAATTTAAAACTTTAAATCCATACTTTGAAAACTTACATTTATTTAAACATTATTTTCTAAACCTAAACATTTTATACATTTTAAAATAGGTTAAAACTTTATTTAAAACTTGTTTTGCCTTTAAAATTTGAAACCATTTTAGTTTAGAAAAAATCTGGATTCGTTATAAAACTGGAAACGAAATTGACTTGAGCACACGTAGCCAAAATCACGAGGCAATCCCGAGTAAAACACAGCATTACATGCGAGCTTAGTTTCCCCGAGACATTCTCGAATAATTCTTCGAGAAAACCAGAGCAAAGTACTAACCAAACCCAAAAGAACTACCCAGACCCAACAATGGTACAAGCATGCACGTGTACGCCGCAGCCACCGGATTCTGACCATCGACGCTCCCTCCAGCATGTCGTCAAACCTCCCCTTAGGCGATTCCGACCATCCAAAATCAACACGAAGCCCAAAATCGAAAAATGGGAAATAATGACCTCACCTAGAACGCGCTGATCGACCAAAATCCAACTCGATCAAATGCTACCGACCACCAGACGAAGTGTAACCACGATCAAACATTCTTCGACCATCCCTGAAGCCTTTCCCAAAATTCCGATGATCTCCGAAGTTCTGGTGATGCTGCAGTAGCCTCGAGAACAAAAATGACACATAGCAGGTCCTAAACCCTACTACATCGATTCGCTATCGCCATGATGTTCGCGAAATCCATCGAACATTTTTTCCATGCTTCTCTACTCCCTCGGCACCTCCGGTAGCAAACCCGACTCCTCTGTACTCACCGATTATCAGAAAAGACTCACAACCCCTTTTCTAAAAAACCTCAAATATCTCCTTCGTTACTAACTTAAAACTTATGATTTAGCCTTTAAAATTCCTAGTTTTTGAAAGCAATTCAGACTATATAAGTGAATTCGAAAAACATCATGTTTGAATTTTATCTATTTTCTGATTCCCATTGTAAAGTTAAACTTACAGTATATTTATCACATATAATCACTTAAATTTTATCTTTAAAAGCAAGAACACATTGTTATTTACCTTTTCTTTTCTATAATTAAAGTTTATTTTTGATTTTGCAGGGAGATAAGAATTATTTTGTAGTTGATCTTGCAACAGACATTTACAGAGAACATAAAACATACATATACATGCATACATTCAAATTTGTACAGCACAAACCATATTCTAGATGAAAAATCTAAGCAACAAACATGTTTATAGCATCATCACACAGATCAATTAATACCAAAATATTTGTTTTTAAAATGTTTACTCACCAAACATTGCAGAGCTGAGGACAGGATTTATTTTCCTGGAACTTGTATTTGATCTGGCGTTGTTTGCATGCTGATTTGATTACTGTCGTTGAATTTACTTGTTGTTGATCTTTGTAGAGATGTTGATTTAAATTTTGGTTTAAATCTGTTGATGCTCATCATTTTTGCCAGACATTAGCTTTGCAGATCTTTGAACAGATGTTTGTTTTTGATTTACATGCTTTAGAGAAAATGATGTACAGATTTTTGAAATGATTTTAATTTTGATTTGGAAAATTCTTTTAAAAAAAAAATCTGATTTCAGTTTTTAGAAGAGAAAAAGGTTTGAACAAAAATGATTTTGCCAATTTTTCTCTTATAACATTTATTTTAAAATGTTTCAAAAATAAACAAATCAATGCCACTTGTAAACTTAAGTTGTTAAAATGATTCCAAGTGTTTTTGCATGATCTAATAGCCTTACACATGTTTCACTTCAAATATTATAATAATTTTCTTACTTTTACAAATGTTTTTAAATTGATTTTTTATTTATATTAACTTGTTTTAATGCTTATATCAATTTGGCTTATAAATTACCTTTATTAAGTACATTCTTTTATATTTATTTGTATATTTTAAAAATGTATTTTCAAAGCTGAATTTTGATGAAATAAAATTTAAAAAGAAAAGAATATTGAATTAAATATTATTTTAAAGTTTCAAACTAAAATATTGTACTTAAATATATATAAACTAAACTTATTTCAAAAACCAATCTTAAAGGAAAACAAATTAAACTTTTATTATAATATACTATTTAAAGCTATTATATTTTAAAATAACAATAAATATTACTTTAATTACTTTCTGAAAATAAGATAAATTTTTAAATAAGCTTTCGAAAAGTTTCTATATTAAATTCAATCAAATCTTCTAATTCACAATATATATTCATATATATATATATATATATATATATTATAAATTTGAAAATATATTTATTAAATTTAAATTGAAAACAAACTTTCTTTTCACAATGTATAACACACATATACAGTATAAAAAGAAATATATATTAATTAGCTTAGAAAGATAAATTTTATTAATTAAATATATTATTAATTTTGAAAAGAATAAAATTTGCCAAATTAAATTATCATCACTATAAATTTTGGAAGGAAGAAAATTTCCAAATCAAAACATTAGTTTTGAAAATTTTACATTTATCAAATTAAAAAATTATTAGTTTTTGAAAAGATAATTAGATTATTAAATCAATATTACACATTTTAAAATAATTATTAGTGGAAATTATTAAATAAGTATTGCCCAAATTTTCGGGACATCACAAATGCTATCAGATATTTTTTAAAAACACAAATATATCACATAGCCTGTAAAACATTAAACCAATATAATTTTCAATAAATCTACTGTAATATGGGATCAAAATCATCAATTAATTTTTTACAACTTTATACTCTTCATAAGTGTATTTGACATAATTTTTGGTAAATTTATGAATCAAGTTGCCAGTAAATTGGTACATCAATATTAACCTTAATTATACTTCTACCGTCAAATAAGAACAGAAAAATTTAGCAATATTTTTCATTAGCATCCTAGAATGGTATCGGGAATTTTTATTTTCTGAGATATAATTTCCATTAAATGAGTAGTTTACTTATCATAAGTTTGGTTGTATTTATTCTCTACGTATTTGTATTTGTATTATTACATGCATTCATTATAAATTTATGCACTTCATATTTGTGTAATTAATTTGAAAAAACTCAGGATGCATATATGACATGTAAGTATTCACAAGGAGAAGGATACAATAGTGCTGCTTACAGAAAATATTATATTAATAATTAACTTAATTTCCGAACCCATAGTGTTGTAAATGACCAATATTATTTTCAATCCTTGATAATCATTTATGTGTTTAGTTTAGAGTACCAAACTATTAGTTACACATGAAACAACTTTCATTTAGGTTAAAGGCTAGAGGATCAAATAATAAACACGAAAGTAAAAAAAGATGTTGAAAATTTTGGAAAGTTATAACCTACTTTAATTTATATCTACACGATGTAAACTATGGGTGTAGAAAACTTCACTTTCAAGGCAGCATGTCCAACACACAAAACATCCTATCGATTACTTTTTATTGATCCTTCATCAATTTTCAGCAAGAAATACTACTTTAGAATTATAAATAAATAGTTGTAGGTGCACAAAGGAAATCAACTATGTTGCTTCAAGTAAATTAGTACATAATTATGTTGGTTTTAATTCATATGTTGTATCTTCTAGTTACATACATGAATTTATGCTAAGTATTGCATGCTTGGTTTTTGTTTTTATGACTTCTCTACTTTTAATGAAAAGGACAAGAAATATCAATTAGTGTTTCTATTAATATCGAATTATCGTAAAGAGCAACAAAATTTTAGTGGTTAAATGGCCATGGCGTAGAGTCATCGGTTCGGTCATCATTTCCAAAGTGTAAGCAAATAGATTTTTCACATTATTTTTTCTTCATTTTAATCGCCCTCTTCAATTTCTTTTATTTATTTTTCAAAATATTTTATTTGAACTCTTTTTATATAATATTGTGCACTGCTTATGATCTTGCAATAAGTCCAATAGTAATCTCTTATGTGGACAAGTAGTTTTACAGGTTATAATTAAGTAGTAGCAACATCGTAAGTCGGTTTTTACAAGAAGCGCAGTGCACTCATTTATTAGTTATGGGAATGTTTTAATTATTACTAAAAAAGATACCAAATTAAAGTATACGTTCTCTTTACAGAATGTTATTAATGCTTAAGGGAAATTTTGTTTTTATGATGCCTTTATAATGTGACAATCCAATGACTAATGCAATCCAATCTTCAGAGCCGATGCCTAAGATTAAGACATATTTGAATCTTAAGAGATTTTTAAGTTTTTTTTAATGCAAAATTGTGTTCAAGTGGCTCATATTTTGTTCTTACATGTTTTAGATAAAGAAGGATATGCAAACTACTTCATCAATAAAGTTTGACAATGTAGTATTTTTGTTGAGGGACAAAGAGATGCTGACATGGAATGGGAAATTGAGGAGCAAGAAGAAGAAGAACTGGAAAGTGAAGGAGAAGCAGAAGATTAAGAACATGCGGAGCTTGATGCTAAGAGACTTCACAATTCAATAGAAAAAGAAGCTAATAATAACCTACGGAGAGTGAAAATAAAAATATGGAAAGTCAAGATAAGTTAAAGTCTACAAGTGGAGTACATTTTATTTTATGTTTAACGTGTAGCCCTTTTAGCTTAACGGCCTTAACTTCCATTGTCACCGAGTAGTACATATCATCATTCCATGATTAGTTTATATTTGCATTCCTGAAAATCAAATAATGCTATTATAAGTTGTATGCGATTTCAAATAAATGAACCTTTAATTTCAATCATTTACTGCTCTCCATTTTGGTCAACATTTCATTATGTTTTGTAGGTATGGGTGAATGATTATTGTTTGATGTGAGGTTATCTTATACTATATAATATATACATCATGAATGTTTAAAAACTATACTATAATGCAACAACATGTGCAAATAATTATCTAAGATGTAGTTTAGCAAATACATCTTCATAATATGAGGATATATTGAAATTATCATATATATATAAACTAAATATATGGAGAGCTAATAGTATACAGACTGAATCCTCAGTCTATACACTAAATATATTTGAGGGCTTCATCTATATACTTAGGAGAATATTTATGAAGATATCTTTAGTTATTTATTTATCACTTTATTCTTTTATTATCATGCTACTGTAATAAAGGCAGACATCTATGGATTCAGACTATATATTTGCTATAACATCTATGATAGACATATTTATTAATATTTTAATTCCATAAACCCAGCTCTTTGTCAATAGTTATCATGTTATTGACGGTATCATTACTAATTGTTCTGTTTATGTTATAAAAGCAGTTAAAAATAAGGTTAACACATCCAAAATATCACGTTTTCTATGTTGCATTAAAATATGATTAAATTTAATGAACGTTATAGTGTGTAATGGAAACATTATTTTATGATACATATTTAGTCCTATTTTATAGGATCTATACTTTTTACTGCTTTCATATTTCACCATAGTGCATCTACTGATTTTTTACTTACTACGGATGAGTCCACTTGTCCTTTTAACTCCTTTACTTACATATATGTCTGAGAGCATTCAGTCCTATTACTACAATGACTCAATAAGGATTGTCTACTAATTTTAATACTTATATTTGATATTGTAATAATGTTTCTAATTCCCTCCTGTAAATAGTATATTCTGATTAATTTTCAAAACGATTTAATTTTCTAACCGCAACAAATATGTTTTTGCCATACCCATGTGCGAAGCACCGGTTCGCACTAGTAACTATAATAAGAGATAGAGTAATAAAAGGTTCAAAACTCGTAATGCAACACCTTAACTTACTCGAAAGTTATGAAATAAAGATCATGAAATCAAAAAGTCATAAGAATTAACGAAATATGTATTAAATACTAATAAAAATTAAAGATCTAAAAAATATCAACATTATGCTCATTTACTCAAAAGACCATTATGATAATCAGAAAAATCTTCATTCGAATTCGAATAAATGTTAATGCTGTAATTTTTGAAGTTAAAAATATTGTTTTTAAGTTTAGATAGCTCAATGCTTTTTCTAACCTTATTAAGATATTCTTTAAAATGAATATATTTAGCCAATCTATATTTTGGATTTGAGATCCAATTGAAACAAAATGATGCTATTGTTAATACTAATCTTTTAGTATAACTATTGTTATTATTAAAAAGTCTTTGGTTTCCTCAAATCAAATATACCAACGCATTATAATTAATAAAGTATCTAGTAAAAATCTATTTTCCTTTTTAAACTTAAATCTTAAGTTATACCAGTAAAATCACAATTCGTAATTTTAGTTGTAAAAATAAAGTTAACAATTTAAGTTTATTATCGAGTATATAGCAAGTATCCACACAAGTGTAATACAAATAATTAATATTATTCAAAATATAATTTACAAAAAGAACATTTATTATAGCCCAGCTGGTTGAGGACTACCTTGCAACCATGGAACAAAGTTCCTGGAGGTTGCAGGTTCAAGTCCCGCAGCCGAGATATGTTTCCCTTAAGGCTTGGAGCGGTTATCCTCAATAAAACCTATAATCTAGTAGAGGATTGATGCTCTGGGCTGGGCTAGCTAAAAGGGGGATCAGTGTGGAAGACGGCTGTATTCCCTAGCTCTACTCTCCGGAGTAGGTTTCTTTTTCAAAAAAAAGTTCAATCATGTTTAGCTTCCCATGCATGATTAACCACATATGAATCTTAGCTTTTGGTGGCGCGTTTGCTTTCCAAATAAGATTAAAACAGTTACTAGTAACGCCCGAATAATTAAGAATTTTATACAAAGAATTTGAAGAGAATTTCTTACCTTTATCCCATTCGCAGATAGTAATATCATTTTCATTATCAATGTTATATAAATTCAATCTTTTGCATAATAAAAAAATTGTCTAAGAGTTGTACCTTCTAAGAATCTATTAAAACTGAAGTTCCAAGGGGGATCATTATATGGAGAAAAATCATCTTTAATTAAAGCATTTTTAAAGTTACAAAATTTAAAAAGTTCTTTAAATTCGATCTTAAGAGGAATAACAGATAACCAGCAATCTTGCCAAAAAGTTGTATTATTACATGAGTTAATAATCTATTGTTACCAAGGTTATAAATCTCTTGACATTTTGAATTGATTTCCAAAATTAGATAGTTTGTTGTTGATTGAAGGTGTAATCTGGTGCAAATTATTACTACCATTATAATAATATTTAGATATAATTTCTATCCAAATTGAATTATCATCTATATCCTTAAATTCCACAATCACTTCCTTAATGAAGAAAATTCATGTTACATAGATTAATAACACCTAGTCCTCCCTCCATTTTTGATTTATAAACTGTTTCCCAATTAACTAAACATTTTAGACTACTGCTAGGATTATCACCACTCCATAAGAAATCCCTTCTTATTTTGTCAATTTTTTTGATTACCCAGTCTGGGAAAAGATGCATAGACGTCCAATGAATCGCAAGTGCAGATAATACATATCAATAAAAACTAATCTACCCGCTCTCGATAAAAACCTTCCATTCCAATTAAAAATTATATTTTTAATTTTATCAATTATAATTAGCCAGTCATCTTGCTTAAGCTTAGTTGGTCTGATAAAAAAACCAAGATAATCAATAGGGAAATTCATGGATATACAATTAAGCATATTAGCTACTAAACCTTCAACCTTATCAATGTCAATTATAACTAAAACCGAAATTTTGTCAAAATTAATTTTAAGTCCTGAAAGAAGTTCAAAGTAGTATAAAATAAATTTAAGGGTAATGACATGATTAGGAAAATGAGAAGTAAATAATAATGTATCATCCGCAAATTGAAGAACAGAGAGACCATCACGAGAGATATCACTACCAATATACCCTAATGAACCATTTCCAACAGCATTTTTAATTATCATAGTGAATATCTGCAGCTAAGTTAAACAACAAAGGCAATAAAGATCACCCTGTCTTAAGCCACGTTTTATTATATTTTATTCCCTACAATCCCATTGGCCATAATATAAGAATTACCAGTTTTAAGAAAAGTCATAATCCAACCAATTCATTTGTGACTAAAACCTCTAGCCAGTAACATAACAATCATAAAATCCCAATCTACCGAGTCAAAAACTTTCGCAAAGTCAAGTTTTAGGAGCGCATATGTAATTTTGTTCTTACAACACTGATTAATATACTCTTGAACAGCATCTACACCATCCATGATATTTCTACCCTTAATGAAAGTGGTTTGAGAACAATCAATTAGTTCATTCATTCTAGTACTATGTCTATTTACTAAAACTTTTGAAAATTTTAACAGAACAATTAATTAAGGAAATTGGTCTAATATCTTTTATATTATTAGCGTCGATTTTTATATAAAAGAATTACGTTTGCAAAATTAGATCTACGTAATTGAATTTTCCCATTATAATTCATTAAATAAACTCATTAAATGAAATTTTAGAACATCCAAAAAAAATTGTAAAATAAAATAGGAAAACCATCGGGACCTAGGGCTTTATCACTAGGCATATCGTTAAGAGCCTTCCAAATCTTCTCTTCAGAAAAACGAATATCAAATTCATTAAGATTGATTCTAGACTCAATGCAATTCTAGGTCTCTATTTCCACCAAGCCTCTTCTTTCACTAAAATTGAATTAAGCTCTTCTTTTAAATTAGCGAGTACATTACGCTCTCCAAGATTTAGTTTTCTAGTTTCTTCTATCTTTTTTAATTTTAAGTATTTCAGAAAGCAAATTTTCCTTTTAATTTTAATACTGGCAAAACCATGCTTATTCCAAATTTTAAGAAAATTCCTAAGATCTCTAGGTTTTAAAACAATTTTTTTACACAGTTATCTGTATTTCCAATGTTACAAAAATTCATTGATATTCATTTATTTCTAATTAAACTAGGAACATTTTTTCAAATTTAAAAGATTTATTAACAATTTTATGATGATCACACGTAAGAATGATAGGGCAATGGTCAAAATATGTATATGGCAAACTAGTGACTCCACAGATAAGAAATTTATCCTCAATCTCGTGGCTAACAAAAACTTATCTAGAAGAGCCATAAAAGAGGATTCCATAGTATTACTCCTGTAGTAGTAATTCAATTCAATTAGAATTAATAATAAATTGATCAAATTCTTCCATAAAAGAGAAATCACTTTCCTGAGGTGAACTTCTCCTAAAAGACGCATAACATTAAAGTCACCACCCATAATCCAAGATCTAGGAGCAAATGATCTAAATTCTAGACGTTCGTTCCATAGAAATCGATGACCAATTTTTGAGTTTGGTTCATAAACATTAGATATATTTAATAAAGAGTTATCTCTAAGGTTAATGAGAATATATGTAAAGAGTGTTGCTAAATAATATCTTGAAGAAGTTTAAAAGAATTATCACGCTACCCTATAAGTAAACCCCTAGAAGCTACAATAGAAGGTAAACAAGCCCAATGTCTAAAATGATAACCATCTAATCTTTTATAAAAGTGGATATCAGGACAATCTATTTTTATTTCCTATAAAAGGGCAATATCAATAAAATAATCTTTAAAAAATGCTTTAACTTTATCGCATTTATTTAAATCAAAAGACTCTTAATATTCCAGCTAATAATCCTTATAATCCAGATGATCTAGCTCTCTCTAATTCCCTACTCCTAATGTAGTCAATATCTAGTCAATAGTCGGTAAAAATGAAAGAGGAATCCCTTGCTAACTGACATAACTCACCAGTGGATAAACTACCTAGAGCATTGAAAGAATAAGTACTACCTAACATAAAAACCATAACTGAGCCTAAATATGTTATGCCACTCATAGCAATCGAATCAAGAGACTCACCCTTAAACGAAGAATGACTGTTGCAGACCTGCGCACTATGACGAACAACACTGTTGACAACAACAAATTTCCTATGCCTACCTCTCTTTGTCGATGAAGAAAAAGCTGAAGATTTGCTACCAATAATACAGTAACTGGCATCTGTAGTTGACATGTTTGTTGCGCGCTGAAGTGCAACATCTATAACATCATCGCTCTCTAAATCAACTACGCCAAAAAAGACATTATTACCAGCAGCCTCGATTGCATTTTAAACTTTGCTATCTTTGAACTCATCCACAATAGCGTTAATATCTGAGCCACTCACTGCAAGAAAGGAGTCAGAAACTAAGATATGATTATCTTCCTCAATCTGAATCCCCACCACCTCTGACCGAAATTCCCCAGCACTTGAAACAAAAAATCTTCTCACTTCCCCATCTTCTAGAACACCAGAACCTGCTTTTGCATATGAACTTATGCTTCATTGAATTCAACATCCCCAAAGTTCACAACTTTACTATCCATTGTATGAAGGATGTCAGAAATCAAAACATGATTATCATAACCGTTCAGTAACCCCACAATCTCTAACTGTAACTCCACAACACTAGAGACCGACAATCATCTCCCATACATTTCATTAAGAACCCCAACCTCCTCACATAAATGATCACCACAAATATCAACAACATTACTCTCGAGCAAACCTAACCTATCTAGCAAAGCATCAGAGATAGACAACTTGCTCTCAGTCACATCTTTTAAAATCCCAACTACTTCATAGTAATGGTCACCATAGATAACCAAGTATTTAGATATAACATCATTTACCATGTACATATCATCATCTAGAGTATCACTGGTCTTACGAGTATCATTACCATGCACACTGGTATCACTAATCTTATGTACATCATCTAGAGTCTCTAACCTTATGAGTATCACATAGTACACTGGTATCACCATGCACACTATCATTATCTAAACAGCCATATGAAACAATCCAGTCATCAGAGACATGAGCATCCAATATTTGTTTACTATCAATATCTCTATCGATAAATTTCTCAAACTGATTGATAAAAGTAACAGTGCATTCCTGAGTTTGATTTTCAATTCTACTTTTATGTACCAAAGATTTGAAATATGAAGGATCAACAAAATTACATTGAGAATTTCACATTCACACCTTCAATCAAATCAAAATTTATATCAAAATCATCTATTAACTTAAGAAAGTTAAATCTATTAGCAATGGATAACTCAAAACATCCTACTTTACCAGATCTTGTTATGGATCTTTTATTATGAACATAAATAAATTCCTTGTTCGATTCACTTAGATGAACATCAAAACAAGAATTTCCCATAGAATAATCTGCGTACTTACAATCAAATACGGCATCATTTATTTTTTGAGAATGAGAATCCAAACTACAATGTAATATAACAGGGTCTAAGAGTAATTGATCAAAGAAACTAAGCTCCTCCCTATGGACTGTAACTGCGATATCAGAAGCTTCATAACAACATCAAAACAGTTTAAAATACCAACATTCACACTAGATATTGCCCCCATATCGACACCCATAACATCACCATTTAAATAATAATCAGTTTTCCTAAAATAATCCAATTTCTTTCTACAATCCTTACCAATATTAACCGCATTGATCGCATTAAAGTGTACGAATAATTCCTCCAAAAACCAATCCCTCTTTCCTCCGTGTCCATAAATGATCTAGAAAAATCCTCTTAAGTTTGATACATTTTACGACGAAAAGAAACCCATGATCAGATAAAGAAGGATCTAAATTCCTGTCAGAGATGGAAATTAATTTTGCTGAACATTTTACTTTCTTGTGATCGAAATTCCCGCACCCAAAACACCTAATAGGGACGTGACATTCCTTAGCCAAATGATTAACATCCCCATAACAACACAGAAATTTCCCTCCTCTTTCGATTTCGAGCCAATTCTTGAATTTTGATTTCTGATTTGAAAATACAGAGAAGAATACTTGAAATCCTTAACCACCTAAGCATAGGAACGCTTAAAGGAGAAATCACAATCGAGATAAGAGAAAGAATTAGGTGGTTTTGAAATGTGCAAAGGCAAGAACGGAGGAGATGAGTACGGGAACGAAGGAATATAAGACGCTATTAATTTGCTACTGAGTTATTTCTACATTTATTGCGTAACTTATAAATTTATATTTCAAATAATATTTAATTATAAAAGATTAATTAATAAATTTAAAGCGATATTAGATGGTTTTTTATACGAGCTATTTGAGATTTTGAATATATAATAAAGGTTTGAATTATAAAGTATGAAATGAAAAGAATATTTCTTGATGGTTTTATAAATTATTTTAAAGTAATATTTAGTTGTAAAACATTTTGTATTTGTTTCTGTAATTTTAATTGATGTGTAAAGTGATTTTGAAGGTTTTGAGAATATATATATATATATATATATATATATATATATATATATATATATGGATTTGGAAATGGAATTTAATAATTGAATTTTATATTGGGATTAAATAAACAATGATTATATTAGTTAATATGCATTTAGTATTTATTTCTAAGTATTTGTTATGTTTTGAGTAATTATTTAAGAAATTTCATAATTTCTGGAAGTAAGGAAATATTTTCTGATTAATATTTTAGATATTTTAAGCTGTATTTTTACAAATAATGTGATTACTTATAAATTTAAGTGTGTTTTATATATGTATTAGGTTATTGGATTTAATTGTTTAAAAAAGATGATTTTGTCGAAATTTATTATTATTTTGTTTCTCAACTGAATTGGAATTTCTATGCATAATTTCTATATTTTTGATTTCTCTTTTCCTTTGCATTGCATTTGATATTATGTGTGATTCACTGTTGATGTTGATTTGCTTAGTGATCTGGTATGATACAATGATGACAAGATTTTATTTGATTTTTGAAATTTCATTTCTATGCGATGAGAAATTTGAATAAATGGTTTAGTGATACCATCTGGTATGATACTTTCAGTAATACTTATATTGTTATTCATCGTATTAGTCTTATAGAAATTCCTAGATCAAGTGTAGTTTATGAGCCTTGAATAATTATCCGAATAACATTTGGTGGTATAGGACATTGTTATGTTATTTGTTTAATTAGTCATTGTAAGTAAATGTCACTTGAATTGATATTACACTCATGTGAATATGTAATCGGCACATCTTATAGCAATGTGTTCGCATGTAGGTAGAGGCGTGTGTCAGCTAGGATTAGATCTCTAGGACTTTATAGTCGTGTATTGACTTTCATACATATAAAACCATGTGTCGTCTTATGTTTAAGCTATATGTAGATATAGGTTATGTGTACTATATGTCATCCACCAGTGTCCAGCTTCCTTTATGGTTCGGGAGTGAACCATATTGGGCAGACCCTGGCATTGGGTCGCGTCCTAGGTCAGCAACCCGTTGTTATTATAATATTCGATGCACATCACAGGATTGGTAGTTAGCTGTCCCTTATGTCACATAGGCCAGCATTTTGTTACTATAAGGGCAAGTGCAGGGTCGTAGCCGAGGCAATGTGTAGATCATTCATAGGTGAATGTGGGTCATGATGTCCATCGAGGTAACTGATGACTGTAGGAACGTATCCAATAATTAGCGGGAGGTGAGTAGACCTTTGGTTCTTAGAGCGTGTTGTGTTCTGTTAGTCTCCCTTTCTAGTTCGGGGTTATGTGTGTGTTGTGGATTGACCTATATTATTCACTATCCAATGAGTTGGCTATACTAAAGACCATGTGTCTAAAGTGTAGTCAATCCCCATATATCCGTACTCTTTTGGTTTGATATTTTAGATATAGCCTTTGTTTATTGAATGTGATGGATTATCTTTGTAAGTTATATAAATTGGATATCATTTGGATAATATGATGGGATATCTTACATTATCTATTGGTTAGATGATTTTATAATATTATATTGGGGAATTCATGTATGTTAGCCTGATTCACTTGATGATTTCATTTTCTAAGGTGATGTTTTATTGTATGGATGATTCACCCATTGGATTTAGTATTCGACTGAATTGTTTTATATGAGTGATAACTTCTTTATGCATGGTTTTGGTGACATTTACGTTATGGGATATTTTAGTGATCTTTTAAGTTATTGTACTCATAAACCATGCATATGTCACTCTCTTTTTATTAATAAATGTACACATATTACATTGTAATCATTGACTTGAGTCGTTATGCTATGTTATCACATTATTGTCCTTCGAATATACTGTTTATCTCACATTTATTTAACCCTATGATTTAGACGTAGTCTGACCTGTGTGTTACCTATATAATACTTGGGTCACACAGGTCAGTCCGAGACATTTTAGGTACATGGGAAGTGAGATCAGGTTTTGTATTGGGCATAGAGGAGGCTGGGAGTTTGGTATAGTAGATTGTTATTTTCTATAAGTATCGTCTATTGTATGTATATTCTGGTGGTATATATTAGATTTACCATCTATATTTATGTGTTATATATTATCCCTATGATTTTGACTCTTTGTTCTCTATTTATGTATTGTATATTCTGTATTGTTATATCCCAGAGGCGCACGTGTTTATTGCTTTATGCTAAAACTATGCACGTATAGGTGAATTATTTGTTTGATGTTCTAATATGTACCAGTGTTACCCAAAGGGAACATTCAAGTGTGTACTCCATATAGGCTCAATCTTTGTGTTATCTAATAGTATTAATTAGCAATACACTTGGATAGTATGGGTATGGATATGGGGTGTTACATCACGACATATGTCAAATGCTGTTGTGGATAGGTAAAGCTCAATTACTATAGATGTTCGGGAGAATGACTTCTCCTGGGCCCATTTCAAGGAACTGTTTGGAATGATATTTTTTCCAGTGGCCGAAAAGACCATGTTGTTTAGAAGTTTTTTAGATCTAAAGCGTAGGCTAGGTCAATTGTTGAGTAAGAGAACAGGTTTAATACATTGTTCTGATTTGGACCAGGGTTAATAGATACACCTCTGAAGAAGAATGAGATGCTTGTATTGGATATGCGCCCGGAGTTTCAAAGGAACATGACAAATCATATCCAGGGATCAGTAGACCTGATAGGTATGGCTTTACAATTTGAGGATTTTGCTCCAAAGTCATCTACATCTACACCAACCAGAAACAACAAGTATAATTTTTTCTGCCACTGAAGGATGTTTTCCAATTTACCTTACTATAAGTGTTGAAAGAAGGGACAATTTGCTAGGAATTTTAAGTCAAGTGGTGGGGGACAAGTGGTGAAAGCATCGATTTCTAGGGTACCAAAGCTTGTGCCACAAACGGCCAATGGATGGTTTGCACCAAGGAGTTGTTACAACTGTCACCAGCCTGATCATATGGTTAGAGATTGTCTGATGCTTCAGATTGGACACCAACCTAGGGTTTTCACACTTGTTTCGCCACCTTCCACCGCCGTAGCTACATAGGGGAAGTAGGTTCTTGATGGTATATTATCTATTTATGGCATTCATGTTCTTGTTTTTTTTGATACTAGTGCTTTACATAGTTTCATATCATGTAACCTTGTTGATAGATTGAAACTGAAACCTAGTATAGTTCTTGACTCTGTTTGTGTGCTGGACCCTTGGGGCTCAACCAACCTGAGTATGTTATGTTTAGGAGTTCTGGTTACCTGTTATGGCCAACTCCTTCCTTGCAATATGCATGTTCTTGGTATTATGAGGATTGATGTGTTACTTGGAATGGATTGGTTTTCTTGGAATCATGTAGTCTTGAATTGTGTTAAAGCGAACTGTGGTAGGGAGGGATGTTCTGACAGTGTTTTGCTAGGAACCTATCTAGTTAATGAATAGTTTCTTTTATTCTACCGATGTGGCTGAAGAGGAGTTGGGGTCAGTTTCTGTATTTCAAGAGTTTATGAATGTGCTTAAAGAAGTATCTGGTTTACCACCCCATAGTGAGACTGAATTTCATATTCATTTGTTTCGAGATTCTAAAACTATTATGATGTACGTTCATAAGCTATCACTAAAGGAGAAGTTAGAGTTAGCTAACTAGGTCAGCGATTTGTTACGTAAAGGCTTGATCCGACCTAGTCGATCGAATTGGGGAGCGCCTGTCATCTTTGCTACGAAGGTGGAAGATTTTCTTATGACTTTGTATGGCTTACCGTAAGCTCAATAAGCGGACTATTAGGAAAAGGTATCATTTGCCTATGATAGATGACTTGTTCGATCACCTTCATGGTGCTCATATATTTTCTCAATTAGACCTTACCTCAAGGTTTCATCATTTGAGGGTAGTAAAGGAGAGTTTAACTTTGATAGCTTTCAAGTCTAATAAATTTTATGAGTAGTTGTTATGTTGTTTGGCCTAACTAATGCTCAAGCATATTTTGTGGACTTAATGAATCGGGTTTTCCGAGATGTATTGAATAAGTTTGTTCTTGTGTTTATTGATAACATGATGGTCTAGTCCAAGACTAATGAGGATCATACTTGCCATCTGAGGGTTGTACTTAGAACATTGAGAGAGCATGCGTTAAAAGCTAAGTTCTCAAAGTGTCACTTTTGGGAGTCTGAAGTTAGGTTTTTAGGACATGTTGTCTTAGCAGAGGGTAATTCTGTTGATCCAACTAAAGTTGTGGCTGTTTGAGATTGGAAGAGACTGGAAAACACAACCGAGATTAGGAGCTTCATTGGGTTAGTAGGTTATTACATGAGGTTTATTTAGGATTTCTCGAAGATTGCTTTGCTCTTGGCGAATTTAACAAAGAAAGATGTCAATCTTGTTGGATAGAAAAATATGAACAAGCATTCAAAGAGTTGAAGGTAACGTTGACTAGCGCTCCTATTCAGACTGTTCCAAATGACGATGAGGGTTTAACTGTTTATATAGATGCTTGTAGTACAAGTTTATGTGCAATGTTGATGCAATATGGAAGGGTTATTGCTTATGCCAATTGACAACTCAAGCCACATGAGTCGAGGTATCCGACCCATGACTTAGAGTTTTAGCAGTAGTTTTTTCATTAAAGATATGGAGGCATCACTTGCTTTGTGAGAAGTTCGAGTCTTGCATGGACCACAATCCTTGAAGTATCTTATCATCTAGAAAGACCTCAATTTGAGATAAAGATTCGAGGTTGATAGCTATGGTATATTAAGGATGAACGAGAGATTATGCATTTCAAATATTAACGGGATTAGGTAAGAGTTGTTAGCCAAAATTCATCATTCGATACATTTGATACATCCAGGGGTTACCAAAATATATCAAGATATGTAGCCGACTTTCTAGTGGGAAGGTATGAAGAGGGATGTTTCCATCTTTATGTATAGGTGTTCTAACTGCCAACAAGTCAAAGCCATCAGAAGACAGCTGGATTACTTCAGCCACTTGAGATTCCAAAGTAAAAGTGAGAGCAGATATCTATGAACTTTACGTATAAGCTAACTAGGTCAAGAAAGGTAATAAATGCATTTAGGTTATGCTTGATTGACCAGCTAGATTGCACATTTGTTATCGGTGAAGACAACGAGGATAGCTTTGAGTTTAACTAAGTTGTATATCAAGGAGATTATTTGGTTTCATGGAGTTCCTTATGATATTGTGAGCAATAGAGATCCAATATTCACTAGTCAGTAACATGATGCCTTAGGGATGAGCTGAGTTTGAGTACATACCATCCACGAACAAATGGGCAGACGAAGAGGGTTAATCGTGCATTGAGGATTTGTTCCGGGCTTGTATCTTAGACTTTAGTGTTTCTTAGGAAGAGCACTTACCCCTTATTGAGTTATTATATAACAATAGTTACCAGAATAGTATTGGGATGGCACCTTTTAAAGCATTATACGGCAGACCTTATAAATCTCCATCATGTTGGGTAGAACCTAGAGATTGTTCACTCTTCGGGCCAAATATGATTAGGGAGGTGACTGATAACGTAACAGAGATTCGAAAACGTATAATGAAAGTGCACAATAGGCAGAAGAGTTATACAAATGAGGAGCATAGAGATTTGGAGTTCTTACTTGGAGACTTTCTATTCATAAAAGTTTCTCCAATGAGGAATGTTGTTCGGTTTGGGAAGGTTGGGAAGTTTGTTTCTCGCTATATAGGACCATTTTCAACACTGTAGAGGATTGGTACACTTGCTTATAGGGTTGAGTTACCGATTAGATTATTGGGTGTGCATAATGTGTTTCATGTATCGCATTTGCGTAAGTATGTGCACGATCCTTCTTTGATAGTGGTAGCATCGCAGCAAGAAGACTTGGAGATTGAGCCTAACTTGACTATGCTTAGCAAGCTGTTTGCATTGTTGGTCATTATACTAAGCAATTAAGGACAAAGGTTGTAAAGTTAGTTAAAGTGCAGTGGAGTGATGATGCCAGACACCGTACTTGGGACACCAAGGATAGTGTGAGGGATTCTTATCCTGATTTGCTTCTTGATTAGTGGTTTCTTATGATATTATAGCTTTTATAGTGTACTCACCACCTGAGGTGGGGGAACTTAGTATGCATTTTGGTTTGTATATAGTTTCAATAGTACGTTATATATGTACTCGTTTCTTCTATTCAATTGTGTGTCATCGTTGTTTTAATTTCTAGGATGAAATATCTTAAGTGGGGCAAATGTAGCGACTCGTAATTTTGAACACTTCATCTTTGAATATCAAAACATTTGAAATACAGTTAAATGTTATAAAGTGATTTTATAACCTTGTTTAACTCCTTTAATTCGTAACTAATGATAATAATTTTTTTTGAAATTGAAAAGATATTGATAATGTGATCGAAAAACGTTTTATCGATAAACATATTTTTATTCAGTATAAGTTGTTCAAACTTTGTGCACTTGTCTAAATAAAATATGAAGTCATTAATAGCTAAAAAATATTTTAAGTTAATATGGTTAAATAATTTTCTTTTAGAAAGCTTCTAGAAGGTCATTAAATGGAGATATTTTGTTGTAGATATTTTCTTTGGCTCATGAGGTGGAAGTAAGTCTCATGAAGGAGAGATGGATACTCATTTGGGTAGAGGTGATGGGGAAGGTTGTAGTCACCTCTTGTTGCCATTATAAGTCCAGTTAAACCCTTTCACAATTTTATGTAAAATTAACTAAGCTCTTCATTTTCTTATCTCTTCCAAATAACTTTCTATAACACGACTCAAAACACCCCAAACTCTCACAAAACCTTGGCTATAAGCCTTAAACAATATAGAAACACCTATCATCAACTTGAAGCTTGAATAATTGCACCACAAAAGCCTAAAAGAACCTAGGATGTGAGCATTTTAGGCAATTCCTTTCCTAGGTCGTGAGCATCGAAGGAGGGTATGAGAAATTTTGTTGTTCTTTGGTTGAGGTAGGATGTGGTTGTAGGTAGAGGTTTATGCTTGGTTTTTTATCTGTGTAAAGGCAAGAAAACTTACCATTTGAATATATATGATTTGTATAATATGCTTCTTTAAATTGTAGTAAAATGCTTAACTATATATTGTGATAACTTTTGATATTCTTACTTTGTAAAGTAAATGGCACATGTAAAATGTGTATTTGGACTTCTATTTCTTTCTATGACATAAGGCCTTGACATATTATGCATAGCTTTGGTTTGACTATGATTGAATCGATCATGAATGTGGAACGGTTTTATAGTGAATAGTTGCTATAGAAACATTTAGAAATGCCTTATGTTTGAAAATTTCTATAATATTTTGTAAAAATATACTCAAGGGTTTCCTTCCATGATTGTTGTATATTTAGTATATTGTTTACTGAAAATATATTGGACTTTTAAAAGATCGTTATCATATTTAAAAATGGCAAAACTTTCTGGTATATAAAACTTCCTAGTTCATAGTCTGTTATAGCACCTAACGACAGCATTTTCTAGCCGCTGTAGTAGTTTTGAACCCTTTTTACAGCATTATGAAAATTCTATAATTTATGTTTTCTACTTTAATTGTTTTAAAATGACTAATTTACCTATTTTTCGACAATCTTTTTGGCCGTATTTAATAACTTATATTAGAGTGTTTGAAAAGTGGTTTGGCATTTAAATTTATTTTTAATAATTAATTATAGATTATTAAAGTAGAAGGTTTAGTTTAATAAAAGAAAACATGCTTTTTGAATTTTTTAAATAAATTATAAAATATTTATATTTTAGATAATATTTTAAATAAATTTTTCAGCCCTAATTATAAGTATTTTAAAGTATTTTTATTTAGAAAATTATTTAACATTTTATTAAAGTATTAATAAGCTTACTTAATATATACATTTTTTAAATTGTTTTTAGAATTTTATTGAATACATATTAGCTTACAAATAAGTTAGTATACATATATATTGTAACGACCTGGAAATTTCGATCCCGAAATTTCCATATAGTTAGTGAAAAGAAGAAAAGAGAAGAAGCAGAAACAGAAGCCAGTCACAGAAAACCTCACATTCGCAGCGGGTCAAAATATAATATCACATAACAACAGTTTTACAAAAAGAACTATATCGGTACATTTACATTTTATATATCAGAGTTTCAATATTTACACAACACAGGACAATTCTAAATTAACATGTCCTATATATAAAACTATATATCACAGCGGGTACGCTCCATACGTTCCAGCCATCCAGCTCGCCTCTTGAGCTCCAGAACGTCCTTACCTGAAAATCTGTAATACTCGGTCTGACCCGAGCATTACATCAAAGTAACACCCGGGTCAGGCTGGAAACCAGCATGAGTAATCCCATCTAACATGTAATACAAAAGCATAAAACTTACATTAAACCCGGGATAACTTATAAATTTACAACTTCACAAGTTGTTAGAGAGATTACATATTTCCCACGTTCAATTTCTATGTGTAAGACTTAGATTAAATTGTCTATTTCACTTAAATCCTTCCAACTCAGCTTATTTATTTCACATATCAATCTACAAAAATCGAAGTGGCTTCGGGTATTTATTAATACCCGACTCCGGTCTCTTCGAGTTCAATGTAATCTTATCCCCAGTTATTCAATTAAATACAATTCAACTTTAATTATTGGATAACATTTTCACACAGCAATTTATAAATGATAGATAATCACATCTCATTCAATTGTCCACCCAAACATATCATATCACAAAGTAATTCCTGTCAGAGATATCAACCAACCCAAAGCACTTGTCATCATTCAATCCTTCATAAACAAGATTCATCACTTCCATTAATTACATTAATTAATTTATGATCATCTAGTCACTTCCATTAGTTAATTATTCTTAAAATTTCCTTTAATAATTAACCTTTAACATAATTACATTCATTAATCATCCTAGATTAAACAAAATCAGAAATTTACTTTCCCTTAATTACTCCATTAATTAACTAACTTCTTGATTAATTATTAAATAATCCTTTAATTATACTGAGTAATTATCACTTAATTTGTTCTATCCAATAATTATCCTTTAATCTCTTCCCATCAAGTAATTTCCTTTTAATCAACTACATCCGGTAATTATCCACTAATTACTTCACTAAGTAATTATATCTCATACACTTAACCCAACAACGCATGATTACCTTTAATTAATTAAACTTAATTAATTAACTAAAGTTATCCACGTCCAATTAATTACACAGCGTAATTAATTACTTCATTAAGTAATTATTAATTCTTTTATATTAAGTAATTAACCTCTAAATTACTTATCACTTCATTATTTCTTAATTGATTATACTTAATTAATCAATCCTTAATTATCACTTTAAAGTGCAATAAGTAATTAGCCTTTAGTTAATTATATTAAGTAATTAATCCTTAATTATCTTTCTCAAACAATTTACCTTAAATTGCTATCATCCAGTAATTATCCCATTGGTTAATTATTTCAATTAATTAATCAACCTCTAATAATTAAACTATTATTTAATTAATCTCAAAAAAATAACAATCACTTAAATTAATTTTATTTATCATTTGGGTAATTGATCTCTAATTATAATTTAATTAAATTAAATGCTGGAGTACAAAATCTCTTAAGTTCCTCTTAAATAAACATCCAATACTCTTGACTATTCATATATTTTCAATTCAAATCGAATTAATCATATTTGACTTATAAATTAGGCTTGAACTTGTTTACAAATTTGATCAATATCTTATTTCAACCTTGAACAAAAATTACTTTGAAACTCTTTGTTTAAAATTTTGCTTTGCTTTAAAAACCTGGTCCATCTTTCTTCTTTGAGTTTCCCTTGCCCTGAACCTGATAATCCCTTTACTACCCCTATTAAAATCTAATGCAAAAACAACATTTCGAGACCATCCCAATCCTACACTCAACAGTACGCACCCGAGTCTTGTCTCGAGCCGAAACCACCTTGCCTCGCGTTCGAACCCGAGATCAATCTTCATTTCCCAACCTTCCAGCAGACCGATACGGTGACACGAGTGCACATGCACAAGTATTCAGGTCATCACTGACCAGCGCCGTAATCATCACCAAGTCGGCGACGTTGTCATTACTCCGTTCATCAACCCAGAAATCACAAAAACTCAACCATACAAAATCGAGCAACACAACCCAACTGGAACCAAGCAGTCTTCAATGGAACGCCTCGTCCCGAGTCCACAAGCCACCAGAGACGATGATATTCTGGTCAGAGCTCCTTCAACTCCTCTTCTCTCAATTGCCATGGGTGCGAACTGACACGATCCACAGAGGACGACGCATCACTTCGATTTCGACCCGAACACAAGCACAAGCTTAAAACCCTATATCGTCGATTATTGGTCATCTCGACCAACGAGAAATCACCATAGTATTTTTCCGTTGATCCTTGACTTCTTCTCTACCTTCAAGCTCAATCACGTCAACCAGAACATTGTTATCGTCGAAAATTGTTCAAAACATCTCAAACGTTCAACTCGAGGAAGCTCACCGATTTTCAATCTAAAATTGAGATATACCCACTAAAATTCATGAATTTCCATCACGAATTCAAATATAAAATCAAATCTTAAAATTGAATTGATGGAATTTTGACCCAAATTACAATTTTACTGTATATTTTAAATTTTCTAGACAATTATTTAATATAATTTTAGGGAAAATTTTTAATAGTGTTATCGTATGATTTCAAACACTTTTTATTTACAAATCAAAGGTTAACTATGATTCAAAGATGAAACATTGGATTTTGAAAGGAAATCAAACCCTGAAATATAGACAAAGTCTGTATTTTCATAGTCACAGCCATCCAATACTAATTAAAACTACATGCATTCATCTTAATCACAGTATTTCAGTTAACAACATAATTTTATATTCACAACATCAATACGAAGTCCAGGATTAAACTATTTTAAAGTGGATTTACTCACCTGCAAAGAACAGAGACAAGAAACCTGTTTGTCTCCAGGCTTGCTTTTATTAGCTCAAGAATTTCTTTCTGCATGTTTGAATTCTATCTTGCTGCTGTTGATTTCTTCATCTGATTCCCAGGTTAAATTTGGAAATTTGGAAATTTGTGTTGTATTTTCCTTTGATCGAAGATTTGAACTCTTGATTAATTTTCTTCCCTCTGATTTGAATTTCCAGCTAATCTCCTTCTTGTTTCTTGATTTCAGATTCTTTTCTTTGTTTTTAAATCTTTGATTTGTATCCATTCTAGTTGATGAAAGAATTTGAGCTAAAGATTAAAAGTAAATCTTTTCTTCATCTTTTGAAATTTTAATTTTAAACAAAATTATCAAAGAGAAATGCCATTTGTCCCCTTTTATGTTTAATTAGCTTACACCTAAGCTTATATTTTTACAAATGTCTTTAATAAGCTTAATATACTTACAAGTGTTTTAAATGCTTCATTTATGTTTTACAAGTGTAATAATTTTTTTTATATGTTATGTATATGTAATTATGTAATATTATCATGAATATAATGTGTATTTATTTTATATAAATAAGCTTTAGATTTTTGTAAATATACATATGAATTTATATAAACATCTATTTATACATAACTTATTAATATAACATATATTTAAGATATACTTCCCTTCTTAAATTTCAAATCCAAATTCAATGCTTTAAATTCCATTAAAAATCCAACTCAAGGTTAATTTGAAATAAATACATATATTTAAACAAGGCTAAATTCAATTCGAAGTAAAAAAAATTATCTTAAAATAACACATAAATATTATTGGTTTGAAATTGACAATTTTGTCTAATTTAAATAATTTACTTATATAAACAATCATCAATACTTATTTTTAAAAGAATACTTTGTTAATTCTAAGTGATTATATTAAGATATGATCAAATAAATATTTATCCAAACATAAATATTTTCGATTAGATTCATTTGTTAAGTTTACAATTCAACATTTCTATTAATTAACCCAGTTTGTTAATCAATTACAGATGACCAAAAATTCGGGTTATCACATTTCTTCCCCTTTGAATCTTTTCGTCCTCGAAAAGGAACGAAGCCAAAATTTATTAAATATTTTAAAACCAGTTAAAATATTCTTTGATCAATTTGAAACACCTTTAAAATCAGTATAATATTTCCAAAATAGTTTTGTAAAAATACTTTTATAACTCGATGTTTCAACCAGTCCATCCTTGTTCTCATAGAAATTTGGTCATACGTTGATCAGGCGTACAACTGAAAATCTATAAGTACTTAGCAGACCCGTTTTCAACATCCAGTGAAAATACTTGGAAAATAATTTTTATTGGAAATCTAGAAAACAGTTTTGAAAATAGAGGAAATATCTTTAGTGAGGATGCTATGGAAATCATCACCCCCATCCATGGTCGCGGTTAACCCGATGGTTACGTTGTCGCCCCGACAAAATCCACAGATAACTATAGGCCTCCGCACCCCTCGATTACACCATAGAACCCGCTACAGATCGCAGTTACAACTGAGGTTACATAGCTATCACAGCAAAAATCCATATAACTGTAGGCATCAGCGCCCTCGAATTTCGCTGCCAAAAGAATGAAACTTCTCCACTCCACTTGACCATAGATCGCAGTCTACCGATGTTGCGTTGCCTTCCCGACAAAATCAAGTGTAGACCATTGGCGCTCATCCTCCATACGATTTTCGCTATGGTCCCCACAGTAGATCGCAGTGACATCGAGTTACACTGTCGTCACAGCATAACCTAAATGCCCATGTAAGCATCAGCGCCCTCGACTTTCGCTACCCAATAATCCTCAGGAACTAATTTGTCCGGACTCCTCACAGGATCAACTTTAGAACCCCCCCTTGGGGATCAAGGCAGCACCACCCGGTGGTACTCCTGAGAAGTCCATTCCAAGGGAGCGCCTTTTTCCCCAAAGCCATCATCATAACATTTTATACTATATATATAGTATCTTTTAAATCATACACCTAGTATGATCTCATACAAAGCTCCTTTGCACAAAATCGATTATTCCAAAATCGAAAATTCTCAAACTAGGCTTTCCAAATTCAATATTGATTTTACCCAAAAATCAAAAGCCTTTCCAAATCCAAAGGTTCCCAAAACCTTTTCTAAAATCCTCATAAGATCCTTTATATATATATATATATACAGATATATAAAAATTTTAAAACTTTGGATCATTTCAAACTTGTATAAAATTCCTTTTATACTTCAAACATTTTCAAAAACCCTTTTCTTCTGGCAAAAGATTCAACAAGGGGAGTTTCATTTTATAAAAACAAAGATATTTGACTTTGTTTACTCAAAATCAAATATTCAAATTTGATTACTCCCTTCAATATCAATTTCATTCAAATCCGTACGATGTACACATATCATTCGTATGCCATACCAATTTGATCGCTCACTCGATCACACAATTTCACTTCCGAACTAGTATCGTCCACCCGGCTTCCTAGTGCGGACACAAATCTGGTTTCTTGATCAGAAACCGTCATTCTCCTTGCATAGTCATAACTATGATTGAGAATATCCAGAACCAATCAACAGTCCATATCCAGGTTCATCTTCAAAAATCGAGTGGATAATTCCAACTCGGATCGATATAACTATCTCGAAATTCTGTGCTCGAATCTGGATCAGATCACTATGCGAATAAAATAACATACGTACATCATACGTATTTATCTTTATTGGTTATTGGCCAAATCAATTCCATTTCTATTCACATTCACTTTGATTTTCATTCACTTACTCTCAATTTCTTCAATCCATTTGATTATCACCTCCATTCTTATCTCGATTGGGTATTTAACCAATAACAGTTTGAACTCCAACTAGTTTATTTAGGAAATAGCTTGAAAATTTTAAAAATAGATAAGTAGTTGGAAAATAATTACTAGTTTGTAAAATAGGTGTAAAATAGTTCACTAATTGTAAAATAATTGAAAAATAGTTAAATAGTCATAGAAATTTTAAATAATTGCAAAATAGCTATAAAATAGTAATTAGTAGTTGAAAATAGTAATTAGTTTATAGAATAATTAGAAAATTGTTAAACGGTTTCAAAAATATAAAATAGTTTGAATTTTAAAAGAAAAATTGTATATATAATAAATAGCTTGGAAAAATAGGTTTACATTAAATCAATTTATATTAAAAATAGTCCAGAGTCAAAACTGCTCACTTTCCAATTTCCATTCTTATCTATTCAATTTAAATTCCACTTCCATTTGAATTGACCCAATTCCAATTTAAATAACTTCAATTTCCACTGAAATTGATTCAACCAATTAACCTCGGTTGCTTTCCAAATTTAACTTTATTCAGTCTCGATCTCAAATTTTACTAATTCAAATAAATTTTAGTTGAACTAGTTTCAAATTTCAATTTACTTCAACTCCAGTTTGAATAAATCTCAATATCAAACTCCATTTCCAAATCAAGTTGAATTATTCTTGATTTCGTCCCAAATTCAATTCAAATTCCATTTGAATTTAAAAAAGTTATTCAACTTTAATTACAATTCTAAATTATTCAAATCAATTCGGACTAATTTCAAATTAAACCCACTTCAATTTCAATTTGTTTCAAATTAATCCAATTCAGATTTTCCATTTGAATTTTATACTTACACATCTTTAATCACAATTTCAATTAATTCAAATCAAATTCAATTTGAACTAATTTCAATTCATATTCCAGATTTAAACCATCTCGAATTATATAAATTCGAGCTAATACTTCAAATATTGATTTAATTCCTTTAAATCAATTTACCTTTAAAGTTTTAAACAATCCAATTTACAGTTCAGACCTAACATATTATACCACAAATCAAATTAGCCTTTATTTTAAAAACAACCATCCATTTCCAATTTCGGATTTCAAACCCATTTTGAGATCACTCAAACTTCTTAATTCAAATCAACCATTTAACTTTCCAAGTTAAATCTTAATTTCATCTTGAAATTTCTAAATCAGGTTGATCATTTCAACTTATTTAACTTTTTCCCAAGTTAAACTCAATTCACTTAACCCAATCAACCTTACCCAATTTGAACTTCCATTTCAAATTTTAAAATTAACATAAATAATCTTCCCACTTATTAAGTTCAAAAACTTATCACCTTGGGTATCACATCTTATTCCAAACTCAAAACTCACCATTTAGAGTTTATTTCCAACCACCTTTGATATTATGTATATCCACATGTATACATATTAATTTCTTTTACATACCAAGTTATACTTTAAAATTTTAAACCACCTTTGGTTTTAATTCAAAACAAATTTCTTTTTAAATTTCAAACAACTCTTGTTTGAAATAGGACCATTTCATTCATATGCATTAAATAATACTATTTGTTATTTCTTTAAATTAATTACATCATTAATTAATCACATTCGGTAATCGACTTATTTCTTAATTACCTTCATTAAGTAATTGTCCCTTAAATTACTTACCTATAGTTACTTTATTAAGTAACTCCCTCTTATTTATTAATTCCAATTATTTATCCATTAATTAATCTCATTAAATAAAGTTTAATTAATTACATAAATTAATTAATTATCCTTATCCTGAAATCTTTCCCAATTTCAAGATTTAATTTCAGTTTGAATCCATTTCAAATTTAATTTCAATTTGGTTGTAATTCTTTTACCACTTAATTATTACTATTACTTTTAATTTAATTAATACTACAACCAATTTCCTTAATATAATAGATAATCTATTTCTTATATAAGATTCATTTACTTTTGAAATCATTTAAAAACTTTTATATAAGAAAATAACAAATACGCTCTCTCATATTTATACACTCAACTCATTCTAGGGTACCATTAACCCTTTCCTGAATGAGTATCCCCCACCAGAACCAAGGTTCTCGCTTATCCTTCAACTCTGATACCAATGTAACGACCCGGAAATTTCGATTCCGAAATTTCCAGATAGGTAGTGAAAAGAAGAAAAGAGAAGAAGCAGAAACAGAAGCCAGTCACAGAAAACCTCACATTCGCAGCGGGTCAAAATATAATATCACATAACAACAGTTTTACAAAAAGAACTGTATCAGTGCATCTACATTTTATATATAAGAGTTTCAATATTTACACAACACAGGACTGTTCTAAATTAACATGTCCTATATATAAAACTATATATCACAGCGGGTATGCTTCATACGTTCCAGCCATCCAACTCGCCTCTTGAGCTCCAGAACGTCCTTACCTGAAAATTTGTAATACTCGGTCTGACCCGAGCATTACATCAAAGTAACACCCGGGTCAGGCTGGAAACCAGCGTGAGTAATCTCATCTAACATGTAATACAAAAGCATAAAACTTACATTAAACCCGGGGTAACTTATCAATTTACAACTTCACAAGTTGTTAGAGACATTACTTATTTCCCACATTCAATTTCTATGTGTAAGACTTAGATTAAATTGTCCATTTCACTTAAATCCTTCCAACTCAGCCTATTTATTTCACATATCAATCTACAAAAATCGAAGTGGCTTCGGGTATTTATTAATACCCGACTCCGGTCTCTTCGAGTTCAATTTAATCTTATCCCCAGTTATTCAATTAAATACAATTCAACTTTAATTATTGGATAACACTTTCACGCAGCAATTTATAAATGATAGATAATCACATCTCATTCAATTGTCCACCCAAACATATCATATCACAAAGCAATTCCTGTCAGAGATATCAACCAACCCAAAGCGCTTATCATCATTCAATCCTTTATAAACAAGATTTATCACTTCCGTTAATTACATTAATTAATTTATGATCATCTAGTCACTTCCATTAGTTAATTATTCTTAAAATTTCCTTTAATAATTAACCTTTGACATAGTTACATTAATTAATCATCTTAGATTAAAAAAAATCAGAAATTTACTTTCCCTTAATTACTCCATTAATTAACTAACTTCTTGATTAATTATTAATTAATCCTTTAATTATACTGAGTAATTATCACTTAATTTGTTCTATCCAATAATTATCCTTTAATCTCTTCCCATCAAGTAATTTCCTTTTAATCAACTACATCCGGTAATTATCCACTAATTACTTCACTAAGTAATTATATCTCATACACTTAACCCAACAACGCATGATTACCTTTAATTAATTAAACTTAATTAATTAACTAAAGTTATCCACGTCCAATTAATTACACAGCGTAATTAATTTTTTAATTACTTCATTAAGTAATTACTAATTATTTTATATTAAGTAATTAACCTCTAAATTACTTATCACTTAATTATTTCTTAATTGATTATACTTAATTAATCAATCCTTAATTATCACTTTAAAGTGAATTAAGTAATTAGCCTTTAGTTAATTATATTCAGTAATTAATCCTTAACTATCTTTCTCAAACAATTTACCTTAAATTGCCATCATCCAGTAATTATCCCATTGGTTAATTATTTCAATTAATTAATCAACCTCTAATAATTAAACTATTATTTAATTAATCTCAACAAAATAACAATTACTTAAATTAATTTTATTTATCATTTGGGTAATTGATCTCTAATTATAATTTAAGTAAATTAAATACTGGAGTATAAAATCTCTTAAGTTCCTGTTAAATAAACATCCAATACTCTTGACTATTCATATATTTTCAATTCAAATCGAATTAATCACATTTGACTTATAAATTAGGCTTTGAACTTGTTTACAAATTTGATCAATATCTTATTTCAACCTTGAACAAAAATTACTTTGAAACTCTTTGTTTAAAATTTTGCTTTGCTTTAAAAACCTGGTCCATCTTTCTTCTTTGAGTTTCCCTTGCCCTGAACCTGATAATCCCTTTACTACCCCTATTAAAATCTAATGCAAAAACAACATTCCGAGACCATCCTAATCCTACACTCAACAGTACGCACCCGAGTCTTGTCTCGAGCCGAAACCACCTTGCCTCGCGTTTGAACCCGAGATCAATCTTCTTTTCCCAACCTTCCAGCAGACCGATACGGTGACATGAGTGCACATGCACAAGTATTCAGGTCATCACTGACCAGCACTGTAATCATCACCAAGTTGGCGACGTTGTCATTACTCCGTTCATCAACCCAGAAATCACAAAAACTCAACCATACAAAATCGAGCAACACAACCCAACTGGAACCAAGCAGTCTTCAATGGAACGCCTCGTCCTGAGTCCACAAGCCACCAGAGACGATGATATTCTGGTCAGAGCTCCTTCAACTCCTCTTCTCTCAATTGCCATGGGTGCGAACTAACACGATCCACAGAGGACGACGCATCACTTCGATTTCGACCCGAACACAAGCACAAGCTTAAAACCCTATATTGTCGATTATTGGTCATCTCGACCAACGAGAAGTCACCATAGTATTTTTCCATTGATCCTTGACTTCTCCTTTACCTTCAAGCTCAATCACGTCAACCAGAACATTGTTGATCGTCGAAAATTGTTCAAAACATCTCAAACGTTCAACTCGAGGAAGCTCACCGATTTTCAATCTAAAAATTGAGATATACCCACTAAAATTCATGAATTTCCATCACAAATTCAAACATACAATCAAATCTTAAAATTGAATTGATGGAATTTTGACCCAAATTACAATTTTACCGTATATTTTAAATTTTCTAGACAATTATTTAATATAATTTAGGGAAAATTTTTAATAGTGTTATCATATGATTTCAAACACTTTTTATTTACAAATCAAAGGGTAACTATGATTCAAAGATGAAACATTGGATTTTGAAAGGAAATCATACCTTGAAATATCAACAAAGTCTGTATTTTCATAGTCACAGCCATCCAATACTAATTAAAACTACATGCATTCATCTTAATCACAGTATTTCAGTTAACAACATAATTTTATATTCACAACATCAATATGGAGTCCAGGATTAAACTATTTTAAAGTGGATCTACTCACCTGCAAAGAACAGAGACAAGAAACCTGTTTGTCTCCATGCTTGCTTTTATTAGCTCAAGAATTTCTTTCTGCATGTTTGAATTTTATCTTGCTGCTGTTGATTTCTTCATCTGATTCCCAGGTTAAATTTGAAAATCTGGAAATTTGTGTTGTATTTGCCTTTGATCGAAGATTTGAACTCTTGATTAATTTTCTTCCCTCTTATTTGAATTTTCCAGCTAATCTCCTTCTTGTTTATTGATTTCAGATTTTTTTCTTTGTTTTAAATCTTTGATTTGTATTCATTCTAGTTGAAGAAAGAATTTGAGCTAAAGATTAAAAGTAAATCTTTTCTTCATCTTTTGAAATTTTAATTTTAAACAAAATTATCAAAGAGAAATGCCATTTGTCCCCTTTTATGTTTAATTAGCTTACACCTAAGCTTATATTTTTACAAATGTCTTTAATAAGCTTAATATACTTACAAGTGTTTTAAATGCTTCATTTATGTTTTACGAGTGTAATAATTTTTTTTATATGTTATGTATATGTAATTATGTAATATTATCATGAATATAATGTGTATTTATTTTATATAAATAAGCTTTAGATTTTTGTGTGTATATATATATATATATATATATGAATTTATATAAACATCTATTTATACATACCTTATTAATATAACATATATTTAAGATATACTTCCCTTCTTAAATTTCAAATCCAAATTCAATCCTTTAAATTCCATTAAAAATCCAACTCAAGGTTAATTTGAAATAAATACATATATTTAGACAAGCCTAAATTCAATTTGAAGTAAAAAAAAAATTATCTTAAAATAACACATAAATATTATTGGTTTGAAATTGACAATTTTGTCTAATTTAAATAATTTACTTATATAAACAATCATCAATACTTATTTTTAAAAGAATACTTTGTCAATTCTAAGTGATTATATTAAGATATGATCAAATAAATATTTATCCAAACAAAAATATTTTCGATTAGATTCATTTGTTAAATTTACAATTCAGCATTTCTATTAATTAACCCAGTTTGTTAATCAATTACAGATGACCAAAAATTCGGGTTATCACATATATCATTCTTAAAAGGCTTTTAAATTATACACAGATGCTTTAAAAAGGGGATTAGAATTTGCTTAACTAGCTTAATCGTGCTTTGTTTCTTTACTTATTTATGGAAAGTAATAATACTATACTTGTCACTAAAACCTGAAGAAGTAGGTTTGTTCTATCTATGAGAGTTAAAAATGATGTTTAAGTAAGGTTTAGAAGCAACAGTGCTATAACCTACCAGCTTCACTCTTGGCCGAGGGATAGGGTAAGTTGAGAAGGTCAGAAACATGTTATGTATAGGAGATTTGATTTCCATAAGCGATCATTTTTAAAACTAGATAGTTGATTAATCGACTATAGAATTTGACCAATTAACTTAGGAGGTATATTGAAGCTTCACGGCTTCACATGGTTTGAGATCCTCCGAGGATGACTCATTGGTATGGAACGTCTCTAGCTTTAAGAACGTATATATACGAGATCCCCTAAGGAGTAGTCCCTTATATATAGTTCGCTTACTTCTAAAAGAATCAGAATTGAGTTAACCGAAAATTCACCAGTTTAGTTTTGAAGAGTTCAGGATTGGATAAGTATACTTATGTATTACTTATCGAATACAATTTCAAAACTAGTATACGAGTCTTCATTTTTGAAGGCGTTGTAAAGTGGAATGTTATTGAGTTGAATTGTCTATCCCAAGGTTAAGTCTAAGGGAGAGGTCAGCTTATGCTAGATCCATGGAGAATTTCGTGATCTGTTTAAATGACGAAGGCTTTGTGAGATTTTCTGAATGTGACTTCACCATCAGAAATTATTATTGACAGGGTAGGCTGCACAACCTAGAGGATTAGCTAACCCAAGGGGTATATCAACTCGATATCTAAAGATGCTTATCGATGTTGCTAGCGGAAGTTGATGATACTTGGCATCACATGTTCCGGCGTGGTCAAGTTGTGTCAACTTTGAGGTACATTTCATCTAGAGGTATACGATGCTCGAAAGGTAGTTTCTGACCCCTGTCATGGATTATATCACTTTATTTACATATCAAATGGTTTGGTTTCTTTTAAAGAGAAAACTCTCATGGTGATTCGTACGATCTCATAAGTTACTGTTACATGGACGCTTACAACTTGGGTTTATCATACTCGACTTATCTTTGACATGTGGTTTTTATTTCCCTAAATTCCTCATGCCCTCTTTCGATTAGGTCGACAAAAGCAAGTTTTACTATGGACGCTTTAGATCTTCAAGAGAGGAGTTGGAGGCTTCCATTTATCTATCTATTTCTATTTCCATTGCATTATTATTATGTATATATCAACATTGTGAGGACAGACAGTTATAACTCTCTAGGATGATGATAACACTTAGGTTTTGTAATTCATAAATTACTCTGTATTGTGGAGTAACTATTTGTACTATCTTTTTAGATGTTCCGCTTGCGAGATTCTAGTATTGTGTTTTTTCTTTATTATTTTTTTCTTTTTCATTTTGCATAACCCTAACAATCTAGCCTTTCGGCCCTTCGGTGCTCGACACAAGAATACCATAGATGTATTAGTGTCAACATTTGAGGGTTGAAAAGTCAAGTCGTTAAAGTTATCATAGATTGGATGTTAGGGCTTCTGTTTTGTTGTACTTTGTGAATTAGGAAAATACACACACACACATGCATACACACACACACACATATAATCTCTCATGGGATAGGGAACAAATGTGCATTTCCATCTTTCTCTCCATTCATTCAATATTTGATAAATAATTTACCAAAGATAATTTAGAGCATATGTGATAATAAAAAATTGCTTCTTTCTCCTTCGTGTGTAGCCGACCTTTATTATGGGTCTTAATCCCATGATTTTGGGCCTAATTAATATCATATACTAATTGATCAAATATTTATTTCAGCCCATATAACTAAATTAATGTGTAATAATTATTTATTATTTTATTGCATTTTGAGATCCAAAATGAATAACCAAAAGACATAAAAATTCAACACAACATTTGTACTAGTATTATATTATTAATTTTTAACATTTAAAAATTAATTTTAAATTGGTTGAACTTGAAAATTAGCTAACAACATGGTCGTCTCGAATCCCTAGTATGAGCTCGATTCTCAATCAGTATTCAACCTATTTAAATATTGGGGATATACAAATTTTTTTGAAGTACAATAATAAGCACAAGTTTAGTCACTTGTAGATTATTTAGGTGAAATCCAATTTCTAATCTTTATTAGTTCCACCTAACAATGATATTTGCTGCACGTTTTCTTTTCATCATCGTCGTATTAATAAGATATCTTTAGTTTGGTGAATGGTCCTCTAATAATATCTATAGTTAATTATGTAAACCGCTTTAAATTCCTTGGTTTTACTCGATAATATTTACTAATGACCGATTACTCTAGCCAGAGATTTTTAATTAGTTGACTACTTGTAACGACCCATAATTTTCAACAATTAGAATAGTAAATTTAATAAGATTTTTGTAATTAAATGTTGGAAGAAATTAAAATTTAAGATTTATAACTGAATAATAATAAAAAGGAAATGTAATAAAGTTAATTTAAGTCAATTATTAACAAGTTTAATGAAATTCCAATAAATGAAGTAATGTAAATGTTATAATTTGGTTATAAATTGAATAGAGGAAACCAAACGTGACATTGAATTCATGAAATAATATAATTAAGGGGAATTGAGTAACAGTGTTAGTTAAGTAGTTGTAATATTTGCTTGTTAATAATGAAGTTATAAGTGTGATGAAAAGTTAATGGTAACAATTAAAAAATGTTACCTATTTAATTATTTGGTCTATTAAATTTAATTGGAAATTAATTGCAATTAATTCACTTAATTAGTGTAGTTAATGTAGGTTAAATTGATAATGGTAAAATATTGATTTGATACAATGTAATCAGTGAAAATTTTATCATAATATGACCTTTGATATTCGAATAAAAAAGGATAGAAATCAAGCTTACTTAAATTTATTGGAATTTAAATTTGTAATAAGTAAATTCATTTCAATTAAATATAATTAAAGATTACGTTAATGAAAAGTAAGATGAAATGGTAAAATATTAATGCAATAAATATATATCAATGTTAACTATGTATATAAGGTAATAATTGATTTAATAAGAGAATGAGACCAAGATAACAAATTAATTGAGACTTTAATTATAATTAATGTGTGAAATTGACCAAAATTCAATAAAATGGAAATATAGTGGTTAATATAAATAAAAGATAGAAATTGGAGTATATTATCGTAATGGAATGTAAAACAAATGTTAACTGTGTTATTAGATTTATAATTGGTTGAATATGAAGGTTGAAATCAAATTAAAGCAAATTATTGAAATTAAATTATAATAAATTGGATTTAATTACAGTGAAATTGAATACTGTAACTAGTGTAATAACCAATAGTGAATTGTCATATAACCTTGTACTAGGTCATTGCAAATGTATAAGTGAATAAAAATGATAAAATTGGTTAGTCTATGAATATTGAGGTAAAAAGTGATTTAATTTATTTATTTACTTAACGTGAAAATAACCATTTTGGCCACCGACTCGGATTTCGATGAAACAAGTTTCATCGAATCCGTAACAGTGAATTATTGTAGGATTTTACGTTTCGTAGCTATTGGATCTGTCGTTTGATCGTACGGGCTCGAAACGCCTAGAAATCAATTTAATTGAAATCAATTTGAAATAAGATGATTTTAACATAACTTCTTTATACGATGGAATTAGGACTTGAAACCTATTTCATTGAGTTTAGTAATATTGAAAACATCTATTTTGATATATGAGTTGACCCATTTTCGTTCCGGAGGCAGAACAGGCTTTTCGGGTCTTCCTATCGTTCCAATCCAAATCAATCTGGTCCATTCATTCTGTTTTTTTCATCTTCCAATAAATACCTCGTTATAAACCCTAATTATTTATTATTTCTCATTTATAATATGTACAATTCTTTCTGCTCCTCTCCTATTCAATGGCAGAAACAGATTCAAACTCCAAACCCTCAGATTCAATTTCAAAATCAATTTCAAAATCAAAAATCCTCAAACTATATCGATTTATATATCAAATTGAAGCTCTCGATAAGCGCAAGTCTAATTTGTAGTTTGTTTTTCGATCCGTGTTTCTATGTGGTCGGAATTGGTCGATTTAGTCTCGGTCGTTTACCTTGTCGTGATCAACTTTATCGGATCAGGGAACAGAGGGCATGGTCACGTAGGGGGGGACGAGTGGAAGGCATCTGTGTCGTTCATTGGGTTGATTGACGATTGGATGTGGTGGATAATTCAATTAGAGTTTAGCTCTTCTAGGCAGCGGGTGCTCCAATTCGCCGTCGACGCGGCGATCGGAGGAGGGACCCTATGCCTTGGCGAGGTCGGCAGTTTTGCTTGTGGTGTGCAGCACAGCCGCGACTAGCCGACGGAGTGGGGTCTTGAATTTGGAGGTCGTGCCAATGTTGTTCATGATTGATAGTTGTTAGGGTTTCATTCAGTAAAAAATATGGAAGAGGATGGGGAGGATGACGTGTTGTATAGGTAACGGCTGTTGTTTTTATTTTATTTTAATTTTGAAATTCTTTAATGCTCTAACGCGTATAACTTTCACATACGAGGTCCGATCCAAGCGCGGTTTGGTCCGCTAGGATCATTTTGAAATTTCGGACATTTCGACGCTAGTTTGGATGAACTCTGAGACTGTTTGAATTTTGGGCTTAAATTCGATTTAAATTCAAAGGTGTGTGTTTTAACCCACTCACAACTTCTAAAATTTCTTATGTTTGTTAAATTAAATTTATGATGTGATTAGAAATTTATTTATGGCTGCTTGGTATACTTTAATCGTCATCTTAGTTAATTTGAATTTATTTGAATTAAATCAGTATTTAATTTATTATCGAATTTAATTTTCAAATTAAATATATATTATTGATTTTCAATTATCTATTGATGTTTATTGATTGATTTGGGTGATGATTGTGTTGGATGATTGATTTCGATATTGGATGAATGGATGTTGTATTTTACATCGTTATAATACTGCAAGTTCACTTTGGGTTGAAATGATACATACCTGAACGATCTTATAGATCAGGAAAAAATCGTTATGGGTTGAAATGATAAACCCGAACGGTTTTCATTTATTTAAAAATGTTGATTTTTGTACTGGCTGAAATGATGCATATATCCATATAAATTCTAGAATTTGAATTATGTGTTGGAATTGAATTATTTAAAAGGTTTAAGTTAAATCTCAATTTTTTTTTATATTAAAGTGGTCAAAATTGATACCTCGAATTATTTGAAATCTTCCAATAATTATATTCACGTTATACGCTTGACAGGTAATGGAAAATTCCATAACATCTCTGAAGCCATTGCACTTGCATTTTATTTTTGATTAATTTGACTTACATAAGATATTTTAGTTGTGACTCGAGTGTTTTGTTTTCATTACGCTCGGGCCAGTCTGAGCTTTTCGGTGTATTGAAGACTATTTTCTAAAGGATGAACATGAAGATTCAATATATTATTACTACTATTATTTATGTATCTAGTCCACTACATCCCGTTGTTCCGCTACATTTATGTATTTATTTTTTCTTTATTCAACTCCGATTCTGTATTGTATTAGTATAATCAAATATTTTGTAAATAGCTTCATGAACTGTTATTCGATTATTATATTTTATCATTCCGTTGCGAGATTCTGTTTTTTTTCTTTCCTTGTATTTTTTCTTATTTACCCCATAAACAATCCTCCCTTTTGAATGGGTTGAGTCTGACATGTGTGTCTGCTTATGCACTTGGTAGGTGTAGCATGATAGGGGTTCTCGCATTTTGATTTGGCAGCAAGTGTAACGACCCGGAATTTTGGGCAATATAAATTTAATAATCTGTATTAATAATTTAACTGGTTTGATAATTTTTATTTGTAATTTTAATTTTAAACTGATAAATTTATTCTTTTAAAGGTTAATAAATATTTAAATCTGTTAATGGTGATTAATATCTTTTTAGCAATTTAAAATGTTGATAAGAATTGTTTTTCAAAGCTAATCAGATTTTATTCTGTTTATAATATATACAATTGATATATATTGTGAATAGAAGAGCTTTTGTTTTAAATTAAAGATTAATTTTCAAATTTTAATATATATATGTATGTATATGTTATAATTTGAGTTGTCTGAAATTTAATTTAATCTATTAACAATTTATATATAATGAATATGTTTGAGATTTTAATTTAAAGCTTTATTTAAAATTTAATAGTTTTCAAAAGTTGATTTAAAAGTTTAATTCAATTGTTTTAAAAAATATAAAGATAATTGTTTATTTTTAATATGCTAGTTTATAAAAAGGATTTAAATAAAGTTTTGTTTTATTTCTTTAAAGTGTTTAATTTTAAATCGTTAAAAATGTATATGTTTAAATGTAATAGATTTTTAAAATACAAGTATAAGGATTCATTTATATCATAATTAGTTTTCTAAAATTTTCTTTAAAGGATTAAATTTATATTCACATGTAAGTATTAATTTATAAAGTAAATTAAATAGGTTAGTTTATGTTAACATTTGAATTAAATAAAGAATTTATAAAAAAAAATATACATAAGAAAAACATGTGTAACTATGTTGGTTATCTTAACTACATTTGTAAAGAAATTAAACATGTTTATGACATTTGTCCAATCTATAAACATGTGGCAACATTTATTCTTATTTAGAATTTAAAATTTATATTAAATTTTTTTGTTTGAAGAGAAATTTTTTTTCCACTCATAATTTTCAGCCCAAACTCTTTTTCTTTCTTCATTCTTTCAAAAACATGTAATCTTCTTAAAATCTGCAAATGCAATTGATCTTCAACTCCACTCTGCAAATCTTCAATCTGCAATCAACCTACAATTCAAACTAAAACTGAAACTAAAACAAAGTATCAACCTGCAATTTATCTTCAATCTGCAACTTAAACATGCAATTGGAGATCTGCATTTCAAAAGAAAAGCTTCAATCTGTAGTGAAGTTCAACTGCATGTCATCTGTAGTTTAACACCTTTTAAGCAACAGCAATCTGGAAGCATGAAAAAGAATTTTCAACTAAAAGAAAAATCAAAAGCAAATGCATTTTCTGGACTATATTTCAAACCTGGGAAATGAAGTTCTCTGCTCTGCTTAAATAAAGTGAGTGAATTTTTTTTTTAAAAACAGTTTGAATTGTTTTTACTATTATGTTTGTGGTGATATTGTCTGATATTGAAATTCTTTAACTTGAATCTATATGAAGTATCTTTGTTTTATTGTATGAAGCAAGTATGTGTGTATGTTATTTGCAGCTCCCTGTATTATGTTTCTTTGAACAGATTTTACATCAAAAATCTTAATCTTCCACTAAGATCAGTATTACGACTTGATGATTGAATGTAAGATTATGTGTTGATGTTGAAGGTAATAAAATAATAATAATAATAATATATAGTTTCTGTAGTTTTTAATTTACAAATAGTTTAAAATGGAAAAAAACACAATAAACCTCTAATGCATGTTAAAATCAATGAATTCAGTTTATAGTTTAGATAGTATAAATGGATTTGTGGTTGTAAATCATGAATTTTAATTCAAGTTTCATGATTTTTAGTTTAAAGAATCAAGAGAATTTCGAGGTTGAACACATTTGGGATTTTCATGAACCGTAGAAGATTTAGTCAATAATTCGTTTTGATATTTCGGGTGAAGCTTGTTTGAATATTAAGGATTTAGGGAAAAATACAATTTAAAATTTTAAATGATTGAATTTTTCGAATTGATTCAAGATAGTGTTTTAGCATGTTTTAGACTGGATTTCACTGTTGAGGTGGCTGTGTCGTGGGTAGTGGATCAGAATGAGTCGCGTTGGTGGGAGTACGAGCCAAAGGGTTTGAGGAAGCAACGGTGATGATGGTCGGCGATTTCGAGGACTGTGGAGTCGGCAATGATGAAATTCTGGCCATGGTGGTTGCTTCAATGTGTCGTTTTTGCTCGTTTTTTATTCTCGAGTTTATTGTACAATCTGGGTTCATCTGAGCACTCGCGTGAGGGTTTGGGACCGTGGAAGATCGTCGCGATGGCCAATGGAGGTTGGCGGTAGGGGTGCATATGCACCGTGTCTCGTGCACAGTTGGGGTTGGGAACAGGAATTGGGGAAGAAGGTTTCACGGGTTTGCTCTCAAGTTTTCATCAGGGACGACTCAAAGTTGCTCTCGCGATTTATAGCGTTCGACTCGAAGTTGATGGATCTGAGTTTACTTCGGGGCACGCTAGTGTTTTTGAGGGTTCGAACTCGAGATTTCGAGGAATGCTTTTCTAATAGTACTGCGATAATATTTTATTTGCAAATTTAAAACTTGGGTTTGGAACATTGGGTTATAAACCAAGTTTATAAAAGCAAACTTGTAAACTTATAATTTAATAGAAGTTATTATCTTAAATTTTGAAATTCAATTTTAAATAGTATTTTTAATTTAAATATTGAATCAAAGTTTTAAAATAAGTTTAAGTAATGATTAATAACTAAGTTTTAATTTATATTGAAGATGAATGAATTTTAAATTAGATTATAAAAGTGTTTTAAATTACAAATTTGATTTCTAAATTTCTTATCTTCAAAATAAGTTATTTTTATAATTTTTGTATATCAAATAAAAGAATTTGTCTTTAAGATATTAAGATTTGATTTATTTGTCTTTAAGGTATTAAGATTTGATTTATTCAAATAATCAAATTGTGAGAATAAATATGGTTAATTTGGTATTATTATGAATTTTTTTTTAAAAAAAGTACTTGATTATATGATTTGTTAATAAGTAAAGTTAAAGTAAAATTAATGTTTTCTTAATTAATTAAGGGTATTAAAATATAAGAAATTAATTAATTAATTGTTTAATTAATTTTAAATAACTAGTTAATTATTTATTCAATTTTAAAAAAATCACTTAATTATGAATTAATTAAGTGTAATTATTTAATAAAGTAATTAATGATTAATAATTGAATATAGTTAAGGAAATTAAATACTTATGGAAGTAATTAATGATAATTACTCATGGAGTAATTAGTAGAAGTGATTATTGTTTAATCACTTAATGATATCAATTAAAGAATTGATTAATATAATTATTGAAGTTAATTAATTATGAAGTGATTAATTAATTAAAGAATTAAGAATTATTTAATGATGAAGTTAATTGTTTGTTAAGTGATCAATTAAGGAAGTAATTAAGACTTATTAATGAAAGTAATTAGAGATAATTACTTATGTAAGTAATTAAGAGTTAATTACTTAATTATTTAGTTAAATAATCAATGTGATTAATTAATTAATGAATTTAACTTAAGGTTAATTATTAAGTGTAATTAATTCAAATTGAAATTAATTAATAAAGTAATCAATTAAGGATTAATTGTTAATTTAAATTGGTTAATAATTACTTAATGAAGTAATTAAGAATTAGATTAATAATCAAGGATTAATATAATTAATTAAGAAGTTCATTAATTATAATAAGTAATTACTAATTATAATTTATGAGTTAATTAATTATAAATTAAAGTATTATTAATTAATAAGGATCATTAATTAATGTGATTTAGGATATTGATCAAGGTTGATTAATATAAGTGATTAATTTAAGTATGATTAATTAATTGTAATTAATTGGTTTAATGTAATTAATTAATTAATTAATAATCATTAATTATTGTAATTAATGATAGTAATTAAGATTTAATTACTGAATATGGATAGGATAATTACTTGAATGTAATTAAAGAATAATTAATCAAAGGAAGATTAATTAGTAAAGATCATTAGAGATGATTAATTTATTTATTTGAAATAAATAAATGAGAATGATTTAAGTAATCCAATTGATTAGAGTTAATCAATTCTGTTATGGATGAATGATTAATATTGGATGATTGATTGATATTAGATGTTGAATGATATTGGGTGATTGTTTGATATTGGATGTTGATTGATATTGGTTGATACTGGATATCTCTATTATGTGATATGCTGCTTTGTGAAGATGAATGTTAGTATGAATTATCTGTTATGATAATATGATTCATCCATTTGTTTATATCATTCTAAAAATGAGTTAATCTGTTTAAACCCTTAAGTATAACTTGGACATTAAAATGGCGTTTGGTTTCGGTGAGACCGGGATCGGATTTCCATATTTGGAATCCGAAAACCACATCGATTCCAATTAAACGTTAGGTCGTATATCCAAGTGGAGCAAGTGAAGACTCGAGGTGTAAGGGCTATACGTCAGTATAACTCTGTGGGTGATTCCGTAATGAGTTTGACGGAATAGTGCTTATAGATTCGAGATGGCGAATCAGAGTGCAAGGGCTATGGTCGTTGACTCTGAGGGTGAGTCCAATAATGAGTGCAACGAGATAGTGCCTTCGGTTTCGTTTGAACCCGGAACGAACTTGTATGGATTGAATGCTTTTAGCACATCGTCAGGTGGACGATGAGCATTCTAAGATAATGTGTTCTATAAAGGTAATCGTAACCTCAAGCTTCATCAACCGGGAATGGCTAAAACAGGGGAGGTGCAGCAAGGCTTCGTGGGTAGCTCCCACTGGAGAGCAAGATTTTCCCCTGTCTAGAAGTCCCTTTTTATTCCGCTGTGTGGGCAGTTGGGTCGCGGCCAACTGCGGGGTTGTCTTGTTCGGGACTGTCCAGTAAGGGATGGTTCCGGCCTTGTGTTGCAGGGGAGTGGGAGTACTCCTCGGTACGTTGATCTAGGCCACGTACTGTGACGGGCGGTACCCCAGTAGCCCTGCCATTGATGGAAACCCATTTTCCCTACGAGACCCGACGGTTTTGATTGTATTACCCACTTTTGTGGCTAGTAGCTGGAATTTAATCATGTAACAATTTCGGCTATTTCTTATTTACCTGAAAACCCTAGACACTATTATAATATCACTGTATTTCCTATCAAATGTTTTGGTTAGCGTAAGGTAAAAACTTTTCCATGTTTATGTGTGGGAAGTCTTACGTGATACCTTTTCTTTTCAAAGGTTTTCTAAAGTTAAGCAACTTTAACCCGTTTACTCACACCAGACCCCTGTCTGACCCGAATGTTTATTTTTTGTTTTATTAAACTCTTGGGTACTCATATTATGTATGAGTAGTCAAGTGAATCAGGTTAGCTTGTCGAATTCTGGGGGAGTCATGGAGCAGGAGGCTTCGACGTGTAGATATATATTAATTTCCGCTGTGTTTGTTTGTACCTGTATCTGTTGTTCTTGAGTTGTATAGTTAGACAGAAGTTTATAACTGTCTATTATCTGTTGTTAAGTTGTGTACTCTGATGTAATGAGATACTATGTAATATTTTATGTTAATTATTATATTTTATTCGTTCCGCTGTGAGTTCTCTGATGTTGTTTGTGTTCTTCTTTCTCTTTCTTTTCTTCTTCTCTCCCTTTCTTTCTTAAAGATGACGTGATTTTCTGGGAGTAGAAAGTTGGGTCGTCTCAGCAAGCGAATGACTCTTACTCCTACATGTATCACGGGGTTAGTGCAGTCGAGAGGCTGGCCATAAAAGCATAACATAGGTGCCATTGTATGCTATGGTGGGCGTTACCCCACGAGCGTTGTCTCGTTACAGTTGGTATCAGGGCTTTGGTTTAGACATACCTTAGCCTGTTGGGGTTAACTCGTTGGAGATAGGGTAGTAGTATACTAGAATGAGTTGTCTAAGTGTATATATCAGAGCCCGATTAGTTAGTGTTATAAAAATGTTCTATATAAGTTTTGAAATGAAATTATTTTTCCTTATATTATATGATGTATATAAAGGAATAAATTTTATACCTAATATAGTTACTTGTAATGTGTTTGATTTATGAAATGGTGATATTTAGTTATTACCATTTACTGTTGATTAGTTTAGTTTTTGCCAGTTTATAAGCATTGGCTAATTATTGTTGATTGAATTAATGGACTAAACACGTTAATAATGGTGTATTAAAGAGAATAAAATGAGTAATTAGGATATTTGTTCATGAAATTAAAATGTTTTTATTTGTTGACCGGTAGTTTCAACTATTGGAAAATGGAATATTTGGATAATCGAAACCTTTTCAATTAATATATAAGTTGATTCTTAAAATTTAAGTTGAATTATGCAGTTGAATTTGATAACCTTAATTCGAAAGCAAGTGAAATAAGGTCTAATTTCTATATTTAATAAATGAATAGAATTGTAGTATAAATTCTTGCATGTAATGTAATAATATACAAGAGTGAACTTTAAGCCTTGGGATGTTTAAATTGAAATTGTGATTAAGGAAATGTTGTAAATGAGATTAAATTGGAAAAATATGTTTATAAACTTAATTAACATTTATGAAATGTGTCATAAGTAAATTGAAAGGTAAAGCTGCAACTAAATAGGATAAGCAAATATGAATTAAAAGTGAAATGGTCATAAATAAAGTTGTGATAACTTTAAACTCGAACATTGTCTTGTAAAAAGGAATATAGCTTTTTATAAATTGATTATAATCTTAAGAAAATTCCTTAGAAAATGATTTACAAATAAATGTAGTATGAAATGAGAAATATTACATGTGAAATGAATGTAATTTAAATTGAAAAGAAATATATGTAATATGATGAGAATGAATATATTGATGTTTTATATTAAATTGAGAAATTCTGTGGAACAAATATTAAAGTATGAAGTGATATTTGTGTTAATCAATGAGATTAAAAATGAATATCATTGAAATTAAATTGTGATGAAACAAATTGGAATAATTATGTAAGTATTATGTATATTGTTTTATTTGCAAAATTAATTTGATCCGGATTTGAGTACACAAGTTTTAGGTGAATTACACCACTTCGTGTGAGGATTTTTCATTTGTTTCTTTATGGCAAATATTTGATATGTATTTATGGTTTGATTCTAGAATTCTCTATCATAGTATATGGCTATGCAAGGAGAATGATGGTTTCTAGTCAAGAAACCATATCAAACTCTGCATTAGGGAAGTTGAATGGACAATACTAGTTCGAAAGCGAACTTGTGTGATTGAACGAGCGATCAAATGTGATTTTGTGAAATGATGACATTTGTACATCTTATGTTCTAATATTATTGATATGCTTTGATGCTGAAATCGGAAGTTATTGGGTTGGATACCTTTGTGATTAAAATTGGATTTTTCTTGTATGCAAAACTATTATTGATTAAAAACAATTTTTCAAGACTATTTTCTTTTATTTTCTTATACAAACTATCTTCTTCTATTTTATTTACAAAACTGTTTTACAAATTATTTTATTTACAAAACTGTTTTACAGACTAATTTACTAACAATTTTGTTGACAAACTATTTCATTTACAAACTGTTTCACACAACCATTTGATATACAAAACTATTTCACAAAACGATTTTATATACAAAACTATTCGAAATTCAAAACCTTTTATAAAGAAAAGATGTTCAATTCCATATGGATTTTATACAACGAAATTGATTTTGGAAAATTTTGATTCTTGTATAAGATGGACTTTATATGAGTACAAGTGATTTTGAAAACTGTTGATTTTGGAAGTTATTCGATCCAAAAGGATAAAAATTTTATATAACGGAATTTATATAAGAATGATTTGATATATTCGAGATTATTGATTTTGGAAAGTACTTTATCTGAAAATGAAATCTTATATATAATGGAATTTATATAGGTGTGATATTTGAAGCTATGATTTTGAAAGGGTATTATATATGGTTTGTTATATTTTGAAGTAAGAGGTATGGCGAAGTACCCTCCATGAAGAAGTATAGTATTATATGCTTCAACCTAGATGGACTTGAGGAATCCAGGAATGGATTCGACCGATAAACCCTAATGGACTTGGGTGAATTCAGAAATGGATTCGAACTGATATGGTTGTACGGACTTAAACTCATGAGTTCCTCGATTTTTTTCAGGGTAGATGGTTCTTTAGTTTACCCAATGGAGGCGCTTTTGATCCTGGGATCTGCTGTTTATGGAGCTTCTGAGAAGGAAGTGCATCCATTGCATAAATTATCGAATTAGCAGCGTACCACTGCAACGGTGGTCGATGGTCCCTTGTTTACGAACCAGCTACAATATTTTTCTAGAATTCGGAAGGTAGAAGGATATTATGGAAAGTTTTGTGTCCATTGCGAAAATACTCGATCAGTTGCGGGCCACTTCTATCGTATTAGCATCATTTGACATTGGATTTTGAATGGTACTTCTCATGCCTATTTTTTAAAGTATTTTTCACTGAGTGTTGAAACAGGTCTACTAAGTACTTGGAGAATTCTAGCCTTGTGCCTGATCAACGCATGGCCAGAGTCTGTAAGAACGAGGATAAACCTGTTAAGACATCAAGTTATAAAAGAATTTTGATAATGTATTGTATATGTGATATCCCGGAATTTTGACCCTATTATTACAATATGTTTTTTTTATCAAATTTAAATAAAAATACAATATTTTCATTTATAAATAAATAAGATTTTAGATATTATTAGTTGTATATGTGTTATAAAGAAATTAATAATTTCAAAATGTAAAATAGACATAAGAAAACCATAAACATAAGTCTACAAACATAAGTATACAACTATATATGAATAAGATATAAATAGAATGTTAACTATGTAAAGACAAACATATAAAATATGTCAAAACAAATGTATAGATTTGTGTTTAAGTTAAAAGATAATAAAACAAAATTTTATATGCAAAATCTTTGTACAGAGAAACTCAAATAATTTTTTCCAGCAAACATATAATAGGTTGTAAACTTATTAGAAGGCAAGTTCATTTAATGCCTATACAATAATAATACCTATACTATTGACATGATTGGATTACAATAATAATAAGTACTATTGACATTATTGTTCATTTAATGCCTATACAAAAATCTGCAAATATCTTTATAAAATCCATGTGTCAGCAAACATCAATGATATGTTAACATAAATGTAAACATAAGCATTTAATTATAAAAATCTTTCAGCCGAAATATCCGTTTCATCTCAGGTCTTAGTACATAAAAATAATAATAAAGCAAGATATTATTATATCCAGGTAAAGCTTGTTCCAGAAGACATCTTGTTCAAAGTTATATATATGTATATTCATTATTCTATTTGTTCTTATCCTTTAGTTCATTTGTAACTTCAAAAAAAACAAACCTGAGAAAAGCAAAGAAATATAAATTACAGCATATTTTCAAGCTTAATCAAAATTCAGGAAGCAAAGAAAGTTTACAGCAATTCACACTTCAAACTGCAGTCTTCTTTCACCATCAAGATCCAGCCTCTGTTTCAACAGTATAAGTGAGTAAACTAATTTTTTTTTAAATTAATTTTTAGTAATTGACTTATTAAGAATTATTATGCTGATCTTTCTGAGATGTTTAGCTAATTTCTGAAAAGTCTGCATATTGATGAACTTGCAATTTACAGTAACTGTGACAACATAAGTAGAAAAAAAAAATTGAATCATACTCTTTATATTGAAATATTTTCACTTAGAATTTAACTAAATAATTTTGTCTAGAATGAAGTTCAAAGCTTGGAAACTGTTTTAAAGGTTGTTGTCCATATAATCACTGTGAATTCAATTTACAGTAAAAATAAAACAAGGGTCCAAATTCGAATAACTCGAATTGTAAACTTGAACTTATAAATTGAAACAATATACGAAGTTATGATTTTTAAGACAAAAATTATAATTTTTAGTTAACTATGCTTAGAGCAGTTCGTTAGTAAACAGTAAGGGCTTTTTCATAAATATCTGTCGATTTAATAATTTGTTGTTGTTGAAATTTGACATGGAGCTTGTGTATTGATTCAAGAACAACAGAAAAATGTTAGAAAAAATTTTAATTGCAAGATTATCTGGGCATGATGGAAAATTGGGTTTCGGGGTTCAACGTTTTGGGTTCGGTTCATTCGATGCTCGCGTCGCCATGGTTCAACCGAGTGCCCTGAAACTTGGGTAGGTGATGGAGAGTGTTGTCGGCAAGATATGGCCGAAGCCATGTCGTCTCTGGCGGTCGAAATTGTGAGGACGAAGGGATTTCGCCTGTCGTGTGTGAGTGGTTGTTTGAACTTTTAACGCATATTTTGATTTCATTCTTTTTGCGTTGAACTGAGCTGTGAATTAGAGTGAGATGTTGAATTGGGGTTTGCTGGAGTGACGAAGGTCGCCTGAATCGTTGGCGAACCACCGTGCACGTGCACGGTGGCGCCGTGTCTGTTAGATTAAGTTCCGGTGGCATCGCGTTTTGCTCGAGAGAATTTCGTTGTATCTTCGGGTTGTTCCTGGGTCAGGGGTTAGTGCGAGTGTGAGTTTGTTTACAACAGTTGATAACTTAAAAAAAATAAGAAGATGGAACTGAGAAGAAGAAATGGATCGCAGGGAGGAACGCGAGAAAAGTTCTAGGTGGTCTCGAGTTCGACCCGAGTTAGTCGCGTGGTTATCTTCGGGTTTTAACAATTCCAGGAATTTGTTAACTATCATATTAAATTAAAGGTAATAAGTTAAGTGGAAATTATATTATTAGTGTTGACCAATTTGTTTTAATCCAAGAAGAACTTGAAAGCTTACAATAATGAAGAAGAGTAACTAATTTAAATCAAAGTTAATTAAGAATGTAATAAAATTGATAATTGTAATTTAATAAGTAATTCAAGATCTAATTAAATTTGTAATTAAAGATTTTGATAATAATCTTGTGTAAACCCATTAGTAATTAAGAATTTCATTAATCATTGAAAGTTAATAATTTAACAAATTGTTGTTAACTGATTAAATAACTAATTAAGGATTAGACGATTAAGTTAATTAATAATTAATGATTAATTAAGCAATTAGTAATAATTAAGTGTGTAATTGAGTTTTATAAATCAATAATTAAGGTTATTGATTAATAAATAATTAATTAATAAGTGATTAATAAATTGAAATAAGTTAATTAATTAGTAATTGATTAAGAAAAAATAAAATATAGTTTATTCTTAAGCATGCAATTAAGTTTAAGACAAATCAAACTAAATTTGATATGAATCGATGATTCTATTTGATTGACTCTGATGTTTATTGATATCATGTGATGTTTTGTGATATTCTAGATATATCTGTGATGACTATGTATGATTTATCTATGTTAAATTGCTACATGAATTCAATTGTTGAATTTAAACTGTATAAGTTAATTAGACAACTTGGCCTTTAAAATGGGGTTTGGATTTCGATGAGACCGGGATCGGGTATCGATTTGATATTCCGAAAACCACATCGATCCAAATTAAACGATAGGTCATGTAATCTCAAGTGAAGATCGAGATGGTGTTTTCAGAATGCAAGGGTTATTGTCGTTAACTCTAAGGGTGATTCCAAAACGAGTGTAACGAGATAATGCCTTCGGTTTCGTTCGAACCCGGAACGAACTTGTATGGATTGAATGCTTTCAACACATCGTCAGGCGGACGATAAGCATTCTAAGAGATATATTCTATAAAGGTAAACGCAGCCTCAAGCCTCATCAACCAGGAATGGCTAAAACAGGGGATGTGCAGCAAGGTTAGGTGGGTCACGCCCAAGCAGGACGAGGTATACCCCTGTCTAGATGTCCCTTTTATTCGGCTGTGTGGGCGGTTGGTCTGCAGCCAACTGTGGGGTTATCTTGTTCGGGACTGTTCAGTAAGGAATGGTTCCGGCCTTGTGTTGTAAGGGAGTTAGGGTGGCTCCTCGGTACGGTGATCTAGGCCACGTACTGTGATGGGTGGTACCCCAGTAGCCCTGCCATTGTATGGGATCCAATTTCCAATAAGAACCGTACGTTTTGATTGTGCCCAACTACGTTGGAATGTGAGATGTAAGAATTTCAGCTATTTCTGTATGTTACTTGAAAACCCTAACACTATTATAATATCACTGAATTTCCTATAAAATGTTTTGGTTAGCGTAAGGTAAAAACTTACCCATATTTATGTGTGGGAAGTCTTACGTGATACCTTTATTTCAAATGATTTTCAAAGTTAAACAACTTTAACCATTTACTCATACCAGACCCATGTATGACCCGGAGTTTATATTTTGTTTTCATAAACTCCTGGGTACTCAAATTTTTACGAGTAGCCAAGTGATAGGTATTCGGAGTATAGAGTTTTCTGGAGGAGTTGGAGCAGAAGACCAGACGTATGTATCTATCTATATATTTCCGCTGTGTTAGTCAGTATATGATATTTGGGATGTATGTTCTGACAGATATGTATATGACAGTCATGTTGTATGATATTGTATACCTCTGATGTGTATATAACTATGTAATAGCTATGTTGTCCGTTCCACTGTGAGATTCTGATGTTGCTATTCTTTCTTTCTATTCTTTTCTATTTCTATCCCTTTCTTTCTTATTGATGACATGTCTTTCTGGAGTTAGAAAGCCGGGTCGTCACAGGTGGTATCAGAGCGCTAGGTTGAGCGAGTACCTACGCTCTGAAGCAATATTTATCTTGAGAGTGCGTATTTGTATTTTCATATAATTATGTATATAGATACATATCTAAATTTGTTGAGTTACCTGTTCAGGTGGCCAACATGAGTTCTGGAAGAAGAGGCAGAGTTAGGGCCAGTACTTTGATTGATAATGTTCGAAGTCAAATTACTAGAGGGGCTGTAAATCCAGTACCGCCTCAAGTTAGTTTTGCAACCTTATGTAAAGATTTTATCGATCTCAGAGGTCAACCATTTCAAGGTTCAGAATCGATATTTGAAGTTCAAGCCTGGTTACGCTCTTGTGAGCGCATTTTTAAGAGTATGAGATTGTCGAAGATCATAAGAGGGAAATGGCATCGTGGCAATTGCAGGGAGGCGCAGCAGCGTGGTGGGATGCAACAATTGCAAATATTCCTGAGGAAGATATTTCATGGGAAAGATTTAAGGAGTTATTTGAGGAAAAATTTATGCCAACAGCAAGGAAAACTCAATTGTACCAGGATTTTCTGAATTTGAGGCAGGAAAGCATGACTATTTCTGAGTATGAGATCAAATTCAATGAACTTTCGTGTTATGGATCAGGACTCATTGATACTCCCTTCAAGAAGAATGAAAAGTTTGTGCAAGGATTGAGGTCCGAATTCCAGGATAAGATGACGGTGCTTTTGAAAGGATCTTTTGTTGATTTGGTAGATATGGCTTTGAGGTATGAAAATTTGATAAGCAAGAAATTGGGGGCAACAACAGCAGTTTCGAGAGGGAATTTCGTTAACCCAAATAGAAGAAAGTTTAATCCACTTTGGAAAAGGCAAAGCAAGGGAAAGAAAGCAGGAGGAAGCAATAACGGACCCCGCAAGTGTTATAATTATCAGCAAATTGGACATTTGGCAAACCAGTGTTCTCAAGGAGGATCTCAGCAACATCAGTGTCAGAATGGTCCAGGATTGGCAATGGTTCAAAGATCGTTGTGTTTTAATTGTCGTCAGTTCGGTCATATGATTAAGAATTGCCTACTTTTGCAGAGGACACTACAGAATAAAGTTTTTGCTCTGGAAGCCGGTCCATCTTCTTCTTCTCAAGGCAAAGGAGTTTTGGAAGGTACCTTACTCTTAAATGGCAAATATATTAAAGTTTTGTTTGATTCGGGTGCATCTTTGAGTTTCATATCTTTGGAATCAGTAGAAAAGTTTTCTCTCAACCCTAGTACGGTGGATCGTCCCATTATTGTATCTAAGCCTATAGGTGGAGCAAACAAATTGGATACAATCCGTAAGGACTTGAAAATTTCTTATTTGTGCCACAGTTTCTCTTGTGAACCGTATGTGTTAAATTTTAAGGGATTTGACCTTATTTTGGGAATGGATTGGCTCGACAAGTATAAAGCAGTCCTGAATTGTGATGAGAGGACAGTTTCATTGGAGACTGATTTGAGCAGGATTGCCAAAGTGTCGTGCGATAATTCTGGATTTCACTTGAGTAGTCTTTTGCACGGAGTTGAGACTTCTCAAGAGAAAGTTGAGGAAATCAATGTGGTTCAAGATTTTCCTGATGTCTTTGAAGAAGTTAAGTGTTTACCGCCACATTGAGAGATTGAGTTTCGTATTGATTTGATTCCAGGAGCTGTGCCGGTGATTCAACCCAGTAGGAGAATGCCTCCTAGAGAAAGAGAAGAGTTGATTAAGCAGACGCAACATCTTTTGGAGAAGGGTTTGATTAGACCCACTTTTTCTTGTTGGGGCTTTGCTGCAGTGTTTGTCACCAAATCGGATGGTTCGCTAAGGTTCTGTGTTGATTATAGAGAATTGAACAAAGTGACCATTCGAAATAAGTATCATTTTCCTCGCATTAATGATCTTTTTGACCAGTTGCATGGAGCTTCTATCTTTTCTCAACTAGATCTAGCTTCAGGATTCCATCAATTGAGAGTAGCTGAAGATAGTATTCCCTTGACAACATTTAGGGGACCGAATTGTTTCTATGAGTGGTTGGTTATGCCTTTCGGATTAACCAACGCTCCTGCCTATTTTGTTGACCTCATGAACCGAGTCTTTAGAGATGTGTTGAATAAGTTCGTGCTAGTATTCATTGATGATATCTTGGTCTACTCCAAATCGGAAGAGGAGCACGGACAACATTTGAGAATTGTATTGGAGACTCTAAGGAAGCATGTGTTGAAGGCAAAGTTTTCAAAGTGCCATTTCTGGAAATTGGAAGTTAAATTTTTAGGGCACATTGTTTCTGGTGAAGGCATTTCAGTAGATCCAGCAAAGGTTGAAACTATTTTGAAATGGAAACAGCCGGAGACACCGACTGAAGTTCGCAGTTTTCTTGGTTTGGCTGGCTACTACAGAAAATTTATTAAGGATTATTCCAAAATTTCTTCACATCTGACTAAGATGACTAGGAAAGGAACAAAATTCAAATGGACACCTCGGTATGAAGAAGCTTTTCAGGAATTGAAGACTAGGCTAACCAGTGCTCCAGTGCTTGCTATTCCGGATGGAAAGAGTAAATTTGAAGTATATACGGATGCATGTTTAGTTGGACTGGGAGCAGTTCTGATGCAGAATGGCAGAGTAATTGCGTATGCTAGTCGGCTATTGAAATCACATGAGAAGAACTATGCTACGCATGATGTAGAACTGTTAGCTATTGTTTTTGATTTGAAGATCTGGAGACATTATATTTTGGGAGAAAAGTTTGAGTTATTCACGGATCACAAACCGTTGAAAAATATTTTCTCTCAAAAAGATCTTAATTTGAGACAGCAGAGATGGGTCGAATTTTTGGCATCTTATGATCTGGATATTTTGTATACTCCGGGGAAAGCAAATGTCGTGGCTGATGCTTTTAGTAGAAATGCGGTTTTATCTCTTATAGAAGTCGTTCCATCTCTCCAAGAAAGAATCGTTAGTAAGCAAATGGAGGATAAATCTTTTGAGGAAATAATTCTTGGAACTAAGAACGGGCGATATTTGGATTTCAAGATGGACGATCAAGGTGCTTTAAGGATTAATGGTCGTCTGTGTGTACCTAATATAGATGGATTGAGGCAAGAAGTCTTAGCTGAGTGTCATCGCTCCAAATTGAATATTCACCCGGGAATTTCGAAGATGTATAAAGATATGAGGAGAGTTTTCTGGTGGCCGAATATGAAGAAGGATGTAGCTGCTTTTGTAAATAGTTGTGCCATCTGCCAACAAGTGAAGGGAGATCAACAAAAATCTGCCGGACTATTGCAACCTTTAGAAATTCCAAATTGGAAGTGGGAGATGATCTCGATGGACTTCATCGACGGTTTGCCTAGAACCAGGAAAGGAAATGAAGGAATATGGGTTATTGTGGATCGTTTAATGAAGAGTACCCATTTTATACCAGTTAAGGCAACTCGTACTGCAGTTTCGCTTGCGGAAATTTTCTTGAAGGAGATAGTCAGATTGCATGGTGTTCCTGTCAGCATAGTAAGTGACTGCGATCCTATTTTCACTAGTAAATTCTGGGAAGCTCTGCAATCAGCAATGGGAACAAGTTTGAGGTTAAGTACATCCTATAATCCTCAGACGGACGGACAAACAGAGAGGCTTAATCGTATTCTCGAAGATATGCTACGAGCTTGTGTATTGGATTTTGGTGGATCGTGGGAAGACCATCTTCATTTAGTGGAATTTTCTTATAATAACAGCTACGAAGCGAGTATTAAGATGGCTCCTTATGAAGCTCTGTATGGAAGACCGTGTAGATCCCCATCTTGTTGCATTTAAATCGAGTGATCGACTTGTACTCGGACCCGATCTAATTCGTGAAGCTTCTGCGAAGGTTGAGCTTATCAAGAAAAGGATGAAAGCTGCTCAAGATCGTCAAAAGAAATATGCAGATAAGCGACGAAGACCATTAGAATTTGAGATCGAAGATTTAGTTTTTATCAAAGTTTCCCCAATCAAAGGTTCAATAAGATTCGGAAAAACGGGAAAACTTGCTCCGAGATATATTGGTGCATTCCGAGTGTTGGAAAGAATTGGAACTGTAGCCTACAGGATTGAATTACCAGAACGAATGTCTGGGATTCACAATGTATTTCATGTGTCTCATTTGAGGAAATTTGTTCTTGACCCATCATTGGTGGTAGAACCAGTTGTCCAGGAAGATTTAGATGTTGAACCTAACCTGACTGTGGTTAGAAATTCTATTCAGATTGTAGATCAAGACGAGAAGCAACTCAAGAACAAAGTGGTGAAACTCGTCAAAGTGCAATGGAGTGAGGATCCCAGAGATTGTACCTGGGAAACTCTTGATAGTTTTAGAAAAGCTTATCCAAATTTATGTCCGGATAGCTAGTAATGTTGTTGGAATTGACTGTTTGATTATTTCTTTTTGTATGGATGATATGTATGTTTGGAATGTTAATATTAAGCTTTTGAATTAACTGTTGTTTAAATTTCGGGGACGAAATTCTTTTAAGGAGGGAGGAATGTGATATCCCGGAATTTTGACCCTATTATTACAATATGTTTTTTTATCAAATTTAAATAAAAATACAATATTTTCATTTATAAATAAATAATATTTTGGATATTATTAGTTGTATATATGTTATAAAGAAATTTATAATTTCAAAATGTAAAATAGACATAAGAAAACCATAAACATAAGTCTACAAACATAAGTATACAACTATAATATGAATAAGATATAAATAGAATGTTAACTATGTAAAGATAAACATATAAAATCTGTCAAAACAAATGTATAGATTTGTGTTTAAGTTAAAAGATAATAAAACAAAATTTTATATGCAAAATCTTTGTACAGAGAAACTCAAATAATTTTTGCCAGCAAACATATAATAGGTTGTAAACTTATTAGAAGGCAAGTTCATTTAATGCCTATACAATAATAATACCTATACTATTGACATGATTGGATTACAATAATAATAAGTACTATTGACATTATTGTTTATTTAATGCCTATACAAAAATCTGCAAATATCTTTATAAAATCCATGTGTCAGCAAACATTAATGATATGTTAACATAAATGTAAACATAAGCATTTAATTAGCACTACAACCTGTCATTTCAGATTTTATAAAAAAATTTCAGCCGAAATATCCTTTTCATCTCAGGTCTTAGTACATAAAAATAATAATAAAGCAAGATATTATTATATCCAGGTAAGCTTGTTCCAGAAGACATCTTTTTTTTTTTTGCAAAGCAAGCGGGGTTAAATGGCCCCCTACCATTTTATTGAGAAAAGAAATGTAACTATGAACATGCTCATAGTCACAAATAAACAGAAAATAACAAACTAAAGGCACAGGAAAAGGAAAACAGAGAAAAACAAAGACAAGGAAAGCCTGGACATAGGGAAAACAAAAACAGCAAGAAAAGAAAAGAAGAACAATCTCAAGAGAAGTTAAGCAGTAGCTTCAGCCAAGTGAGAACTGAAATCAAACTTGCTTTCCTTCATACCCAAGATTATAGCTTTCATAAGAACTTCCCATAATTGTTGCATACTCCTCCATTTATTTTCAAAAATTCTCAAGTTTCTTTCTTCCCAAACTAAATTCAGATACTTATTTAGATAGAAAAAGAAGACAGTTCTTCTTTCTATCCTCCACCTTGTTGATTTACTGATTAGGTCCCATTCTAATTCAGACAAGCCATGCTTATGGTCTTCAGCTATTCTTCTTACCAAATTCCTCCAGAGGCCATGTAATTCATCACATTCAAAATACAGATGTTCCACTGACTCTATCTGCAGCTTACAATAGACACATAGTGGATCAACATTCATATCATAACTCAACATTTTATTCTTAGTTAACAATGCATTCATGATCACCTTCCACATCATCAGGTTATCCCTAGCAGGGGAGGAAGTGGACCATATAACCTTGTGCCATACTGTTGCAGATCTTCCAGTCACATTTGTAAGAAGGTCATAAGCAACAGAGATTGAATGCTGCTTCCCGTTCCACTGAACCTCATCTCTTTCAGATAGACCATATTAATTTGTGTGATATAACTTCCGAACTGCCCTTATATCCTGATTACTTGTGTAAGGGAGAGACAACTTGCCCTCATACAAGTAATCAAAAGCCTTTGCATCTCTACTTATGCCTGCTTGTTCAATCTACTGGGGAGAAAAAACACTGACAAGCACTAAACCTGGGTCATGCCAAAATTTGATGCTACTGTTGTTTGAGATCACATACTTAATATGCTGTGTGAAGCTTGATCTCAAACCAAGAATACATCTCCATGTCCAGCTACAATTCTGTGGCACAGGCATAGTCCAGAAATTCCTACTACCCAAGTTATATTTTCTGGTCCATTCAACCCATAAAGAATCAACACCACTCAACAAAGAATTCAAGTGAGCACTGATAGCAGCTTTATTCCAATTATGCAAGCTGATGATACCAAGACCACCTTTCATTTTTGGTTTTTCCATTTTAGCAAAAGAACATGGTATGAGTTTTTTTGAATGAATTGTGCCTGTCCAAAAAAATCTTAGCATGGCAGTTCTTACCATGTTCACCAGCTTTTTGGGGAGAATAAAAACTCTAGACCAGTACACCATCACAGAAGAGATAACAGAATTAATAAGCACAAGTCTACCAGCTTGAGAAAGATACCTATTTGCCCATAAGTTCATTAAGTTACAGATTTTTATATACAAGGGCAGGCAGTGTCTAGTAGTGATTCTTGAGGTACACAGAGGAATACCCAGATAGTTCATGCTATTATCCATATGCTGCAGTCCGGATAAGCTAGTAATTCTATTTGCTTCCTCAGAAGATATGCCAGAAGTGATAATATGTGATTTATTTGCATTAAGTTTCAAACCAGTCATGAGGTAGAAATTATCAAGGGATGCTATAATGTTTTCTATTGAGCTCTGATCAGGCTTAGTGAAGATCATGATGTCATCAGCAAATAACAGAGATGTTATTAGGTGGGGCTTACATTTAGAATGGAACAACATATCCTTCTGCACATATTTTCTAGACAGCGTACTAGTTAGCACTTCCATAACTAAAATGAAAATATATGAAGAGATAGGGTCCCCTTGCCTGATTCCCTGTTTGCTGTTGAAAAACCCAGAAGTGAAGCCATTATACTTAATTGAGTAAGTAGGAGTGGAGATGCAGCTGTATATCCAAGCCACAAAAACTTTGGGAAATTTCATCAGGGCCATAATTCTCAAAATAGAAGTCCAGTGAATACTATCGTAAGCCTTCATTAAGTCAACCTTAAGCATTGCATATTTGGTTGCTTGAGCACGTCCATAGCCTTTTAATAACTCATGAGATAACAAAATATTATCAACGATAATTCTCTTGGGAAGAAATGCAGACTGATTCTTGGATATGATTCTGGACAAGACAAGCACTAGTCTAGAGGCCAAAATTTTAGAAATACACTTGTACATAACATTACAACAAGAGATAGGTCTAAAAGAAGCAACGGACGTGGGAGACTGGACCTTGGGGATAAGAACTAAATTAATTGCATTCACTTGTTTTAGCAGATTGAAAGAATTGAAAAAATTATGGACTGCCTTAAGAAAATCCTTCTTTATTATATCCCAACTATGGATAAAAAAGATGACATTGAATCCATCATGGCCACCACTAGATTGCCTATTCATAGTAAAAAGGGTGTCTTTAATTTCCTTATCAGTTACCTTGTCAACAAGATTGACAGCTTCCTCAGGGAGAACCTCAGGTAATTAAATTTGTGATAGTTCATCAATAGAAGGAATGAAATCATCTTTGTTACCTAACAAATTCTTGAAGTAAATTAAGAGAGCTTTATCAACAGCATCAGCATTGGTGTGCAATTTCCCTTCCTCATCATATATGTTTGCAATATGCTCCTTAGCCTGTTTTACCTTGATTGCGGCATGAATATATGTTGTATTATTGTCTCCTTCATTTACCCATTTTTGTCTCAGTTGTTGCCTCTTCATATTGCCTTCAGCCTTCAATGCTTCACTTAGTTGTTCAAATAGTATCCTCTCAGTTACAGATGCTTCTGAATTATCAGGATTATTCATCATTTCTACCTGAGCAAGATTGAGTTTCCTCCTTAGCACTCCAGATTTTAAAGTGCCATCACCAAATTTGCCTCTAGCCCATTCTCTTAATGCATTTTTAGTAGCTCTTAATTTCCTGCAAAAAATAAACATTGGGTTACCAAAGAAATTTTCATTCCATGCTTTACTAATGATATTATTATACTCAGGTTCATGGACCCAAGCATTATAAAATTTGAAGCTTCTTTTATCCTTTAACAGCTTCTGACCAGAAGAAAAAACAATAGGGGAATGGTCAGAAAGAACGGGGTGGGGGATAAAGGTAGACAAGGTAGGCCATGTGGTTAATGCTTTGAGGTTGGCGAATGAGTGATCAATCTTGGAATAAGTTCTGACACCAGATCTACTCCTGTTATTCCATGTGAATTCAGCACCAGAACAGGGTATTGATAGAAAGTTAGATTCCTCAATAGCTTTATTGAGGGGAAAAATGTCATTTGGAAGAAGGGGATGACCACCATGCTTGTCATTCAAGGATAAACAGCAGTTAAAATCCCCAAAAACAAGCCAGGGATGGGAATTCTGCCTAAAAGCTGGAAGGAGATCAAGAAAAGTTTGTCTTATGGTAGATGAGTTGTGGGCATAGACTATTGATATATAGAAAGAGGGGGAAGAGTCAAAAGTTTTGGCTTGAAAATGGATGACCTGGTCAGTGCACAGAACTGAAGTTAGAGATAAAACAGTTGGATCATGGATGACCATTATCCTACCATAGGAGGCTTGATTCAAATTATGGTTAATTGTCCAGTCAAGGTTTATATGCTTTGCAGCTTTTATAGTAAGGGTCTCATTCAATTTAGTTTCAAGAATTGCAAAAAGGGATACTTTATACTGTTAATGAGATATTTCACTTGATCAAGCTTTGTTAAGGAATGAGCTCCTCTAATATTCCATATTTCATAGTTTTGCATCATTTGGTATACTTCAGAGATTGATGAACCACATTTTTCATGCTCCTTTTTGTAGGAGATTCTCTTTGAACAATGTAATTATCAACATTATGTTCAAAATTAGACAAACAATTGCCATTACTTTTACCTTTCTTTGGGGTATTTTGTATGATAAATGAGGTAGTAGGCAAAGATATCCATCCAGGCAGATGGCCAGGGAAGAAGTAACAACCTGATGAAGGGAGGATACTATTTGGTTGACTATGTAATATCAGGGTCATTAAATCTTTTTCTAGTTCCTCCCTAAACATGGTTTCAGTTAGTTGAGAATTATCTTTCGTTCTTCCTTTTTTAGCTTTAAAATCCTGCTTGTCACATGCTACCTTTTTTTTCCTTGACTTGAAGTGGCAATTTCATTTTCAATTATTTCATGGGTTTTATCATTCTTTTCAGCTGAATTAGATATTACAGTTGTTTCTATCCTCTCAGTTATGCAATTATCCTGATCACCCATCTCATTTAGCAATATTAAGAGGGATGTATCCTGCTCACCACATATTTCAGTCTGCATATTTAGCAAAACTTCCCCTTCCTCCATTTGCTCTTCTTTGTCACAGTTGTCATTGCATTGTTCATTATCACTTATAGCATAGCATGACTCAGTTTCATTTTCATCTATCAAGACATTAAATTTGTTGGTATCTGTTCTTATTTCTTCATTTATTTTTGATTGTTTTCCTTTTTTCAATGTGTTATCAAGTGTTTCATGTACCTCACTATTTATGGGTTCATCCTCAGTTATTACTTCCTCAATCAACTGACTTTCAGTTCTTATTTCTTTTTCCTTATCTCTTTTTATTTTATTTCCTTTACTTTCAACCCTTCTCCACTCCTGCTTTTCTTTGTGGCTCCTATAATTTTTTCATTTTCTACTTCAATAACCCTTCTTTCCTTACTAGTTATATTTTTTGTTGCTGCCTTCCTATCTTGTTTTGTTTTCATTTTCATACACGTTTCAGTCATATGCCCAAATTCTTTGCAACCACTGCATACTTTAGGCTTCCATAAATACTCTACTTTTACAATCTGGTCTGATCCATCAAGTAATCTCACTGTAAATTCATCCAATAACTCAACAGATGGAGTGATTTCTACCATACATTTTGCATAACCAATTCTTTCCAACTTCTCAGTTTGTTCATCCACACACATGAAAGTTCCAATTCGAGTTGCCAGCCAATTGATGCCTATATGTGACCATGCATATAAGGGGATATTCGATAGCCTGATCCAAACCAGAACATATTTTATAGTACTGCAACTATTTCCAACATTTGGATCCCATTGCTTTACAATGAATAACTTGTTCCTCATGATAATTGGATCTGACGCATTTATTTTCCTTCTATCTTCCTCACAAGATAGATTGAATAGGAACAAGAAACCATCCGACTTAACTTTTATTGACCCTTTTAATTTCCACACCCTTTTCAGATGAGCTATTACAGTGAGATAAGAAAGAGGTTTATCAAGGAAAAAACCTTCCAGGTATTCTCCCCATACTTCATTTCCAGCTCTTATTACATTCTCTGGAGGAACAAGGACATGGCCTTCAAAGACAAGTGGAACTTCAATTGGGATATGACTCCCTGCATTACGAGGTTTTGCTTTAAATAGGGAATTCCATTGTACAGGAGGAACAATTTGGGAGTTCAGTGTTGGAACAGGAGGAATAGGATCAATGGTATCGTTCGAAGGGGTTGGATCAGGCGGGAGGGGTTCAGGAGGAAATTGGGGAGGATGAAGATGAACATGAGGAGTGATGTTGGTAGGAATGGTAGGGGTGTTGGATTGGACGGGAGAGTAGTTTGAAAGGACGAGGTGAGGAGGGAAAGAAGGAACAGAGGCCATTAAAATAACAAAAGAAGAAGGAAAACTTTGTAAAAAACTTTGGGGCCATTTCCAGAAGACATCTTGTTCAAAGTTATATATATGTATATTCATTATTCTATCTGTTCTTATCCTTTAGTTCATTTGTAACTTCAAAAAAAAACAAACCTGAGAAAAGCAAAGAAATATAAATTACAGCATATTTTCAAGCTTAATCAAAATTCAGGAAGCAAAGAAAGTTTACAGGAATTCATACTTCAAACTGCAGTCTTCTTTCAACATCAACATCCAGCCTCTGTTTCAACAGTATAAGTGAGTAAACTAATTTTTTATTAAATTAGTTTTTAGTAATTGACTTATTAAGAATTATTATGTTGATCTTTCTAAGATGTTTAGCTAATTTCTGAAAAGTCTGCATATTGATGAACTTGCAATTTCCAGTAACTGTGACAACATAAGTAGAAAAAAATTGAATCATACTCTTTATATTGAAATATTTTCACTTAGAATTTAACTAAATAATTTTGTCTAAAATGAAGTTCAAAGCTTGGAAACTGTTTTAAAGGTTGCTGTCCATATAATCACTGTGAATTCAATTTACAGTAAAAATAAAACAAGGGTCCAAATTCGAATAACTCGAATTGTAACTTGAACTTATAAATTGAAACAACATACGAAGTTATGATTTTTAAGACAAAAATTATAATTTTTAGTTAACTATGCTTAGAGCAGTTCGTTAGTAAACAGTAAGTGCTTTTTCACTATCTGTTGATTTAATAATTTGTTGCTGTTGAAATTTGACATGGAGCTTGTGTATTGATTCAAGAACAACAGAAAAATTTTAGAAAATTTTTTAATTGCAAGATTATCTGGGCATGATGGAAAATAGGGTTTCGGGATTCAACGTTTTGGGTTCGGTTCATTCGACGCTCGCGTCGCCATGGTTCAACCGAGTGTCGTGAAACTTGGGTAGGTGATGGAGAGTGTTGTCGGCAAGATATGGCCAAATCCATGTCGTCTCTAGCGGTCGAAATTGTGAGGACGAAGGGATTTCGCCTGTCGTGTGTGAGTGGCTGTTTGAACTTTTTACGCATATTTTGATTTCATTCTTTTTGCGTTGAACTGAGCTGTGAATTCGAGTGAGATGTCGAATTAGGGTTTGCTGGAGTGACGAAGGTCGCCTGAATCGTTGGCGAACCACCGTGCACGTGCACGGTGGCGCCGTGTCTGTTAGATTAAGTTCCGGTGGCATCGGGTTTTGGTCGAGAGAATTGCGTTGTATCTTCGGGTTGTTCCTGGGTCAGGGGTTAGTGCGAGTGTAAGTTTGTTTACAACAGTTGATAACTTAAAAAAAAGAGAAAAAGATGGAACTGAGAAGAAGAAATGGAACGCAGGGAGGAACGCGAGAAAATTTTTGGGTGGTCTCGAGTTCGACCCGAGTTAGTCGCGTGGTTATCTTCGGGTTTTAACAAATTCCTGCTTTAACAATTCCAGGAATTTGTTAACTATCATATTAAATTAAAGGTAATAAGCTAAGTGGAAATTATATTATTAGTGTTGGCCAATTTGTTTTAAGCCAAGAAGAACTTGAAAGCTTACAGCAACGAGAAGAGTAATTAATTTAAATCAAATTTAATAAAGAATGTAATAAAATTGATAATTGTAATTTAATAAGTAATTCAAGATCTAATTAAATTTGTAATTAAAGATTTTGATAATAATCTTGTGTAAACCCATTAGTAATTAAGAATTTCATTAATCATTGAAAGTTAATAATTTAACAAATTGTTGTTAACT